>CM069312.1:14047500-15297500 GCA_035609425.1 Epinephelus awoara
ATGAAGGGCTGGTGCAGGATGGCTTGGTAGGAGGCTGAGTAGATGGCTCCACTGGTGCAGGAGATTCATTTAAGTGGAGATTTTCTGCAAGAATGGTAGTGTCAGTGTCTGCAGCATCTAGAGATATTACACAAAAGCCCCTATCACATTTGTTACCTTTGTAAACCCTTGAATGAACACTCACCACATCCTTCTTCATCTGATCCATCTCGGCAGTCTCTCTCTCCGTCACAAACGTGACTGAAGAGAACACATTCTGTCCCATCTCGACACATTTTGGAGCCCATACGACACTTTATGACGTTAACTCGACTTGCAGGAGGACTTGCACTTGGACAGTTGACCTCATCTGAGCCATCATGGCAGTGAGAGCGGCCGTCACAAACCAGATCTTTGGAAATGCAGCTTCTACGGTCTTTGCAGCGGAAGTCATCTGAAAAAAAGTCGCAAAAAAAAAAAAAAAAAAATCAAGCTCACCAAGTTTCAAGACACTTTGAAAGAAGCTGTTTTTACTCCACAGTCAAGGCTTACTTTTAGAGGGGCATCTGTTGACGCAGTTCCACTCATCAAAGCCATCGGGACAATCTTTACGCCCGTTGCAAAACTGGCTCGGAAAAATGCAGAGGTGAGCAGCAGAATTGGGGCAGAGCACAGACGGGCTGCTGCAGGCCGGCACAGTTGGAGCAGGAGGTTTGGCGGCAGGTGGCATTTTGTTTGGTTTTGTTGGAGACGTGGTCACTTCTGTGGCATCTTGGGAGATACAGCAGTAATCACACAGTAAAATTAAACCAAAAAAAGAAGTTTAAATTAGTACATTACATACGCTGCCACAGACTTAACTGCAGTCTTTTCCAATAAGTGAAATTACATCTAGAGAAACTCACCACATCCTTCTTCATCCGATCCATCACGACAGTCCTTTTCTCCATCACACACATGGCTGTATAAAACACACTCAGTGCCGTCTTTACACAGCTTCGAGCCTGTGCGACACTTCAGGGTGTTCGCCAGAGCTGCAGGAGAAGCTATGGTCCGACAGTCAACCTCATCTGAGCCATCCCGACAGTTCCTTTCCCCATCACACACATGGCTGTATAAAACACACTCAGTGCCATCTTTACATGGCTTTGAGCCTGTTCGGCACTCTAGGGTGTTGGCCTGAGCTGTAGGAGAACCTGTGGTCGGACAATTATCCTCATCCGATCCATCCCGACAGTCCCTTTCCCCATCACACACATGGCTGTATAGAACACACTCTGTGCCGTCTTTGCATGGCTTCGAGCCCGTGCGACACTTCAGGACGTTTGCCCGAGCTGCAGGAGAAGCTATGGTCGGACAGTTGACCTCATCTGAGCCGTCGCGACAATGAGAACGACCGTCACATACCAGACTCCTCGAGATACAACTCCTTGAGTCCTTGCACTTGAAATCATCTAAGATTGGAAATTAACACAGAAAACAGAAGATTACAGTAAAGTTACCAGTCAAGCCTGTGGTAAATTTGTTCACCACTCACATGGTTTAAGAACTGCACGCAGTGGTTAAACAAATCTAACAGTGATGGTGATACTTTACCTTTAGATGGACATGTTGTTACACACGCATCCTCATCATCTCCATCAGGACAGTCCTTTTTCCCGTCACACAGCTGGGCTTGTGAGATGCAGACTGATGTGTGTCGGCACAGCATAGAGGGCTCATTGCAGACTGGAGTATCGGGCACTATGGAAAGTTTGAGAAAATTAAGTATTTCAGAGTAAAAATCTGCAGCTTTCATATTATTTCCTCTGATAATAATTCATCTTTAAGCAAATCAGAGAAGTGTTTCTGTGTGCTCTTGAAAATACTTGCTGTAAACTGGCTCTTGTGTGCAACTGTGCAGCTAACATGAGCCATGACGGTTACCAGAGATTGACAAAAAGTTGGCACCTCAAACAGAAATTTCAACAGAAAATCCAAGAAAAATAACTAACAGGACTCAGACTGACCTGTAGGAACGTCCGTCATTGCAGCGATCACACTGAACACATGATCTCTCACAATCATCTCTCGTATGAGGCTCCCATCACGCCGGTCCCACAGCCTCATGACATCATCAGAAAGGGTCAACAGGAAGGGCTCAAAGGCAGCTACGACTGAACCCAAAATGTTCCATCTTCTACCAGCTCGGTGACTCTTTTCCTGCAGCACACTCATCGTTGTCAGACCTGCAAATGCGAGACCAAACTCATTTACCAGGCCTGTACCAGGGAAACATTCACTCTCAGAGATTGTAAATTAGGTCTGACAAACCATCCAACATCACTAGATTAAAAAGGTCTTGATTGTTGCAATCTCTGCACACAAGCAGGTTCAAACCCTTATATTGAACCTTACATTTGGAATAATAGTGGAATGTTTGTGTGCATGTTAACGTAGTCACATCTTGTTTCATAAAGCACACTTCATCTTCTAAAACACTATATTTCAGTGCTTTGCAAACAATTCAACTCGTATTGCTCCAAGCTCTTACTGCTGAGTCACAGCTGGCGAGCTGAATGTTTCATTTTATCGCTCTTATCTACAGATGTAACAGACAGACCTGCTCCTTTTGAGTTCCAGAGCAGACTATTTGCCCTGAGGTCGAAGGCGATGTTCCCTGTGACTCCTCCTGCTAACTGCAGCAGCTCTTTGGCTTTGCCTCCCATCATGCTCATGCTGAGGACTCGGTCTTCCTCCAGCCAGAGGATGCCACCCCTCAGCCAGTCCAGATACAGGTCTCGAATCTCCTTTGTTGTGTGGTACAGCTGCTGTGGGTATCGGCCGTCGGCTGTGGTGGTGCCGATGCTGTTTTGGTTGCACGACACCCAATAAATGTTCCCTCTCCTCTGGTCTACTTTTATCAGACAAACTAAAGAGACAAAAAAGAGGAGTGAGAGTCAAAAGAAAGTTTGCAGAAAGCTGTAATGAGACCAAGTAGCCAGCTGGTTTATAGCTTATCCAAGAGGCACAACACCAAAAACTAAAATATAGCGAGACAAAAAGCCAAACGAGAGTGAATCTGGGGTTGGCTTTGACTTCCACTTTTGCTGCATCGTATACCTTTAGTCTATATAAATAATTTAATTTTCTGTCAGTTATCTGAGTGATAATACAGTGACTATTGCTCTCTTAGTTGTCATCAGTTACTCGTGTCTTTACAAGCCAAGGAAAATCTCAAAGCATTAACCTGGCAAAGGCGTAGGGACCACCTCAGTCTTGACCTGAGTTAGACTGGTGCGTTGGATGTGGCCAGTTTGGTTAGCCCAGTACAGCCAGTCTCTGTACCAGTCCAGATCAAATGACAGGATGCCGTCGTCAGTGGAAAACAGCTGGACTTTAGTGGACTCTCTGCCTTTAAACTCCAGCAGGTTGATGTTGTTGATGGTAGCGTATATAAACCTCGGATCTATGGGACAAAAAAGGGTTAACACATTTTAATGATGCCTACAGAAAATTACCGTTAATCCCATAATGGCATAAAACAGTCTGGCAGGACTGGGTAAAATTTATGTTAATTAAGTTAAGGCAAGTCAAAACAAAGTTACGGTGAACCTACATTCACACGTGCCATCAAGCAGCAATACTTTGGAGGTTGGACAAGCGCAGGTGAATCCAACAGGGTTGCCTTTAGTTAGCTGGCAGAGGTGACACAGACTCTTTGTACATGCAGAAGAACCTGATTGATGACAAGAAGACATTTTGAAATGTGAGTACTCTCATTAGGTGTAAAAGAAACAACTATGATGACGACTTACAGTGGTCATCATTGTTATGACCATATTGCACACTGATATGGTCAGTGCTGGTGTTTAATAACTTTGTTGGCGTCTAAGTCATGGGAAAAAAGTAAATGGCAACATATTTAATCATTGTTTTCGTTAACAAAATTAACACTGATTGGTACTGTAATTAAAAATGAATTTAACTGGGTGCTAACTAATAAGGACAAATGACATCTAATGTCAGTGGAAATTCAGAGAAGGAAAACCATTACCATTGAATAAAATGTTCCAGTAAGTACCTTGAGGCTGCTGTAGCTCGTGGTAAACAGCCAATATTGGCAGTGCAGCTTTCGAGAGAAATTGCTTCTGGTTTGGTGTGTTCTGTGGGACCTGCCACAGTCCTTTGTCATCCACCCAGTAGAACGAACTTTCAAACACAGCCAGGCCGAGAGCCGGTCTCCTGTTGAACAGTCCTGTGAAGGAGTAAGGACCGGTCCCGTCCATCTTCACCGTCTCTATAGACTGAATAAGATAAATTCATGTTTACTACATATGAAAAATAACAAGCTACATTTTACAAGATTACACTGAACACTTAGCTCAATTCTGATTTTAACTGAATAAAATTTGAACGCTTCACATTGTAAATCAATGTAACGACAACTAGCTCTCCTCCGTCCTTTCCTGTTCTTTCTCTCCACATACACTCCTCTCAGTAGTGTAGTGGCAGATGAGTGGGCACCAGAGAGCTTTTGTCGCTTTGATATGATAACGATACAGCATGTTTCAGGGTTCACATGATGTCGGACAACTTGCCCATCTCCCTCAGAGAGAAGGTAAAGTGTAACGAGCTGGCGAGAAGGGCCGAGGGGCGGCAGGAGCTTTGCTTTGTACTTATGTTGTTGTGGCCTTATGTAATATTTCAAAATAATAGTAGTGATAGTAAAAAATAGTAAAAGATGAACATTTTGATTTTTTCCCCCCTTATTTGTGAAGCCGCCTATGGATGACAGTGCCTGTAGCATTCGCCTATACTGCCTACGCGATGGGCTGGCACTAATTCAACTCATATACTCCAGTGCATATCTGTCTTTCTTTAACTCACTTTCTTGAGGTCGCTGATCCAGTAAAGCCTCCTGGCAGCCACGTCAGCAGTGAGGCTGTGGGCCGACTGAGCAGTGAGCACAATCAGAGTGCTTCTCTCCGACCCATCCATCCATGACTTCTCTATCGTCACTCTGTCACCTTGGCCGGCATTGATCCAGAACATCAAGCTGGGACACAGAGAGCACAGAATGACCTGTGTATCATCTCCTCTTTGGGTTCATGCATGCCGGTTAGATGTTCATGTGTGCTGTGTACACACAGTAGCTCATTTTAATACTAAATTATAATCAATTTCTCCAGGTTCCACACACTGTACATAAAAGTGGATTTACTATTCACTGAGACCAGAATTATCATTTAATAACATGTCAAAAGATTACTTTAAATGCTGTGTAGCAGACAGACAGACAGACTAAAAGCAGCGTACCTCTCCACAGGCACAAGCACCAACTCTGATGGGCGGATGTGTTTGCTCAGCACTGTCGTGTAACTTTTGCCATCAGCTCCCTGCATGTAGATTGACTCTGTCTTCAGATTGGTCCAGAACAGGTTGCCATTCAGCCAATCACAAGCTAGACCCTTGATTCCAGGTTCCCCTGAAAAAAAGAAAGAAATCAATCATCAAATTTGTGTTAATAAATGTTGCCTTTTCTTCAACAGATGTGGTTCACATTACAATTTATTTACATGACGTGAATATACCAACATGAAACTTCCACATCAAAATGTTGCAGTTAAGTCTAAGATGAGACATGGGATGGAAATTTGTGAGGGAAGCACAAATCATTTGTAGCACTGCACCAGATAGTTTGAAGGTTCACAGCTTCATTCATCACGCTGGCGTTCAAATTCTGAATCAACATTTGAATGATGTGCAGCCTATTTTTAATCATTTTTGCATGTCTATTCATTCAGTTTAAACTTGGTATTTCTGCACAGTTGCAGATCAAATCAGATTCTTAAAACTTTTCAGGGTCAAGTCGTCATAAAACATGATGACAGACATTCAAGCTTCACTCAAAAAATCCCCATAGAAGCTTCAAATGTTAAAAAAAAGACATTTGGCACAGCCCTAGCTATTTGCTGTTTTCTTGTGATAAACTGAAAATTGAAGGTGTTTGAAGACTCATTAAAAGTTATTTGGAAGATTGTTAAACTTGTAACGAGTGATCACAAGTAGACATAGCTTTAATTTAGGGGGTCACAAGCCAAAGAGCTTGGGAACCACTCTAGTAGACTATCAAAAAGAAAAACATGCCCATGGTTGCCACACATATTTTCCAATAAATTTTGAAAACTTTTCTTTATTATTTCACCCAATGAATTTACTGAAGTAGTTTTAAATAGGCAAGCAGAACATTGGATGCAGCAACAGACTGGTTTAGCATTGGCTGAAGTTGTCCTCCAGCTATACAATGCTTTTCATGCTGGTAGAAGTGGTAACGTTTTCTGGTCTGGCTATGGTAGGTGGTGAAATATGTGCAGATGCAGTCTTTTGCACACTCTTTTGGTTGTCTTAATACTTTTTCCTTTTAGCATGGCTGCCCTAAACCTCTTCCACCATACTGCTAAACATCCAGTGTGACTAGTGTCAGTCTCTCTTTAGAGTCATGTAGTATATTTGTCTTTCAGAAGCCGCACATTATTAAACGAACACTTCGCAGTCATTTGTGGAGAAGAAAATTGCTGGCTCTTAGTAACTTTATTTGCTCATTAGACATTTCTGCTATCAACTAGCTGCATACAACGCATGTGTCACGTGATACTAGTGAATGGTCAAACAGGGCAGCGCTAGATTTTAAATTGCTAATACAAGGATGGTATTTTGCATTTGCATATTTTAGGATTTTCATGAACGTATTTTAAAATATAGCCAAAACAATGTACATTCAAAACTTTTCCAAGACATTCTGTTATTTCCAATTTATTTTCAGGCCTGGAAAACAGTTTCTTTTAATTTCATAACCAGGAATTTCCAGGAATTTTGTGACTGTGAAAACACTGAATGCCATAACATGTATATTGCATGTTAAAGACAAGCTTACCACTGTGGTGACAGTACAACTGGTTAATACAACATGCACGTGTAAAACTAAAATAGAAACAGAAAAACCCAACATTTTGGGTCAACTAACCAGTGTAAATTGTCCAGCTGATCCGTCCATCACTTTTGATAATGCTGCCATGGTTGTCAGCCCAGTAGTACCAGCCTCGGGCAATGTCAAAAGTCAAGGCCACTGGGTCGGGCACTGGAGTGTGGATAACTTCAAACTGTTGAGTCTTCACATTCAACAGCCCGATAGATCTCCTCTGCACTGTTAGCAGTCTGGAAGTGTTACCTGGACACGAACATAATGTGAATATTTAGATTAGAGCAAGTTTCACCTTCTGGTACTTCACCATCCCTTACTATATTTGGACAGAAAAAAAAAACCAATGACGATGCAATAGTTCAGTTTTGCCCAATATCTGAAGTCACAATCTCTACTTTGATGTAACCGGATTGATGGTTTGTATTTGAAGTTACATCTTTGATCTTTCTGAACTTTTCTTTCTTGGTTTTGTCATTTGCTCAGTCACATCAAAGTAGCCCATTAACACGTCAATTATCTTTTGTCCAAGTGCACTTCAAGATGTTTGTTGTTGGGTTTGATCTTCTCAGAGGATGAAACTAAATCCAGAGTAGGTTCACATCATAAGCTGAGGACCAGCTCACCAACACTTAACAGGATCAGATCTGTACTTGCGTGCTGGTCAGTGTGTCAGAGTATACTGCATTGTGCTCACCATTATCCCTGGCTCAAGATGAGGCTAAGTTGGTACCACAGAACTAGGTGCAAGGGCTATGACAGGTTTATGTTTAAACACATTAGATCAGGACAAACAGCAAAAACTCTACCTGTAGCTAGACACGTGGAGCCTCCACTTAGTTTGAAGCCTTCTCTGCAGTGGCAATAGTAGGATCCGACGGTGTTAGTGCAGTGATGCATACAGGGGGCAAAAGGAGGGGCACATTCATCCAAATCTGAGGAGAGAGCGGGTTTTAGCTTCATACGCATGAGCTGTGTCAATTGTGTGTTACCCTACACACCGTTGCAGACGGCTCCATTGGGAGAGAGCTTATATCCAACAGGACAGGCACACAGAGCTCCCCAGGGTTCATCGACACACACGTGGCTACAGCCGCCGTTGTTCATGGAGCAAATACGACCTGCAGGAGGTGGCTCAGCATTACAGAGATCAACGCACTATAAACATTAGGTTGAGACTGATCAACAGTAGTTGTGGTAAAAGGTCTGTTAGTTTGTTGCTACAGTTGCTATCATTGTAATTCAGGTAAATCTGCCCCAAACTTACCGCAGGTTAGTGGCTCATCACTTCCATCTGAGCAGTGAAGCGTCCCGTCACACCTCTGTTCAGCAGTCAGACACGTTCCATCAGGACACCGGATGCCATCCGCACCACACAGACCTGCAAGAGAACAGACAATAAGTACTCATACCCTGAGTTAGAGGCCATCTGTTTGTTGCTTTTCACACACCTATCCTGACTGTGTGTTCACCCTGCCTCCATGATCATGTTGGGCTAATTAATTAATCGAATAATAATGGAGTTATCACACCGATATGATAAAATTCAAAATGGTAAAACAAAATATGAATGATTCCAAGCAATATCACCTGGCATGTCAGTGTTTATCACATTATGGTCGACATTAGTGTGAATATTTGTTTATGTGGTAATGTGCAGATGCAAATCATAGTGATATTAATGTCATTAAAAGTGTAAAAAAATATTCAAATAAAAATGAATGTAAACTGTTCTGCACATTTAAAATGACTGCACCAAGTGACTGATTAAAGGGGTTAGTTCACCCAGATTACACACTGAACTTGTCAGTCACGACTTCCCGCTCTGAAACGTAGATGTAAAGACGTCTCAATCTTGTTGTAATTTGTTGAATTGTGGATTTTTGTCATCATGCAGGGGTTGTGATCATGTGAGCTCGATACCTTTTACATCACCTTCAGGTGTTTGGCTATTTGGGATCTTATGTTCTGAAAGATTTCATTCTGAAACACAGTCACTCCAACTACAGGAAACATAATGAATAAATTCTAACTGATTCATTGTTAGACTGTTTTGGTAAAACCATAACAGCAATATTTTTGGTGATATGACGTTTTCCTTCCTTTGCCGTTTTAAATTTGATAATAAAATGTAATAAAATATATATTTTTAAAAATGTCCAAAATACTATTTTATTTATGTGAACTGTTGTTTAGGGTTTATTTCTGACATGATAATAATAATAATAATAAATTGGATTTATATAGCTTCTCTGGAAACTCAAAGAGGCTTTACAGAGAACAAGAACAACAAAACAAAAAATGAAACAACATCATCATTATTGGAGAGTAAAATATTCAGAGATAAATTTAGGAAATCAACATATGAGCTTGATGGTGAAAGTAATTACAGACCTGACAGATTTTGTAAAACCAATGCTCACTAAATCTTCTAAGTAAATATGTAACATAAAATTACAAAACATATATATATAAATATATATTAGTTCTGGTAGTATGGGGATGTACAAATAATTTTATTATAGTTTTTAGTTTAGTTTCAGTTTTTAAATTAGTTTTCTTTCAATATGAATTTGGCAAAGAAATTAAATAAAGTACATTTTTGAAGATGAGGCTGGACTGAAGACATTTCAAAGATGGGACACCTGGAAAAATTAAACCAAACCTATGTATATCGCTACAGTAGACACAACAAATATAAAAATTTAAAAAGTTTTTGTAAATTTGGGTGCACTAGCTCTTTAAATATGCTTCACTCTGTGGTACCCTACAGTCTCACAGACTGACACTCTGTTTCCTGTAGCCCAGCATTCAACCCTTCATGTTCCTCACCACAGTCCTCTTCATCAGAGTTGTCCATGCAGTCATTCAGTCCATTGCAGCGCAGCTCTTTGGGGATGCAGATGCGGTTCTGGCAGGTCCAGTCAGAGTCCAAACAGCCCTCTGTCGCTGCACAGTTCTCCTCATCAGAGCCGGTGGGACACTGTTTTTTTCCATCACAGCGGGCTGATGCATCAACACAGCCGACAGAGTCCACACAAGGAAACTGTCCCGGCGGACATTCAGGAGAGCCTGGGAGTGCTGAAGGGAAGATAAATATTTTTTTTATTTCATTTTACACACATTTTATCTTCTGGTACAAAAGTTCTGCACAACAAAAATTTTATTTCTTAGTAGCTGTCTGCGACACTGACTGACCTTTGATCAACACAACCAAATACACCACAATCCTTAAAGGAATACGTCACTCGTAAATCGAAGTTGTGTATATCAGTTAGTCATGCTGGGTTATCTTGAATCCATGACAAATGTTTTTCTCACATGCCTCAACAGAAAACACAGCAAGCATATTGATTTATTGATTGATTGGGGACCACATTTACTAACAGCAGAACTATATCAAAACAACTATTTACACACACACAAGTGCTGAATGGGGCAATTTATGAGTGCCAAGGGTTAAGAACAGTTGTTTTGCACAGGGACAGGAAGTAGCTATACCTACAAGTGCAACCCATTTCATCTGATCCATCCAGGCAGTCTCCACCTCCGTCACATCTCCAGACATCAGGGATACAGTTTCCATCATCACACTGCCACTGGCTTTGATGGCATCCCAAAGTCTGACCTATGCAGAGAGAGACCAACGGTTAGCTTCGAGAATATGATCAGCCTGTCCGAGGGTGTAGGTTTCGTTGGTCAGACACATATGAAACATGGGCTTTGAGGGTTGTCTGGCAGAACATTTTGAGCATCAAACGCTTGATTTCCTGCATTCTGGTGAATTTGATGCATCAATTTGTACCGTTTCTGCATCAACTTATGGTGTAAATGTCTTCAATTTTATCACAATAGAAGTCCTCCTTTGTCTAAAATTAGACACCGCTTTATAGGTCAGGAAGACAAATTAAGCTAAATACAAACAAAACTGTAAAATAAGCGAACCGAATTACTACTGACGTATAAGGGCGTTTTCACATGGCCTATATTTCTTTTAAAACAACCAAATTCAGTCCTCTTAAAGTGCACTAAAAAGTGGACCAACAGAAAAGGGACTCAGTTCTTTTTGTGTTCACACTGTTAGTTCATTTGAAAAAAGACTCAGTTCTCTTTCTGGTCAACTTTAGCTCTGATGAGCCTCAGTCCTTTCTGTCACACTATAGGCTATATGTAATATATATCAACGTAGTTTATATTTTTATTTCGATGTGGCACTGCAGTGCGGTTATGAAGCCCCTCGCTTTCAGATGAAAGTAAAATTGGAAGAAAACTTTAGAGTTTCTGTGCTGGAGACTGTTGCCAATTGATGTATTCTACATACCAAATCTGGAGAAGTACAGTATCTTCCATGGACCAAACTACTCTTTGTCCTGCATCCTAGCAAGTGTCACAGGCTGATGTGGCTTTGTCAAAGGCAGAGTTCTGGACAAATCATTTTTCTCATTCAAGCACAGCAGGAAAATGTAAAGCATATAGGCTACATGCAGGGCAGTGCAGAGGTGTTAGAGGGGTGAATGTGATGGGTGAGTTAGGTAAAATTGCATTTTTCCAACAGGTGAGTGCAAATATAAAGTTTAAAGACAGTATTGGGTTCAGTGATAGGCAATTAAGACTTTATTTCAAGACTAATTAAAGTCTCATATTTGTGAATCTAAGACATTTTAAGACATTAAGTGCCTGCAGACAACTCGTCACCAACTGTTACCCTCGGCCTTCAACATTATTAACAAAGGCTAAAATAGCCTGGCTACATTTCACATTAGTTTTCCCAAAACAGGCACAGCAACAGTGGAAAGGCTGAATTACTCAAACTCATACACTCACTCCTTAAAATTCCTACACAACCCTGAACCCGAGGGGTCCAGGGATGGCCGCCATGTTGCCTCCTTTATGCTCACATCTAAAGTAGATGTCAAGGCGCCCCTGCATGTTGTTTGACATTTACTGAACACACTGGGTTGAGTTAAGTCATTTAAAACGTCTAAAACAAATGTTACCTTGGGAATAGCTCAGTCTCGCCAGAAAAATCAGAAAAATGAGCTGGCGTGAGTCCATACCGGCCCGCGCGGCTCCCCGTCACAAGCTGCGTCACCTGAGAGGAAGTGCTTTAATCAGCTGCTACTGCTGCAGGTGCGCCTGCCATCAGAGATGCCTCACTCGGCTTCCGTTAACGAAAAATATAATAAAATCCGTTATTTAAAACACGTTAATAATAATAATTTTTACTGTGTTTTGCCACTTATAGTTATTTATTTATTTATTTATTTATTAATGCATGTTCCACACATGTACGTCATTTTGCGGTTTGCGAGACGTTCACGGCACACCTCAGGTGTAGTTATTAATGATTTTGACAGCTGATGATTTAGAGTGTTTCCTCTGACGGAGATCAAGGTGTACATACACTGCATACAGATGTTACACCCACCTTCAGTGCTTCCCAGCGAGGTGATTTATGGATAAATTTGGTTCCTTTACGCACGGAACGAGTCACAGTAATACAAGGAAATCAAAGCTTTGTAGTTCGCCTTCAGCTCTTTCTTCTTTCCTTAGATGTCAAGTGTGCAGTTTGACTTATGAATGGGCGACCATCGGCTGCCGCGTCTGACGTCATGTTGTCCCTTTGATGCTGCTGTCAGTCACAGCAGATTGCTAATGGTTCATGAAATCTTTTCACTGAAGCTGTTCAAAATTTCCTGAATGTTACAGCTCACCCAAATATTGATTTGCATCTGATGAGTGAATAGCTGCTGAGGTTATGCCCGCATTCATTGCTCTCAGTCAGGCGATGAGACTGTGCGCATTTTGGATAGCTTCTGCGCTTTTACGCACGGAACAAACTACTGTAATTATTCTTTTATCGGTGCATTGTCTTTGAAAACAGTGCCCACGAGTAAAACTGACAAAGTACCGAGCCAACATTTGTATGTGGGGCCATGTGGGAAGTAAATGGGCTGAAGAATTGGCTCTATATAGGACTGTCCACGGGCCCCATACTGGCCCCAAGCCAACCGCCTACATGAGTGGACACCAAGTGGACCTCCTGGTTGAATAAAGGTTAAATAAACAGAAGTCATCATTCAAAACGTTACTTAGGAAAAGTACAGAATTATTAGCATCAAAATATATTCAACAATATCGTGAATTTTAGTCATAAATGCAGCATATGGTAAAGGTGGAGCCAAGCTGACTATCTGATACACTTCAATATAAAATATATCGATGCCATGACGTGGCACTTTGATGCTGCTGCTTTATTTCATTCATCCACAAAGTGATTTAGTGATAAAAAAAAAAAGTAATTTAACTCTTGCATTACGGTTCCAACTCGCTCCTATTATCACGTGAAACCCTGAGTGTGCAGCAAACTGCAGTTCAAAACAAAAGTTTTTTCATGTTGTGACAATAAAGAACTTTCAAAGACCAGAACTAATTTACCTCTAATGGATTTTTTAAATTCTGTTCGCACATGATACTCATCAAAAAGCATCAAAGCTTTGTAGTTCGCCATCAGCTCTTACTTCTCTCTTTAGATGTCAAGTGTGCAGTTTGACTTATGAATGGGCGACGATCAGCTGCCGTGTCTGACGTCATTAATGTTCCTTTAATGCTGCTGTCAATTACCGTGGCATATATGAAATATTTTCTTTTCCTTTTCATTGAAGCTGTCTTAAATTGTTGTTTATATAATTCACCTAAACATTTTTATGTAGCATAAACACCTGTTGTTGAAAATAAACTTTATTTGTTTGGCACTTTCCAAAACACAGACCGTGCTTTATGAGACAAATAAAATAGCATACACTGTGGCAATAAAAACACTGAACATAGGTTAAGACCAGATAAATCAGAGTGTGTAATAAAAATAAATAAATAAATGATAAAACTGATAAAAGGATAGAAACTAGACACACAACAGATTTATTGTAAAAAATAAATAAATAAATAAAAAAGTTTGCCAACCTCAGTGTGTATGAATTTAATCATTGCCATTAGCTGCATAGATAAAAATGAATCTAATTTGCTAATTTTGCTTATTTTTCTAATGTGTCATAATATGATTATTTATTTGTGATAATTTATTATTCATTATTTTTATTATTATTATATTTTTGTGTCATTTTGTGTTGGAAACACTGTATATTTATATTGTATATTTATAGTCATCGTATTTATTATCTAATTAGCAGCAGTGAAAATATTAAATTGTTTATAAGTAAATATTAAATTTACCTAGTATGCGAGTATACGTTATTGTAAGCTCCTGTAACCTTTCAAAAAGACGAACGTGCAAAATATATAGTCAATAAAAAATGACCAATAAATAAAATGCAACATAGAACATAAAGATTTTTTTAATCTTATTTTTTATTTTATTATTTTTTTGTGCCAAATATTAACCTTGAAAATCCCCTCTTGATTTTATTTTCTGTACTCTGTCCCAACAGAAATATGGAGCATATTGAGATTTTTTTTTAAATATTTCTATTTTTATTTTATTTATCTATTTATCAGTTTAATTTAATTTAATTTCTATCTTTTTTTATGCATCAGTGTTGTGCGAAATATTAACCCTGAAAATCCCCTTTTGTTTTGATTTTCTTCACTCTGTCCCAACAGGTTCCTTCAGGTCACGACCTGCGCTACAGAAAGTGTTTTCTGATTAACTCCCGTTACTTACCCATTAATCACAGCGCAGTTACGCAGCTCATAATCTCCTTAACTAATATTATTGTCCTGGCTTCTTATCAAAGGGATCTTTAATACACACACAACAACAATCAGCATGCTGCGCGTTTACAGTTTTTCGCACCTCGTCCACTACAAAGACAAATTGGTTTCGATACACAACGACCTTGTCACGTTTAAGTCTTTGAGCGCTCCCGTGGATCACACACGCCCTCAACCCATCTGCATCTTGACAGATCTCTTCAAAGGACGCGAGGAGAGAGGGGTGTGATTATAAATCCGAGTGTCAGCATCTCACCTGGAGCATTTGGGAATCTAGCTGTGGAAGAGACAACACCACATCTGGGAATTATGAAGGGACTAGCTGTGGATTTCTCTTTTGCGCTTCTTCTTCTGCTGGTGGATTTGGCTTTGGGTCTCGCTGCGCAGACCTTTCCTGGGATGCATCCTGACGCACTGCTCCGTGGGATGAGCGCCGGGTCCAGACGCACCGTGCAGCAGGGCAGCAGGCTGCCCCTCTACATGATGCAGCTCTACCGGACCATGCTGACCGAGGACCGGGACAGGACTCCGGCTGCCAGCCTGAGCCACATCAGGGTGGAGGACAACCCCGGGCTGCACGCCTCTGACTCTGTCGTCAGCCTTGTTGCAAAGAGTGAGTATCCATATCATTTTTCATGACGTGGCTGTGCAGTTGTCCTATAAAGTTATGTAATGCTCATTCAGTTCAAAACATAAGGGCTGTCTATAGTTTCCTTTGACATCTCCCTACAAGAGGTGGATGCTGTTGATTTATTTCAGTCCTCTTAATTTAATCATTTGTCTGATCAAACCTGATGCTGCATTTGAGGGCCTGTGCACCTCTATCATTTTTACAAATGATGTCAAATGTTAACCTTCAGTCTTCTTTCTTTCAGGCTGCCTGCAGGTTGGCAACAAGTGGTCCATCACCTTTGACCTCTCCTCCATGTCTGCAAGTGACAACATCCAACTGGCTGAGCTCCGCATCCGCCTGCCCACCTTCACAGAGTCTTCCCACGCCTCAGTGGACATCTACCACTCCAACAGGGACGGATGCTCTGGCATGCACTGCCCGGAGAACAAACTTCTCTTGGGCTGCCTGAGAGCTCATCCCAACTCCATGGTGTCCCCTTCTTCCTGGAAGGTGTTCAACATGACGGAGATGCTCAGTCGCTGGCTGCAGCAGGAGCAGTCCACACAGAGGATGGAGGAGGAGGTGGAGGAGAAGCAGGAGGGAGTCCAACACTCTACAACCGACCGGGTCATGATGGTGGTCTACTCAAAGCAGAGCCCAAACAACCAGCGAATGCCGACGCTCATCCGCACAGCAGAGCACTCCAAGTACGTCAGCCTGGACTGGGAGCGAGGGGCAGCCAGCCTTGGTTCCAGGCCGAGGAGCCGCAGGTCCAGGAGGCACCATCACGCTCATCAGCAGAGACAGGGAGTGGCTGGAGCTGCTCCTGTCAGCAAGCCTTCAGAGGAGGAGAAGAAGGGTCCTCTCTGCAGGAAGGTGGACATGATGGTGGAGTTTAAGAAGCTCGGCTGGAGCGAGTGGATCGTCTATCCAAAGCAGTACAATGCCTATCGCTGTGAGGGGAGCTGTCCTACACCTGTGGATGAGACCTTTACTCCAACCAACCATGCATACATGCAGGTAAGACTCAATTTAAGACAATGTCCTCTACTTTGACTGCACAGTATTTGCTGCAACATGACATATCTATTAATTAAACACTGTGATCTAATCATTCGTTCTCTTTCCTTCTCCAGAGCCTTCTGAAACTTCACCACCAAGACAAGGTGTCATGTGTCTCCTGTGTGCCGACCCGCCTGGCTCCGCTCTCCATGCTGTACTTCGAGAATGGGAAGATGGTCATGAGGCATCACGAGGACATGGTGGTGGAGGAGTGCGGCTGCCACTGAGCAAAAGACCTGAAAACCTTTGGGTTAAAGATCAGATAGACTGAAGCTGCTGCTGAGCTGAACGGCTCAGAGGCACAACGTGGATGTAGGTCCACAGGCACTTTGTAGAGACGTCCAGTTTGACACTGGGACAGAGGCTGCTGCTGCTGCGATGCAGGACATAACAGAAGGGAACTACTCTATATCCTGGACACAGCTCTCAAAAGTTTTATATTATTGCTACCTTTTGTAGGAGATAATGTGACCATAATTGTGTCTTCATTTGCAATTGGATGAGCTATAATTCACAAGGACTGATACTGCTGATAAAGATGAAACAAGGTGAGGACAAGAGCACAATATGGTCACTGACTGAAGCACTAAAGATTCACAGAAAGAGTTTTATGTACAATCTTTATGATAGAAGACTGATTTTTTTAATGCCATTGACAGAACAAATGCAGATGTGAGAATGGTGTGAGCGCTTTTAACTTTATTGAGGTCACATTGACCCAATTGTATGTTTCCTATGTACAATAATACAATAAATTATTTCTTATCTGAACAAAGAGTTTGATGGGTTTTATTACAATGTTTAAACAAGAATATAAATCAAGCTGCTCTTTTGCGTAGGCGTATAGGTTCTGAGGATCCTTCATACTCCCTCAGAATATTTTGAGCATCAAACACTTCATTTCCTGCGTTCTGGTCAATGTTATGAACTGATTTACGCCTTTCTGCATCAATTTAGGATGTAGAAGTCTTTAATTTTGTCAAAATAAAATTCCTCTGCTACTTTTATGTTTTACTGGGGGGTCTCAAAAACATATTCTCACTCCGATCTCGTCACATATTAACGCCAGGTCATGAACTTTCCAGGTCGAGATACGACGTGTGAGGTACCCTGGGTGTGCTGGTTGGTTGTGTAGCAGTGTTTGTGTCCTGCAATGTGCGTTAGTTGTTGAAGGCAAAAAAAACCATCACTTTACGTGGTTTTACCGACGTAGTGCATTTATTTTGAAAGAGATTGTATGTAAACGCTAAATTTCCTGTAAAAACAGAAGTGTATTTTGAAAGAAGACAATGCATGTAACAGGCAGAAGTTGACACGGTGTCCCAGAACGTCAACAACAAACACACCCAGGGTACCTTGCATGTCGCATGTGGACGTGGAAAACCCATGACCAAGCGTCAATATGTGTCGACGTCGGAGTGAGAATGTGTTGGCATCAGATGACTTACTCAGGAGTTTGTAAATACAACAAAAAAAGCTAAAAGGAGAGTGAGTATTGGACATACACTCAGAAACATGGATGCTAATGTAGCTCTGTGTGCGCTGGATGTCATCTGTTTGCTATTAAACTCGCCATATAAACTTTGAAGGTGTTAACATGTCAGTGTTGTGTTTACAGCTTGTTTACAGCATGTAAAATCTGAGATTTGTCCCAAGCCAAAAAGATCAAATTTACATGTGACAATTAAAAAGCTTTCCACAGGAATAACAGTAGGGTGTTTTTGAGCCATAAAACAAAGCATATCAAAAAAAAGATACCACGTGAGTTACACAGAAAAGATCATTACAGATTTCTCAACAGAATTCCCAAGTTTTAATAGTTTATTTTCCACAACACAGCTCATTAATTTCAGTAATTTATTTGTTTAACACTGAATGTTATAAAGACATGTTTAAAGTCAACAAATGAGTCAAATCACAAAATATTTATGTTTAATTTCAACAAAACTTTGACGTACTTGTCAAATATGTCACAGATCATACAAGGTCAAGTATATCCAAAGTAAAGAAACATTTTAATGCATCACTGTGTAATGTTTGATAAGAGTATATCATTTTAACACATGTTAAGCTTTAGAAAACAAATGCCATCTACAAATTCAGAACAAATCTGAAGCTGGGTTTCACAGCTCAGTAAGACTTCTCATTAACGCTGAGAATGTTTTTATCTCAGTTTAACAAAAAAAAAAAAAAAAAAAAGCCAAGAAACTGTTAATTTCTTTTATCCTCACGGTCGACTTTGTTCAGATGTCCATTTCAAACTGGGCATCTTCAAGAGAAAGAAAAGACGTTGCAGATGAGTAGAACACATGAACACATGAAGGATCGCAGCTCATATCTTGTGCACATTTTAAATACGCATTTACCTGTGATCTCCTCTGTGTGCAGGTCGTGGTCGGTGTTATTGCTGGTTGTCTGTTCAGGCTGCTGTGTGTCGCTGGGTTTGAGTGGCCTGGTGACTCCTGGGATGTCGGGCAGGTTGGGAGGTGTACGGGCCAGAGGAGACGTCCGACACTGCAGCAGGAACTTCCTGTCGTAGATGATTCTGGTACCTGTAGGAAGCAGCAAAGGAAAAGTTCATGTCAGTATTTTGACAGTAAAGCATGGTAACATTTTAAGAGATCAATATTTGCAGCAGCTGTGCTCATACTGTACATTAAATCTTGTGGAAAAGTTTATACTAATGTCAAACTTTCTTTTGGTTACTTACCATAGAAGCTTGTGTCAGTTTTACCCAAAAATAAAATAAAAAAACCATCTGCTAACCTCCACATTTAATATTTGTTTCTGGTATAAATGGTCAAGTAAAAATTTGAAAATAGACATCAAAGAATTATAACGAGTTAAAAAAAATAAAAAAACTAAATAAATAGGATACAATTAAATTAAAATAAATTCAGCTGCTAACATTGACATTCAACACTTGTTACTCATTTAAGCATGATAAAAAAAAGCAATTTAATTTTAGCTAATTTAATGAAATATAAATTAATAATAAAATAAAAATGTAATAGATTTAAATTTTTAAAATAAAAATGTAATCTAATTAATCTAATTCAATAAAATTGACTAAAATTCAACAACTAACCTCAACATAAGATACTTGAAACTAGTGGAAAAGGCATACAATCAAATTAAATCAAATTAAACCCAGTAGCTAACATTGCCATTAAATACTTGAAACTAGTTTCAACTAGTATGTAAATAAAAAAAGTAATTCAATTTTTAATCTTATTTAATAGAATTCAACAAAATTCAACGGCTAACCACAACATAAAAAGGTTACAATTAAATTAAATCAAATTAAATCCAGTAGCTAACATTGCCATTTAACACTTGTAACTTATTTAAACAGGTAAGAAAAATGTAATTTAATTTGAGCCAATTTAATACAATTCACTATTTCAACAGCTAACGTCAACATAAAACACTTGGAACGAGTGGAAAAGGCATACAATTAAATCAAATTAAATTAAATTTAGTAGCTAACATTGCCATCAAACACTTGTAACTTTGAACAGATACAAAAAAATTAAAATTCAATTTTATCTAATTTAATAATATTCAACAAAATTCAATAGCTGGCCACGACATCAAAAGGATACACTTAAATAATACTGAATTCAGCAGCTAACATTGATACTTAATACTTGTAACTCGTTTAAATAGGCAAGAAATAAAATACAAATGTAATATAATTGGAACTAGTGGTAGGGCCATACAATCAAATTGAATTAAATTTAGAAGCTAACATCGCCATCAAACAATTGTAACTCGTTTGAACAGGTAAAAATATAATAATAATAATAATAATAATAATAATTCAATTTTATCTAATTTAATTATATTCAACAAAATTCAATAGCTAACCACAGCATAAAAAGAATACACTTAAATCAAATTAAAAAGGGTTAAAAAAAAAAAAAATCTAATTCATGCAATTCAATAAAATTCACTAAAATCTTACAACTAACCTCAACATTAAATATTCAAAATGAATATAATTATAAATTTAGGAAAATTAATAGTTTAAAAGTACAGAATTAACAAATATGAAGCACCTCCACAATATCAGGAGGACCTACTATTTCTCTGTCAGAGACTGACTGTGTTCTACAGTATACACGTCCATACATGCCCGTGACCAATGACCTGCATTTTGTCATCCCTATCAGAGATGCTGACGCACCGTCACTGACCCACTTCTGTTTTATCTGGAATATCTGTCCCACCTGGTGATGTTACAGAACACAGTATCAGTCCTGATGGACATGTGCACTGTGTGTCAGCTTTCTCACAAACACTGCGGGAAAACATTCGCTGCTTCACTTTTATCACCACGCTGGAGATTTTCCAAGGACTCAGGCTCGAAGATGTTTGAGTCAAATACTGAATAAATGGGTCAAACAGCTCAGTGTGTTGATGAAAGTGAGAGTCCTGGGCGCAGAGCCAAAAATCATATCAATTTATGTTGCTTTTAACGACTAGCTCTTTTCCCCCTCTTTAATATAACCAGTGTGTCCTAGTGGGGTCAGCATCTAGTAAACATGTTGCTGCAGCTCAACAACAGCTTGCTGTAATAACAAGACTATAAATAGGACACTATATTTGACCATTCAGTCGTGGATTGTGTAAGAAATCTGCTGCTACAGGCCACTCACTCTGAATTCAGATATATAGTGTACATTACTGTTGACATGACTGACGCCAAAACTTGTAATTGTTTATTCACATTAAAGCCCCTGAAACAAGATCCTTTTGTTCTCTAACTAACAGACCATCTCCATGGGGCCCTCAAAGAAGGAAGAAGCCTGCAAGACACTCTTAATCCGGTGCATGCTTTAGTTTGTCTGTCAGTATGCAAACAATACAAGCAGGCAAAATGCTTACTTTCTATATAAACCTAAGAGGAACATAGAAAAATAATCATGTTGCATGATTAGAGTGCAGAGGACTGCTGGAATAAGTTTGCTTTAACATGGTTAACTGCTGGTCTTTAGCCTTCAGGATTTAGCCACACTGTCAAACATTAACAGGACACAACACAGCTCTAGACAGGACCCAAAGTCTGGCTCTCAAAACAGCTTCCTTTACCTGTTTTCACACCAATGAATAAAAATAATAATCAAAATTAAAAAGTTATATAAATAACTGTATCCAAAATGTAACAAAATCAAAAACCAAAGTGTATTATTTAAATTTTATTCAATGTATGGCCAATTGGAAACAGAGACACCAAAGCTAACTAATGCTGTGCGATGGGGGGGATATACGTGAAATATAATTTAACCTTTTGGGTCATAACCTGTCTCCACTCCACTGACTGTCTCTGCATCAACTTGGTATTCTTCAAGAGCGCAGGTTTCACTTCGTCATTGAGGGACACACATCTAAAACGGGGCCATAAAATATTGAGCATCCAACACTTTTCCTGCATTCTGGTAAATTTTTATACACCAATTTATGCCTTTTGTTTCTTGCATCATTTTATGGTGTAAATGTTTTTAATTTTGTCAAAATATATTCTTTTATTTTTATAAAGGTGAATTTATTTTTCAAAATTTATTTCAACTATTCAGATGTGTGTATTTCCTTCTCACGCATATTTACTTAAATAATTTATTTATTTTATTTGATTATTCTTTACCAATATGTTTTCTCATTGGTTGAAATATGTTTATTTATCATACCACAGACTGTTTTTGAAGGCGCAGTCATCTCACAAAAAACCCCAAAACAGAACACTTTGTAACTTCGATGTAACGAAAGAACTGTGCTCCATTTTTGTTCGAAATAAAAATTTAAATAATAAAAAAATAAAAATAAAAGTCTGCTTCGTGTTTTTATTGAGGAAGACAAATAAATAAATATTAAATATTGATGGGGTGGTGTCCCCCTGTGTCCCCCCTGGAATCTACGCCTCTGGTGTTCTTCAAAAATCCCTATAGATGCTTTAATTTTAATGTAAGTGTCAGATTAAATCTGTTTACTCATATTTTACAGGCCCTTATCTAGTCCTTGTGTCTCTCTCTTATTAATAACTTTTTACTTTTCATAATGTCTAATAAAACTGTATTGAATGTTTTGCGTGTCACCTCCTGGCGTGGTGCTGAACAGAGTCCCTCCGGGAGTGGTGGAGTAGTCCTGGGGCATATGGGCTGCATCGTGGATGGCGATCCGTCTGACGGCCGGGATCTCCCGGCTCCTGGTGGTCTGACCTCCCGCTGACATGTCTCCACACACCGGCTCGGTTTAACAACACACGCTGGGGAAAGTTGCCGTGAGTGTGAAGGAGTTACGAGGCGACAGACCGCACAGAAATTACCTTGTGGCTCCACGTGGTGTGTGGACACATCCAAAACAAGCCAGGGTCCTCCTTCAAAACAACATGTGGAGAGGAGGGCTGTGATTGGCTGGAAGCAGGGGGCGTCACAACACGTGCGGGTTGTAGTTTTTCCTGATGTGCAGGCTGCTCTATCGCACACAGATCACACTGATAGCCTGCATGTTCAGTTAGAAGCAGCAACAGAGAGATATTAGGGACAAGAATAAATGATATGTCTTCTCTTTCTCTCTCAACACTCACTGGCCACTTTATCAGGTACACCTTGTTAGTACCAGGTTGGACCCTTTTGCCTTCAGAGCTGCCTTAATTCTTGGTGGCACAGATTCAACAAGGTGCTGGAAACATTCCTCAGAGATTTTGGTCCATATCAACATGATAGCATCACACAGTTGCTGCAGATTTGTCGGCTGCACATCCATGATGTGAATCTCCCGTTCCACCACATCCCAAAGGTGCTCTATTGGATTGAGATCTGGTGACTGTGGAGGCCATTGGAGTACAGTGAACTCATTGTCATGTTCAAGAAACCAGTTTGAGATGATTTGAGCTTTGTGACATGGTGCGTTATCCTGCTGGAAGTAGCCATCAGAAGATGGGTACACTGTGGTCATAAAGGGACGGACACGGTCAGCAACAATACTCAGGACATGTTGTTGGTTCAGAGATGGTCTTCTGCAGACCTTGGTTGTAACCAGTGGTTATGTGAGTCACTGTTGCCTTTCTATCATCTTGAACCAGTCTGACCATTCTCCTCTGACCTCTGGCGTGTAGGTGTAGCTAATAAAGGAAAAGACTGAGTAATATACTAACTTCAAGGAAAATACAGTGTCCAGGTGCTAGACTTCTAATACTTACTTACAAGTAACTGCTAGGGTTCACTTGACTCCTCAAGCCAGTACAGAACAGCCTCATACAGGAAGGTAAACTTAAATCTCAATTCATTTCTATTAGGTTTAAATGGAGCATTTCTTGTAAGGGAACTCCTTTTTTTTTGGCAGGGACACATTTCAGTACAATAATGGGGCATTTGTGACCCACACAATAAAGAAGAACTGAAAAGAGATATTATATGAGTTCAACACAATACAACACTTTAAAATGACAAAGAATACACAATAGTCCATACAGGAATGTCACAGCAAAGCTATACCAGGGTGTCTACAGATATAACCATGTTAAATTTAGACTTTTTAAGACCTTTTAACCCTTTAAAACTGTCAGTTCTCTTGTGCTGCTTTCAGGCACCTTTCGATTTAATCTTAATTCAAGAATTTTTAAGAAAACATAAGACATTTAAAGACTTTTCGAGGACCTGTAGACACCCTGTATCCAAAAAGGCTACACTAACTCGTCACAAAAACAGGACACAACGTTTATGTCACATCTTTGTTTAATTAATTCTTGTAAATGGTTTGAGCTGGTGTACAGGGTAAGATGATCTATACATATCTTCATGTCAGAATGACTCTGATTGAAAGGCTTGTATACATATTCACGTTTGTTTATCCTCTCTCCAGGACAATACAAAAGAAAACAAGTGGTCATAGCTACAAAGCCTCTACATTCCCCATGATATGGGCGTTGGCCTAGTCTAGATAATGCTTAAAGAACATCCATAACAACTCTATGAGGGTGCATAGCATTCTAATTAAATATATTTTGTCATATATTTATACATATATTTTCATAAAAACATATTTTTTTGTGCATGTGCGCAGTTGCATTCCTTAGGATAGAGTAATATGATATTGCGTTTACATTGTCATGTATCCATTCTAAAGGAGTATAGGTGATCTCTATTCTTTCGCGACACTTACAATTGTACAATACTCTTTTTTTTTTAAAATACATCGTCGAAGGTTACACGTCCTCTCGAGTCACAAGCCCGATAAAAGCGTTCTCACTTTTTTCCCCCTGATCCAACAAGGTTTGGAACCAAGCACCATCTCTCTCTCACACACACTCACACTCACACGTACACACAACACAGTCATGGTGGAGTTAAATTGATCATAGTGCACAGGCTCTCTGACTGGTTTAATTCAGACTAATAATCCAAATTATTATTATTATTATTATTTTCCACCTTAGAGGGTAAACAGATGATTTAATTTAAAATAAAACTACTTCATAAATCATTTCACATGGTGGCCAAGTGTAAATTTATTCATGATTTAAAATTGATCTGTATCTGGTCTTTTAACTGTACGCTGAACAAAGAGATAATGGCTCTGAGTTAAAGTTATAATCCTTAAGATGTGGTATCAAGTCTGTTATAATATTACAGCTCCCAGAGTTGCATTTGGGAAGACATCAAACACTGGGGGCAGCAAACACACTTCAAGAGGCTGCCAGTGCCATAGCCAAGATTTAAAAGAAGTCCCATCTTTGCTAATCAAATCCTGCCCTCTGATAAATAAACTTTTTCACACATTTAATAATCTGCATAATGTCCAGTTTTGTTGTCGGCAAATTCTATCTTCTACATGACAGTCTAAATAAGTTTCAAAGCTTACTCTACACACATTTTTAAAGGGTAACTTCTGTATTTTTCAACCTGGACCCCATTTTCCCATGTTTATGTTTCCAAACAATTAATTAATGTTAATGGGAAATTACACACCATCACCGTGTTTTTGCCACTGACAGGCTCAAATTGTTGTTATAAGAGTCTAACAACATTACGGAAAGGATCCCAACAGAGAAAGACCTTTTTGTTAAAGTGAGATCCTTTTTGTTTTGCACAAACAGCCACAAAATCACTATTGCCAAACCCACCAGACTCTATTTAAATTAACAGTAATTTTAACATCATAAAACACACTTCAGTCAGAGTCGACAGAAACAAAATGAAACTCACAAAAACCATCTTGGCTCATCTTTCCACTGCTCCAGCATTAACCAAATTTGGCTTGGTTTAAATAAACCTTTAATTCACCCAGTTAGATGTGAAAATACCACACGCTAAAATGTCTGTTTATTTAAATGGAGTCTGGTGGGTTTGACGATGGTGATTTGGGGTTGTTTCTGGTTAAACATTAAGGATCTTACACTTTAACAAAAACCGTCTTGCATGCATGGGTACACAATGTGTATGAACATGGAGTTTAAAATCTTAGTCTTAGTTTATTTTCCGTCTGTTAACAAGTCACTTTAGAGACTAAAAAGCAAGCTGCACTGAGCATGCTAGTTTGGACAGAGTGTAAATATAGAGAGGGTGTTTTGTTTGTTCTCTGGCGGGCAGATTCAAGGCTCAGAGTTACAGGTTTGACTTTATAAGAACATCTGCTTTGACTAGAGAGCAGGCCAAAAAATGTAACTCAAACAAAACACTAAGTGCTGCAAACACTGGAGAGTAAATCGTGCATCGTAAGTACACTGTCTTGTTTAACTCCTTTGTAGAGGGGGTATTACTTCACCAAAACCTTTTTGGTTCACCTCTGTTGATCGTCACTTTGAGAGGACGCTCTCCATGCACATTTGCACACACAGGGCAAAGAGCTGAGGGGTTACTGACCACATGCTCAATACTTTGTCTCCTCTTTGGTCTTACTTGAATCAAAGAGCTTCCCACCACACACACTCACATTCACACTCACACACACATACACACACCATCCTGCTCCATATGTCCCCCCCTAAACCCCTACGCATCCCACCCTAAAACAGCCCCAACACCAAAGTCTTATTCAGAAGCACTCAGTTTGTGTCCCGCACTCGTCTCTTGAGAGGACTCGGAACTTAAAAAGGAAAACATTTTGATTCTGACAGCGCAGAACTGAAAACCTGAGTGGAGTAACAGTGGAAAACATGATATGTAATAAACATGTGCTATATCGGATGAGGCTCTCATGTGCACGGACTGGGCGTGGGAAATATGTGCATGTGTGTGATGTCTCAACTAATGTGTCCACTCATTCATTCACTCGGTGTCTCACTCATTCAGGCTACAGTAGCATTTACAGTACTTAAATATTGTGTTTCCAGGAAATGTGTGCTACCACGATACGACCCCTCCATAGTGCTGCAGGCAGGTTTCTGCATAAAGGAAGTGTTTCGGAGATGAGGAGAGCGATGGGTGGTTCAGAGTGACGTGTGTATGAAAATAGTGAAACACTAAAAAGTACTTGAAATACTCAGAAAAAGAAAATGGAGCTCGGTGGTGTCCACCTCTCGGCAGCAGCAGACTCCTTGATATTAAACTAACATATCCTGGTTTATATTTTGCTACGTTAGGTGCTGAAAAACAAACAGATCCTCTCAGGCCTCCACAGTCCCGCACTGCTACAGCTCTTCTGATCTTGCGTCCTCGCCGACTCGTTCACATCAAGCTCGACGGAAGCAGTCAGACACAGCACGGCTGCCCAATGCCAAACGTGATTGCAGTTCGTCCAGACGGCTCCTTCTCACCGAGCAGCTCAGTCGTTTACACCGTGCACGTCCCGATCCTTCGTGTAGATATGCAAAATCCTGGCGTCCATCTTCTGTGTTGTTGTAGGTATTATTGCTGTGGCAAACTCCAAAATCTGATACTCCGACCAGGCAATAACTATTGAATCATGTAATGCGTTTCTGATTCTTTGTGTGTATGCATGTGTGGGTGTGCTTTTTGTTGGTGTGTCTTCACAGTTCACGAGTCTGGGGTCAGTGTTAATAAGACAATCACAGTGCTACCTGTCTGTCCGCGCTGCACAGTTGCCATCACAATCACGCGTCGTACTGTAGTAGCATCGTGCTATTTCACCATCGCCACAAATCCTCCAAAATCACCGTATCCTCCACGTTGTTTCCACTTCATTCACTTTGTTGCAAATGAATGAGCGAGGCGCTACAGCCGTTGCAAACACATAAAGAGGGAGCACACACAAAGTTTGAAGCGTCCATGGAGGAGCTATCGATGCTATAGATGAAGAGGCCTGTGATTTTACTGCATATTAACTGAGGCTACTGATAAAGATCGTGAGTCAAGATGAAGCGTGCTACTGGGAGAAATGACGGAAGAAGGTAGAGGAGGTCACCGGGGGAGGAAAACGTCGATCTTCGTGTTGAAGAGCTGCTGTACGATACAATCAAGCAACTGACGCCTTTCTGAAGAAAACACGAAGGGTGAAAGCGATTCAGTTCCCTACCATTTTGTAAGACGATACTTAAAAACCAAGGCGGACAGGCTTCCGGAGAAACGAGAAAAACAAGAGACAAGCTTCATCCACAAAGGAAAGAGACGTCCGACAGGAACACTCACGAGCAGGGGAGCACACAGCGGCTTTCTCATTCCAGCGCTGAGCGCGCCATGACATCGCAGGAGCCCAAAGAGCCGATCGTGAGGCAGGGCTCAGCGCCAAGCCAGAGGCAGGGAACACATGCGGTAGAGAAGAGTATGCGCACACATACACACACACACTGACACATGTCCACGTAGCATAGAGTGCATATATCACATTGAGAATAGTAGGGGAAAGGGTTCGGTGAAAGAAGCATTGGTAGGCTCAGCAGAAGCTTAGCTGTTTACAGAACCATCCGTTGAGGGACTCTTTTTTTTTTTTTTTTTTTTTTGGCTGTAGTGATATTGGACTCAACTCGCTGACACAAACCACTCCAGTCGGGGGGAATAGGTCCTTAAAATGGCCTGAGGCCCAAGTGTGGGCCAGCCCCGTACCTTGTACCCCTTCAGTTTGTAGATAATGACAGTTCAAAAGGTCAAAGGGCATGCACCAGCAGTCATCATGCGATTACAGTTCACAGGAAGCACTTTTGTTGCTTTTTTTTTTTTCTTGGTTGTTTTACTGACATTTATGTTGTTTTTTTGTAAAAAAAAAAAAAGAAGAAGAAGAATCATGCCTTAAGTCTAGTTGATATTTTTCTTTACAAATGTTATAAAACTACAAGTTGAACTCCTCTTGTTTTGTTTTGTTTTTCTTTTCCTCTGTCTCTTCTCTCATGTGGTGCTCCATGGTCACACGTAGAGGATGATTTTGTGTTTGTCATTTTGTAGTTTGCACTTCTTAGTCTTCCGTCCTTGCTCATTTTCCTCGCCGGCCTTGTTGTGTTTTTGTGGAGGATGATTTGGCAGTGGCTTTCCGGTCCTAGGAAACAGAGACGGACATCATTTACACACAAAGCAAAGGCAAAACTAATTTGGCCTTCCAAAAAATTTAAAATAACCAAAGAACGCCAAATCTTTTGTTCTAATTTTGCACATAAATGAAAAAAGAACATCACGTGAGAGACTACTGAGCTCTAACAGACTCCAGTATGTTGCCATTCAGGCTTCTATCCAAGCACTGGGATGCACAAGTGCTTGTTGGTTGTCCCGTACCTGGAGGACTGGGCAGTATGTGTATTTCAGTGTTTAACTCTCCGCAGACTGGTGCGCTGCGCTGACTGAGCACCCTTTCTCACATCCACCCCCACCTGGAGCAAGGAGGGAGGGAGGAGGGAAGGACACAACACTCGGACCAGTTAGCTGCTGAAGCCTGCACATGTAACCAGAGCAGGAAACCGATGATGCATTTCCACCAGATCCGACAATGGAGGGCGTCTCAACACCTTCTAATAATTGTTTTAGCGAGTTTGGAGGAGGGGTTGCGGTGTGTTCCCCAGTCTGTATTTACATAAAGTAGACTTGACTCGACTTTATGCAAATAACTTCATCTAGCGTGATGCGGCTGGCTCATAAAACTTGGACCAGGCTGTCAAATTCGATGAAGTAGTTTTAAAATGAAACAAGATTCAGCAGTGGCATTGCTCTCTCTTCCCTCCATAAATGTTTTCAGACAAAGATTTTGGTGTCTTGTTTAGATGATATAATAGCAAATTTATGAGCAGGCTGCCATCTTGTTTCCTGCTAAAGAGAGAACCAGGGACCGCCCAACTGACAGCATGTTTATCCAATCAGGTGCACTCCACAATAGGGTACGGAATCAGTAGGGAGCCCATCAAGTGGCCAGTTGAGTGGAGCAGCACGTCCCCCTTGCGTCCTCGCCAGATCTGGTGGAAATATAGCGTAACTTGTCCATCAGCCAGCCACTGTGGCTCGCTGCAGTCTCAACATACAGACACCAAATGTGTAAGCATTTTGCCAGTGATGATGGTGATGCCTCGCTTTTCTACTCATTTTGTGCAACTATGTCTTGCAGTTTTATATGTATGGATGTTTTTAGTATACATATATTTAATGTCTGTAATTTTTTGGAGTTAGCAACTCAGAATCATAAGGCGTTTTCGGACCAGAGGAACTTTTTTATAGTTCATTCATAGTTCTAAGAGCCCCCTTTTTGTTGTGTCCGCAGTGCAAGAACCAGGAGTGATCATAGTTCTTATTTGAGCTCCTATTTCAGAGTAGGTACTCTCCCAGCACAAGAAGAACCGTGAGTGCCGTAAGTGTTTGGTCCAGATGTCATAAGTGTACCTTAATTGTTTGAACAAGTGAGCCAATGCAGCACCAGCAACTGCCATTTTTAACAACCTATGAGCTGTGTAAATAACAAATAATACAAACAAGAGTTTGTAACATAAAAGAGATCGCAGACAAATGGACTGACAGTGCATACCAGGCTTTGCTGAGCAAATACTATGAAACTTAAATTAAAAGCCTCGTCCCAATTAAACACCCAGTCCCTTTTACTAGCCCGGTGTGGCTATACATTTTGACAAATAAAGGCCTGTCTCAATTAAATTCATTAGTTCTTCGGATGCATAAAAGCGGGTTGTTGGCTACCTCATATTATGTGACCATTCCTCGATTATCCTGTAAGTTATTCATATTCCTTTTGTCAGTAAGGGTCCTCAGATCAAAAGAATCAAAAGTGTTTCTCATAAAAATTAATCCAAGTTCTGAGATTGTTTTAACAGGATAAAGTGGTGCTGTGTTGGTGTGCCGGCTTACTCTCTCTCTCTGATGCGCTGTCTGTCGGAGCTGGATAAAATGATTGATTCATGATTAATACATTATCGAAGCCTAAATTTTAAACAACTAATATTAAGACTGGTTTAAATAAACAATTCGATCGTAATTACCGATTTTTTCTGAGCAACAGTTTTGTGTTAAGAAATTAAAGGCGTGTCCCAAATAGACGCCTGTTGATTTCAGTGATTTAGGCAAATAATAGCCCTGGCTATTAAATGAAGTTTTACGGTATGTGACGGTGGAAATACAATGCGATATGAACTCGTGAAAGCGAAATGGACGTTGCAATACCAACCGCTGGCTGGCTGATTGTACATCGCTTGGAGTTCCTATCAGTGATGTGAAAACACACAGAAAACAGCTCCCCAGTGATCAATTCCTCTCAGGAAGTCCAGAACAGTTCGGCCCGAAAACGCCTTTAGTAGGTTTATTGTCGAATCTGCTGATGAGGACAAAATGCTTTAACCAACATTTGGCTGGTGGCTGGTGTTAATTTGCCACCCTATGTGACTGATTCACAGTAATCTGCTTGGGCTGGCAGTGTTTGTGTATGACTCAGTGTAAATGATGAAAACACGACTGACTCACCTTCCTGGTGAGCACGCGTCCGTGTTCATCAACAAACTGTGCCTCAGTAGCATAGTCCTCTTTCTCCTCTCTCTGTACAGAAATAAGACATTTAAATTTAAACAGCAATTCACAGTACTTATATTTGACGGTAAACTGTTTGCAGTTACATGTAAAATAAAACCAAAAAAGTGCTTGACATGGCAGATATTCCCCATGTGTTGCACCACACAACACATCACTCTGGTCGGCCTCATCAAAATAATCAATTTTGATGATTGTTGTTAAGTGAGACTAAATCTGTTGATGATCGTGAGCGAAGAAATCAAACTGAATGACTGCCTTCCCCTTGGAGAATTCAAAAAAGATAAAGGGATGGACAAAGATGTTCCCCCTCCAGGCGCAGGAAGCGGCGGGTGGTCGGCAACCTGACCTGGCCCCGCCTCTGCTCCTGCTCCCACACACGTTGGCCCGCCTCCTGGTGAGAGAAGCCCAGCCCCTTCTCAAAGGGCTGCGTGCCCTGCAGGAGGCGCCCACGCAGCACATGAGAGTAACCCGTGTCACACACCGGAGTCAGCAGAGCCTCCTGGGCCACGCGCAAGCCTGGCACGCTGCCGTCGCGTCCTGATGACACCGAGCCCACCCAGCCTTGCAGGGAGTCCTTGTCTGGTAGGTAGGGTTGAAAAGCTCCGCCTCCTACCACCCTGGAGAGCGAAATACGAAAAAGCAAAGGGGAGACAAAGTGATATATCAGATATGTTGGTGTTTTGAGTACAGGAAGTGGAAAACAAAACACAATATCGTCAGTTTAACCACAGTTACAGGCGACGTACCGGTTATCTCCGTTGTGCTCCAGAGCCCGACTCAGTCCCGATATCTCGCACCGCTGGGCGTACACCTGCTGGCCTGCAACAACAGAAATCCCTTCCACTGAACCCAACCCTATACCTCCACCTCCTCCTTTTGCCCCTCCTGCTGCCAGGACCTCCCCTCTCCTTCCATCCAACCTCTGACCTCCCAGCTGGCCGTTTAGGTTGACCTTGGGAACGGCGCCACTGGCCCTCACCCTGTCCCGTTCTGCCAGTAAAGTTGCTGGCTCCTGTGGCGCCTCCTCCTCCTCAACCTCCCCTTCCTCCTCCTCCTCCTCCTCCTCTTCCAACTCCATGATGGAGCCACTGGCCCCGCTGGCTCCGCTGCTCGGGCGACCCAAGCTGCAGGGAAGGGAGAGCGTGGCGCCCTCCGAGTCGTCAGCCCGACTGCTGCCCTCCAGTGACGAGTCCTCCACCGTGACCAACGAGGGGCTGACCCCCGCCGGCCACACCTGAACGTCCGACATCTCCATTAATGTGTCTTCCTCGGTGGTGGCAATGGGGGCGCACTCGAGGCTGGAGACTTCCTGCCAGTAGGGCTCTGCGCCCAGCGGGGAGGGCAAGCTGTACTGCATGGAGGCCGGGGACAGCAGCTCCTCCTGCACCAGCCCATAACCTGAGGGAAGACAGGGGCGAGACAAGAGAAAGACTAACACCACGCAGGCATAGCCAGGAGGAGGGTGGGGAGGTGGTGGATCGACTGTTTCTCCAACCTGTGAGGAAACAGTGGGGCTCAGCCCTGTCCCAATACACCAAGAAACAGACCGGAGTCAGTCTTTATACAGCGGCTTATTTAGGATTGAGATGTCCTTCAATCTGATTAATAATAGGAATACCTCATCCCCCAAATGACCATTTGTATATCAGTTACTTCCAGTACGCCAAATTATGTTAAATTCATGAAAAAAAGATTTGTTTTTAACTTTCACAAAACTTGTGCAGTATAATCCAAGTCTCATTTATCCAGTCGTATGCTCAGTACTTCAGGGAGCTTAACAGGAACTTTCTTCAAAGCAAGACTCCCTTGACAAAATCAGTAATTTTACCTTGCTCAGCACAGGATGGCTGCTGGACTACTGCTGCCTTGATTGTTCATTTATTTTTGTTATTGTGTGACTTTGCCTAATCTGACCTAACCCTCTAAAACACCAGTCACACAATAAAACAAACTAACTAACCAATCGCGGCAGCAGTAGACCAGCAGCTCCTGTGTTTAAAATGACTGTTTTTGTCAATGGAGTCTGGCTTTAAAGAGAGCACAGATTAAAGATAGACTTTCTATTCAGCTCCCCATTTGTAAGGGCTTTCTATTTGGGAAGTACTGAGCAAACAACTGGATAAATTAGACTTGGATTATACTGCACAAGTTCTGTGAGAGTTTGCAAACAGATATTTTTGATATAGTTTTGCTGTTGTGAAACACTTTGGCTGATGACTTCATCGAGAATCACCAGGGGCATGTGAGAAAAACAGTTTTCTTCACGAATTAAATGTTACACAGGGTGAGTAATTGATATACAAATGGTCATCTGGAGGATGAAGTATTTTTTTAGGTGTGAAAAAAGACATGATGAACCAGTAATCTGACTCCAATAAGTCCCAGCCAGAATGTTTTGTACTTTCAGTTTTAGGTGAAGCACAAGACAAATACTTGTCTTTCCCTTTGAAATCAGCTTCCTTTGTCTTTCTAATGTTGTCTAATTGATATCTGTGGCACTTAAGTTTTTTGTCATTGGGACACAGCAGTAAGAGTGAGGTGGGGGTCAAGGGGGGTTTGGTGCGTCACCCACTGTCTGTGAGGTGATTGGTGCAAGGCTCTGGTGTAGGAGAGTGAATCTGCAGAACATTCACTGTGTTCCTTGGTAAGCGGAAAAAGGTGAGTCTAGAGTTATACAGCATTTTGATTGTGGGGTTGGCACGATATAACGTTATCATTAGTAACACACTAACGTCTGAGTAAAGTACTCCAATTGGATTTCAGTATCCTGATTGAAACTGAAGTCCATTAAGCAGCAATGTTAGTGAATACGTCTATGAAAGCTGTTGCACATACATACAGCCATTAATGAAATTTCAATATATAAAGGAAGTACTGTACATTTGAAATCTGGCCACTACAGATATGTTTAGTTTCAAAAAGCATGTTAAATTTGTTTATCTTTCGGTAACTATTGGTTTTGACCAATCAAGGCAGAGGCTGGGTGCTGTATGTTTTCCAGGACTGACAAAATATTCTAGACAGCCTGTTCAATGAAGTTATCAAACTGTAATAAAACACCTGCAGCTATTATCGTTCCAACCCTTGTCACACCGTCCTGACTGGGAGTCAGCAGCACCTTGCAGATTCTGCAGAGCAAAATGCAAGTTACTGTTACTCTTGCATTGTCAGAGTCATGCATGTGTGTGTCTGCATCCCGAGCATCCAAATAAAGGTCATTGTACACACACACACGCACACACGCGCACTCACACTCATACACAGACACACACAGTAATAAATATGTACACACACATCAGACAATGTTTTAAGACTTTTTTTTTTACAACTTAGTCTCCATTTTATTCTAAGCTGAAGGGGTCATTATTTCCAACATAATATATTCTTGTATGTTTTCCTGCTGAGCTTCTTACAGTAAGATTTAAGAGATTTTAATTAATTGATTGTAAATGAATAAATTATATTGTTGGGCTAACAAACATTATTCCACCATTTTTGTTTTATTCATTAAATTCATGTACTAACAAAATACTTTTTACACACTGCTGGATGCTCTACCATCGATTTTTGTTTTACTTTGAGTCCATTACCGCGACAAGTCATCGCAACAACATTGGAAAAATACAGAAGGGCACACAAACACACTTACAACTACACAGACACACATTATATTCAGTAATATTTTTTTTAAAAAAATTCACAGATAGTTTTTGACAATTACGTTATAATTTTTGATAATTCTATGGTCATTTTTTATTTTTCATCGATACTTTTTGATAACTCACTGATATTTTCTGGATAAAACAAATATGTGCTATAGAATAACATGATAATGTGATTCACATTCATATGAAAAGTTGTATTTATATATTCAAAAGGTTTCTTCACTGAGTTTAGATGTCATTTAGATTCAGTCTTTTGATAGGTTGACTGAATTTTTATGATGTGTTTTTTTTTGACAGCTGGTGTATTTTTCTCTGTTTCCTTATAATAATTTGATTGAGTGGCATTTTCATTCATGATCTAATATCTAAAGTCATATAAAAGACATGGTTAAATGCCCAAATAAATACCGACTCATATTCAGTATCAAAATTAAGATATGTTGTGAATAAATATTATAACCCATGTGTTAAGACGATAATACTCTCACAGTTTGTACATGTGACCAGTTTGGATTGGGGATTGCTTTTTCACTCTTAGTACAATGTTTTTGATAAATTGTTGCATCAATGAGTTCAGATGAATGAAATAAGGTGAAATTGAACAGTAAAGCAGTAAATCACCCAAAATCAAAGTTAGGATGTGTTCTGCTTCAGAGCCCGATTGCAAAATTTTCAAGCAAGTGAAGCACTGAGGTGTGATATCACCTCGTGTGTGTAAAACTACAAACATCTGAATGCTAAGTAGAGCCTTTATAGTAGTGTGATTGAGATGGTGATCACAACCTTACAGTTTTGTGACAATCCTTTCAGTTTAACTTCAGTTTTTACAAATTGACCTTGTTCAAGTTCTGCTTATTGTGATCCTACACTAACATACTTAGTATTTCTTGTCCTAATCCTAACTAGAGAGTTAAAATACAAGCAAAGGGGATTTGTTTGTAAGAATCAAATGATTTCACACAGACTAAAGCTACATTTCACAATCCCATTCATTTTAAAAAACAGCTTTTTTGTACTTTGATTATGTTTCTGAAGGAGTAAGGAGTAAGGCCTAAGAGTACAATCCCAAAGAATGCTCTCCAACTTAATTATGACTTTTATAAAATGATATCCATCAGAACATTTACGGTATGGAAGATGCTGTAATGTACAGCTGTGGAAACAGAAATTAAGAGGCTTTTCTACCTGGATACTGTCTGTGATTGACCTGATATGTAAGCATAAAAACTAGATCCTCAGAGAGGTTAGACACACTGTCATTTCTTTTACAGTAATTCTTCAGCGAAGCTAACTTGTTTTTGCAGAAACAGCTGATGATGTATGTATTCATTTAGTTATTAAAATTAAGCTATGGTACAAAAAATGATTGAGTGAAGCAATACTGCAAAGTCTACCTTACCTGACCTGTCAATATGTGCATTTTCTATTCTCAGATTTTAAATGCTTCCAGGTCAAATTAATCATTGCAGGTTAGGTGAATTTTACCAGCATCTGTTCTACCATTAATAAAACCTCACAGCAACCTGTCATACAGCTAAAAACTAATGAAATCCATAACAACTCTGACCAGAACAAAAGTTTTAATGGGTGAAATACTGCTTTACTGTGCAAGTCATTGTCAGAGATTTTGCACTAATGGACTAACATGTGAGTAAGCATGTGTGTGTGTTTCTGGGATGGTACAGGGCCAGGGTGATGAGATGCAGCGCCAGAATGAGGTGAGCAGAGAGGAATGAGTCAGAATTAGAAATGAGAGTTAGGATGAGTTAGATGAATCTGGGTTAGCCTTTCCCTTCACTCCTGCTATTTAAACACAAAACATACACGCACACACACACACACGGGTGTCAAAGGCACAGGATGTAGTGAAGCACAAATAAAGTCCACAGATTGTCATGGCACAAAAAACACAAACAATGAAAAAACAAAGACAACACACTGCACATCACGCTACTTATGTTACCACTGTACACGCACCACACACGTACACATACACACGATACTGCACTCACGTTAACATACAGATGAGGACACACACTTTTAGAAAGAGTCACACACACCCAAACCAATACACAAACACACCTCACAGCATCATCCCTGCTGGCAGATAACATTCAGACAATGTTAACAATGACTCTGTCATCAGACTTGGGCAAAACGTGGTTCATTAAAATTTAAATATCTGAATGTAGCTTGATTTTAACGTTGAAATTTTGAATATATATAAATAAAATAAGAGAAAAAAAGTGTACAAACTACGGCGAATAATTTACAGCTAGTAGTTTTGCCCATGAATGAAAGACACCTCACAGCAACATTGTACGTTGAACATTATTTGCGACGCAGCTGACCATGTGTTACAGCGTAGCATTAAATAACACACCATTTATTTAACAGGTAAAGAAAAAAAATAAACATTTGTTTGTTAATATAGCATTAAAAACAAGACCGAAATACACCCATTGAACAGAGAAAACATTTTACAGTGTGAAGAAAACTTCATACATTGAAAGCATGCCATGCACATAACGATGTCAGGATCCAAAACAGCAAACTTTATTTTGTTCAGGAAAGTCCCGACTCACAAGTCCAAGTCACTGTACGGACAAAAATCTGAGTAGACCTGGGTAAAAATGTATTTAAAGATTCTTTTTTTTTTTTTTTTTTCTTACATATTTAAAGTATTAAACTGAGCCTTATTTTTCTTGCAAGGCATTAAAAACACTTTGTGTGTGAAAACAAGATATAATATTCATACACATTAAATCCTTGCAAGCTTAATTAAACTTGAAGTGATTTTCTTTTGAATAAATAGCAAATTCTGCTACTTTTAACTAGAGCCCAGGTCTGAACACACACGCACACACACAAACTTACACACACACACACACACACACACACACACACACACACACACACACACACACACACACACACACAAACAAATACAGCAAAGCATGCAGCATGCACATGCACAAACTGTAGTACACACACAGAGCTGGATTGAGAGAGGAGGATTGAGAGAGGGTCCCCGCTCGACTGAACGAGGGAGGAGCGCGGGAAAATAAGATGACAAGAGAAGGAGGAGGCCCAGAGGTCAACATGAGGTCATATGAGGTCAGAGGTCGGACAGGAAGAGCTGTGAGGAAGAAGAGCAGGAGAGGGGGGGAAGAGGAGGAGGAGCAGGGCGGCTGGGCAGCAGATATGACATGTCATAGGTTCAGAGACAGACTGAAAGTAGGACGGAGAGAGACTGTCCTGAGCAGAAGACAAAACCTTAAAGACTGCTGGAACATGTCCGCAGTCAGTCAAGCTTGTATTCTGTCTTGTTCTCAGGGATAGGAAGACAAAGACAGACGGAAAGAAAGAAGGAGGGATAGAAACAAGGTATGAAGGCCCAGAGCACACTATCATCTGTGTACTAGCGCCGCTTTTGCCTAGTGTATCCATCCCAGACACACATGTATGCACACACACATGCATGTGTGTGTGCATACATTCACACAGACGCACACATGTCAACGAAACAATCTCAAACAGCCTTGATTAAAAATAGGAAATGTGTAAAGTGTTCAGCGCTGTAATGTCCACGTTACTTTAAAAATCCCGTCAGTGGTAGGAAAAGGGAGTTACCCTCGTTTCTCATATTGTGTAAGAGGAATAAGAACCGTCATGTTCAGGGCTCGAGTATGAGGTGTGGGAAAAAGTGTAACTGAAAATAAATGAGTTGTGCCCCGGTGAGGAATGCACAGAGGCGGTGTTAGTGCATGCTGCAAAAGGCTGGGTTCATGGTGGGAGAATGACACCATTCCTCAGACCTCAAAAACACCATCTGAGATTCATTATCATCATCACCATCATCATCATCATCATGTACACGTCATGAGCAGCAAACCACCATGCAGCCCGAGTTCCCTTCAACTTACCCCTTCTGAAAAACGGGGGTCTAATAACTCGTGGCTTGTGCACTAGGCGCGGTGGCCTTGTGTCCGTGACCTCTTGTGGAGCAACAGAAACAAGGCAAAATGGCTGTTACCCACACTCAAGGGAAGCAGGGAGGGTTTCAGAGGTGGAAAGTAAATAAGGACAACAGCTCACCTTATTGAGCTGGAGAATTTTGTCTCAGATGTTTAGCTGTGTTGACTATACCTGCTGAGCAACAGTCTACATTTGTTTACAGTAGAAGTGTTTGAGTAAATAAATCCTTGACGAATAATTGTAAAATAAGGGTAGAATCACTGTAATTTTTAATCACCATAATATAACAAGGTTTTCTGAAAGTCTTTTTTTAACCATTGACTTCCCTATAAATATATTTATACACATATTACCAAGTACACCAAATACAGGGTTCCTACAGCTTAAGGCAACTTAGAATTAACACTTTTTAAATAAAACTCAGAATGAAATTGAAGACCAAAACAAAACCAAATAAGACAGGGACGGGGGGAGAACAGAGCTGGGAAATACCTCCCGATGTTGGCGAGTTTTCTTTGCGATTTTGTGTTTCTCACTCTGCCTCAATCCCCATCATGCTGACTTTGAAAACCTTTTGCATAAAATAGACCGAGCCTCGTAGGGCACAGTGACAGCTAGTGAGCAGACAGTAATAGACAGTAAAACGAGTGTGTCCTGATGTGATGACATCACAGGAGAGGCATTTGTGCATTTTAAAAAATAGATGTTACCAATTATTTTGAGATTTCGAGGAATTGAGCCTGCAGCCTTTGTGGCAAGGCCATGGCCTTTGTGCGTGGGGCGCCTGCTCTACCAGGTGAGCTAGTGGCCGCTGCATTTTAAGACTTTTTAAGCATCTGTGGGAACCCTGAAATACTGTACTTGGCAACTGGATTTCCCAATCCTCTAATTAACTTTCCTTCCAAATTCTGCTGTAGCAGGAACTTCCTTTAAACTTTCCATTTCTGATCATTTTAGATCATAATGGGACAATCAAACATGAAAATACTGAGGATTCATTCCATATTTATTTCATCTTATAATCACCCTCAAAATGTCTTGAATTGGGAATACTTTCATTCTTAACAGAAAAGTAAAATGATCCCACCTTAGTGACAGATTGTTTCTGGCTTTAAACAGTGTTAGGCTAATTTTAAGACTATCTGAATGTAGTGGGGTAATTCACTGTTCATTCACAAGGATATTGTTTATATTATGTGATGTTTGATGTGTTTGTGTGTCTTACCATTGAGGACACTGGGGGACAGCAGGGTGGAGTCGCGGTCGCTAATTCGACAGGCACCCTCCTCTAATGAACCAGGCGCTGGCTGTGGAGCCTGACCCTCCAGAGATGTGACAATGTCTGCTCGATCTATATTTCTCAGAGCAGTGTACAGACTCTCCACTGAGAAGGAAACACAGGGAGCGGGGTCGGAGACAGATAGCAAAGAGAGGGAGACCGAGATGTGAGCACGTGTGAGCACGAGGACAGGGAAGTTCAGAAAGATCACAAGTCAGAGAGCATTATTCGTGTAGACAGCCAGAGTCAAAAAATGTAAAAGGAGCTCTACACCATATTCTGAGTGTATCTATGATTCAGAGATTGTCTGCATATGGCTCTTCACATGAAAGTGGCTGAGATGGTTGCTTGTCACTAACAGAGCTAACTACAGCAACAGTGCTGAAAGAGCTAAAGAACTATTTTTGTGCTGCAATTTATACTTAGCAATCCTGCAGAAATCAACGTCTGTAACTTACAGCAGCTTACATGCACTGCTAAATGAATACTGCAATATTGAAGTAGCTAACATTAGCTATTTGTAGCTAGTTTCTGACAATGTACAGCAGTGTCAGACTTACTCTTGGCCCTTTTGCCTTCTCTGCTGGCCCACAGGTTGAGCAGGGCCGAGCTTTGGTCCAGCAGGGAGTTGGGATTCTCCACACGAATCCTGTTGATGTCGTCCACACCAAACTGTAGCTCACGTGCCAACTCTGACAAAATGGACAGTAGAGTAGATAAAAAGATACACACAACAGACAGATACAGAAGATTTGTAGCTCATTTGATCTTTTAAACGACTAACCTGCCCAGCTCAAACCAAGCTGCTCAGATATGATGTTGATCTTGATCTCAGTCCTCTCCATGGCATTCACCGTGGCTAAAATGAGAAAAGAAAAAGCAGCCAAATTAGAAGCTCACAAATATCTGTAGATTTACTTAATCTAGGAGACTGTACCCCTGACTGTGATTAAATTAAATTAAGTAGAGCATATTTGAGTCATGATTTCTTTAGACAGTTCAGCTGAGGATGAAGTAACAATAGTTTGGGATTTAGTGGACAGATCATATCAACTCTGGACCATCTAAATCTGTGTTATTAATAATACTTAAATACTGCAGTTGCTATTTTCTTTTTGATTTTAATAAATCTTCTGTGCCCTTGTCATTGACTTGAGTTGCTAAAGTGTTGCTAATAGCAATACTCACCTCAGCAAATGCATTGCTCTGTTGAAGGAAATAAGCAATACCCACAACATTGTTTCTGTCCAAATAACCTTCAGGGTTAACACACCATATGGGCAGGGCAGGTTAGAATTTGGGGTTCATTCAGGTGCTAGTCCCACCAATCAAAGTAGCATTCAGAAACCATTACAGAGGGACTGAGGTGCAGTGTAGCAGCGCTGTGTGATAGACAGAAAAGGCCTTTCCTCTTCAACCCACCACCCGCCATCAGAAACGTTTAAACCAACCAGAGTGGCCATCTTGACTCTGTTCGTTTACCACAGGCCAATCAGTGTGAGGGCTCCTCTGTCTAGCTCCACTGCGAGGTCCTGCCCATTCCCAGTGCTAAGCTACAGTGCTAATGCCAACAGTATCTGCTGCCATGCCATTGGAAATCGCAGTGGAGACACTAGCGCCATGCAAACCAATCACAGAGGTCATTCATCTGTTGTCATAGCTACCAGGACACTCGACACACATAAAGGCTGATTTGCCATGTGCCATGGTGCCATTCTGGGCCACGCTGGGGACGGCTGCTCATCTTTTGGTCACACATTCAATACGATTTCCTCTAACTGCACTGCAAAGGACTCTGGGGCGTACTGTAGAGCAGTGCATTGCATCCAAGGCTCAGTCTTTGTGCCATGCGTGCACGCGAGACAGATAGGGGGAAAATAGAGGGGGCAGAGTGGGAAGCAAAGGGTTGTGGGTAAAGGGGCGGTGCAACATTCAGTGCCCGTCTCCACTGTCAATAAATCAGGAGAGGGCTGAAGGTCGGGCAGCGAAGGACTCACCCACACCAGGCTCGTTCAGTGCACTGTAGCGTTCCCTCAAGGCGAGGGGGGTTAAGGTTCGTCTGCGCTCCTCACTTCCAACAACCTGAAAAATAAATACAAACAACACAATAACATTAGAAGTGTTATTAATGTCGTACTTTTGAGCCTTTTAGCGCTAATGTCCTGCAGGCCACTGTTTGGTCTGCAGGACATTAGCACTTTATAAAACTATGGTCAACTGGTGGTGCAATAAATATGAGCACACACTACGTGTATCAATAGAAGTTTCATCTTTTTGGTCACTTTGGACATTTTCAAAAAGACTGCTCTGTGGTTACAAAAGTTAATGTTAAATGGGTTAAGAATGACTGCACACGGTTTTACTTGTCATTTCTCCAAACAGAATTTAATTTTAGTGCATACCAGCAGATGATAAATGACATCACAATAACAATCACCTATGTTTTTACGGTACTGATGAGTTCTCATTCTAGGTCGTCAAATTCTGATGCTCTCTTGTGCCACTGGCATGTGATACTGACGCTGAAGGCACCCTTTGGCATCTCTAGGACACAGACCCTTTACTTATAGATGTGACGCACACTTGTCTGTTGGGTTAAACTTGCTGAAGCCCACACAGACGTGGCAAAAACTGCAGCTCTTTGAATGGCTGCTTGAGGCTGGCTCCAGAAGCAAGTCAGTGCCCACAGACGCCCCATTTTTAAATGCCCAACTTTACAGCATAAATAAACATGTTTGCAACATGTTACAAAAAGCTGTTTTGGTCTCTTAAGCTAATTACAACATTCATGACAACTGTATGAGGTATGATTTTTTAAAAACTCACTCTTTTACATTTTACTGAAGCTTAAAAGTACGCATAATTAAGGGCCAGGCTGTCTGCAGATATTGTCCTCTCCACAGCCCCAGTCTCTCAGTCACTTCTAGCTTGAAAAAACCAAGACGGCAATGGCTTAACTGACAAACTGTAGGCTTCCAAACGGTAGTCCACAAACCAATGGGTGACGTCATGGTAGCAACAAGGACAATACGATAATGTTTGTGGTTAGGTCCAGGGAACAAACTACTTGGTTAAGTTTAGAAAAAACATCACGTTTCAGGTTAAAATAAGTGAGTAACATGACTTAAATACCTTGTGAGTGACATCAGTATGTGACAGATGGATATAAGTTACATAATGTTACATTGAAACAACACTGACTTTTGTTTTCACACGGGACATGAACAGCCTTGTCCTTGGTGAAAGTCTGTGTTTGTTTGACCCATCCACCACTCCTCCCTCCTACCCTACACGGAATTTGTAGCTCTTTATACTACATCAGTTGCTCTGAGCGTCAAATATTGCTGCAGATGTGTTTACATTGGAGTCAGCTGAAAGCCCAGTGTGTCTCTTAGAGACTCCAAAGGGGGCCTTTGGCGTCTGTATCACACACTACAGGGCATGACAATGCATTGATATTTGATGACCTGGGAATGAGAAGGAGCTGACAGTATGTGTGCACTACTGCTATTTATTTTGCAAAAAAAATCCCTTTCAGTTTAGAAGAAGTCAGAGATGGATAAATATTGTGCATATTTCAAACTACTACAGTTACTCAGCATTTCAAATATTGAACAAGCCACATCATCAAATGAGTTTCTCCATTGTATATTAGTAGAATATACATTAGAGTCTTACTGTCCTCTAGCCAATCAGATATGGTGAGTAATGGCTTTACTCCCACCTCAGACATCACACTTGGTAAGCAAGACACAATGTAGCGGCTGTGTTATACGTTATAGAGAATGTAAGAAAAACTGACTTCTTAAATCGGAGCATGTCACGTAGCAACCTCTGTCTCATCAAGCAGATGGATTTCTAGGGAAATTCAAGAACAAAAGTTTGTGTATGTGATCTTGTGGGGAGGTGCTTGCAAGCAAGTCCATACCTTGACACAGGGTGGCATGGTTATGTTTAGGTTACACAGTACGTGCTGTGTGTCCTCGTACTTGGTGCACTTCCGCAGAAAGGACAAAAACCCAGTGGCATCCTTGTTACTATCTCTGACCTAACGTAGAGAAATGTCAGACAGAGAGAGGAGACAGAAAGAGAGAAGAAGAAGAAGAATATGGAGGGAGAGAGTGGAGGAAAAAGATGGAACCAGATGGTAGGAATGGAAGAGAGAAGGAGTGAGCAAAGAGAGATGCAGCAAGGAAGGAAGTGAAGGTAAGAGACAGGTTAAGAGGCAGAGCATGTGAGAAAAGGAGAGAGTGAAACAGAGCAAGAGAGAGGAGAGGGAGGAAGAAAAACAGATCAGAATGGGTATTAGCGCCCTCCACAGTGTCTCGAGCATGTGGCGCAGTAACATGGGACGAGAAGCAGGGGGAAACAGGGATGGAAGCAGTCCACAGGCAGGCGAGAGGGAGAGATTTACCTGCACATTTTACCTGGACGTCTGTCAGACCAGACAGTTACAGAGTGACCGTGAGAGAGAGAAAGAGAGACAGTGAGACAGACACGTACAGACAGGCAAGGCCGCAAGATAGGAAGGCAGGCAAAGAAAGTGAGGGAGTCACAGGACATGCAAACAATTACCCACGAGAGTCGACAGGTAGATAAGTTGTTTGTTGCTCGGCTACACCGTAATGACTAGATATTTATCAAAGTGGTCTAGCTGATACTGAACAGTAGTGTGTGTCACACTGACAGAGACACAGAAAGAAGACACTGATGGACAAACAGATGGATTATCAAATAAAACGAACAAATAAAAACTTTACATGAATATGATAACGGACGACAGACACCAAAAAGCACACACAGAATGAAAACAAGTTATCTGTGCAAGAGAGGGGGTTTAAACAACATCAATAAAATGCAGAGGGTAAAAAGAGACAAAGAAATGACATTTAGGACTAATTTTATGCTGATGCACCTGTAACCAAAGGGGCACACTTAAAAATGGTGGTGTTTATTATTATACATTCATTAAAATAGAAAAGCCCCACAAAAATCAGGGACAACTTTGGTTGAACTTGTCAATTATTTAGAAAGAATGATTTGACAAACATGATTTGAAATCCACAAAGAAGAATGGACTGACTGACAGACATACACAGATCAAGACATGTATCAATATCATATCAAAATACCTTTATATTGTATGAATGTGTAATGAAATTAATTAAGTGTTAACTTTTCTTAGTGTTGTTACGTCTCTATACTAATGTCACTGTTTTTCAGGTGTATTTAACTGTCGTTTGCTGTGGCGTTGAGTGCAGAGTACACAGCGCTGTGCTGTTATCTAAACCTTAACATGCTAATGATGAGACAAACTGAGAGGCTGCCTGATAGAAATGGCACAAAAGCACACACAGAAACCACCATACGAACGGGTTGTTTGGGTGAACAGCGGGTGGGTGCTCAGGAGGGACACTGACTAACTGGCGAGAGGCTCCTTGACACACTGAATTCAACGACTGAACAAACAAAACCACAGTACTGTATGAATACGTAGCGAGTGACAGAAGAGCAGGCATATGAACAGTCAGATAAAGACAGACCTTGACAGAGACGGGCAGCCTGTTATCTCTGAAGGCCTGGAAGCTGAAGCTGCGAGGCTGCTGCGTGGCCTTCCTGATGGGCACGAGGTTCCCAGAACACTCCAGGTGCAGCGGCATGCCCTCCATCAGCTGTGGGAAGTTTCACAAAAATGGTAAAGTTCCTCTCCTGGCATTGATTCAACCCCTGTGCAGTCAAGTCTTTGAAAACATGGATGCTTCGCACACATCTTCCCCCTGGCAGCACAGATGATCTATACAATCAGCACACTTTTAAGATGGGCACCCAAGATTAGTGTCACCAATTCAGTATCTGACCAAATGTGTCTCCCTCTGTTTCTAAGATATGACGTTGAATAACGGTGAGAAAAGTGTTTTGTTTTTGCAGAACATTACGATGTCACAACGAAGTTGACCTTTGACCTTTTGATTATAAAATGTCGTCACTTCATCATTTTATCCTATTGGACATTTCTGTGATATTTTGTCATAATTAGCGCATGAATTCTTGAGTTATGGCCAAAAACATGTTTTGTGAGGTATCAGTGACCTTTGACCACGAAAATTCTAATCAGTTCATTCTTGAGTCCAAGTAAATGTTTGTGCCAAATTTGAGAAATTACCTCCAGCTGTTCTTGGGACATCACTTTTATGAGAATGAGATGGATGCAAGATCACATTGACTTTGACCTTTGAAACCAAAATCTAATCAGTTCATTCTTGAGTCCAAGTAAACGTTTGTGCCAAATTTGAAAGAAATACCTCAAGGTCTTCTTCAGACATCGCTTTCATGAGAATGAGATGGATGCAAGGTCACACTGACCTTGACCTTTGATCACCAAAATCTAATTAGTTCATTCTTGAGTCCAAGTAAACGTTTGTGCCAAATTTGAAAGAATTACCTCAAGTGCTCTTGAGACATCGCTTTCATGAGAATGAGATGGACGCAAGATCACACTGACCTTGACCGTCAACCACTAAAATCCAATCAGTTCATCATTGAGTGTGAATGTTTGTGGACGTTTGTGCCAAATCTGAAGAAATGGCGTTTCACGAAAAGGCGTTTTTGAGGTATCACACATGAATATGCAGATTAGCCCAACCCCCAGCCACTTGCTCCCTTAAATTATATGAGGCATTGGCTTGACTATATTAGCAAACAGCTAATAATGTGTTGCTAATGCTAATGCCAGCTCTGAAAAGTTGAAGTGAAAGTGAAACTTAATTTGCAAAGTACCGATACGTAGCTACACCTTCTACTCTGATCCAACTTATTTTACAGGGGTTATGGAAAGCACAACCCTGCAAGTTGACGTAACTGGCTCTTTTGGTTTGTGACGTAACAAACCCTGGCTGTCTGAATCTGTGTTTTTGAGTCTATCATTGGTACACTGCAGTTCCAGCGCAAAAATGCTCAGCCACGGCACTGACTGCTTATTTTGCTTATGTCTCATGGCATATAGAAAACACTATGGACATGTTAACAAGGTTAAAAGCTCCATTTTCACTCTATCAGCAACAGAGTCTGAGAAAGGTTTGACCCTTGTACAACAGCCAGAAAGTGGATCGATGTCATAGGACACAAACTCCTACTCTGTGCTGCAAAAAGCTCTTTACTTGAAGGATCATGCCTCTGAAGGTGGAGAGCTTTAGAGAGCAAGGTCAGCAGTGGTGTGAGCAGTCTTTCTTTTCATCATGCTTCTCTTTATTTATATAATTTATATTTCTGTATGACATTTGAGCAGCCTCAGTTAATTTAATATCGTATAAATTATTCTTTAGTAAAAGAGCTTGTCTGGGAACTACATTTGAAGTCGCCATAACCCTCCTGCTTTCCTCAGCACTTTTCCCTTTGTGTGACCTTAGCAACATTTTCCTTCGCCCCTGTGCTGACCTCGATGTCTCGACTTCGGGCCACTTCTGTGAAGTTTTCATGCAGCTCCAGTGTTTTGTCCATCTTGTCGTCTGTCATGCAGTAACAACGCAAGCGCCCCTCCCGTGCTTCATTCATCTTTGCAAAAATAACAAACTTGGCCATGTATGGGACAGCCATCAGCTCCCGGTACAGCAAATTGGCAAAGGTCACTGCCTCTGCTGTGCGCGGACAGTCTGCCAGCCAGAATCTGGGTAAGGCAGGAAAAGAGAAATAAGAAGTGTGCAAGACAGCGGGGAAGAAAAGCTGAGTGGTAATGAATTGCTGCTGAGGTGCTCACCTTGCGGAGACATTGGTGGTAAAGTTGGCACAGTTGTGGGCGTACATCAGCTTGGTGGTTCCAGTGATGTCCTCCCACTGAGCTGGAGCTGTGCCACCTGATACACAACAACGACGCTGTGTCATTCATGCCCTGATAACCAAGGTAACAGATGCCTACGTACACACTTTAACAGTAGATTTAATGTACATCCAAGAAAATCTAAACAATAGAAAAACTCATCACTCTAAAGAGAAAACTGGCAAACGTCTTTTGGAACAACTTCAAAGTGGATCCTACCAATGACACTGCAGAGGAGGCGCAAGCTGGTGGTGTCACCCTCCCCAGCATCCCGAGGACTCTCCCGCCATGATGGTGGCAGAGGGATTCGCAACCCGATTGGACGGTGAAATTTGCGTCGGCGTGGCTCTATGGTAACCACTGGGCTGAAGGTCGCCTGGTTACCGAGCTGCCGCGTCAGCAGTTCATCGGGGATTGGCTGCGCCTGAGGAGGAAGTGATGACGGAGAAGCTTCTTAAAAAGGAGGGTGCCAAAAAAGACAGTTTAAAGGACATGGAGCTGAAGAAGGCTGGGTGCATAAACTAAGCACAGACACAATATGAAAGCTGCAGTAAATATAGCTAAATAAATAGGCAGGACATATAAATAAAGGGAGGATACAAAAAGAAAACAGAGCATAACGTGTGCAAGAGACAGAAACATCAAACTCACAGCCATACTCACACATGCAACCAATTCATATTTCACACCTGACCCAACTCAGATCAGTGCATCAGCTCGGTCAGTGTGGCTCACAACTTAAATCAGGCAACTGAGGAGTGATGAATGGCTGGATAAAAGGAAAACATAAACAGAGCAGCATAAGGCATAGCAAAACTCAGACCCATGCAATTTCCTTAAATAACATCAGTGCTGTGACAAATCAGTGCTGTGACAGACAATATAAACTGAAGTGACCAAAGAAACTGAAATGTAGAACCAATAATCCCTCATAATCTCTCTGTCATGGAAAACAAAACCAAGCGGAGGTGTTGGATGAAAAGAAACAGTCAGCATGAGTGTTTGCCAAGTTCCCATATGTGTGTCTGTGGAGGTCTGGATGAGTGACAGTCAGCCACACGTTTGCCAAAACCTCCCGTTTGGCAGGACAGACACCAGACATGGTGCAGTGTGACAGGCTGAGATACTCCTCAGGTCTAATTCTTGGCAAATATATGAAGGGCGATGTAATGTATTGTAAAACTTCATGTCATTTGGTATTAGAGGACCAGTGAACCTATTTTCTCAATAAGTATTTCTCAGTTAGCATCATCTAGAGTTGTTTTGGTTTCTTCACGAGTACGGAAACCCTGAGGGGCAAGGTGAAAAGATGTTTGCAGGCAAGGTTGGCCAAAATTTAAATTTATCTCCTACGTAACAGAAATTATATTCTACACACAGGATGAAGATATTATTTCAATCTATCTTCTATCTCCTTCTCCATCTCCGCATATAGGAGATATTACCTCTTAGGTACAGGATGTTATTTCCTACGTGGGAGATAACAGAATTAATCTCATAGGAGATACATTTTAAGCTTAACTGGGCTGTTATGAGAGTGACAGAGCCAAACACAATGAAGTGCTTCTTGCAAGACTGCTTAGTCCATGTTGGCTATTTCATATACACAAGACCCCACCGCCTCCAACATCTAGGTTCCCATGCATGCACATACAAGTGAGTAAGCACCTGCCTCTGTGCTCTTGAAAGCTGGCATAGAATACGACAAGAGTCACACAAAGCGTCTAACCTCGTGTTTTCTAGGTGGTTAAAAATGCGCCGTGTGATTCATGAATCTATCAATCTATCACTCCTCCTTTTCCTCTACTTTGGTGGTTTCAGTAGGCCTACTATGGATGGTGCTTTTGAAACAGACAACTTTCTCACTCTCAAAACGGCCCAATTGAGCCCCACAGTTTTTCTCCTATGTGGGAAATATCTCATACATATGACATAATATCTTGTAGGTAGGAGATAAAATTAGGTTTTGGCCTACATTGCCCGCAAAAGTTTAGAAACAAAAGGGATTTCTGCATCTCTGTTTTTTGACCTTGCTGTTCTCAGTGGGTGGGGCTTGGTTAGAAAAGGGTGGTGCCACATGCTCTCATGTACCAATCAATTTAGTAACATTTGAAACAAAATTTACTGAAAGGACTCTCAGTAAAAAAAGAGTTTTTCAGTGTTCAACGCTGAATAAACCTGATTTTTTAGTAAGACATAAGATTTGATTATTGCTAATGTCATGATTATTTAATGTCACAAAGATGTTATTAAAAATAAAACAAGTTTTAGGGACTTTAAACCTAAGACATAACCTGTATCTAATAGGTAGAGGTAAATTTTTAACATCGTAAAGTGTTTTTGAATACTTTATCCACTCGCTACAACCATGCATACTTTACATTCCTGCTGACCAGTTTTTAGGACATATCACAGGGCTTTAGACATTGCATATCATGTAATGTATACTGGAGTCAAATAAATAGGAACCAATGACTATAAGAAATGTAAGGAAGAAGAATTATATTTCAAAACGTGCATGACTTGTAGTAAATAGAAAAACACATGCAAAAAATGCTAGATCAAAACATATGGAATCAAATGTGGATTTGCTGCTTGTTGTAGATGCGACAACTCATACGACATTTCACGAACTGAAGATTAACAGTAATAAGAGAATACAGCATCTGTCTGCAGGGCAGTGTTATAGCTTACACGTTCACTCTCAATGACTGATGGCACAGCTCTTACTTATTCAGCGTGTTGTTTGTCAAACAGACAGAGCATTAACTTCAGGATATGAAATATGTCAAATCTTAACTTCAGGAGACCGACTGCAGCACAAACTGAAATACCACGGGTAAACATGTTGGCATAGATCACTGAGTCACAGCCTGAGAGTCAGCTGTTTAGTAATTCAAACATCTGTCCTCAGTAATTTCTCTGAAGCACCAGATTGTCTCTGTTGTACAAGCAAAATAACAAACACCCAAGCAATTATGAAAGGTGTACAGGACACGTCATGTTTTTAAATATGCAATTCCACCTTCTCTTCATCAGTCCTGCTTACGCTTAATGCTCTCCGTCTTACCTGCAGTCCCAGTCTCACTCGCTTGGTGACGGCCGTCTCAGGGAAGATGGCCTCGACATGGGGAACCAGCTTACTGGTCAACCGGCCGCCCTCTGGACCAATCAGATCGCTTTCCTGCTGAATGCGGGAGACCACGGCGAAGTAGAGGGGGAAGTCAGTGGAGATGATCCGACGGATTCTCTTCTTCTCAAGCTCGTCTTGACTCTCCAAGTCTACACTCGAGAGGGAGTGAAGAGGAAAGACAGAAAGACAGAAGGAGGGTAAACGTTAGAAATCTGGTTAAGACTTCCACTAATAGAGGCAAAGTGAGTCATACAAACTCCAGCTTACAACAACAAGCATCAGCATGAGAGAAACTGCCCTCTGTATTGTTGCTTAGACAACCTTTAAAAGTCTCGTCTCTCTGTGCCCTTGTTCGGCAGCTCCAGGATCATACATCAAGATTAAGATTGACTCATCTGCAGCAGTGCAAGGTCTCACAAACAGCCATTCATTACCATCACACTGACCTTCATCCATGCCATTCAGAATAGTTTCCAGCACTTCGTCACCATAGCGATTGCGATGTTCCTTCCAGATTGAGCCATTTTCGCTGCGGAGGACCACAAGCTCTCGGTCCCCTCGGCCCAGAGAGGCAAAGTGGGGGATTTCTACTATTACTGGCCTGTAAAAGAAACAAAGAAACAAAAAACAAAACTGCATTAAAATCTCCGGATGTCCAAGCTCTTTACCCTAACTGTAAGGCTGAGCCCAGCCACGCCACGGAGGAAACTCATTTTGGCTGCTTGTGTCCGTAATCTCATGCTGGGATGTAGATGGACCAGTAAATAAAAAGCTCTGCCTTCTGGCTCGGTGTGGCGCAGCGCCTACATCACTACAGATGCTGCACCAAACCGCCGATCTATCTCACGTTCCATTCTACCCTCACTCGTGAACAAGACCCTGAGACACTCCCTTGCTTGATGACAATGAAAATTTTGGGAAATTGAACAAGTGAAGTCAAACAGAAAGCATTTTATTCACTTAATGTTTCATTGCTTTTATTTCATATAAACACAAAAATTCTGATTCCTGTATTCTGGTTGCCGCACATTTTCATGGGCAAAATGACTTTTAAGGACCTATAAAATACATCTTTTTCTTGCGCCACTTGCCTGGCATTTTTCAAACATATCAGATTCAAATTCTATTCAAACATAATTTCAGCTAGCTGTCAAACATGGAGGGAGACACAGAAATGTAAGTGATGGTAAACAAAACTTCACATATCAACTCATATTAGAGCCATGTTATGTGCTACAGCTACAGAAAATAAATTTGCTGTGATGTTACACTGTGCAAAAGGTTATCACAGAAGATTACAGCAACAGATTAATTACGTACAACATAATTCCATGTCTTTTCCAAAATTTTCAATGACTTTTATTGAGTCCATCACTTTCCCAGGCCTGGAAAATGTGATTGGGAAATTCCATGTCTTTTCAGGTTTTCCATGACTGTGCGATCCCTGTATATTACCCACCAAAAACAAATGTTGCTTGCAGGGAGTGCCAGCTGCTACCAACATAAATGCACATATGGCCTTACACACACAAAGCAAGTAATTGAAACATAACAGCTTGTATTTCAAAGCTCTCCAAATACAGTAAGTAAACCAGCACAAAGTTGACTCACCCAAGAAACTGCATACTTGATGGCCCTAGGGAGATGATACGGCTAGCAAGTCCCTCCCCCTCCACCAGCGGAGGAGGTGTGGTCAGCTTCTGAGGTTTGACCAGACGGCAGGTAATGCGTGTTGGCGCAGTGCAGGTTCGAGGAGGGATGATGACTCGCAGGCCATGGTGTCTGCTGCCTCGCATGGAGCCTCCTCGAGCATCCACCATGAAACTCACCAGGAAGCTGAGAGCCAAACAGTGATACGATAATTAAATGAAAAGGTTCAGATGATCATATAATCATCTTTAAACTCTGTTGTCGTTATAAAGACGCACTTAGCATTAAATAAAACAGTGTATGAATATAAAATGTAACAATCAATATTGGGCTGTCCTTGGGGAAACTCTTCAGCTGAATGAGACCGAAAAGGATGATTCACTTGTGGTTTATTCACTCAACAGTGTTTGGATTATATCTGGTCTCTGTCTGTTTCAGAGCGATTCATAAAGGAGACACCAGTTCACTGTGCGGGTGCCCTTTTCATTTGATTGTCTGGACATGACAGGGGAGGACAGGCCATCTGGAGTGGCCACTAAGTGCAGCGAGAATGACATAAAAAGACTTTAAAAAGAGCCCCATGCTGTTTGATCTTGCATTAGACAGGCTGCTTTACACAGGTGTGTGTGTGTGTGAGTGTGTTTGTGTGTCAGGGTGACTTCTCTGCTCATGAGTTCATCTTTTCTGATATCTTACTTTATATTCTGCTTTTTGAGTGCTGACTCATTGTACTGTGCATAAATTATGACTAGGCAGACTTACTTAATTAACATTTTGAATGTGTTAGAAAGCACTTTAATGACAACATAAATATTGTAAACAAAGTGTAAACACTGGGATAATTAAAATAATTTATGATCAAGTGACGAACATGATGAACATGTATCATCCCAGTTACAGTATAAATACAGGGCTTAATTAAATGGGAAACAGCACTGTAATTGTAGTTATGTTTTGCCATTTGCCAGCATTGTCGGAAGCATTCTGTGCTTTTAAAAAAACATTTGCAATACTGGTAATCCCAATGATTCTACTAAAATCCCTTCTGTATGATGAGCCTAACTCGCAGCATCAATCAATGACATCATTTAGCCTAAATAAAATGAGGATTAACATGAAGCAAAACGTTTGATTAGCTGACCCAGTGTGGATAGGGCTCGCCACGGGGCTGACGTTGTCTGATGTCTCTGTAGCCGGACTGCTCGGGATAAGAGAGTCTTCATCATACTCCTTTGGCAGGGGGACCGGGGTGTGCTGAGGTCACAGAGGGAGAAAGAAAGACAGGCAGTGAGAAATTGAGAGGCAGTTAAATAACCATGACTGAAAAGATTAAGACAGAAAAAGATAAGAGACGGGAAGGGAATAAAAACTGCAGCACAATGATAGACAGAAACAGGCAGCGAGGAAACAAGAAAAAGACAATCTAATAGGAGACAGAAAAAATAAGTCACCAAAAGAAGAGATAAAAATAAACATCAGAGCACTTTTTGCACAAATTGATAGCAGTCTTTAACTAGATAAAGAAACAAATGCTAATAGAATGTAATGCTCCCTCTACATGTCATGTGCTAAGCCTACCTGATCCAACAGTACAGTCTCTGGGGACACACAAGGGATCCTGGGAATAGCAGGAGAATACGGCCTGCAGGGGACGAAGTGAGAATTATATAAGACCAAAAAAAACAACAACAACAAACAACAACAACATACACATACAAATACACAATGCTTTACCCCCAACCCTGGTGGCTCAAAGTGGAGAGGAAAATAAAGAGTTAATGAGGAAAATAAGTTAAAATAAATAAATAATAAAATAAAATACAAAACGTATAAAAAGATGTATATATAAAAATAAAATTAAAAATGCATATTAAAAAAACAATAATCATATAGGGTCTATAAGGGTCCATTGGGTGTGCACAAAAAAAGTCTCTATGTCAGTAAAGGAAACCCAGGCACAGATGATTGATATTGTTAGGCATTATGCATTCTTGTTACTGACATTTCCTCATATGCTTTATCAAATACAGATTGTAGCCATTGATTGCAGGAGAGAGAATGAAGAGGATGCCAGTGAAGTACCAACATATTTTTGCTGCTGTCAGACCAACAGAAAGTGCATGCATCTGTTGAAATGAGAGCCTAAAGAGGTGGTATCATTTAATAGTAACAGCTTTGGACAATATGGCACTTCATCATCAAGTAGTTTCAGATAAGGTTGTGAATACAATTTTCCAGAAATATACAACCCCTGTAGCCTGGAAATCCAGACCAAAATCTAGAAAGATTTAGGGTCTGGCTATGAGTAATGCAAATGGCACAACTCGAGGGGCGGCACCAAGCATGCATTTGTAAATATCACTGCACGCAACTGGATAACACTATGACCAATCAGAACAATACACGGGGTGACATATCCTGAGCGCTACCAGCGGAGCTAACTGGTAGATTAGACTCTTGCCGTATCCGATCGGCAAAACAGCAAAAACGGAAAAGGAAAGATTCGAGCACCGTCTTCTGTTCCTCTTTCAGAGAAAAAGCCAAGTCTAACCCGTTCATTGTAGCGGCCAGAGCCATTTCAAACAACTGGTGTTCATCCGTAGCCATCTTGCAATGTTTACTGACTGATTCTGGACTTCGTCATTGCAGCGCTGTCGTCATCTGTTTAGCTCGCCTCTGGCCCGTCTATATCAGATACACCAATGTGATTGGTGCAGCTCGGTTTCATGGGCATTATTACTGAGTGACTTGCTGAGCAAATTCAAACTGTGCTCTCTCGAGAACTCTGGATTTCCAGGGTACAACCCTTGAGCAATTCCCACACATGTACAAAAAACCCAATAAAGCCTGTGTCAACATCAGGACAAAGCTCTGAGTTAGGAGAGGATATGAGATCCATCAGATGGAGCTTTCTAAGAGTAAGATACAACATATGCAGAAATTTAAAGTGTATCAATCTGTGGTTGGGAGCATCCAAAATCTCTTCTCAAGTTCTGATGAATTGCTAGAGGTTTGCAGACAGAAATTATATCTTAAATACTAAGTCTCAGGGTGCTTTCACACCTGCCCTGTTTGGTTCGTTTCCGTCGAGCTCAAGTTCATTTGCCCCCTCAGTGTGGTTTGTTTGGACATGGTTTGTTTGAGACCTTCTTGAAGAGGTGGTGAAGAGGTGGTGTTGGTCCAAACAAACGAAATGACGTTTGTGGTGAGAACATGTTCCGACCTTGATCTAAACCAACTGCAGTCACATGACACATTGTTTGGGTTAAACATGAGCATGTTACAGTCCTGGAGGATTATTAATGTGCACCTCCTCCTGTACTGCCTTAATATGCTCATTCAGCACATCCAATGCATCAAAACATTGTTTTCTAGTTAAAGCCGCGCCTCGTTTTCAAACTGTCTGGTTTGACTAAAATGAACAATGACAGCAATATAGTCCACGATGAGCAGCGCTAAAATCAACCTGCGTAGTTGTCCCTCCATTGTGACATTAGAAAGTGTCACATTTATCTTGCAAGTGTACTCTTCTTCAATGTTTTGTTTACTTCCTGTATTTTTCCCCACATGGAAATTCTGACCAATCAAGAGCAGCTTTCACACGCAAGGCATTTGATCTGGTCCACTTGTAAATGCTGCTGTGAGAACACGAACCAACTCTAGGCAATTTTACAACTTTGTAACAACATTACTCCCTGATTCAGACCAAGGCAAGAAAACTCTAGGTCTGAAAGCACCCCAAGTTTCGTCCTGCCACATCTAGCAAAGAATGGAGTGAATGAGTCGTTAAAGCTACACCTAATGGGACCCCACACTTTTGCATTATTGAGTCGAAGGCAAAGAAAGATGAGCTTCTAGGGACATTACACACAAATCATTAAACGATCTCATTCCTTTTTCATCCTTTGCATCTGGCAAAGCATCAATACCTTTTACAGACCATTGTGAGAAATGAAGGGGGCACTTTAAGTTATTAGATTTCTTGAAATTATATTAAAACCAGTACGAAATTCGGTTTCAGCTGTCACCCCCAGACCCCCCATTTACCAACACATATGCAGAAACATGAGTAAAAAATGACTTACGTGGTACCCATGCCACCTTCAAAGTCTCTAAGGGTTTTCTTAGGGGAGAGGAAGTCATCGTCTTGGTCCTTGAAGTCATCGAGCTTCAAATAGCGTGCTCCATCCATCCCAAGCAACTCGTCTCCTGTGGGCAAAGTGAAGAGGTGAGAAACAACGGAAAAGGAGCAGAGATGAAAAAACGAAAACTGGCAAAGAACAGGTTGCACATAAAGAATTAAGAGAGAAAAGACGAGACCAGGGGAGTACAGGGTAAAATGATGCTGATCTCAACTCTCAAGTTCTTCCACTCAGTCGTGTAAGTTTATCAAATCAAGTACAAAATATCTGCCAATAAAATTCACCGTTTTCTCCAATTCATTTTTTCTTTTTTTTTTAAATGAGTGACAGTATCTTGATCTGTGGCTGACCTCTCCACTTGAATCAAAATAGTGTCACTTCAATTTTCCACAGACGAAAGTAGCAGTAGTTACACCACCATCCTTCCCATCCCTTCACCTTCATGAAAACCACAGAAAAAAATGGCCACAAAGCAGTCTCAGATATCTCAGTCTAAGCAATGGAGTCAAACCAACAACAACCAGAGCCGATGGAAACCAAAGGAGTGAAAGAAGAAGGATTGGTAAGACAGTGAATATCAACACAGCTTAAGGACACTGCATGGACGGCAAACTGCAAGGCACCTGGTGACAGCTTTTTTAGTGAGCATGCCCATTAAAGATGAAATCACATGTGGTGATGGTTGTTTTCTGTGTAGGAGAAAATATCTCAATTATTAAGGAGGAATGATATCGAAATAATGATCATAACAGTAACAGTAAACGAGAAACCACTTCACGAACAGAGACATTTAAACATTTATTGGATCAAGCTGCACAGGTAAACACAAAAAAATGTTAAAGCAGAAAAAGCAATACATTTAAACAAGTACAGAAAGAACAAAATAGATTAAAATGGAGCTTGCGTGTAAGAATTTGTCGTGAAAATTACAGATTTGATTTATTCTGAGTCTCTTTAAAACCAAAAAGACGACTACATAGGCAGCAACTGTGCGTGTTGAGTGTCACAGCTGGAGCGCAGCATGTGTGTAATCAGCTTATTGATCAATTAGGCTGTAAAAGGCAGTGGCGCTCATTTTCCGAATGGCTCGACTGGGAGGAGGCTGTTCGTCTTTTAAACGCAGAAACACTGAAGTTCTGTCAATAATGAGTCCACGAACAGATGTGCATTGAACGCTGGTAAAAGGAAAATGTCATGACGACATGCTGATGAAAAACAGACACATTTGTTTTAAATAAATCTCTGAGCAAAGAGGGAGAGGAGTAGAGAATAAAGATCGAGAGGATAAGGACAGAGAGGAGCGAACAGGACTGGAGTTGAGAGCAGAGTCAGACGAACTGATTAAAAAAGACAATTAGTGACACACAGAGAAAATGAGAATTGCAATGAAGGCACAAGTTCACTAGCCATCGGACCGGACAAGCCAGAGATACAGACATACTCCTACCTAACGTTAGCTGGGCAACCCCTACAAAACAAATGGAAAAGGGTGTTATAAACAGTCATACACGTATTTAAATTTATGGTGGTACTGATGTGTCAGTATACCTCCCATGCAGTCTTCTTCTACAGAAATAGCGAATCAGAGCTGAAAATTAATTAACAAATGTACAGTTGATAGCATAATTAAAGCAGATAGCCTACCTTCATCCTCCGAAACATCCAAAATCTCATCTACGGTCTCAGGGAAACTCATCCGATGCTTCTCTGTAGTGATCTGTGAGGCACAGAGGGAGGTTGCAAGAGAGAGAGATATAGCAGAGATGGAGGAGGGAGTGAAGAGAAAAGGAAAGAGAGGAGAATAGACGGAAGATGCTGAATTGTTTGCAGGCAGTTGAGGGAGCTGAACCTGATCAAGACACGATCACTGTTTGATTGAACATCTGAGTCATGTTGTGTCAAGGCTACGTCTTTGCGTGCTGGTGTAACCAGGTGAACCGTGCATGATGTGTTGCTCACCGCGGAGACGGACTCCTCGGTAACCAGTTTGAGCACATCAATGACAGAGATGTAACCAAGCCGCTTGGCAATACCCAGGGGAGAAGTCCCATTCTGTGCAGAGAGAGGTGAGAAAAAATCATGTAAAATATTTCCATACGGTAGATTTTTAACTTTGCTTCATATAGTTTATATTATTTCATAATGTGACATACCTTTTAGTTCATTAACATCACATTAAATGCACTAAAAGTACATATGGTGTACATAAATAGTTTTTGAAGAGTAAGAGGCAACATTGCTATAGAGCAGGGATTGCATACCGAGGATGTCTAGTACCTTATCAATGAATGTGGGACTAGACATAAAGACATTTGCCCACAAGAAAAAATATACATGATATTTCGTGGAATAAGCAATATGTTACTAAATTCAGAAATGTATCTAATGTATCTATGATCAACAAGAAGAAATTATACGTATTGCAAAAATATAATACAGTATCATTAGCATATAGGGATGAATGTTGATGGGAGGCAAAGGGATACTCATAAGTATCAGATGGTAGTTTCTCCCTGAGTGGTTCATACTGCTTGCAATCAACACAGATGGGTGAGGAATCTTAATGTTACCCTCTAAAAAGAAGAACAAGTTAAAATCCTACAGCACCTACCACTGGAGTTGCACTTAAAAGCTGTGTCACAGCAGTGTGACATTACAGTACAGTATACTGACCATCTGCCTTCAGAATATGCAGGATGTAGTTAACACTATCAGAGGCAAAAGGGCATTTTGGACAAATGACTCACTGAAGTAATCTCATTGGGCTGGGCTCCGTGTTTCAGCAACAGGGTGACAATATCAGTATGGCCTTGCTGAGCTGCCTGGTGCAGAGGGGTGTAGCCCATCTGGAGGAGAAAAGGGGGAGGATGGTTCACACAAAAAAGAAACACAGAAAAACATTTAAATCCATGATTTCGGCACCAGGTGATACGATGCCATGCCATGCGATGATATACTTTATTGTCAACGTGGGAAAATTTGTCTTGGACTCAGGAGCTGCACAAGTATCGCTGCCTTACAATAATCGTCCAGAGGAAATGAAAAACATATACCATAAAATAAAAAAACCCTATAGAAACACATACTACACATAACAGTATTGCACATCAGCCACTTATGTATTGCACATAGCACCAACACACAACAGAGCACCATAAGCAAGCAGTTGTGCATAAGCAAAGCACAACACAACCCCTATGGATCAAGTTAGAGTAATAGGGCTCCAGTATGCTCCTAACTATAGATATTCATGGTTCTACCCAGACCCTAGGCCCTGATCCTGGACTGTGCGGGCTGGAGGCCATGTTTCGTTAAGGTCAATCGTGTCTGGCCGGTTCCCATTCAATTTCTGCGGGTCCTGGGTCTGTTTATCATTATGTGTCATGGTAGAGTGGATCTGATAAGACCCATGATCAGCGCTTGTGTGACAATTAGGCTGACTTAGGATCAGATTACAAGTGCAGAAGTATGGTGGGAAAAAATGCACCCCCAGTGAGTTGGAGCCAGGTTAAACAGTGTTCTAATAAAGCCTCACAGGACTAACACATGGAATCAAAGTAAAGTAAACAAACACACACAACGAGCCATTAAGCACATGCGCAGCAAAAGCCATATATAGTTATATACTGTATGTTATACAAGTGAGACAGATATCACTCACCCTTGTCTTGCTATTCACTTGAGCCTGCTGCTGCAGGAGGAACTTCACCATCTTGATGTTGCCATAGTGACAGGCCACATGAAGGGGTGTGTAGCCCATCTGAGACACGAGAAAAGAGAGAGAAAGCTATTAAATTAGAAAGATATTTGAAAGATTTTAGATACTTTTTTTAACATCTTAAACACTGGTGAGCTTCTGTGATAAGACCACAAAATTAAATATTCATAGATTATCATTGATTTGTCTAAAGTCCCCCCCCAGACACATTTTAATACTTATGCTACTTCTTGAGCATAGTGCAAGTTCAGGCAGGATGGCAGCATGTCAAGCTCAGCTCACATCCCAGCTACATCAGCTGATCTCAAACAGCCAATCAACTGATGGAGCAGCTGACTGATGGAGGAGAGTCAGCTGATAGATCACATGATTCCTTTCTATGCAACCAATTGGTGAATCTCATTCAGGTTGCCCTATTTAAACTGCTCTGGCCTGCCTGCGGTTGCTGCTTCCTCTGCAAGCTGCTTTGCAACCCGCCCCCACTCCAGCTCCTCCTTTTCATGCTGTGTCTGACTTATCAGTGTCATTTCTGTTTGTCATTGATGCTGGCCCGTTCTGTTCCCGGGGGGGTCTTTGCTGCTGCCCTTCCATGTAGGCGCATGGAAGGGCAGGGAGGTTTGCTCTCTCTACCTTAGGTCTAGCTTAGTGAAGCACACAAACAATGCCCCCTTCAGTAGATGAATGTTAAAACACCTCTCTAGTGACAAACTGCACAAATATAAGTCAGTATCGTCAAGGTCAGTCATTTTAAGGGACTCAAGTATAAGAAAAACATGTTTTTGAATGGAGGGGGACTTTAATAAATAAACTAAATTATATCAAATTGCTATCCACTTCCCAGATGGAAAGAGAATTTTCAAGCTATTGTCAATTGTAAATAACATAAATAGCCCGATGACCGTCACAACAAACTGTAAGTCTGGCCTGTCGTCCAAAACTACATTTTGGCCACTGTTTCCATCAGAAAAGTGGAGTAAGCTGATTCTGTGGCATCTTTTAACCCATTTCACACAGTTATGCCTGAGGCGCTGTAACTTACCCGTGAAGCAGCATAAACGGAAGCTCCTTGTTTGACCAGTGTGTCAGCGATTCCCACATGACCTTCCTGAGCCACAAGATGCAGAGGGGTCAACCCATTCTAAAAGACAGAGAGAAGGAACACACACACACAAAAATATCATTTCTGATGGTGAAAAGCTACGGAAATCTAGTCTTACTCTCTAGGAGTGACAGGTTTTGACCCATTCTAATATTATACCTTGTTTCCCAGATTTACGTTGGCCTGTTTGGAGATGAGCAGAGCCACCATGTCGGGCCGCCCCTCCTGTGAGGCCAGGTGCAGGGGTGTGATGCCTTGGAGAGATTCGGAATTGGGTGTTGCCCCATTCTGCAGAAGACAACTGGCCACCTCCATCTGGTTCTGCTTGGCAGCTATATGCAGAGGAGTGTAGCCGTTCTGTAGCGAGAAACAAGGACATACGGACACACACGAGAGTGGGCATCGCTTTTCTTAGCACTGTTCGTGTCTAATTTTAGATTGAATGCTGTAATGAGAGAGTGCTTTGGAGGTTTTCATGTAAGTGACTGTATGTCTAGTTATCACACACTCATGTGACCTGTTTTGGTATGTGTGTCAGTGATGGGTTGGCGTGCTGTGTCGGCCAGCCTGTGTGAGTACGTGCACACACGTATGTGAGCATCTTACTCGGGCAGTGCTGTGTGCAGATCCTCCCTTGCTGACCAGGAGCCTAACAACATCCAGGTTGTTGTGATGGACGGCCACATGAAGGGGTGTCAGACCGTTCTGTTAAACACACACGCATACACATGTACACATATATGAACCCATAGACATACACAAACACACACAAACACAAAAACATGTATATATGAAACACATACCATGATAAGCTATAATTCAGATGATATCTCACAATCTCCTTAAGGTCAAACTTTGCGGCTGAACAGCTCTTCACAGACGTGTAAAGAGTACTTTATTGTTTTTGTGTACTTCAGGGAGCTGAACTACACAAAGCACAGATTGTCTCACCTTCCCAGCTGCATTTGGGTTGGCTCCTCTCTCCAGTAGGAGCTCAGCCACGTCCACCTTCCCATATTTAGAGGCCACATGGAGGGGAGTGAAGCCTTTCTGCTCAAAAGAAAACATTTTTATCATTAGGGGTGGGCTATATTGTCCTAAAATATTATCACGATATCTCAGGATATATTTAGCTGCTGAATGAGTTTCTTCTGAGCGGTAACTCACTAGAAGAGTCTGAGAAGTCCAGGGTTATTCATAAAACATTCAGGACGCCACAGTTAAGTCCACACTACTGAAGCTGCTCCTCTTTTTGGAGCCACCGCGGCATCCGTAATAATTTCGCTTTCAGCCATGCTTGTTGTTGCCGTGGGTAACAGTACGATGTCAATATGTCAGCAAATTGGATTATCGCAAGTATTAGAAAGTGATAGAATGAACACAGAATTAGATATAATTAAGCTTGAAAATAAACCAGGAAGTGCTCTTGAAGTAGGAAAATTACAACTGATGCCCTTATACAGGAAAGTTCCCAAATACAAATATCAAAGCAACTACGGTGAGTAAGATCTCCCTGTATAGTATAAGACATGTTTGCCTTGAAGCTACAGTTGGTTGCTTTGCCTACGGCCTTTCACTGGTGCTTGGTTTTGCGTGACTGTTTTAAACATGGCCGTCAGGTAACAAACTTTCTCATTTTACAGCTAAACAGTACACTAAAATATGAGGTGAGAAATAGACAATGCAGTAACAAACTACTGATTCATATTTGATCAGTGCTGCCTAGTTTGACAGTTTGACCGCGGTTCAAAAACAGTGACTGACATTACTGACAGCTGCTTTAGAGGCTCCTCAGCGCTGATTGGTTGTTTTTGTGCATGTGCAGTAGCTTCTTGCAAATGCCATTAGAAGCACTACGAGGAGGAGAAGGACTATACTTTTTTTTCACAGAATATCTGTCTCATGGACTACTGTCTGGATATAGGGACATTTTTAGCAAATATAATGACTTTTAAAAGTCACCAACTACAGCTTTAACTAGTGCAGCGTCTAATGTATCAGTTCAGTTAAGGCTGATATCCTCCTCCAGTAACTGAACACTAAATATATATGAGACCATTTTTCCCTACCTTTGTCATCTTGGTCTGCTGTGCCCCAGCATCCAACAGGATTCGAATAGCGTGGACATGTCCTTCACGTGCAGAAATGTGTAAGGGCGTGTGGCCTGCGGTTGTAGCCGAGTCGGGGTTGGCCTTGTGCTCCAGGAGCATCTTTACAAGGTCCTTGTGGCCCATGCGGGCCGCACAGTGTAGAGGTGTCTGGTCGTCCTGGACACAAGGAGAAAGAGGTCAATTTATGTTTTAAACAGGGAAACAGATAAATCAAAGCCAGCCAGTCAAACCAATTTACCACAGATGAATGCTAAATAAATACTGAATGACAGCTACAAATACAATATACAGTACAAACTCAAAGTTTGTTTAGTGTTGTGATGACTACAACATGACTAGTACTCCTACCTTAGCCTTGGCGTCTGCTTGTGCTGCGTTCTGCAGCAGGAACTGAGCAACTTCACAGTGTCCTGCTCTGGACGCCATGTGGAGGGGAGTCTCCACTTTCTGGTGTAGATATAAACAGGTCAACCCGTCACTTAACTTTCATAATAGTACGGCAGTTAAATGTATGTAATTGAGGTTTTTCATCAAATACTACATATTGCTGAATAGTGGCAGGTTCAATTTGTAAACCAAATACATCTGACAAAATTCTGGCTGAAGCAGAAAAAGATGATTTGTTATTTTCATGTTCAATCTATTATCAGTTTTACAATTTCATGCCAAGTGAGCGATATCCCTCTCAAAGGGGACTTATTATGCTTGTATTTTTTATATCTACTATAACATGTCTACATGCTTTAATCGTCCAGGTGCTTGCTTGCACATACTATATGGCGTGCGAGCATGAGCAACAGGATGCTGACTGCATTTCACTTAATGTCCACAGGTGTCACTAATAACAAGCTGTAATTTAGCGTCGAGTTAATTCTCTATTATCTATGTAAACGCACAGAGAGGTAACCTTTTTGTAGTACATCTGACTTAAAAAATGGCAGTGTGATTTAAAAGACAAAAACAGAGAGGAACACAAGCTAAATTTTGAGGTAGAAAAGGGTTTCTTACCACATTGGAAGCATTAGGTGAAGCTCCTCTCTGGAGCAGGTTTTTCACAATATTCAGATGGCCCATGAATGCTGCTACATGAAGAGGAGTGAGACCAGACTGCACACAGAAACACAGACAGAGAAGGTCACCAAAGCTCAATATCACAGCTTAACAGAGAAGGCAATTGGCATTCTAGTTCATTAGTCACATCTGACTGACTGGCATTAATGGACTGGTGTCGATGTTGACTCCATTTGTTGGGGCAGCACTTGTAATATGCCCTATTACCAATCAGAAAGTAGCCAGTTTTAAATGTTTTAATGAAAACAACACTGACATTAGACAGGTTTTCAAATACTGAAGCTCTATCACACCCCTTGACGTGTTACATTAACGCAAATGGCACCCTTTGGCACAATGAGATGAACAGGGCTTTCAACTAAAATGTAAAATTTGAGTTGTAAACCCATCTGCGGAAATACTTGACTCTAGGAGAACCTGATCTATGATGAAGAGCAAGAAAGTCTGCAGGGGGGCGTGAGGGAGGGGAGGATAGGTCAAACAGGACAACACTTTCACCTAAGAGACCACAGTTTGTGTCCCGTCTAAAACCAAAAGTCAACATTGTTTTAGTGTCACGTAACTACATACGGTTGTTGCGCACTGCCTCATGTTATTGTAAGGCAGCAAAGGTACTTATTTTAACCCAAAACGTGATCTTTTTTTCTAAACCTGACCAAGTAGTTTTGGTGCCTATACCTGTGACTGCTTCACAACATTAACCATGTGTTACAATGAATGAATCTCTGAGTAGCATGACAAAGCAGCAGTATTTGACCACCTGGGAATGAGAACAGGTTGAAATGTAGCATATTCCTTGTTATTTCAAAGCCATACAAGCAACATCTGTTCTGTCCTTCAATAAGGATATAAAAGGCAGTAAATACAGACATGAAATGCACACATATGCTTGTTACAAATGACAAGGAATGCATCATGAATGCCACTTGGGTGGAAACTTTTCTTCACACCGGAGGAGTGGGTAATTGCTCATTTTCAGCCTCTGTCCCTAATGGCCAAATCCTCTCACCTCTGTGACAGCTTCTAGGGAAGCAGAGTGCTTAAGCAGCAGGTCCATGGACCGCATGTGGTTCTTCTTGCAAGCAATATGGAGAGGTGTGAAGCCATTCTGGAAACACAGAGAAAACAGTTCAAGTCAGAGGAAGCCAGAATGTCTTTTAATCCATAGATTGTTCTGATTACCTTGCTTTTTACAGCCTCATTAATCTCACAGATGTCTCCCTATAGTGATGCAGACTGTCTGATGTGTTGCTTTGCTAAATAACTATAGACTGAAACATTAAAGTGGGCATTAAGATTTCCCTTTCAGGTTTTTGCACACCTTTAGTTATATAAAAACAAATCTGCACACCCTGTATGAACTTGTTTTGAGCAACATGGACACAAAAATATCACGATAGATGAGTGAATTATACCGACAAAAGTAAATTAAGAATTTATTTCCTACATATGTCAGTTACTGTTGTGTACCCATCATACAAAAACACAAAACCCACCAGAGCTCGTGCATTAGCTTTGGCCCCCTTGTCCAGTAGGACTTTGGCCATCCGATGGTGACCACAGTGGGCTGCTACATGAAGAGGGGTTAAATGATCCAGCGTGATATCATCAATCTCTGCGTTGTACTGCAGTAGCTGCCTGACACAGTCCATGTGATCCCCCTGAGCTGCCATGTGGATGGGGGACAGACCGTTCTGTAAGAGGGAAAGAATGGGACACAGACAGAAGCAGGGACAGTTAGCAGAAAACAAAAAAGGATGGTGCTGTTTGTAGCACACACAGTCAATAAGATTAAATTTCTTGTGTTCAGGAAAGCTGAGTATGCATCCTTGGAGGGGATATAATCAGCGCAGTGTGCTAAAATTACTTGCAGATAATACAACTGCCAAGGAATGTTGTGGCAAGAATATCCAAGTATAAACACCCATGGCTGATGAGGCCCAGATCTGGGATGCTCAGTACACAGACAAATGTGTCAAACATCTTGATTTGAGCTAATTAGCCAGAGTTGGATGAAAGCATATACGTTTCTAGCAAGCTGGTTAATATGCTGATATTTTGCTGGCCTTGGGAACATCATTAGTATTAAAACATGGAATCTAACTCAGTAGTTAGATTATTTCAGAAGACTTAAAGTCACAAATCAAAACCAGTATTAAAGAGTTAACCCCAGTGACTGCTGAGTACAAAGTTCAAAGGGGTAGTAATGGTTAAAAGACCGCCACAGAGACTTCATTAATTCCCCTTAAAAGGCAAATCCATGAAGTCCATCAAGTTTGTTATTTGGAATCCAACAGTAATAACAGTAGTGGTAGAAACCTAAAAAGTATGTGAACATAGCCTTTGACATAGCTATAACATCCGTTGGTATAACTCTCTCTCCCTTTCCTGTTACTGGGTTGCAGTTAGGCTTGGCTAAACAAGGGCATTAATGACATAATAAATTTCTGCCCAATCATGTTTGGAGAAAGATATTTGATATGGCTGTCTCGCCAAGCTGATGTCAGAACTTTTCAGGTACTCTCCCTTTTAGCCAGATTGAGAATTCAAAGTAGCCTGCCAAGGTTTGAAAGCCACTGTCTTAAGCTAATTAATAGAGAGAGGAACACCACCTAAAGCTGTATTAATCATGAAGTTAAAGGGATAATGCACCCAAAAATGAAAATTCAGCCATTATCTACTCACTAATATGCTGAGGGAGGCTCAGGTGAAGTTTTAGAGTCCTCACAACACTTACAGAGATCCCAGGGAGAAGTTGTTTGGAAAAACGTCATTTGAACTCTGACACACCTCAGCACAGTGTACACAGAGGCAGTTAGAGCTACAGGCTACAAAACAGATTTCAAATGACATTCAAATGATGTTTTTCCAAACAACTTTTTATGTCGGGGCTTCAGGACACTTGGATCACTACGGACGAGCAGTATGGAGATATTTTATGGTTTCAATTTTGTGTTCTTGGACGTTTTAATCTGGGTCGTCGTCAGACATTAGGTGTGCAGTTGTGCTGCTACCCACTCCCCCCTCAGATCTCCGTAAGTGTTGTCAGGACTCTAAAACTTCACCTGATCCTCCCTCGGCATGAGGGTTAGTAGATAATGGCTGAATTTTCATTTTTGGGTGCACTATCCCTTTAATGTGTGGCTCAAAAGTGTAACATAGCAAAGCTAATGCTAACCATTTCATGTAAGTGGATGGAAGATGCTAAAACACTTAGCCTCTTAGTCCGGCAGGTATAGCCCAATAAAAACACAGATTTGGGTGGTCTAACCTAGTTTGCTAGTTTGCCTCCCAGCCAAGTAGGGTCTATTTAATAGATTTAGTTTATTTCCTTAGCATTAAAATGTTTTAACACTCGTGACTGAAAGGAAAATAAAATGGTAATGTACTAGATCTGAAAGGGAGCAAATGAGTGTGATCTGATCACGCCCCCACAATCCGCAGAAATGGTTTGAAGCAGCCAAATGAGCTGATTTTGAACTAGGTTTTAATAGTTATGAACATTTATTTTCACTCAGACATTGTGGATGCTTAATGAAACACTCATCTTTGATATCATGTATACATTTTTAATATTTGAAGGCAGGTGTCCTGTGGCTTTCAAATGATCTACCTTGGTTTTAGCCTGGATGGGAGCACCGTGTTCCAGCAGGATCTCAATGATGCGAACATGGCCATTCCTGGCTGCACAGTGGAGAGGAGTCAGCTCATCCTGCAAAGAGAAAAAGAGAGAGAGAGAGAGAGAGAGAGAGAGAGAGAGAGAGAGAGAGAGAGAGAGAGAGAGAGTAATTGGAAAGGTGTTAAACGACATGAGAGACAGGAATGAGCAAATCAGCAGGGAGGAAAACAGATGGAGGAAATACGTATTGGGAACCATCGGGAACTGTTGGACGTGCATAAGTGACAAAGTGCTAGAGCGGCGGCTTGGAGCTGAGCAATACACTACCTTAGTTTTGGCATCAATCTGTGCTCCTCTGTCCAGCAGTAGTCTGACCATCATCACATTGCCCCTCCTGGAGGCTATATGAAGGGGTGTGATGCCGTTCTAGAGAAGAAAAGACCAAAGTATAATGGAAGCTGTTCTATTATAAAAACTGAATGTATCTGGAAATGTACTGGTAAGATTCCTGTATCCTTTAATATGTGTTCTATGTTTAGCCACATTCATCATTCCTTTCAGAGGTTGTTTCTGATCCCACAGCTGAGACACACTGACCTTGGGGGTGAAGTTTACATTGGCTCCTCTGTTGAGCAGCAGCTGGGCTACGCTCATGTTCTCATAGTGAGCTGCAATATGGAGAGGTGTGAAGCCAGTCTACAGAAAGGGAGACATGATGGAAAAGGGGAAGAGTAATTACAAAATATTCAAATTATTATTGAAAAGCAAGGTTACAACAACGTGCAGGACACAAAGTTAGACAGCACAGTCAGACAACAGCCCAAAAGATATTGCGATTGTGTTGTTTCTGCTCGTAGAGTGTATTTTTCTTTTCTTTTTGGCTGACTGTAATGTCATATTACACAAAATAAACCATTACACCAGCACACACAATCTCACTGAGTGTATACCTTGCTGAGAACATCGGGGTTGGGATCATTCTGCAGGAGTACTGCGGCGGTACGTGTGTCGTCGTTTCGTGCGGCGATGTGCAGTGCCGGAAGTCGGACTTTACCCTTTGTGCCGTAGTTGATAAGCAGTGCCACAACATTTTCATGGCCCTGCTGGAGGGCTACTGCCAGGGGGGTGAAGCCATCCTGTGAGTGAAAGAAAGCAGACAAGACAAAAAGTAAAGAGGTCAGGAAGGGGCAAGAATGAGAGCGGAATGAAGAACAGGGAGGGAAAAGGGATACAGCGAATTAAACACCATGTAATATCGTATGCCATGAGCAGATACAGTGAAAGATTGAATATCCTGCAACCTGATATTTTTGTCTTAGCACGAAAAAAAAAAGTGCACTCACATGCAATTTATGTGGTGCAGGCTCATAATCAGAACAGCCAGAAAGACACACATACCTCGGTTGGGAGACTCTGATTGGCACCGTTCTCGAGAAGGAACTTGACCACCTCTAAGTGATTCTCCTGTGCTGCCATGTAGAGAGGACTGAACCCTTTCTGTGAGGGCACAAATATATTATGTATAGTTATGTATACACAAAGACACAATATTAGGTGTTTGCGTGTGTGGTGCGTGTCAAGTGTCATCTAAATGAATACCAGGACCAAAGGTTTCCCAGCGGAACACTGCACTGTAACAAGATAATCAATGCTCTTCACTTCATCCACCGGTGGTTTTAATGTTTTGGGTGATTGGTGTGTTTTACATCAATTGGTCAAGGAACACTGCACAGAGTTTCCTACTTCCTCACGTGACACCTGTGATTGGTGTTTTGTCTTCTTGTGCCAGGACACCACAGTACCTCTGCTCTCTGTGTAGGCATACACCTGAATGTTATTTGGAGATCTATTGCTGCTGACTCTGGTGCAGCTATCAGAGATGTGGGCGGAGGTGTCATGGAGGCGAGGGTAGAGCAGAACTGGGGAATACCTGCCGTTTGTTTGATGGGTTTTCTTGGAAATTATGTGTTTCTCACTCTGCATGTGGCATCCACCGCCTTGATTCACATCGTGCCGAGTTTGAATTTCTTTTTTTTTTAATATAAACTACACAAAGCCTCTTATGCCTTGCTTGAATAGCCAATGTTCGTTCAATTTGCACTTCCCCATGTCGTCCAGGGAACAGTGACAGCTAGCTAGCAGACAGTGGATCCTCTTCCCTGAGCGGCCAGACACAAAATATGAGTGTAGCTGATTCTACTATCCTGGTCATGTGAGAGAAATTATTAAAAAAGAAAAATAGATGCTACCAATTACACTGAGATTTTACAATGCAACATCAAGTTTGCACTTTTGCACAAGTTTGCAGGAAAGATTGATTTAAGACATTTTAATACCAATTAAGGCCTTATTTTGAGACTTTTTAAGGATCCATACAGGGATTTATGACTCAACTGACCTGAGAAATAAATAAACAAGTAACAGTGGTCTGTTGCACAAAGAACCTTAAGTTAAGATTGCCGTTTAAGTCCAAGTTAATGTTTCCATAAAACAAAACTGGTTACACAGAACACCCTTAAAGGGATAGTGCACCCAAAAATGAAAATTCAGCCATTATCTACTCCCCCATATGCCAATGGAGGCTCAGGTGAAGTTTTAGAGTCCTCAATACACTTGCGGAGATCCGAGGGAAGAGGAGGTAGCAACACAACTCTACCTAATGGAGGCTGGGCACCCCAGATTTAAACGTCCAAAAACACATAATTGAAACCACAAAATATCTCCATACTGCTTGTCTGTAGTGATCCAAGTGTCCTGAAGCCCCGACATAAAAAGTTGTTTGGAAAAACGTCACACCACGCTCACGGTGTACAGAGAGGCAGTTAGAGCTAACCCATATTTTGTGGTTTCAATTATGTGTTTTTGGACGTTTGAATCTAAGGTGCTGTAAGCCTCCATTAGGTGTGCAGTTGTGCTGCTACCTCCTCTTCCCTTGGATCTCCGCGAGTGTTGTGAGGACTCTAAAACTTCACCTGAGCCTCCCTCGGCATGAGGGTGAGTAGATAATGGCTGAATTTTCATTTCTGGGTGCACTATCCCTTTAAGTCTTCTCCTTAAGGTTTCCTTTATTCACATAGGTTTTGAAATGTTCTCCTTTTTGGTCTTACACTAGGAATCCCTTACAGTAAGACCTTGTGACTGCAGCAATCTCACTCAATTCTGGACCAATTTAATAAAAATGAGCCCTAAATAGGCACTGAGACATAAAAACATGGAAAAATAGGGTCCATGTTGAAAATACTTTAGTTTCCCTTTAAGTATCATACTTAAGGAGAAAACTTAAGGCATTTAATGCAACTGGCCAAAGGTGTTTATCTTTACAAGGACACACACAGGTACACACAGTCGTCCTTACAGATACTGGAGGTAAACATATGGACAACTCTGTAGCAGGTGTGTCACATATGCGACCACAGTATATACAAACGCGCGCGCGCGCACACACACACACACACACACACACACACACACACACACACACACACACACACACACACACACACACACACAGACTTAGCACACTCGCTTGCACAGCAGTCAGTGACTCACATGTGACTGCGCATTAACATTGGCACCATAGTTGACAAGCTCCGCCACCACTTTCTCCTGGCCTGCCAGCGCTGCGATATGGAGAGCCGTGTTCCCTTTCTGGAGGTCACATATGCGCAGACACACACACACACACACACACACACACACACACACACACACACACACACACACACACACACACACACACACACACACACACACACACACACACACACATACACACACACGAAACCACACCAAAGGAGAGAGAAAAGAAAATTAGAGTGACTGAGAGAAAAAATGAACCTAATGGCCTCGATTGCTACACGGAGAGCTTTAATCTTAGTGTATTAGATATGCATACATTCAGTGTACAAGATAAAAATGAAGGCAGCCATTTAGTTCATTCAGAAGCAAAACCCCTGCTGTGAATATTTTAACAAAACCAACTGTTACAATGAAATAAGTATCCTGAATAATATAGATACATATACACCCTGTGGCGAGAGATCAAAGTTTACTCTCTTGATATACCTGTCTTTTCGGATCCCTATTTAACTGAAAACCCAACTCAATAAAAGCGGCCCTGACTAGATTTGCTGTCCATTTAAAGCAGCTAAATGCACTATTTCTCATGCCATGTGAGATAATAAAATCCCATCCATTTGGTAAAAGCATGCTAGTCGCTAAGGAAAAAAATCATCCTGTAGCGCCCACACTCCATTTGTATTTAATTGTTCTCCAACTGTCTTCATCATTATGAAACACAACAAATGTTGAGGGTGACTAATTTCACCCCTGCCACCTAAAAAAAGACAAAACTTGTCTGATGTGACTATTTTTACGTTACATAACCTGGGTTGGGTAAGAATTTAGTGTTAGTAGTATTACTGACCTTAAAACCTATTTTTGTTTTACAACTGGAGTGAGTCCACAGAATAATGTTAAGGTGACAAATGCGCTACATTTGAATTAGTGCCATAATAATCTGGGCTGCTCTAACTGCAATGAACTCTGAATTGAATGTTAAGGCAACAGAAGAACATTTACTTTATCATATTAGATTTATTTAGGGAACAGCATAGGTTCTGTGCTTTTGAGGAGACAATTAGGGCTGGAGCCCCTGAAGGAACCCCCTCCGCTTAGCCCCTGCTTAATAATACATGTTCTTAAACGGCTTTGTTAAAAAATTCAGATCATCCAGTTCTAGTGACATAATGTAATCTTTAATCTTGGTCTATGCAGATAAGCTGCAGTGAACTAAAGCTAGGAGCATAGATGTCTTTTTCCAAGATTGCTTCATGCCTGGTTCACACTACACAACATTTTTGTCCATTCCAACAGTCACTATGTCACATTAGACAATTGTGGAGTCATAAAATCGTGATGTGACTTGGCTGACAGACATGACAGACTACACAATCATCGCTGGTTGTCTTTCATCATGTGCATGATGTCATCAGGTTATTCTTGTCCTTTTTTTTTATTATTATTGTTATAATAATAAATGAATCCTCCACAACAAGTTCCTGCAAATGTTTCACAATAAAAGCCTTTTTAGAAAATGAAGAGATTCTCTCCACCGAAGTTAGAAGGGGCTTTTAATTTTAAACAGACACAGAAAGTGTTGAGTTTGAAATGACAGCGAGATGCATGAAGTTTATGAAGCCAACGGGAGCAGATTAAAAGTAAAAATAGAAACATACAGAGGGAATGATAAATAAAGACCTGTGTCTGGAAATAACGTCAGGCTATAATCGGGCTGATATCGTGTAGTGTGAACCCGGCATTATGTTGTCAAAAACTTGTATTGCTGATGTTCGGCTCATCACTAATCCTATACAGCTGTTTAAGTTTTTGTGGTATACTGCTTCAGCTTCTGGATGCTTGCTGCAGTGGTTTATATCAATGCAATCCAGCTCAATTAGCTCTGAGCTTAGCTAAAGTTCAGAAAGGTACTAGAAGGTGGGACAGTTATAGTGTTAAAATGCTAGTTTACAACAATAAGCATACAGAGAGAACAAAGTACCTTGGTGGTGGCTTCCAGCTCAATGCCAGCGTGTAGCAGCTCCAGGACCATTTTGACGTGGCCTTCTTTCGAGGCCAGGTGTAACCCGTTGAGACCATTCTTAGAGAGAAGACAGAGAGATTCAGTCACATTAGAGTTAGAAATATAGGTTACAACATTCTCTCAAAAGTTATCACCGACTTACATTAAAAATTAGTCACAAACTATTGAACTTTTGATTAAACAAAGGACTATCTGTTTCTTGAGGTTTCAGTAATAGTATGATAATCCTGTTAATAATCGGGATTACTATACTGTAACAGTCCACATTATTGAATTTAATTAAATTAAATGGCCATCTCTCAGGACAATTTAATGAGTTAAGTTGTGGTCTTGCGAGTAAGTGTAATAATACATACACACTGTGTGAGGCAACACATTCTTCTACCCTCCTTAAGGGGAGACACTACAGGTGAGTAGGATAACAATTTGACCTAAAAGATATCTCCATGAACCTGTCCCGGTTGATTACTTACATTGAGACAATTACTTTTTGCTCCTTGAAACATTCTGAATATTTTATATATCTAAACACACAAATGAGGCATTATCTAATTAAATATAATTTACACATATTACCAAAACAGAATCTGAACTTTGGACAAAGCCATGTTCAAAGTTCTTGTTTCATTTTGTTGAAATATTAAAGCCAAAGCTTTACAAAGGGCATTTTAGCTCACTACACAATGAGCTCCATAAATCAGAAAATACTGCCAATGGCCATTGAAAAAAAAATTCATTTTGACATATTTTAAGAATACAGTGTTATATAAATCAGGTTATGAATGATATATGAACAAGCCCCTTGGTGAAAACCTTCATAATATAGACAGGGATATTACTTTAAAGTTTGGTGAATGTAAGTGCTGATGAAGTGGAGATTTCTGGCTCAATGTATGAAAAAAACACAACATATTTTTTTTTAGAAAATGGCCTTTGAAGATATGTATTGTAAAATTCCATTCATTTATTGACCCAAAATAAGACTAAAAGTAAATGGGGTAAACATCTTACCTAATAGATATCACCATGACACTTCCCAAGGTGATTACTTAAATTTCCAGAGCAGAAATCTAAACTAAAATAAAAACCTACATGCATATTTTGGAGGTTTTCATTCCAATAGTCTGAGAGAGGACGTTATTGAAGAAAAGCAGCCCAAAATGTCAAAATTGACCAAAGCATGAAAAGTCTGTCACCTGCAGTGTCTCCCCTCAATACATTAATGCAAGAGATCTGGGCAAATATATCTCTATACATCCATGCCAAGGCCACCCTTGTCCTCTTCGTGGCCTTGATCATTGTGGTCTTGGCCGCAACCACTGACATAAAGCATCTCACGACCTTTCAGAATTGCCTAATGTGCTATTAGTGCAGTGGTCTGAGAACCCAGACTGTAATGTGCTTGACTTCTGCTACGGACATCATAAAGCTCCCAAATTCATTTCGATCTGTATTAAAATGACATTTTGTTACAGATGGAGGGGTTAGGGTTAGAAACACACTGTATTCCTTCAGTCTCATGCCTCTGTCAGCACTGCAACACATGCCCATTTTCTCCAGCTGTGCGGAACATCACTCGTCTTGTTACTGTATCTCTAAAAATAACTGATAAACCCACAACGGCATCAGTTCTGACAAAATGAACAGCCTGATGAAGCTGATGAGCAGGGAGGAGAGCTGGCAGACAACTGTTTTATCTCAACATTGTTCGTCTGGCTGTCTGATTGTCTCTCTGGCTGGCTGGCTACATAAAGCATTAGTGAAGTAGGAGCTGCAGCCTGCCTGCTGTAACCAATGCAGCCACCAGGAGTCTCAGTTATCCACGCTGTTCTCAGGCTTCCCATCATACTGCGGTGTCACTCAATTCAAATGGGTAACACAGTCTCTCTGCGAGCATGCGCAGAGCGATGGGAAACACGCCGTGTATCAGTGGCAATTACACGCACTGTTAAATGTAGCGTGTGAACGTCTGCTGTGCACACATTGGACTAAAGCAAGTACACCGTGACATTCAGTTCTGTTTTCTACACACAAGAGGCACCTTCAATGCCTAGAAAAACCCCTTCCACAAACACCTACACGTTAGATATGTACATATATGTATACATAGACACAGACAATAGCACAACAATGGAAGGCAGCTAGATACCTCAATGGAAACAAGAACAAGAGAGACAGAGAGAGCGCACCAGCATGAGCCTGCAGGGCTGTAGGTATAGCAAGGACAGGCTGCAGAATCACATAAATCACAAACAAAAATACCACCTCTGTCCTTGCCTCAGTCCTCAGTAAAAAGCCATCCATATAACAGTAAAGAAAATAAACCTATGACAGAAAAAGACACAAAGAACTACATAAGGAAATGGGGGAAAGTAATTGCTACTAGCTAATCAAATTTAGGGCTGTTAGAAATGTAACTGATCACATGGTTGTAGGTATTAAAAATTCAATTATTGTAGATAATATCAATAGTAATTATCTAGTTGATTACAATCTTAATGCACAGATATTGTGCAAAATGCACATTTCCTTTTGTTTAAATAGTCATCTATCTTCAGTATCTCATCTTCTGTGTGTGTTGCATGCATCGATACTACCAAACAGATTGAGGGCGTTGGGCGTTCAGTCTTAATGCCCAGACTTCCATCTCACTGACAGTGTTTTGTCTGTGTATAAAAGCACTCCTCTATTCATTCACCAGACATCACTCCCACTCCACAAGCATCCTTAACACCACAACTAACTGGCAAGCTCGTCTGTGTATCCAAACGGCACACACTCACTTTCACACATCCATGCCTCGTGGATATTCAGCTGCCTGAATTTGTTGTGTTTTGGTCATGATGCAACAAGGTGTAAGAAAGCAGATGGTAGGGCTGAAGATTGAGGGGACTATAATCTAATATACTCAATTATTTATGCACACCACTTTATACAAAAGACAGAGAATCAGGAGGTCTAGGAGTCGTGAATTTTTAATTTTCTTTTTGGTCTTTTATTTTACATCCTTTGCTGATGCGGCAGAACGGCAGTCCACTGAGATTTCAGTGACATTACGTGGTGCATTCAAATCCCTCTTCAAGTCCCTTTAAAGACTACTAACTCTAAATTTTGTACAGTTTGTTCTTCCTCAGAGGAATACAGTAAAATGAAGTTCCTGAGTACCCGTCTCCATTAAATCTGTTTCATAATCATGACCTTCTTACTGAGGGAAAGCCTTTTACTGTCTCACAGTGGGGTGACAACGGGCGCCATAATCTCCAAGACATTAGTAGGGCTGTGTATTGTTAAAAAATTACTTTAACAGTACCAATACCAGTAACCTTACAGTGATACCAATACCAATAGAGTATGTCATTTGATACCCATATTGTGAGAGGAGTGATGTGTTGTATAGCCATACGTTTGAATGTTTTGATGGCATCTCGGCACACTGAGCTGACTACTCTGTCCAATTCACTGCTCTTGACTTCACCTCACTACAGACTCTAAGGGTTGTAGCTGCTGCAACAGGGATGTGAGATCTGTGCCAGGGACAGGTGTGAAAGTCCACCCAGTCAAACACAGTGATAGAGCTAACTGTTAGCATCCCAAGGCTAATGCAACTTAGTAGTTTTAACAGGTTAAATGACAGTGTCTGTGTGAGTTTGATAGCCTCTGCTGCTGTGTTAGCTTGTGCTAACCGGGCAGACTTTGAACTGACCAGACCGGTCGCTGCGCAACAACACAAACTTTGCGAACAAACTTTCCTTTTTCTTTAAAGCCTATCAACAACCAACAACACAGGACACACTGCCTTTGTTTTCTGCAGTTACTTTGGTGGTTCTATCGACCACCATTTTCTCTATCGGGGCAAGTAACTGCAAAGAGCTTATATTGATATTCAAGGGACAACAAAGGTGCTATCATCCTCCTGTTTTGGTTGTGCAATGGTTAACACACCTTCTTTGTGCCATAAATAAAACGTTTGTTTTCTAGGGAAATCATACCCAGTAGCAGACAGAAATTAAAGTGAGACTTATAGGGAACCAATCTATCTCTGGTGTCATTATTTTAATAGCCATTGCACTGTACAATCTAAATTTACCTCATAATGATAAATTGAAGCAAAAAAACTTGTGTTTCCGCGTTTATGAGTTCCCTTGGTGTTAGAAAGGTATCCAAATGAGTATTTAAAGCAATGTACGAAACATTTAGGGGTATTTTACGTTATTCATATTCTACTTCCAGCAAACAAATCTTTTGAGAACAATTTAGAGATAGGTTTGAAAGTTTTTTTTTTATTTTGACGTGTCATCAGGATTATATCTAACGTCTTCACCAATAATATCAGACTTTCTGCTTATTGTTGCCTGAGCAAAAGATGTATCCTGCTGTTCTAACAATGTGTAGTCTGCACATATATTATCCTAAAGGCAGCGGTGCTTCACATGATACAATATTTTATGCTCAGAACACAAGTTAGCCAGAAGGCACTGAGCAAACCAGAAAACCTCTTTACTTTTTTCCAATATGCCACCCCTGGGCATGATTGAATAAATGGTGGTTTCAAGGAAAAGAGCTTATAAAGTGGAATGAATATCCAACCTCCTGTGGTATAGAAAAAAATATCATCTAGACCTGCACCATTGGAAATATCTCCAGAGGAACATTAACAACTCAAGTAATAAAGTTCTCTTGCTTTGGTCTAGTGCTAATGTGTGCATGGGTTCAGCCGTACTCTTTCATTTTTACTCTATACTGACAATTTAATTCCCTAAATGGCTAACTTCATCCTAGACTTCGCAAAATGTGTCGTTACGTGACTACAGTATGCAACTTTTTTCAGAAGGATTCCCCACAGACAACATGCATGGACTTGTTGCATTGAGCTACCCACAAAGATCCACATGACAAAAGCAAGATATGATTGGCACTGAGCACTTTTAAATTTAATTAAAAGTGTTTTATATTCAAGAAAATGAAAAAGTAATTTTGTGATTCTTAGAGCAGGCTCTCCTGTGTAGGCTGCCATTTTTGTTAAGCACTGTGGGCACTAAATAAATGTTGTAATTGATTTTGATTCCAGCCACGATTTAATTTACCATTTTGTTAATTGAAATCTGTGGGTGGCTTTTTCTACTCCCACTGACACACAAAAACATGCACACAAACAGCTTTTTGGATAGCTGTGCTCGTGAGTGAAATGAAATGATCTTACTTGATTGGCTGTGTTGATGTCGATTCCATTCTTCAAGTGATCCAGAGCCTTGTCCAGGTTCCCTGAACGAGCTGCACGCAGGAAGCTGGTAGCTGCATCCGCCTGCAATGAAGAGGAAGAGGACTGTTAAAAAGGAGAGGAGAGCATGTGCGTATACAGATCTAAACTAATTTTCTGGGTATAAACCACAAGATGTACGTAATACAGAGATACTGTTTAGAGGTAAGCGGCGGAACGCTGGTGCAGTAGTTAGCATTGTTGCCTCACAGCAAGAAGGTTCCTGGTTCAAACCTGAGGTGGGGGAGCCCCTCTGTGGGGAGTTTGCATGTTCTCCCTGTGTCAGCTAGGATTTTCTCTGGGTACTCCGGCTTCCTCCCACAGTCCAAAGACATGGAGGTTAATTGGTGACTCTAAATTGGTCGTGAGTGTGAATGGCTGTCTCTATGTGTCAGCCCTGTGATAGTCTGGTGACCTGTCCAGGGTGTCCAATGCCTCTCGCCCAATGTCAGCTGTGATAGGCTCCAGCCCCCCGCGACCCCGACTGGAAAAGCGGTTACGGAAAACGAATGAAGGAATGAACGTTTGAGTAAAAACACATTCATTCCTCTCCCACCAATAAAGGTGATGACAACAGAGCACAAAGTGCACATCTATACAAACATCAACAGGTCAGAAATATAAACAAAAACTTAATAAATACCAACTGTTCCTCCAAGATTAAAGGAATATTTTACCCTCCTATGGACCATTTGTATGTCAATTACTCACTGCGTGTTACGCTGTATTTGTGCACTGCAATGCATTTGTTTTCTCGCATTTGTCCGGCTAACAAAGAATCCAAAAAAAAAAAAAAAAAAAAATCTTGATGAACTTAAGTAACTTAAGCAAAACTACATCAAAACATCTGTTTCCAAACTCTCACGCAACTTGTGCAGCCGAATCCAAGTCTCATTTATCCAAAAGTATGCTCAGTACTTCCCAAACAGACAGCCCTTTCTGACAGTGAACTGAACCAAAATTGAAACATATCGATACTCTCTTCAAAGCCAGACTCCATAAACAAAAAAGTTATTTTACCTCACGTAACATGGGAGCTGCTGATCTAGCTTTGTCTTGATCAGTTAGTTTGTTTGTGTTATTAAGGTGTTTCAAAGGTGAATTCGGGTTCACCAAAGTCACACAATACCACAAACAAACTAACTGATTGGCTCAGTGGTAGACCAGCAGCTCCTGTGCTCAGCAAGGTAAAATTACTGTTTTTGTCAAGGGAGTCTGGCTTTAAAGAGAGCATGGATAAATTTCACTATCAGTTCAGTTCTCTGTCAGAAAGGACTGTCTGTTTTCAAAGCACTGAGCATACTGCTGAATAAATGAGACTTGGATTATACTGCATGAGTTGTGTGAGAGTTTGTAAATAAATGCTTTGATATAGTTTCACTGTTATTAGTCATGGCCCATGTCTCAGTTTTTGGATTCCTCATTCACTGGACACATGCAAGAAAAACAAGGTTTACTTCAAAATTTCAACTTAACACGTGGCGAATAACTGATGTACAAATAGCCATTTGGGGTGTGAAGTATTCCTTTAACCATAAGTCCTTGATATCAGGATGTAGTTACAGTCAAACTACGTATCTTAACCATTACATTGACAATGAGTTAAAGGCAAGACAGAAGGCTACATGCAGGAAATACAATACTACATCCAGGGGCTCTCCTGCCCTTCGTAAGAGGCTAAAAATGTCAGACTCCTTACAGTCGAGCTTCGCCCACACTGTGAGTTTGGCAGGCTTTCATAGCCAAGCACGCACCGCCACGAGCTCCGCTGTCTGCCTGTCTGATCTCAGAGGAAAGCTCCTGTGGTTTGTGTCTCGGTGTGTGTCAGTGTTTGTACGCCCACCTCTGAATTCATTCATCAGCCAATAGTGTAATACGACTGACCCACACAATGAGATGTTTCCAGTGCCCTGAAGAGAAAATACTGCGTAATGTACTGTTCTCTTGACCCTCTCTCCACCCCTGTCACTGGCAAAATTATGTATTTGTTTGAGCTGTTATTCTCAAGCGGTTAATTACGCTGAATTGCTGAAAGATACGCCTGCCCTTTTCAAATGGCGGAGACTTTTTTCTTCCTTCTCCTCACATCTCTCATCTGTGCAGATGCATCAGCAGCCACCGTGCTTTGTTTTTGTCAACCATGAATTCCATTAGATTTTATCTAACAAACAAATAACATTATCTGGTCTTTTGACAGCCTCCTCACAATCCACTAACTTGTCATTTTTTTCCCTTTAAGTTTTTGATTAATCAGCACCCTGTCTTTCATTGCAATTCATTCCCATTATTTTCAGTTCACCACCTTCTAACATGTAAACCATGGTGGATAACGCACTATATATACTGTAAATCAGTACACTTGTAAGAAACACAACCAAAACCCAAAGGAATACTGTGAATAATCTTACTTATAGTAAAAGATAGAAGCAACCCATGGTAACTAAATAGTCTTTAGTAGAAAACAAGTTTATGGGCTTTTTCAGGCATAGCTATCGTTTAACTAAAGGGTTCCAATAGCTTGAGGTAAGTCAAATTTAAGACTTTTTCAATGCCACTCAGACTGAAATTTGAGGTCAATTTTACAGTTACCAAAACTGATCAAGCTACCTAAGGATAAGGATCACAGTTCAAGCATTTATTGGTCAAAACATGAGTTTTTGGTGCTATTAATGCAAGAGGCATTCAGTGAATGACATTAGGTAAATTATATTCTTAAATGTCTTTTTAAGACATCTGAAAGACCGATTTAAGACGTTTTAATCTCTCTTTTTTTTAAATTCTAAGATAATTTTTTGGGCTTTTGCCTTTATTATAAAACAGCTGGAGAGTGTCAGGAAAGGTGAGAGAGGGAACGGGGATGACATACCATGCAGCTGCTGAGGACTCAGTCTACAAGGGTTGCTCAAACCCCTTCACACTATCTACAAGTATAGAAAGCAATGAATCAAAAGCTTAACTTATATTTGTAAAAAACTGACTTACATATACTTACACAGCTTTTAAATACTATACAAATTTGGCTTATAGCCAATAATATGCTTTAATGTGTTTTTTCTCCGTGCCTCCATTTTCTTTTCTTCTTGCAGACCATCACTAAGTGTCTGGGAAGCAACGTGATCCATTCACTATCTCATCTCTTTGCTTTGAACATGAGAGCTACAGACATTACTCAGCCTGAGAGCACTGAGAGACAGGACTTCAAACAGCCAGTGACAGGAGCTTCTCCAACCCAACAACCCAAAGTGATGATACTGTGTGTCTTAGGTGTCGGTCACATTATGCAAAGGTCCTTATGGATATTCTATAATTAGAAAGCTAGCATGTTAAAAGACAAGTCATTCTGTACAAAGTCTTATTTGTTTCCATACTGTGTGCATTTACATGGTGAGTGTTCCGCTGCATATATTTCACAGTGAACTCCATTTATGTTTCTCTCCTTCTGTGCCATGATGTGTTCATAGTATGTACTGTAACACTGATCATAGCCTCCACCTGCGAGCCGCCTCCTCCTCCCCATGACTCCACCACCCCTGCTGCATGAACCAGTTCTCTACAATCATTTATCATCTGTTTGCTAATTAGCGCTGGTCATTGTGTGTGTGTGCGTGAGTGAGTGTGTGTGCAACAGCAGCGTAAGCCACAAGCTGACCACATTTGGTAGAAAATGAAAAATCTCGCTGCACCTTCCAGAAACTCATTCTTTACCAGCTCGTGTTCATGTTGCTGTCAGGCCGGAATCCATTTTACTACCTGCTCCACCACCATCTCTGAAGCTCCATCACCCTCCTTTTTTTTTACCATTCCCTCCACTTTCCTTTCATCCTTCTCTCTGTCACATAGAGCTGTACATCCAATCCTGGCAGTTCACTTTTTTGTAGTCATTGGGCCAGTTTCACCAAATGATTAGATCACAGAAACCCCTCACTATGTATCGCTCAATACTGTGTAAATGATCCGTGCCTCTACTTTGCCTGTACCTAAATATGATTTTCCTTTTCCTGCTGCCTCACCCATTCTGGTCAATCCCTTCATTCTCTGACTCATTATTTTCCCATATCTATAAATACCATCACCATTTTTTTGTATGTAATCTATTACTAATTTGCTTGCTAGCTTTCATAGAAGCCTCATATCCAACTGGATCAGATAACCCTGAGTAGACAACTTAAGCCAGAGGGGTGTTAAAATGAATGATTGCTACAGTGCATATCACTCTAATTCAGGGGCTGAATCTCAATTTATTCTTTCCAACAATGCCTAAATTAACACAACACAAATAACGCATAATATTTCCAGAGGGGATGCCTTAGACAAAACACAAGGTCATCGCATTTACTGTGTATTTGGGGTGTATTCATGATGTGATGCTAGTGCCAACAGGACCTAAATGTAGACATGAAGAGTATGTCACATTATATCCCAAAGTCTACTGCCTCAAGGGACTGCTGTAATTAAGAATTTCATCATTTGTGTAAGATACGAGATACACTGAGTCTTTATCAACCCAATTCACAGCCACTGAGTCAATTTGATCTGCTGCCATGCAGGGGTTTTTGGATTTTCAGTTGTAGATCCTCCTAATGGATAATGTTTACCACAGAGAGTGTCTTAAGGCACATTTAAAGGGACAGTTCATCCCCAAATCATCCTCTCACCTGTCTTGATTGTTTTGGTGTGAGTTGCTGAGTTTTGGAGATATTGGCTGTAGAGATATAAGCCGCCTAATAATACATTTGACAAACTCAACATCAATGTCTCTTTCCACAAATCATGACCTGGTTAATCCACAGGCGTCGTTGTGAGCAGTTTCATGTGGGAACTATTTTCTTTTTACCAAACTACACCTGTCAACTGTATCACCGCACAGAAGGAGGTGTGCATCTACTCATGGATGAAAAGCTTGTGACAGCATGAGATGTAAACGTTAATGGCACCCCCCTTGGCTGAGTTGTAATGTTTGCCAGCTCAGTGGTGCGAGTACTAGATTCCTTCTTCTAGTGGCACATGTACAGTACATACAAGGGGAATGGGGCAAACGCAGTTGACAGACCGATAGACAACAACATAAAGCAGGCGTGATGATATATGTAGTGATATGATACTAGAGATTAGATTGTCTCAGGTAGGGTCTGTGTTGATAATGTGTGTGTGTTTATGTCTTGATGTTTGGGTATGAAACAGCTGTGTGTGTGTATGTGGTAACTAATTCTATAGAGGTTTGTTTGTGGGGTAAGGAATAGGCTATGGTTTGTATGGCAGAGAGGATGAGGAAAAGGAGCTGTATTGATGTTAAAGTGACCGGAAATATATCTTGTGTGACAGCAATATAATTTAAATTGTAATATACTGTATTAATGAAGTAATATATCTCCAACACTCAGCAACTCACACCAAAACAATCTAGATTGATAAACAGCAGCACTGGTAAGAGGAAAATAGGTATTTTTGGGGGTGAACGGTCCCTTTAATCTCAGTTTCACACTTAGCATATTTATTCAAAACCACACTGTTTTTTGTTTTTTTGGTCATCCAGACGCATCAGTGTTTGGGCGACTGCAATTTCAGTGATTCTCCAATATGAAAAATGGCCATTAAGTAAAAATACAAGCAAGGTCATTCTACACTTTGTGAAAAAAGTCAAGCAGAATTTCCACTCCATACCAAAAGTAAGACACGATCCTACAGATATTGACGAACTCCCAACAGAACTCATAGCTAATCTAGACAATCATAAATATTAAATGTTAATGTTCTGAATTGTAAATCAGCTCACAGCACCTTCTACAAGTCAAAACGACAATACACAGAAGAGAGGAGACACAACAGCACTGGAAAAAAGCCCAAATGAGTGTGACTAGAAACTTGCTGGCAAGGCCACAACAACACAGCAGTTTTCCTGAACGCAATGACCACAAGGACCCAACAGCAACACATGACTGTCACCACAGTGCAAAAAAAATGTCAATCTAAGGATTATTTAATTGTGTACTAAGTTCTAAATCAGACTTTTATCATAAAACAAAATCTGCTGGTGGGGTCAGGTATTTTATTTGATCAAATCCAACTTCTCAGAGCCCACAATACTGACCTGACGGGACAAATCAGCGCTGAACCATGTCACCTACAGAAGACTTCACACACCAGCCAAGACAATGCCAAAACCAGACAGTCAAAGGCAAACATAAAAACATAAAAAGCAACATGTTTGTTCAGTATCAGTTCAGATTTTTTTTTTATCTATAAGAATAAAAACACTTGTATCAGCTGGCCAGACTTAAGCTGAAGAAAAAATTGCTTCAAGCATGTCAGCAAATCAGTGTCACCCATATAGAAATAGAATGACAGCAGAACGGACACACCCATTCAAATCAACACAGCAGGATGGTCAGAGCGGTGGCCAATTCTATGTGTACCGTTGCCATTACAACCAATATAATGCGCTAACTTCTATTTAAGCAAACCGACTTGGAGCAAGTTGCAAATGCTCTGACGTTCTGCAGTAACAACTAAACTAGTAGTAGAGTGGTATGTTTCCATATAAGCAATTCGTTTCTCTGACTAAACTAAAGCTGGTGGTTGTTGGAACAATGGACAAAAGAATAAGATGATAAAAAAGACTATCTAAGACGGTCTTGGTGAGTTTTATTTTGTTTCTGTCAAGTTTGAATGAAGTGTTTTACAATGAGCTAACAAGGCAATAAAACAAACGTTAGTCTTAGTTTGGTTAAAGAGAGAAACTTGGATTGGTGTACAGTTGTATTTTTCTGTTTCACCATTATATTTCTATAGTCACCCATCTTTTTTTTACATGCACATGTATACAACAACAGCATATATTACAAATGTCATAAAAATATAGCTTCATATTTCATTCTGCATGTGGTGCAGTACATGTATCCACATATATAAGCTCAGACAAAGGGAATAAAGATAAATAAAACACTTTATTACTCTCCAATATGTCAAACAGAGTCACAATGACATGTGAACAGTGTATTATTTTCTTTGTGTGGATGATCCTGCTGTCTTTGTGTCTTGAGTGTCAGAATGTGCTGCTCTGTAACATGGCACATTTCATTTCTCTGTGATACTGTGGCTAACCCACACAAATCTGATTGAATATCCTCACAGTGAAGCACAGACTCATAAGCTTTACGCCGAGCCAAAAATAATCATGTAGACATGACAAAAGCCAGAAGAGGTAGAGGCTTCAAATATTAATACAGAGGCAGAGACTACCGAGGAGAAAATGCAATAACCGCACACACACGTGGAAATTAAAAGCAAAATTTTAAAGCCAATGATTTCAGGTTTGCTATTTAATACATTTTTTTCTGTGCCCTCCCATCATTGACACCTACATTTCACACACAGTTGTATTAAACACACTCATATGTGCATACACACTGCTGCTGACACAAACAAATGGTCTAGTGCAAGTGACAGAAACGCATATTGATTGAAACCCCCGCGCCTGATGCCATTTATACAAACATATGGCAATGAGTCACACTCAAAAGTGGGTGATTAGATTGAAATATAAGCTGTTACATAAGCTGTTGTTGGTGTATGTCTTACATGTGTATGACTGATTTAATGATCTCAGAATGTGGTGTTATTAAACAATAATATCAGAATATTCCAGGGCTGATTTTATTGTCCTCGCTGCAGGCTATTTGCTTTTGGCTTCTGCCCACATACATGGGCAGTCAGGTCTTTGGGTGAGGGGAGATATTCAATATCTGAACAGCACAAACTCTCTGTCTTGGAAGTATTTGGTGTTTTTCTGTCCTGTGAGTCTGCTCTGACTGAAGTCATTGGCAGAACATTGGATACATGTCCTTACTGTAGTGACAGCTGCTGTCACTTCTGATTTTGAAGTGAGTGCTTGTGTCACTTCAAGTTGAGATGACTTCTCTCAGTTCAACATGCATCTCATCTCCCTCACACTGTGACTCGGTCGGTCCTTGTAGAAATACTTATTACTACACTATATGTACTAATACTGGCACTGATGGAGAACATGTTTAAGTCTATGGGCATGTTTCCGAAAACATATTTTTATGCACATTTTGAAACAGCAAAATTCCATGAAAGTTCCTCAATTGCACAAATATGTTTTTACGTTCGGCTGAGGTGATCTTTGCCTTTCTTGGAAAGGAGTCAAAGCACTTAATAAGATATGGAAACACCTTTGCCGAATAAGTCCTGACGCTGTGAATATTTAACTCACATGACTGATTGGCTGTTCCCACTTTTGCTTTCTTCTCGAATGTTCCCACGATGGCATAATTTGTCTTTGTCTCCGGACAGCATTAACATGGCCAATACTATCTGACATGAAAGAACAACTGAAACTTTAAACAACTTCCTGAGGACCTCTGTGCATTTTTCCCTTGTAGATGGTCTAGATCAGTGGTGCACACCTGGTGAGTTGCGGTCCAAACGTTGGTCACGTTTCCATTCTGAATGGACTGCAAGTGACTTGCTAATGTGTCAAGTCTGTTAAAAACACACTATATTTTGAAGTATCGTGACTTTCTGGCACACAGCTTTTATTTTGAAGTGCTGTTTCCTGCTGCAGAGTGAGTGACTAATGGACAGCTACTTGACAAAGACAGCAAACTAGCTCAAGGACATGGCCAAACGCAAGTATGACACTGAACACATTAAATTGTGGAACTTGAACTAATGACGACGGAGAAATCTGGACCTCGTGGTTGGACCACTTGGGAACCACTAGATGGCTGAGGTGACTTGTTTTGTTTCTGGTTGGCAACCTTTACATCCTTTGCTTTGTTTACTGATGGATTACAGCCATGCATAAAGCATATTCTACACCACCGACTTTTGTAGAGCTTGCAAAATTTCAAGTTTGCTCAAAATTTGCGTTGAAGGGAAACTAAGTTTTCTACATGAAACCTTTCATTCTTATTTTATTTAGTATAAAACTAGCAGAAAGAGAAGAGGATCAGAATAAAGATATGCTTAAAATTAAAGACAAACATTAAGCTATTTTCTTATTGCAGGCTTACTTGATACTGGCTTGGTCCATTTGATCATATTACCAGTATTAAGTGAATATTGTGTGTGAACGTCATTCATTTATTTCTTTATTATTTTGATAATCTATATGAATAACATAATTATAGTTAGTTTTTAATAAGATGCAGAAACATTTTCACAAATCCTATCTGTGAAAATAATAATCATATCTTTATAATCTTATTTCAGTTTCAACACCTACAGATGAAAAAAAAAAAAAAGAATTCCTGATTGTTTGTCTGCCTGTCATCTTTATTGCTGCAAACAATACACGTTGTTTGTGAAGTTGAGTATGTGTAAGAAGTTCAACACTGTTGTTTTCAGTGTCTAACATCATTAATTGGAGAGAGGGGGAGAGAGGGAAGTCAGAAAAGATGAGTTAGATACAGACAAAAGGGGAAAGAAATAACTAAGACATGAGAGAGAGAAGGGGAAATGTCTTTATTATCCTGACAAGCATCTTCCAGTCCCTCTCTACAGAGATCTAGCTAGCAGAGTAGGTAGTACTCTGTATGTTACATGAACTGACAGGATATATTATGATGAATACTGGTGGACAGTCACAGATTACTAGTGTAAATGAAAACATGGCAGCTCCTTGCCATTGTGAGCATAAACACAAAACTCATTGATATAATCCTACAAAAATGCATATGAAGACAAATTACCTACAAGCGTGCACACGCACAGACACAAACCGTAGCTAAAAATAGCTGCATAGACGCCACAGTATGTTAGTGTTGGCACTAACAGGGAGGGAGATGGATCACAGTAATGAACCCTCATGGGTTTAAACAAAGACACACTTCTACCACAAGAGATTCTCAAGCGAACTCACACACACATAAAATAGGAGCAGACACAAAATCTAACAATGCAGAGTCCCATAGTGGAGGGTAGATTTACACACAGAGCTTCCTTACACAATGATTTGCAGGCTCTGAAAGTGTAGTAGAAGCCTTACAGGCCCATGCTGTCAGGTCTTTCTCCCAGTCATCAGTGTGAGTACAAAAAAAGCAAACACAGATGTATGTTCGGAGTGTAACAATGCATGTATTTGTATAAAAACTTTCAGCACGAGGTACATGTTACAAACTGAATCATTTGTTAAATTATTAATATGATGGTGTTTGGACCCACTTTGATTTTGCTGTGAATTATGAGGATGACAGCGAGAAAGTGATGTATAGAAGAACAATGGTATGTTGCATCTGCTACATGACAGTAGATTACATCAGTGGGAGTACTTCAAACACGTCAACTCACTTGCACTGACATCGCCCCAAGTGTGTCAATGGGTGGAATTAGATGAAAACAAGAAGCAACACAAACTCTACGTGCTAACGTCATCCCCACAGCATTTAGGCAGTCATTCCTGACTGATTCAGACAAGGCAAGACGTCACTGCGGCAACTGGTAACTTCACATCTATTGCTGCTCTATGAGACCCTACTCTGTAGAAGAAAGACACTGGCTTTACAAACATGCTAAATGAAATTGAGCCCTGTTACAATATTCCTTCATGAGCCCATTTCAGCCTGACAGTAATTTCTGCTCAAGTTCGTTTGCCCCGTAAGTGAGGTTAATTCAGGAAGGTGTGATCACAGTAATTGCACTAAATACACACCAAAACAACCAGCCCGAGACCTTCTTGAAGAGGTGGTCTCGGGCTGTTTACATACAAACTCTGGTGTGGTTTGTTTGTGGTGAGAACGTGTTCCGACCTCGATCTGAACCAACTGCAGTCACATGACACACTGTTTGGGTTAAACATGAGCATGTTAGTCCTGGAGGATTATTAATGTGCACCTCCTCCTGTACTGCCTTAATATGCACATTCAGCACATCCAATGCACACATTTATCTTGCAACTCTTGTACTCTTCTTCAACGTTTTGTTTACTTCCTGGATTTTTCCCGCATGGAAACTCTGACCATTCAAGAGCAGCTTTATCGCACAAGGCATTGGATCTGGTCCGCTTGTAAATGCTGCCGTGAGAACACAAACCCACTCTAGGCAATTATACAACTTTGGGTTTTTTTTATTTACAAGCGTGAAGGGGGGAGAGACAGAGGGAGTGACATGCAGCAAAGGGCCACAGGATCCTTAAACATTTCAAAAATCAAGTAATTTCTACGTTTTTGCTGTATCGAAAATCTACCAAACCCTGACACCACTGTGTCATAATAAACCAATTAAATTTTGTAAATGGTGACACCCTTCATGTAAGTATATTAACATACACCTATGATTTGATTTAGGTGCATCAATAAGTTTAAGCATGTTAACACGGCATTAAAAATCAACTTCTTCATAGGTTGTTCTAGTGAGACATCAACCCCAAACCCTGAAAGTATTAATGACTTCCTCCACAACAGATGCGCAGACAGATGCACTGCCTCTAAACCCGGCAGTGTCACTGCTGAAACCTGCACTGTGCATCACAGGAACACATTAAAATAAGTCATAATCATCTTATCTATCGACTAGAATGAACAATATTGTGCTGCAAAGGCAGAAAAATTCTTTTTGGTCTCACCCAGGAAAATATAAACTTAAAACATGTCCACAAGATAAAACCACCATCGCCTCTAACACTACAGGCACGATTTCTTCTTCATTGTTTGTTGATGTTAACTGCTGCTACTCCTTCAAGCTGTCGAAGCTAGCATGGAGTCACTAACTGCACTTCCAGAAGAAATATTATCCTTCCGAAAAACCAGAAAGCTATTTCAGAGGGAGGCAGACAGAAGGGTCTACAATATGATGTTTGAAGGATATATTCAAGATGTCAAACTGACTCAGCAGCCACAGCAGCTTAAAAAGATAAAGAAAGAAGCTAAAGCCTACAGATCACAGTGTAAAAGTGAACCACCATATAACAGGGTGATCACGATAGAAGACAATTACCTTCAGGAGCAACAGTGTACAGCATGTGCACATTTAGTTGCATGTGTAGTATTAAGTGCTAGTTAATGAATGGTGTCCTGTACTCTACGAACATTAGCTACACAGGTATTTGTGCCCATTTCATGAGCCTTTTTCATGCCTCCTTCAAACCTCTCTGGGTAATGAGTATCATTATCACAAGTACACCAGGCATATTTAACCATGACTCCTTTGAAATCATTATAACCAGCCTGAAAATGACAAAACAAAATGACATGGGAGTCTAAGGAGCACAGCTGTGTAGCTGTCAGACCCTGATTGGAGCTGGCCAGTGTGCGTTCAAGAGGTAGGATTTAGCAAAGGGTGAATTCCCTCAACTTAGTAAGTGTAAAATATTACCTTGGCAGGAAGGCCCAGAGTTAATGAAAAACACCCATCAGTATGATCCCAATGAAACATCCAATCTAGACCATCAGTGACACTCCCTGTAGCTATTTTCACACACTACACCTTCTATTCTGAGAGCCTCAGGAAGGAAACAGGAAGGATGTCGTCCTCCACAATTTAATCCCACTACAGTCAGTAAGAAATAAGTCACCTCATTCTGACCCGTGACCTTTATAACTTTCATCAGACACTGATCAGTGGTGTATAGGAAATGATATATAATACATAAACAAAAAAAAGCAATCATATAATTTCCCACAGTTTTCAAATCTGATAGTTGGTATTTAAGATAACACGTGACAGGCTGATGAATTAACGGAAGGCAGATCAAATTAGCATTTGACACATTAATTTAGTTCATAAATTATCTTGTTTGTTACATATTGTTTTGTCTTGCAATAAAATGACTGATTAATGTTTTGTTGGGTCCTTTTATGTGTCAATCTGAGGGATTTCAGAGAAAATGTAAACCACTTGTGCGTAAAATGCTTAATTCTGTTAAAGAGATGTGACATGATAAATGACAGTCGCGTCAATTTATAAATGAGGTGTCGAGATTTTACATTTCCGCTCAGGAAAGTGGAGATCATTTCAAGAGCACGTCCATGCCTGGCAAGATGAAGTCATAGCGCTGAGAATGAAAAATCAATAGAGTCCAGCAGAATGGGAGTTGATCCAGTATTGATGGATGGATGGCAAGAATGTGTGAGAGTGAGATGGTGCTTTACAAACACATAGGTACAGGGCTAGGGCTGGGGATGGGGATGGGGCTGGGGGTGGGGCTGGGGGTGGGGGTAGCCAGTTCAATTCCTGAATGGACCAGATATGAGTGTGGACGCAGCTGGAGAGGCACCAAACCCCTTTCTGCTCGTGGCACTGTACTGCAGCGACACATCATTCTGACACCTCCCCACTTTTGAGGCATGTGTGTGTCAATCAAGATAAACTACAACAGAATGCAAAAGTGAATCAACCTAAGCAGACAAATGAAGTACATTATTAGTAGGGCTGGACGATATAAAGACTGTACGATACTTCGATATATTTTCAAGCAAGATATACATTTAGACAACACCCTTTATATCGATATAGGGTCATCATACCAGTGTGCATCTCTTCTCTCTCACACACTCCACACTCATTCACTCAAAGGTTCTCCAGCAATCATTTTTAGAGCATAGCTTGATGTGCATCTCCCCCAGAAATGTAACTACACATCACAGCGACACAGACTTCCTGTCTGTTTTTGTTAGCTTTTATTGAATTTATTTTGTAAGCTTTTATTTACTTTAATTTAACTGATAGGAAACACAATGCGAAGACAATAAAGCCTCCACAAAAATAGCATTTTAAGTCTTGTGTGTGATTTATCCTGACTTCATACGAGCAGACGAAATCACTGCTAGTCACTAGGCTAATTTATACAATGTAAAATGCCATAGGCTTGTGCTAATAATGTTAGCATGTTATATTTGTTTGGAAAACATGTTTAGTATAAGACAGTTGTTTTGTCAGTGAACCTTGTGAGTTGTAATGGAGCCGAATTTTGCAGCGCTACCTCTGTCAAATGTTGTTGTTGTCTTTGGTTTTATAGAGAGAACAGTGCGCTAACCACTAGGCTAATTTATACAATGTAAAGTGCCAAAAACATAAGCATGTTGTTTTTGTGGGGAAAATATGTCCAAATAGAGACAAGTGCTTTGTTTGTGAATGCTGCAAGTTATAGTGAAGCAGATTTGTGAACTTGTGTTTGAAATTTTGGCTATTGAGCCGTGTTTAATGTGTGTTTTTAATCAACTAGACCTTACAGCACATTACAGAAACCCCGCCACCGACCAGTGTTTTAGAGGTGTAACTGTTTTGCAGCTGCATATTTTGAAACGGGAGTGAATTTCCTTTCTTTGCATTTTGTTTTGATCACAGTCTGTTTTTATAAAACTGCTTGTGACATCTCAAATGTGGCTTTGACTTGAAACTGAATACGTGTTGCTCGTTTTGTAGAAAATACCAAGATTAGCCTGTAAATTCCGAGTTATGAATTTTTGTCCATATTGCCCGGCCCTAATTATTAGTACATACTTATTTAATATACACAAAATTCAAGTGTTGCATCGTGCTGTATCTAAATACAGGTAGAAGCACACATGGACAACCGGAACATGCAGGAAATGTGACCTGCATTTGACGGCCATGACCATTTTTTCAGTGGCTGTTATTCAACTCAAAATGTAAGACTTTATAAAAAAGCACAGATGACTTGTTGAGAGAAAGCCTTTTTGCAGCGGAGCTTTCTGAAGCTCTCCAGATTGCACAAAGACCGACTGTTTGCCTGTGACTTACGCCTAACAAGTGAGACGTCAGATGAGTTTACAACCAAGTTAATTAACTGCAGAGCTTGCTAATGAGAGAGGTTCATAAAGATGTTTGATGTCATCTAGTGTAGCTTGCTCCAAATCCCAACACTAATTCCACTAAGCGGTATACGTGCAGCATCAACTGCACAATCATGTAGTCATGTCAAAAGTAAACCATAACCATAATCACGACACAGAAATAATGCAGACTTTAGTCAGCGCACACCGTGCAGTGTTTTAACTGCTGGTTCCAAACAAGTGCTGTTATACAGTAGGTATTCTATCTGTATGCAAGCTAACGCTAATAGCAATGTTCAAGTAAGATCATTGTGATGAGAACAAACAAACAATGTTGGGAGTAGTCTAAGAGTAAAACTAACACTGGCCTCTCTCTCAGTAGACCAGCCTAACATATCTTCGTGCAGCCAGCTTCGCGTCTACAAAGAGCTGCTCATCTGAAGCTGCTCTTTATCTTAAAAATAAAAACCAGAGTGGAAGACTGAATAAAAGATTAAATGATTTGTTGAGATGAATATATTTTTGCAGTGCACCAAAATCTCTCTTTCCTGGCGAAACAATGATGAGACACACATCAAAACGAGGATCTTCCTGTTGTCTTCTCTATCCCAGAGCTAAAACAGAGCATCTGAAATATTTATAGCCTCTGTCAGGCCACTGCTTCTGCAACCCATTACAATCAAAGCATGCTTTTCCTTATTTTTATACATGCATCTTGATGTCTAAATGCACATACATCCAAGACACGTCCAACACATACATTGTGTGCAGATATTTGTGCGATTATTATATGATATGCCGATTTAAATTCCATTAAGTCTGAGATATGATTATAATGCAATATAATGCTAGTAACACACAAGAACACACACAAAGGAGGTGAATGCAGAGGCACTTGACTAGAAATTTGATTTCATGTGTTAGAGAGCTTCAAAATACTCGTCAGTATGGAATTTTCAGCAGGTATTTAAACTTTGAACAACCATCTTTTAGTGTCAAGCTGCAAAAAAGAGACACGGTTACATTCTCCTCTTAGATACATAATTCATTATTCCTCCATTTAACTTTCGGGTCTTATCCCTAACTTCATAATTGACAATCTCTTGAGAATAATCCCCAAGATCACAGATGTTCCATACACACACACGCACAGGGACCCAAATACACCTTGCTGTCTTTTTACTGAACATTTTCATTCCTGTGATTTGACCAGGTGCCAAGGGCATGGACGTTTCCCCTTCAACTCCCACTTCTGCCTCATTCAGCCGCTCTATAATTTCTAGTCCCCTTCTTCTTTATGACTCAATTTCTGTTGCGCACTTCTGCCAACGGCACAGAAAAGAAAAAAAAGAAGCGAGACATGAGAGACAGAGACAGTGAGGGACAATAAAGAAATATGACACAGGGTGAGGCAGCCCTGAACTCCTCGATTCACAAGCACTTCTTCATTTGCCCGGCTTCACATCAAATCCTCTCATTTCCCTGTCATTACTCCTTCACCCTCTCGCTTCTCTCGCAGCTCTGAGTAACCTCTCTCGTTCCCTCTCCCCCTCAACCTGCCTCCTCTCGCTCTTTTCATAACCTTTCAATATTTATGAGCACTGCAGAAATACTAGAGGCAAAGCATGCTGGGAAGAGTTGTCCCTCAGAGTCTGCTCCTGACGTCATCACTCTGTGCTGACATTCTGGGCTCCCTCCAGAAGTCAATTTCCCTGCCAGCACAACTGATATCTGATGATGCATTTTAATAACATAAAGGAAGTGTCACTTTGGAATTCAGTCATTAACTATGGTAATAAAAAAGGGTCTGAATGCACAAAGTGCCTGAACTAAAGTCTGCAGTGGATGAGTGTCACGTGTTGGCCATTGTAGCTCAAGATCCACTAATAATAAAAACTAATGTACAAGTTAGAAGTTTGTTTGCTAGCAGAGCTCTGTAACGTTCCAACAATATGATTCAGAAAAATGCATTTTTGCCAAAGTTTTCCTTGTTCATATCAGTTGTGATTGGAGGAGGAGGAAACATCAAAGAGGCGCGTCAGCTGTTGCCACAGCTTGACCAACCTGGCCTCCATATTTTCTGTCCACATGATGTGTCGTGTCACCTTGTGGCTTTCAGATGCCCTGTCCGCAGACTCTGCTTTAACTGTACGAGAGCCAATCAGAATTTCTGACTTGTCAGAAATACATCTGAACGGCCACCGACTGATGGGGAGTAGCTAATCTGGCGATGATTGATCCTTGCCCCCACCAGTACACTGCATGGCAAATGAGGCTGAAGCGCAAAGCTAAAATTCAGTCAGACACTACAATAAATCTCATGGCTCAAAATGGGCTCAGAAATGGGCTTAAATCGTACAGCGTATGCCCAGTTTATGGATTTCCCATCAGATTAGTCCTGATCTGTCTTTGGGGTCTGCTTGGGACATCTCCAGATCATCTAAGGGACAGCAACATTGCAGAAGAAAATAAATTTAGAGAGAGCACTTTAGTTACTGTTTGTCAAAGTGCAGTATTAGCAGAATTAGTTAGCATCATTTAGACAGAATGTGATTAAAGGCCCTGACACACCAAGCCGTCAGTGAGCGTCTGTCGCCCTAGTTGCCCTAGCACTTTTCGATTAAGCATGTTGAATTGGCGGCGGAGCTAGTCGGTGAGAAAGATCACTCTGAGCGAGTGAATCTGTCTGTAGTGAAACTGGGGCTAACCGGTGCTTCCTCCTCAGGCTCCACTTCACTCAGCTGCCCGACAGATCCACTGCCTCTTCCCACTTTAACCTGAATAACAAACCGGAGCTAGCTGGAAGCGGCTAGCAGAGCATTAGCCGCAGCATGACCAGAGGGAAGCACAGCCAGTTAGCCTCTGCTAGTCTCTGAGCTAGCCCCGGCTCTCTGTTTGGATCCAGCCGGAGCACCGAGCCCTGGTTTGTTATCCAGGTTAAAATGGAAAGAAGCAGCGGGTTTATCTGGCAGCTGAGTGAAGTGGAACCTGAAGAGGAAACACCGGGACCGTGTGGCTGTAATAGTCCATGGGGTGCTGCGGTGCTCGGCTGCACAGATAGGAAACCCCTCGGCTGACAGGATGTACCACTCTCTCACCTCTCTCTCTCTCACGCAGGCGCAGAACGTACGCGCCACTTGGCTGTCGGATGTGTAGTGAGTTCAAATGCAACTGACCAAGGGCGACATGAGGCTACGTAGATGACGCAACAGTTGGCTTTCATCGCCGCTGGTTCTTTGATGTCGGTTTGGTGTGTCCGCACCTTAAGAATACTGTCCCCAAAAAACAAGCAAACAATAGTCCCTGCTCATGCCAGACATAGTGACATGTCATGGCAGGACACGCTCTGGTGTTACTTAAAACTTTAATGATTGCTGAGTTCCCAGTGATCCAGCATGCACATCCCCAGAAGTTATCCAAATCCTGTTGATACCCAAGTCTTTCATGATGTTTGAAAGTAGGTGTGTTTCTCCTTCCCACCAGAAATGTGGGCTTTTCTTTTGGGTATGCATCTCTGCCCCAGCTTTTAAAACTGTTGGCCAGTTGGTTTGTATACAACGCATCCATTACAATGCACAGAGCTGACTGTAAACAAGCAAGATATTCCAGAAGCTTTGTGTTCATGTCAAAAGAAAGCCCCTAAAACCCATAACAATACCAGAATATCTCACGTCTTTATCTGAATTCATGCATTCAGAAAAAAGGCCTAATTTGCAATATCCAAACATGCTGTTTCCATGACCTGTATCAAATTTGGAATATTGTCATATCTGGATTACAGAGAAATATTCGCATACATACTGTACATAGTCAATGTTATTAACTACATCTGTGCTTTTTCTGCAATGACACTGAAAAATATCTGCGATGAAAAGAGTCTATATCTCTAATACAGAAACATTATACCCTCAAGAAACAAACTATCACACATTGTCTTTATGTCTACAGTAAACTCTATGACCTCTGTCACAAAAAAGCACTGCACTCTGCCAATCACAGCGGGTAACAGCACTGCTGCATCAAGTTTTGTTGAAGTAGCACATTTACATGAATCACAGCATGTAATCTGGGACATTTTTAGATGAGGATTATTTTTTAGCAAGTGCTCCTGCAGTCCTCCTCATTTTTTTTTTTTTTACAATAAGTGGCCTGGGGCTGATTTGCCCAAAGCTACATTATCTTTGCTCGGAGCAAAGCTGTCTGTGATTGCCCAATCAACGTTAAGAGGTAGGCACTATAAAACAAGCACCATCACCCAGGACTTGATGTGATGAACCTAATGTGTGCAGGCACAAGGAAGTGGTGTGTCTTGAACTTTAAATATCCTTAAATGCTGTGGTCTCATGTTGAGATAGATTTGCTAGTACACAGTTATATATTGTACTACTTAACACACAAATCTCTCATTTGAAGCAAAAGGTTGATATTTTCTCTCTTACAGAAGTTAGATGAGAAGATTATTAACTTATATCTGTCCGTTAAATATTGAGCTAAAGCTAGCTGCTTCTAAAGACAAACTAAATACACCAACCTGCACCTCTAAGATTCACTGATTAACATTAAATAGTGTAAAAAGAACAATTTATCATTTTATGTGGGTGTTATGCGACTACCTCTTGGCTCTGATAAGTTTCTATGCAACCAGTAGTGAGATCAGCACATAGGGTTCAACCTCAATGTTGCTGCTTTTCTTAAGTGGGTACATTTTTTTTTATATTACTATATATCTAAAGTTAATTTCGAATTGCCTCTTTACAATTGTTTTATTCATCTGAGGATATCAAATAACAAAAGATTAAAGTTAATTGTCATTCAGTACTGGGCATGTGCAACTCTAAACAGATATGAGAAGGACACCAGTTACTCATGCTTCAGCTATATCCATTATCAGCAAAGATCAGGAGTTGCTGGATTTACTAGCCTGATATGGCAATTTATTTGCCCCAGGCAATCGACAATCATTGTTGAGCCCTGTAGAGGCATGGTTAAAATTGATGACAGTATTTTCTGATTTATGGAGTGATTGAAAGAGATATCCAAAATCCCCTAGGTTCAAAGTTTTGACAACAGATGTCAACAAGAAATATGAACCTGGCTTAATCCAATGTTCAGATTACTGTTCTGGAAATGTATGCATATCTTACTATATAATGACGAAAACTCTGTCGGTGGGTGTGTCTGTCTTTGTCTCTGTTCCATGTTTTTTTGGGGGGCGCTAGGGAACTAATTTCTTATCTAGGTCTAACTGCCATATCGATTTTTACTGAACTTGGTAGATATGTAGAACAGGACGCCTCAAGGTGACTGGAGAAATTTAACTGTAATTGGCAACTGCGTGGCGCTATAACAACAGAAAATGCTTAAAAATGGCTAAAATGCGACCGATTGCTGTGGCTCCCCCTGTGGCCAATTTTTTTATTTTTATTTTTTTAATTTTTGGTATGACTAAGTCATGGTATGGTATGCTGTAAATTAATCACGGAAACTGACAGTGTGTCATTCTGTCAGTCAGTCATTCTGTCTGTCCCAAGTTTTTCTACTCACTGATGTGGTCAATCTATGTGAAACTGCACATAGGCATTGAGGATTGGTATAGGTAGAAGGTGACAAAGCTACCAATGGGTATGGACTAGTTAGTTGCATATATAAATGTATCAATTTACATTATATACAACACCAAACCAAATGATTTTGAAAATAAACCTTATACTTCAAACAACATAATTAAATTGTTTAGTTCACGATGTGTAAAGCAGTATTCTTAATGGATTAAAGTCCTTAATGAAAAGAGAAGAGAGGGGCAAACCAGGCGAGTCATAAATGGTGCATAAAAAACACACAAACACTGCGATGACAGATAAGGGAAGACATAATAAGGACGAAGATACTGTAAAGAAAGGGGGAAAGACATGGAAGATGGGGAGCCACTATGTCTGAAAGTCATGTGTGCATAACTAATGCAAAGCACTCAGCCACACTTGGTCAATGACTGCACCACCTCCCATAAGGCCGATATACAATCACTATGAGGGGTGGAGGCAGTCAGCGGAGGGAGGAGCCAGAGTGATGGATAGGAAATGGGAGGAGGACAGGAAGGGCATACAGAAGAGAGGGTGGGAGGTCCAATAGTGTAAAACTGAGTAAAGGAAGGTGTAAAGGACATAAAGGGTAATGAGAGAATGAATGAATAAGAGGGAGAAAATAGAGAAAGATAGGAGGGAGGAGCTGAGAGTAGAAAAGAGGAGAAGAGGGAGGAAAGAGTAAGGTCAGGCAAAAGTGACTAAGGTATGTAGAAAAATGTCTGGGAGCAGATACATTTGAAAATCCCAGCTTCTCAATTTCAACAATGCACAAAAAAATGTTAAATGGTCATAAAAGCTGGCTTTAGTGTGGTTGAAAAGCTAAAGCAGGAACAAAAGCATGAGTGTGGACATGACTTATACTGATATAGAGAAGTAGAGGTCAGGTGTAAGTGAGAAAGAACGAGAGAGGAGGTGTACAAGGCAGCTGTGAGCGGAGTCACGTGTTGGAGCAACCTATCTGTGTGGGTTGGGAGAGATTGATGTCTTACAGCAGTGGATCCCCCACTGGGAGATTTTCTTTTTACCTGGACTCCTTTCGCAGGAGGAGGTCAGAGGTCATGGTCAGATACAGAGCAGCACCTCGGGGGTCTTTGGGGAGGATGTGTCATGTTCAAAGAAAACTAAAGCAAAGTCAGCAGTTCCTGATAAGAGGAGCTGGAGGGAGGTTTGCATGGTCACTGTAGATCTCTGCTACCCCAGTCTGAACTCTATGAGTCAACACATTCCCACCTGATAACATCTGTCAATGCAATGATTCAGCCTTTAAATTTAGCCTGGGTATCTGTTAGGGAAGGGAAGTTTTCCCACAGGCTAATAGTCATGACAACACCGGTGTTACACATTACACAGGATGTTTTACAAGACAACATATTTGTCAATGACACTCAATATCTGTAGAACTCCTACTCTGATCCTAAACGCTAGATCCTAATATCCTCGCCATTCTTTGACCAAATGAAACAGGAAGTCTTTTGTTCAGTTGGGCTGTGGCAGCCTCTTCGTTCTCTGTTCCCGTACAGGGTACCCTTACCGCTCAAGTAAGACCACTTCTTCCTCCATTAATGTTTGCTTGTGCATAATGTCAACTCTTCTGCTGCGGCTGTACGGAGCAGACACTTGCACTTTATAATTGTAGTGTTCATCGTCCGACTAAGTGTTAATAACACTCTTAGTATTTTACAAGTTTTTCATTAAATGAATGTGGGCGCTGATATGCAAAACTGAACTAAAAAGATTTTCATCCTATAAAAAAATGAAAGAAAAACAATGGTGGGGGCAGTGTGCAAGTAATTCAGTCAGTGTGTAATCCATGCATGCTTGAACACTGTGTAACACTGGGAACACCAACTACCACGGCAAACCTACTATGTTTGTGTCCACTAGGGCTGCACCTAACAATTATTTTCATTATCATTCATTCTGTTGATTATTTTTCTGATTAATCAATGAGTTTCTTAAAGTCCAAGGTGATGTCTCTAAATGTCTTGTTTTGTCTGTCCAAAACTAGGGCTGGGCGATGTCCTGAAAATGATGTCACAATATTTTAAGGCTATATCTCGATATTCTTAAGTCTTCTTAAAAGACTTAAAGACTTAAAGACATCATTGCTAGGACTGGGACACTAAATCAAACATAATATTTCTGACCAAATCCCTTACATAATGTGACAAAGTTGTAGGAATGACTATTGTTTTTTAGGTTTTAGGAAAATATTACAACAATGAGATTTTTTGATCAATAATGAATGTGGCAATAACTACTAAGTGGGTAAGGGCAAGCAATAAAACAAATAGAAAAGTCTTTTAAGTTGATACATTTAAATCATTTTGCTATAGTGCAGCCTTTAAAAGAAGGGAAAAAAATTACAGTTACAATTCACTATTAATCAATTATCTAAACGGTTAGTCAGCCAACCGTTGCAGCTGTAATGTCCACCCCATTGGCCATGTATGAATTTTTATCTACAGTCTATAGTCCATCCATCCATTCATCTGTCTATTAGTTTGTGTGTATAGGTATTGGATGCTTAGACTGGGATCTAGGACTGCTAATTCTTTCTTTTTCTTGTCTTCTAAAAACACTCCTGAATAAACAGGCATACAATATATGTGCACACACCCATACACAAATTCACACAAACATGAGAAACAAAAGCCTCTCAGCGCCGCTGTCTCAGTCGATGACACGCTGTTGTAACACTTCCCGTTTCAGCGCTGTCAGTTTATCACTCCATCCTCCCCCATCCATCTGTCATCTGTTCATTTTGAGGTGATCTCAGGCCAAGACTGAGGTTGTTACCGTTACCCCCTATCTTAGGTGCATCCAGTCTGAGGATATTCTACTGTTTGTTGGCAAAATCTGACATACACACTTACGCTGTTTGATGGTTTTATTCATATAAAAGCTCATGCACAGCAAATCAGTGACCATCTTATAGTATTTATCTGTTTCTATAAATCAATTCAAGACTAAAAATGTGAAAAGCAAAATAACAGATATATATAGAGAACATACTACAGTCACATTTATAAAGCTCAGTGAACAAAGAGTCAAGTGTTTAATTTTTTAAATTGTGTTCATTATTAATGTTCTTACACTGCTGTATGAACTGCATTAAATACAATAAAAATCATGCTTGTAGAGGAGTGTTGTTCAAACATACATCTGTTAACGTTACTATGTGAAACTCTTGAGACTTAACAGAGTACTATATGCACTCTGCCTGACTGATTCATACATCTGTGTATCTATACGAATATGTAAAGCATGTGTGAGGAAACACATCCTTAGGGCACTGTCTTTACTTCATAAACTGTTTCTGTGAGAGGCACTTAAATAAAGATAATAATTATCGCAAATAAAAAGGAGGTATGTTAACAAACAAAGCATCAGCATGACAAACAATCACATCTAGATTTGATATCAGCAAGTAAGTTAAGCACAAAACTCAAGGGGAAGTCACTATAAGGTCACTGCAGTATGACTCAGTAGTTGAAGGCACAGTTGGATGTTAGATGTCAGAGTATCTGCGATCGTGGCCTGGGAGGAGGAGATAGATGGGCCGAGAGGCGAAGGGGAGGGGGTCGGTGTGGGGAGCAGGAGCTGCTGCCCTATCGTGACGTTGACTGACTGACTACCAAATCACCCGTGTCATGAATCAGGACTGGAGAGGGCTCTGGAGCTGACACACACTAACTCACACGAGCGCACTGACAGGCACAAGAAAAATACGCACAAATACACACAGTTTTAACCTGAGTGCACGTGCACACACACAAAGAAAAATCTGATTTACACATTTTAATACAAACACACAGACCTGTGCACTCAGTTCAAGTGCAGACATGTCAGCATGGCGACACACTGCAACATGCTACATCATCCTCAGCTCTGGTGCCAACAGGCAGTCACAGAAGCCAACATATGCTCCTCACTGCAGGATGTAAAGACTCCAACAAACATGAGGATGCACATGACAGATCGCCGCTCGCAGCACGCAGTGCATACAACAAACGCAAACCAAATCACAGGCCCTCCACATGAACCACGGTCAAATGGTGTCCAGTTCATGAGCCGTGACCTCCCTCCTACCCACACAGTTTGTTCAAAATGCTCCATACTTGTAAATAAATGCTTTCCCTCCAACACAAATGCAAACCGACCATATCTCACATGGAAACCGCACCCAGCACTAAAAGCTTATCAGCTAGCAGCCTTTGCGGCACCGCTGGGGATGGGAATCCCTTTAATATCGTTCTCTCTCTTTCTCAGCAACAATCTGAGGGGCTGATACAGGATGAGGGAGGACTGATGGACCTCAAACCAGAACAGGGTTTTCTCTCCCTGTGTGACAGTGAAATTGTGTCTCAAATATACTCTATAAAGCTTGTTGTCCTTGTTTGTAGCTATTATGTCTCTGAATGTGTAAGTAGATTGAGACCAATGCAAAAAAACAAGTCAAACTCCTTGTTTGTGTACACATACTTGGCATGTGAGAATATAATGGTGCATGCACACATAAACCATCAAAACAGCACATGAAGGTGAGGTCATTTGTTTGATTATTTGCCCATTTGTGTCTTTCATCATGTCGTATCCATAGACTGTATATCATAACGGGCATAGCCACTGTGATGACACCGATTGGTTTGAGGATTCCCGTTTTTAAGCCTTAATTTTGGCATTCTTGCTGTTGCCATCTTGGATCTTTGCCTTAAATTATGCATATCTCCAAGCCTTTATTAAATTCGAACAGATGAGTAACATACAAATTCACCCCCAAAAGTTGCCATTAACTGGAAAAGCTATTGACACCAAAACTGCTTCTTGTACCAGGATGTTCACATGTTATTGTTGTTGTAAAGCTGGGCATTCTAACATGGGGGTCCACGGGGAGGGACTTGCTTTTGCAGCCAACCTAAAATGGCCATGTGAGGAACAGCAGTTTTTGGCACTTCAGTGTTGGCTTGATTTTTCAGCCCTAGGTTGCTGCTTAATCTCATCACGTGTAGTTTAACACATACAGAAATCCAAACACAAACACAAGCTTTCACTATAATTATATTGAAATGCTCTTTACTGTACACACTATACAGTATGTAAGACTTAAAGAGAGCACTGCAAGAAGAAGGTGAGAGAAAAGAGGTGTGATTTGTACTCTTTGTTCTGCTCTCCACTTATAAATAGAAATGAAACGGCTAAGAATTTCACAATAAACCAGGGTACAATTCCTCACGGTCAGTACTACAGTTTCAAATTTAATTATCAATATAATAGTGATTGATTACTGCGTTTTGAAAAACTCAAAGTAGGAACTGTCCAGCATCAACCTAAGATTGCAACAGCCTCACAGACGCAGGCGCAGCGTGCACCGCGGATTGTTTTGCTGTTCCTTTGTTTACGGAGTGGGCGTGCAGCAGGTCAAACTGGTGATGCTGTACCCTTGTCCTCATCTTCATCTCCAGTGACACAGACACTCGAGCAAGCACTGCAATCATCTTTAGTCTTAATGCACATTTGTTATGGTTTTCATCCAATATTCTTTCAATGTTTAAGCAAACAAAATTTCATTTTCAGCACAGTTTAACAACACTGTGATAATACTGAAAACCATGATAACTAGGATCACTATAATCGTGATATGATATTTTCATACCGTTTCATCTCTACTCAATGATATGATGAAAACCTTTGAGCTCAGATCATAACAAGAAACATGAATGTCAGACCTGTATTTACATCTATATGTTTGCATATCTGTGCGTGTGTCTGTGCATATATGTGGCAGCTGCATATCGTGCATCTCTGTGTCAGTGACAGCAGGTCATCACTAATCACCCAGTGGGTGTCGAGTCATACCAGTGAGACGCGTGCTGAGAGAGGGATAAAGGCAGAGAGGTGCTGATGGAGGAGCAAGGAGGAAAAGTCATACAGGACGAACACAAGATGAAGCAGAAGATCAGATCGCATGAGGGCATGGCTACCTCCAGCTATTATTGTGAGTTCACAATAACCACTATGTGTACTGCGTCTAAAAATAACAACAATACAGCAGTAACATTGCTGCTGTCTTGCTATTTAAATGCACTGAGAATGAGCCTCTTTTTCATGAAGGAAAATTAGTTAGTTATTAAATGTGGTACAGTAGTGAAGATGACATAAGTTAAAATATACATGATATCACGAAACATTACCACCACTTATAAAACCAGAACCACACAAATGGAAAATCACCTCAACCTGCCTGCACCTTAAGAGAATAATGGTATTTTCCTCAGCCACAAATTGCCACTGCTGGTCTGATGGATTTCACGGGAGGGTGACCACTCCCTGAGGCCGGTCGATACAGCCAACTCCTTGTGATTCAGCATTCTGTGCAGGTTCACAGGGGCCGTTTTTAACCCACGAAGAGCTATTCATCAATGCAACAAACTCCTGGTACCAGGGTCAGGCCTGAAGGTCCAGCAGGGGTTAACTCATAGCCTGTCAATCTAAGCGAGCAAGCAGCGTGTCCCCAGAGGCAAGCCAACTATAATTTTCCATATAGTCTAGATTAGAGAAGTGAGTCACAGCGAGAGATACAGAGAGAGAAAATGAGGGGAGCTGAAATACTAAATGAATCCTGATCTAAACTCATTAACATAATGAAAAAGGGGCCGTGGGCCAAAGCAGACAGTAAGACGATCGCAGAGACACAAACATGCACAAAATGTGATACTACCGAGTCAACGAGAATGCCTGCATTAATCCATCTCTCAAAACAAGTCATCAAGACAGTAAAACAGCACAGATAAGGCAAACATTAACCATGCAGCTGTTTGTCAAGAAGAACTTTGTTGGTCCTGTGTCCAAAACAGGCTGGTGAACGAGGATGCAAAGTGGATAGCAGCATGTCTATGACACATGTCACATGATGTCACAAAGATAAGTCACTGAGCTCTTTCCGAAGCTCATGCTATAATAAACCTTGTGCACCAGGGAGAGCTAAAAATATGGGCTAGACAAGCTGACACACTGCATTTGCAGAAAGCTGCACTTGGTACAGAGCGCCATCAATCATCCTCATCATTCACTAGTTGCTGATGCTTGTTGTCTGCGCTGTGTATCAAACACGTGACGTTCATACACAGCTCTACACTGGCACGCTAAAAATGGCTACACATAAACTTTAAATGTCAGGCTTGTACAGGGAATAGAACAAATTTAAAAAGATTTCTCCACTTTGGGATTAAAATCCCTGCATGTTAAGATTCTTACATTTCAAAGCTCTACTTATAATTGTGTTCATTGTTTCTCTGCGACAAGACTATTACTGATTTAAAAGACAGACCTCATGTTGGGACAAACATATATCACACAAGTAACTGGCTTTGAGGACAATCTATGTATTTAGCATTTCTCTTTCTAATTAATATTTCATGGCAGAGTGAGAAGGCCCCTGAAGCCATGTTATTACCATGAGATATAAGACACTTGGGAAAAAAACTGCTGCAGCATTACGTATCAATTAAAGGGCTGTGCATGACCCAGAAATACGTCAGATAAATCAGATATGGCTGTATAACATGAATTCTCAACTATATTTTTTCCACATATATTTTGAGAGTTTGAACAGGGTGTTCAGGGTGGCAGTGACGTTCACATAATATAGTTGAGTTCGGTTAGCTCTCCAAGCTCATGTGTGCTAACTTTGCCAACAGCTGAATGAAAATGTGCAACAACATTTTATGCTGTCACTAGATGTCAAACAAAAGCCAGAGACTGTATAGACCCTTTTAGAGCCAATGTCACAATGATGTCAGTTTGTTAGCTGGAGGCAAAACGTGCCTCTCCACAACAGGGCTGTAGGCTAGGGCTGCAACGATTAGTTGACTAATCGATGACTAATCGACTATTAAAATAATCGGTGACTATTTTAGTAGTCGACTAATCTCGACTAAGTTTGAGTCATTTTCATAGAAAAGTACCCCAAAATACTCTCATTGAAGCTTCTTACATATATTGGCAGCTTTACACACTTTACCACGACGGTGAACTAAAACCCTTTGGCATGAGTATGAAACAAGACATTAGATGACATAATTTCGGGGTTTGGGGGAGACAGGCCGTCATTTTTCGACATTTGAACACATTTTTTGCTAAAATGATTAGTCGACTAATCAAAGAAATAATCGACAGATTAGTCGACAATGAAAATTATTGTTAGTTGCAGCCCTACTGTAGGCTACATAGGAGTCTTAAAACATTATCTTGTTGTGTTACTGGAAGTCAGAATGACAGACAGAGTGCCGAGAGTGCGCTCTGCCACTGTGAGAGTGCGTTGCTCTTGATAACCAAATGGTTTGGACAGTGGTACAAATTTACAAACTGTCCAGTTTGTGCCCGAGTGTGCTCCAGCACTCGGAATGAGTATTTCTGAATGCACCACTCACATCATCTTCCTCTATTGTCTAAAACAAGCCAACAGTTCCTGCTAGGTAGCGCTAGCTAATGTCTGTGGAGAACTGTTTTGCCTCCAGCTAGGCCTGCCCACCAAAAAACGTCATACTGTTTACTAACAGTAAAAAGGTCTATTGCAGTTAGTTGCTGTGAGCTGTAAATTCACCCTGGCTCTGGGTCTGCAGCTGCCTGTACTGGAGTGCAGTGCAAAAGCAAGGAGCGCTCACTCTGCAGCTAAAGATAGGAACCAAAATGTCCCTCGATGTATACTACACACTGATCGACAGAACAAGACTGCTCAACTTGAAGGATCTCAGTTGTCTGAGCGATTTCCAACCAATGATTTCAATCTCTAATCAGCTGTGTGACATACTTCTTTAAATTCTGGAGGCCAGTTCACATAAATACATAACAAATATCAGCAACAGACAGAAGTATTAGGGTCTCTCTTGTTCCAGAACTTTTAGCAGTGTTTGCTTGAGAAAAGTCCTCTTAACATTTCTTACTGGGTCATTACAATGCCTGCTCTTAATCTCATTTATTATTTAAAATGTTCAACTGGCCTGGGATAGATTTGAGCACTTTCATGGCAGGAAGTGTAAACTTTGTGCCAGCTTCAAATACACAGTAACCAGAGACAGATTTGTAAACTGAGACAACGATTACATGCTGTTTTTACAATGCCAAGAGTTGTTTTCTCTCTGTTCCTGTGAGAGATGCAAATTATAGTGTAATCAATCACTTTAGACTTTTTGCGCGGTTCAGTGAGCTCGGTGACTTGAATTCTGATGAAGGAGACGAAGCCTCGACTTGCTAAGCTACAGGATTAAGGAGGTGATTCAAATATGTATGTATGTGCATATTTGAGAGGCTGTGTCTCAGGGCGTTTTGTCCTCTCACCTTGGCTTTCCCCACGAGACCACTGGTGCAGAGCCAGCAACAAACCCTGTCACCCTGTCAGTCGGTCATCGCGCCTTAAAGCAGCTGAGTCAGACTCTGCGCGTCATTACAATCAGGCCACGATCCACAAATATTTTAGCTTGTGTGTGTGTATGAGTCATAGATTTGAGACAGGGAACAATAGTGTAAAAACTCAAGTGTTTGAGGGAGAGAGGATGTAAGAATTCAAGGCACGTGCAATCAATCAATCAAGTCAGGCGTTGCAGTGATCCATGTTTGTCCCTCTGGCACACAGAAACACAATGTGTGATACTCAGTGATCTCGTTTCTAACACTAACCCTGCATCATCATGCTACTGTTCCACAGCTGATTGGTCTTTTGCAAACCAGCGGCGCTGCTGTGAATGAATCATACAGTTACAGCAGTGAATGATGAGAGGCTTTCTCACTGTCTTCAGTGGCTCTGCTCCCTGCCTTTGTGACTTCTGTAACAGAAGCCAACAGGAAGTAAACAAAACAGACGAGAGGACGTCAAGGCAAAGTCAGTTCTCCAGGGAAGACACTAAAGTCTGCATTATCCCTGTTACTGTTCTGTCATTAAGTCCTTTGACCTAACCCCGGGCAACTCTTTTAAAACGCAGGGTGACTAAAGGGTTGAAATCATGATGAAATTATTCTTCACCACTCCGTGCCTCCGGAGCAGTATCACATTTCCATCTGCTCCTGCTAACTAGATATCATCTAAATGCAAGAAAACATTTGATGACTCACAGGCTGTTCTGGCAAAACACAGTGTTAACATTTATTTATTATACTCAGCCTCTGACTCTGTTTTGACTGTTAAAACATGGTTGCCCTATGAACGATTTGTGCCACCTGACTGTGTGCTGGATTTGCCACAATACACAATACACATTGTAATGCTTGTGCATGACTAACAGCTGATGGATCACATCACTGAAAACAGGGGAAATGGAAATTGAGCATAAGAGAGACTCACTTTGCTCTGTTTCCTGTCATGTGGAAGGTTTTAATGTGTTTAACTCGTTCCTTGCATACTAGGGCTGTGTGTGTATTCCTGCTGCAGCGTCACAGTATGGGGGTCACAGTTCGATACACACAACCGCACTAAGAACCAACCGCATGTAGATTGATGCATGTAATGTGGAACCAAAGTTCACAAGCCTGAGTTCCACCCCGAAACATTTAGCTGCAAGGGGCTGGCAACATGCTGAGGTTAGCACAACAAGCTGACTGGTGTGCGAAAGTGCAAAGACAACACTGCAGCTAGAAGACCTGTCTGTGGGTTCCTGGTCATCTACAACAGCAACAGGAAGACAACTGTGCATAGGACAGGGATGGCGTGACGGCAATGCTCCATCATTGCAGGGTGCATATGGAAACGCAACCAACATGCTAATGCACACTGAGTGGCATCTTCCATACAGTATGTGCCAATCACCAGGACGAGGAAAAAACAAACCAGGGCCAAGCGCCTTATCCCTCACTGCTTTCAAGCCACCTTCAGAAGCAAAAGCAGAATGGGCGCACAATGTGATGACACACAGCTGGTTCAAAGTTTCCCTGCTTCCCTTCACTGGTTCCTGTACAGCAAGGTCGGTCTTTGTTTCACTGTTATAATCATTAAAAAGCAAAAGCAGCATGTGTATACATTCAGTAGGCTACATCTTCAGTAGCTAGCTAGCTACAGCTACACTTTTCAGGGTTTGCTTTTGGTTTTGGAACAGGGACGAAACGTGTATCTTTTTCCAACCTCTCCAGGTAACGAGTATCATTAATACATGACGTGCCCCAGGCACAACATTTAGCTCCAAATCCACAAAACCAGCCTGAAAATGAAGGAAATCTGAAACGACTGCATTAGAGTCAATGGAGCACAGCTGTGTTGTGAGCCGGCCCGATGCTACGTTATGACAAGTTGGAGATATTTTTTACACTCCTCCTAATGCACAAGTTTTATTTTTCATTATTCTACTTATTTTGAATAGTCCGTTTCATATCAGAGAGATGCTTTTATATCCTGTTGTGATCTGTTGCTTTTTTGGAAAGTGTTTGTACAGTGTAATACAGAAGTGATTGAAATGTTCCTTATTTTTAGAATGAAAATAGTTGGTGCCAGCTGGCAAGATGTTACCTCAGTCCCCAGTAGGAGAATTTTGTCGGTCTTGGACACCTGCACTACTGTCAGTACAAAATAAATGAAAGCAAACATATCCGTATGCATTTGTTTTTTTTCTTCCTGCTGTGCCAAACTCACACTGAATCATGACTTCTAAACCACCCACTTCCTACTATCCCACATTCTTAGTTAGTCACATAATGGGTATCAATGTTGAATCAACTGGCAGTGGTCAATATCACCATGGCATTAGGGGAGAGCTTCAGGGGGAGATAGAGGTGTGAATGGGGGCAGAGGGGGTGTAAGAATAGGAGAGAGAGAATGGAAACAGTGTGCACTGAGTTTTCCGATGAGAAAAATCTCCATGTCAGTTAATGAGGCTGAATTTGCACACCAAGCAGTAAATTAACGTTTGCCATGGTGTGCTGCACGGAGAACACATCCAGACCAGTCAATAACAGCCTGGCGGTAAAGCGCTCTGGCACACACACACATCCCTACACACACACACACACACTGGTAAAAGGAGACTGATTATTTTCCGGCTGGTCATGCTCTAATGCTGCCCTATATGAAAACAAATTCTGACATTTTAGACTGGTGAGACACATTTTCAGACTTTTGAATTGAAGTAAACTGCTTGATGATGTGTGACATTAATTCTGGACTTTGAGAATGAGAATGAGAATAAGGGCAAATATACATCTTTATTAATTTTCTTGGCTTTTGATTTTACAGTGGCCGGGCGGACACATTAGTAAGCGGCCGACTACAGTGCCTGAAAGATGTTGGCAGTGACACTGACATGTAAAGAGTGTCAGCTTGGCTGACAGCAGCATGTTGGGGATTCCAGACAGAAAGCCTTTTAATCGTTCTCGAATCCTGGATATACGGACATTTGACAGGCTTTTAGGGAGAAGGACTACAGAATGTGTATGGAGTCTCTTGACATAGGGTTCTTGGTTTCAGTACTCTGCTTGTGTGCTGAACTACTTGTCTGGATATACAGTACACTGTTTATTGGCTTAACTGGGCTTCGTCTTTGCAGAACAAACTAGTAGCTAACAAGATAGAGTCAGTCCTTTAATGTAATCCAAACTTTTCAATGAGTCAAGGATTAGCAATGGACACTTGACACAATGCTCATATTCAGCGGGCTACATTGTGAGAACTTGCACTCATGGTACTGCAGACTGTGGAGGCATTAGTACCACACACCATATTTCGGTGGTGAGAAGCAGAATTTCTGCAAAAGTGCCACATTTGTGTATCACATGCTAATCACAGAGGTGGCCGGGATGGCTTGCCATCTACCACTGCATACAAAGCACATGACTGGACACCAGAGCAAGAGGTTTACATCCTGGGTCCTGCATATGGTTACATTTAGACTAGTGGTTCCCAACTGGTGAGTCACAATCCAAAAGTGATCTGAGAGTATCTGCTATTGCAGCTGTAGCAGAAAGTCTCTGGAGTAAGTGATCTGTTGGTTGCCCGGAAGGCTATATCCATTTGTTAGAGAGTGCAGATGATCCAAGATGAGAAACAGGAGCACAAAAACCCACAAAGTCCTTGTGCAGTCCATACTTTGTGGCTGTTTTCACTGATACTAGCTGGCTAGTTAGTGTTAGCTCGCTAGTCCTGGTGTGTGAGAGGTAGTGACAACATCCGCACAACCACGCCACAAAAGTTCTCCAGACAGTCAGTCAATATACGATATAATCGAAGCACATCACTCTCACAACTTACAACAACTCACGTGACAACGAAAAGAAAGCAAAGAAGCTATTCTCTGCACCGACCGGTCAACCGCATGAGCAGTGACCCGCCAGCATACAAAAAACCTTTGTGGCGCCCACTAGCTCACCTAGTAGAGCAGGTGCCCCATGTACAAAGGCTGTGTCATTGCCGCAGTGGTTGCAGGTTCGATTTCAACTCATGAGGGCAAAAAATAAATAAAAAATAAAAAAAATATCTTGATCAACAATGTTCCTTCATGATGCAGATAAAAAAAACAAACATAATCTCTGCAACACTAAGTTTCATTCACAATATCTTTGCTGCTGCAAATTAGAATTTCAAAGAGACAAGGTTTGAATCATTTACAAAAATACCAAATGTGCAAGTTCAGCGATGTTTTGATCATTGTTCTCTCATGACTTCTACAGGCTTGGTCCTGACCTTTAAATCTGCCTTCTCAATGTCATGGCGTCACGACATGAAACAGTGGTTTCTTGGTTGAAAAAGCAATCAATTCAATGAGCCCCGCATGGGGACTAATGATTAGCCAATCAGCGCCATAGGAGGGACTTAAGCCTTTCTCTAGCTGTTGTCAAGAGGAGTCAAGTGGTGCACTGGTAACACTGATGAGTAAAAAAAACAATGGCTGCTACTATGAAGCCACTCCACAAACCAGCCAAAGCAGTGTGTTGATGTGACCAAGCATCACTGCAACTAAACATGTACATTTTCACACACTGTATTGGAGATGTAAATATGAACACATTATTACACATTATTCACACAGAGACATGTAATCAGGTCAACAAAAATGACACACTAAGCATTTTCATTAACTGCGCTCCTTCTCCGCTTCTACCATTAAAAATTAAATGGATTAAATGTGGGGAAAAACAAGCCATGAAAACAAGGAAATGGTTAATGAGACAGAACAAAGGAGAAAGACAAGAAGCAAGAAGGAAGAGAAAGAAAAAGACAGAAGAGCAAGATGGCAGGATGCAGAGAGACAGACACTGCGAAGAGCAGGGATAAGCAATGAGACAGAAAGATAGCTGACGGAGAAAAGTGCCGTCTGAGGGCATGGAGAAAGAACAAACAGTTGCTTCACTATTCCTCCTTCCATCTAGAGTTTAAAATTGAATTAGCGATGAAGTATTTATACAAGTGCAGTGTGCATTTTCCAATTCAATGCCTCTGTACAGTAGACAGCAGACAGGGATAGTGCAGGGAGACATGCAGTGCTGTTGATTGGTTTCTTTTCTTTGTCCTCGACATTCATGTCAGCGGCATAATGACAAAGTCACGACCAGAAACACCCAACAACAGATCATACCCACTCGGGGAGGAGAAAGATAGAATTACAGTGAAGGAGGAAAAAGCAGCAGATGGATTGATGAGGATTTAGAGTCGACTGAGGAGAAACACTCAGTTTGAGTTTGCTTCTGGCTGTTTCCCCTCGCTGTCATGTTCCCTGCCCGGCTGCCATCAATGAGTGCTGATGCAAGCTCTCTCGGATCACAGGGTGTGAATGAATGGCAGCTGGTTTTGGAAGATGTTTGGAGATGTTTGGAAACCACTTTTGTTTCAGTTGATTCACAACTTGAAAACCAATACTGTTTACAGTACGTATCCTTCTTCAATTGAATTACGATGATTTTATCAGGATGTGTGTGTGTGTGTGTGTGTGCCCTATCCACCAGCATAGATTGCTTACTGAGTGATGAGCCTGAAGAGAGAGGAGCCATTATATCTGCCATCAGGCAGCAATCCCAGTGACACATGACACCCTTCTCATCGTGCAGATATACACACACGCACACGCACACACACACACACACACACACACACATAAAACCAATTAAACCACCTACACACGCGTATGCCTCAGTGGGTGAAATAAAGGTGACTCTACTTGTCAAAGAACACTTCACATCAAGTAATTACCATTTTTTCAATCACACCTCGCTTTCTTATCCCCAAATGTCGTATTAACTGCTTCATGGGTGACGTCATGAATTGACTTCTGAGCATCCCCTCGTTACCTTTAATGAAAAGGTAGTAATCTAATATGTCGCCGCCAACTAAAGAATGTGGTGGTCCTTAACAGCTGGCCTTTTAAACCCATAGCCAGGGGTTAAGAAGCTAAAGCCTGGTGTGTTAATAATATGCATGATTAAAATGTAATATGTTAACACAGGAATTTTCTAAAAGGTCAGTGAAAATTGTAGGTTAGAAAACAAATACGGTAAGTGAACTGAACGCTCTCAACCCAAACTGAACAATACAATCTTCAAAGACATAGATGGCATGGGTGTGTCCAATCAAGGTTGAGCCAAATACTTGGACGAAACAAGCACAGAAAATGTACTTTTTATAAGAGCGAGTACTATCTGAGTAGTAGTAGTATTTGTACTTGTGATGACTGAAAATCCTTATTTCAGTAGCTGTATTCAATCCCTTATTCTTGTGATCTAAAATGATATGAAGCTAAATTCTGAGGATATTCTGTAAATAGTTTTCTAATAGATAATAAATATCGCAACTTTTGGTCAACCCATATCAATGTCAGGCTTGAAATACAAACTACCAATTATTAGGGGTGGGAATTATCAGAGGATTCACGATACAATATTACCACGATACTAAAGTCTAGATACAATATTATTGCAATTTTAAATATGTCTCGATATGCTCAGGATTGTGATAAAATATAGTGCAAAGTATTACCTTTTTTCAACTGTAAATTATGTCCCCAGAGGAAAACTTGGTTAACATCTGTTTAATGAGGTCTCAGTCTGTTCATCTAACTTCAGCCATTTTTTTTTTCAGCAGCAAAATGTATCTATTGGAATGAAAAGGCAATTGATCATATTGTTCTAGTACGCTAACTAAAGTTTAATTTCTCTTTGTGATATTAATAATTGATATTATTAAAAAATTGATACTTGGCACTGTGTGACGATACAATATTGCCACACAAAAATATTGCAATATTATGCTGTATCGAATTTTACCTCCCCTATCAATAAGGCTCCACCCACTTCTGTTTTAAGTCACACCTGCTTTCAATTTAAACACCACCTCTTCTAAGTACAGATACAGATACTGATAATGGTGCACTTGCTTATCACTAGTCCATCCACATTTCTGCTATTAGACTAAAAAATGTATCAAATCCAGATTTGTCCATGGCGTAAAATCAATTTCAAGTCAGTTTGGAGCATGTGAGAAATATATAGCTGCTCATAGGGATGGGTATTGTTACTCAGTCCTTTAAGGTATTTACTGAAATAACCCAATACCAAGTAGTATCAAAACTTATCCAGTCAGACAATACTTGCATTTGATCTTTTGGTATGAACGAATGCTGCAGTAGCTACAACCCATACAGCAGGTGGTGTGGTGAAGTCTAGCATGTTGTATTAGACAGAGATGCCACCAAAATGTTTGGAAGTATGGCAACACTACACACCTGTGGCGTCTGGTGGCATTATACACAACTGAATGCTTCCATTCACATGATTCATACTGAATGAAGTAGGAAAAACAGGCGTCGGTGTCACTTCAAAGGTAATGGCACTGAAATTTTTAAATTTTACATTCCTGCTATATGAAATCCTTGAGTTTTGATCATGTGTCGTGTCCATTAGCCAGCACACACACTGCAAAATGCGTTTAGGCCAGTAGAGGAAAGTGATGGAGTCAGGGTGTGCCTGAGAGCGGCTGCTTCAGTGCATTAGCGGGCTCCTGCAAGCCACATGATCCATGCAGACCTTGAGGAGCACTAATTCCATTACATAATGCCCAGCTCCTGCTCCGAGTGTGTGTGTGGGTGGGTGTGTGCTCTTTGTGGGCATATCAGTCTGTGTGGCCTTGTGCCAGTCCGTATCACTTTCACTCTTCCTCTAATGATTCTTAGGAATTAGCGGTGCTTAGATAGTGATTTTGCTAATGACCTGTGGTAAGTCAATGACATCATTAGTACTAGGTATACTGTATGTAGGTCAATTATGTAAATTAGAAGTGTTCTGTAACTGTTGTATATTTAAGATGTCCCTTCTGATGTGCGACGGAGCTGCTTGAGATGAAAGAATACAACTACATTTTGTTGTGCAGTCCTGTATTATATAATAAATAATAAATCCTTAAATCTTGAAGACTAATCTCTAGAAAAGTCTGGAACACAACTGCTGTCTGACTCGTGTTTTCTTGTTTTCATCTAATCAGAGGCACTGTGAGTTGAAATTAAACATACACACAAATGTGGGGCCACGCACAGCCTTTTGAGAGTGTGGCTGAAGCAACAAGCTTCTTCCCCTGCAGCATTTTCCCTGTCTAGCCTGCGATCTGTGCAGCAAGTTAGATGTCTCATTGCCGACCGAGGCATGCCCTCGTCCACGTCCTCATCTCTTCATCATCCCCACACGTGCAGTGTCACAGCGTAATCACCATGGTAACATCAGTCACTTCATACGGCCTGCTGACTGACCCCAGGGTCACAATAAACTTTGCCAAAAGATTTACAGCTGTTACCCCTCCCTGTGCGTGCCAGGGCTCTGCGTCGGTTGGCCTTGCTAACAATGCTGATGGATGTTCTGACTAGCAGGTACAGACTGGCAGATGAGCTGTGACACTCAGGGAACTCAACGACTGCACATTGATCTAATGGGCCATCGGCGCAATGACTCTCTGACCACGTCAACTGTTGCTAGTGTCGCAAAATAATGCCGGAACGACTGAAAAATGTATACAGATTTCATGGGAAGTGGAAGATTATGATTTTAGCCTCACATATGAACTATACTATGTGTTTAAGTTGTTTAGTTATTTATCCAAGAATACATTGCAGGCAAAGAAATGTAAAATCATGAAATTGAGGTAGAATAATGTCTTTAACTTTTTAATACACTGTACAGGCTGCTGCAGGGATGATGTTTTTTGTAGGCCAACGCTGAAGTTAGCATCGCCCTGGTTCCCTTGACAGAAAACCAATGGGATTTTTCCATTGGATTTTGCACTATTGCAGAAAATAAACTCTGTGCTCAGCTCAAACACAAGTTTATGACACTTACAAGTTTTGTTCAGCAAGATAATCTTCACAAATGAACACCACTTTTATGAGTTTAGAGGATGTAACGCTGTGTTGGGCGTGATAATGTTCTGTTGTGTCATTTAGCCACCTGTTTGCAAATGCCTTTTTTAAGACACACAAAAGCTTCAAAATTCACAAGTGGGGGATTAGCTGAGGTATTTTTTGTCATACAACAAAGGTCTTTTATGCTTGTGTTTACCACAGACCTTATTTCAGGCATATAACCGAACACCCATTCAAAAAACCTATTGTCTTTGAGACGGGGGAACCAGGAGTGCTAAAAATGCTAACTCAATTCTGGGTTTTAGGAGTCATGCCCGCAGCACTCTATTAGGATTTTAGGTTTGAGTCTGAAAATCTTTACTTCGTTAACCCTGCACATGAAGATATTTCTGGAATTTCTAATTAATACACATATTATTTTCTTTTAGTCCATTCACTAAAGACTAGAATTGCAGGTTCATAGCCGCAATGGGTACCAAAGTTTTGCATTATTGGAGCAAATGACTTTCCTGCTATCTATCAAAGGTGTCTGACAAGGCCCGCTTATCTAAAATCACTCTGATCTCCAGATCAAAATATGTGACAGAGTCGAGTCCTAGATAAGCCCTCGGAGAGGTCTGAAAAATATCGACCATCATGCTTCTATTCTGGAATCTTCCTGTGTTGTTTGAGCAGGTACGGATCCGGGGCAACATCAGATACAGTATCAGAGCAGGTGCTCAGCAAGCACACAGTAGTGGTGTGTAGAAAGATGGGTAGCTCTGGCTCTCAGATGCAGTGTAATCCTAGGCTGGCAGGTAAATATAGCCTGTGGCTGCTTCGCGCTGGGCTGAGTGCTGCTTTGCTCTGCTCGACCTTGGCTCATCCTGCCCTCCCTTTTCCTCAGAGGGGATGAAAAGGCACCAGCCTACACTATTACGCTGCCTATTGCTGTTGGCCGCCAAAACACACGCATGACATGCCTCTGAAAATGTTTTCAAGAATTGACCTGATGTAAAAGCTTTCACCATAACCTCAACCAACCTGAAACAGTTCTCAGTATGACTCAACATGTACAAACCTTAAGTTATTAAATGTCCTATTTCATTGCAGCATCATTCTGTTTAGCTGTACAGTTGAGCCTTATCACTTTCATCAAGCTTGTCTTGTTTGGAGTCATTTCTAGAGAACAAGCTCCAATAAACCCACTGTCTATCTGTCCAGCACCAAATGAAAGACAGACCAATGCAGCTGTCAAGCTATCTCATCTAGCAAGCTTAAGACTGAGACACCTTCCTCAGGAGTTGGTTGTGACCCAAATATAGCAAAAAGGGCAGTAAAAACTGGAATTACTTTTCTCGTATTGCCATAAACACGACTCTAAATGAATGGTAATGTTGCTCAGGGTTTGCACATGAGCCAAAACAAGAAACCAGCATGTACCTGTCAACTTGTTTTAATGTTTGCCTGCCTCTAAGTGGTGAACAATGTATAAATTCAGCTTTAAAGTGGAACTATGCCCATTTTTAAAATTCATACATGAACAAAATATAAAAAACTAGAGTGCTTAAACTCAAATCTGGAGCTGCTCCATAGACAATGAATTGGGAAAATGACACTGCCAGGGGAGTTTATGGGTACATTTTTTGTTTCAGAGCTGAAAATACTACAACAAAATAAAGCTAACTTAGGTATAAAAAAAGGAAACAATCTTTCTGTAGGTCGACAAAATCAGTCTCCGATTAGCTGTCTATTTAGCAGTTCTTAATACTTGATAACATCACAAGTGTCAGACTTATTTATCTTGTTTCTGGCTTTGAAAGAGAGCAGCTCATGTTCACAGATAGCGATTAAACTTGGCAAGGCCATGAAAAAAACGTACTGGAATTATTAGCTGGTGTTCCCCTTTAAAAAATGTGTCACGAGCAATGACCGCAATATTAAAACGAGAATGAATACCTATACATACATACAGGCTCGTGCACATCTATCTAGACAAATACACAGGTGAACCCAAGAGAAAGAAACGCACACAGAAGGACAAATCAGATGCATTAGTCCCTTGGATTCTAGGACACGTCCTTAAGAGCCCCAGTCTCATGGGCACAAATAAACATACTCCATTTCCTCCCCTTCCCCACTCAATACAGTGAATCAAAGTATTCTTTTCATACCTCCTCTTTTGTCGAATCTGGGACAGCATATAATACTGTACTTCAACACAGAAGATTTGCAACCATTTGTAATGGTTTGACACTTGGTTTAGAGAGAAAGGGAAAAGAAACTGACAAAGACAGCAGCTGAGTTTAAAGTGATAGAAGTCTTGAATCAGTGCGGCCTTGTGTACCCTAACAAGCAGTAGAATATATATTAAGATTTGTCAGAGATTTGACTCAGGAGGATAATATTCTTCGCTTCAATGTGCTATCCTCTTGGCCTCTTGTGGTGTGGAACTGTTTGGCCTTGTCACACATTTTACACAGCGTATCATCTGACTGTTTTTTTGAATGCCTAGATACGATTGCAATGATCTTTGTATCCAAAGCTCTAAATAAGCCAAATGAGGATTTATTTTCCCCTTGTCTAAAACATTAGGAATTATATATTTATGCAGATGATACAACTTTTAATTACCAAGGTTAGGCATTACTGAAAGTATCTCTGATGTCATTGTCCCATGTATTGTTTTGTGCAAGGACAAAAGTGGGCAGAGAGGCAAAGAAAGGAGGAGAGAGACAGAAAAGGGTTTTGGCTAATTAGGCTTGGGTATCCATAAGGTTACATAAAAGTGGAATGAGATACCCTGAAGCCATGCTATTTCACTCACACTCACACAAACTCTGTGTGCATGTATGCTCACATACAGCTCCTTTGAAAACACGAGCAAGCACACACACATAAAAACAAAGTACACACACTGTCCATTAGCAGATCTTTGGATCCACTGTAATAAGTGCAGGCCTGGAGAAGATAGGAAAATGTACAAGCCTAAGGAGCCTCATGCTGAAGTACGACAATAAAAGGTTTCAAGTCCCAGATTAGTCTATCCCATTGGTAACAGAGAACTGAATATTAACTCAAACAATAAGTAGTGTAATCTGAAGATGACCAAGCATTCTCATGTCCTTCCTCATTCACATTATTCCATTCTTGTTGCATATAATAACCATTTTCATTTCATCACAGCCATGTTACAATATTATTTGCTTGTATAAACAGTTGATTATTGGTATGCACCAAATCCCAGCTGACCATGGTTCAGGTGAATGTTTGTTTCCAACTATTTTAGTGGTGTACCCAGCCAAAATGCAATCCATAACACCAAATTTTCAAATGCATTTGGGAATTCCATGCTTTAAAGGAGGTTGTATTCATAGAAATAGGAAACATTTATGAAGCACCTTCTCATTTTCAGGCATCCCTGACCATCACGTTCACTGTTTAAATGACTTATGTTGCCAGCAGCAGGTCATATCAGCTGTAACTAATTCATGTTAAGTTCATAAGTAACTTGATTACAAGCTGAAAATACATTTGTCTATGGTCTGGTTTAAGTGATCTCTGCAAGCTGGTGTCTGTGTTCAGCAAAGATCGTTTGTAAGTAAAGGAGCTTCACTCTGTTTCACTCTTCACTCTGGAGAGTTTGGATTCCCGGTGTTGGGCTGTTTGAGGTACTTATCTCAGTGTATTACCTAACACAGGTGGGCCCAAGTCATTGTAATGCAAGTCTCATATCTCTGCTTTCAAATCTCGAGTCAAGCTCCAAGTCAAGACTGACAAATCCAGAGTCAAGACCAAAGTCCTAAACTTTAAGTTTCAAGTCCTAAACAAGTAATTCTGACACTGTTCTGTTATAGCATATAGCACTAATAACCAGTGTTGTATATTTTAAATGTTGAAAAATAGTAATTTGATGTCATATACAGGATTGCCAACCTTAACATACTTTATAATCCTTGGGGTCTGGGAAATTTATCAAGTACTTTGAAGTCAACAGGCTCAAATCTAAGTTAAGTCACGAGCCACTGGTACTGAAGTCCAAGTCGAGTTGCAGGTCTTAGCCTATTTGATTTTGTAAAGTTTTATTCCGAGTCATCAAATTTGTGACTTGAGTCTGACTCAAGTCAAAGTCATGTGACTTGAGTCTACACCTCTCTGTAGATGTCAGTCAGTATGCTCCCAGTTTGGAGAAGCAGACAGGAGTACTGTCACAAAGCTAAGCTGTGCTACAAAATCTATTTAAGCCAATTAAAAAAAGACCTTCCCAAAAAAATCTGTGTCCATTTAAATGGACACAATGTTGACAATATTTTTACCACTTTACCTTGCCATCAGAGAGCCTTTTCCTTTGGGTTTACATTTTCTCAACCACAGGCACAGTTATGCTCATGTGTAGGAGTACATGAGTTCTACAGTAGTAGTGCCAAAGGAAAGGGGCTACAGTATGTGATAGTGAAAATGTTCTCAGTGTAGCATACACTTGAAGTAATATTGATTTTTTTTATGGTGGGCCTTTTTTTAAGTGTCTAAAATACATTTTGTTGCTGCCCCTGTCCACAGCAGTATCTTGCCTAGTTTTTCTATCAGTACTCCTGCCTACTTCTCTATGCTGGGTGTGCATCGATTGCCATGTTCTGATGGTAATACATTGACTATGGATAAGTACCTCATACAACCCCACTTCAAAAAATCCGAACTGTCTCTTCAATAATCTAGACTGATTGATTTAAAAGTTTTGAACCATGACCTCCAGTATTTTGATGAAAAAGCTTGCGAGAAATAAGGTGTGCATTAGTAGTTGACAGCTGTTATTTAAACGTGTCAGATACATATTTTAATCACCATTTAGGTAAATATAACTGGACTTCATGTCAGCAGATACCCACTGTTGAAGGACTCAGATCAGGTTCAGGGCCAATAAAACATGATCAGGACATCACTAATTCGTAGAAGCATAAATCAATGACAGTCATTGGTCTGTTGTGACTAGTGACTAGTAAACATGCCAATAATCAATGACGACTCAGTGGCCGCAGTATAATTAGAAAGTGATCCACAGTGGTTGTGACAGCCAGTAAGGCAAGAATACATAGAGTCAATGCAGCCAAGCATTGGACTCCAGTTTATTCCATATATAACACAATTCATTATATTTAGCTTTATTTCAAACCGCCTGTTGCTTTTATGCCTTTGATGATAACAAATAGAGTTCTCATTTGGACTGAGAAGAAACTAATAAGTAGATACACAAAAAATAGATACAAGCATATTTATTGTTATCTTGTTATTTCCAATCAGCTCTGATCACAGTGGTTCCCTTACACAGCATGGCACCACTCACCTCGATGCAAAAGAAAAAACATTTACTTATATAATTCAGTTTGCCTCTGCAACATTTCTGCTCTTGTTCTTCTCTCAAAGATTTTTTAAGCATTTTTAGATATAAGTAAAGAAAGACAGGAAAGATAGGAGAGGCAGAAGTAAATGACAAAGGTCGTTGGCATGCACCTTAACCAGCCGAGCAAGCAGAATGCCTCTGCACTTTCTTTGCAGATTCCCTAACTACATTACTGTCCAGTCCATCCAGAGTTATGATAGGATCTCTGTTGGCACTGTAGTGGATGACCTTTGTGCAAGGGGAGGAGCAGGGAAGAGAGATGCCATGCTGCCGAGTTTGATTTACATCGAATGGACCTAATTAACATCCCCAGAACATTAAGACCTGCCCGTGCCTCCTCTTTCCCTCTCTGTCTCTTTGCCTTGCTTCCTCTCTCCTTTTAGGTGCATAGCAACAATCAAGTGAAGGAAGAAAGACAGATTCAGGGAGAGATACACAGAGAACAGAGACACAAAGTGGCATGGTGCATGATTGAGGTGAGAGTGAGGGAGAAAGGCCACTCAGACAGAAGCAGTGAAGCAGAGATGGGTTTATTTTTGCAGCAAACTCTTCCTTATTGCTGCATCAAATGTGCCTTAAGCTGTGAAATCCTGCAGACAACAATATTACAACACTGATGTTCTGCATTACTTTTCATCCCCTTATTAAGGAGCAGGAGCAAATTCATTTAGGTCACTGACATGGCCTCACAGCCCACAACAAACCTGTATTTTTATGTACTAGTAATTGTGCTTGGATTTTACAAAAGCGAAGCCAAAAGAACTCTTGAGCCAAATGAGACAAAGACTTGTTATAAATTAAATGAGCATTACTAAACTTTTAAACATTGATTTTTGAACAGCAAAATACACATGAGAAGCAAACGCTAACAGCATGAATAATGTTAAGTAAGCACTGAATCTGGCTTTCACAAATGAAATTATATCTACTTAAGGGTAAAACAGCATTCATACTCTTTGATTCTATTTGGCTTGCAGTGACTTAATTTTCCAATTTGATCACTTACAAGGATAAAATATCCAGATAGCCCTATCATGTAATCAGGTTAGGTTTAGCTGTTCATACTGTAAATCATTTTTTATTTGCAGGTGTTAAAGGGTTTTAAAGAGGAAGAGCCTAACTTGAATACATACAACCAGAAATAAAAATGGCTGTTTTGGCTACTCTGGTAAATTAAATACTTGCCAGACACCAATCCAAATATCCAATATTGCATCAAGCAGTCTTGCTCACCTTAAACAAGCAGAAATTTACAAAGGGAAACTGTATAGCAACATATCCACCACTTTTATTCCACTATTTTCCACTCAGAAAATCTTCTTGCTGCCCAACCAAAAAGATGTGTCTTTTGTGAAGCCCCAATCTAATAAAGTGATGGTAAATTTAGTGTACACACAGCCATCTTTTCAAGCCTTGTTAAGAGGTAATGTCAACATTCACAATTTTCACATGATTATTGTCTAATCGCCTTAGCCCGGTAAGACCATCCTGATGACATGAGCTCAACATTCTGCTTCGTTCTCTGTATCACCAACTTTCCAGACATTAAAATCCAATCGTGGCCAATCAAGGATTCTTCCAACTGAATTTGGTAAAAGCTTGATTTATCAACTGAGTGATGAAGAAGATGTTCCCTGGTGTTTTGTATGCTGTGTACCCACCTGCTCAGAGTGATCCACATAGGAAAACAGAATGTTGAGCTCACAGCATCAGGACTGTCTTACCAAGCTGTAACTGCCTCTCAATCAAAAGACAGAGCAAAGCCATCATTGGAGTCAATTTCTTCCTGTTACGAGTTCCTCTGTGTTCATTTATTCAGGAGGTTTTTACAGGGAGCTGAATTATCCGCACAAGTCTCCTCCTCTCCAAAAATAAACAGACCTGCTGATTTAAATTGGCAAAAACACTGAATAAAGCAGTTTCATGGTAAAAAGAAGTGTTTCTCTGACACTGTTTGGAGAAATGGGCTGAAGCCAAGCTGCTGCTAACATTTGCTCAGCTTGTTTCTCTGATAACTAAAGATTCAGATGTTCAATGACTAAAATCCTGCATACGTTTTAAATATATAGTTACAAACCTGAAGATCTACAGAGTGTATTGTAAAATATATGGCTTAAACTGGATAAAAGTCAATGTATTGTAGCTTCTGGTAGACAACCACAACCCTATGGCATGTGCAAAGTGGATGTGACACCAATGACAGGTTATGGCGACCAAATGAAATGGACCATGTCCCTGGTTAAAATCAAAATTTCTCTGGGTTTGAACATTGTTGGAAACATTTGGGAGAATGTAAGTACACAACTCAACAAAATATACAACACTTTTCTAGTGGTTTCTATTATAATGCAGAAAAGTTAAGTACTATATATCTTAAATTTAAATATTGCATAGTCATGTGTATCCTGGAGTTCATTGTCTGGCTGAGACAGAATAAATGTCTACTGTTTTATCTCCATCAGTTCTCAGCTCAGTTTGTGTTCACACCTGTAGTAATTCCAAGCGCTTACATAACTTAGCAAACTTGCTTTTGCTGCCTAATCACATTTACAACTCAAAATTAAGTCAAACTTATATAAGTTGCCAACACCAAACTCTTAGTTACACAACAAACAGGAAGTGACGAGACCAATTCATGCTATGTCCAATGCAATCCAATTCACATTCTGCATATTGTTCTTCACTGAAAATCAATTCAAATTGTATGATTTTACCTTGAAGAATACATTTTCAGTCAAGCCTGTCTATGGAGTGGATATTAAAGAGGGGCTATTTTGCTGACAATACACAGCTAACACAACTGATTCTATGTTACTGTAGAAAATGTAACACCTCACTACATCACCACATTTTCATCACTACAGTTGCCAGGATCTTCAGTGAAAGGTACACCAGTAAAACACACAGCTAAAAGCCTAATGTATGGCCTTGGAAACCATCAGCAAACCACACAGTTTTGCGGTTGGGACAAACAGTGTGTTTTATGTTGGGAGAATATTAAATACCTAAAAAGGCTTACACTTCATGAGCACCCAAGCTCTCTCTGCAGACCTTTGTGTTTCTGTCTTTCGGTCAAATGCTAATTCTCTATGTTTCATACACACATCTCACAGAGTGTATATAACAAAGACCTGTCTTTCCTCTTGCCACCAACTCCACATCAATATGTGCACACAGATATATTGCAGAAGAAACAGAAAGCAATTAAGAGCTGCTATGCATTGAACACTGAGCCTCTGTACGTGGCAGAATGTTACTAATTCACTTGGGGATCAAATTCATTGAAGTTTTTTCTAATCCATTCAACAAGTACCTTTTACAATAGAATATGCATTATTCCAGTGCTGCCGAGCATGAGTGCAAGGCGGCACAACCCCAATAAAATCTACACCTAAAGGCATAGCCGGTGTGGGAGAGAGCAGGGGAGAAGTGAGACGTAGGGGTGAATGAGGAATCCCATGCCTACAGGATGAGATTCTGCGTGCCTAGTTGCTGACAACACATTAAAATATTAAGTCTCTGCAGAACAAATATTACTGGCAGCAAATATTATATAATTAGCTTGACTGAACAATACGTGTAGCACACACATGCTCCCCAAAATAACATATACAGATGGGTTAAAAATGCATCTATTATTAGAGTGTACCTCCATCTTCCCCCTCCATTTTACATCTTCCCCAATGAAAAAAAAAAAACCTGTAATATGGGGGAAGACACCAAATCTAAGAGCAGCACAGCTTCGTGGGAAAGAGTGGAGCATGCAGTGCGTTTTAATGGTGACGGGATTATGTGCAGAAAATACATGTAAGTGCAGCACACTGAACTTGCATTGCATTAATATGAATGAGCTGCACCCATGCAAGGCTGAAATCCCCCCAAATGCTTGTGAGAGGAAAGACTTAACCTGTTATTTAACCAACAGCCTACACCGGTCACACCTCTAACGGCACACTATCATCATTTACAGCCTCCTTTTCCTTCCCCCACAGCTTAATATCTGCCCGAGCAAACACAACGTGCACCAGAGCATATGTGCTTGATTGGTTAGCCTGCACACACACACACACACACACACGCACACACCAGCTGAGGCCACAAGACCAACTGTGTAATTATACATGTGTAATTGCATCCTCACCAGTCTTGCACAATAAATGCAGTGACAGAGAGAATCTTACAGAGACAGAGAAAGGCAGGTAGAGGAGGGAAAGATGGATGTAAGAAACACCGTCACCTCCCCTGTCTCCTGAGACAGCCAGCCATACCTTGCGCCTGCGGTCCCTGGATCGATTCCTCTTTTTTATCTTTTCCTCCTCCTTCTCACGCTGCTCCTGGGCGGCGGCCTCTGCGAGGTCCTTGGTCTTACGGAGCTGCTTAGCGGCTTGCGCCATGGTGCCGCTGCTACTGCTGCTGCTGCTGCTCTAGTCGCCGTCGCTCCAGCCCTCTTCTGGCTCGCACTACCACCGGTCGTCCCTGTTTCCTCTTCCTGTGTCCCTCTGTCCCCCGAGCCCCGTCACTTACTACCTCTTCCTCGGTGGCCACCACGACATGTGTGTGTATGAAGGAAGCAGTTGGAGCGCCTGTGTCCAGATATTTATGTGTGTGGGGATGATGTTGATGCTACAGCAGCCACAAGACAGCCTCCAGCAGCCACAAAGAAAGATGCTACGGCTAGTGGTGCTGATGCTGCTGCCTGTGCCGCGGCTGCTACTCATCCAGTCAGCTTGCACTGCGCTGAATTGCCTCCCCTCCCCCTTCCTTCTCTCCTACCTTCCTCCCTTCTCTCCTCCCTCTCTCCCTCTGCTTGCACAGACCAGTCACGCAGTCCTGTGCTCAGGCACGGTGGGGATCCTGCTGCAGAGCTCCCTCTTTTTATCTGTCAAATGTCCTCCTCTTCCTGCTGCTCTGCCCTGTTCTGCAGTTGTCCTTCTCTGCTAAACGCTTTTTCTCTCACAATAGCTGCATCTTGCGTAAGTCAGGTACAAAAGATGAGGGCGCTGAAGCTGAGGAATGCCTTCAAATAATTTTTTTTTTTCGCACATCTTCCCTCTGACCATGGCACCTCCCACCTGGAAACAGATGGAGAGCAAGAGCAGCAGTGAGAGATGGAAGCTTGTGAAATAGAAATGGATATCATCTTTTATCTAACACACCATATCTGAATGATTCTTCTTCTGTGGCATGTTTCTCTGCGCAGCTTGGTCACTTTTTTGACCATAGGAGGTTGACATTAAGGTGGCAAGGAAACATGGTGCCATACGTTAAGATCCACACTAGCCTACTTCCATCATGTTTTAGTGTCAGAAGCAGACAGGGGGGGAAAACATCAACAACATGAATGCTTCATAAAAACTGCATGTCCTCTCCCTCCCCTTTCATTCTACCACTTTCCCTCTTTCCATCACATTGGGAGGTCATGCATGGCTGTTTGATGTTTCAGTAGCAGATAGTGAACAACATACAATTTAAAGATGTCGGGCAGAAATATTGTGATTGTTGTATGTTTTGATGCACTTAAAAATAATGTCTGTAAAACCTAAATAAATCTTGAGAATGCAAAATAGTCTCTGAAATGATTTCCTGTCTTACACAAAATACTCTATTGCTACATAAAATGCTATTTATCTAAAGCTCTGTATCATTTGCACTGCATGCTACTTAGTCCTGTAACATGTTCTGATAGTTTCAGTCTCAATGCATAAACTTAAAACGGCAAAATTTTCATTGCGACCAAAAATGTGACTGACAAATGAATTGCATCCATCAGGCAATAAGTATGAAAATAGTGCATGACTCATCTCTTTGTTGTCATCCTAACAGTTACATTTTTATTCCAGTCATAAGATGTATTAGCAGTCTGTAGCCCAATTTTCCACATCAGAGAGATGATGCACTGCAACTCTCCCTCTCTCATTTATCCTCCATTCTCGCCTCTGCAACATCATCTTTCTGCAGAGTGATGTTGCAATGTAACATGCAGCATGTGACAAGACAAGGACTGCATACCTTTTATATTCATAGATGACATTTGCCAAGAGATTAGCATCAGATAAATCTTAGCATTTCAAGCCAAAAGGCACGATATGAGTGGCTTAATGTGAATATTAAATGTTATATTCTCCTTAACAGTGACAGTATGTTTGAGGACATTTTGTGCCAAATAGTGTCAGCCCTTACTTTAAGTGTTTGTGTGCATCTGTACCATTGTCTGTTAGTGTGTGGGTAAACATTTCACTGCGCATTCATTTGAATGACAGCTTTGTATTTTCTTGTGCCTGATGCTAATGGGTCTATTAGGATGGAGGTAATAAACAAAACAATGCTATGGTCTTCACTGCACTCTCTCTTTTTCCTGAGCTGAAAGGTCTTGTGGAACAGCTGTCAAAATAATCAGACTGATTATTCCAGATTCCACATAGAAATTACCCACAAGGAGATGCATGTGTACATTCAAGGTTATGAGCACCTCATAAAGACTATATATGCAGGATTAATGCTCCCATTGTGGTTTAGGTCCATTTAGTAATGTGTCCAATGATCTTTGGCAGGCTCATGTTCTTAAATGACCAGTCACTTAAATTAGGAAACCATAATGAAAGGATCAGTCCGGTGCAGGTGAGTCTTTGTGCTGCCCTTGTTGTTAGCCCACTTTTAGCCAGAGGAGAGGTTATGAATCTCAGTTGTTTGCTATGTGGTCTAATTGTTATGAAAATATGGCAATTTTCCAAAATAATCCTTTCCCCAAAAGTGTTATTTTTAGGAAAATGCGTATGCTGCTTAGTCTTGCCAACCAGTGGTGAAATAATATTAGTAGGCATATTATTGTGAGGGAGAAAATGCCCATAGTCTACAGTTTTGGCCACTGTTCCAAAGGTTGCATGCAGGTCTCATGTTGGAAGATGCACAATAATATCATTCTGCATGTCATCGCTATCAGCTGTTATAGACTTAGAAATGAAATATCCAAAATGGCAAACATGCTGATAATATTGGTACGTCACTGGTATTGGCCAACAGCAGCTTTAAAATGAACTACTGCTTTCTTAAATTTTGCATAAATTAATATTACATACATTGAAAAGTATTGTATTTTATGTCTCCATCTGCTGGTGGGCCATCATTATGAGAGTATACATGCATAATATGACGTTAATTACACTACAGAAGAGACGTGATGATCACTAAAATTAGGTAGGGAAACGTAGATACATCAATATCAGTATCAAGTTATCGATCAAATGAGTTATTACATATCAGCATATCGGATATTGGCAAAAAAATCCAGTATTGTGCATCCCTACTTAGCATAGCACTGCTGTTGCAGTTTATATCCAGGTGGTGCATGCACATTAATACTAAGACCACCTTGATGCACTCGCACTCTCATAATCCTGTTAACAATAGCATCAAAATATTAGTTTGAGTTGCTGTATTTTGCACATGACAGTTCTCTAAGCATGGAAAATCAAGCATCCGAAACATGGTTAAGTAATTACTGTATGTCACTTTACCGCAAACTACTGGCACCTCTGTATATACATTTTTTATGACAGTCCTGATGAGCAAACATTTCACCACATCATATGACTATTACAATTTGTGTATTCGCAACTACTGCTTTATATCACTTACTTCATATTGTACATATGTTACATTTTATCATTTTAATTTGCACCACTAGATATGCTCACATTTAGTTTCTCTTTTTGTGTCTGTAATGTGTTTTATATGATCATTTCTGTTATTCATAAATATAATTGGAGAGAGTCTGTGACCCATTTTCTTCAGTGGCGACAATTGCTCTTTTAATTGTTGACAATAAATAACTTTAAACCTAAAGTTATTGTATTCAGGAGTGAGGTCTGCATTTGGACCCACAAGCTACCTTTAAGTTAGCTGGTAACGTTAACTAGCTACATTAATAACTAGGTTACTCTCCTTCAACTAAATTAGTTTCTAGCTATGACATTTAGCCCGTCTGTGATTTTATCATTAATGCAAACCTGATAATGTCCCCTCATACACGGCAGGACCATTACGCATTTAAGCTACCGTTTTAAAGTAGCTAAGTTAACCTTACTATGAAATAATTGATGGGCAATGCACAAAAAGTAATTTAAAACTTGCTTACCATAATATCTGTGCACACTTATTGACGTGTTATTACATAATGTATAATTTTAGGTTCATTATTTGAGCCTATGTAATATATGGTCTGCAACAGAGATCCATACCTGTGAAGGTGTGGTCTCTGTCATGCTGCCACTGCAATGCAGAACAGACCAGTGTGGTAGTCAGACTATATTAATGGGTGGATGTGTAATGTTACATAATTTATTAGCAAAAGGATAACTTAAATACATAAATCTAAAATAAATAAATCATTAAATGGAATTAAATGTATGCTAGGGTTTAATGTGCAGGCAGGGTTTGTGTTGTATTGTATAATATAACAGCAGGACACTATATTTCTGCTGACAATAGTGAGGAAGATCATTTTAGTGGTGACGTCACACACCGAATATAAATGATGAATTGGAGCAGATGGTGCCGGGCACTATCATTGATGAAAACAATGACGATACTGGTTCTGGGTCAGATCTGATTCCACCTGCTCCTGAGCCAAACTGTGCCCTGCTAAATGCAGAAAATGATGAAGCAGCAAAAATGTTCACATTCTGATAACTAAAGTAGACGTCTGCGCAAAACAATTTTAGGAAACTGTGTAGTGAAATCAGAAACTCCACCATGATTTTATATTTAGATACTATATCTGCAGGCCTTCTTGGTTTATTGTGTCCATCTTGGTCTTAAATAGAACAAGAGTAGACTCATTTAAGAATTGTCCAATGATGTGATCAGGACATTTTAATAATATAACCACGTAAATACTGTACTCCATAACAATCACTGAACAATAATTAAATTAAAAACAGACTGCAGGGAACTGGAAGATTTGTAAACAAGAATGTCCGCTGCATCAGCCACTCTAATATCTTCGGACAGGGTGTTACATATTTTATAAGCAAAATAGATAAAGGCACTTCCAATTTTCTCCTGAGTGCTTTTGGGAATATTCAGCTTGCTGCAGAAGATTTACAAGGCGGCAGTGGCTACGGGAGTGAAATATGTGTAATCTCACTCTTTATTTTGAGGAGAAACATTGAAGTCACGGTTCATCAATCGACATATGGTATAGAATGCATGAGAGTGTAATATTTATTGCCAGCGTGACACGCTCTACATTCCTGAGTAGATTAAACTGTGTCTCTCCGATGGTGATTCATGGTTCTTCAGTGCTGAGATGTACAAGTACATCACTGCTATTTAAAGCCTCAAACTGCACTGCAATGGCTTTGACCGTCTGACGTCGACTGTGTTATAGCACCATCAGGTGGGGGGGAGCTGTTATTGCTAATAACAGACATATATCTGGATCTCCCTTGATACAGTATTACTTTTTGAAAACTCTGGTGTTCATTAGTGTAACTGTAGAACTGTTAGAAGAGTTTCACCTCCCTGTATAAATATGTCAAAGAAAGACACTACTGTGACGGCACTTGTGCTTCTTAAAGGTGGTTTTCAGTCCCACTATTGAGTCATGGGCAGATGATAAGACAATGGGCCCCTGGGCACAGATATGCAGTGAGTCTCTTTGTAGTTGTTTATGTTTCTTTGTAGTCATTTACTGTCTCTGTAGTTGTTTACAGCTTGTTGTAGATGTTTACGTCTGTCTGTAGTCATTTCATATCTCAAGTTTGGTATGTGTCTCTTCAAGTGACATTTTGCAGATGAAGGCCAGGGGGAGCCCTGACACTTTGGGCCCCTGGTAGGCCCATTCAGTAATCCATCCATGTACTGAGTCATGGTAATTTGCCCTTCACAAGATTTTGACGTCCCAATACAATGATTTACCTTCATTTCTATGTGATGATAAAAATGAGGCCTATGTGTATGCATATATAACAGTGTTCATGGCAGATCTCTTGTTTGATTATTATTATTATGGTAATTGTTTATAAACACCTATAAGCTTAAATTCTCTGCATTAACAAAGGTTTTGGTGGGACTGTATCTAAATAGAAAATACGAAATATGTGTCGAGAATGGTGATTTCAACATGTTTTTTCTCTCTACAATTTAGTTTTTTTTAATCATCTTTTTTTGGACATTTTTATACTTATGTCACATGGGTAAATTTTGCTCTTTGTGAATGCGCTTTATGATTCCCCCCCCCCCCCCCCCACAAATATTCACATGTGTTTTGGATATGTTCTTTAACTGTCCCTGAAATGCCCTACTATTTTGCAGTGTCTTTCCAGTTGTGTCACATGCCATCTGGCCTGACTCCAAAGCGAACTCAGTATCCCCTGGTCTTTGCCCTTGACGTTGACTTGCACTTCCCTCAGCTAAAAAAAAAAAAAAACATTCTGGGACTCAGCCAGTGCTGCTGTGTCCAATCTAAAACCCACAGCCATCTCTGAAATAAGGAAAGATGTCGTGAGTGCTGTGACAAAGGGCACGACTTTCTCTTCACCTTGATGTAACGTTTCCCATTACGTTCTCTGAAAGGCACCATCAGCTATGTGTCCCAGCATGCCAGTTTTTAAGTGTGTGTTTGCTAGATTGAGGGATGTATATTATAGAACTTTTTTGGGGCTTAAATCTGACCATTGAAAAGTATACAAGAAATATGAGACTTTGATTACAGATGCAACTCTAACGTTTACATACAGTACAAGATGGTATATTTGCAATGTGGATTATGGGCCCCTGGGCAACACATGCAGAGGGCCCCATCACCTCTCCAACACAGGAACAAGACACACAGACTTATAGTTGTTCAGTGTTGTTGTTTTGCATCTCTTTACAGACGTTACACATCTCTGTGGTTTTGTGTGTCTTAGTAGTTGCTGTATTTTGTGTCTCTTTGTAGTCATTTTGCATCTCTTTGTATTTGTTTTGAGTGTCTTTGTGGTCATTTTGAGTCTCCCTGTAGTTGTTTTGTGTCTTTTTATAGTCATTTTGAGTCTATTTGTGGTTGTTTTGTGTATCTTTGTGGTCATTTTGAGTCTTTGTAGCAGTTTAGTGTCTCTTTGTGGTTGTTTGAGTCTCTTTGTGGTCACTTTGAGTGTCGTAGTAATTTTGAGTCTCTTTGTAGTCATTTTGTGTCTCTTTGTGGTTGTTTTGTGTCTCTTTTTGGTTGATTTGTGTCTCCTTGTAGTCATTAAGCATCTCTTTGTTGTTGTTTGGTGTATCTTTGTAGTCATTTTGAGTCTATTTCTCATTTTGTATCTCTTTGTGGTAATTTTGAGTCTCGTAGTTGCTTTACATTTCTTTGTCATTTTGTCTCTCTCTGTAGTGACTGTGAGTGTCTTTGTAGTTAAAAAAAAAAAATCTATTTGTAGTTTTGAGTGAATTTGCAGTTCTTTTGCATCTCTTTGTGGTCATTTTATGTCTCTTCTAGGTTAGTACGTGTCTCTTCAAGTGAAATTTTGTGGCCAGGGGTGCCCTGACACTTTGAGCCCCGAGGCCTGTGTCCATGTACGGATACATTATATTTTACACACAGCAGATGAAAGTACATTATATGGGGATTCACAGAACAGTGCAACCTCTAGTGGTTAAAATATCACCTCAACATTATCTGTAGTAATGTTTCATAAGAGGGGGTTTCGCTGCTCTCTTTTTCCTTACTACTTCTACAGTTACCAAAGCAACCTATGTCACTACTACTGTTACAATCACTGCTGTAGTACCAGTGCTGGCACACAGTTTAACACACTTACACACTTGAAACTGTAGGTGTCAGCAAAGTTCTAATATATGAATCTGCCACACAGGACAGTGACAAGACAATATTTAATAGAAACAGGAACACACACTCTGACATATTTACAAAACTGCTCTCAAGACCAAGGTGTAAAAAATATAATAATAACGATGATGAGAATTATCTCAGCTTTTTTTTTCTTAATTTTCTTTTTATTTCCTTTCCTCATTTTCTGTGCTTTGTGGGGTGTTATCTTGTGTCACTTACTTATAACTGCAGAGTAGCAATGCAAAAACATTGTGACATTTGTGTAGCAGAATATCGACTGTAATAAAGCGACTTCAGCATTGACAATAAGCCATGGTATAACCATCTAAAGAACTGTACTGCTGGCTCTCTTAAGCAATACCCTGCAGGGCAGAAATAATACATTCCTATGTAAGGGCACCAATGCAGATAAACTGTGAAACAAAAAGGCATTTGAGTTTGCTCAGCACTTCAGCTACTGCACCAGTGAACAATGGGAAGATGTGTTTTTCACTGTGAGATATATTTACCATCATGTTTAATCGCTGCGAAGGGAATAAACTGACAAATATAAAAATGTCTTGTGTGACATGATGCGGAATTTATGTTGATAATATATTGAAATAGAGTGAGGTGTTAACCCATATTAATGAGAAACATCTGACACTGCTGCATTTTGAAGTGCTTATAATAACTTTGACAGATTTTCTTTTTTTTTTATGATGAGATTTAAAGGCACAGTGTGTAAGATTTAGGGGGGTATATTGGCAGAAATGGAAAATAATGTATTAAGTGCTTTTTCTTTACTGTATGATCACCTGAAAATAAGAACTGCTATGTTTTCACTACCTTCAAGTGTGTCATTATATCTTTGTAGAGAGAAGTTCCTCGCCCAAGGAGCTTTCCATGATGCACTGCCATGTTTTTACAGTAGCCCAGAATGGACAAACCAAACACTGGCTCCAGATAGGGCCATTTACATATTCGCATATTCACGTTTTTGGGTATTCCCGTTCCCAAACTGCTTTATTCAGGGTTTTTTTGCAGTTTTTAATCACCTGCTCTGTTTGTTATGGAGAGGAAGCGACCTCTGCGGAAAATTCCTCTTCCAGTAAAAACTTCCGGAACATCTGGATCTGAAGTTATAAGAGAATAAAGGTGAGCATACATTAGCAGGTGCTGGGCTGGTGGCCCGTCTGTTACATGCCAAGCAGCATCGCAGAGGAATGATTTGTAATGCGAAACGGCTTTATTCAGTATTTTTTTTTCTGGTTTCAATCACTTGCTGAATTCTTTTTGGAGAGGAAGTGAACTCTGAGGATAATTTGGTTTATGGTAAAAACCACCTGAACAATAAACACTGAAGGAATTATAACTAGGAGAAGTTTCAACTCATTGCAATGTGCAGTCCTCACCACTAGATGCCACTAAATTATTTTTAGTTATTTTTAGTGGAATCTAGCTATTTTTTCTGTCTTTTAGAATTAGATAAGAAGATCAATACCATTTTCATGCTCATTTATTAAATATTAAGCTACAGCCAGGAGACGGTTAGCATAGCATAGCATGTATGGTTTTACAGGGGGTATGTGTGGGTCAATGTCTTGGCCAGCTGCAGTCACTTCCTGGTCTTGTCATCGCCAGGCAACCAGCGCTGACTCTAGGAAGTCATTGTGAAGTAGCACTAACAAGAAACAGTAGGGCACATAATCCTGTTAAATGATAAGTTTTGAGCTTCAGCAGTGCTGGCTCGAAGATGTTTATTAACCTTTGGACAGAGGCAGGCAACCTGTTTTCCCGGTTTCTCGTCTTTATGCTAAGCTAAACTTAATGTCTCCTGGCTACAGCTTAAAATGAAGCATACAGACATGAAAGTGACACTGATCTTCTCATCTATCTCCAGTCTAAGAAAGCAAATAAGCACATTTCCAAAATATCAAACCATCCCTTTAGAGACGAAAGTACTTGCTAAGTTTAAAAAACCTTTACAACATATTCTGGGGATGACTCCTGCACGATTGAACGGATCACAACAATTAGATTGGAGCAATTGATTCATGCTGCCACAAAGAAAATGGCTTCAGAAAAAGGCTCAGAATCTCTGTCCTTTTTAAATCTCATGCCATGCATGACCGCTCCTCCATTAGGAACCATTGATCATTGAAGATGGGCATGCTAGACCCACTCTGTGAGAATCAAAGTGCTTGGGGGTGAAAAGCTCTTGGCAAACACCCAGAAATTATCTCAGAGTCACCCCTGTGGAAGCCAAGACGCCACAATACTGCAGACCAGCTTCCTGTCAAGGAGAAGAATAATGCAAACTTTCTCTCTTTCCATCTGAAATGCTGATGAGGAGACTAGCGCACACGGCAATTCTGCATTGCTTATAATACAGTCTCCTTTTTCATTGTCAAAGCCCTTTCAGTAAGCAGCTGATGATGGTGCAGCTTGCATATTTATCAGCTTTTAAAAACAGTTATTGGATTTCTCTTAACACCTCTCAGCACCATCCAAGTTTCTGATAGTTTGTGGGAAAAAATATGAGGCGCACTGAAAGGTGTTGATCAACTCTCAAAACTCATCGTTGAAATCAGAGCTAGATTACTTTGTCTCTCTCTGCTGTGGAGCTGAAGCCTCGCCTCCCTCATCCTGCCGGGAAATTCTGCGACCTCTGAGGCTTGGATTACCCTGGCAGGGCCTGAGCGAGCAGCTCAAGAGCACTTGAGGACAAGACTCGCGCTGCTCCCGATCAATGCTCATCGACTGTGCTTTTTTTTTTTTTTTTTTTACAAGCGTTACATTACAGTAAATGTGTTTGCTTTGCAGTGGTTCTGCAAACTGCAATGGCAAATACCTTGTTCCATAGATTAGGAGGTACAGCTGAGATGTGGAGGTCTGATCCTCCTCAAATGGCTGCCCGGAGTATGACAAAGCAAGTGCCTTTGTTTATTGCAGCTGTGATCTTCGGTTTATGTCATGCTGCAGCATGATGCGACGCAATATAATGTGATGGGATGGGACAGGGAGTGATGGAATGTGAAGGGATATAATGGGACATGATGGATATGACAGGATCAGACAGTGTGTGTCATGATCTAACAGGAGGCCACTTGACACCTCTCCTTCACCTTACACACTAAGCTACAAAAGTCTGTGAGCTAGTTCAGGCTGTCAGCTCAAGCTGTACTGATTCATACACACATGTGTATTTAAGCTGCAAAATCTCCCTTTGCATTGCCAATGCTGCTGCTGCCCTGCATCAGTACTGCCACTTGCTCATTCAGCCCCACCTCCACCCCAGCATCCACCTGCAGGCTCAGACTAAGGGGGGGGGGGGATATTTAATCATCACTCCCCAATATCTCATGTAAACATATCTGCAGGGAGCAATGATACCTATATACATAGATGTATATATAAACATGCATACATGTGAATCACACACTTAACAGGGAAGGATCATCAACGCATGAAAAATTCCATGGGGTACCAAGAAAATGAGTAGTTTACACTTTACACAACTTTACACTTAAGGGTGAAGTAAACATAACTTAAGTTGACCTTGGACTTTCAACTGAATCTTATTATCTTTAATCAGGAGATATGACTGTGAGATGAGGCTGAAAACTCAAATACAAATTCTACCTGAGGTCAGGATTAGAGTAGTACTCTACTCATGAAAAAGCACTTGTCTTTTGCTGGACACATTTTCCCCACAAATACAACATGCTAACATTATTAGCACAAGCCTATGGCATTTTACATTGTATAAATTAGCCTAGTTGCTAGCAGACTTTTCCTCTACTCATATGAAGCCAGGGACAACAGCAACATTTAACAAAGGTAACGTTACAAAGTTTGGCTCCATTATAACTCACAAGAGTCACTGACAAAACAATTGTCTGTACTAAACACAAGTACAACATGCTAACGTTATTAGCACAAGCCTATGGCATTTTACATCATATAAATTTGCCTAGCGACTAGTGGAGATTTCCTCTACCCATATGAAGCCAGGATAAATCACACACAAGACTTAAAATGTTAGTTTGTGGAGGCTTTATTGTCTTCACAATTTATTGTTTCTTTTCTGTGAAATAAAAGCAAATACAGTACAAATCCTGCATTACATTGTGAAAGACATCTGTAAATGTCACAACTTCCGGGAGATGACTTGTTTCACTATTGATTTGATTTGTTTGGTCTGATAACATTTTGGAGGTCTGTTAGAGTCGCATCACTAAATTACTTAATCTTGATTCAAGTTAGCAGACGGCTATTCCAGAAATTAGCGGCTTAGCCAGTTAAAATCTCTGAAGAAGATTTCACTCAAGGAAGACGAACGTTTTTGGCTTCATGCACCCCTGTGCAACTTTTATAGCAATGACCAGGCACCGCTTCTAAGGCTGTAGTGACTTCCCTTTATACATCCTGTGAAATATAACAGATATAGATAGACCACAATTCTCTCTTCTCTTCTTTCAAACATCAGTCAGACGTGCAAGACAAAGAGTAGTGTAGTCTGGGGGTATCTTCTTTATGAGATATAGATGAAGGCCTTCTGTCTTTTGAAGGAATAGCTCTTCCTTTCCCATCATTAATCCCAGTAAAATCTCCCAAACTATTCCTCACTCTCTGTGATGGCCTCATGCTTCTCGGAAGATGCAATCTAACTCTTGTGTCTCCTTGTTTTTCACTTGCTCCCAAAGGCCCAGCACTGACTTATATAACATTGTTTTACCACACTAAAACTTCTTTTGAGATAACAGCACTAAATAAATACAAAGCACTAATAGTGTGTCATTAAAGTTCTTTAAGTCATTAAAGTCTCAGAGAAAAAACATCCCCAAACCACTCTGAAATTAAACACATTTAGATGATCTGCGTGAGTCTTTTTAGGGGTCATTAGGTTCGTCACAGTGGAGGGGAGGGAGGCGGAGGTAATATAAAGTTGGATCTGTGTCTGCTGCAGTGTTTCAGCTTGTCCCTTTTCGTCTTGTGTTTACAGTCTACAGCAGAGACTCTACAAAATGTTTATTGACTGAACATTTACTACAAACTGTAGATATGCACATTTTTTTTCCGTGTTTTTAGGGCAGTGCAGTTTTGAGCTGTTGAGTGGCACAAATAAACTCCCTCCACTGTCCCATTGCCCTGTCTCTCCCTCACTGCAGCGAGACAGAGGTAAGGAGGTAGAGAGACACAGAGAGGCAAGGGTGTTCAGAACGGGAGAGGGAGGGGGCAGAGTTTTTTGGAAACGGGGAAGTGAGCTGCACTGCAGCAACTGGGCGTTGGCTCAGCCCATGGAAGGAGGCAGAAAAAAGGCAGAGGAGAGAGGGGAAGAGAATGAGAGATGCAGGGGAAGCCTACGAGATGTGCTGTCAGGGCATTTAGGAACAAACAAATGCAAAATGTCTCTATAAGAGGAAACAGGAAATATGTTGCTTTCTTTTTATAGACAAAATATCCTCCAAAGAGTTGACATTCTTCTTGAAAGATCTGAGTTAGGGCTGGCATGATGGTGTAGAACTAGGGTTACATTTGGGGTTATTAGTTTAATGGTGGAAAGTAACTAAGTGCTGTTAAACTTCAATTAAAAGCCCAGTCCCCTTTACTAGCCTGGTGAAGCTACACATTTCGACAAATAGAGGCCTGTTTCAATTAGAAGCCTGGTCTGGCTGCCAGATTGTTGACTACCCACATGAGCTAACGTTTGTTAGCTGTTCAGGTTGCACCTACAAATATAGATGTTTAAGCTTTTGTCAATATGGACATGCTACACATCCTTAGCTTGGTTCAGGCTAGTTAGTGTATACTTATCCAAGGATAACAGATATGTCAGGCTGTGGGGAAGCAAATATAAAAGGATGCAGAAAACGAAGATAATAAATTGATTTTATGTAACTGTGTAATCACACAGACAAATATAAAGCAGACATTATTGCAATCACAAACATACAGATCAGATTCATACATGTGATTTATATAGTGAGGAGAAACAAGCAAACGGGGAACTCAGGGTACAGCTGGTGTCATGGTTTGCAAGTAGTAAAACAAATTTGATTGTGAGACAAATTTTTGAACAAATATTTGCACATAGCAGGAGCCACTGATCCCTGTTTGCTAGGTTTTTCACTCCCTTGTTTAACTGCTGTTGCTGCTCTCTACTGCTTTCTTTGTTTCATCCCATGCAGTTCACATGTCTCTGCATGCTGTTTACTACGACATTTAGTTTGGTTTCCCTGTCCATATGATTAGCTAGAGCTTTAAAAAAGGAAAGCATATCAATAATTTACCTTGTGTTAATTTGATTATGTAAAGAAAATTTGATCTCCCATGCCTCTGGTGAACAAAGAATCCAAAGATGTCGGAAATCCATTATAATTTGAAGACATATTTTAGGCGATCATATTTAACAACAGCAAAACTATATCAAAACATCTGTTTCCAAACTGTCATGCAACTCCAGCAGTATAATCCAACTCTCATTTATCCAGTCATATGCTCAGTACTTCCCAAACAGACAGCCCTTTCCAATGGAGAACCAAAGTAAAAAACCAGACTCCATTGTAAAAAACAGTAATTTTACCTAGTTGAACATCAGAGCTGCTGGTCTACCACTGCCTCTATTGGTTAGTTTTGCCAATGGGGTCTGGTCTTGAAGAGAGACTTGATAAGTTTCACTTTTAGTTCAGTTCCCCATCAGAAATGGCTGTGTTTGGGAAGTACTGAGCATACATCTGGATAAACGAGACTAGGATTATCCTGGACAAGTTTTGTGAGCGTTTGTAGACAGATTTTTATACATAGTTTTGCTGTTGTTAAATGTGGACCCCAATGACTTCACTTAATGAAGAATATTTTGGATTCTTCGCTTACTGGAGGCATGTGAGAAAAGCAAAGTTTTCTTCATGAATTCAGCGTAACATGGGGTGAGTAACTGATATTTAAATGGTCATTTGGGGGGTTAAGTATTCCTTTAATGTTGCAAAAACACCCTTCTACACTTCGATATGGACACTGCAATAGTGAATTAGCTGGGCTTGAATTCATATTCTGCTGTGTCATTGTTTGCATTTCACCCGTTGTAACACGTCACCTATGTCTGCTGTATGTGTGTGTGTTCGGTAACCAATCGCTGGACTTCAGAAATGTGCTCTCAGCTTGCTCACATTCTGGATGCTGCCCAAGTAATCATCATTAACTGTGTTTCCTGTACTGGGCATGCTTGAGTGTATGCTGGGTCAAATGAGGACGCGCGCACGCACGCACACACACACACACACACACACACACACACACACACGCACACACACACACACACACACACACACACAGCAGGCCATTTCAGTCCAGCTGTCTTGTTGTAATATATAAAGCCATAATGTGCAAGCAGCTCTCTTATCATCCAACGCACCTTAAGGAGGGCTATATAATATTTATGGCTGTAAGCAGTTTTTTTTACCTCATATAGCTGCCTGCTTCTGTCCTTCTCTCTTTCTTCTGCTGTCCTCCTGTCTCTATTTCTGAGTCCCTCTCTTTTTTCTCTTCAAGTCTTTCAGTCTTTCTCTATCCATTTTTCCTTTTTCCTATCTCCCTCCCTCCCTCTGTCTTTCTTTCTTTCTCTGGGCCAGGGAAATGTGCTGTGTCTGCAGGGAGGTTATTTGGTGCAAGAGACGGGGAGTAATTGATAACGGTGCTGCTTTTGCTATCAGGAGAGCTGTGTTTGCTTTTCAAAGAAATGAGACAGAGACAGAAACAGTGGGCATTGTGAGTAAGAGAGGGATAAAAAGGCAACAAACAGAGATATACGGTGTCAAAGGAAGATGTGTTTTTTGGGGTATTTTTGTGTGTAAGAGTTGTTTTACTTTTTGATCAGACTCCACTTCAGTTGTTGCTTACATGAAGTCAGACATTTCTGATTAGTCACCCACCTGTTTTGGCAACCACACACCCATTTGTTAATTTATTTATGAATGCATCCCCCCCACAGGATATATGTTGAGCATCAAACATTTAATTTCCTGCATTTGAATTTTTATGCACAGAATTGTGCCTTTTCTGCTTCAATTATGGTGGAAATGTCTTAAATTTTGTCAAGATAAAAGTCCTCTGCCTCATGTTTTTATTGGGGGAAACAAATATAGATGTTCTAAATATTCAGGGGGATGTGTCAGCTGCATTTCCCCTCTCAAAACCTACATCTATGTAGGCTATGTTTGTCTCTTTTGTTGGGATGGTAGATCTTATTGATTACACTTATCCATGTTTTTATGTTCCTCAGCTCGCTCTAACTATCTTTCTTAACTCTGATCATTTTTAAACAATCACATATCAGCTAATTAATATCACTGAATTGATCCTTCACTAAGTCCTGCCCCTGTACACAGACTGGCCAATCATAACGTCGCATCAGGCCGGCTCAGACCAGGGTCCGACAACAATACAGCTGTGCTCCATTGACTCTAATGCTCTAATTAGGATTTCCTCCATTTTCAGGCTGGTTTTGTGGATTTGGAGCTAAATGTTGTGCCTGGGACATGTCATGTATTTATGATACTCGTTACCTGGAGAGGTTGGAAAAAGATATAAGTTTCTTCCCTGTTCCAAAACCAAAAGCAAACCCTGAAAAGTGTAGCTGTAGCTAGCTGGCTACTGAAGATATAGCCTACTGAATGTATACACATGCTGATTTTGCTTTTTAATGATTAGTGAAACAAAGACCGACCCTGCTGTACAGAAACCAGTGAAGGGAAGCAGGGAAACTTTGCTGGCGTGAGCACGGGGCGAAGCCAAACACTGTTCATCTGCACACACTGCGATGCCACACAGCTGGTTCAATATCAGCAAAGTTTCCCTTTATATTCATTGTCTTGTGTGGCGATCAGCAGTGATGTGGTGGTTCACTTTCACACTGTGATCTGTAGCCTATAGTTCGGCTTTAGCTTCTAACTACTGTCTTTTTAACCTGTTGTTGCTGCTGAATCAGTTTGACATCCTGGATATATCCTTCAAACACAGACTGTAGACCCCTCTGTCTGCTCCTCTCTGGAATCACAGGGAGTGCAGTTAGTGACAGTGTGGGCTCCATGCTTACTCTGGCAGCTTGTCGGACCATCACAAAGGTGCGGGGCTTAGTGAAAGGTCATTTGTGTTTAACCATCGATGACTTAGATATGACTAAGTACAGGCATTAATACAGTTTTGATAAACATATTTAAGCACCAATGTGCGATGGGATAGGCTCCAGCCTCCTGCAACTGTGGATAGCTTACATCAAAATGCACAATTTTCTTTTCCAAATTTACACTAAAAATATACTTTCAGTATAGGAAATATACTACTGTCTTTCTGTGTGTATTGCAGTACGATTTGTGCTACTTGATGATTAAACTTGTGATGTTTTGTGGATGTCGATATGTAGATAAATGCTAACTTCTGCGCAGTGATACCCTTGGGGGTGTAGCTCGGTAGAAATAAAATAGATCCTACATGAAACTGCTCACAACAAGGTCTGTGGATCACCTTGAGTAACCAGGTAGTGATTTCTGAAAGGAGACAAGTATTTCAGATGTATTTTTTGGCACTTGAAGCACCACAAGCTGAGTGCCATCTATTTCCATTATATTTTAGAGAAGGCTGACATCTCAACAGCTGATTTCTCCAACACTCAGCAACTCAGCACCAAAATAATCTAGATCGATAAACAGCACTACAGGTAATAGGAAAAATATGTGTTTTTGATTTTGAGGTGAAATGTCCCTTTAAACTGCAACGTCACTGTCATGCAAAGTAGCACTAAAACAGAGTAGAAAAAATGATTTGCAGCAAAAATGCTATCAGCCCACATTTAAAACCTTGATAACAACATAAAAATGTCGACAATAACACTCAAATTCTTTATTGTCATCATGTCTGTAGTGTTTTTATTACCTTCAGTTCAACGCAGGACTGAAACAATGTCGACAGCAGCGACAGCAAACACTGAAAATCTGATATATTACATTTGATACCACAGTAAAACAAGGCAGGTAAACTTTCGCTTGTATATCTCATCTGTTATTTCAACAGCAACTCTTGCCTCGGATAAAAGGAAAGCTATATACGTCAGACGATCTCGCTCCAAGGAAAATAAGATCTTTAAATTCAGCACAAACTGCAACAAAAACATGCACTTTTTTTTTTCTTCCTATGTGAACTGTTGTTGATGCAGTCGATTACAATTCAGGGTTTTTCAGCACTGGTGCCAGGCTGCGTCAGACCTGCTACACCACTGAATGTGCTTCTTAAATATTGATGAGATCTCCGGGGCTAAACTCAGGCTCACTGTGGCCTTAGGTTAGAATTGTACGAAAATATAAGACTCACAAAGGCAACTATTTTTACATATATACTGGAAGTATAAACATGTATATTGCACTGTAGATGCACACGCAGGAAAGAACATACATGTCCTGGCACATATACACTACATACAACCAACATTATACGTTATATTGACTTGTATTCATTCCCTGAAGGCTCCATACAGTCAGTCGTGACTCATGGAAATTCTTAGCTCTTATTTCTCTTTATTATTGTTATATTCTAGTTCAAACTTCTCTCTGACTTTGAAGCGCTAATTCTGAGAAAACAACAACATGCTACAGAGACAAAAATAACAAAGCTGCAACAAAGAAAAAAGAGTTTTGGGACTTTGCAGGGATGAAACTCGGTGCTCGTCCTGCACAGAGGCACATTTGCCACACCCAAAATGCAAAACACCGCACCCCCTCATCCCCCCCCTCTCCGTCTTCAGAGGATATGAGATATGCTGATGAAGCTGGCAGGTCTCTCATGGCTCAAGAAGAAGCATTTTGGCGCTTCTGAGACATCAGAGTGAGTCAGGCAACCCGAGGGGGAAAGCCTGTGATATTTCATCTCTGTCAGTCTTTGGTGTTTTAACTGCGCTTGCTTCTCTCTTCCTCATTGAGTATGCTCTCAAAAATGTGTGATGTGTGTCTGTTAGGGTTGTCCAACTCTTTTTGTTGCTCTGATTCTGCATCCCACTGTTTTCTCTGAGACATTAGGTTCTTTTTGTGTCCGTGACAACTTCTTGGAACACTGTTTGCAAAGGGTTCTTAATTGAATTAGCAGAAATGTACTTAGCAAAAACCCTCTGAACTCTTTGCAAACAATATGCTGTCTGAGTGATTTTTGAGTTTTTTGTTTTTCAGAGTAGCTCTAGAAGGCAGACGTGACTGCTACTCAGTTAATTTCAAGCCACTTGCTGTACTGCTGTGAGCCAAGAATAAAAAAAAAGTCAATAAATGGATTGTAAGAAGTAAAAAAAATAAATCAGAAGTGGTGGGAGCAAATTGCAGGCATGCTGCACAACAGAAATGTTCCTGATTTGATGCTATTTCTGGCTCAAATATTAAATTATTCGATCTGTAGAGAACTTTCTAATACAGCTATTGCATGCTATTGCAAGTTTTACTGAAAACTGGATATTATTTGATTCTATTGCAGCACCATAAAACTCTAATGCCAAATGCACGCTTGCTCTGCACACTCACATTTTGCCAGTGTGCTGCAGATTTTTTTCTGCAGCCTGTGTCAGTGTCATGAAATATGCAGAGAAAAGCTCCGTCATTGCCATTCACCAGTCGGGGGTGGCGTGACTTTGAGCTCTATGACCCAAACCAAAGAGACAGTTTACTCAACCGTGACACTACTCTTACTCTTACTCTGCTCAGCCTGACTGCCTGACAGCACAGTTTGTAGTATGAAAGGAGAGATTGGTGGATAGAGGGAAAAAAACAACAGTCATACTTTGAATGTCTTAAAATGGCATCGATATGACCTTGTGTGGATGCAGACATTTCTGCATGGGTTACTGTTTATGGAATCATTAATGTTATATGCCAGACGATCTCCATTAGCCTACTGCACCTTACTGCAATTATGGTGAGGGTTTTATTATAGGGTTTTATAATGCGTCATACAAAGAGGTGGTACCAGAATATCCACACTATATATTCTGCCTCTTGAGCTGCCAACAATTTAATGTCCACACTGCGTACTTAGTGTGCGTCATGAACAAGACATTAAAGTAGAGATTTATAAAAGGCTTACTTTGTAAAACAACCCAATACCCAGGAAAAAATGTCAACAGTGTATATCTGTAACATTTATATGTTATTATGAAGTGGACGTATTGATGTGGTAGTTGGTGCATTTTTTTTATGTTTCAATAACACTGTGGTAACCATGTGGTTAGGCAGAAAAACTACTTGGTTGTGGTGAGGAAAGGGTCATTTATTCATTATCAGTGACTGCTTATTTCATTCAGAGTCGCAGGAGGGCTGGAGCCTACCGCACATTGGGCGAGAGGCAGGGTACACCCTAGACAGGGCTGCCACAGACAGACAACCATTCACATTCACATTCACCCCTACATGCACTTAAAGTGGTGAATTAACTAACTTTGGATTGTGGGAGGAAGCCGGAGAACATATTGAGAAACCCATGCTGACACAGGGAGAACATGCAAACTCCACCTGGTCCCAGCTGGCCGACAGGTTCAAGCCCGAAATCCTGCCGAGCCCTGCACCGCCTTGCTGCCCCTAAGAAAAGACCACGTGTTGCTTGCTAACAAACTCAGTTTTGGTGCCACAAGCAAGGCTGGATATGCTGCAGTGTCACGCAACACACAACCGTTTTATTGTTTGTTGGCCTTGAACAGTGGTCTGCAGCTTGCCAGCGGTCTTGGCTGGAAATACTGCCAATGTCACCACCCACTTTTGTGGCACAATCATTGCTGAAAAACTACACTGTCTCGCTAAAAACAACTGGATTGGCACTGGAAATGCAGCCAAAGTACGGCTGAAATACCGTGATGTCACGCCAAAGAAAAAAAAAAAAGGTTTTAGTGGCACAATCAGCACTTGAAATGCAGCCAAAGTCCTGCTAAAAAACAACCACTTTCGGTGGCTCAATCACGTCTGAAAAACCACACTGTCTCGCTACAAACAACTGGCTTTGGTGGCACAATTGGCAGTGGAAATGACGCCAATGTCATGCTAAAAAACAGCTGCTTTTGGTGGCACAATCATGGCTGAATAAACTCACAGTCTTGCCACAGACCAGCTGGCTTTGATGGCACAATTGGCACAGGAAATGCAGCCAAAGTCCTGCTAAAAAACACAATAACGGCTAAAAACCCCACACTGTCTTGCTAAAAAACAGCTGGTTTTGGTGGCACAATCGGCCCTGGGAACACCATCAATGTCATGCTAAAAAACAACCGCCTTTGATGGCACAATCATGGCTGAAATACCATGATGTCTCGCCACAAAAAAAAGGTTTTAGTGGCACAATCAGCATTCAATATGCTGCCCATGTTATGCTAAAAAGCACCTGGTTTATGTGGCACAATCAGGGATGAAAAAACCACACTGTCTCGCTACAAACCAACTAGTTTTCGTGGCACAATCGGCACTGGATATGCCGCCAATGTCCTGCTCAAAAACAGCTGCTTTTGGTGGCACAATCATGGCTGACAAAACTCACAGTCTTGCCACAGATCAACTGCTTTTGGTGGCCCAATCACGGCTGAAATACCGTGACACCTCACTACAAAACAACTGGTTTTGATGGCACAATCGGCACTGGAAATGCTGCAGATGTCTCGTTAAAAAACAATTGTTCTTTTGTTTGGTGGTCTCACACAGTGGTCTACAGCCATCTTGCTTAGGTATCACATCATCCACCATACCCTCCACTTTCTGATGAAACAGTCAGCTCATATGTTATCAGAACGTCACTTTAGAAATGTTGATTTGATAGGTATGAAATGTTGCAAAACAATGCCAGCATTCTGGAGACTGAGATGTGTAAAACCAAGAGACAACAATCTGCCTTTGAGGTGAGATTAGTGGAAACAAACTTCTTCCCATTATCCTTCTCATATCAAGTGATACTAATCAGCCCTGTTTCAGATTTGCACTTATTATAAGTTGGGGGTGCTGATGCGGTACGAAGCTTGGCTCATAAAGGACTACAGTGTTTATAATCATATTTAGACTTTGTTGTCCCTGAAGGGAAATCTTGCAAACAACAATGCGCAGAGCAGTATAAATTAACATAAAAACTGTAGTTTATATAAGCGCTTTAAATGTACAAATCACACCATGGAACAGCACAATATAGAGAGGAGTGGTTGGGTGATTGGGTGAAGGCAGGGGGGAAACTGCAGGAGTTTTTGAAATTCCAAGTAAGAAATGGGAAGCACTGACTTCAAGGATTTTCATGAAAGAGCAAAGCTGGGGCGCAAAGCTGATGTAAGGTTCCAACAACCATGAGTCATCGCCATTAGGGAAGCAGCCTCCCTCCCTCAATCCGCTCCTTCTTCCACCCATCCACCGTCCCACCTTTCCATTAATGCATCTCCACTCTGCATCTCACGATAGTTTATCATAGACTGAGAGTGATTTCTGCATTAACAAGCACGAATGTATTCATGTATAATGTAGTGTCACATGCAGTTTCAAGAGCTGACATTGGGAAGTTGCTCAGTAGGGCTGCACGTACATGAGCGCCAAAGAGAAAATCCCTGAAAGTACGTCAGAAAAAAACTTTGAGGAAAAAAAACAACACGTATTTGATGAGAAGCCCTTTGAAGCTTATTTCACTGCAAAACACGATATTTAAAAGGTCTAGTGTGTAACATTTAGGGGGGTACATTGGCAGAAATGGAATATAATAAAATAAGTGTATTGCCTTTAGTGTATGATCACCTAAAAATAAGAATTGTTGTGTTTTCCTTACCTAAGAATGAACCATTTATATATAAGGAGCAGGTCCTCTTCTACAGAGTCCACTATGTTGTACTACCATGTTTCTACAGTAGCCCAGAGCAGACAAACCAAACACTAGCTCTAGTTAGGGCCATCTGCCATCTGCATTGAACGTCCATGGACTGCTACGGTTTATTCATAGTACAATTAAGAGTCCACGTAAGCCCACAGCTTTAAACTAGGAGGTGAGCCTACCGTCCTCTCACTGCCAACATCGGCTGAAAGTAATAATAATAAAGGCACCTTTCATGACACTCAAGGTCACCCTACAGGCAAAGATAGAGAAATAACAGCAGATTTAAAAAGTTAGTGAGATAAGGAATAAAGTAATATAAAAATAATAATGATAAATAAATATTCAGCAAAACAAGTTTACAGTGAATAAAATTCCGTGTAAAAAGTGGATGTGTGTGGCTGGATGGACGGGAGTCACACAGAACAGCTATTTGAAAGACGAGTCGATGAGTGTGAAGTTGAGGCTGAATATAAAAGTGGAGATGCCATGAATGCCCGCTGGGAGGGAGATACGGAGGCGGCAGGGCAGAGCGGCTGAAGGCTCTAGACTTCGTGGTGGTCAGGCGGGCTGGTGGGACAGTGAGGTGGATGGAAGAGGAAGACCTGAGAGTGTGGGTGGGAGTGTGGATGTGCAAAACCAGTGAAACTAGGAAGATGCTGCTGGATCTCTAGTAAGTTGACCGAGTGCAGACGGCACAAAAGCAGTGAAGATGCAATGAGTGCGTGAACTAACTGTGTTCACGACAATGAACCATTGTTTGCACAGACAGTTCTACTCTTGAAATACTAAAGGTACGATGTAGAAAAGAGAAACAAATCCCTTTTTTAGTATCGATGTTATTTACGCTAGGATCAATCTTCAAAATCAAAATGTAGTATCGATATTTAAGGTTCGATCTGCCCACCACTAGAGCACACATTAGCAGGTGCTGGGCTGTAGGGTGATCTGCGATGAGCCGAACAGCGCTGAAGAAACCCTGATTTGTAACGTAAAACTGATTTATTCAGCATTTTAATGGTTTTAATCTCAAGGTTTGTTTGTTTTGGGAATGAAAAGATGTCTGCAGATAATTTAATAATTTGGCAAGTTAACGCTTGGCACACAGAAGAAATTTCAGCTGGTTGCAATCTGCAATCCTCACCACTAGATGGCACTAAATCCAACACACTGCACCTTTAACCCGAAATAACCTAAGTTTGTAATTTGCTGAGCTACTATAAGTATTCAAATAGTTTTAAAAGAGACTTTATTAATTTATATGTAAGAGTAAAAGAGAGAAGGATGAAGTGCATGGGAAGAATGAAAGTAATGGAGACAAGGGCAGAGAGACTGCGAGGAACTTTTCTACTTCAGCCTTCATCTTTTGCTTTTAGCACAGTCACCATGGGGAAAGCTGTCAGTTAGTGGCATAAAAAAAGCTCAGAGTATAAAACACACCCACACACTTCTTTGTGCACACTTATAAGGACGTTCAGTGTCATAACACATTCCCTTTCCTCAACCTCAACCATTAACCCTAACCCTAAAGCCAAGTCTTAGCCCTCAAACAGCTCTTTGAAGAGTTCAAAAATGGTCCAAATTATCCTCACTCTCAAGTCTGACACTCAAAGCAGTCCTCACAAAAATAGATGTACCAATCATTTGTACATACGCATGAAGCCACACATTTGTACTTTCAGCGCTATAATTAAAACATCCCTTAATCCTAGCTTTAAGCATTACAACAGGAGGCAACATGTCTAACCACATCCGCTAAACATTAAAAATAAAAGGCAGAGCAAAGTGTGATGATATTGCACTGGTAGCAATATCCTGACCATGGCGTCTGTCCGCTGATTCCCAATGCATGGGGCATTCACAGACTCTCTCTGACAGTGTATGTCTAATATAAAATGCTAAAGCCGACACACAGGCACACACACATCTCTTCCTGGAGGCAGTCACACTGACTTGAGGGATTACACACTGTCTCAGAATACTAAGTAATGCTTAGCAGGATTGGCTACAGGCGCGCCACAATGGGGCCGTGTAACTGAACCTATTACTGTCTGTAAATAAATGTACCCTCATTCACCCCCAGCCATTCTCTGATTCACAGCTTAATCACAACTTGAATCCTAAAGTCCGAAAATGTTGTTGAAATTCTCATGGTGCAGAGAAGCACTGACAACGTACAGGCTCTCTCTAGTTGTATATGTCAGCAGAAAAGCAAAATAAAGAACAGGGCATGGCAGGAGGACACATCAGTGTGGCTCTTAACTTCGAATCCAGATTGTGACTGAAGTTTAAATTCTATAAAATGATGTTGGGTGGTTGCTAATCAGTTCAATTCAATTTTATTTATAAAGCCAAACATCATAATTTGCCTCAGAGAGCTTTACAGCATACGACATCTCCCAATAAAACCCTTTAGCGGGGAAAAAACAGGTGTTATGGAGCACCTTGGTAGCCAAATCATTACCATGCATGCCATATAACTGCAACATCCCAGCTTCAATGTCAGCTGTGGGACCTTTGTTGCATGTCATACCCCCACTTCTTTCTGGTCTTATGTGCCTTTAAGGAGACAAATCTGTTGCCTAAATATAAGGACTTGTGGAGTGCAACAGTTCGACAGTTTACACTGAGATCATCCCCTTCACTGCAACAATGTTCTATTCATGCTGCAGCAACAGATACAGTTACGTAATGATTTTCCAAGGGATAGTTAGCATCCCCACAATGCACACGCACACACCAACACCCACCTTTCTAAGCCTCAACACATCTGTTCTCACCCCCTTCCTTCTTCCCTCTCTCTCCCTGCCCATCTCTGTCTCTTTTCCTTGCTCTCCCCTCCCCTCCCTCCCTCCTCTCTCCCTCCCTCATTCAGCTGTATCATGATTCTGCAGCTCAACCTCTGCAGCATGACTCCACGTTCCTCTCTGCGCCTCGGTCTGCCTCTCCAGCAGCTCGATGACAAGTCTAACAGAAATACTGGAATGGCTTAAAATAACTGGAGGCAGACCTATAGTACTCATACACACACACACACACACACACACACACACACACACACACACATTCACACTCCCTCGTTCCCTCTTTCACGCACACACAAGCACCCACTCATGTCCCACAGTGTGTTTTACCTCACACATGCACAAACAGCACACCGCGCTTTTCACATTAAGTGGTGTTTTTAGCAGCACAGACAGTTTAATTCTCCGTGCTGCAGTAATTAGAGCGTTTAAAGTTGCCCTTGCACACAAACCAGACAGAAATAGTGTGTACTAAACAACGTACATCTGTTCACCTTGACTTTTTCCAAGAAAAAGAAAAGACCAGCTAATGACCTTCGGTACCACATAAACTACATCTGCACACAGTCTTCCTAAAAACGTTACCTCCTTCTGTTGCTTTGTATTGGAGCAGCCGCTGTCACGACTCAAAGGAAACAAAGTAAAAACTGTGTCCCAATGATTTATGAACATGCAGCGACAAAAGAGTTCATGAAAGCCAAGAAGAAGGACAAGGACACACCAATTCTGTAGTGAAGGCTGCCAGAGAGAGATATTTCTATCAGCTGACTACCAACTACCACAAGCCTCAGATCATCTTGAATGGAAATGTCTACGCTTCAGTTTTGAACACTGTCCGAATACAGAATTCATGCATCATAACCAGTTAAGCCAATTTAGTTTCTCTGACCAGATTTCTTCAAGGACACTTGTGTGAATTTGATATCACACGCAGTTCTCTCATCTTTGAGACCTTTGAAGAGAATTCCTCTCTGTCTGCAACCCAATCTGGAACTCTTAGCTGCCAACAGTCACCAAATATTCTCTAACAATTTCATCAATGGTTTTAGAGGCGCTACAACTTAGCATCAGCATTATGTAATTTAAATAACTTAGGTTTTTGTCTCTACTAGGAGACAACAAGGCTCTGATCACATTGAGACGCATGGCTAGAAACACATTGCCAGCAAAACTATTGTTTTGTGTGCCTGGCCAGCCAGGTCTCACTCCAAAGTTGTTGAATATCTGTGCTTGGTCAGTGACTTCCAGCATCGGACAAAGACTAAAAAAGCTGTCCTATCAAGTCAGCATGACATGCAACTGGTTTCCGTTATTGTTTAACAGTAGCTGGCGCCGTCAGGGGGAAACATGGCGGGACAGCAACAAAAGTTAAGGGTCCAACAACCACCGAATTCCGCCCAGGAGGCCAGTGTTTGCTTCCCGTAAGAATGTTAAGCCAAACCCTGTTCTTTTTCCTAAACCCATGTGCTTTTGTTGCCTAAACCCAAGAAAAACGTCAATTCATGGTGGTGTACAAGTGTATTGCGTTCATTTTGAAAGAGACAATACATGTAACAGGCAGAGGTTGACATGCTGTCCAAGACCGCTAACAACCAACGCACTCAGGGTACTTTGCACGTTGTATCTCGACATGGAAAGCCCATGACCAAACGCTGATATGTGACGAGGTTGATATGTGATGAGGCATGTGCTCTTCCCTTTTGCCACAAGTCACTTCATTCTAGCAAGTTTTAAATGCGCATAAAAATTAAAATATTCTCAACTTTTCAGCCTGGAGTTGCACCGCTTGTCAATGACACACTTGGCCCAAGCAGTCAGTCATATCAAGGAAAAGGAAGCCTTTATCACCGTTTTGATGCGGTACAAGCAGTGGGACAATATCAAATGCAGATGAAAGGTTGATATATGATGAATTCCACCCCATTATTGTACAGCCTATCAGTGAAGGCATGCATGGAGTTGCGTGAGCAGCCAAGTGAATGTCTGTGGTGAGTATAATGCCACCTACTATGCAGATAAATAGGCTAGCTAGCTTGTTACAGGGGAACTGATGTTTTTGTTCAACCTGGGCCATATTTTCCGATCTACTTTTGTCTAAATGAGTGATAGGATTTTCAATATTTGACATTTCTCTAGACGAAGCTAGGGCTGACCTGCCTGCAGCACGTGAGCGCACGCTATATTAAATAATAGGGCACTGGGACAGCATCAAACAACGTCAAAATACATCCACTCAACATGTTAAAGTGCTTCATGTGCTAACATGAATTCTAACATGTTGATTCTTTCTTTAGCGTGTTAGCGTGCTAACATTTGCTACCTTGCACTAAAGACAAAATACAGCTGGGGCTGATGGGAATGGTATTAGTTCTGCAGATATTTGGTCATAATAAACCAAAGTACTGGACAAACTAAGTAGTAAAACTCGATGGAAAGTTAGGGGACAACCAAAGTCATCCTGAGGGAAGTATGAATTTGAACCAAAATTTGATGGCAATCCATCCTATGGTTGTTAAGACATTTCCCTTCACACCACAAATGTCAACCTCGTGGTAGAGCTGGAGGAAATGTCATAGGGGTCCCAAAGTCATTTGGTTTAATGGTTTGGGAATGATGAATGTTTGTACTAGAGTTTTCGCCAATCCATCTAGCAGATTGATGATTCATAAAATTTGACCTGCTGGTAGTGCTGGATGAAAAGCCACGAGACAACCAAACTCATTAGATTTCATTCCAGGTACCAACAAAATTTCATGGCAGTCCATTTAGCAGATGTTGAAATATTTCAGTCTGGAGTCTGGACCAAAGAGATGGACTGCTCAGCTGACATTGCTTTCCCTCGGGCTGTGCTACTAGCATTTAGTTTAGTTCATGCCCATGGCACAACTTTAAGTAAAAAAAAACGATTGGAATAAATGGGAAAGCATACCCGTGTCTTCCTCCATAACTTACTAATCTACCAAGTAGTACATCCACCTCATCGACTCCCACTACACCACTGCTGTTAATCATAGAATCATCTAAAACGCTGCATATGAATTATCGACATTACACTTCAAGAAGTATTCATAGCTTGAAGGATGATCTTTTCATAAAACCAGGCTGTCTATGCAGTAGAAAGAATCAAATACTTATGAAATTGGTGTTACATGACCATTACAAACAGAGGTAAAAGGGTATTTGCTTTTGCTCAAGAGGTAGAAAATCTACAACTACCAGAATGCACTGTGTCCTATCAGACCAATGCTCCTGCTGGTAAGTGACGAAATTCAAGCTCATCCATTTTAGCACATGAAACAATATGGCAAGCATATAGTAAGAAATGATCTCAAATTACAGTTAAACAGTGCACTGAAATCTGTTTCTAAAAACATCAATACTGCTTAGTTTTTGCTTTGTTTGATCTCAGTTTTTTTAACCTTTGTTTTTACAACACAGGAAATAGTATGGTGTCCACTTCCTGTTCACAAAATCTCAAATTTCAGACAAACAGTGCAGTAAAATATGTTTCATAAGACATTTTACAGGAGAAATACACAATACAGCCACAGAACCTTGTTTTACATTTGATCAGTGCTGCCTAGTTTTAACATTTGATTGCATTTTGGTAGCAGCGTCTCTCTCTTTTGATCTGCTTCTATACTTTTTGTGTCTTTGGTGGCAGGAATGTGAAAATACACAAGCATAAACTGTAGTTTAAGCAACCCTAACCCTCGCAGGTATCTGCTGGATTATGCGAAACACATCATCTGGACCTGGAAGATGAGCGGGGAGATATGGGCGCCGGTAAAACATGATACATTGTTATAACACAAAGCTGGTTGGAAACTGGTAAAGTATCCCTTTAAATGGCTTCACTATCTTTTTAAAAGTATGAGTGTTTAACTCGTAAAGAAACGCACACAGGTACTGTAAAACTACTGCTGACTCATATCAGTAGGTTTCAGGTGAGTCATCTAAGTCTTACAAAGACAACCTGAGCAGTTGCAACAGTTTCTTCCTCCTCACAGTTGTATCAACCCAATAAAATCCTGTTATACTCGAAAGATTTCACTTTGTGCTGCTGACAGGACTCTCCGAAACAATTCATTTACTACAATAAGCAAACAAATACAATGAAACAAGTGTTTACGTAGACATGATTCAGCATCTGACAAGTGTTGCCATATTCTGGGTCTCCTCATAGAAAGCTTGATCCATAGGGCCCCACTGGTTTGTGTATATTCTGCCAAGTCATATGTGGCCATACAACTATCTGTCAGAGAGACAGACAGACAGACGATGACGACAAATGTCATTTAAGTTCGTCTAGGTCTCTTCACACTCTGTCTGGTGCATCAGAAAATACGCATTGAGGTAATTTCCTGAAGAACGGGCACTGAATAGACAACTCACAGAGGGCATAGCATTAAAATGTCTAAAAAATGATGGAGGAGGATAGAGACATAAAAAGAGAGAGCGAATTTGCTTCTGTGTAGGTGGAGACAGCAGAGGAGGGAGGAGGGTTGCAGAGAAGGAGGGTGATGAGAGGCTCTGCAGATTAAAACATGATGTCAGAACACTGACAATGGGCCAGGATATTGGAGACAGATAGATGAAACTCTGAGGCTTTTTCTTATTACACTTGTCACTTAAATGCACAATATATTTCTAATAAAATTACATATAGGCTATTTGCTTTCCTCAAACACAGAAGTTACTGTCACAGTAAACAACTGTCTCATCAGGTGAGTTGGCATTCATACAGCCTCCTCCTGGTGACAGGCTGCATGACTCAGGAAGTTGGCATCAAAGGGCACCAGGACCTAAGGGACCTTACAGAGGACATATTCTGCAAATTTTCAGGCATGTCCTTGATCTAGCAGGAACCTAAAAACATGTTTAGATGTTTTAATGGTCAAATTATTTTCCTCATACTGTCTGTGCTGGAACACCTGTATTCACCAACTGTCTGAGACACTCCGTTTTAGCGCCTGTCTCCTTAAGCCCCCCCCTCCCGAAAAAGCCCAGTCTGCTCTGGTTGGCCACCATTCTTGGGTGTTTCACATCTCAGCACCACCTCTGCAACGTCACTGCAGCCGTGGAATGACTGTGATGGAGTCTAGCCACACATTCCACCATGACAAATCGTAAATAAAAGCTTCAAAACACAACCAGATATGTTCCAGCACAACCAAGATCTGAAATCAGTGAGAAAATAACGACATCAGCAGCCATGATTTCACGTTTTCCTGATGTTAGCATGTAGCTACATGTAGCAGTGTAAGGTACAAACCCGTAGTACTGTGCCTGGAGCAGATGACCATAAAGAAATGTGTTACAATCTGATATCATATCATGTTGTAGAGTATTGATGAGGGACTGAAGACTGAGGGTTTTACTCAGAGATAGGGATGGGTATCGTTAAGATTTTATCAATATTATTACTAGTGTCGATACTGGGAATAATTTTTAAATATATCCAAATGTTGTTTCTAAAGCGGCGACAGTAAAGCCACTGTATAATTAATATTCCTGACATGACAATAGTGAGTGAAGTTTAGCATTTATCAGTCACAGTTAGTCATTTCTCCTGTCCTCTGCCCTCTGTCCTCCTGTCCTCTGCCCTCTGTCCTGCTCCCTCTGCTGATGTGATTCACTATGTGCAGGTAACATTAGAGCAGGTAGAGAAAGGACGGGCTCACTGTATCAGCCAGCAGCTTAGTTCAAAAGAATCTGCCCAATTTAAGGTAAGCAGCAAACTGAGCTACATACAGACAGCTGTCATTTTAGCGTATTAGCCAAACAACAAATTTAAAATGATAGAAAATGTCATCATTTCACAATTTTATCCTTTTAGACATTTGTGTGAAATTTTGTCATAATTAGTGTATGAATTCTTGAGTTATGGTAAACATGTTTTTTGAGGTCACAGTGACCTTTGACCTTGAGTTCAAGTCGACGTTTTTGCCAAATTCGAGGAAACACTCTCAAGGCCTTCTTGAGATATCACATTCACAAGAATGAGACGGATAAGGTCACGGTGACCTTGACCTTTGACCACCAAAATCAAATTAGTTCATACTTGACGTCCAAGACATTTGTGCCAAATTTAAGCAATTCCCACAAGGTCCTCTTTAGATATGTTGTGAACAGGACAGACGTATGGACAAGCCAAAAACATAATTCCTCCAGCAACAGCTGTCGCCAGTTTGGAGGGATAAAAAGTGTCAAGTCACGGAGTTAATGCTCTCAAAAATAACCCTCTTACATGATGAACACAGTCAGATTTCGTAAACAGAGAGGCAAAAACAGACACTGATGAAATAATTAAATAGGGGTCTCACGGCGATCACCCTCAGAGGAGTAATTCAGTTTGATCAGCCTGGCTTCCGCTGATCGCTCACTTCCTCCTCCAGATGAGTAAAGCTGCTGACTTCAGCTTTAAATCGGTTAAGACTCATCGTGAGGCAAGACCTTGTCAGCTTGTGAGAGACAAAAAAAGAGTGAAATACACTGATTTAAAATATGAGTGTGTGTGTGCGCGTGGGTTTATGACAGCCCTGGCATGTTCATCACACTCTGTGAAGGTTCCCTTTGTTCTGAGTGACCCTGAACAACAGCACCCACCACAGCTTCCTGCAGCACAATGCGGGCTCTTCCCCCTCAGACTTCAGGTCACTTTATTTGCAAAGCACAACACGTGTAAACGAATTTGTCTCGATGACATTGGCGCAGAGACATATTGACAACTTACACAGCACTTACACAATACATGCTGACACGCATGGTTCAGGGACAACAGGGGCTCACATAGCGAGGAAGAGGACGCCACAAACATGTTGGAAGCAGCAGAAAGTGCTTTATACATACATATAGTTAACAGTCCATGTGCACTCAATATGTATTGTTGCATTTATCTGTTAACCCCACCTCCCCACCCCCTAGGTAATGGATAACGTGGGCTCTTTGAATGTCCCAGTACATTAAACATACATTCTCTATATACTTTTCTTGAGTTTGGTATCAGAGTAAACAATATCTAACTTTTACTTTTGTCAAAATGACTCTGTCATTGCATAATAATGTAGGTGTAGCGCAGCCTGTGTTCAAAAGTTTCCCTGTTCAACAATGCGTCATCTGAAACCTCAGTGACAGCCAACTTTAAATAATTCTCTCTACAGTGTCTGTGTTTGTTTGATAGTCTACTGGCTTTGGTTTTCAGACTAAATACAGTATGTCACATGTCCAATATTGTGCCAGCCAAGTCTTAGGTCTTTAATGTTGGGATTAGAAACTCTGACTCAAACAAAAGAGATAAACTAATCGTTACGGCTAACTCAACTAAGTTTAAAGGGATACTTCAGATCTTTTGAAGAAGTTGGTTGACATGGCCCCAGCTGGAGAAGCAGGCAGGAGTATCGCCATGGAAGCTAAGTAGTATATTGGTACGCTATATTATGAGTATTTTCACCGCTTTACCTTGCCATCAGAGAGCAACTTCCAACGTGGAACTGAAGTCATTAAACCGCTGTCTTCAAAGCTAGCGCAACCTTGACCAACCACAACGTGACAATGCTGCTTACATGTTACTGTATCTGTAAAAATAATCCAATAGTGTAGGAAATAACACACTGAATGGGGCTATACTACATTTACTTTTGATACTGTAGGTACATTATATGCTAATATATGTTACTTAAAATATTTTTCCCTGTGATATTACTTCTGCTTAAAGGGAAAGTTCGGATCTTTCGCAGTGGCGTTGTATGAGGTACTTATCCATAGTCAGTGTATTATATGAAGTAGATGTCGGTCGGCTTGACCCCAGTCTGGAGAAGCAGACAGCAGTACCGACACTGAAGATGGGGCAGCAACAAAACATACTTAAGCAACCTAAAAAAAGTTGCTCCCAAAAAAATCACTATCAGCTTAAGTGTATGTTATATTTATAACATTTTTATCACTTTAACTTGCCATCAGACGATGATTTTTTTAAGGGGGACTGAAGCTGTTATAGTACCGTCTTCAAAGCCAGACTCCATTGAGGAAAACAGTGATTTAGCATCGCTGAGCACAGGAGCTGCTGGTTTACCGCTGCCTCGATTGGTGGTTAGTTTGCTTGTTTTATTGGCCTTAGCATTCAAAAGTGTTAGTCTGGATTCACCAAAGTCACACAATAACACAAACAAACTAACTGATTGAGGCAGTGGTAGACCAGCAGCTCCTATGTTACGCAAGCTAAAATGACTGTTTTTGTCAATGGAGTCTGGTGGCTCTAATTGGAGCATACATGAAGACTATCGACTGAGGCTGTTAACGGCTTTGCCATCAGATAAGGCTGTCTGTAGCAAGGTAAAGCAGTGGAAATATTCTCAGTGCACTGAACACTTCATCGAATATTGATTGCTTTAGCTGGGACTTTTTTTAGGTGGTTAAAATATGTTTTGTTGCCGACTCCTCCACAGCAGTACTTCACTTAGCTTCCCTTGTGGTACTCCTGCCTGCTTCTCAGAAGGGGGGGCTAGCAGATGGACATCTATTGTATGTAATATACCGGCTATGGATAAGCACCTCATATAAGACCACTTCAAAAGATCCAAACTATCCCTTTAAGGACTCTGCAATTTTCATACTGTAATGAAAAAACCCTAAAACTAACCTTAAACAGAGACAATAAAATCAAATGTAGTGTAATAACATCAGCAAAAATATTACAGAGACTTACAATATGAAGAGCAAAGCTAGTGCTTGGGCTCTCTATACGGTGCTGAACTTAAAGAGTGTTATGGTACTTTAGACCATGATTACCGTACTGCTGACTGCTGTGTGATCACAGAGAACTGGAACACAGTGCAAAGCTCTTAGGGTAACTGATGGTGACAAGACTGGAGGTCAGAGCTAATATTTTTATAACACATAGCATGAATAAGCAGTCTGATTATCAGGCTGGACCCTTAATCATTTGCTATAACACCAAATGCTGCATCAAATGCAAACAGTATAAATCACTGGAATATAGAAAGTGTGTGTGCTCTAAATTTGTTTTGCATTTACTTAGGGAGCTAACAGATTTACACCGCGCTCCTCACTTTGTTAGTCATATATTCTGTTGCGTAACCTCATTAAAAAGTGACAGATTGAAACTAATGTTGACATTTTATTGAAAGTTTGATGTCTTCCCTGCTGAGGAGGTACCGGCTGAAAGATACAACTTGTTATTTTTCAGGTTGCGTTTCAAAACATTGCAGAGGAGCAAATGATTTATATGTAGGTGTTGTCCGCCCAGGAATTATTAATTTGTGAGCATGAATTATATTTGAGCGTACAAATCACTAAATCCTCTGGATAAATTACCTGCCAGGCGTCGCATGAGTCTAATGTGAAAGCTGCTTCTTCTGTGTGTCTTAACGTGTGAGTGACATAACTATCGCTTGGCTTCTCGCCAGCCGTTCTCCCTGTGCGAGGAGAATGTGGAACAGTATTATTTCTGTGGCTACTCAGCCGTCCACAGAGGATCACCGACGAGAAAAGACGCTGCATCTGCCCGATCTACACACAGCGAGAGAGAGAGAGAGCGAGGGAGAGAGCTACTGATGCATTGCAGATAAAACTGCAGATCCTAGTGTAACCCCTCCCTTTCTTTTCTCCTGTGCACCCCCCCCGTACCCCCCACACTCTTGTTACTCTTTTTTGCCCTGCCACCACTTATGACATCATCACTGCCTCCAGACCTCCCACTAACATCACCCCATACAGATATCTACAGCCTGTCACACCCTGCCTACCTCACCATCTGATGCACTTCACCTTACACCTCTCACCCATCCATCTAAACAGCCAGCGCAGCTTTGACCTTTACAAAGTGCTGCAGTTTCAAGTCTTATGCTCAATTGCAAATGTATTATTTCAGAGATCAATAAAACTCAGTGTGTCACTGACATTCTTTCAACAATCTTTTTGTAACCGAAAATGTGAATTTTTTGCACTTTCTGCCTGAGAAAACTAAAAGACGAACACACTTAAAATGCAATTAAAACATTGATATATGAAGTTAATGCTCATCATAATTCTTTTTATGCCTCTCACACAGATTGTCTTTGAACATAAGAGTCAGTAGTGAAGGAGGTGCTCAGATCCTTTAATTAAAGGGATAGAGCAGCTCTTTTGAAGAGGGGTTAATTATCTAAAGTCAGTGTATTACATACAGTTGATGGCGGTCTGTATGGTCCCAGTTTGGAGAAGCAGGTAGAAGTACCACCACAGAAACTAAGCAATGTACTGCTGTGGAAGGGGCGCAGCAGCAAAATGTATTTAAGCCAAAGTCTAACCTAAAAAAATAATCCTAAATGCTATACTGTAGGCAACTGGACTTGCTTAAGTAAATCCAGTTGCCTGCGATACAGCAATTAGGATTATCATGACCTGGATGACTGAGAATCTTCACCAACATTTTACCCATCTGTACTCTCGTCAAAGCCACCAGACTCCACTGACAAAAACAATCATTTTAGCTCGCTGAACACAGGAGCTGTTGGTCTACCCCTGTCTCGATAAGTTAGTTTCTTTGTGTTATTGTGTGACTTTGATGAATCCAAATTAACCCATGTGAACGCCAAAGTCACACAATAACACAAACAAACTTACTGATCCAGGCAGAAGTATATCAGCAACTGCTGTGCTCAGCGATGTTAAATCACTGTTTTTCTCAATGGAGCCTGGCTTTGAAGAAAGTGCAATAACAGCTTCAGTTCCCTATCAGAAATTGCCGTCTGATGGCAAGGTAAAAACGTGAAAATGTTAAAATCATAATGTTAAACTGACGTAAACTGACACTGATTGGTTTAGCAGTGACTTTTTTTTAGATGGCTAAAATACATTTTGTTGCTACCCCATCCACAGCAGTACATTGCTAAGCTTCAGTGTCAGTACTCCTGCCTGCTTCTCCAAACTGGAGGCATGCGACCAAAATCTACTTTATGTAATACAACGACTATGGGCACGTACCTGATACAACCCTACTTCAAAAGATCCGAACTATCTCTTTATGCAAAAGTATCAATAAAAATATGCTAAGTAAAATACATTAGCAAAATGTACTTACAGTTTCAAAAGTAAATGTAGCCTTTATGCAAAAATGCCCCACTCAGTGTGTTACACAATTATCTTTAATACATTAGTGGATTATTATGACAGATACATTAACATGTAAGCAGTATTTTAAGGTTGTAGTTGGTCGAGGTGGAGCTAATTGCAACTACCTGATCTACAACCCACCAATATATATTTCATAGGCTGATAATAATTTGTATAAACTATTACTTAATCTGCAAATGCTAACCCACAGCTGAAAGTAGACCTCGACCAATTCACTATTTACTCCCGTTTGAATAATCTTTTAAAAAAATCTGTGTCCTGCTGTTTAAGGAAATTACTTTCACATGGTTGGTTTTGATCTCCTCGTTGCATGTATGTTGCACCAAACTCAACTCTATCATGTTTCCCATGACGCCATCTCCACTCTTGCACTGTAACATCAAAATATTCGACTAAATTATGTGCAAAACTAAATTTCTAGATCTCAACTTAAATTTGAAATCACATTCTATGATTTTTAACAATGTGTGGCTGCACACCATGAATGTGTAGTGACTCAAGTGCAGGTCAGTGAAGCTTAAACTGTAAAAGGAGTCAATCTAGAGTCATACATTTCCATACTCATAGACAATATATTCACAGGAAGTGTGGTTTCTGCAGATTTAAAGTCGTGTGTTTATCTGAACCTAAAAGGCAACCCACATATAGATTTTCTCTGCCTATATACTGTATGCATCAGCAGAGCTGTGAAAACCTCTGGGAAAAAATTGTTAATCAATATACAACGAACCCCATGTGGGAGCTGAACATGCAATAATTTAAATCCTTCACCGCGAAGCCTCTGAAGTGCACACACATGCACAAACATGTGCACAGTGATGCAAATGGGGTAAACTATGTGATGTAGTAAAACGTTCCAAACACATCAAAATAAATACAATAAATCTAAAAAATGTGTCAACTTTATGCTGTCATTGTGTAATACATGACAGTCTGGAAGCAGGGTATGCCTCAGGTGTAATGACGCATCAAGACATAGTTATGACCTTGGTGCCGTACGTGTTTATGTACTGCATCCTATGAAGGACGTCTCCGTGACAACTGCCTGTGCTGAACTGAAGGTAAATGATGCCAGGTGTAGCAGATGGATATTAGTGTTGTGGAGAATGGAAAAAACGATGATGTTATCAAAGTGAACGTGAAGAGACAACCATTATGGAGACTGGGAGCCAGACAGTGACGTACTGAGAGCCTGAGAGGAGGCAGGAAGGACGTGCAGTGAGGGAAGTAGGAGGTAAAAAAGTAATCAAGAAATAAAAGAAGGGATGCAGAAAAAGAGAAGAGCAGCAGTGATAAAGAGGAAACCCAACAGATAACAACAGCCGCAGAGATGAAGGAGGCGAAGAAGACAATGTTCCAACTGGTGTCCTGAGCAGCTCAGTATTTATGGCTGTGTATGTGTGAAGTCATTCTGTCTGGCCACCTGCATTCGCCCCAAAACTGTCCTCTATGTCATCCTCAAGCACTGCTACCTGCACTTACACACGTACACACACATACGCATTGAAGAGAGAGCTAATTTCATCAAATCACAATATGGCAAAAAGTGTTTGGGCACATCTGTTTGTCTGCTTTTGCTTGGGGCTGTTTTTCAATCACATTTTGGAATTCAGAGCACTTCGCGCCAACAGTTTGGGGAAGATCCTTTCCTGTTTTAACATGACAATGCCCTGGTGCGCAAAGTGAGGTCCCTACAGCAATGTTTTTCCTAATTGGTGTATGACTTGGCCATGAAAAAGGACATTGAAATGTTTGTTGTGGTGACGAGCACAAAAGAAAATGGAAATTATTAATTATGGTGTAAACAATGGGGCCATAAAGTGTGTCATACTCGCTAGTTTGAGAACGCCATTTTGGCCTACTTTTGCATCTGTTTACCAATCCAAGTTCCTGTCTTTTACTTAACTAAGACTAACGTTAGCTTAATTGCCTTGTTAACGTATCATAAAAAACTTAACAGAAACAAAATAAAACTCGCGAAAACCATCTTAGTTAGCCTTGTTAGTCATCTAGTTAGTTAGTCCACTGTTTCAACAATCGCCAGCTCTGGTTTGGTTGAAATGAATCCTTAATTCATCGAGTTAGATGAATAAAAATGTCCGACGCTCTGAACATCCTACTATGCTGATTTAAGTGGGAACGTCAGCTCCACTCTCATTTTATTTCTATGGACTTGACTGACTTCGTCCACATCCAACACCTTTAGCATGAACTAGAACACTGACTGCAAATAGGGTCTTATCGCCCAACATCAGTGCCCAACCTTACTCATGTGGCTAGATGGTTTAAAAGTCCCTTCAGCCAGTTGAGATGTTCAATAATCAAATGTGGGTGAAGTGTTTGGGTGTCCACTCACTTTTGGCCATGTAGTGTAAAGTAAAAAAAAAATGTAAAGGCCTCACATTTGTCTTGTGCAAAAACAGGTTTTCATTGCACTTACACCCAGTTTCTGAAAATTCCAACTTTTGTTTACATTCATCAGCATACTGCCGATATACAGAAAGCAACACTGTTTACATTTCAGCTAAATTGCTTGTGTGTAGCGATCATGGTTTTTGGCGCCATCCATGACATGGATTAATCGTCTGGCTTCACACAGTGGTGGGCTGAGCATCATCATAGTAAATCTTAATTAAGACCCTGTATTTGCTTCCCGCTCTATCTCAATCTCATTCTTCCTCTCCACTGACTCATGACATTCTCTGTTCCTCCTTATGAATACATTAGGGACAGGAGTGCAACTGGCAGCAGCCATGTTAGCTGTATGACACATCACAGCAGCTGTGGAGGAAGTGTTCACATCCTTGATTTAAGGAGCAATCAGGGCTGTAGTGCTGGAGTCCAGTCTTGAGACCACTTTTTTGAAATCTTGCACTTGTCCTGGTCTCTTGCTGCTGATTTGGGGTTAGTTGTACCATGTTGGCTGATTCTACCAACATGATGTGCAAAACAAAAAAACAAAAACCTCCCTCTGATACTTTCTCTTTGGCATTGAATCAATTTTGCAAGCAACACTGGCTCTAAGCTCAACAACTGCTGCCTGCCACAGTCTGCTAACATTAACATCACTTACAGCAAGTCACGAGCTACCTCAGCTAACATTGGAAGACAAAATGGACGTACCGTACCGCCCACTGCCCACCCTCCGATCTCCACTGGTTAGCCTTGTTAGTTAGCCTTAACCACTCTGCATTGCAAACCACCTGGGTCAGGTTGCTCATTCTGTTAATACGGCTGGTAATACTGTCCCTGTGACGGTACAACGTTGCTGTGGAAACATGGTGGCCACCCTGGGTTAGCACCACAAACAGTGCTGACACTGCTAACAGTGCAAACAGAGCATATTCTGAGAATACCCCTGGTAAAACTGTGCCTGTGACGGGACAGCGTCGCTGCAGAAACATAGTGGCCACCCTGTGTTAGCACCATTAGTAGTGCTGACACTGCTGGCAGTGCTAACAGGGCTAACACAACAATGCTAACGGGAGTTTTGGGTTCAAAACTGGGCCATTTACTTGCTAGGTAGACCTGAGGGGAGACCGCAAAGGTGGGCACAATGTCTCCACAGCAACACTGTTTGGTCAGGAAGGCGTTACTAGCGGTAATCGCTGAACAAGCAGCACTGCTAGCTTGCTCTCACCAGGCCCAGACAACACACCGTGTAGATAACTGAAGAGTAGTTAAATTAACCTATAGAGCAAGATGTGTAATCACTCAAAAATATTCTCTGCAGATAACTGATTAATGGTTTACACTTGACATCCTTACCCATGACCTTAGAGTTTCCGAAATTCTGGCACTGATACTACTGACTTTTGATTATCGTAGGATGCTTTAGTGCTTTAGAGATAATACTTTATTATCCTGCTTATACAAACACTGCGACACTTCTACTTATATGTGCCACTCAACGGTATTTCAGCTCAATAAGAGGACACGCTGTCCTTGCATTCTGTGTATCAGCATATATAACAACATACCCCTGCACTATGTCACCTTAAGACGCCCACGCCTTGACCTCATTCTAAGGAGAGTGCACTCTCTGTGGACTGGTCTCTGCAGATTAGAAGCTGGGACAGACTGGGGCTGACTGGGATGGGCTCGTCTGCTTCTGCTCGAGCCTGCTTCTGCTGCAGTGCCATTTGAAAACACTCCAACCCTTCTGCAGTGCGCTGGAGCCCAGAACTGATGTTGAATGACTCCCCTGTTTTTGCCCAACCCACACATCCCTCACTCCGCCGTGTACATCACACCACCGCCGCCCTTGTAGGGCATCCAAAAGCACCTCCAGGTCCTGAGTGAACGGCCCAACAATGAAATATATGCGTCGAAAAAACCCTGCCACCAGCAGGAAGGCCTGAGCGGAGAAAGTATCCAGAGCAGTGGTCAAGGGCACTGTTAACATCAGCATGCGAGGAGACTCTGGGTGCGGCTGCTGGGAGCATAAGCATTTACAATACATATTAGTGCTTAAAATAGACAGACACGCACACACAGGAGAAAGCCATTGTGATCGTCTCTTCATCCCTCTTTGTCTCGCTCTCTTTCTATTTCTCTCTCTCTCTCTCTCTCTGCCTTTCTGTCTCTGGAGCAATCTAAAATTGGCCATGCTTGATGCATTAGGTCTGCTTGACTAAAGCTTGCAGTCTAACTCAGTGTTGAGAAGCAGAATAAGTTCTCTACTCACAGGCAGAGTTTTAAAGGTGATACCTTATATATGCCTGATTTACTTCTGTCAGGAAATTACCCCAGAGTGCAAGAATTGCCACTTAACTAGTGACATCCAATACGTGTACAAGTTTATGTCTCGATCCATCGCTGTTTGTACTTGCAGGACTTTCAGTGCGGCTGCACCTGTGGAGGAGTGCTGTGAGAATTCTGACAGAATTAAACACAATAAGTAATGGATCCTCTAAAAGCACTAATGCAGCTGTTTTTGCTGCATTACTTCCAACAATTGGTAATCGTTCCCGCATCGACCGGAGTGACCTGAGATTAGAGCGAAGCATCAAGATTGATGGAAGATCAATAGCCTGTCAGTGGGGCCGAGCCACCAGACGGGCAGCCCCGCACTGACACTTCACTAATCGCGGGGGAAAGGCCTCAGCAAATGGACGGAAAAGCCACACAGCCCACATGGCTTTGCACCTACAGTAGTGAGAATCCTACAGATAGCTTTAGAAACACTCCTCCTAGAAGGGAAAGTGTACATGATATGCTTCTGTGTGGTGTACAAATATTAACACTATACAGTAAAGCTGTGCAGTTATCTGAGCTAGCTATAGTGGCTCAGTGAGAGAGGATCATTGGAAGATATGTAAAGCTTAGTTATGAAGTCAGTTACTTGACATGGACGAAAGTACATTGACGAGGCAAATATTTATTCAGGTTTTGGTCAAATTTTCATTTGTATTATTTTGTACTTCTGGGTTTTGTGAGACTTTTTCTAATAACAAAAAAGATCAGTTTCAGTTTGTTTAGGGATTCTGTTTGCCAAGGACAAAGGGCATGAGAAGATTACTGAACGGGCCTACAGGGCACAGGCCCACGGGCCCAAAGTGTAAGGGGGGCCCCCTTGCTCTTGCATGCAAAATGTCACTGAAATTAACATAAACTGGGTAGAGATTAAAATGACCACAAAGAGATGCAAAGGAACTGCAGAGATGCACAAAATAACCACAAAAAGGGGCAAATCAATGAGCAAAAAGACATTAACTCACCTCAAAGAGACACATAGCAACCACAAAATGATGCATTTTGACTACTACGAGATGCAAAACACAACACAAAAAAGTGTGTCTTACTTCTGTATAGGAGTGGTGGGGGGGTATTTTGCATATCTGCACCCTTGAGCCCACTGCCTGATAATCTACCCCTGACAAAGGGCAGTGGGCTGATGATATATGGACTAGAACAAAACTGCATATTTTCACAGTGATAAAAACTGAATATAATATTGAGAAGTATGCTGCATATAAAAAGCAGATCTGTCCAATGTGCTGTCCAAACAATAGAGAAAATAAGTTTAACTTTGTTGTTGAGTGATATTTTCTTTAGTAAGATAAAAATAGATGTAAATATAGAAAATGCACAAAAATAGTTTGCTATTCACATATGAAACATAAAAATTAACCTGATGTCTGGAGAAAGCCTGTGAGAAGAAAAAAAAAATCAACTTTATTGAGATAATAGGTAAATATTTGGTAGTTCCTTATATGAACAGCTCATTTGGGATATTGTTTTTGTTTTGTTTTTAGTTTGTGTGCCTTTACTTTTCCCTTTTTCACATTTTCTTAATGTAAAACCTAAAGATGTATATAAAATAAAAGTGTCTTGTAATCCCATGTAAATCCGAAAGTTAAACAAACTATGATAACAAGTACATTACTTGTTTAATGCTTCTGTTTATGAGATGTATAAAGTACATGTTACCTGTTATATCTTCACATTTTGCAGTGTTTTGACAGGCTGATGGATGAACATTTCACCTTTTATGCTTCACTGATGTTATCTAAAATAAAAAAAGACATTACAATTAGTTTTGAGACGTGAATGAATCAATTTAGGAAGCAATGAGTGGACCTGAGTTCTATTAAACATCTACTGAGGATCAACAAGTTTGAAAGCTAAAAATGCAAAATGTCAATAAAACACATTTTTAAGAATAATTAACTGAAAGAAAAAAAACTGCTGGTGCTTCACTTTTGCCACTTTGAATGTTAAAGCACAAGTGGGAAAATATATCAACACATATTTCTATAATTCATAGAATATTCACTCATGTAGTGGGATGTTTGGAAACAGGCGTGAACGAGCTGAGGATCACTTCATGTAAGAAGTTCAAGTGACAAGTTAAGCATGGCAAAGTCTTCACAGTCCTCAGACTCTGTGTCAGGAATATTCAGTGCAAGTACAGAAAAAAATCGCTAGGTTGTTCAAGTTCATGCATTCATAGTTCACTTCAATAAGCTTTACAGCAAACTGCTGTCATGTCATCACAGAGAGTTTTTCAGCCGAGGAAACAACACACTGCTGTTTGCCTGGTCGCTGTCCGTGGTGCTGAAATGACTGGAGCAGTAAAGCAAGGACTGTTTCATAACATCAGTCAGATTCATGACTTGATTTATGGATTCATGATGGTGAAGTTCAGATGAGATTACAGCTGATTTTTACTTTAAAGTGCTTGTTTTTTACAGATAAACTTAAGATATCTATGTGTGTGTGTGTGTGTCTGTGTAAATCTGACACCCATGTATCGCTTGCAGCCCACGTGGTTGAGACTGAGCGGGACCCCGGACCATTAGCAGACGGCCTGAGGGGGATGCGCCCTCCCCTCCCTTCCATCAATGGACGAAACAAAACTGCTTGGACTTGCCTTGTTAGCGACACAGCCTCTGATATATAAGGAGCAGGCTGAGGAGCCCTCAGTCGCTGTGAGAGCCATACACCCCTCACCTGCACACACACACATAACACACATACACCCACATACACACTCGCCCACCGCCTTCACCTCCTGCACCGTCCCCCCTTCATTCCTGCGCACATCCCGGGCAGTCTGACCGGATGAGTTACCCGGTGGACACGGTAGGGAGCCCCTTCCGGAGAGTTATGGATACTAGGACGACCGGCTACGGCTACAGCCGCTCCAGCGGCACCCCCTCCAGCGGCTTTCGCTCCCAGTCCTGGTCCCGGGCAAGCCCCGGCTCCACCTTGACCACGTCTTACAAGAGGAGCGTGAATTTGCCTGTGTCCCGAGCTTACAGCTCAACGGTGCTCAGCTCCGCCGACAGCGTTGATTATAGTCAAACCTCCATCCTGAACGGAGACTACAAGCGATCTAATGAGAAAGAGCAACTTCAAGGGCTCAATGACCGGTTTGTTGTTTACATTGACAAGGTGCACTACCTGGAGCAGCAGAACAAGCAGATCGAGGCGGAGATCCAGGCACTGCGGCAGAAGCAGGTGTCTCGCACCCAGCTGGGCGACCTCTACGACCAGGAGCTGCAGGAGCTGCGCTCCATGCTGGAGCAGATCCACCACGAAAAGGCGCAGATCCAGCTCGACACCGACCACATCGAGGAGGACATCCAGCGGCTCAGGGACCGCTTTGACGAAGAGGCTCGCATCCGGGAGGAGACAGAGGCCATCATCCGCGTCCTGAAGAAGGACTCGGGCGAGTCGGAGTTGGTGAAGTCCGAGTTGGAGAAGAAAGTTCAGTCGCTGCAGGATGAGATCGCCTTCATCCGCAACAACCACGAGGAAGAGGTGAGCGACCTCATCGCCCAGATCCAGGCGTCTCAGGTGACCGTGGAGAGGAAAGACCTGCAGAAGGCAGACATCACCGAAGCTCTCCGGGAGATCCGCAGCGAGCTGGAGGGCCACTCCAACCAGAACCTGCAGCAGGTGGAGAACTGGTTCATGTGCCGCTACGCCAAGCTCACCGAGGCTGCGGAGCAGAACAAGGACGCCATCAAGTCCGCCCGTGATGAGATATCCGACTACCGCCGCCAGCTGCAGTCCAAGACGGTGGAGTTGGAGTCTGTCCGCGGGACAAGGGACTCGCTGGAGAGGCAGCTGAACGACATCGAGGACCGCCACAACAGCGACCTGTCCAGCCTGCAGGTAGGAGACAGCTCCGTGCAGCACCAGAGCCGTGCTTAAAGATAACCAGAATAGACTTTTTCATATTAAATAGCATATTATTTAATGTTTTAACAAATGTTTTGTGTATTCAAAAGTTAGTAATGGGAGTCTGGGTTGCTGTCATGGTGATTGACAGGATGGATCAAGTTAATTTGCTTTTAATTTCACATTTATTTCATAGCTTAGTGACGCACTTTTTATTTGAGAAACTTAAAAAGCGCAAATTAACTTAATAACAGTAAATAGATTGTATTCTCTTTCCTATATCAAGCTTAAGGACTTGTGTTGAAACATTTTTTTTTTTGCTGCGTAACGATTGAAATGAGCGCATCATCACTGCGCTGACTTTCCAAGTGTGAGGAAACAGTTAAAGGGAGACACTGCAGCAGTCTCCCTCTCCCTCTCTCTCTCCCTCTCTCTCTCCCTCTCTCTCTGTATTGCTGAGTCAGAGGCATGGGTCAATGCCTTCATTGGCTCTCTCCTTGCATCACACCACTGAGATTTGGGGGTGGGGTGGGGGTGAGGGTGAGGGGGGGTGTATTGACAAGTGTGGAGGCTGTCCTTGAAAAAGAGGCATTCAACATCTCTAGAATACTGTATTGCGTCAGAATATATTTAAGCAACAGCCTTTGGTGCACGGAGTCCGTGGAGTTTATACAAATGTGCAGAGAGATAGGAGTTTAGATTAAAGGTGAACTGTAAAAGGGTTTTGGAAGTGAGTTTTGATAATCTGTGAGCAGTGATATTCAGAGCAGCATCAGAAAAAGAGGATGTAGGTTCGTCCTGCAAGTCACTCTGTCGCAGTTAATCGACCTTGTGTTTCGTCTGCTCTGTTTTTCCTCAGGAGACAATTCACCAGTTGGATAATGAGCTCAAGAGCACTAAATGGGAGATGGCTCGTCACCTGCGCGAGTACCAGGACCTGCTCAATGTCAAGATGGCCTTGGACATTGAGATTGCTGCATACAGGTACATACTGACATGCATCTGACATTTGAAAAGCACTAGAAATAACATTTAACAAAATTGACAGCAAAAGTGATGACTGAATGCACAATGCATACATCTGTCATCCCCAGGAAACTCCTTGAGGGTGAGGAGACCCACTTCAGCACTTTCCCCTATCGCCAGGCCGTCACCCCAACCAAAATCTCCAAGTCTAAATCAGACACTACCAAGCTTAAGGTGCAGCACAAGTTTGTAGAGGAGATCATCGAGGAGACGAGGGTGGAGGATGACAAGTCTGACATCGACGAATCCCTGGCAGAGATAGCACAAGAGCTGTCTGCCACACTTGGAGGAGAGGAGGGAGAGGAGGAAGAGGGTGAGGAGGGAGGAGAGGGAGAGGAAGCAGAGGGTGAAGGAGAAGAGGGAGAGGGCGAAGGCGAAGGTGAGGAGGAAGTCGTAGCCGCCACTGAAGCCAAAGTCAGCGCTAGCGCACCTGGCGAGGAGGAAGAAGAGGAGGAGGAAGAGGGAAAAGGTGGTGATGAGGAGGAAGAAGGGGAGGGAGAAGGTGGCGAGGAAGGAGAGAAGGAAGAGGAAGGTGAGGGAGAAGGTGAAGATGAGGGTGAAAAGGGGGATGACGCCGAGGGAGGTGATGAGGGAGAAGGAGAAGAGGGAGGAGAGGGACAGGAGGAAGTTGAGGAGACAGTGCTGTGCTCCAAAGCTCCAGAGTCTAAAGCCTCTCCTGACAAAGAGAAGGCCGGAGACAAGGAAGGAAGTGGAGGAGAGGAGGAAGCTGGTGCTGAAGAGGAGGGTGGCGATCAGGATGAAGATGCAGGCAGCGACAAAGCATCCAAAAGCGGAGATGAGAAAGAGGAAAAAGAGGATGCAGACAAAGGCAAAAAGGAGGATGAGAAGACAGTAAAAGATGAGAAAGCGGACGACAAATCAGAAGAAGCTGTAACCAAGACGGAAGCTCCCAAAACAGAAGCAGCAAAGTCCGAAGATAAGAAAGAAGAGGCTGCCAAGACTGAAGCATCAAAACCTGATTCTCCCAAATCTGAATCCCCAAAGCCTGGATCCCCCAAGTCTGAATCACCTAAACCTGGATCCCCCAAGTCTGAATCACCTAAACCTGGATCCCCTAAGTCTGAATCCCCCAAGCCTGCATCATCTCCCAAATCTGAGTCCCCCAAAGAAGGCTCACCAAAAGCTGGATCCCCCAAACCAAGCTCCCCTAAATCAGAATCCCCGAAACCCGAATCCCCAAAAGCTGAATCCCCAAAAGCTGAATCCCCAAAGACAGAGACCGCCAAGCCTGAGGCCCCTAAAGCTGCTGAAGACAAATCAGAGAAGAAGAGTCAATCAACAGACGACAAGAAGGTAGAAAAGAAGGACGTCGCCATGAACGGTGAATTAGACAAGAGCAGCCCAGAGGAGAAGGAGAAGAAGGACGAGGAGAAAGAAGTCGACGTGATCGCTAACGGCGTGGACGAGAGCCCCGTCAAGGAAGACGGCAGCCAGAAGGTGGTGATCACCAAAACCGTCGAGACGATTACCACCGGAGAGGACGGCTCCAAGCTCGTCACCAAATCCGTCACTGTGACCGAGACGGTGAAGGAAGACGTGGAGGAGGTGATGCAGGAGAAGCTGGTCACGACCAAGAAGACGGAGAAGCACTCCACCCAGTCCATCAAGCAGGTCACCGAGGCCGAATGAGCAAACTCCGCGACCAGAAGAGAGGACACGAAGACAAGCAATCAACTCAGAACTAACATAACAAAGAAAAATCATACAGCTAGAGCGATGTAATAAAGATAACCACTCTCAAACATACAAAAACAAAATCATAGAGAGAAGCCAAAACTTAAAAATGCTACAAATTTCCAAACTGCATGTTGAGTGACAGCTTTAAACGGGCTTCGCTGCAGACGTGGTCGGGAGCAAGTGACTGAGACATTTTATCCTCTTTTTCCTTTCTTTCTGCAGTTCACGGGCGAGCTCGCGGGCGGGAGGGCGGGAGGGAGGGGGGTCTCTGCATGCTAGCTCAGGAGAGTGGAGTACTTTCCTCTCTTATCTGTATGTATGGTAGAAATACACTGTAAAAAGAGTAAATATGTAAAAGGATGTAATGTAAATGCAATGTGGGTGGGAGAGTGAGAGAAATATTATTCAAGTTAAGAGGTTTTTTGAGTTTAAGTATTAAGGGTGTGGGTGGGAGGGAGGGCAGGACAGGCGGGTAGCAGGGTCCTCTACAAAGATACTGAAGACGCCTTACTTGACATGTGAAGATACCAACTGAGCCAAAAAAAGAAAAGAAGAAACTAACAAATACACAACATACAGAGTGATGATAGAGACGGGCAGCAGTATGATAGACACATGACCATATACATCCAGTAACTGAAGCAGTTAAAGCGTAAAACGAAAACCTGAAGAAACTCCTAGCCTTAAACATGCTTTTTATCAGTGTCTGTTATGTTTACCTGAGTGCAACTGAAAAATAAAAACTGTAAATGCGCAGATTCATGCATTCTTGTATGCATAGGATGGACTTGAATTTAAATACAGAAATAAATGAGGTGCTACTGTTTGCAATCCCATGACTTTACTCATCATGAACGATTTCCCAGCAGCATTTGCTTAATAAATGTCATAATGAAGTCAAAAAAAAAGATTGTGTCTTGTCGTTTTATATTATTTGAGTCGTGACTTTAAGTTGTTGATATCCTTTGAAGAGCTTTACACTTGTCATCATCATCAACCATTGTTTATCCACAGTAAACTGCACATTAAGCTCCTTTACATTCACATTTATACGGGCTAGAAGAATATATAATATATGATAACAACCACAATACCATGATGAAAAAGCCCATTAAAAAACAAATAACTAGCAGTGATGTCTGGCAACAAAGATAAACAGCAATAAAAAAAAAAGTAAAATGATGAAAAAGTTAAATAAAAAGCTAATTAAAAAAATACCTGCCAGGTAGAAATGATATATAGTGACAAAAGCAGCAATAAAAAGAATTAAACACAGAAAATAAAAACAATAAATAACAACCCTGTCAACCCTGAAATCAACAAAATAAAGATTAAATGTTTAGTTACAGAATTAATGGCTTTAATAAAAAAAATAAACATCCCAAAGTGAGATCATGTTAAACTAATATTCTAATTATTTTATTTGTAAGAAAATAAATAATAAAAATAATAAAAAATAAATTATGTTAGCAAATACTGAAAAATAATATTGCTATCAATATGTGAAAAATGTGTTAATGATTATCAAATGGGAATATTACAGAAATTGAAATTATACATGAAAGCATTTGCTCTGACCCCAGATGACCGGTACATCTTATTTTGGATTTCACACTTAACATGAAGTTCTATTTTAAGATTTAGAATGAATATTAAGACAAAAAAATACAAGAAAATTATAGTATTGTGGTTGCGTGATGTTTTAAATTGTATATTTTATATAACATTTTAGGTCGACATGTAAAAGCCCAACTAGGGACAAGAGTTAAAAATCAGAAATAGCTATAAACTCTCTGTGCGACACGCAAGTCCCACACCCTGTATTGGAACTACATATAATTACATCATCCCTTTCCCTATCAAATTAAAATAAAATGAAATAAATACATAATAAAGGAGCTCTTCAAAATTAACACAAGTTATCAACCAAGGAGCTGACTTATCTAATCTAATATAAAAAGTTCACTTTTTTTTTTTTTAAATTAATGCCATTAATCAATTCCATGACATTTTTAGTGGATACTTAATTTCAGAGAGTGATAACATTTGACTGACCATGCGGAACGGACGGGTAAAATTTATTTCTATAGGCTTATGAGTTCAAGTATCGCTGAAACATATTTCTTCGGCTTTAAATTGGATTATTGTGCTGCTGAACTCATTCGCCTCGAGGTTTAAAATATGTGGCTCTGTCTTAATTTTCTGTCAACAGCCAAACATATGGCAGATGTTATCGCTGAGAGGCTGGGTGCAAAGAGATAACACTGTATCAGTGTCTTATAATTTAAACAGTCAGTTTTTTAACAAGCCACCAGGGCTGTATGCACCATACCTGATGCACAGAGCGGCTGCTGCAGACTGTCGACACTTAATGTCTCCTCAGGGGAGTAAAATAACAGAGCAGCTGCAGGGTGATGGCAGGTGCCACAGGATAATGTGCATCAGTGTGGGTTTGTGTGTGTGGATGGTCTCTAATCACATTACAGGAGATAATAGATGTGGAGCAGAATGTAAACTGTTACTAGTCTTTTTGTAAATGACTAATTTCAGGTAATTGCAAAAACAAGGTTATGGGTCGTCTTTTATCAACATATAATTATTCCCAATGAGTGCCGGTTTTACATTTCACATGTAAATGGAATAATAAAACAGAACACACTGTCACATCAGAGTAATCATTATAATCACCATTTCTCTTAGTGTGTCACTAAAAGCATGCAATTACAGTAACTAATGAGTGGCACCCTTAACTACTGTGTGTGTGTGTATGTGGGCCTTCATTTGGTAATCTTTGTCTCAGTTTAGACTGAGACCAAAGCCTGGACAAAATCTCAAGGCACACCTGTATTTATATCTGTGCACAATAGCATCTTTAACGTGTGTTATCACTCTTATCACGACATAAGACAATAAAAATAAGAAAAACAAGACAGGTAGATTTCGTGATACTGTCTACTGACGGTTGATTTTATCTTTTCTTAGGTGGTAGGTCATCTCTGCTGGTGCTTTGCTGTAATTTGCTCCGTACAATAAAGCCATCTCTTATCCTACTCATGGCTTTCTCCTTTTAAATGTTATCATCCCTCACACTGACTGCCTGTCAGTGCTTTTGTTGTGTCACACACTTATAATTCCCTCACGTGAATGGTGACAAGTAGGTTCCCTGTGAAGGCTTTTTAAAATTAAATTAAATTTAATCACATTTTTATGGCTAGAGTTTGCCTCTTTACTAGGAAACGGGTGCGCACAACATACTGATACAGTCAATCAAATATTAATTCATAATTTTTTTATCGGCCCAGATGGATTTTGCAATTATAATGTGAGGATGTCTGCATTGGCCTCAAGACACACCATTTGAGAACCACTGCACGAGTCAATGAGATGATGCATGCTTCCTTCTGCGCGGTGATACCATAGGAGGGTGTACTTTGGTAGAAACAAAATAGTTCCGACATGACAAAGCTCACAAGGTCTGTAAATTATCTCAAATAACTAGGTCATGATTTCTGGAAAGAGACGTTGCTGTTGAGTTTTTCAGATGTATTTTTTGGCACTTGAGCACCACAAGCCGAGTGCTCTGGTAAGGCAGACGTCTCTACGGCCGATATATCCAACACTCTGTAACACACACCAAAATAATCTAGATCAGGGGAGTCAAACATACGGCCCAGGCGCCAGAACCTGCCTGCCAAAGGGTCCAATCCAGCCCACTGGATGACCTTGCACATCTAATAGTGATGCGCTCGTGAAGGCTAAGAGGTGCCAAGTTTTCCGGAGCAAGTTAAACACTGAGTAGCTTTTCCCCCCTGACCAGAATGCAGTTCTTCTCCTCAACTTTAGTTTGGTGTGGTGTTGTCAGGATTAGGCTACTACACAGTAGTGGAAATATCTGAAAAATGCACATGTAATGACTGTGACTGAATGTGGAAAAACTAAGAAGTATTGTTGAAATAATTGCATTTATTCTTTTGAAGACATCAGAGACAGTTTGTCATCTGTTTTACAGATGGATTAGCATTTTTAAAATGTACCTCTTTAAACGAAAAAGGGAAATATTTGGAGGCATTTGTTATTTATAGGATATTATGCAGTGGTTTTACTGCTACGACCCACCTGGGCTCAAACTGGACTGTATGTGGACTGTGAAATGAAATGATTTAGACAACCCTGATCTACTGATAAATAGCACTACAGCTATGAGGGGAAAGGACATTTTAGTTTTGGGGTGAATTGTCCCTTTAACTCATATGAGGCTGTAACACACTCATTAGATCAATCCAGTCCTTTATAACAAGGTGTGTTTGCATATGTGGAGTTTATTAGTATAATTTTGCCCGCATTAAGGGAGCTTTAAGAGGTTTAAGAGGTTTTAAGCTGTGCCTTTGTAAGTCCAGGTGGACAGCAGTTGTCATGGCAGCCAGCAGTAGCTAATGTTAGCTAGCATGTGCTACAGGTCATTTGAGAGCAGCAAAGTAGAGTCAGGGTGCGTTTTATTGCTTATGAATCAATTAGTGGAGGGAAAGGTGTGTGGACGGGACAGGTGAGTGTTTAAAAACACAAAGGGAAGTTTACTAGTGATTATAGTTTGCCTCACTTACCAACACTGTCAACGGCAGCCGGTTGTCGTCATACACGGTAAGTCTCACTCTCATAACTCATAAACCTGAACACACGCACAAACGCACATTTCCAGTGTTCATTGTGAGTGCATTAATTCGCTTTGAAATCATAAAGACGCTTGTTATAACTCCAGAACTTACCTAAAAATCCTCACGTTTATTTAAGTTTTCTTCTGTGTCAAATTAATCCAGTGATATTAATCTCCATATCCACAGGTACATCGCTAGCAGGGTATGCTAACAGCTAATTCGCCATATTCTAAATGTTTTATTAATGGAAATTTGACTAAATGAAAGCCACCTGAGCCCTTGAATAGAAAATAATAATAATAATAATTATTATTAATAATGATAATTGTCTATTCTCAACTCTGTCAGCCACTATTGGCTAAAAAAAAAAAAAAAAAAGCAGCAAATGTAAGCAATATTATACTTCCTGTTTACACCCACCAAAGCATCATGGGAGTTCCAAATCCAGTAGGGGTGCGTCCCAAATCGCATACTTTTTCTTTTTACTTTCAGTAGGTGCTGCAGCTGAACTTTAAAAAAAGTATGTACAGCTGTCGCCATTTACCAAGAGAGCTCTGTTGTTGTTACTTTGCAATGTATGCAGGTTGACTTGTTGTTGTTTACAGTAGGCCTATTTGTAATTATTTTTGTTCACTTAAACAATTAGCAGTCCTATTATACTATTAGACTGGTCACCAGTTACTTGAATACACTGTGACTTCTGACAACTGTCAGTCAGCTCTCATCTGTTTGTGGCTGTGACATATGCATACTTCAAAGTTGGACTGGATGTAGTAGAACATCCTGGTATTTTTGGCATACTGCATTTCATCTGCTTTCTATTACTACTAAATCTTTTTCTGGCATACTATATAGTATGGTAGTATGAGTGATTATGTGATTGTAGCCCAAATAGAAGTAGTCAGTGTTGGGAAGGTTGAAATACACTAGGTTACAGACTACTAATTACCTTGTCAAACATGTAATTATTGTATTTACTTCAGAGTATTGTAACTTAATAAATTTTATTACTTTTTGATTACTTTTTTTTAACAAATGTTTAAAGCTGGGCAATAAAGCTAAAATAAATCTCCGGAAATAGGCTATGCCAAAAGAAACAGAATGGATGTTATATTCTACACCACAAACATTATACATATACAGTATGTATGTAGCCTTTGTAATCACCAATATTTTGATTAGCAACTGTAATTTAATTACATATTTTTTCTCTGTAACTGATTACAATTTAATTTATTGTGTAATGTAATTACAAAGCTCTGTTGCATGTAACTAGTTACTCCCCAACACTGATAGTGGTAGAGGTGAAAAATCTTTATTTTATCCTTTTTTTGTGTGTGGCAATATCAATATATTATTATGATTATATATATTTTTTTTACATATGAAGTATCAGAATTTTGCATTTAAATGGTTGGGGAGTTGTTTTGGGAGCCACATTTGTCTCAGTTATGTCTGACACAGGGCCTTTGGGCAACACAATACATACTGAATTTGTTAGGATATAATGAGCTACTGTCAGTGTTTCTAATCACCTGATCATCTGGAAAATGTGAAATTAGTGAATAGCACATGCTTATATCTCTCAACCACTGGAACAACAGCATTTACAGAGATACAACTAATGTTGTATATCTTCATGTACTTGTCAGCTCAAAATCAATGACACACATGGCTTTAAGAGGTGTTTATTTACCACCAAAAACTCACACACTCGCGTCTGCTTTCAGCAATTACACATATTACATTCAATCAGTAAGTGTGCAACCAGACCTTTATGGACTACTCTGGATATTGGCAAGCAGTTAACCTTGATTTGTTGCTGTAAATGGCTATTGGACTGATTTATTGAGCACCATGTTAACAAGCAGATTTGAGAGGAGAGCGTAGATGCCTCTACAGGTTATCGAGCTAATGGACAGTCTTCACTAAAGTTTGCGTCTGGCCTATTTTTTACCCTTTGTGCTCTTTTCTTCGGCAGCCTCGGCTTTGGCTGCTTTGACCTCCTCTTTCTCCTTTTTGGCATCGGCTTTGTCGTCTGTCTTCGGAGCAGCTTTGTCGTCGGCTTTGTCGTCTTTCTTGGCATCGGCTTTATCTTCTTTCTCTTCGCTCTTTTTTGCTTCTTCTTTCTCCTCTTTTTCCTCTTCTTTTGCTTCCTCCTCTTTGTCATCGCCTCCTTCTGGTTTTACCTCCTCTTGTGCTTCCTCTTTGGCCTCAGCCTCCTCTTCTTCTCCTTTTTCCTCCTTCTCTCCCTCCTCTTCAGCGGCCTCTTCTGTCACCTCTTCTGTTTGTTGCTCTTCATCACCACCTGTATCAGCACATGAGAATTTTATTATTACTTTTCATCATGATCATAATAATTCATGTTTAAAAGAGAAATGAAAACAATGCACTAACCCTCTTCACCCTCTTTGGCCTCCTCCTCTCCTTCCTTAGCCTCCTCTTCATCTTCTTTTTCTTTATCTCCCTCCTCCTCCTCTCCTCCCTCTTCTTCCTCCTTCTCCTCTTCCTCCTTTGTCTCCTCTGCCTCCTCTCCTCCCTCCTCTTCTTCCTTCTCCTCCTCCTCTGCTTCCTCCTTTACCTCCTCCTCTGCCTCTGCCTCTGCCTCCTCTTCCTCCTCTTCAGCTGGTGGGCTGGCCTCTGCTTGCTGGGCCTGGCTGGCGGAGATGATCCCCTCAGTGGTGCTGACAGAGCTGAGCAGACGTGATGTCATCAGGTAGGAGGTGCCAGAGCTCAGGCTGGAGAGGACGGGCCGGGCGAAGGAGGGCACTGAGAAACTTTGGCTGTACAGAGAGGACACACCCCCGGACACTCCCACACTGAAGCGAGACTCCTCTCCTTCCAGCAGCTTCCTGTAGAGGTTGGTGTAAAGACAGGAGATGAGTGCTACAGTGGATGGGAGCTCAGTTAGGGGCAAAATGTGGAAAGTGAACTTCATGCTGATAAATCTTATCAAGGCTTTGTCTTGGAAGTTGTTTACCAAAATAAAAGTGGTCTGCCCTTTTTGACCTTTCCTATCCTGAGAGCCTAAACCAACATAAATCACTTATACATTTGGTTTTGCCAGAAGTTTGCACAGAAGTTTGCAGACCTATCCACATAAAAAGAAACATGAGAAATACAGTAGGTTTGTTCGACCATGTGAGTAAATGTTAAGACATATTTTGACCTCAATTGACCTTGTGAATGACCTCTAAATCTCTCTAAAACTTCCCCATAAACCATGCTGAAATCAACACTAATAACTTGACCTCTTTGCTGCCTTTTCATTTTCAAAAATCCTCACTGTTGTTATTTCTCACCTGTATGCAGCGATCTCGATGTCCAGAGCCATCTTGACATTCAGTAGGTCCTGGTACTCTTTCAGGTAGCGTGCCATTTCTTGTTTGGTGCCCCTCAGCTCACTCTCCAGCTCTGCGATGGTGTCCTGAATAGAAAAAGTCAAGTCAGGACAGAAAGACATATAAGATGAAAACAAATGAAACACCTGAGTGATAGTTTTAAAGATTAAAAGCCCCAAAAATCAAAGCATCTGAATAATTAATAACATCGTGATAGAGTACATCTGTGACCATTACTGACATGCATAGCATCTATCTCAGCTCTCTGCTTGTCCTCTATCTCGTGCAGCTGCTTCTCCAGGGAGTCGTTGAGGGCCCTGCACGCATCGATCTCAAGCAGGCGGGCCTGGAGCTGGCGACGGTACTCTCCCGCCTCGTCCTTGGAGCTTCTCACGGCGTCGCTGTGCTGAGCCACGGTTTCAGTCATGGAGCCCACCTTCCCTCTGAACCACTCCTCTGCTGCTTGCATGTTTCTCGCCGCCAGCCTTTCGTACTGGGACCGGATGTCCCTGAGAGCCCCGGAGAGGTCGGGGGTTGCGGCCTCAGACTCTACCGCCACCTGGACACCCAGCTGAACCTGGGCCTGAAGCTCAACCACCTCGCCTTCGTGGATCCTCTTGAGGAAGGCCAGCTCCTCCAGCAGAGTTTCGACGCTCTTCTCCAGCTCGGCTTTAGCTAAGGCAGCCTGGTCAGCCTCACGACGAGCGTCCATCAGCCTGCCCTCAGCCTCTTCACGAGCCAGCACTTCCTCCTCATATCGACTCTGCAGGGCACTCAGGGTTTGTTCCAGTCGCTCTCTCTGTCCCAGGACGGCCTGTTGTTCTGCCCTGGCCTCATCAACAGCAGCTCTCAGGGAGCGGGCCTCTTGCTCGTAAAGCGCCCTCAGGCGGGATGGCTCAGCATGCCTCTGCCTCAGCAGCAGTAGCTCTGCCTCCAACGCACGGTTCTGCTGCTCCAGCTCACGCACCCTCTCAATGAAGCCAGCAAAGCGGTCGTTGAGGTCCTGCAGCTGGCTGCGTTCTTGGGTGCGTACAGCGCGGAACTCAGAGCTGATCTGAGCGGCCTGGCTGAGCTCCAGCTCCAGGGAAGAGGCTGGTGAGGAGGAGGAGAGCAGCACCCGGCCGGGAGAGGAGTACTGCAGACGGGATGAGGACAGCGGGGCGGTGTGGGAAGAGTAGACAGAGTGGGTCCTCCCTCTGGTCACCACGACACGAGGGGGGGCCTCGACATACCAGCGTCTGTATGACGAGGAGGAATAGTAGGGGTCATATCCGATGCTACTCATGGCTGAGTGGTGGGAGGACAGGCTGCTCTCCCTCTCCTCTTTGTGTATGTGTGTGTGTGTGTGTGTGTGTGTGGGGAGGTGTGTGAAGGGCTCAGGTTTAAGCCTCGACTGCCTGCCTGCTGCAGCAGCCTGTGCTTTTATAGCAGGACGGTGAGCTCTGACGCAAGCGCTTTCCCCAAACTCTGACAATGCAGGCTCGATAGGCTTACACTGCAACGGCAAGATGTTGAACAGAGAGGGTCCCTGGGAACGAGCGTAGGAGGGATTCGAGTCAAAGATAGGGAGAGGAAAAGACAGGAGGGAAGAGGTCGTAAACTTACATGATATGGATCCGTGCTTCTGTTTATCTTGTCATAACTATAACGGTCATCCGAGGTAAGTTTCTAGAGAACAGATAGCAGATAAATCACAGTGCAGCAAGAACGCAAATGCATACAAAACAAGAAATAGAGCATGTCACCATTTTAAACACAGAACCTGAACCTGAACCTGCAGCAATACTGTAAATATATGGGATACGATTTGTTAGGGGTTTCATATACTACCGCAAAAAACATGGCAAAAACATACTTGTTGTGCTGCCCTTACTGCAGGAGAGGGAGAGAGGGGAGGGGGGGTTGTCCTGATTTAACAACCGTGACACAGCATCTCTCCTTCTGGTGGAGAGCAGAACTACAGCCACAACCTCAAAAGACCTGCAGCGATAAAATCCCACCCAAACAGAGGGTTAAGACGTCACATGTTGCAGACACCATGCACAATGTAGGGCAGGCAAACCCAAGTAATATTAATATGCTTTCAGATCTCTTGGTCCACCAATAAACCCTTATGGAAAACTAACAGCATATAAGCAAACATGGCTGGTCATGTCTTGAATCTGGCAGTTATTCAAGGTGATTAAATTTAGTTTTGCACAGATTAAAACCCTAAAATGTGATGACAACATTGCATTGTCTGTGCCGGTGTCACCAGACGTGTACAATACATATCAAATAACGTATATAATGTTATCTTCATGTTCTCCTCTTAAAAATATGCACTACTGTTGTTTTGTTTTGTTTTCCTGTGCAGCTGTGTAAAAGGAAAGGTTTTTATCTGTTAAAGAAAAGCCTGTCAGGTTGTTCTTTCAGTTCTATGAAAGACAAACAGTCCCTCTCATCTGCAGCACAGATACCCTGGCAGGTCAATTACACCCAGCTGCTGACATGCATTTTCTTTTAGTGTGTGACTGGTGAGTGTGTGTGTGTGTATGTGCAGGTATGCAGTAGCTTAAGGAAAATTTATGCTGGGAAATTCATCCTGCATTCGAGCTCCATGCATAAATGAACTGTATTGCAGTGCTTTGCAGCAATATCTGTGTTTGTGTGTGCGTGTGCACGTGCGTGAGTCTTGAGTGTGTCTTTGTTCATGATCCATAGTGTTAATGCTCCAGTAATTTGCCTATGCAGCAAAGGCCCCCGGTACTTACAGACAGTGCTGCGCCCAAGCAGAAGTGAGGCAGGCAGCGAGAGGTGGGGGACTTCAGTGGGCGCTGCATGGACTCTGCTGCAGGCTGAGTCATCGTAACAGTTGTGATCACACAAACTCCCCTGTGTACACTCTCTCCCACCCCAGCAGCAGTCTGACAATCTGCACCGGGGCGATTTTTGGCAGACAAGATGCTTACAGGACCTGGGGAAATGAAAAAGGGAAAGTAGAACATTAACTTCTCTTACCCGACAAATTAACTCACTTATAGTGCTAATTTTCTAGGTCTTGCTTGTTTTCCCTGTGAAGCTGATTAACATAAGAGATCAGAGTGTCAAATTATTACTATTAGATTTCCTAGTAACTCCAGGCATCAAGGCTAAACTAATGACAGCATAAAAACTGTTAAAAACTGCAGCCTTGTAATGCACAACATCCATGTTCCAAGCCTTCCAGCCTCAGTATATCATCAACAGTTGTTCTCTTGCTGTTCTGTACATGTAGATACACATCCTCTTATATGTCTCAAGGGAATACTTTACCCCCAAATGATTTGTTTATTAGTATCTCATTCTCTTAGGTTAAATTTGTGAGGAAAACTATAGAAAGCCATATAATTTTTGATGAATGTAAGACAGGTGATGCCATTTAACACTAGCAAAACTACACAGTAAGTGTTTTTAAGTTATACATTGGCAGTTACAGGCCCTTACATTGTACAGGATCACTGATTCACTGGCATTGGCACATGCTTGGTGGCAAAAGTGAGGTTAAATAGCTATAAATAGTATTTATTTACTCTTTATGGGCACATTGTTAATCTTCTTTTGGCCACTAGGGGCACTCTGAATCACAAGCTGGCAGATACACAGCCTCCACCATTAATAATACTCACGGTTTGATCATTTACCTGTCAAAGAACAGAAAAGGCTTTAATTCAGTGTCTCTGGTGTTAGATTTCTGGCACCACAACACATGCATTGCTTCAGAACAACAAAGATAACATTCTGGCAAGCGAACAAACAAACAAAAAAACCCACTATCATTATACACTTTGTTGCATCTCACATTATGAATACGCTACTGCAGTGCAATCAGTTTCAGTACTTGCTTTCACATTCAGTGCTTACAGCCTATGCAGGTATACAGGTCTTAAAGAAAAAATAGTGCATCAGCTTGATACAATGCACCAGAACCCAGTGTAACATTACACCTGGCCCACTATGAACCCAAACTCTGATTTAACAGAGTAAATGTTAACTTATTTTGTGGACACACAAAAGATTCAAAGGAACTACAACTAGATACAAAACGACTACAAAAAGTCACAAAATGACAAAAAAAGACATAAATATGCCTCAAAGAGAAACAGAATGACCTCAAGGAGACACAAAACAACCACAAAGAGATGCTAAGGACCTACAAATAGACACAAAATTGCCACAAGGACACAATTATACCTCAAAGAGACAAAACAAGCATAAAGAGATGCAAAGAAGCTGCAATTCTGGCCTCAAATAGACATAAAACGAACACAGAAGGATTGCAAAAGAACTACAAAGAGACACAAAACAACCACAATGAGATGCAACCAAACTACAGAGAGACACAATTATACCTTAAAGAGACATAAATGACAATACAGAGATTCAAAGGAACTGCAACTAGATACAAAACGACCACAAAAAGTCACAAAATGACCAAAAAAAAGACACAATTATATCTCAAAGAGAACAGAAGGACCTCAAAGAGACACAAAACAACCAGAAGGACACAATTATACCCCAAAGAGACAAAGCGACCACAAAGACATGCAAAGGAACGACAATGAGACACAAACAATTGTACTTCCAACGACACACAAATGACCACAAGTGCACAGAGAACGACCACAAAGAGAAACAAACAAAGCAAAAAGATGCTTTACAACTACAAAGAGATGCAAAAGAGAACAAAAGATGCAAAACCACCACAGTGTGTCTTGCTCTAATGGAGAGGTGGTGGGGCCTTTGGATTATCTGTGCCCGGGGGCCCATTGTCTCAAAATCCGCCCATAATGTTTGACTGCAGTACGTTCAACAGTGACTATATGTCAGCGCTTTGCTTGGCAGGAAGCAAACAGCTTGTTTACCAGCTTTTCTTTTGCTGGAAAATGGTTTCCTACAGGAGCCCAGCAGCAAATCTGACATAGGACCGAACCTAGCAGCAGAGCTAGATATTAGTCTTCATTAGTGCAGCTTTGAGAGCCATATTTTCATGTTAATTTTGTTAACGTCAGTTCACCACAGAACCAGTGACCCAGCTAAAACAGGCACATCCAGTGTTTTTCCTGCAGCATCATCCTTGTTAGTTCCCACTTTGTACCACACAGTAACCTAACCCTTATCAGGATCACATGATGCTGCTTGGCCTCACGCCTGGAATCCCATTAATATCATATTTTCAGCCTATTGTATTTCTCTCTTTTTTCTATATATGGATGATAATTTGATTGGCAGTGGCAAGAGACACTGACTTTGCCTGACAGCTTTGGCTCCGTGGCTTAGCTTCCAAGCTTTATCAGCACTTCTATCTCCGTCCTGTGAGTGTGAGTGCTTCCCAACATTGAATTTCATGAAGGATACTGCAGAATATTCGCCTTCGATTATTTGTCTCGGTTGTGTATAATATTTCCAGTAGGACTCAACTTCAGACACAGCTGGAGTCATTAAGTATAATAAAAGTATGTTGTAGTGATACTGAGACAGAGCAACTTCCTGTCAGAGAGCAGAGCTTTGATCTTTGGTTTGCAGTCAGCCTTATGCTTGTACAGCATATACAGCTGCTGCGACATATAATGTGCTATAGGTACATCTAACAGTCTTACTCAAACTACAGTGTGACATGTTGCATGGTGCATGTTAAAGGGTATTTGTGTAAATGATCCTAGAGCAGCTCCTAGAGGTGATGGACAGAAATAGCACTTTATAAATCCTCTCAGTTTAAAGTTAAACACTTTATGATGGTTTTTCAGGCTGGACCATGTGAAGGCCTCATCAGCCAGGATGCAGTAAACTTTGTTTTATACTGACAAACTTTTGCACACTAATTTTATGCCTTTTGGTGCATCTTTACCCTGTTTTTTTCTCAATTGAGCTGGTATTCTTCCACTGGCTTTTGAGGTTGGGTGATTCAGGAGGTTGGGCGATTAGTTGTATGATTTGGGTGAAGTCAGAAGTGAATCCCACTTTCTGTACGAACTATACAATGTACAAAAACATACTGTACCTTGACATGTACTGGTGCTCAGATGATGCTTGTGGCGCTTTTTTTTTTTTTTTTCAAATTTTATTGTTTTATGTTGTCATAATGTGTATGCTGCACTCTGGTTGTTTTGGTGTTGGCTTGTTTGATTTAATAATGTCTTTAATAATGACCATGTAGGCTGGGCATAATTGTTTTGCATGACAAAATAATAATAAAAATATATATATTGTCAAGGTGTGCCTGCAGGTCCCTAAAAAGTAATAAAATGTCTTAAATTCAGTTACATGAATAGATGATGTGATAGTGACAAACAGTCTTAAATTTGAATCTGAATCTTAATTGCTACAAACATTTAATCTATTATTTTAATTATCTAGCTTTCATTTCTTTTGTCACAATAAGTCTAAGACTGTAATACTGTCTTTTGACTTTATAATAATAATAATAATAATAATGATACTAAAAATCTATATTTATGAAGCACTTTTCAAAACAGTCAATAATTAAAACAGACAAGACATGAAAACAACTTTTAAAAGAACTGATAAAACAATTTAGTGTATACAAACTATGGAAATCAAAGACAGTCTAAATGCACTTACTACTCAAGTAAACCCAGAAAAGGCTCTATAATAAACATATGTTTTAAGAAGGGACTTAAAAGAAATCACTGACTGGGCTGATCTGATTTCCTCGGGCAGAGCTTCGGGGCCCTGACAGCAAAATGTAGCTGAACTGAACTCATTCTCGTAACCATATTCCTACATACAACCTACCTCTGCCCAGAACCACATATGCACTACTTACCTTTATACTTACCTGCAGTGCTTGACCATGAAAAAGATAACGGGCCCAAATTTTAGTTCTAAATTTGGTTTGAAAATCTCAAAAAAGTCTTAAAATTTAAGTGTCTCATACCTGTAGACACTCTTTTACAGGTTTCCCACATGTTGTTACCAATTAATTTTCAGAACTTTTCCGTAATAATTTATCTCCTTTCCATACTAGTAGTAGTAGTAACAGGCAGGTCTGTTCTTCTCAGGCATTTATGGATGAGCAAACTGCTAGCACTTGGTAACTTCACTCGCTCAGTAGACATTCCAGCTGCCAACTAGCTGCATATGCCAACAGACCAGACCAACACATACCACACTCCTTTTTGGAGGATAGAAAACCAAAAGATCCTGTGGATGTGAATGCAATTTGACATGTGCTTGGTTTATTATTTTGATAAATTTATATTAATTTACTTCTTGTTAAACAAAAATTTGTTGAATGCACATGTCCTACAACTATTTCGTGACCTTGCCTTAACCTTTTTGGCATTTTCCTGTTTTTCTCCTGATGTGACAGCTTGTTTCTTTTCACCAAAAGGGGGCGTGGCCTCGACACAATGCTGGTCTGGTCTGTATGTAATACATTACAATGGTCACGTGCAGCGCTAGAGTTTAAATAAGTAATACTAGTAACATATTTCATGTAATGTTAGACATGTTTTGGGATTCTTGTGAACATATTTTAAATAACAAAACAAAACAATGTAAATTCAAAACATTTCCAAACCATTTCCAGGCCTGGAAATCTGTCAAATTTCATAACTTTTCCAGGGATTTCATGACTGCGGGAACCCCACTTGTAACAATGCTTGTTATTCGTAGTAGTAAGAATAGTAGCTGCAGCTGTGGTGGTCAGTTAGTTGCATCATTGTGTTGCTACATGTACAGTAAGAGACAGCCCATGAGTGCACACTGTGGGCAGCTGTTAATTCAGCTGTGTTTTGGCAACATGTGTTTTCCCCTATCGCAGTGTAGCCTCGCTGTCATTGTTATACAAGCAACAAATGCCCTGTGAACAAATGTCATAGTAGCTAAACATATGAAGTGTAATGAGCTGTAGTTTCTCTCTCAGTGATGAAACTGTTCATCTCAGAGTGAGGAGCCTCTCTGCAGCCAACTCTGATCTTTACACTTTTGTTCCACACACCTCAGTTTAAAAGTCATGTTGCTATTTTGGCTTAATGTCTGACCTCTGGCCTTCCCAGCCACCACATGTCCCACCAGCCCAGCACAAGTCTGGCTCCATTGGCTGTTCATGTGTGTCCATCAGAGCATGAATGCCTCTCACAGGTGCAGAGCAGAGGAGGCCTGTCTGCTGTGCACTGCCACTGTCCAGGCTGCTATAAAAAGAGCGTGGCATGCTGGTCTGTGCTCACTGTTGGTTAGCCAGTGTGTGCACAACTTAGAAGGGCTGGGGGAACCGTGTTTGGTCTAAAGCTCACACTGTAAACATGGCTGGTGTCCATCGCTTGGTTATTGTCCGCCACGGCGAGAGCTCCTGGAACCAGGAGAACCGCTTCTGCGGCTGGTTCGACGCTGACCTCAGTGAGAAGGGCGTGGACGAGGCCAGGCGTGGAGCCCAGGCTATCAAGGATGCAGGCCTCAAGTTCGACGTGTGCTACACCTCCGTGCTGAAACGTGCCATCAAAACCCTGTGGACCATCATGGAGACCACGGACCAGATGTGGCTGCCCGTGATTCGTACCTGGCGTCTGAATGAGCGTCACTACGGAGGCCTCACCGGTCTCAACAAGGCGGAGACGGCTGAGAAGCACGGTGAGGAGCAGGTGAAGATCTGGCGCCGCTCATTTGACATCCCACCTCCAGTCATGGACAAGGACCATCCTTACCACAAAATCATCAGCGAGGTGAGACAACTACACGAAAAGAGGTGCTGAATAATTCAGAATGAGCAACACACTCAGCTGAACATCATAAAACAGCAGTTGACATTTTGAGTGCTCCGGTGTTATGTAACTTCTGTCAACTGTTGTGGGTGTAAAACACTGTCTACTATTCTTACCACCTCCAGTCCCGGCGCTACAAGGGTCTGAAGCCCGGTGAGCTCCCCACATGTGAGTCACTGAAGGACACCATCGCCCGCGCCCTTCCTTTCTGGAACGACGTCATCGCTCCTGAAATCAAGGCGGGAAAGAACGTCATCATCGCTGCCCACGGCAACAGCCTCCGTGGCATCGTCAAGCACTTGGAGGGTGAGCATTACAGTTTGTAGGTGGATAAAAAAAAAAGCAGAAGAAGAAAGTTCTGCAGCAAAAAGAAGACGTGAATGCCGACATAAAGTCAAACACAACAAAATAACCAAATATTTGAGTTTGAAAATAGCTTTCATTTGCATACAAGGCCTCAATAATCAGACACTTGTCTTTGCAAACACACACACACACAGTCGTGGATTACAGAGCATAAAAATAGCCTGCAGGGACTCAGCTGAGAGACAGGAGAGAGGGTCATGAGTGTGGTTCTCATTACAGTCACGACCTTTCTGTAGAAAGGTTGTACTTTTTCGAGGGGTGGCCAGACATGGATAAGGGAGTTATACAGCCAGAGGGCCTAAAGGGCAGTAGTAAATGTCAGATAGGAAGGGTGGGTGTCGAGGCTGCGGGAAATAAGTAGATCAGGTTTCTTAGATTGTAAAAAACAGATTGCTTTAATCAAAATAACTTCCAATCAGATACAAAGAAAAGTGCTGATTGCTTTTATTATGTAAGATCATTGTCCTTCCTGTCTGCCTCGCTGGGCACCAGACGGCCTTCTATTGGATCAATTACATTCCCGTTCCGTCTGCTGATCTGCGTGTCTGCCTGTCTTCCTAGGTATGTCTGATGCAGCCATCATGGAGCTGAACCTGCCCACAGGAATCCCAATTGTGTACGAGCTGGACGCAAACCTGAAGCCCGTAAAGCCCATGTCTTTCCTCGGCGATGAGGAGACCGTAAAGAAGGCCATGGAGGCCGTGGCCGCCCAGGGCAAGGCCAAGAAGTAAGCCCGAGGCTCCGTGAGAAGGCAGAAAAAAAGACTGTTCCCCCCCTTTTGTCCTTCATCTCTTCCTCCCGTCCATTTGTCCATCCTTGTAGTCCATTCCAACTGGGGAAATGTTTAATGGTTCTTTTGGAGACGAGCCATTTTCAGCACATTAGCCCTGTTTGTTTAAATGACAGACAGAGAGATGAGCCGTCAATCAAAGCGGACAGCCAGCCCCCGACATTTTATGCAGCCACACATCACTCAGCCCTTTTAAATTGTGGTTAAGCCCCATGTTGAGGGCGTCACCACCCTGGCACAACCAATAAAGAAACCATGTTTTTACGTAGGCCTGTGTCTGTGTCATTTTTCTTCTCATCTTATCATGTCGCTTTCTCCTTTTTTCTATCTTCAAATTACACTGTCATCCTTGTCTGTTACTCCTCCCTCCGTTTCCCATTTGGAAATCAGTGGTTTCAGCAAAGTGCAAAGGTGCTGCGAAATGTTATCCCGGAGGTAGAGAGGAGGGAGGGAGGGAAGGAGAGACTCTGAGAGAGACAAGTCATTGGGTTCACCCTGGCAGCATTCCCATGATGCAGGGAAGACCTTGTATAAGAGTTTTTACTGTCCTCCCTCATCACACTGAGGAGCACGCTGGTGAAGAATAATTCTGAGCAATTACCTATCAAACATAACCTACGCACAGGTGACTAATTAAAGCACAAACTTGGATAACGAATACATATGCTTCAATACAATTAGCATCCCCCTGGCATTGCTGTTAGCAGTGGTCTCTCTCAGGATGATAATGTCTCCATGAGAGCATAAAGGATCGCAGAACAGTTGAGTGACAATTATGTAAATCATATGCTATGAGCTTTGCAGTCACTATATTTATAGAGATTTTGGGCTGATGTTATTGAGCTCTTTCCACCAACACCACATCAAAACACTGAATGAGAAAATATGTTTTGGTAGATAACCATCCCTCCAGTAGAGTTCCAGGGACTTAAAAAATCCATGCCATAGAAAGATGAAGTTGTTCTTTTGGCTTGTGTTGGCCAAACTTTAAGGGTAAGTTGGGTATTTTTCACCATGGACCCTCTTTTCCCATATTTGTGTCTAAGTGACGAATGGGAGCAGCAGTTTTTGAGATTGGTAGTGCCACAGGACCGCTGTAGCTGCTGTTCTGTTGATTTATACCACCTTGCTGAAAAGAATATGAGAAGAATATAATATAAGAATATGGGGACCATATTTCATTACTGTGTTATAATATATTTATTTGAGATTTCAGGGGTAGCGTACCGTATCCCCAATTGTTTAATGCAGTGGTTTCCAACTGATTCAGCCACAGGGTCCAGATTTCTCCTTACTCATTAGTTCAAGGTCCACACACTTTAATATATTCAGCGTCATACTGGCGCTTGGCCATGATGTCGAGCTAGTGTGCTGTCTGTCAAGCAGATGCATGTTAGTCACTCAATCAGCACTTCAAAATAAAAGCTCTCTGCCAGAAATTCACTGTACTTAATGTGTTTTTTTTACAACCTTGACACGTTTGCAAATCACTTGCGGCCCATTCAGAATGGACCCACAACCCACTTTTGGACTGCAACCCACCAGTTGGGAACCACTGCTTTAATGCACCCACTACTACACTACTACTCAGTGCTGGACCAACTACTGGACCAAATAACATAGGGCCCAAGTTAAAAAAATACTGACACTTTATGCTGATTTTCCCTTTAATTTGTGTGTACATCACCATGAAAGACCTTATAGAACTGCGATCCTTGTTTGGAAGGACCATGCGTTTGTGCGGCAGGGTTGGAGGGACTTTAAGACCTCTGATATTTCTGTATACCACATTATGATTTATTCCAGTATGTGTAGTTACAGCAAGACTTTTTCTTCTTTCATTCATGTTACAATAAAACACCAGAAATAATTAAGTAGCTGCACCACGAGTTTATTTTAGGCTTAGCATGGTCTTACAGTTTATCCTAAAGCATTACACACATCTCTTCCTGAGTATTAGACAACATTACATTACATTGCATTAGTAAAACACACAGCGTCAGACAAAAACAGCTCAGCAGGACTGCAGAGAGAAAGGAAGGTAAGTGATGCTGGTACATAGTTTTAATGTTGTTGTGCCACCTACTGGCCAGTCACGGGAACACTAGCTGACTGTAACTGAATTAATGAGCAAATCCATCCAGGCGGTGTTGTACATCTAAAAATGTAGCTTGATTAGTGTGTTAAAAGACTTTTGTGTTATTGTAATGCCATGTCTGACACCTTAAGTCTCAGCACTGGGAGTGTGTAAGCAGTGACTGACAAGTGAGTTAAAATTCTGGTGTTTTTTTAAAGGTTGTACGCTGCATTTGTTCTTTTGACAGCCCACAGTTGGCCTCAGAAGCTGATTTGCCAGGTTTGTCCACATCACCCCGTCACTTTCAGCTGACAGGTCGTTATCATGGCAGTTCATATTCACTTACTTAAAAAAATAACAGCTTCCTCATTATCCTTTCGAAGGCGTTTCAGGGGGCGGACAGGCACTGTACCATAAATGAGATGAAAAGTATAGTTCCACCGAGCACAGGCTTTGATGTTCATCAGGACGCTTGGTGCAGTCACTGTTCAAACAGGTTCAGGAGCTCAGTCATGGTTTGAGTCTGAGGTGTTTTGATCAGCGGCAGTGGTTTTCCTCTTGAAAGGCTTGAAGAAGCTCGGCAGAGATGCTATCTTGTGTGGGTTTTTCTTGTATGTGACTGCTTTATAGGTTTCTGCTTTGGACTTGTCTACGTACTCTGCAGCGCTCGTCACATTCTTTTCTATGTTGTTGATCAACTCCCCCTGATAGAGAGAAAACAGCATTAACACCAGTCACATAAGTATTTTCTTTTATCTTAGTCGTCATTAACGTTCCCAAATGAGGCAGCCGTCTTACCTGAATCTCCAGCAGCATGGCAGTGTCAGCAAATATCTCGTGCAGCTCTCTGATGCTTGACTCCAGGCTGATGATGTCCTGATGACGGGACTCAATCTCACTCAGAGCCTGGCTTGAAATTCGAGCGTTAGAGCTGACCTGTATGTGAAAAGCACACCAGTTGTTTGCGTATCTAAGTAATCAACTGCAAAGACAAAACTACAGTAGATATTACTAAATATTGCAGAGCCATTTTTGTGCCAAGAGCAGAGGGAAATTCCACTAACGTCAGATATGAAGATGGCAAGATTGTCACGGTGCAGCATCTCCTCCAAATCTTCATCTGTGGTCACTTTATCCACTGAAATAGCAACAAAACTGATGAGTTAATAGGATTTTTCTGCGACTATACAGATTAGTTTGATAGGCTGTCGAATCAGAAATATAAATTTTAAACAAAAGTTTGTCGGCTTAAATCTTAAATGACAAAATAGACAACCACAATCACGCTACACTTTTTTGTGTTGTGTCTTTGTAAGTGAGCTGACAGAAGTGTACACAGGGTTCCCACACATTTTTTAGCAATGAATTTTCGAAACCTTTACATTATTTTTTCATAATATTTTACCCCATTTCCATGACTTTATTTAAGTAGTTTAAAATAGGCAGGTCTGTATAGTGATACAGCCATACATTATTAGCCCTTTAAACCTGAGCAAATTGGATTGATTTCCTTCAGAAACACAGGAAGAAGACAAAAAAACAACGAAAAAAGAAATGACCTGAAAAAATAAAAAAAACCCACAGAAAAATAAAAAATATATTTTTATTTTTCTGTGGGTTTAAAAGGAAAAGAAAGTTAAAAAATAATAATAAAAACAAATAAAAAAAAAACAAAACAAGATAATGACCTGGAAAAAAATTCTTATAATTCTTGTCATAATTTTAAATATGTCATAATAATAATAATAATAAATATAATTGTCCCTAGCTTTTGTCTTTTTCTTCCTGTTTTTAATATATTTTTTTTAAATTGTGGGGCATTATTTCTTACAAAGTTGATCATTACCTTTTTTCCATGTTTTTTTTTTAAATGTACTGATTTACTCAAGGTTAAATGGTTTTGAAGGTTTTTTCAAAGGTTGCATTTATTGTATTTATATGTTGTATTTACTGTATGCACCATGGTGGAGTAGCGCTCCTAATTTTGTTGTATTGTTAAGTCTAATGACAATAAAGGCATTCGATTCAATTCAAAAACTTGTGAAAGGTGTCTGAGAGCTGCACAAAAAAGTGATGTCACTCCAGGTTTAAGGGGTTAAACATGCACTTCCAGGCATTTGGGGATAAGCAAACTGCTAGTGCCAACCTTTATCACTCTACTGGGTTAACAATCCTGTAGATATCAATGCAATTTGACGTGTTTAGATTCTTATTTTGACAAGTTTGTGTGAATCTATTTTTTTTTATTAAACATTTGTTTCATAGACATGTAAAGTTAGACAGGATTTTGTATTTTTCTGGACGTATTTTAAACAATAGCCATACAAAATGTAACTTTAAAACTTTCCCAAAACATTGTGTCAATTCCAAACCATTTCCAGGCCTCGAAAACATTTTTTATTTTTAATTTCAGAACTTCTCCAGGGATTTCATGACTGTGGGAACCCTGTAGTCAGTATGTGTTTTTGGATGTTCACCACAGGATGGCGTTATTACACCTCTACTCGCTAATGCTGCGTCACTTTCAAGTCACCAATGCCAATGAAGTATACTGCAGATTTACAGCACAGCTTGTGTGAGGGGAAAATAGTTTGATGGATGGAAATTTAACGCTGAGCTTCCTATTAAAGGCAATGAAGTAACTAGGAAAGAAGAAATAATACTACCTCCTCAACACTCTCTGCCTATCTGAGGAGTATCTGTACAGAAACACGTCCACATCACATGTTTTCTAGCTAATAATGAGTTGGCAGAGTGAGTGCATGAGTGCTGGCATGATAAGGGGGGTGGGGTTGGGGGGGACAACTGTTAATGTTTTGTTTTTGGCAACTCACCAATCTCCAGCTGTCTCTGAATCTGTGCTTTGCATTTCTCCCTGAAAGAGATCTGCGCTTTATGGTGGCTCTTCATGACTTCAGCAAAGCAGCGGGTCAGGTGTGAGTGCTGGTGAACGGCAGTCAGGAGAAATTGAAATCAGATTATTAAACCAGAAATGAAAGGAATTAATATATGTCTTTACACAGACCATTGAGGTGATTGTGTCAGGTGTGTAAAGATTGAGGCCTCTTTGTAATAACTCAGAGGAGACCGTCTTTATGCACCTGAATTATTACAGGAAATGAAAAGTACTGCCAGACCTGATTTTTGTGAATACGCTGAATTACTGAGGCACTTTTACGGTTTTCATCCACAGGCATGTTCTCCTGCATTGCTGAAAGAACACATAAGCACAGAACCAATTTAAAATTTAAACACAGTATTCATAACCCTGTGCATGCAGTCACGGCAAACATGTTGGTATGTTGGTTAAATTAGGGGCTCCACACCTCCTTAAACATTAAATCCAAGGACTTTTCAAGGACTTTTGCAGCATAGTAAGACACAGATCAAAGTTAATCACTGTTACAACACAAACATTTTATAATAAGGACGAGCAGGCTTTAAAAAAGGAAAGTGAGGCTTGAATGTGTGAACACTTCTCTATTGTGCTGTTACAGTGATGACAGACAATATCAAATGCACTTCTATTTTTGCACAAAATATATAAATGCAAGCACTTTCAATGACCCATGTCTATTCATGTTTTTTTTTCAAAGTTTCAAGTTGATTTCCGCCTCAAATTCACAAACTTTCCAGACCCGTGGGAGCCATGTGACACAGACAGTTATGATGTTTGTGTAACTTCTGTATCTTCAGTCAGGGTGCTGTGAGTAAGTCTCAGAGAGTGTGTTTACTGGTGATCAGTAGAGTGAAGTACAGTAGTCTTCTCTTTTTCTGCCCATTTGCAAGTCAAATTCTGTGTTACGAAGTCTGCAGCACCAGAAATTGAGGAAGAGGGATGTGCTGCACACTAGTTCCTCCCCACTGTCTTAAACGATGAGGGTACACAGCCACATATGGAGAAGAGCTAGTGGTGTTTAGGTCATAACTACAGTATGAGACAAATCAATATCTACTGTACAGAAGCACATTTTGCAAGGATAAAAATTAAACAAAACAAAAATGATCTCAACTCACATTTTAGCTTCGCTCGGACCAAGTCGGCGTTCTTCTTGATGTCACTGTTCAGCAGCTCCAGCTTGTCTTTTTTTCCTGAGGACATCATAAGTTCACTTCACAGACGAAATTATTTCAATCATGTGCTGCATTTCCTGCAATAACTCTTTTTTTTTGATAATTATTTCGTTTTCAAGGTTTGTTTTCAATTCAGTTTAGTTTCAGTTAGTTTTTTAATGTTTAGATTTAGTTTTGTGCTTGCTAGCTTTAGTATAAGTTTGAGTTTTTCAAAATTATAATTTTGGGGCTGTTTTTCAAGCATGAGATTTAAGAAGTTCAGAATAGCTCCACGATCTGAACTACCTCATATATTCATTCACCATTTACTGTTCTTGTCTGATATGCAAGCTGCTATTCTAATTGTCGCATATTTGCACCATTTGAATTGACTGCATCTACATCTTTGCACTGCTCTTATTGTATTTCATTTTGTTTTACCTCTTGTATTTTATACTTATCCTTTTGCACTGTCTGCACCGTGGGTCCATGCAGAGTGAAACGTTGTTTTGATTCTCTGTTTGTTAGATAACTGAACTGACAATAAAGCCTCTTGAATCTTGAATGAGTATTACAATACAAACACAGCACTTTGTGAAGGTAACTGACTCACAGTCTCAATAAATGTGAGCACAATGGCCCCTCATGCTTGTTGTGTGGACAAATTTGACCAAATTGTGAGTAAAACTAATGACATTTACTGTTCTTTTATTTACTTTTGGTTAGTTTATCCACACATACAGTAACATTTCAGCTAGTTTTTGTCTAAAGTCTAGCATCTATTTCAGTTTGCTAAAATGTTTTTACACCTACTTTAGTTTAGTTTTGTAAAGTTTAATAACATCATAAAAGCAGTTTTGTATCATTTTACGTCAAAAGATGTCAGACCTCCATCTCACATGGAGGGTGGAAAGCACCTGCAGCCACATGTTGGATATGGTTTTCAGTTGCTGTCTGGCTCGTTGTTGATGTTTTAACATTGTACAGTTATGTGTGTATACAGATTCTTATCTATGTCTTTAAACAAACATCAGATTTTGGCCCTAATTTACTTTTGTATTTCCACAGAACACCTGTCACCCCCTCTATACACACACACACACACACACACACACACAAGCACAGGTGTGTTTGTCAAAGGCAGTTTGTCTTGTCACTGCTGTGTGCCCTGAAGGAGGAGACTCATCCCTGAGAGCATCACAACAACAGTACAGGCATCAAGTTTCTACTCTGCTATAACGTGAACACTTGTTTGACTCATAGGCACAACTATAACAGGACATGCACGTTCAACCATGATGATGCATGGTGCTCTGTTTATTTACTCTTGTCTTGGTTGGGAGAGGAAAGGATGGCGCCATGTCTCCTCTCCACCTCCTCTGCCTGGCAGGAGATTTTTTCAATGAGGCTTCTCACCTCCCCCACCTAAACACACACACACACACACACACACACACACACACACAGAAAGGCTTACATTAGACTGCTAGTTATGACAAGCCAGCGACAGGCCCAAGCTGTGTGAGGTGTACCGTTTGGAAGAAGTCCTCCATGTTGTGTGTGCTCTCTGCTGTATCCGTCATATCATCCTGTTAGTGCTGCTGCTGTTCAGAGGAAAGACTCCATTAGGCTTCTTTAAAATGGCCACCTGTTGCTCAAATGCAGTCCTTTACACGATAAAATTAACAATGAAAAGTTAGGGAGATAAAAATGCGCTGCTATCAGAAGCTCTTCTGCTCACGCGACGTTTAAAACACCCCCCAAAAACTGTTTAAACTTGCTGTAACTACTCACAGCTGCCCGCTTTATCGTTAACACACAGTACAGTAAGCTATTTCCGACATTTCTGCTACTTTCTGTTACAGTATTGACGATAACAGTCGACCTCTACCTGCCCTGCGTCCTGTCGGCTCAGCTCACCTGTGTAATAAAGAGCGCGCGCACGCAGGCGCGTTCCCGTCAAGCAAACAAAGACTTGTCCAACACCTGTGTGTTCAGAGCGACACTGAGTAGGTTGGACGACTGCAGTGTCTGTTCATGGGGTTAATATTAAACTACTACTATGTGTTGTAAACATCTGTCTGTTTAATGTGTTGGAAAGTTACTGTATTTGTGGGTGGAGTATGTGATAATACTGTCGCCTACCTGAGGGAGGCGCTACCTCGACTAATAATAATGGCCAGTAAGGTTAATTATTTCCCTTAGATTCCTCTGTGTGTGTTAAAGTTACACTAAATGTTCCTGCATATTAGGATCAGGAGGAAATCCATGCTCTCCAAAATAATGCCCTAACAAAGACCTGCAATGGTTGAAACATTTTGGATGATTCAGTCACTACTACAAAGGCTTTTTTTTTTAAACACTTCTGTCTGTGTTATCTCTATTTTTGGAGTGCCTTGGTTGACTTCCTGTGTATCCTGTTGTTTCTCATTCTCCATGAACACCTGACACGAGGTTTTGATGTACGTTTGATCGTACAGAGTAACCTGTCGTCTCTCTCTTGATAAATATAAGGCCTTAAAAGTCATCATATTGAATTGAATGCCTTTGTTGACATTGTAGCTACTTTGTAATACATGAAATCAGGAGCGCTACTCCAACATGGTGCATACAATAAATACAAAAAGGAAACATAAAAAAGGAAACAATAACAATAAAAGAGCAATAATGGAATCAAGTGCAGGTGTTGATGTGCAAGAGATGGCAGTAAGTGGACTGAATTTGTTAAACTATGTTTGTGTAGTGAGGTAAGGAGAAGCTATTTGTAAATCTGGATTTGATGCATCTATATCCTATTTTAATTCTACTTTATTTATCCCCAAGCAGGAAATTTAATCTTTTCTGTTGTCATATACACACACAGGCCTGAAATACAACTACTACCCCAAAGGAAATACGTCACGAACAGGATTCGAACCTGTGCGGGGAAACCCCATTGGATTTCGAGTCCAACGCCTTAACCTCTCGGCCACCGTGACTTGCATCTGAAGTTGTGGGGTCTACTTTCATTGTTTTTGTCAAAATGAGTTAAAGTCTACATTTCTGGTGTTACAACTCTTTAAACCTACCACTGAACTAAATACTGTCTTTTCACTTTAAACTTGCACTCATTACTTATCACTTACTGTATGCTCTTATTAATTTGACTTAGATTCTCATATGTATGACTGTTTTTATTTGCTTATTTCTGTGGTTTAAAGCACTTTGTTGTTTTTAAATGTGTGGTAGCCTATAAATAAATCTGCCTTGACTTGATTTACCCATGAGTGTATTACTGATTGGGTCTCCCAGGCCCAGGGGACTAAGGGCTCAAGGGGCCCCTAAGCCAGATCCTCTGCCTGAAGTCCATGTTATTAATTTTGTATTTCTTGTTAAAGGGCTTAGTCATTTATATCAACCTGGCCTCATTCCAAAGTCGTCGAATACATGCGCCTGGGCAGTGACTTTGGTGTCAGACGCCAACAACAAAAGCAGGCCTCACGTTGGCATGACGCGCGGCCGGGCTGGATCTGTGTGTAATGGTGCCTGACAGCATCAGGGGGAAACACTGGCAGGACGGCAACATAAGTTAAAGGGGTGAGAGGTCAGATTAGGGTGGGTAGGAGGGGTCATGGAATACGCCTGTGTTCACTTTCCGCATGAATATAAAGCCAAACCTTGTTATTTTCATCTAAACCTAACCTCATGCTTGTGTTGCCTCAACCTAACCACGTGCGGGTGTTGTTGAAGGAAAAAAAACACATCAATTTGTGGGGTTTTACTGACATAGTATGTTTATTTTGAAAGAGACTGTATATGAACTGTACATTTCCTGTAAAAATGGAAGTGTATTTTCAAAAGACACACTAGTTGTAACAGACTGAAGTTGACGCGGTGTCCCAGAACATCATCAACAGACCCACTCAAGCTCATACGTACACGTGAAAAGGCTACGACATGGTTCTCTCCAACATCTGCCCACAGATAAAACGTGTCCTCTAGCCTTCCATCCCTGGGCTGATTGTTGTCCAGTGTCCCTGATAAATAGATATACTTCATTAAACTAACTCTAAGGTGTGTTTGTGTTCTGTTTTCTTCCCACAGGAGGGAGTTCACTGTCTTTAGGTACTTTTTGACAACTATATTCAGCACACTATATTAAGTTTATCTCCTCAATGTCTTAGTCTACAAACTCAAAACAATAATGGCTTTTCCCATAAGTACATGACAGCACGCACCGGTGCCAAACCAAGCTGTGGGATCTCTGCCAGCTCTCATTTGTACTGTTTATATAATGGCAAACATCCAAGTCAACGGTGCTTACTAACCTGCTGTTGCCTGAACTGAAACCGTAAACTTTCAGGCTTATTGTAGTGCAGTTTGCACAGGTGCAGCTCAGTAGCACAAGGGATGTCTGCATCTTCTGAAAAATCCCATAATGCACTGTAAAAATGAAAACAAGCAGCTTTGTTCAATTTGTTCAAATTTTTGCAAATTAGCATTGATGATCATATTTAATGTTAGCCAACGTAAATCAAACATTACAGCCTTTAATATAGACTAATAAGATGCAGTATTACAGCATATATTACAGTGACAAATGAGCCAGAAACACAAGATCTTTGGATCTAATGATCACATCAATTCAGCTGTGACATGCACAGCTGCGAGTGGACCTGTTTCTACATTCAGCTTACCACACTGTATGTGTAAAATGTCACAGTGAACTACGAGGCTTCCTGTATCTCTTCACAAAGGTGAAAATGTGCTCGGAGACATGAGAAGCATGGACTCTGCCACCCCAGACGATGAGAAATCAATAACAGATCCTTCAGAGACGTACAGCCTGGCCTTTCCACATGAGTGACACACACAGCGAGAGGCTTCTGTGTACAGAAGTGCTGGTTTTCATAAATTGTGTATTGGGCGCTTGTGGGTACTGAACAGCTTCTAGGTTTCTTGGTGTGTGGTACAATACTATCCTCAGTCATGTTACAGATGAATACGATGTGATGCACATGAAGTTTAATTTTCAAAACAAAAGCCACAATCTTGTTTTTAACTCACTGAATGCTACAAATATTGGAAGTCATATCTCCTGAAGGCAGATGGTTACAGTTATCAAGGCGTGGCGGGGTGTTTGCACACTAACTGACATTAAAATAACCCTGTCGTTAAACACCTGCCCAAAGCCAGTCCTTTATGTCTTTATCGCCCTGTTTATCAAAATACAAGATGGGTCCAAAATCGTGCATTTCCTGTTACTGTTGTGGGGATAGTAACAGTCTGTTGAGATATTTGGAGACACTGTAAGGAAACAAATACCCAGAATTGAAAGAATTGGTGGTGCAATGGTTAAAAAAGCATCTTACAAATGTATGATTAGTGGAATAAAGGAGGAATGGAGCCCTAGTGTGCCCTAGTTCACACAGAGAGAGAGAGAGAGTTTTAGGCGTGTGTATACTTAGCAAACAGTGGGTATTTTTCATGAAACGTGAGCAGAATGGATTTATGGGTGAACTGTTTGCTGAAGGAAATATACGTGTTTTATATCGGCATTCATCAATATGTTAGTTGCTCCGATCTTTTCGTAGTTACTAACAAAATCTACACCTGCTTAGGACTGCCTGCAGTGCTTGTGTAAATAAGGAATGTGCATAAATATTGCTTGTCATTAGAAATTAATGTGAATGAGTTATTCAAATTGACTTCATACATGTGTTTTCTACTTTTCTGGCATCCCGTTCCCACTTGAATCAATCAGATAGTGTAGTGATTTAACATTTACTATAAGCCGTACATCACCTAACCTTCTGAGTTTGCTGGGGACTGGTCCAGTGGAGGCATGAGAGCTGTGACTGAGAAGAGCCTCTTGTAGCTGTGTGTACTTCTGTGTTGTTGTTTTTTTGCATTGAGTTTTATATCAAACCATTTCTGCTTAACGTTTTGGATGAGTTAACGGCACCCGTTACCTCCTTCCAGGCCTTTGATTTACCTGTCCCTGTCACACCACTACTAACAGGAGAAAATAAAATGTGAAAGAGATGTGATTTCAATAAATGAATTTCTAACTTTTATATATATATATATATATATATATTTATATTTTTATCATTATTTTACAGTTTGATGGAATCATGTCCCTTTGCCCATTTAAAAGCATTTAAATCAAACAAAACATTATATAAATCCCAAATTTAGCATTTCAACAAATCACACCATAGCTATGCATCTAGTTCAAGTGTGCTGTAGGAAATATGGAAATTCTGACCTTTAATATTTTATACACCATTCCACCTGCAAGTGAGGGTTTTTATACCTCTCTAAGGGGCGGTCAGAGCACAACAGACACTGTCTTAGACACTTCAGCAGGGTGAAGTCTTGCCCTCACGGGGGCTTAAACACGAATCTAACATGAAAAACAACCTTGCTCTCTGTGCACCTCTGCGCTGCCCTTCAGACTACAGTTTCATACATTATTCATTAAGGAGAGACCTAGAAACATACAAACAGCGTGTCTCGGATTTCATGTACACTTGATATGAATTGAACTTGTGTCTCATTTTATCATTTGATGCATTTCTTTCTTTCTGCCACTAGAGGTTGCTTCAACATTAGACTCTGAAGGTAGAGCGTGCCTTTTCTCTTTTCCCTTTCGGCTGAAGCAGGGTGTCAAAGTCTTCCAAACAAACAATGACATGGTTACAGTGTTTTGTAGAGACACACCACTGCTTTCCAGTTGCATTTGAGCCACTAAGTGCCAGTGATATCTTCAGTCTTTTCCTAACCTTAATGAAGCAGTTTTGTTATCTTAATCTAACTGCTGACATCTTAGTACGGCCAAGTTTGTGCCACTTTTTAGAGCCATCTGCTATCTTTTCCCAACCATAACTCTGTAGGTTTTTCTCCTACATGTAACCGCCAACCTCTTCTGCATCAAGATACAATGCAAAAGGCAAAAATATGACGAGTAGGTATGCCGTCACATTGTCTGGTCAGTGGGGGAAAAGCCTCTGAGGCAGCATTTCATATGAAGTAAGCTGACCTCTAACTTGCTCCTGAAACCTGGCATCTCTTATCCTTCACAGGTGCAATAATATTAAATAAGCAAAGTGTTACTGCCTCGCTCAAGGCAGGCAACATAAAGGGAGGCCACACACAGATGTATCAGTCAAAAATGATTTATTTAACTCAAGCTAATAAACATATGAAGCAACTGGTAGATAGTGTAAGTGGGAAAGGAGTCAGTGGAGGTGTGTGGATGAGTGGAAATATGGTGTACTATGTGTTGTCTCTTGCAGCAAACCAAACAAAGAACGGAAGGTGAGGAGCATGCAGCAGGCCCAGATGAGAGAGCCTTTATGCCCTATGGAAGCCCCACCCAGATAGGCAGGTACAACCAGGTGACCCCTCTAGCTCCACCCACCAGCCATGTCCCAGCATCTGCAAACACAAGCAGCAGAGTAAGGCAGAAGTTACACTTATGTGTTGAATCGGTACTGTACCCTACACTATAGCCTGATATGCACCTCCCCAGAAATGTAACACGCTGAGCCAACCCAGACTTCCTGTCTATTTTTGTAAACTGAAACCATTTCTCTCAGTGGAAACAAAGCTTTCATTTACTTCTATTTCACAGATAAGAAACAATAACTTGTGAAGACAATAAAGCCTCCACAAAAATAGCATTTTAAGTCTTGTGTGTGATTTATCCTGGCTTCATATGAGCAGAGGAAATCTCTGCTCATTGCTAGGCTAATTTTTACAATGTAAAATGCCATAGGGTTGTGCTAATAATGTTAGCATGTTGTAAATGTGTTTGGAAAACGTCTTCAGTTTAAGACAGTTGTTTTGTCGGAGGATCCAAATTTTGTAACGTTACATTTGTTAAATGTTGCTGTTGTCCCTGCCTTCATAGGCGGAGAGGAAAAGTCTGCTAGCTGCTAGGCTAATTTATACAATGTAAAATGCCATAGGCCTGTGCTAAAAACATTAGCATGTTGTATTCGTGGGATAAATGTGTCCAGCAAAAGACAAGTGCTTTGTCTGTGAAAGCTGTGAGTTATAGTGAAGCTGATTTGTGTACTTGTGTTTGAAATCGTCGCTATTAAACTATGTTTAATGTGTGAGTGGGAGGGGTTGTCACAAAAGTCATCCAGCGGGCCGGACTGGACCTTCTGGCGGGCCCGTTCTGGCCTGTGAGCCTTATGTTTGACACTCCTGGAAAAGTATGATCAGCACTTCAGAATAATTCAATTTATTTTGACTCAGGTTTTTTGAGAGATCAACATTTAATGATGAATTACCAATATTTACTTGGCAACAGAAACATTTTGTGCAATTTCAACAGATATGGGAAAGTAGCTTACAGTATCTGCTGGCAGCAAATCAGGAGGCGGGCTACTCTGTGGTTACTGAGTCAGCATATATATATTTTTTGTGATGGTGATGCTGTATAACAACACACATTACATGGTTCTTTTACGCTTTAGGAAAAACACTTGTAGGAGGAAAACAAGGCAGCCTGAAAAGTGGCTTTAACACGGCTGGTCACTATACACATTCCTCCACAGTCCCTGAACAGGCAACACCTGCAGTGTCTCGCATAGGTAATTCTATTGTTTTTGGCCAGTGTCCTGAGCCCAGGCAACAATGAGCTGGTAATTACTAATTAGCAGTCTGTCCAGTCCGTACTGAAGCTAAAACAGATGTAGCAGCCAGGTCTCTCTCTGCCAGCATTCTTGTCCCAGCCTCTACATCCGAGACAATATGCCTCTGCGGGATAACAGTGACAGAGCTTAAGATGTTGTAGCACGCCATTGTAATGCAGAGGTTGGAGGGACTCCTTCGCCGAGACAATCTCCAGCAGTGTCACTCTGAATTAGCTCAGTCAGCAGAGAGGTTGTCTACTGTCTGGGAGAGCAGAGACGGAGAGTCGCTGAGAGGAGAGGCAGATGAAGTTCTCAGCAAGAGGAATGACGTTTAAAATCAGAGAGGAAAAATGGAGAATTAATTCATGGTCTCTGCAAATTTGCAATTTGATGTTTTGATTTTTTTTTTTACAAAGCACATTACAACAACAACAAAAAGTTTTTAATTTAAAAAAGTGTTAGAGTATGAGATGAAGTACACAAGCACCAATAAATATCTGTATTTTAATCCCCATCTTGAGCATTTATAAGCAGTATAACACATAATAACACAGACTGTAGTTATATGTTAACTTTAGGACAATTTCAGTGATTATCTATGTATTTCTTAATCATTGAAATTCCTTTATAATTGCTAAAATGCCTCTATTACTGATTAATTGTATCAATAATTAATAAATTATTTATACTGTGTCTGCAAGATTTGTCCATATGTGTTATTATACATCATTATATATGATTACAGCTGTTTTATACTGGGCTATCAAGCACATAGATATTTAAACATCAGTTATGAAAGCTTCAAATACATTAATTCATACTTTTTAGAATGTAAAAGTCCAATATAGTTTGTTATGTGTTTGTATAATGCTCCTAAATGCTTACGATGGGGAAGTTAGAATAAAAGAAGAAAATCAGATGCTTTTATTAATAATATCCAGCGGGGAACCTCCCCCCTGGACCTGACAGTGTTGATGCCATGATCTACTGACGGAGCACTGCAGGCCCACACTTTTTCGTGTAACAGTTTTCAATGTAAATCAATAATGCATGCTTGCTGGCAGGCTCAGCAGTGCTTAGCAGTGATTTCGCGGGCTGGTACACCCAGGAGTAGGCAGGCAGGCAGCTGGGGAGCAATTTTGCTACATAGCTGCTGATGATGATTCCCTGCTGAAGCAGCAAGAGGATGAAAGTCCAGCTGTGATATGTGTCAGACCACCTTTCTGTGTAATCTAGTCAAAGCAGAGGTGAGTAGAATTAAAATTCATGGATAAGGTATCAGGTGGTGTTAACATAGTGTAGGTGTAACACTGGATTATTTATGGGGTGATAAGTGTGGAAGTTACAGAAGCGTGACGAAGCCCCCTCAGAGAAAATAGATAAAATCAAAATAAAACTTAAAAATGTCGTTTTGTCGGGATTGACAAGAAAATTATCTCATTAAGTTTTCCTGAAAAAACAAAACAAAACAAACCCTGCTAATTTTTCTGAATAGATTAATGAATTATTTCATCCAAATTATGAGAAAAGTTTTTTTGAGTTACTTATTATTTTTATTTGATCAGAATTATGAGGGGAAAAAAATAATGAAAAAAAAATCGCTTTCATGGATTAGAATATTATCAAAGAATTATCAGAATCATTTTCATGAAAGAAGTGCCATGTTTTGTTTTGTTTTTATGACAAAAATTGTCATGGAAAAAAATCTACAATTAGCTTATTATGAGAAAAGTTTAACAGAAAAAAATCCCCCCCTTTGTTTTTAAAATCTATTTTTTTTGTTTGAATTAATGAAGTTATTTTCTCAGAGTTATGACATATTTTTTAATGGAAAAAAAAAATCTGCTTTTTTTTAAATAAAAATTATATAATCTCAGAATTATGGGAAAAATTGATATGGAAAAAATTAGTAATTAGATTATTATGTCACAATTATGAGAAAAATTTAATAGAAAAAAGTTGAATTTTTTTTAGATTTACAAGATTATTTATGTCAACAGTATTAGGAGAATTTTCATGAAAAAAAATCTCTGTTTTCATGAAATAATTAAGTTACTATTTCAGAATTATATGATCATTTTCTCATGGAAAAAAATCTGCTTATTTTTTATTCACAATTTTATAATCTCAGAATAAGGAGAAAAGTTCTGGAAAAAAAGCTTGGTTTTCCTGAGTTAATTAGATTTTTATGTCCACATTGTTAGAAAAGTTTCATTAAAAAAATCTGCATGTCTTTCTGAATTAAGGAGATAATAATCTCATAGCAGATTTTTTTTCCCCAAAAAAAATTCTCCCAGAATTCTGAGAGAATAATCTTGTTAATTCAGAAAAGCACAGCAGATTGATTATGCTTCTGTAGAAAATTAAGATAGAGTAGTTGTAAAATAATTCAAAGTATTTACACCAGGCCCCTGTAAGGATTTGAATATTTTTATAACTGATCTTTCACACACACACACACACACACACACACACACACACACACACACACACACACACACACACACACACACATATGCATAATTTAATATCTTTGCACCTCCACTGCCCCTACTCCTGGCACCTGCCACCTCCTGTCTCCTCTTTACTATTTTTAAATGAGAAATTTCATTATCTATTAAAATGCCATCACAAGACATATGTGGTGATTTTGGCCATGGCAGGAGTTAACTGTGGGGTGACTGTGAGCCCAGTGCTCACGGCCCACCTAATTAACCAGGCTAGCAGGGTGTAGAGGTTTACACTCAGTGCAATCCAACTTAATTGTGTTTTTCCCTTTCATGATTAAAGGCTGGATCTGATATAATCGTGTAGTGCTCAGCGGGTGGAGTACAGCATTAACAGGGGTGATTCGCAGTGGGCTGGCCTTACTGTAAATAGAAAAGTCCATAAAACAAATATCATAAATCAGGGGTATCCAGACTTGCTTGTGATAAGGGTGTGAAATATACGTCCTGGTTTATCCACTTTATCTCCTGACTACTTCTGCCTCAGTTATTGACTTCCTATATATCCCAAAATGACCTCCAGTGTCTCGCAGCGAACCTATCCAAGACCAAGAGCGACAGTTTCCAGTCGCGATAAAGCACGGCATGCTGCTCAACGTGACCTTTTACAGCTGCAATGCATCAGGGATGCAGAGTTGCATATATCTGTTTCCTTTATGATGAATTTCTCTCAGTGTGATCCTTAAATGTCACAGAAAAAAAACAAGGAACCAGACTTTTACTGTTTCTCCTTATCAACATGAACAAAAGACATAAGATGAAATGCAGGAAAATACGTCTTTTTTGGCCAAGATAAAATGAATGAATCTACTATTCTTTAACCAGGTAAGATTAAAATATGGCTTCTAAAAGGCACAGTTAATTAACATGCTATTCCTGTTGCGTTCAATCACTGGGTTTATTAAGAGTGTTATCAGCCACAACATATGAGCCCATTAACTGACTATTAGGTGACTATGCAAATTAATTGTTAATCAGTAATTAAATGAACTGTATGCAACATTCAGAGCATTAATATAGCTGCAAACAACTGTTTACTATGTAAATATATAGTAGAGCAATGAAGCCATAGAGAAAGTTCAGTCTACACTTTTGCAAGTTTAGGTCTTTTAAATATATTTCACAACATCTTCCATTTACTCCTGCTTCTGATTTTTTAATATGGTTTTCTTTCTGCTTGAAGTTCTTTCATGCTGCAGTTGTGTGCACCCCCCACCTCCTCATCACCGCTGAGTCTTTGCAGATTCATCAGCCTCATCAGCCTCATCAGCCACCACCACCAGTGTCTGCACTCCATGGGGGATTTATCTTTATCATTATTTTATCTGCTCAGATGCCATTCGATGGCAAATCTCCCTCGGGAGTCCAAGCACCAAAGAGTTTCTGTCAATTCATATTAATTCATATTCATCACATCATCTGTCACGGTGCAGGTTGACAGTGCCCACTGTGACATCATCTGTACACCTCCAGTCTATATTGACCAATCATCTTGATTGAAATAGTGTCCTGACCAGAGAATGACGTCACACTGTGTGCATTTTTGTGCATGTGAGTTCCTGTATTTGCACTCCACTGGCTAGCAAAGTACTGCGCTAATTCATTGTTAGCACTGTTCATGCTGTTGGCACTGTTAGCTGCTAGCTGGCGACTTAGCCATCTGCACGTTAAGAGCCGTGTGCAGGCAATCTTAGTTCAAATTTTAAATCATAGATATGCTCTGAAACTCTCTTTGAGAGGTACCACTAAGAAATGGCTAAAATAGTCATCACACTGACTGCTTCATCTTGGCTTCACCTACTAAGAAAATTTGAGATGCCTCGAGTTAAGTGTGGGAAGGAGGGAGGAAGGCGATGTGTCTCCTGAATAAAGAGATGATTACTTAAACCCCTTGACACTGACACATTTGGCACAGTGGAGTCTTTAATCAGCCCGGTCATGTTAAGTGTTTTGAGGGAGTATCCACTTAACAGAACCAGGAGAGGACCTTTTTTCTTTGTTTTCAAAAGCTCAGTTACCATCATTGGACATGTTACTTAAAAATGTAATCAAATACTCACATTATTATGAGATCACCAGTTATATTATGAGTTACTTGTGTTACACAGAAAAGTACTGTAATTCCCTTCTAATTGTAGTGGAATATAAGTTTTATATAACATTAAATGAAAATACTATAATAGAAATCCTTTATTGTCATTCTGCAGAGAGTATACAACAAGATTATGAGTGCTACATCTGATCAGGTGCCAACTAGTCATTAAACAAGCAAGTTAAACACGGACAAGATCATCAAAATCATCATTCATAAAATCGGAAATCAATAGTGTTAAAAATATAGACTGCATCAAGCTGTCGCACATGTAAAATAAATAGTGGATTGCACTATTTAATAAATAATGGGTCAACAAGTATGTTAAATTTGTGCTTAAGTACAGTACTTAAGTAAATGGTCAAAAAGACCACCTCCCATTGACTTACATTGGGAAAGGGATGAATGTCAATCAGTGGAACGTCACAGCCCTTATGAAATGAGATGGGATTTAAGCCGTTTGGACTGGCAACTTTTTGAACGTCTAGAAGAGATGCATTACTTAATAATTCTATCAGCATTCAAGTTAGTGGAGAGCTAATCTGGAAGTTAGCCGCTTGGATGGGGCGTAAGTATAGACAGTACAGGCAGCGTAGGCTCTTGAGGTGAAGTATCCCATAGAGAGAACGGACCTTTGCAAGTAATTCAGACTGCAACCTTGAAAATATACCTGTGTTCAAAGTCAAATGATTAATATATATGTCCTCAAAAAGGCAAAGCCATCTGTGTCATGGTTTTCTGTTCTCTCTCTCTCTTTTTTTAAATAGTCAGTTGCAATCCAAAACAAAAGTATATGCTTTTTCTATTTTCTATTCTTGTATAAATTTCAGACTTTCTTTGATTTTGTTTGTCAGATATGCAATAATGATTGCTGGGTATGATGTATGTTGATGGCCTGTCATATTATTACTAGGAACTACTAGCACATTTATTCTGCTTAACAGAACTTGTGAAACCCCCTGTTGTCAATACTAAATACATATCCCTTCATGCCAGGGTACTATAAGTTTGATTGAAGCTCCATTCTCCACTTTATGCGTTGTTGGACAATAATAAGCACGGCACATTTCACCACACGTCCATTATCACTTGATGGAATATATTAAACAAAACTCTTTGATTGCTGTTAATGCTTAACAGATCTACCCTTGGGAGTCCTTCAGTGGAGCACAACACTGTTCATTAACTTCTCTGTCACTCTTGTAATTGTGTGTTTTGTGGATTAAATTGTGAGCACGGCGGGGCACAAAATCACTGACACGCGGGAAATTGAGGTTCTACAGACACACACGCAGACACACACGTGCAGGCATGACGTTCTTGTTCCGGACACGTAATAAAGAAGTTATAATAACAGCGAGTCTAGTTTAAACTCAAGCTGTTCTCTCTTTGCTTTAGGCCAGCTCCATACCGTCACACACAGACGTTGCCTCCAATACCACTGCCTGTTCTAGTTTCCTCAGGATTACTCTCACCTCATCTAAAGGCCTCATCAGGCTGGAATATAAATCACTGCTGCTCATTCAACCGAGATCAGTTGCAGGATTTAAGGGGAAATTAGACTACGATCCTCCTACTTATCCTACACGAAGCTTCTGACGTAACTTCTTGCAGCAGCCCCTGAGATATGCACAACAAAGCCTAAGGTCTAGTCATTACTCATTTTCCGTTAAAGGAGATACACAGTTGAGATTACAGACGCAAGGCCACCTCACAAGGTCTCTGCAGCCGCTCTATCAGAATGTGCTGTGAATGTCAAATGAGGCCGGCTACAAGTTAAATGATCAAATCTACCCTGTGATGCATGTGTACGGATAAATGACTCAGTGAAATGTTTTGTTGACCCGAGTCTCTCAGCCATGCTGGAGGGCACAGGCAGATATCAGAAGCCTTGATGTTTACCTGTCAAACAGAGATGGAGGCTGTTATTAGCCCTCTGGTTTTCATTACATTCGCGCTCTCCTTCTGTGTCATTGGTAGCAATGACAGGGTATTCAGAAATCCAGAAATGTATCAACATGAACAGATTATTCACATCATCCTTAGACATAAAGCACGACTATGACTCCTAGTATCACTAATGTAATAATAATCTTAAAGTGTTTTTGGCTGCCGCTGTAGAAGTTGCACATATCGGTACAGAAATGCATGTTTGCTCCCTTTGGCTTTGTTACTCAAAGCATTTTCTCTACGGCAATCTGGCTCCCCCCAGTTTCATTACCTTTCATAACAAGCTGCCAGCACCATTTATGTAAATGGCTCATGATTTCATCTTTAGGAGGGAAAAAAGAAAACTGCAGACATTTCTGTGACATTTCATTTTAGTTTCAGTAGGACGATGAAGGGACACTCCAGAATAGATTTCCTTCCATCTGAGCTCACCATGAATAGATCCTGTAATTTAGCTACCAGAATGGATTGTAGTTAAAGGCTTCAAATGACGAATAGCGGCAGAACAGAACCTGGAGGAGGATGATTATGAAGGAAATGAGGAGTGATGACCCACTCTGAATTATTTTACATCACGAGGCCACAAACGTCAGAGTGCGTCTGTTGCTACTTTGTCTTCAAGGTCCAGTGTGCAGGATTTAGATACGGAAAATAATATAATAAGTATGTTTTCTTTGGTGTATAATCACATGAAAATAAGAATCATTGGGGGTTTGTTATCATAGCATGAGCCCTTTATATCTTCATGTGGAGCGAGTCCTCAACATAGGGCCATTTCCTTTTTGCTTTTTTGCGTTGGCCACTGTAGTTTGAAGCTCCTCCTCAACAAACAATTTTAATGTGAAACTGCTTTATTTAGTGTTTTCACCAGTTTTAAATCACCAGGTCCCTTTGTTTGGAGAGGGGGATAATTCGGTTCCAGGTAAAAACCTCATGAAAGTCTGGATCTAAAGTTATCAGAGGCTGGTTGCAAAAACAGTTTGTTCCTTAACTGAAATACCTCACCAATAACTGACTGGGAAGATCCCATTGCATAACGCTACAGGGCAAACACTAATTGTAAAGAGACTGGAACAACACCAGGAACACTCCTCTCGGGAAGCCTTATTTTTTTCGCATTTATCTCCTTAAACTCAAGTTGCGTTTAAGATGGAGTATGGGGTACTTTATGTTTTTGTCCTTACGTTGGCTACTAAGGAGCAATACCATACTAAGAATCTTGGAGCAATACTTTAAGTACAAGACAAAGACGATGAGTAAGTAAGAACTTTACGGAAAGGTTAAGGTAAAGACTTAAGTTGGTTTTGTGCAACTGATTTTATCTTAAAGAAACCTTAACTCAGACTTTGAGGAAAATCTTAAATTAAGGTGCTTTGTGCAACTGGCCTCAAAGATAAAATGTTAGCACAAGTTAGCAGGTGCTGGGCTCTTAACTGCTATATCATAGGCAACTGGACTTGTTTGAATTTCATGAAGACATTTCACCTCTCATTCAAGAAGCTTCTTCAGTTCTAACAGTCACAAGCTTTAAACTCCACGGCCAGGTGGGTCAACGACTCACATGTGACCTTAACAACTCTGTAAGGCTCTGACTCCATCTGCGACTCCGCACCAGACAGTTAGAACTGAAGAAGCGTCTTAGATGAGAGGCGAAACATTTTCAAGAAACTCACGCAAGTCCAGTTGCCTACGATAGAGCAACTAAGATTACCATGACCTGGATGACTGAGAATCTTCACCGACCAGGTGCTGGACTGGCGGCCTGTCTTTGACGTGCCAAACAGTTTTCGAAAAACACTAAAATGTAACATGAAACTACTTAAATTAATGTTTTCCCCAGTTTCAATAACCGAGATCATTGCGGATAATTCGGCTTCAGGTAAAAAACACCTGAACAATTAACACTGAAGGAATTCTAACCAGGAAAAGTTCCAGCTGGTTGGAATTTGCAACTATCACCACAAAATGCTACTAAATCCCCCTAACTCTTAAAAAGTGTTCCTTCAAACTACACAGAATAAAAGCACAAATAAATATATACGTGCCTTGCAGCAAGAAAATATCCATTTCCTGGTCTTCAAAGGGGAAATATACTGCAATTGACAATCCTAAACATGGTGCTGCATGTCTACCGAATGGACAGCCTCCTATCGCTGTGTGCTTAGTCATAATGCGTGACTGATCCTTTTTTAAAAAGTCGCTGTAGGTGAAACCAGTGGCTTTAAGCACCATTTCTCATTTTCAGCTGAGGCAAATGATTACAGTAAGCCATGAACTGCAGCTCAGGGCTGCTCTGATATTCAACACTGACTGACATTGACAAGCAGCAGGTGAACCTCATCGTCTCCTGGAAGCATCGCTGATCCCAGCCAAGACAGCACTGAGAAGAGAGAGAGAAAGACTCGGAGGTCTGAAATAAACAGGGTCATTTCTTCTATTTGTGAGTCAATGAACACAGATACAGATTTATGTGAAAGCGACTGTGCTTTCATTTGATATTGACCGGTCCACAGGCATGAAAAGATATTCAGATCGGATACAACAGGCACAGGAGGATTTGCAGTCTCAGTGGAGGATTTGGACTCTAGATGGCAGTCTTGTGTGAAGAGTCTCCACTCCTCTGATGTAAAAACCACTTCTTTTCCTCATCTAGCAAGTGTAGCAAAGCTGAAGTTTAACCAGCACTAATTACTGTAATTGCAATTGTTTACTTTCGTTATGTGATGCTGATTGAAACTGAGTTTGCCTCCCTCTGAAACCCCATCAGGCTTTAATTGTCTTCGGGCTCTGAATCACTCCCAGAGCTTTCTGTGGAATGTTAAACAAGCTGGATCATCAGTTCAGTCTCAGTGCAGTCTGGTGAGGTGGCAGAGTCTTGGCTCGCTGTCACAGGTGTTAACCTTGGCACAAAAATACACCCAAAGTGATACTTTGATGACCTGGGAGAGTTAAGCAGCTGATTTTGGTTTCCATCCATCTCTCTGCTTTCACCTCTTGGCGGGGATTATGCTGCGATGGTGCTTTGCGATTCTAATCTGATCTCGAGGTCATGTTGCTTTTTGGGTGAGACTTTTAAAAAAAAAATTAATGTCCATTTGCTGTATTATCACAGGTTGTTCTCTATCTGTCAGCATGTGTCAGCACTTTTAATATTACATAATCACATGACATTAAACTTGTTATTTCAAACAGCTGTGACATAGATATGAACGTAGTGTGACATTTTACAATTAAACAACACTAAAGCATGCTATCAGCTCTATGAAGCTGCACTTTGGCTGCTAACTGCTAAATTAGCACGCCAGCATTTGGAAACTAGCACTAAAAACAAAAGTGCAGCTGAGGCTAATGCATTGCACAACCCACAAACCATAATAAATATTGGCACTGTATGTTTCTGCAGACCAATGATATGTAACATTTGTGTGTTGTCATGTAGCAGATATGTTCATAGATGACACAAAGACACAAGACCACAAGGAGACACAACTACTACACAGAGGAGCAAAACCACCACAAAGCCTGTGTGCCTTGCTCCTTTGTAGGAGAGGTCGTGGGTTCTTTACTGTGCCCGTGGGCCCCTTGTCTCATAAGCCCTTTTTAGATAGGAATTGTGCAAATTTGCAGGAAAGCCCAATCAGTCTTTTTTCAGCATTGGCAGTATAAAAACAAAATCGGGGAGTGCGGCAAATTGTTTTGTTTATACAGAATGCGCCTTTTTTGGGGCAATGGGGGGCGTGAGCAAGCAACAAAATATGACAGCCTCATATTCTGGCAGTGTAAAAGGAGCTATAGTCTGCCCATAGATAAGTTACCACTCTTGTTCCTCGCGACCAGCTGACTCAGACCAGACGACTCCGCTGGACACCCCTCCGATGCTGTTTTGTCGGACCAGTCGACCAGCTCGCTCTTCTTCCTGGTTGTTCAGAGTCAGTGTGTGTTTACATGGATAATTTGTGGTGGCGTGTCAAATGCTAGCTCAGTCTCTTTTGTCTTCAGAATGTCTTGCCTCTGGTGTCTACCGTGAGGTCTCTTCAGCTCTCCCTGCAGGTGTGTCTAATAGCTGCTAATGAGTCAAAGTGTGATGTCAGTGTTGACCCTGCCTCCTACCACCTGCCTAAACCACACCCACAAGACATTCATTAAACCAATAAAGCTGTCATAACACATGTAATCAGTGCTATATCACTTTATAAACCTTGATATGATACGTATTAAACACACAAATGTAACGTTTCCCTGGTTTGCAGAAATGTGCAAGGCCAATTTTTTATTCTAACAACTACGCTGGCTTTGAAAGTAAATGGTCATGAGCTAAAGTATTGAACACATCTACATTTTGATCTTGTGATGGTGCTAAATATAAAGTCAGGCAATCACAAAAGTTGCTGCAGGATTTACAAGAGGGACATGACTGTCTTTACTAAATATCACAGCAATCCATCCACTAGTTGTTGAGACATTTTTAAGCCACAAGTGTCAGCCTCACTGTGGCACTAAAGGGAAAGTCAGGGAATCACCAACATTTTTTGGACACATTGTTTGTTTAAATGTCAGTACCAAATATCAAGCCAATCCATCTGGTGGATGTTGAGATATTTTAGTGGTGGACCAACATACAGACTACAGGCACAGTAGGACAAGGACTTGTCAGCATTCTCTGGGGGACAACAACACTGTTTCAAATAATCTGAAATAAATCTTGTTGTATTTTTCTCTACTACATGTTTTGGCTGATATATACACCAATCTGATATATCTGCCCAGGATGTATGTCTGTATTTGACACAATATTCCTCAAAGAAACTGGAAAAACCACTCCAGTTCCTGTTCCAGGTCCCCAGGTGACCCTGCTGATCTATCTATTCTCCTTTCGTATCACCCCGTATACCTTCACCATTATCACTTGTCTGTTTAATCATTTCTGCTCATCCTTTCACCTGTCTCCCATCTTTTATTCATTTCGCCTGTAGCAAAATGACAAGAGGCGAAGGAAACAGAAAATGGACAAAGGGAATTAATTTAGGGAAGAAAGGAATAGTAAGACAGAGGGAGCTGCGTTTCACCGAATCCCCTTAAAACATTACAGCGGAAGACGTGAGGGCACGCGGAAGAGTCTCGCCGAAATGCCTCATTGTTTTCCCACCCACACGCCTCCCAGGTCCTGCGCAGACGCGGGGACCTGCGTTTGTCATTCCTCGCCTCACATGTCCTCTTGATAAGTGGCGAGGCCAGGAAGGAGGGTAAGTGAAGAGAAAGCAGAATAATACCCATTTGTATTCCATGCACCCAAACATGCAGTTCTTATAGAGAGCAGCATTTAAACACCTCCTTACTTTTATGTGAAGGAGCGTGCTGGAGCCAGTGTCTGACACTACAGAGAAGAGTTTGGCAAGTCTGAGGAATAATACAATTTTGAAAATATTAGCCTCTGAGGCCTTTGGAACAGGACAAAAGCCCTGAGAGGCAAACACGGGAATACAAATATTAGGCGCTGCAGATCTGTTTTATTTATGAGAGCTTAAACTTTAGTTTTAAACTACTGTAGGAATCAATAACTGAGGACTAACTTTGATAGTCTATCTCACTTAACAGGAAGAGCCATACTACTGTCCATGCCTAATGGCCTGGAGCTGTTTACCAGCCTGCGAGCAGAGCAAAATGTGTACAAGATGCTAATTAAGTAATGTACCTTATTTTAAATTAAAACACTAAACACAATCTGAATGGCGACTGCTTGGCTGCTGACCACATTCAAATCCATAACAATGGCATCATCCTATTAACCTCAGTGTGCAGCTGGGAGAAGCTTTAACTTAGCTTTGCATCCATTTATGTTTTAGGGCTGCCGTGCTAATATTGTTTCCTGTCTGTTTTTAGGGATTTGTGTATTGAACATTTGCCTAGAGGCAGAACAAAATCAAAACAAAGCGAAATCAAACTTGTTTTTCTCATCTGAACTACTCATGCCTTTTATCTTTGCATTTCATGAAGTGAATTGAATCTGCTTTATTGCCACGCAGGTACACATACAAAGAATTTGCTCTGGTTCATTGGTGCATAACATGAAGATAATAGATAGATAGATAGATAGATAGATAGATAGATAGATAGATAGATAGATAGATAGATATGGGTTAGGGTTATATGTACAGTATCATATCAGTGTTTCTAAGGTAGCATAATATGGACCCTTTTACTGTTAGCAAACTTAGCTAAGCTTAGCTGGAGGCAAAACAAATCTCCGCAGACATTAGTTAGTGCGAGCTAGCAATGTTCTGTTGGCTTGTTTTTGACAGTGGAGGGAGATGATACAAGTCTCTCTGAATTTGGTGTGCTTGGAAATAGTCATTCCAAGTGCAGGAGCGCACTCTTGCACAAACTGGACCATTCGTAAATTCGGAGCGCTGTTGGAGTGTACCGTGCGGCTGGTATGTGACAGAATTAAGTTTTGTTCCATGACTCCTTCTATTCTGACACCCAATAACGACAATAAGACGACATTTTAAGACTCCTGTGTAGCCTACAGCCCTGTGGTGGCGAGTTGTGTTTTACCTCCAGCTAACGAATTGATGTCATCATGATGTCAACCCTAAAACGGTCTAAATGAGCTGACTTTGGACATCTGGTGGTGGAGGCGACCATTTCTGCATGTCAAGCAGAAGAAGAAGGTTGGTGTTGTGTTCAAAGGCATCGTACTACAAAGGTTGTTCACGTGCGAGTAATCCATTGTGCAGTTGTTTAAATTTTTATTACAAAACTTTTTCGTTTGTTCTCGTTCTTCCTCCAGGAGCGCACACAGCACTGTCAACCCGGCACTTTTGCTGAGCTAAAGGACTACAGTGACTCCAACCTTGTCGTAAACAAACCCCTTTCTGTTTCCTGTGGCGGATTACTATCACAATTTTGGTCTTTGCCACTCTATTTCATCCCAAACAACCCAGAAATGGGGCACAAAGTGCAAAATACTGGACGTCTCCTTTAAAACTAAGCAATATGACAATGTGATCATCACAATATTACGCCTCATAAATGGAGAAATGGAGCCACTAGTGTCTGACTAGCGTTAAGCCGACACCAGCTTCATGAAGCAGATCACATTTCAGGGGGTGAGAGGGGCAGAGCAGCACACGTGGTGTTTGTTTACATCACAGTTCATTTGGGGTGAAAAGAGGAGACATAACTGCGAGCAACGCAGAGCTGCTTTTGTGAGCTGAACTTGGATTCTTATCTGTCATTCACTTTGAAAACTGCTGCAATGGATGAGGAACGGCCTGATTCGTGAAGTTAAGATGAGGAATTATGGTTTGGTATGCTGGTCTTGTGGCATGAGGTTTTTAGTCCTGATGGACCGCAGCCTCCTACCACAGGAGAGTGTTCCAAGGAGGTTGTGTCCAGGGTGGGTCAGCCAGCGTCTTTCCTGCCTGCCACAGGGTCCTGGAGGCATACAGGTCCTGCAGGGGAAGAAAATTGCAGCCAATAACCTCCTCTTCTGAGCAAATGATATGCTGCAGTCTGCCCTTGTCCTTGGCAGTGGCAGCGGCGCACCAGATGGTGATAAAGGAGGTGAGGATGGACTCAGTGATGGCAGTGTAGAGATGCACCTTGAAATGTTGAAATGCAGAGAATTTATCTCAGTATAGGTGTTTTATTTAATCATGTATTTTACCCGATGGAGTCTTTAAGATCGAATGACGTAAGATAAATTTGCATTTGCAGATTGTCTGTGACAAATCTGACTGAGCCACAAAGCATCTGAAAAGCAGCTCACTCATGAAGCTCAACTTAAAAGCAAATTTTCTTTTCACCAGGAACGATCTTTGCAAGATATCTTCAAAGTTAGAGATCGACACATGGGAACAAAAAATGGAGCAGGAACAGATGCATTTGAATTAAATTAAGAAGCCTTTATTTCAAAACACGGCTGCTTACATTAAAACACAGACTGGTTTCGTCTCTGTGGTCTTCGTCTTGAGTGTCATATGATTAAGACGGTCCTGGAGCACACTACTATCTCGTTCTCCTTAAAGATCAACACCTTTGATTGACTTGCAACCAAAAAAGCTGTGACATGCGTTAGCAACAAGAACAAAGATGGTAGAAGCTGGATTTTTTAAAAAAAAAGGAAAAGCTGTAAGCTAAAGTAAAAATGTTCCGTAAAGGTTTCGGTTCATCCATTTATATTTTACAGGTGATGTTTATTCTTGTGCTCCCATGCAAATGTTGCCTTTGCTTGTGTTCTTTCAGCATATAGGGGGCTTCGGGGAGCAAGAACAGTGGATTTAAAATAGAGGAGAAATCTTTGTATTTGATGGTGAGGCTGAACATCAAACCCACAATATTCAGGGTGCGAGGTGGAGTAAAGTAGAATTTAAGCCAACGAGACTCTTCGCTGACTTCACAGCAAAACCAGCTCTGTGGAGTGACGGGACTTTGAACATGTTTACAATCTAATTTGCCTGTAGTCTCTCTCTCTCTCTCTGAGTCAGAGAAAGTGTCAACAGAATTCAAATAAAGACGATAAAGGAAGAAAAGGTTAACTCTGTCTTCGGGTGAGCAAGCTTCCAATGAGTAGCGGTGAATTAGCTGTGTGGCACAAGCACACAAATTAATGTAACTGAGTCAGTCTTTAGCCCTGAGGTGCTGGTATACACTGTGACATAAATCTATTACTAATGACTCAACTGTCAAGCATACATATTCACGCATGGAAAGGCTTCGGATAAACAGGATTCAGATTTGATAAATGCCTTAAAGTCCCACTTCTACAGTGGTGCTAACATCAACAACAACAACATGTAATCCCGACATGATGCCACATGATATTTTCACCCTTGGGGGACACTTGCTGTTTTACAATACGACTTTGTAACCTTTACGGATGGCTGCGACTCCTCAGTCCTGCCAGCGCAGTTCTGCTTGCCCAGAAGTTGTCCCGCGTTTTCCCTGAGTAAATCAAAACGTGCATCGACGCTGTTGCCCATAAACAACGGCCTCTAAACAGCGAGAGACTGACGAGGGGTCACACAAGGAGAGACACAAGCACAGGCTGTTATTGGAGCACCGGAGGGAGACGTCAGTCAGTCGCACAAACATTCATTGAAGGATTATACAGTATGCCTGAGTACACACATGCACATGTACAGTCACAGGCGCCTGCGACACACACACACACACACACACACACACACACCATATCACTCAACAGGATAGATCCTGACAAGCATATCTTTAGCCTCTTAACTCCCCAGAAATCTGCTAATAGGTGGAAATGAAGACTTGATTGGAAAATAACTAACCCAAACTTGATCAAATTGTATGACACACTTGAGATATCAAAAGGGAGAATTAGAAATTTCCTCCAGCTTGGGATCTTGAGTTTTATTCAACATTATGTAACCAGATAGCTGCGAACACTGCAACAGCATCAGCAGCAGTGGCAGCAGGAGCAGCCTCTCTGGCTTGCCAGCACCTCTCTGTTGATTCAAGTGTGCCCTGTCCAATCCTCAGGCTCAGAGAGCCTCCCTCTTCATCTTACCACCCCCTTGGGCTGCCACCAGAAGGTGGTGGGTATTTATCGTGGTGCCGTCACGACAAACATAACCACCTTCTGGCATCCGCTCCTCACAGCTGCAGAGTTTTTCCCAGCAAGCTCTGTTCAGACTCTGTCAGGATACTGGGGAATCCTGCTTAGAGGTGCGAGTCGAAGTGAAAAATGCCAAACATTTGCTGATTCCAGCTTGTCAAATATGACAGTTTGCTGCTTTTCTTTGTTGTATGTCAAGTAAAATGAATATCTTGGGGCTTGGGGTTTGTTGTTCTGACGAAAGAAGCTAATTGAAGGCATCACCTTGGGCTGTGGAAACTGTGATGGACGTTTTTTCTCTTTTTATTTTCTGATAATTCATGGACTGAAAGATTGCTTAATAAGGATGAAAATGATGAACACATTTAAATATCTCTTCTTTGAAATAACACTTCATCTTCCAACTACTCCTCTTGAAAGTTTCTCATATCATCTCTCCTCTTTTTGAATTATTTCTGTCAAACCCTCACTCAGATATTCTCCCCAGAGAGAAGCAGGCGAGGAAGAGAAGGAGAAGTGTGCAGCAGTGGTCACACACCAGTCAAAACAATAGTGTGAGAAAGCATAGAACACCGAGCATACATCTGTAGCTGTGATGGATGTGGAGCAGCCTCCAGTTGAAGCTGAACCTGCGCACTCTGTTTGAACCTCTCTTTTAAGATCAGTGGTTGAGACTTCTCAAAATCCTCAGCTCTTAAATCACTGGAGTAAATACGCCGAGAAGGTTCTTTCTTTTATTGGCCTGATGTTGAACTACTTGGCCAACAGAGGCTTGAGGCCTGAGGTCCACACGGAGACACAGAGGGCTGAGGAGAAATCGATAAGAAGACAGCCTTCGCCTCCCTCGCAACTTACAAGTGCCTGGCAACTTATAGCAGAGACAACTGTGAACACACACACACACACACACACACATAGTAATACAAATAAAATCCCTCCAATGTTCAAATCCATGTCCAAAGACATGCAGGTTAATTGGTGACTCTAAATTGTCCTCCTTGTGCTCCAGTCTAGAGTGTAATAAAAGTGGAACATAGGCTATAGCACCATTTATGGTATGGTAAATTTTTTTTTCAGTTTTTACAAAACATACTCTCCATCCATCCATCCATCCATTTTCATTCGCTAATCCGAAGCCGGGTCGTGGGGGCAACAGGCCAAGCAAAGCACCCCAGACGTCCCTCTCCCCAGCAGCGCTTTCCAGCTCCTCCTGGGGGACCCCAAGGAGTTCCCAGACCAGATGAGATATGTAATCCCTCCAGCGTGTTCTGGGTCTGCCCCGGGGCCTCCTATCAAAAAATACTGTACCTTTTAAAATATTTGTCAGACAGCCAATATGAAGGCTGTGAGGTGTCAATAATTTATGTTGCGCTGCAGGTACAGTGCAGCAGCTGTCATTTATTGCATACTGATATACTGTTCTGCACAGCTGTATTTGGTAATGATAAATAGTATAATGTAATAAGAATTTTTTGTGAAGTTTTTGACATTTTTCTTGAGGTAGGGGTGTGGAGGTGTCTCAAACGGCTGGTCCTTTACAATGCTGACTCCATGGCTACAGCCTTGATGCTTTTGTTTATCACACCTTGAATGCTGTTACTCTCTTCACATAGGAATCGTCTCTGCATTACTTTAGACAATGTCGCCTGCAGCAGTGACCCAAAAATACAGCCACCTGTATCCTTCCTGGCACCAGAACGAGAGACCCCCAACCGTCTTACTGCAGTAAGAAGTACAAAGTAAAATCAATAATCTCATGTGAAGCGGGGGATTGTGGTCCAACTGGGCTTGGAGACCGAACAGAACCGTTTAGCCAGCTAACATATCAATCAAAGAATAAGGGATTACAAAGAAATAAAGGTGAATTGGGGAGAGAATGAAAGACATGACAAAGAGAAATGCAACACAAAACAGGAAGAATCAGTGATGGATGCAACATAAACATAGTGTTTGAATGTTGTTTGTGCCCACTCTTCCCTCCAGCTCTGATAATCAGCTGATTAAAGAGCAGCTGAACCTCCATTAACAGCTTAAAGGGTTGACCGATCCTGCTCCTGATAATGAAGCTTGTTATCAGGGCTCAGTAATATGGCTGAAATCAATATCATAATGTAATTAGAAGTTTTATTCCTCTCAATATTGATATATATATTTCACAAATGGGTCACTAATCATTTCAATCTGTAAAACAAAAACTCAATAACTAATTTTGTTAGTTTATAATTACAATCAGCTTGTCACTATTTGAAGAACAGAACTTTATAAAATGATAATATGATATAATCATGTAAACACCCTCCCACTGAGAGTCTGCAAATAGTAAAATAAAATGGATAAGCAGCTCTACTTACTTTACTCTACAATGAGCTCCACAAAGAACAAATGTTGAGGTTTGCACAACAAATAGAATGTTGTGCAATTAAGTCACTATGACAAGTGCAAATTAATACACCGGAGCTGGAAGACCCACCTGCTGGTTCCTGGTGTGTCGATCAGCTACAACAGCACCAGAGAGATTTATGCATAAGAATGAAAGGATGTACAGGTGTTGCTCTGCAGTTGTAGGGGATGTGAATGGAAACACATCCGATACAGTATACACTAACATCACCCTGGCCAGATGTGCTGATCACTGAGGAAAACAACAACTGGAGGCCAGTTCCTTATCCACGCTGCTTTCAGGCAGCTTTAGCCCCTGATCACACAGTTTTTAATGATAATGAAGCTATTTGCTCTTGGTTTTTGCGTTGCGATGCGCTTTGCCCTGCAATAGTCTGGCGCCCTGTCCAGCGGTACCCTGCCTCTCGCCATGTCAGCTGGGATAGGCTCCAGCCCCCCCGCGACCCTCAAGAGGATGAAGTGGTTAGAAGATGAATGAAATACATGGTAGATTGATTACATGGGAAGGTTGGAATAAGTAGGTGAGTCTGTGCACCTTGTGTTTTGCAACCTGCAAAATGCTTTCTGTGTGATCGGGGCCTTACCCCCAATTTCCACCAGATGCGTGTTGGTTGCGTCTGCGGTCTGGCACGGCAGCGGAGCCGATTAGATTCAATTCTAGTCAATGTGTGTGCTTCCACTGGCTGCGGCAGGACTTCTATTTTTGCCGGTCGACGGAGCACAACGCAGCAAGTCAGCACAGAGCAGATTGTGCGGGGCAGGAAGTCATGCACAGAAAACTTCCGGTTAATTTTCAAAACAAAATACACAGTGTTCACGGCGGATCATATATCCCCTCACTACACCTTGAAAACTACGTAATGGGCGGAGGTGGTTTCAGGCGTCATTTCACCCTGTTAACACCATGGACAAGGAGATATTAATCATGGCAGTGCACCGAGATGTTGGCGGAACTGAACAATGAAAACAGTTTATTTCGGATAGTAACCCATTACATGACATTATAAATGTTATAATATCACCCAGAATCCTGTTGGTAACATGTTATATTTCTCCGTTGCTGCTAAAAAGTAATGTATTGCTGTAATGCATTACTTGTGTAAGGCATTACCCTGAACACTGGCAGTATGTCATGGAAACACCTGCATTTGAATGAATGGGCATATTTACAATGAAATCTAGATCCACCCTGTCAGGAGACAGAAGGGAGGGAGGTGGGACTCCCAGTGGCTGGGAACTGACTAGTAGCTGGCTGGCAGCTGAAAGGCCTTCGGTGGGGAGAGGAAATTCTAAGTGGCTGCATCTGTAATACAAGGCAAATTTCAAAAGGTGTCCTTCTTGTTTACAAAGTCAAGTTGAAAATGTTTTTAAAAAGCGTGCGTGTATTGAGGATTTATGAATCCTTTTCATAAATGTACAGAGAGGAGAGGAAAAAGAGACTGGAACAAAATAACAGGAAGGACCGGAGCTCATGGTGAGTTCTGAGATCTCAACACAACACACACAGTCACTCTGCCACATACTGGGTCAATGCGTCCATTGCAAGCTAGCTTACCGCTAATGTCTGTACAGTTGGTAGCTATTTATTTATGTCAGCAACTGTAAGCCAGTATACACTCTCACCCACACAGACCTCTCAGTGCATACACACACAGGAGTAGCAGATTGTGAATTATGGGACATCTGTGAGCTGTTGAAAACTGGACAGAATCCTGGGTGCTTCCAGTTACTGACTGGTCTGTTTCTTTCATCCCAAATCCAAACAGTCAAAAGCCTTCGCAAATCCAGAAGAAGCTGCGGCGAAAACGGAGGCTGAAGCTTCCAAACGAGCAGAGATAAGGTACAGGACTCTATCTGTGTGTGGCCACATTTTACAGGTCAGGCCACATTTACTGATAAGCCTATCCCAATCACATTGTCTGCCAAGTAAGTTTGAAAAGTTCAAGTTCTACACCTGAACTGCGAGAATGCAACTCTGCTGTTCTTGAAGGGGAAAAAAAATCTCCATCATCAGCTGGTTTTCAGTTTCACAGCACTGGCAAATGGAAAAATATTTTCCCCTACAACGCCAGCGATGTCGACTCATAGATCAAGAACGTATTCCTCTTCTTGGTGAGCAATTACTCAATGCATAATAAGAAATTCTATTTTTTATGGTGACTGTGCACCTGTTTGCTGACTGCTCTCTGTCTCATATTTTGGGCTTGCTGTTGCCAATGGCAGAATTGTATTGGAAAGACTGTCACATTCATCACCTTTATGCAGTCTCACACTCCTGTACCCTCGTGAACTCACGTAGCCATTCTGAGAACTCCAGTCAACATCAGAATACATAAAACAATCCATAGTCCACGAGGGCTCAGTCTGCCGGTTCAGAGTTTGCACATTTGGATTCAGCTGTTGCTGTTTGGAGAAGGGAGTTTCCATTGAGGAGTGTCAGCTTCTTGCACTTCGCTGTCTGATGATTAGAGGTTGGATTAATCAGATTAAATACTATAGACAATGAGGCTAAACTCTTTACTGTCTTACATCTGCCACATTTTTTTAAGATAAAGCTCTGTATTTGTAATTAATCACTGGGGCAAGATGTGCTCCAATCCTTTACTTTAGGTTCAGTATGTGGGATTTAGGGAGCTCTAATGCTCCAATTACAAAATTTAATCTCTTGTCCCACACTCCAGTTTAGTCCAAGGTACCCTAGCTGCACTGGATGTTGACATTCTGGGACACCATGTCAAGTTCTGCCTGTTACATGCATTGTGTTCTTTCAAAATACACTTCTGTTTTCACAGTAAATTTAACGTTTACATACAGTCTCTTTCAAAATAAACACACTATGTTGGTACAACACCGCAAATTGATGTTTGCACAACAAATGCACGTGGTTGGTTTTAGGAAAAAAGAACAGGTCTTGGCTTTTGTAATCTTATGGGATGCAAACATCGCACTCCAGGGTCAAAGTCAGTGATTGATGGACCCATTCACCACCCCTCCTACCCGCCCCACTCGGACTTTTGATGCCTTAACTTAACTTCCGTATCATGCCGACGTCAAAGGACGGCTTTTGTCGTCGGTGTCTGACACCACAAGTCCCTGCCCGAGCGCTGAATTTCGACGACTTAGGAGGACAATAAGCTCACCAGCCAACCTTTCAACTTAAGCAGATCTTAGATGCTAACATATATCTGTGAATCCGCGTGACTTTGGAAAGTATGTCTGACCCTTTGGTGCCCATAAAAGAAAGGAGAGCGGAAGGGTATTCAATTGATTACAATTTGCAACCTCACCACTAGAGACCACTAAATCCTGCACACTGCTCCTTTAAGTAAAAGTATTTGTACTACAGTCTAAAATTACTGCATCACAAGTACAAGATCTGAATTCAAAATGTTACTCAAGTAAAAATACTTAAGTGTGATCAGCAAAATGTATTTAATATGTCAAAGTTAAAGTACTTATTATACAGAATGGCTCCTTTAAAAGTATTATATATTATTATAGAATATTATAATTTTTCTGTTTTTATCACTGTGGAAGTTAAGTGTGCATGAGACACTTCCTGTCCCAAAACAGAGCTGGACATACTGTAAGAGCACCATTGTAAAATATTTTTCTACTTGTCATAAGAAGATTAATTGGACATTTAAACATTTGGATTATTTTATGTTAACGTATTAGTGGTGCAGCTGTTTACTTACATTCCTTGTGTTAAGGGCTGTTGTGAAAATGAGTAGGTTATGTTTTGATTGCCTGGACCCTTTTCCCTACGGGGGAGTGTGAGAGTAGGTGGCGGCCCATTTGCTATATTCTAGCTGGTATCTTTGAATTTCCCTTACGCTAAATGCAGGCTTCGTGGGAGCTGGAGATGATAGTCAGCTTACAGCCCATGATTTTTTTGAGGCTGAGTGCACATTTCCATCCAGCTGCTTCCTCTGTTGAGCAGTGGAGTTGCCAAACCACACCGTAATTGAAAAGGTAAGCGGGTCTATAGAAATGCAGCATCCTTATCCTAGAAACCTGCACTTTTTTTTTTTTTTTTCGAGCTGGTGCAGAAAGAAGTCTTTGAAGGTGAAGCTGTCATCTTATTTCAAAAAGGAGGAGGACATGAAACTTTTCCCTCCGTCCACCTCCTTCCCCATCTCTGGAATTTGGCTGCCAGCTCTTCAGTTTTGTAAATATTCACTTGTGCTATTGTTGAAGCAGAAGTTGCCAAACATAGACTTCAATTCTGAGTCCTGATTTAGTCTTTAAAATTCCTAGTACTTGTCTAATCAGCAAACTTGCTAATTTTTGTACAATCTGTTTGTGAGATGCTGTCGTTTGTGTCGTCAAAACTCCACACTCAGCAGTTAACAGAGCTTTCATGCAGCAGATGGAAATGTTCCCTCTCTACCGTCACCTCTCGTGTCTCCTGCCACTCTGTTTGAGGGACAGTCACACCTTTTCAGCAAGGAGTAAAATCCAAGGGTCAACACCTCTCAGTCTGGAAGCTGAAAGGAGGAACTTAGATGACAGTGATATCTTTTAAGCCGTGGTTGTGATGTCCACAGTGCGCTGGCCCCAGACAGGGCTTACGGAGCGGATTTGCATCTGCTTGACGAGTGATGCAAACAGCCACAAACCCTCAGACGTGACCCGCGCTGGCCTTTTAAGGGGAACTGTTTAAGACTAGCTCTACCTCCACACTTCCCCATATTATCGCTTCAATTTCATGAAGTGCAGTCGCACAGCTCAGGATAAGTTCTCATTTACTGCTCAAGCTGATTCACTGGGACATGTCTTCGCCTCAGTTCCCACTGCCTGGAGTTAATCTGAGTCTTTTTGTGTGAGTTTGTACGCTGTCGTGTCACCTTTGAAATATGGCTTCCATTCAGTCGGAGCACACCTCTGGTTCCTTTTAGCATACAAATGCCCATTGGGATTTGGAAAATTAGATATTTGCATAATTTAGTATAACTGTAGGGTTGTGCTGGTGGAGGGATTTGGGTTAATTATGCAATAATTTTCTAAGGTGTATTTAACAGTGTTGCACCATTTGGTGTGCGCTCTCCTTACAGGTAGTAGGACAGTGGCCCTTAGATCAAACAGAGCTTGTATCTAAAAATTAATAACTAATAAGAGGTCAAAGTAATTACCTCTGCCATTGAGCCTGGAAGAAATTGTGTGTTTGGTCGTGTGTGTGCATGAGTGAGTGAGTGAGTGAGTGTGTGTGTGTGCATGTGTATGTATCTGTGTGTCCACAGCTAATCCCATAAACTACTGGAACAATCAGCCTAATATTTTGTGAGCAGATTTATGACTGTATGCTCAAGGATTTCTCGTGTTTGCGCTGATAATTGTTGAAGAACTTGATTTATTGACTGTTTTATACTGTTACTGACTGCTGACTACTCACTCCACTTAACTGGTCGGTAGGGGCCAAAGGTTTACCAGGAAATTCAGTTTGTATGTCAGTGTCAGTGTCAGGTTCAAACGCTGCTGGTAATGACGTAATATAGGGAGCAGGAAGGGTGGTGTATGGGTCCAACATTGCCCGGACTTTCACCTGGGAGTCCAGTGTTTGCTTCCTGTACGAATGTAGAGCCAAACCATGCTTTTGTTTTTCAAATCTAAACATGTGCTTGCGTTGCCTAAACCTAACTATATGCTTTTGTTGACGTCCTGGCGTTGGTTTAGGCATCCACGAACGTCAACAGTAGATGTAGGAAGATACCTAGTGCGTAATGTGTAGGGGCGAAAGGCGCTTGACAAAGCAGCGATATGTAAGGACGTCGGATGAGAACACGTTGGATGGTTCCACTGGCTACAGCTGTGACGAGGTTTTGTTTCTGCTTCACAGTGTCATACCCCACTGGGATCATGTCATATGTGACCCGTTTTGCCTTCCTGATTTTGTGGACTTGCAGATTTTGTTGATTTGGTCATTTTTCCTATATTTGTGGTTCTAGCATGAATAAGTAGGCAGGCTACGTAGTTAAATGGTTTCTTCTGTTTGTCTGTTTTATTGTGCTGTTTCCTACTGAGAAAGTCCAGTTATAAAGGACATGGATCAAAGTTTAGTTGTATCCATATTCGAAAAATAGTGCCTGTTAGCGGAAAAACTCAATCTGCTTTGCGCAGTGTGTCAAAGCTTAGTCAAAAGAAGAGGATATATTTTTATCGGCCTCTGAAACTCGCTGCGGCACATCTGATGAAATTACAAGAAGTTAATAGAAAAGCTGCGATCAGCTCGGGCAGCCTCCTGGTGGAGATCTGCACCCGCTGAGTGCCCTTTTCTAGCTCTATAAAATGTATAGTAATTAAAAGATAGCCTTTTTCAGGTAAAGGTACAGTTGTATCAGTTAATTGAAAAAGTTCAGTTGATATGACGTCTCAGTTGAGCAGCTTCATGTGCGTCCTTTTGTTTACGTGGAGGTGCATGTTGGGGTGTACAACAATGTGTGTTTGTGTGATTAATGGATTAGAGGTGGTTAGAGACGGTGCTGTCATGTTAGATTATATGGAGTGACAAGCTTCACTGCTTCATCTCATAGATCATATCAGAGCCAACCTCTCACATTCCTGCCAATTTTCTGCTCTAGTGCATGTGCGTCTCAACGATGTAGGTATGTGAAGTGTGTGTGTGTGTGTGTGTGTGTGTGTGTGTGTGTGAGCACGGTTCACAGGCTCCCATATCCACTGTCGCATTGAACGTGTCCAGATAACAAACTGTCATTTCCAGGCCACTTTTAGGTTGGCGATATTGAAATGCCTGTTCACCTTACTTGACTGTGAAGGTGCAGCATTTTGTTGCATTTAGTTAAGAGTACTTCTCTTGAATTGGGATACTGTTTGTATCTCACTGAAGGTTCATTTAAGGGAGGCAGGGCAAGTGTATTTGTATAGCACCCTTCAGCAACAAGGGATCAAGAAGAGCTTTATTTTAGAAACAAAAGGCATCAAGATCTTAAGTTTTTTTTGGGAGTTTGCTCCTGAAATTTGGTGCATAAAAACTGATACAGACAGTAAGCATAACTTGCCTAGACAATCTGAGATGTCTGGGCAGTATAAAGCATATCAGCAGAAATGTACTTCTATATGCTTTATAAACCAACAGAGGAAATTCAAAGTCAATTTCTTGGCACACAGAAAGACGATGTAAAGATCTGAGAAATGGACTGATGTGATCTCTTTTCCTGTTCCTACAGAGGACTCCAGCAGTGGTATTTTGTTTCAGCCACAGCTCTCTGATCAACTTTATGAGAAACCTATAAAGACAGCCTTACAGTAGTTGAGCCTACTGACGATAAAGGCATGGTCTAGTCCTGCTGAGTCCTTCAGTTCTTTATATCCTCCTGAGACCCAAATCTTTGTTTAGTATGCCTTTTTAATTTCTCCTAGTTATTTGGGATCAGTAGGACCTGATAGGTATAAAAACTAAATATTGTCAGTGATGATAAAGTCCCAGTGTCCTCAAACGATAACTTCCTAATTAACACATCTTAGCTTGTTACTGTTGCTGAAAGTAGTAAAATTTGTTGCCGTATCAAACTACAAACCTAATTAATCATAAATAAACAAGTTTCAACCATAAATACCTCTTTTCAGGATGAGCTGCAGACTGACTTGGCAGAGATGGCTGCCATCTTGTTTTGACATGGATTAGTGCATAGTGCTCTTAAAAACACAAAAAAGTGTCCACAAACAAGGACAACAGGTCTAAGTTATGCAGAATGAAGTATAAGGTGCAGGAAACTGAAAATGTGATGTCCTCATATGAGGACAAAGGGTCTGAGGAGAATACGTCTGACAGATAAACTGATTTCTTCAATTGTCTTAGTGCTGCTATTTAAATTTAGAGGTGAGTCATGACTACACCAAGATTTCTGGCTTTGTTTTATGGTCTTTAAGCGACTGAAGCTCAGCACTGTGTTTAATTGTTCTTTTTTGGCTCCAAAAACAATGATTTCAGTTTTTCTGTTGGAGGAAATGCTGGCATATCTAATCACTAATTTGTTGTATGCTCTTACTCGGCGCTTGTGTGGGACCATAGTCCTCTGCACATTTGCCAGAATTAAATGTTGGCATTGTGAGTTTCTGCAAAGCATGGATAATGCTACATTTGCGTTTTTCATGGGTATGATGTAAATGTATGTAAATACATGTAAACTAGTTTAGTACCTCATCATGTCCATCTGTTTTTGTGGCAACCAAACCTGGAGTTTAAGCCAAAACAACTTTAACCAATTTGTTTTGGTGCCTAATTCTTACCACCTATTCATCACAAAGTTGTCACAACATAAAATTAAAACAAAGAAGGCGACACACTGGCTGTGGCTGAAGTTTTCCCCGTGTCAGTGTGGGTTTTCTCCAGGTGCTCTGGCCTCCTCCCACAGTCCAAAGACATGCAGATTAGGTTAACTGGCGACCTTAATTGGTTCAAGGTGTGAATGTGAGGGTGAATGGTTGTCTGTCTCTGTGTGTCAGCCCTGTGATAGTCTGGTGACCTGTCCAGGGTGAACCCTGCCTCTCGCCCAGTGTTGGCTGGGATAGGCTTCAGCCCCCTTGTGACCTGTAACAGGATAAGCGGTTACGGAAAAAGAATGAATCAATGGACATAAAGAAACTTAAAGTTTCTACATATCTGCTACATATGATGCAAATAAATGTCCTGGTTTGCAGACATGTACAATGCCAACATTTATCCTGGTGATTTAATTGGTCAGAGGATGAATGCAATATCCAGCTTTTCCTATAGTGCCATCATCAGGTTGACATTAATTGAAATATGATTTAGAGAAGAAAATGTATATAATTTACAAAGTACCAGTACATGTATGACACCAATTTAAAATATACTGTAGAAAACACTTCACATTATAACTGTTGCATGTTGTGAAATGCTCGTTGCTAAAACACACACTCCAGTATTCGTTCAAATACACATTGATTTAATTTTTTTTTCCAATAAAAGTTGTACTAAATCTCTGTGATTACATGAGAGAGACAAAGAATTTGATTATACAGTATGGTCTCATGGATTTATTTCCTGCTTGGCATTGTTGAAAAAAAACGTGTTGGCCTTTGCTTGGATCGATGCATTTGCTGACAAACAGAGTTGTTGCTTCAATCAATACAGAACACTTTAATACCACACATATTTTGGACAAATCATAGTTTCATTTCAAGATATTGAATCAAGTTAAACACTTACGCTGTAAACAACACCCACGAATAAATAGCTAAAAGCAATTCAAGAATATGATATCCATCTCTCCATCCATCCATCCATCCATGCAGGGGTGGAACAGTGTCATCTTCACAGCCCAGCAGTCGATGTGGTAATGTATGATAATACCTTTGGAAAGCTTCCTTATCCCATCGCTATCTGCAGGAGTGGAGACAGAGTGTTTGTGTACACAACACACTTGGCCCGGACAAGAAATAATTTCCCCAGTTCCCTTGTGAGTGGTGAGCAGGGGAGGGAGAAGAGGTTATGTTTGCAAATAGAAATTGATAGAAAGAAATACAATAAATAGACAGAGAGATGGAGATAAAGAAAAAAACAGGGGAGGTCCCCAGGAGACGAAGGAATTCCAGTCGAGCTTCAAGTTGACAGGCGCGTGAGCTGAAAGAGATGAGTTAGTATATGGGTGCTTATCGAATCATTTATCATCTACTTCCTGTGCGTTTGTGTCTGGGGGGGTACAAGCAGCCAATCACAAGCAGTTCCAAGTGTATTGACATGGATTTCCACACCTGAGTACGGAGCACTGCGAGCGCAGAGGAGAGCTGACAGTGACGATGATAGGTGACACTAAACACTCACCACACACACCTGTCACACACGACGAATCGGTGATGACAGCTGTTCCATTACTAGTGAAAATGTGACAAAGAGAAAAAAAGAGTGAGACACAGAGAAAGGGAGTGAAGGTGAGGAAGGGTTGTAAACATCGTTGCCTTGTGTGAAATGGAAAGCAGAGAGCAGCTCCAACTGTTGCATTAGTGACCCCATGAGAGTGTGACTGCTGGCATCAGAGACACACACAGGTGTACCTTTCAGCAGACAAACACTCCAACTTGTGCAAGGTCACCTATCCACTCTGAGTATTGAGCTATTTGGTTTTTTTTTTTAGGACGGACACATTCTGTGTTGCTCACCAAAGCCAAATCGATGCGGTTTCTCTGGAGAAATGTCATTCACAACTGATGTTCTTTGTCATATCAGTGTGTGAACGCTGTGACATTTTTCAGAACTACACCGCTCGCTGTGTGTACTGTGTGTGTATGCATGTCTTACATCTGTCGCGGGCACGGAGGCGGCATAGCAATTAACATAATCCCAAACGCTGAGTAGACAGGAAGAGGACGGTGACACAGTGTCCAACCCCGGCACAGCATGTCTCATTATCTACTCATTTTGTCAGGAGGGCTGCTGGTGGGGGTGTGGGCGAGGATGGGAGGGGTGGGGGATGGAGAGGCAGCAAGGACGTACAAGAGAGGAAGACTCAGGGAATACAAAAAGGTACAACCATTAAAATAATTGAGGAGAAAAAGGGGAGTGGATGAAGACATATAACCCGATGGTTACACAAGGATGTGCAGAGGGAAAGCAGAAGGGGATAAACAACAAACACTGGAACATTGAGTTAAGCACAGAGAGGGCAGAAGAAAGGATGAGTAAAAAGACACATGAAGACAAATTGCAGCACTGCTCTCTTGCCTGGGGGGAAACAGTAAAACTGTGCAAATATCGATAATTCTCCTCTCCCTTTGTCTCTCCCTATCCTATACTGTATACAGTGGTTTTCCAAAGTCCACCAGCATGGGCAGTTTGTTTACACAACCCTGTCTCCTAAAAATAATAGATATACTGCTATAGTAGAAAGTAGTGTGATGTCCACCCAGGGTGTGAAGTGAAGTTTTGAAAGCTGGGGCAGTGGATGGACATGTGGGCAATGGATAAAAATAATTTTTAGTTTTTTAGCTTTTTCCAAAGCAATTAAATGGAACAAGTTATTTAAATTAGACATGTATGTGTCGTTAGATCATATCAAGTGTAAGCTAGATGATATTGTTGTTTTACTGTGTTCCTGCTTTGGTAAGCTGACAGACATGATATCCTACACATTACTGTTTTTTTTATTGTTGTTATGTATTCGTCCTTTATGGCAGACTCTATTCTTACTATTTAACTTTTTCGTCTTTTTGCTGTTTTTCATTGCGGTTCATAATTCTTGATAGACACTGTTGCTACCTATTTGTTTTTATGGACTTTTCCCATCACTTTATTGTCATGTATCAGTTCAGGCAGGACAAAAATGCCTATGAACAGGCAGATTGAATTTGTAACAAAAAGCAAGCTTTAATGCAGCTGATAGAAAACATCTGGTACAGGCAGGTAACTAAACGTCCAAATGAAAGCAGAACCAAAAGTAAAATGAAAACCAACCGGGATAATAAATCCAAACTCCAAACAGAACACCAGGCAGGAAATGAAGCAGGTAATGACACCAAGAACACAAGGGTGAGCACGGGGGTGAGCGCAGAAATCAACACGGAAATGAAGACAGGATGAATGCAGGGACGGATGCAGGATGAACACAGATGAACTGACAAAGAACAAAGGCAGGTATATATACACAGAAAAAGAATCACAATAATAAGACACAGCTGGAGCAGGAGGACACGGGCAAAAAGAGGGAAATGGGGATTGGTTGACAACAAGGGTGTGGTGGGGAACACCAGGGTGGAGCAAACAAGACTAATACAGAACAGGTGTGAAAGGAAGACTCTGGGAACAGGGAGGGACTAACGAGACAGGTGTGACAGAAAACAGCCGGGAAAACACAAAGACAGGAAGTAAAATCAGACACAACACACAAGGAGAGGATCTACAAAATGAAACAGGAAACAGATTAACATGGAACATGAACGTTTATTTTGAAAAGACACTATGCATGTAATGAATAAAAAGTGACGCGCTGTCCCTGAGTGTCCAAAACTGACAAGAGCACCATGGATTGAAGCATAGCGCCCCTTACCAACCTGCTGTATTTGACAAGTTGGGAGTGAGAACATGTTGATAAGTGAACCACCCATCACTGAAAGTCTGGCCAAAAAGTCTGAAGCCCCTTCAGTCCAAAATATGTCCCATTGGACTTAAAGCCCATTTCTCTGACAGCCTATTATTCCCAAAATAAACACTTATTGCTCCAAGGTCCCACTTCCTCAAAAATACAACCTCCCTGCTGTTAGACAACCCAATTGCTAGAAAAGTGTTTCCATTGTACATTTCTGTAAACCCTGGATATGTTACATTTGTTCCAAACATTGTGGTGAATGTGTGGTTGGAAAAAGATCATATTTGGGCTTAAAACACCCACATTTGGTGGCACAAAAGTTCCTGGAGAAGCACAGACGAAACAGTAAAAAACACCCGGGTGCTGCTAGGAAATGCTGTGAATGGTCAGTAAAAACGCCAGAGACTGGTGGCACAAAAGCCATTGGGAACCTGAAACTAATTGCAAGGACTGTGTATTTTTGAGAAACGGGACTTGGGAGCAATGGGTATTTGTTGTTAGGATAACAGGCTGTCAGAGAAATAGGCTTTTGGTCAGATGGGACGTATTTCAGACTAATGAGGTTTCGGAATGCTGCACCAACAGCATGTGATGACACTGTGATGACATATCTTAAAATAACTCAAAGTTCTCTTGGTTCCACATGCTATTAAACACTGGTCTCCTGGGGGGAAGTCCTGTGTCGTTTGACCTCTCCACAACCCCAACTGCCTCCTTCAACTGTCTTTATACTACTTCTTTCTTTACTCTTGTAAGTACAATGGTCCAGGATCACAAAATTATGTAGTTTTAATGTAGTTTTAATTACTTTTCGTAGGTAAACATCCAAACAGTGCATGAGAACAGCCTGAAAAAGAATGTCCTGTTTTATATGGTGACAACGAGTAAATAACAATACAGAATATCATGATGCGTCCTGGTAAATGTATTTCTATAATGCAAAGCAGTTCTACGAGCATGACATTGCCATTGAGTGCAATACAGGGCTGCAGAATGTTGCATGATACATGTTTATTTCTGGAAAAAAATGGGATGTTTTTCATCATTTACCAGAAACAAATTTCATCAGGGTACAGTGAGAAAACAATCATTTAAAGGGTTCTCCAGTGACTTAGTACTGCACAGCCATAAAACTGGGGGGGAGGGACAACAGTGGCCAAAAAAGAGCTCCCTTCAGATAGTGTTGTTTAGACAACATATATTTATGGTTCTGATACAGTGTGAAGTGTTGTGAACTTAATCAAACTCTACCAGATGCTGACAAATGAGTACGGTTCCCCACACATTATTGTTGTTGTATTTTGTTGATGGTGATTCTTCCAGATTGATAGCAGGCCTCTCTTCAATCCCTGTGATGTTCCTGGCCAGCTCTCTGCTGGTTGCTGACTACCCACCTTCATCAGCTCAGCACCAACCCGCAGGCTATAAGCATTGCCAACAGTGATCTAAAACATGCTGTTCAAATTCTAGTGGAGAGTAATGACAGTGTGTGAACTCCTTTCCATGGAGTCTCCCTCTCGGTGTCTGCCTATGCCTTCTCTCCTCCCTGTGTTTTCTTTTTGCCTCTTCCCTCTTCCTATCAATAACTGTCAGTCTAACTCTATAATTTTTCCACGCAGATCAGGACGAGGTATAACTGAAGCACAGAATGACAAAAAGGTTGGGTGTGGCGGAAAGTGGTGGGAGGCATGCAAAGACTCTGAAACATGCAGGAGCAAAACTTTCTTAAAGGCGACTCACCTGGATAAAGCACAGACTGTATAAGGATGGACAACGCTTGTGGATTCAGCTGCTGCCATCTTGTGCTGGTGATGTAATTTAGAGCCAGAGTATGTTGCGGTAACGATCAACGTCTTATTGAGTTCCTTCCCATACACCTGTCCAACCAATTGCAAGCTGCGCCATCGATTGGAAGCACACCGATTGGTACACACAGCTGTAAATCATGATGTCAACCTCCCTTTTTATGGCATCAAATAACCAATTAAAACCAAATGTATAAGAAGAATAAACACTTGAACATACATCATTGTGATAAGGAATACCTAAAATGACAAAAAACGTATTTGGGAAAAATGTATTTGCTGTGTACTTTGGTTTGGCCCATGTCCCATCCATGAACATGAAGGGGGTGGGATTTATAACCTATTCTGCAGCCAGCCAAAAGGGCGTGATTGAGATGTCTTGGCTTCATATCGTCCATTTTTTAATGCAGTCTATAGGTTAAAGCCACTGAATTCTTTGCTACTTCATGGAGGAAGTTTTACAACTTATTTAAATTAGATTTGAAAAATGAGTTCCTCGAATGGACACACGCATTTAAGGGTTGATCTGCTGTATAGTAGCACCTCTAACTGCAGCTTCAACCCAATCCTGTGCATTTAGAAGGTATGGGATAATGCAGGCATACTTTTAAATCAAAAGGCAAATGCCATTACTGTGCACCAGTAAAGCAGTCACAGGGAAGCTTTACCTACATTGATGGTAATGTAAGGAATAAGTTGCTTGGAAATGCACACTATTTTTTTTTCTTTCTATCAATATGCTAATGCAAACCTCTTAAGGTCTAGTGTGTAGGATTCAGGGCTGACCGGAGGTAGAGTGGATCGTCCACTAATAGGAAGATCAGCAGTTTAATCCAAGCTCCTCCAGTGCGCATGTTGAAGTATCCTCGAGCAAGATACTGAACCCTATATTGCTCCCAACTGGCTGTTTCATCAGTGTGTTTCAGCTGGATTGAAGGTGGCACCATGTGTGGTAGCCTCGGCCACCGGTATCTGAATGTGTGTGAGTGGTTGAATGTGACTCGTAGTGTAAAAAGCCCTTTGAGTGGTCGGAAGAATAGAAAGGTGCTGTACAAGTGCAAGCCCATTTACCATGTACCATATTAGCAGAAATGGAATATAATATAAAAAATACTGTAGCAACGCTCTTGGACTGACTTTGGGCAGACTAATGGGGAGATCATGGGGGGGAGATGTTGCTCATAGTTCAGCTGGAAAGGTCAGGTTCAGGAAGTGGAGGGAGCAGAGAGGGGAAGTGTGAGGTAAAAGAGACAAGAAAAGAAAGCCTGATGAGAGACACCCCTAGAGTTACACCAAGTTATTAGCTAAGTAGCTAGTTTTGTCTACCAGTCTTTTTGTTGTTTTGGACATTCTTCCGAACCTGTTATACTGTAAGTCTGTGTGCAAGGGTAATGAAACCTAGTTCGGCGGTTAAACTTCAGCCACCACGTCCTTATCATTCATCTTGCTAGCAAGCTGTGGGGTGGAGTTGCATATGCTACAATATGTTTACTGTATAATCACTTGAAAGTAAGGATCAAAGTGTTTTCATTAAAGTGAGCCATTTATATCAACATAGTGATTTGACTTGACCCCTCGTCTCGTGCTCCATGGCGCCCTCTTGAAAATACTTTATGCCATCCTGTCAGATTCCAAGACCTCCTTTTCTGTGGTGCAAAGATCAGGAAATCACGGTTACATATGGGATCTAACATATCAAAACTCCCTTTCTATATGGTACCAAACAACAACAACAAAAAACATTTTCATTATATGTGATTTCTCGATTTGTCTCCTCTATGGAATAATATTCTCTTTGCTGGCTCCAAGCCTTTTACTTTCCCCCAATGGTCTAATCAGGGTGTACAAGTTCTTGAAGATATTTATAATCTACGCTTCTTTCAAGACCTCAAGGAGTCTTACTCTCCCAGGCTCCCTGTGGTTCTTCTACCTCAGACTTTGCCTCGGGACTTTTCCATAGTTTCCCATCTCTTTGTGAAATGTATTAATGTAGCTCAATCGTCCGGGTTCGTATCGTCAGTTGATGATTAAGTACTGAAACATAATCTTAACCACCCATCTATTACACCGGTATGAGACAGAGATCTGAACAACCTTAGATTTGACCCGGACTGGACTAGGATATGGAAAAATGTTTCCTAATTTTTCCAGAACCTTGCACATCAGCTGATTAATTTTAAGTTTGCGCACAGGGTCGACTTTACACCAGAGTGTGGATTCAGGCTGAATCTTACAGCTAGTGATCTATGTAACAAGTGTTCTTGCTCTGAATGTGGTAGCTTTATGCATATTTTTTGGAATTTGTGTTATTGTGAAATCACTTTGGACTCCAAGTTGTTGACATGAGAGCAAATTTTCCCCATAAACCTCTTCCACTGTGCCCATCTTTCTGTGTTTCTTGGTTACAACCCAAACGTCACATTGCCATCTGCGGCAAACCAGTTAAATCACCGTGTCCATTTGTTTTGGAGATGGAGAGACCTCTGCGGTAAATCCTACACACTGCTGCTTGAAACTGTAAATACAAGCAAAAATATCAAGAGGCAAAAAGTATAAATTAACAGCCATCAAAGCCCTCTGGAAAGGATTTCACCATGGTTTTTATTCTTGATGTTTTCCTTTGTAATTCAAAGTATACGCAGTAAACAATGATGTGTCAAGGTTGACATCCAAGCAACACACTGTTGATGCTTTGAAGTATTTGTTTAAGGAAACATGCGACAAGGTGAATGAAAAGATCATGTCCAGTCTCAATCTGTAATTGCACACACAAACACATCCCTCATCATTATTGGGAATATGAATAACTCAGCAGAGGAGTAACTAGCAGGTAGACGCAGACCAGGCTGACTGCATCACTCCTCACACAGATGGCTGTCTGATTTCGATACACTGATGGAAGACGGGCTGCCATCTTTTGTTTGTTTATCATCATTATGTGAATTGACAGGGCCCTGGCATCGTTTTGTTCCTCTGCTCTCCCCCTAACGTGGACAGATTTGCCGAATGCTGGCAGACAGGTTTTGTTACTTCAGTCTGCTTGTCGTGTGCTGGGGAGCTGCAATGGAGATTCATGAGTTGCTGCACTACCTTAAAGAGCTCTGGAGGACTCCATATAGCATCTTTTGAGAACTGTCTTACTAGTGATGTTAGGTTAAATACAGAAAAATGTGTTTTTTTATGTCTTTATCCACCTGTTTACTCACAGAGAGAGAGAGAGGAGCAAAGAAGTTGGTGGACAAACAATCACAGTTAATGTTTATTCCTGTAGAATAGCAGCACCTTGTATCTGTTACATTCCGAAATGGATATCCATATATTTAGCTACAAATTATGCACATTACCTGGCAAACGCTTGTATATTTCCATTACCATCAAAGTCTCTTGACATCCTTGACGATGGCAGGAGTGTTTTAAATTGCCTCGATGTAATGAACTCAACATATGTGCTACGCTATGCAGCTTAAACACAGTAACTACTCCATGAGAGACTGCAGAAGGTAGCAGGTAGAACACACACAAAAATATAGAGAGTGTACAAGAGGCCAAACATTTTTTCAGCTTTTGTGCATCAGTGGATTGCATCAATTATCTTTTACAACTGTGCTCTCCTCCTCTTCCTTTCTCTTCTGTTATATCAGTGAAAAAGTTACCCTATTACCAGGCATGCCTAATTCACTCCTCTGACATTGATTTCCAAAGGATATTACCATCCATTGTGACTTCAGTGAATAGTTTCTCACAGTCTCACAAGATACACTCAGTGAATTTGTTTTGTGCTATCAGCTGGGAAGAGAGTGTTTACCTTAAAGGCCCAGTAAAACAGTAGTTGACACGAAGGAGCTGAAGATTTGAAAGTGTACACCATGGATGTATAAAGAGATTTGGATACAGCATTGGTTGCAGTGCCCCAGTTGTTTCTATGAAAGTTGCTCAGTGGGGCATGAAGCCAAAAAAGCTTGATTTAACTGTGGGGCCCATAGAGCAACAGCACTGGAGACTTAAGCTGAAAACACACCAGCGCCATGTGACATCACCAGCGACCGCACACAGTTATTACTACTCTCACCTCTAGATCAGGAGGAGGAGGAAAAGATGAATGATTGAATGAATTTTATTCACTGTAAACTTGTTTTGCTGTTGTTATTTTACTTTTCATTTATTTCATGTTACTTTATTCCTTATCTTGCTGACTTTATATCTGCTGTTTTTGCATGTCTTGTTAAAAGGTTGCACAAAATGTAATCTCTAAGGGTTAAAAAGGTATTTTTCATTTCGCCTTAACTTTTGGTTAAGTTTCAGTTTTGGATGGGAAGGCAGTGAGGGATCGTGTGTGTTTGCAACAGCACGCGTGCTTCCATACCACAGCGAGCGCTCAGCAGCAGCTTCTTTGTCAGAAATACCACAGACGAGCGGCTGGTGAGTCTGTTTACAGCGCAACCAAACAATCTCGTGTTGTTTTGAAAAAGGAGTCAGTCAAAAATAATTGTGGCTGAGATCTGATTTCATGCTGTACGTGGCGTGAGTAGTTTTCCAGCACAGCAACAGAGCACAGTAGAAGCTGTCCTGTGCTGAGGGGGGCGGAGGTGTATAGTCTGTCGCCTGCAGCTCTTCATCTAACAGCTCAACGTGGCTCCATGACTCTCTGGCAAGAAGAAAATGCCAAAATGAGTGCGAACATATGTGACAACAACATTGTGTTTCCTGAAGTTGCATCGAAATAAATGCCACTGTGTGCTGCTAGTTAAATGCTTTTAATGTGAAGAAACGGAAGTTGGATTTGTGTGAAGAGACTGAACAGCAGGCAGTGGGCTGTTATCAATGAGAAGAAATTTCCCTGGGTTACATGCATGCATCATTTTCCTGGGAACCTCTCATGCGCAGGTAGGCAATTTGAATCCACTACAAAAATCATCATATTGATGATTATTACTGGATGCAAATACATCCAATGCCAGCTGCAAAAAGTCATAAAATTTCATAAAATACTTGGGTATGGTTTGAGAAAGATTAGTTAGGAGTTAGGATTGCATGGTGAGAGGGGAAAATATAAACCACCCACCTGGTGGAGCTCCTTTTATAGAAGAGGCTGGCAGCATCATGTGTATTGGACACATGCTCCCTCCTGCCAAAAGTAGATTTAGCAGTGCGTAAAGGAAATGGAGACAGGGAGAAAAGAGCAAACATGTATGAGAAGATTCTATAATTAATGAGATAACTTGTAAGATCAGGCTCACTGCTGTCACTTTAAGATTTAACTCCGTCGCACTCATGAGGTGGAGTCATAGGCGTTTGGGTTTTTCGTATATATGTGTACCTGTGTTAAAAAATTCTTTATGTTTGGATGCAAGGCAAATTTCAGAACATATTGCGATAATAAAGTTTCACAGCCTGGCTCTTCGACTGGAGAAAAAGTGGGAGACACACAATAAATTAACAATTAAAGTGATTTATGAACAAAAAAGCTAATCAACAAAAGTTACACAAATAGACAGGACAAATGTGTAGATTCAGTAGATGAGTAAAAATGTGCTTTTCTGGGAAAATGGAACAAAAGTTGCAAAGCAAAGGGGTATGGTGAGGAGGTCTGCCAACACCAGGCCTGACTGCTGCTCTGTCTCATATGCAAGGGTCAAACAGGGCTAAGTGTGTCCCATGCTGCTGATTGCACTAATCAAAGTCTGCAGCCCTGGAATGAGAAAGCACAGACACAGTGAAGGAACGGAGCAGAAAAGGCCCGTCACAAAAAGTGAAATCAAATTAAAATCAAATCAAATACATTTCTAGGATTAGTGTGAATTTTGTGCTCAAGTTGAAACGTATTCGCTTCAAGTGGATATGTCTGTGTGAACTTATCTTTCATGTGCACTTGTGTCTAGACCGTAGATGAACAATAATTGCAGACTCTCTGTCATTCTATAATCCTTCACTAGCTCTCAGATCTTCTACAGCTGGGTTTTTAAACACACACAATTATAAGCAAGAGAAAATAGGCAGCGCAGCTTTTGTTAACTATGCTCCAAAATGTTGGAGTGCCATTCCAGAAGCAATCAGAGATGCAGACTCGGTGAACGTTTTTAAAGAACAGCTGAAAATTCTCACATTTTTTACTGTTCTTACTGGTCCCTGTGCTTTTTACCTTCACTTCCATACATTTGTTTATCATTGACTGACTTTTCATTGTCTAATCTTGTTGTCCTTTGTGCTTTTGTGTTGCATCTTTATTGCATTCTTTGTATGAAAAGTGCTCTATACATAAAGTTATCCATTCATCCATTTTCAACTGTCTATACAAACAAGTGACTTGTGGCGTCAGACACAGATGAAAAAGCCGTCCTTTAATGTTGGCATGATTCACGGCCGGTTGTCATTATAGTTACTGGCGTCCGGCGGCATCAGGGTAAACATGGCACGACAAGAACGAGAGTTAAGGTGGCATAAGTCTGATCGTGCGGGCGGAAGGGGTGGTAGATGTGTCCAACAAACCCGACCTTCAACAGGGAGAGCGGGGTTTGTGTCTCATGAGATTATAAAGCCAAACCCTGTTCTTTCTTCCAAAACTCAACCACATGCTTTTGCTGCCTAAAGCAACCCACGTGTGCTTGTTGTTGAAGGAAATAAACCGCCAATTTATGGTGTTGTACCGGCGTAGTGCGTTTATTTTGAAAGAGACTGTAGGTAAATGTTAAATTTCCTGTGAAAACCAAAGTATATCTTCACGTAACAGGCAGAACTTGACACGGTGTCCCAGAACGTCAACAACCAACGCACCCAGGGTACCTTGCACGTCGTAGTTGGACATGTCGATGCCCAAACGTCAATATGTGATGAGGTCGGAGTGAATCCAAGGTGTCCCCTCAACAGTTTTACAGACCTCTCTTTTACAATGCCTATCTGTAGGGAAAACGCTTTTTGGACAGCAGGGGATTTTTTTGCTGCAATACTGCGAGTGGCCACTAGGAATAATTGGAAGCAAGGCTGAGCACCATTCCTTGAGGCCTGGTCTGGACCTTGGATGCAGTCTTGCAAACTTTGTATGCTTTATATTCTGTCTAGACTTGTCCATGGTGTACTTATGTTTTCCATAGTGGTCTGATACATGGTAACACATGACATTTTCAATGATAATAGCTCCTCTTCTCATCCTCCTCATCTTCTTATTCTTCACTCAGTCCTTTTGCCCGACTCCCGAGGTCATTTCGGGTGTCAGCCTCAGTAACTAATGAGCGAGTTCAGGAGGCTGGTTAGTGCAGAAGTCGGGTGTAAAGCATGCCATAAGCCATCTGCGAATTTACTTTCCAGATGGATGTTTTAAAGACCCCATGCACATAATTCATCACAATTAACACCAGTTAGTCCGGCGGTACTCTGAGCAGTGCAAATTTGTATGCTCTTTCTCTCTCGCACACATCCTTGTCAGTACATTCCCCTGCTCGTGATGTGGAAGAAAGATGATGTGATATAACAAGCTTTGTCACAGTTACACAAAAGTTAGTCTTCCACTAACACCATAAGTTTCTCCACTGCAAAATGTCAGATGACTGACTGATTACAGCAGCCTCATTCATCATTGTTGCAGCATTTATTTACTGCTCCGCCTCAAGTTGGAGTCTTCGCACCAGATACAGTTTCTTGGTGATTGGACATATACCATGTTTGTAAAAAAAAACTTCAGCAAAGGTGTTATTTGTCTAAATGATAGATGCACCAGGGAAATAAATTCAACAGCCTTACATTAGTTCATGATTTATGGAACTGAAATTGTGCCTGTGACAGAAAAGTAAAGTTCTTACTGAGAGAGCTTTAAGTCACAGATGCACAAAATTCCTCACATATATATTTCTGTTCTTAGTTTATGGAGTTATGGAAAATGGATAATCATTTTGATTATGAATGAAGGAGAGGTGTGTGTAAACTCCTTTACACTGATTTAATACAATAACCCTTTAACAGATAGAGTACGAAAACTTAAAGAGATATTTTAGGAGTCCTTGGTGATTTCTCCATTGTGATATGATGGTGTAGTCATGTTATAAGCTGTACAGGAGTACCCCCACTTGGAGTCTAGATACTATAGGAGTGAGGGGATGAATGAGGTGAGATGAGGTGAGGAGCTAGATGGATGTGATATAGAGCGGGACCTCTGATGAGCTCAGTGGAAAGATCCATGGATGCTGGTTGTGATGGAGATGAATGACATGGAAAAGGGTCACATCGATCTGACACTGACATGACAGCTGACAGCAGCGGAGAAAGGAGCAGTTTTTCAGTTTGGCAGCAAGATATTATTGGCTCACAGAGATCGTGGCAACGTAGAGTGAACATCATTGGTTGGAAGCAGGTAAAGGGCGAGAGAGAGGACGCAAATAAATAACTCACTATTGCATTCAAGGGTTTGTCTTTAAAAAATGAAGCAGATGCAAAAATGACTTAAAGGATAACTTTGGTATTTTTCAACCTGGGCCCTATTTCCCCATGTGTATGTGTGCGTATGATTCATAGGTACAGCTCGTTCTAAAATTGGTTCAGTATTGAGGCGGGAGCCGCGAAACGAGCTAAAGCGGTAACGGGGGCAAATGCGTCCCGTATAAGTTTGCGCATTGAAAGTGCTTTTTTTCGCCACTGACCGGTTCAGATCGCCAGTGTTATCTCTGTAAATAGCATACTAAGCGTTGCCCTTACCCTTCACTTGCTCTGGGCTGTGATGTCATCTCGCGAGAGCTTTGCTTGTTGCTTGTTGTTCGTGGCCCCCAGCTGCATCTGCCTCCCTCAATAATGAACCAATTTCAGAACGAGTTGTACCTATGAATCATACGCACATATACACATGGGGAAACAGGGCCCAGGTTGAAAACCCGCATTCCTTTTAATGGCCAGCAGGGGGCGACTCCACTTATTGCAAAAAGTCAGTTTGTATAGAAGTCTATGAGAAAGTGACCCTACTTCTCACTTGATTTATGACCTCAGTAATAATTTCCTGATGGGTTCATGGTCTCAATCGCTACTTTTAAGTCTTCTTCAATAAAGCACGATTTTCATTTTGTAAACTATGGTCCCATTTATGGTCCTGATATGGTGTGCCGCTATAAATATTGCTGCCACAAGGAATTATGGGACAGCATTATCTCCCTTCCTTTTGTAAAGGATGGTCCAGTGTGCCCTACGCTAAAGGAGATAAGAAAGGAAGAACTGAAGCATGTTTCCTTAATATTAAGGGAATTCAAACAGCCCTTATCACGGCCACCACTCAGATACTTCCGGGACATTTTAATCAGTTGGAAACCTTCCTAAGCTAAAAGGACTATTTGGCTGCAGCCCAGGCTTTAAAACCAAACCATCTCACTCGGAAGTCATCAAATACCTGCACTTGGGCAGTGACTTCAGGTGTCAGATTCTGACGGAACAAGCCATCCTGTCACGTTGGCATGATACATGGCTGGTCACTGTTATTGTGATGCAGTGACTGACAGCATCAGGGGGAAACACGGCGGCACAACAACATAAGATAAGGAGGCAAAGGTCTGAGTAGGTTGGGTGGGAAGGGTGGTGGATGGGTCCAACAACCATCGGCTTTCTCCCAAGAGGTCGATGTTGGCTTCTCGTATGATTGTAAAGCCAAATCCTGGTCTTTTTTCTGAACCCAACCACAGGCTTTTATTGCTTAAATGCAACCATGTGCGTGTGTTGGCCAAACCACCATGTGTGTTTGTTGTTGAAGGGAAAAAAATGTCACTGCACCGACGTAGTGTCTTTTTTTTTGAGAGACTTTTGAGAGTGTACATTTTCTGTGAAAACGGAAGTGTATTTTGAAAGAAGACAATGCATGTATCAGGCTGAAGTTGACACGGCGTCCCAGAACGTCAACAACCAGCGCACGCAGTGTACCCTGCAAGTCACATGTCGACATGGAAAGTCGAGGAACCATACGTCGATATGTGACGAGGTCAGAGTGAGAATGTAGAATGGGTGACGGCATGGTGGTTAAGCCCACTTCTACTTTACAGTCTACAGCCCCTTTTACACTGCCAGATTTTCGGCGAATGTTGGGCCATTTTGCCGGCAAGCTGCGAGTGTTTAGACACATGGAGCCGGATTGGCGAGTTGATCCAAGGTGCCCAATTTTCCGCCTTATAGGGTAGACATGTTAGCAGAACCTTTTTGGTTTAAAAAAGGAATGAGCAGCTAGTAGCAAGAGGGAAACGCAAACCTGACAGACACTACAGTAAAGATGAGCAACTGGGGAGACAAAGAATTGCGTGCCCTCCTTGTCCTTGCAAATAAAGAGGCCATTAACTGTCAGATGACGGGACGGTGAAGAACGGGCCAACTTATGAGAGAGTCACCGAATTTTGCTGATGTTATTGCAGCTCAGTTCGCTCCTGTTCACCAGTGAAAGGCAAATATCTTACTATGGAATATTAGATTAATGGACCAGGACAATGCAAACTAAACCCAAATAAATAAAAAAAATAAAGACAAAAGTATTAGTATAGTAGTAATTACTGCCCCAGTCAAGTTGACAGTAGGCAATGCTTCAGATATCAACGCTGCTGCAAAGAAGCTACAAATTCTAAAACACTGATGCTTCACACACATCTTCCCCCCAGCGACACAGAACATCTACACAATCACAGTTTCAAGGTGGACAGCCAAGATTAATGTCACCAATTTAACATCCTACTAAATGTCTCCCCCCCTGCTCCTGAGTTATGATACTGAATAATGGCCAGAAACGTGTTTCTGCAGAACATTGCGATGTCACGGTGAAGATGATCTTTAACCTATTGGATAAAAAATGTCATCACTTCATTGTTTTATTCTATCAGACATTTGTGAGGAACTTTGTCGTCATTAGTGTATGAATTCTTGAGTTATGGCCCAAGACATGTTTTGTGAGGTCACACTGACCTTTGACCACAAAATCCTAATCAGTTCATCAGTCTAAGTGGACATTTGTGCAAATTTGAATAAATTCCCTCAAGGCCTCTGGACACAGCTGTTGCTGGCGTGGACATATAAAGACATCTAAGGTATTGAACCTCCAAATTTACAGTTATGCCAGCATTAGATGTCTATTAATGCATAGTGGGTCTGGCCAGCGCTGCTCCATCACAATCCCTTCCCCTTGTAGTCTTCCTTTGAGGCTTTAAAGAAACATCCATTTCCTTCTTCCCTGCCAACATATGAAACATTTGTTACGTATAAAGAAGGGAAGGTGTGTGTGACATGAATTATTTCTGTCATTTCGGATGGCAGGTAATTATGTCTTGTGGAAAATGTGCGGTAGTGCTCTTTTATTTATTGCTACTATTACTAGCTTAGGGCAACATAGTGAATGAAGGTAGCCTACAAATCATGACCAGATGGTTTTACTTTTTTTTTCTTTCCATTGCTGGGGTAACATACAGGCTGATGTGTTTTTAATTAATTAACAGCTGCTTAAAGGTGTTAGTCTTATGAAGGCTGTGGAAAATCTCTTTGCACAATATTAACATATCAAGTCTGTTGCATAGATATATATTTTATTGTTTTCTAGAAGCCAAAAAAAGCAAAGAGACTCTAAAATGGACTTTAGATACACAATTAATTACATACAGAAACAACTTGCATATCAAATCCTTTACTCTCAAGCCTCATAGTTTTTAAATCACAGATTAAATTATATTTTTTTCTGTAAGTGAAAAAATAACAATTTCCAATTGTGCATGCAGTGCTTACAGTGTTTACATGTTTGTCAGAGAGGCAGTAGGCAGACAGGATAAGAAGCTTAGACTAACAGCCAGGTGAAAAAAAAAGAAAATCTTACTCTGAAACTGGGCTGCTGTGACGGGTTGCCATTAGGATCGCACATGTGCCACAGCCGGCACTTACAGGCTCTGTGGGACAGGCTCTGTGGGACAGGCTCTGGGTCAGGCGCTGAAATGGTTTCTGGTTTTAATGGAAAACAGCACAAATATTCACAGAATTGGTTTCGAAATTTTCCCTTCCATCCATTTATTCTTTACGAAGAGCTGGAGCCGACCCCAGCAGCGCTCTGTATGAAAGGCAGAAGGACAGGTCACTGATTTATTAAAGGTTTTAATACACTGACAGACACAATTAAACCTGTGGACACTTTTCAGTTTAATGCATGAAACTGAAATTGGGAGAAGCAACATGGATAGAACAATAAGAAGGCAAAGCAAACAAACAAAGAAACAAATGAGTGAATTATCAATAGGTCAGGCCCGGAGGCAAAAACCAAAGCTAACAGTGGGAAAAGTGTTTCTCATCAAAGCCTTCATTGTCACTGAGTGGTGTCCAGATGGGAACCAGCAAGCCAGATCCATTTGGGGTTTGGGCTCTTTGACCACTTCCATTTCATTTCCCAGTGTGGGATTGTTTTGGTTTTGTTTGTACGAGATAGAAACAGAGAGCTGTTGCGGCACAAGCACCTCTCTCTTCAAAAACAATTTTCTTTTTGGATAGCTAGGAGTCAGATGTGAAATATTGTGCACTTTTTGGAGGGCTGTTAAAGTTACATTACACAGAGCAGCCACACAGAGGATGCTCACTTCAAGCACCGGAGGGTCAGCGTTCATGTTATTCCTCTGTGCGCTGCCTGGAACTTTATTCCCCAACAATCTAAACAATATCTACAGTCATCCCTCTTAAATTCACCCGAGGCTTTATTTATTAACCTTTTTACTTTATCTGAAGAGCTTTTAACTTAGCAACATACAGTTCTTTGCAACTATCTTGTGTTTTTAGAGAAGTTCTCAAAGTGTTTAAAAACGGGCGATGTTGTCATGTAGTAAACTGCACTTTGAGAGTTCTGTTTTATTGATATCCTCAACGCAGAAGCACAGAAACCTCATGGATAATGTAACAATTATGTAGGCTTATGCAGTGGTGGCTCTAGCACATTGGATGCCCTAGGCGAGCCTTCAGGGATCATGTGACGTTAGATAACTCACCCATGTCCCTTAGAGAGCAGGTAAAGTGTAACGAGCTGGGGAGAGGGGCCAGAGGGCGACAGGAACCCAGATTATTTAGTAGGTTTTGCTATGTAGTTATGTTATTGTGGCTTTATGAAATATTTCAAAATAATTGTAGTAATAGTGTTAGTAAAAATACTTAAAGATAAACATTTTGATTCTTTTTTCTTCCCCCATGTGGTGCCCCCCATGGTTAAAGGCACCCTCAACAATCACCTATACGACCAATGCCCAGAGTCATACTGGGTGTATGTTATGACCACTCGTTAATTTGACTTTCTTTTTGACAAATCTGGTGTTTTTCCGCCAGTTTGGCATCACGGATGATTTTGAAAAGCTACAGTACCTATGAGCCGTGTTCGTTGCTATGACGAAATAGCAAGGCAGAGGCAAAAACCAGTGTCACTGCTGGTGGGATCAAAGCACAGAATCATAATCAAAATTTAATTTAATTTAATTTATCTTTAACTACAGTTCCTTTACCGCCTTTTCACTCACAAGGACCAAGCAATAAGTCATTTAAATGTTTAACTGTGACTAGTCCATACTGATTGAGTACAGCATACCATACCATGACTTAGTCATACCAAAAATTTGAAAAAACAACAACATTGGGCCACAGGGGGAGCCACAGCGATCAGTCACATTTTAGCCATTTTGAAGCATTTTTCTGTTGTTATAGTGACACTCATTCGAGTTAAATTTCTCCAGTCACCTTGAGGTGTCTTGTTCTACATATCTACCAAGCTTAGTAAAAATCGATGTGGCGGTTAGGCCTAGATAAGAAATGAGCTCTCTAGCGCCCCCATTTTGTTTGATGGGGTCAATAATGGAGGGGTCCCCTCAGATTATGTGTGGTCATATGCCTACAAAGTTGCGTGGTGATGGGTGAAACCCTTGAGATGTTATACACCTTTATGTGATGAGCCACGCCCTCCACAATATTCATTGCCTTATAGAAGCTCAGTTTTAGTAAGTTTTCCAACTTTTGCCAAGAGGGAACTTTAGATATTGGTCCCTAGATTATGTTCACCGAGTTTCATCCAGATCAGTCGTGGCCCCGCTCCCGAACCTAAGTTAACAAATTAACTTCAGTTATACTGCCTGTTCAAGGCGGGAATTCACGCTGTTATTCCGTCTCACGTTCTTTACAAAAGGTACTACCCTGGAATGGGAGGACAGAGTTGTCTCGACTTTAAGCCAGTAGCAGAGGAAGTAACAGTGCCGATTCAATGTCTGTGTAACAGGGACAGTCGGCAGAATGGGATCAGACTGAACAGGTGTGACACTGTGATGACCTGTGTGTGCGACCTACTGCCAGTAAATTTAAAAAGCAGCTAGCAGCAGTTAGCAGCTAACTCAAAGAAGAAGAACAGCAGCAGAAAATGTCAACAAACTGGGAATACAATGAGGTTCGAGAGCTACTTCCTCTCTGAGCAGAGGACGAGATCAGCAAATCTTTATTATTGCCAAGGTATGGTGGCAGAAAAAAATACCCGCACAACAATTCAACTGAGCTGGACAGCCAGAAAAAAGATTCACAAGCTGAGATCCATGCCAAAAAAATGTCCGTTTATTCAAAACAGCCATGCACAAAAAGAAGAGTGCTCAAAGTACAAAACATTATCATAAAAACAGCAGCAAATGTTTCAATCCTTGACTATCATCAGTGCTACTGACATGAGTGCTTCACAGAACAGATATAGACACAGACAGATGACTACCAGGTGTGATGAATCAGACAGCTGGTGCCACTAATGAGATGAGATCAACTCTGAGTCCTGTCCAGTGAGTATTGTATTGCCTCTGTTAAAGGACGCCTTTTTTCGTCAAGTCACTGCCCAAGCGCTGAATTTCAAAGACTTCGGAGTGAGACTGAGCTGATTTAAGAACTTAAGACTAGGCCCTTGCACACCAACTCCATAAAAATAAAGACAACCTCACATTGTGTCAATCACATTCACACGCTGACTGAGAGACTTTCATTCCTCATAAGAATTTTCAGAAAAAGCTCAATTTTCTGCTTTTTTATTTTGCATCCCTCAAAACCCTTTAGAGAGCTGTTTGAGCAAGAAGCCTTGGAGAAAATGTGTCATGACCTGCAGGACACATCAGCAACAAGAGAGAGGAACACGGTGCACAGTATCATTTCACAGCGCAGATAGCCTAATTTCAACAGGTCAGATTGTAACATTCAGGGAGATGATGATAAGGGGGATGTCATAGAGGATGAGGACCGCACACAGACAGAGATGAGAGAGATAAAGCAACAGCGTGGAGACAGACAGGGAGGACAGCTCAGCCCCTTCGGGTAGCCGCTGGGGCAGAGAGTGGTGACAGCCAACTCCAGTGGAGAGAAGCAAGGGAGCAAATCTGCCTTTACTTTTTGTCTCGTGTGCTGAATATCCGCAATGAATAAACCAATTAAATGCACGCAACTTAGAGTGCTTTCACACCTGCCCTGTTTGGTTCGGTTCGATCGAACTCAAGTTTTTTTGCCCCCTAAGTGCAGTTCGTTTGGGCAGGTGTGAACACAGCAATCCCTTCATGAAGAGGTAATATATGGAGTTGGTGTGTACAGGCTTTAGTATGCTAACATTAGCTAATTAGCTTGGGGAAGTAGTTTATTTTGAAGGCATTTGGTCAGAGAGCCAAAGTACTGGAGTAGTCATTCATGCTTTACCTTCAGTGGCTCATTTGCCAGCTGCTTGTCTGCCAGGTGACTGGTACCTTCCAGTCACATTAATACAGGTGCACAGCTTGGCCATTATAACCTCACACCTCCCACTAGAAACATAGTCGTATTGTATTATTGACTGCTCTGCTGATATCTTCCTGTTAAGAGCATTTGCTGCTGCAGCTCCTTCCACCACCCCAACCTCTTGTACTTGTCGTTTGTCCCAAGGATTAAACACAACTAAATAAATAACTTACTAACTAACAGCATAAATAATGTTCTGCTTTCTGGGCAGCTTTTCTTTTCCTAGCTTTTTATTTTATTTTCGAACAGCGCATTCGTGGGAAATATCAAAGGATTTTTCAAAAGAAATTTTAAATTTCACTGCCAGTACAAAGAAGCTTTGTGAATGTATCCCCCTGGCCTTAAAACATGGTGAGCATGGTGGTAAATAAGCCCTAGCATTATCTTTCTGTACCGGGCCCACTGCTGAGCATTCCTTTCCTCCCTTTTAAAGGTGAAGTGATCCCTCTAACTCCCTTTAACACACATCAAATCTCTGGAGCTTTTCTGTCCAACTCTGATTCCTGGCATCTTTACCTCTATTTGCCAGTCAATCAATCTCTCTCTTTTTTTCTTTCTGCATCTCCCCCCCTCTCTCTCTCTATCTGTTTTGTATTCCCTGCAGTGGCGGTGAAGATCCCAGCAGCAGACTGCTGGAGAAGAGGAGTTCGTGTGCGGTAATAGCCTATTACAAGTCATTTTTCACACACACTGTCACTGGTTCCCAGCCAGTCCTGTCACTCTGTCATTCTGTGAATGAAGCCATAATCAACAGAAAATGGCCAATTCTACTGTGAGACACCGAGCCTTAAACACATTTGTAAAATGCACACACACACAGAAGCACACACACACACACACACACACACACACACAGAGTAAATAATGTCCTCACCTCAACTCGACCGCGTATCTTTAGTATAAAAGGGACAGTTCACACAAAACACACTGAACCCACATCTTATCCAGGCTGACTTAGAGTTTTCTCGAGGTTTGGAGCTAACAGCTGTCACACCACGAGGTCGACTCTTGTGGGTTTGAGTGAAAAATCTCAACAACTGTTGGATGGATTGCCCTAAAATTGGGTTCACACATTTATGTCGCTCTCAGGATGATTTGCAAGAACTTAAGTGATCCCACATCTTTTCCTTTAGTGCAGCCATGTTGAAATTTTTGTTTGTCTAATAGTCCAAAACTAATGTTCCCATCAGCAAATTAGCAAATGTTTACCAGTGTTGGACAATGAGCATGAGGGAAACCCAAGCGCAGGACACAGGATGCGGATGATGAAAAGGTTTATTGTCACAAGAAATTGGACAGATTGGGTTCCAGGGTTTACCTCATAAGAACTATTAGGTATTAGAAAGTGGATGAGGGTCATGTTGTTTCATAGCAGGTAATCAAAGCACAGAAGCTCCAGTTTACAACACTTAATTTCAAATCCAGTAGTGAGCGATACTGTGAAGTCTAATGAAGACACAGATATGGTCCTTTCACGGATTCACAAATCCCCTGGTTATGTTAATAATAGTGTGATGATATAGAACAATGAAACAGCCAAGACCTTCTTAAATAAATGAATAGCCTTTGACACAGAGACCAGCAGGCAGACAAAGGATTAAAGTCTGATAAAGTATGAGACAGGGATTAATATATGTAATATTTGTAAAGACAAATGCTGAGGTTAGCACAACCAAAGCTGATTGGTGAGTGAGGCAATCACTGTGATGAGGCCTAATTAATACACCAGAGCTGGGAGACCCATGTGCTGGTTCCCAGTGTGCAACAGAACTTGAGAGAGTGGCGCATAAGGAGGGGACAGTGTGCTGGTGTTGCTCCACTGTTGTAGGCAACACATTCTCTCTCTGATTTTGTCACATATCTATAATTGGTCATAGACTTTCCACATCAAAATATGATGTGCAAGGTACCGTGGGTGTGTTGGTTGTTGACGTTCTGGGATGCTGTGTCAAGTTCTGCCTTTTACATGCATTTTGTGTTTTCAAAATACACTTCCATTTTCACTGGAAATATACAGTTTGCTTACAGTCGCTTTCAAAATAAAGGCACTACATTGGTACAATATCACCAAATGTACCTTTTCTTTCCTTTAAAGGGATAACGCAGCCAAAAATTAAAATTCAGCCAGGGCTGAGGGTTAAGCTCATGAGCTGCAGCGGCTGCTTCGTCCAGTTCGTATACTCAGGCTCAAACAAATACGGCTCAACAAAGAAATGCTGTTCTTCCTCAATTTCAAAGTCTTCAGACATGTTGGGCTGTCCTTCACTAAAAGACCATAGTGCAAATTATCTTTTAGCTACTGTGGTTACTGTTATCTCCCCCTGCGGTGCACGTGTCACGTTATGTAAACATGGGTAAGCAAAGCTCATGTTTTTGCTGGTCTCGCACAAGCATGCTCACGACAGGCTACAGTGAGGCTAAAAACAGAGTTCAAATGACGTTTTTCCAAACAACTTTTTATGTCGGGGTTTCAGGACACTTGGATCACTATGAATGAGCAGTATGGAGATACTTTGTGGATTCAATTTTGTGTTCTTGGACGTTAGTCTGGGGCGCCGTCAGCCATTAAGTGTGCTAGCCGCTCCCCCCGCCGATCTCTGCAAGGGATGTGAGGACTCTTAAACTTCACCAGGGCCTCCGTCGGCATATGGGTGAGTAGATAATGGCTGAATTTTCGTTTTTGGTGGCACTATCCCTTTAACAACAAATGCACGTGGTTATGTTTTGCCAACACATGCAGGCAACAAATCATTGGTTGGGTTTAGGAAAAGGAACAGGGTTTGGCTTGGCAGTCTTACAGGAAGCAAACACTGGCCTCCCGGGTGAAAGTCAGTGGTTGCTGGACCCATCCACCACCCCTGCATCCCACCTTTATTCGGACTTCTGAATAACCACCCAAACTTTAGTTGTTGCAGCGTTTCCCTCTGATGCTGCCAGGTCATGTGTGTCTGACGCCAAAAGTCGTTGACCAAGTGTCATTGTCTACAGAGTGAAACCTGAAATCCAGTGTTTTATAAAACTTTGGCAGGTAAAAGTAGAAACCGATTTATGGCGGCATACGCCACATGATGCCGTGGTGTACAGTGATTTTAGAACAATTATGGGGCATTGTTAGGTGCGCAACAGAAGCAGAGTAAAACACGGCCTCTCGTGGCTTACAGCTTTAATGAGTGCTGTGATAATGGCATATTACTTAAACTCTAGTCTAATTTAGTATATCGTTAACTGAGGAAATATACATCAACCCCCCCCCCATTAATCTTTTTCTCTATCAATTATTCAGTTGTTTCCCCACGAGTAAAACAGGGATGCCCATACATCTTTGCATTCTTCAGTCCTTCCCTCTCTCTGTCTTAATTTGTCTCCTCATCTCTTTCCCCGTCTCAGCCTCAATCTGAAATTCCTCTCTTCTTCTAGTTTCTATATTTCATTTGCACCCCCTTCTTCCCCACCAGTTTAAATGTGATTTAATCCTCACAAGCAGACAGAATATATTCATTTTTATATATTTACGGTAGTTGACATCTCTCCGCTGGTTTAAATCACATCTCCACTGTCTATTTTATGAGTGATAAAAGGAGTTTTGCATTTTAAGACAAAACTTTTCATTACAGGAACACAACTTATTTCCCCAGTACTGTAAACTGGATTGTATACAGCGTTGAGGTGTCAAAGAGTGATACCAACACAAGATGAAACACACACAAACAACAGAGAGAAAACAGAACACAAACACCAGGGGACAAAATTAGGCATTGTGCTGGTTCGGCATGATATAAAAGGAGCAGTACACCACACCATCTGGATTGAAATTGTTTGATCAAGATACCACTAACTAACTAACAGTGCACTGAATGTGAATTTATAAATACATGGGAAATTTGAAACTTTTTACAAAGGAACCTTGTTTTTTAATAGCTTAAAAAGCATTGGGACAATATATTAGGTGTATTATCTGCAGTGCCGACCACAAAGCTCCTATCATTTACAAAGAACTGCTCTGAGGGGCCCAAGTGTCAGTTAGCCCTCCTGGCCTTCACCTGCAAAATGTCACTCAAATTAACATGTGCCGACCAGGAAAAGACTCAAAATATCCACACAGATACAAAGGGACTGCAAAGACAAAAAAAAAATAACTACAACACAGGGAAAACAACTTGAAGAGACACAAAATGACCACAAAGAGACGCCAACCAATAACAAAAACAGGCAAAACAACCACAGAAACACACAAAATGGCTACAAAGAGATGCAAGGAACTGCAAAACAACCACAAGGAGACACAAAAGAGACAAAATTATGCAAGACAAAAAGCGTCTACTGTACAAATAACTTGAAAACAGGCAAAACATCCACAAGGAGACATACTGTATAATGACCAAAGAGAGACAAAATTATATCAGTGGCACAAAATGTCTACTAAATAAAGAGACACAAAAAATGTCTATTGTACAAAAGATGCAAAATGACCACAATGAGCCACAAAATGACCACAAAGACATCCAAAGGAACTGCAAAGAGACAGAAAATAAACACAAAAACACCAAAAACAATCACAAGGAGACACAAAATGACCCAAAAAAGACCAAACTTTCTATTATACAGAGACACAAAATTATCACAGACATGTAACCGAACCGCAAAGAGACACAAAATAACTTCAAAAACAGGGAAAACAACATCAAAGAGGCACAAAATTACATCAGACACAAAATTACATCAGACACAAAATGTCCACTGTACAAAGTGAAACAAAAGTGATGTGTAAATGAACTGCAGAGACACAAAACAACTTAAAAACAGGGAAAATGACCTCAAATAAACACCAAACAACCAAAAAGAGACACGAAATAACCAACGAAACCACGAGGAGACACAAAATGACTAAAAATGACACAAAATGTCTTCAGTGCAAAGAAAAACAAAATGTCTACTGTACAAAAAGAAACAAAACTACAACAAAGAGCCACCAAGTAACCACACAGAGACACCAAGTAACCACAAAGAGACACCAAGTAACCACAAAGTGACCACAAAGAGACACAGAGTGACCAAAAAGAGACACAAAGTAACCACAAACAGATACAGAGTGACCACAAAGAGACACAAAGTGACCACAAAGAGACACAAAGAGACACAAAGTAACCACAAAGTGACCACAAAGAGACACAAAGTGACACAAAGTGACCACAAAGACACACAAAGTGACCACAAAGAGACACAAAGTGACCACAAAGAGACACAAAGTAACCACAAAGAGACACAAAGTAACCACAAGGAGACACAAAGAGACACAAAGTAACCACAAAGAGACACAAAGTAACCACAAGGAGACACAAAGAGACACAAAGTGACCACAAAGAGACACAAAGAGACACAAAGTGAGCACAAAGAGACACAAAGAGACACAAAGTGACCACAAAGAGACACAAAGTAACCACAAGGAGACACAAAATAGCTAAAAAAAGGCAAACAATAACAAAAAGACACAAAATAACTACAACATGCAAAACAACCAAAGACAGACGGATAGAGACACAAAGACCACAAAGAGACACAAAATGACTACAACAATATGCAAATGAATTGTAAAGAGACACAAAATAAATACAGAAACACCAAAAACAACCACAAGGAGAAGACACAACTACGAACAAAGACACAAAAATCACCTCAAAGAGACACAACATGACCACAGAGAGATACAAAACCACAAAAGATGCTTGCAGACTACAAGGAAACAAAACAATGACCAAAACCACCACAGACTCTGTGTTTTGCTCTGATGTAGAAGAAGTGGTGGGGCCTTTTGCATATCTGTGCCCAGGGCCCCATTGTCCGTTAATCTGCCCGTGCTTACGTGTGCAGTAGATTATTCCCTGTGTGCAGACTGCTGCCAAAAATCAGCATGACAGTCAGGAGCTGCACCTCAGTGTTGTCATTAATACTAATGCAAATGTGACCCCTGCTTAATCAGGGAGCAGCATCCTTTATGATCACAGACCTGCCCATGTGAGAATGTGACCAAAACAATGAAATGACAGCAGGGAAATGACAACGTCAGACATAAGCATATTATTACGAGCCCCTGTGTCAGCTGGATTCGGGCTCAAGAGGGCTTGTGTGCCTCGTTTTAATATTTGCACACGTCCATCTTAACACTCAGACAGATCCAGCCTGTGCGATCCATCATCACGTGTCCGCCTTTCCACAACATGAGGTAGCGGAGCTATTTCAGGAAGAAAATCTGACTGAGCAAACAGTCTCGGAGCTGCACAGCATTGAGGAGTTAAGATTTAATAGGTAAAGATAAATCCCTTCTCTTCTCTTTATTCTTTTGATGCCTGTCATTAAATTCACAGCACTTTCCTGTCACTGAAGGTACTGTCTGTGTAAGCTCCAGTGTGCTGTGGACATTTTTCACCTGACTCTAAAACAGAAAGAAACAGAAACACAGCAGTACTATTAAATTAAACAACCACCATTATTTAAGTAACGTTTAAAGTTAGTGAACTCTTGTTTTGGCTGTCAGACTCAGTGTCTCAAGAGTCTGCTTGTCTTTATGACAAAAGGTACTGTCAAGCCGATGATGTCACAAAATGCTGGCCTGCTCCTTATAATTATACCATTTCAAAAACCTGGCTGTCACGGCGACAGCTTTATTTTTTCTGCCCGTTTTCGGCCTGTCAGTCGAAACACTCGTCACTCCAGGTCTTGTAATACCTGCCGTATCCAGCAGTTGTCCCGGCTCTTTGCACCACTCCTCAGTCACCTGCAGGACCATCAGGGGGCCACCACACCTGAGGCCTTTCTCATTTCACAGTTCGCACATCCTTGATTCCTTCCCTCACCTCACCTCCTCTCTCTGTGTCTAAGTCTGTCCTGCCTTTTAGGAATTAAGACATCCTTCAACATGACGCGCTGAGATCGATTTCTGGGTCACAGGCAGGAAAACAGAGACGAGGAGGAGGGACGAAATAGACACATGAGAAAAGCCCCTACCCTGTAGCCTCACTTTATTTGTGTGAATGGGAAATATTTAAGGGCTCTCTGATTGATTTTTTGGAGCACTTTATGCAAACTTTTGTAAGTGTGCATCTCTGGAGACTCGAAGGAATAACCCATAGCACATACACCCATATCGCCAGGATGACATAATTTATCAAAACCATTCAAACCACTGCAAATCACCATTGATAAGTAAATCTGTGACTGTGTGACAACGGTATGGTTAAGGTTTGGTCAACTTTAGGCACAAAATCAACTTGGTTAGGTTCAGAAAAAAATCTTGCTTGGGCTAAAATTAGTCCTTTGTTTAATTAAGGGGAATGTGGTGTTTTGGGTTAAAATAACTACTCCGTTAGGGATAGGAGACCTCTGTTGTCATGGTTACAGTAATAAACATGTGGGGATCATTGTGTCCATGCTGTCCAAAAAAGAGCCTTGACTCGGTGTTGGAGATGAGAAACAATCTGCTTAGTCTTGTGTTTAAGTCTGATGTTTTGTTTGTGACCGTTTTAATGTATTTCCATTTATTATCCATGTCAGAGTTATGATACCATGTCCTGTTTTTTCGGAGCTGAATGGGGGGCAGTTTCATTTGACAGAAGGCTAATATGATCGCGCTTTTACCCCCAAATTCCACCAGATGCGTGTTGGTTGCGTCTGCGCTCCGGAACGGCAGCAGAGCCGATACGTTTCAATTCTAGCCAATGTATGTGCTTCCACTGGCTGCAGCTGTGGTGCGTTCTGGCTCCGTCACAGCTGCGGCGCTCCGGAGCCCTTCGCAACAAATACGCAGGACTTCTATTTTTGCCCTGTGTGGGGCAGGAAGTCGTGCACAGAAACAAAATAAAACATCCAGTTAATTTTCATCAATCAATCAATCAATTTTATTTATAAAGCCCAATATCACAAATACAATTTGCCTCACAGGGCTTTACAGCATACGACATCCCTCTGTCCTTTAGACCCTCACAGCGGATAAGGAAAAACTCCCCAAAAAAAACCCTTTACCGGGGGAAAAAAAATGGTAGAAACCTCAGGAAGAGCAACTGAGGAGGGATCCCTCTTCCAGGACGGACAGACGTGCAGTAGATGTCGTATAGAACAGATCAGCATAACAAATTAACAGTAATCTGTATGACACAATACAGTAATCTGTATGACATCCTCGGTAATGACAGTAGCTTACAACAACATTCATGAAAGTAATAATACTGTCGTTATAGTTCTGGCTACTGTGGTACAAAATTTTCAAAATAAAATACACAGTGTTCACGGTGGATCATATTTCCCTACACTACACCAGCGGAAAACCAGCGCAGCTGTTCCGCAACAAACATGCATCCAGTGGAATTCTGGCGTTACAGTTCAGTGGCAAACATAGACTACCGACATGGCAGCTCTGCTAAAATAAAGCCAGGATATCTCAATCGCCCCCTGGTGGCTGGCTGCAGTATAGGTCATAAACCCCATTTCCACCATGTTCAACCTAGTCTCACTCCTAAGTTGTTGAAATCTGGTGCTTCGGCAGTGAATTGCAGTGTCAGTTACTGATGACAAAAGGTGTCCTTTAACATCGGCATGATACATGGCCAGTCGCTGTTATAGTTAAACGCCGCTTGGTGGCTTCAGGGGGAAACGGGGCGGGACACAAACAAAAGTTGAGGCAGCAAAAGTCCAAGTAAGGTGGCTGGGAGGGTCCAACAAACACAGACTTTCACCCATTAGAGGGATGTTTGATTACAAAGCCAAACCCTGTTTTTGTTTCCTAAACCCAACCACATGATTCTGTTGCCTAACCCCAAGCACATGTATTTGCTGTTGAAGGAAAAAAATGTAAATCTGCAGTATTGTACAAACATTGTGTGTTTATTTTAAGAGACTGTATGTAAATGGTAAATTTCCTGTGAAAACAGAAGTGTATTTTGAAAGAAGACAATGCATGTAACAGGCAGAACCTGACACAGTGTCCCAGAAAGTCAACAACCAACACACCCAGGGTACCTTGCACATCATATGTGGACGTGGAAAATCCATGACCACACGTTGTAACGTGGTCGGAGTCACAATATGTTGCCATGTTAGTGGATGGGACATGGGCCAAATTACAAAGCCGATGTAAAGTTAACATCACGATTGATACCTGTGTGTGCTAACTGGTGCAAATTGGTGTGCTTGTGATCAGTGGTGCTGCTTGTGATTAGTTGAACAGGTGTATGGGCAGGACCGTGGAGACCGCTGGAGACTCCAAATGACATCGCCAGTGCAAGATGGCAGTGGTTGTATCTGGGATATTTTGGCGTCATTAGTGGATTATGGTTAGTGGCATCATTTTGAAGGGGTCCTGTGGATAAGCATGTGTGAGCGGGTCCCTTAACTCACAACCCATCAGTGACATCATGAGGTGAAGGCACTGGTGGAAATAATCCTGGCTGCATGGATGCACAATAATGTCGAGCAATGTACACAAGTAACACCACCACCAACACATCTCTGCACTGACTCTCTCACAGTGTTCAAAGCCTTGTTTGTATGAGAAGGGCGTATTGGACATTAATCCCACAACTTGAAGAAAATTCTGTTCAAAACCAGAAGCTAGCAAAGGCAGATGAAGAGAAAGTGGGCCATTATGAATGTTAATGCATGCCACCGCTGTATATTAATAATGTTTATCGAGGAAAAACCATTAGTGGTCTGCGTGAGGGATCCCAGAGAGGAGGGTGGACTAATGAGGAATCTGAAAACTGACAAATGCTGCGAAGAATTTATGACTGTCCCACTTAATTTCCTGACTAGTGTGTCATCAGGAGGTCGTGCTTGTTAACAACATGTAGAAGCTGAGATGTGAGTGGCAGTATTCAGAGGCTGAGATCACACACTAAAGTGCTTTACTGAAACTATCAGTACTATCAGTAGCTTATCAGTAGCCTCGGAGACAACGACTATTTATAGTTGACGATGATCTTTTGTATCATTTTATATGTAATACTTTAGGGAGTGTGTTCTCTATTGTTCACAGTCTTTCTCCACACTTACATTTCGCAGATGTTCAGAACATTATCTTAAAGTACAGAGAGAGTCAGCGGGAGCTCAAGAGACTGAGAAAGGTTAACAAACAAGAGGCAGAATAAAACTCTGCTCAGACCGACAGCGTCTTGGGTTTAACCTGCGTCACTGGTCAATCAGATTGGGGGTTGAAAACAGGCCAGACGCTATTTGGCATCAGTGAACTGGTGTTTATAGGGATGGGAATTTAATTTAACGTTATTGACGTTTAAACAACATTTGACCGCCTCATCTAAAAAAAAAAGAAAAAGAAAAAACGTCTGTGAGGGAGATGGAGAGCGAGAGAGAAAAAGAGTAGATGTAAATGTGAGAGCAAGACACAGAGCAGAAACTAAGATTTTACTATACTCAATGAACTCGTAATTTTGTGTCATTATGTGACTTTGAGTGGAGCCTCTGTGATCGGTAATAACTTCAACTTGAATCAGAAGTCTCATGAAAAGGGTTGAAAGGAGATTTAGTAGACTTCATATTTACCGTCCAGACATGACGGGGGCATCAATCTTCTCATCTAACTCTCCTTTAGAAAGTTAATAAGCACACTGCCCAAAATGTCAGACTATTCCTTTATTCCCAGTGCCTTTGTTGTCTGCCCCTTATACACCTATGACACACCTCCCTGTGGCCTCTGTACGGTACAATAGCTCAGTCCTCCATTCATTCGAGTATTGCCATTGAACATAATCCAGGCAGAAACTATATTTTCTACAAAATGTAGGGTGAATTGATCTTTTCTAAGCCCCGCCCCTGTGTGATGGTCCAGCAAGCTGTCGGAGTAAGCATGGAGCCCACACTGTAATTCTCCCTGAAGAAATATGATCATATTTTTGGAAAAATGAAAGAGTGATTCCAGAGAGGAGCAGACAGAGGGGTCTACAGTCTGTGTTTGAAGGATATATCCAGGATGTCAAACTGACTCAGCAGCAACAACAGGTTAAAAAGACAAAGATAGTTAGAAGCTAAAGCCGAACTATAGGCTACAGATCACAGTGTAAAAGTGAACCACCACATCACTGCTGATCGCCACACAAGACGATGAATATAAAGGGAAACTTTGCTGATGTTGAACCAGCTGTGTGGCATTGCAGTGTGTGTGAGGGAAGTCAAAAAGCGGGTTCAACATCAGCAAAGTTTCCCTGCTTCCCTTCACTGGTTCCTGTACAGCAGGGTCGCTCTTTGTTTCACTGTTATAATCATTAAAAAGCAAAAGCAGCATGTGTATACATTCAGTAGGCTATATCTTCAGTAGCCAGCTAGCTAACCCTACACTTTTTTTCAGGGTTTGATTTAGCTCCAAATCCACAAAACCAGCCTGAAAATGAAGGAAATCTGAAACGACTGCATTAGAGTCAATGGAGCACAGCTGTGTTGTTGCCGGACCCTGGTCTGAGAATAATATAACATGCATATTTTTCTTTTCCTGTTCATCATTATGAATTAAGACTCAATGTACATTACTGTTAAACTTTATTTCTGAAGTCCGTCCACAGTTCATACAAAATAAAGCTGCCTTTCCTCACTGGCACAACAACCCCCTCCCTCCCACATCCTACCTCAGTTCTCTCCCACCAAATTTCATGTAATACATTTAATTTGGTTAAATAAAAATGTCTTAAGCTAAAACAAAAATTGAATACATTTAACTTAAGTAGAAACGAGCTTCAGGGTCTAAAATGTATTAAAAACTGTCCCCCTGGCCCCACAAACAGTCTGTTGAACACATCCTTTGACTCACACCTAGCAAAACCCAACTCATCCATAAATCTTTTTATGGTTGATTAGAGCTCTGCACACATGAAGAGGTTGGGAACCACTTATCTAGAGCATGCTGAGCAAACACAGTGGTTCTCTATTGCAAGGTTAATTCACTTTATTATCAAAGCCTTTTAGCACTGTCCTAGTTACACAAAACCATGCTGCCCCATTCACCCAGAGCATGTTGGGGAATTGGGATATGCCATTTTCCTCACCTTATATCTTGCAGGGTCAATTTCCTGTTTGATGCTTACCCCACCCACCTACATGATGTCACACCAATGAGGACATGCAATTTTGATTATGTGGTTTTACAGCTATTGCTAAGAAAAAAATAGTCCTACTGTCCCATTTGACCTCATGTCCCAATCGCCCTTGTTTGGCAAAACAAATGAGAGATATGCATTATCACAGATGCTGTAAATATACCAGGAAATAGACATACCAGACACACCAATGTCACAACCCGTCTGCAGTTCAGACTTTGCAGCAAAACACACCCCGAAGCTGCAGTTCTGTGAAACTCTTGTTAAAGAGAGCGGTCAGCCAGAATGATTCTTGCAATTGTTTTCTAGCAGTCCTGCTTCAATAGCTCACACCACAGTGGCACAGTGAGGCAGGGGCAGAATTTTGATTTCAGAGGTGGAGGGGACACAGTCGGGAGCTACAGGCACACAATCCTCAAAAGGGCTCTGCCATTTGTAGAACAAAACTCGCCCATGTTTTTTTTTTTTTTTTTTCGTAATTTTGATGTGTGTGCCCTTCATGAAATGGATGGTAATGTCAAAAACATTTTAAACGGCAAAAAGAGATGAAATCGATCAATATATTGACTCAGCCCATAGCTTAAAAAGTGCGCAATAAAAACCACTTTGGAGATGGTAGGGATAGATACTTATTCTCATGATTTTTTCACCTGTTGCTTGGATTTAGTTCAGATGTCCACAAATAGTTGCCCTGATATCTGCCGTATTAATTAAATAAATAAATGATAATAACGGAGTGGTTTGCTGGAAAGAGACTCAACAGACTGATAAAGAAGGCCACCTCTGTCCTGGGATGCTCCCTCGACCCAGTGGAGGTGGTGGGAGAAAGGAGCATGAAAGCCAAGCTATCATCCCTCATGGGCAACATGTCCCACCCCATGCAGGACACTTTGACAGCAACTGGGCAGCTCCTTCAGTGACAGGCTGCTTCACCCGCTGTGTTTGAAGAAGAGGCACCGCAGGTTCTTCCTTCCTTCCTGCTGCTGTCAGACTATACGACCAACACTGCTCCCAGCAGACCACACATAGGAAAACTCTGGACTATTGATCATCACTTGTGCAACATCTGTATCTGTATATACCAACTGCGAAATATTGACACTTGACACGTGCAATAATGTAAATTCTGCCACTCAGTCTGTCTATTTATTATTATTTTGCGTTTATGTTTTACTGCATATCAGTAAATATCGTTATCAGTATTGTTAAACTGTGCAATATCAATACTTCCACTGATCAATGATGGTACAGCAGTCGTTCAGTTTGTCCCCTCATTATATTCTGCTTCTGTTTGATGCTCCCTTATTATGTTGCTCTGTGTTTTTACACTGTTTGCTTATTGTTCTGCTCGTTGTTTTTGTACTGTTTACTTACTTTACACATTTACAGATTGATTTGTATTTTATTTTTTTCTACTTCCTGTTTGCACTATCCCTTTGCTGCTGCAATGTTGCAAATTATCTTATCTTCATCTTTGAAAAGAAAGTTACTTTTATTTAAGCTATATTATGATGGTACGTTTGCACAGTTCAGGCCATCAATTATCGGCCATCGCCACTGATTAGGAAACTGCAAAAAACATAAACGTTTTTGGACTGTAAAAAATAAAGGGGTCCAATCCTGGCTTCTAAAAAAAGAGCAAGGGACATGTCCCCCCTGTCCCCCCCAAATATTACGCCCCTGTACAGAAGGGCATCTAAGGACACACAGCTTGGTTAACCCTGTTGTGGACTGGCTGCACTACTGCGGGGAAGTGAATCCAAATGCTGAACCACTAAGGCATCCTGATTTGGGTTTTGTTGCGACCTGCTGTTGGCAGTGATACAATCTGACGCACACAGCCTCTATCCTGCCATGTGCCAACAGTGCAGGCCTGAAGTTGGTGGTTGATAGTGAAGCCAGTGATTTCTTGGCACACATCAGGCCGGTTTTATTTATTCATTTTTACCAGCCAAGCATCGTCTGAAAGAAAGCGTATCAAACATTATTCCCAGCAAGGTGCATTTCTTTCTGGCCAGTTAAATAATTTTATCAACACTCGCAGAGGAATAATGCACCCTGCCACTGAGCATTGTCAGAAAACACGACAAGGACATTAGTTCATAATACAGGGTCTAAATCTCAACTGGAAAGAGCATCTTTGGGATAAAGTGGAGCAGGATTTACTCAGCATGAATGCATCGCTGAGATTTCTGTAGGGAGCTATGTGATGCTATCAGACCAACATGAACCAAGATCCCCGTGGAGGATTTCTGGCACCTTTTTTTTGAATCAGTGCTGCACAGTCTTGCTTCACAGGCTGCTGTGGAGGAAAAATATAAGGTGAAATCATGGCACGTGAGACGACTTATAGGTCTAGTGTGTAGGATTTAGGGGGATGTATTGGCAGAAATGGTATACACTCGCCAGCCACGTTATTAGGTACAGCTGTATCAACTGCTCATTAACGCAAACAGGTTATCAGCCAATCACATGGCAGCAACTTAATGCATTTAGACATGGTCAAATGACCTGCAGGTGTTCAAACTGAGCTTTAGAATCGGGAAGAAAGGCGATTAAAGTGACTTAAAATGTGGCATGATTATTGGTGCCAGAAGGACTGGTCCGAGTGTTTCAGAAACTGCTGCACAACCATCTCTAGGGTTTACAGAGGATGGTCCCAAAAAGAGAAAATATCCAGTGAGCAGCAGCATGAGTCTGGATTTCTGCTGCCACATTCAGATGGTAGGGTCAGAATTTGGCATCATGGATCCATCCTGTGATGGATGTCCAAGATGTACCAATAATGCGGCTGGTGACTGTAATGTAATAAACATGTTTATTTTTGTGTATAATCACTTGAAAATAAGAACTGGTGTGTTTTCATTTCCTTAGAATGAGCTGCTTTTATCTATGCAGGGAGCGGGTCCTCTCCTATGGAGTCTGCCGTGTTGCATCACCATTTGTCTACAATAAGCTGGAATGGACAGACCAAACACTGGTTGTCGATAGGGCCATTTGCATTTCCCTCGTGGCTGATCCAGTTTACAGCCCCTCTGTAACAAGCTGAAAAGCATTGGAAAAACACTGATTTTTAACGTGAGATGTTTTATTCAGTATTTTTACCAGTTCAAATCAAAGGGTCTGTTTGGAGAGGAGGAGGAGACCTCTGCATTATCCTAATCATGAGTTGTGTCAGGAATCAGTTCAGGAAAGCACACAAATGCAGAGCAATAGGCAACAAAAAGCAAGCTTTAATAAAGTTGTTAAAAAACATCCAAAAACAGGCAGGTAATTGAATGTCCAAAAGAAAGAACAACCAAAACTGTTGATAACATGAACATAAGGAAGAACTCCAAAATGGACAACATGAAACCAGGCAGAAAACAGAGCAGGGAATAACATGACAAAGAAAGACAAGTATATATACACAGAAAACTAATCACAAGAACGAGACACAGCTGGAGTCGTTGGGCACGAGCAAAAGGAGGGAAATGGGGATTGGCGAACAACAACGGTGTGGAGGGGAACACGAGGTGGAGCAAACACGACTAACACAGAACAGGTGTGAAAGGAAGACTCTGAGAACAGGGAAGGACTAACGAGACAGGTGTGACAGAAAACTATGGGATGCCGTTTGTAAAGTGGCTCACGCTGAAAATAACATCAACTTTTTGCCACATTTAGCTTGTACCAGCCTTAAGACAGGAAGTAAAACCAGACACATAAGAAGAGAATCCATAAACTTAAACAGGAAGTAGATTAAACATGATTGAATAACATGAAATACGGTACAGATACTCCAAAACAAAAGTCCACAACATAACAGAATATAAACAAACCCAGGATCATGACAAGTCCATGCATGACACATGGGAAAAGTTTCAGCTAATCGCAATCTCCAATCCTCACCACTAGATGCCACTAAATCCCACACTCCTTTTTCTCTTTCGCCTCTTCTTCCTGTTTCTCTGCATTTTTCTCATATTAGGCCCCTTACAGCGTAACCATCCCTGTCTGCATGTATTTCACCCCTTTTTGTTCCATTCCTTAATATTTTTGTTTTGGCTTAAAGGATGAGGATGGATGCTCTGCTAAAGGGTAGAGAATTTTAAAGCTGAGTAAAATCAAATACAAGCTAAACTGCTTTTCAGGTACATGTGTTGTGACAGTGGAATTGCTTTCCAGACAAGCAGAGCAATGATTATGGCGAGCACCACACAAAGTGAAAAGCAGAAACAATCTCCACACAGAAAAAACAACACTGAAAGTGTTAGGTGGATTTTAAAGAAACTTTTTTACAAGTGGCAGTTTGTTAAAAAAAACTCTCACGGAAGGCAAAGGCTTCTTTCTCTGTCTCATCTGACACCCAACTGATACGGAGCAGTTTTATGTCTCTTTCAGGTCCGTCTGTTTCATGTTTCAGCTGCAGAGATGTCAGATGTCAGTACTGTAAAGGGGAAAACGCTGCCTGCAGTCTGCATTCTTTAAATCTTACATACTACATAAGCTTACTTTATGCTGTCAGCTGGCTTTAAGTACTGTATATGTGTTGCTCAGACTGTGCTGGGTCAAATCTCCTCATTCAGTCAAGCCGACAGTGCTCTCTTAGATTTATTGATGCTTTCTTACCCAATGCTACAGTCCTGCCAAGCTTCAGTTATGGTGGCTAAGCAATGTGTAACAACCAGATTGAGTTAACAAAAGTTATTTCGTCGGTGCAATACTAATGACGACAATTGTATCTCAGTTAGATACACAACATATTGTGATTTCGTGCCATGTTATGCAACACAAGTTTGTCATCCTTCATCCTGCTGTTTGTAGAGGAAAATATGTTTTTTAAATAGAAATTCAAAATTGCTTTATCGTCCTGTCTTCAAGCACTTGCTCCACAAAGCCAGTCTGAGTACCCTTCTTATGCATGCTCAAAGAAAGAAATGAGAAAGGCATTGCTTTATTAGTCCCTCGAGGGGAAATTAAATTTTGTTTGGGAGACCTTTCTCATGCTTGAATGGCGAGACATAACTTAGATCACCAAAACTTAAAGCAATCACCTGGTATGTAATGCAACTTTAATGACTCATGATTCCTCGTTAAAAATATAAATGCAGCTGTATGTGCTCTTGAAACTATGTGTTGACTCTTTCCAGAGTTGTCATTGCATACTTGATGAAACTTCCTGAAAGCAAGGAAGCCATGCTGGAAATGTTGATGGTGCAAATCTTGCAAATACACAAACTTTGCCAGTTCACATTAAGTGTCATGAACGGACATTCCCATTCAAAACAGCATAGCAGGCTGGTCAGAGCTGTGGCCATTTTTATGTGTACAATACTGTCGCCATTGCAAAAAACTGTGACTGGGAAGGCACTGGGCTTTGAAGCCAATTTGACATAGTGGCCAAATGTGGAATTACAACTTCCAGGTCAGTCATGTGATGCTATTGCACCCAAAAAAACTTTTTTCCATAGACTTATGTTGTTAAAGACACATCTGTAAATCAGTGGATGCATTTTTTGAGCATCATAACCTCAGTAAATTGACTTCACTCATTTTGCCATTGCTCTGATAACATTCATAAAGTCTGGAAGATCTTCACAGTTTTTTCCCCATTTAAGTGAGCAAAGTGCTGAACAGCCTCTTGGACGTTGGAAGTCTGTAGTGCCCTTGCTCTATGGACCCAGCAATAAATCCATTATAGTAGTGCACTTACCTCTGTATAAACCAATTTGCTGCTAATTGCGTACTCTATGAGGTGAGGTTTTGTAGTGACAACTGAACGAGCGTGTGCATTAACACCTATCCTTGAACTGTTGCCACTAGGTGTTGGTCTTCTAGGGGTCGAGGCTGCCTTGTAAGCAATAATAGGTATTGACATCTTTGCACAGTGAATAGATGTATTTAAAATTGGTTCTAATAGGCTACAGTTGTTCATCTCAGTTTCAATCAATGTTCATTGGGCACTTCCTCCACCCACATGCAGTATGTTGTCACCATAACAGCTCCCAACAATCACCATTTTCTTTTGTACTAGTGAAATAACCATGGCAAACAGTTCAACCTCCTTCCTACCCTCATTCTATTTCTATGGTCCTTACTACCTAGTCACACAAAAACATCTACATAGTTAAATGCTCTTTTACACTTATTTGTAGCTATGCTTTCTGCATTCAAGATACAGTAAAGAAGTGCAAGAGCAAAGTTAAAAGAACATACAGGAAGCCAAAGGGACACTTCCTCGAGAGCCTGACTAATGACGGCTTGCTGTGTTTTATGTTCGGCCTGATTGGCTTACAGTTGCTGGTAACTTGGACACAAAGAACGGTCCAGACTACAAAGTTATGTCCTGTTCAAGTGGCAGTCTGTGGGGTTGTAAAATGAAGCCAACACTCAAGTGCCAAAAACTGCAGTTCCTTGAATGGCCACTTGAGGCTGGCTCCAAAAGCGAGTCAATCCTTATAGACCTCCCGTGTTAAAATGCCCAACTTTACAGCAGAAAAAAACATGTTTACAGCCTGGTACACAAAAACACGGTCTCTGTCGCAAATTTCAAAATCCATGGCAACTGTGCGGGGTACATTTTTATATATCACACCTGTTTAAATTTTATTAAGGCTCATAGTTATGTATAATTAAGGGTATGGCTGCTTTGAGTGACAGGTGGGTGCCTTCCATTGACAAGTTGCTACCATGGTGACAATGTTGGTTGGGTAACATAACCATAGCGTAACCCCGGATTCACAGAGTACAGGTGTAACTGTTGCTATTACAATGTGATTTTTACTTCATGAAAGTTAATTTTAACATTTTGGTCGCCTTAAAAAAGTTTAGTTGGTGTTTGGTTGGACTAAAAGACCCCCTCAGGTGTCAGATGTTCAGTATGTCAGGTAAGTACATTTTGTTTTAATAGTTTTAAGCTTGTTTTTTGCCAGCAAAATTATCATAGTTAACCATAGACTGTCAATGCACTGTGTTAACCAAGCTAGTGGCTAGTTTTAAAGGTTACCTCCACCCTCTTGTCCAAATATAGTCACTTCTCATACTTCTGGTTCAAAAAAATCCAAGATGGCGACAATCAAAATGCTAAACTCGAGTCTTCAACACAGTCCAAAAACCAATGGGTTACGGTATGTTAGCTACATCCATGATTTACAAATGAAGCTCTAGTGAAAGTTCAGTTTTCATGCTCAGGCTGTAAGTTACGTTCTCACCCCTTGCACGCATGCTCACTCACTATCTCTACGTGTCATTGTCTGGGTCTGTCAATTGAGTCATCAGCTGATTCACAAGCAACCTTCTCTGTATGGTTCTTTTTCTGCCACATTTCTTGCTGCAGTCATGCACGCCCTCCACCTGCCCATCACCAGCTAATCTTTGCGCATTCATTAGCCTCATACGCCTCAGCAGTCAGCAGCCTCAGAGTCATTAGCCACCACCACCACCAGTGTCTGGACTCCTTGGGGGGATTTATCTTGCTCCAGTTCAGATGGTCACAAAATATCTCCCTCTGGTGTCCGAGCACCAAAAAACTTAATCAGCACAAATAATCTGCTAACTTGTACACTTGTATTCTGTATTAAATATTATTTTTACTTCATTCTTCCGTCTGTCCCGATTGAACTTGTAGTCCTGTTATATGAAGTCCCAAAGGCCGATGTCCTGCTACCATCCTGACAGACGTTCATCACTCATAACATGCAGTTTAGCTTCATATTTCTTGATCTGGTGGTTATAAAAGTCTTCCAGTCAAACCTTTCAATTACAAGACCCTGCATGCCCACACAGGTGTTCTCATTCACTGTGACTAATTTGACCTCTGCTCAGCTTGAATTTGGTTGCAGCGTTGTGGGGAATAACCATTTCTTCACAGCGGACATTTTGACTCGTCGTAGCAGGAGACGCACGGGTGGAACTGATAACATTAATGATGGCTCTGTTCCATGTAAGTGTCTCTGTAAGCCATGACAGTGACTCATTACGCATAATGAGCCACTGTCAGCCAAATTAATAACACCTGTGCTTTTCTTGCCACCACATGTCAAAATGTGCCTTTAAAAAGGTCTATCACCAAACTGTACGAGCTAATAAGAATAATAGAGGTGTAAGTTTGCTCGGCCTAAGAGACACGACCGAATCAATCAAGCACATCTTCACAGTCTGAGTGGAGGTCTAATCAGGCAATTAGGTGAGAACACCTGTGTGGGTGGACCATGGGTGTGTAAGGCCTTAAATTATATTAGAGCGACATTACAATTATTATTAACACAATACAGCATGAAGAGGTTATTGTTTTACCGTCTTTGACACTTACTAAACGTTTGACTTCGACTGTTTATATGGAGTTTGTATGGAATAGTTTGCACACACACACAAACACACACACCAACACAGTCACACTGCGTAGACAGCTCGTCATGTCAGAGTCAGAGGACAAATCAGCAGAGAACAGCTGCCGGTGTTATGGGCCCCTTTCCCCCCCTTCAGAAATAACATTTGGGATTAGCACAATGGCTGAGCAAAGTGCACAGGTCTTTGTGCGTGCAGATGTGTGTTTGTGTGTATGAAACAGAGAGCATACGTACATGTGCTTCTTCCTAATAAAGCTTTATGATAGATGCTGCTGTCATTTGGCTGATGCTGGGACTGCAACTTTTCTGTTTGTAATTTGTAGTAGCTCACTTTCCCCTCCTGTCTTTAGAAACGTTGGCTGAGGAGTCAGCGCGTCACTGTTTCTGTTTGCAGATTCAAAGATTTGATTACACTGTGATCACAGGCAATTAAATGTCTGCTCTCCTGCTTCCATAATAAGCGGTGTGCCTTTCAAATCTGCATCAGTGGCAACAGAATTAAGCCCTTCATCTGCTCTTGACAGGGGCAGCTGCCACAGAGCCAGAGGGCACATAAACATGATTCAACTGTAGCCAGAGGAATAGACCCGGGATGAGAAAGAGAGGGAAGCATGTGAAGCACATGTTTTTGTGTGTTGTCGCAGCTTAACACTTCAGAAACAATAACGGAGATCACGACCTCCTGCCCTCTGGCATCATTCTCCTGTTTCGCTAGCGTTACACCAGCAGCTGTTTGTTGAGTACCAAAACATGGTTGGAAACATTTTATCTTTCTGCCCTCTCTCCGGACCATCTATCAGATCTCAGACTTATTAGGTGTCAAATACCGTGTGCTTAATCATCACTGCTGGTCTTGTTTTCTCTGTGCCATTTTGACAAATGAAAAACGGAAAATGCAGACCTTACTTTATTCCAGGTGATTAATTCCGCCATTGCTCTTTGCTTGGCTCAGCATTTGCTGACTGATTGACTCCCTGTAGGCAGTAGTGATTACAGTATTTCCACTGTTTGCTCACTCTATCATATGTTCACACTCTAAATGGTTTATCATCGCAAGACCAACACAAATGTGTAAATAAATGGCAGAGATGTGGACAGAAAAAAAGAGTGAGATGTACTCAGTGGTTGGAGAATGTCCAAAATGAATATTCTCTGTACTCAGACAATTTTATATACTTTTATTTAAAGCAACTGGCAACGTCCGGATCTGAGAAGTAAAGCAAATAGGGAAGTGCCTATTACATGCATTCTTTCTTATGGCCAGCAGGGGGCGACGCCACTGGTTACGAAAAGAGTTGATTGTATGCAAGTCTATAAGAAAATGACTCAACATTTTCCAAATGAATTTATGCTCTCAATCACCCAAAGTCTGGTCTCAAATAGAGTAAAAAAGACGATAAAGCAGGGTATGCTTTAAGGCGTGGCTACCTTGTGATTGGCGGGCAAGCACAACCTAAGTGGTGTTCTCTTGGGTACTCAGAGTCAGAGCCACCCCTCACTTCTCCACATCTCCACCCTCTCGTCCAAATATGCTAAATTCTGGCTCCAAAAAAGGAGTCCAGAGGCCTAATGGGTGATGTCACAGTGGCTACATCCCCTTCTTTTACACAGTAATGCGCCAAAATATGCTTGTTTGTGGGTACATTTTTATATGGCCAATATGCTTGTTTTCTTTGTCATTGGGAGTTAGATGAGAGGATATGGGCTTAGACATACTTTCTGTGGTGAACGTCCATGAAGAGCTGCGGTCATGTGGATATGGACGCACTTCTATTCACAGTACAACTGATGCTTCCCATCAGCCCTCAGCAGTAAATGGAAGGGTTGGGAGGTGAGTCTACCGAACTCCCACTGCCGACATTGGGTGAAAGTCTTGAAAGCAGTTTTGGATTGGACTTCAGTGTGGAGCAAGAGATTAGAGCATGTGCAGTCAGTGCGCTTGCTATGCCCCCAGCCTGCAGATGTCTGCATAGGGGCTCATACGATCCATCCCAGACATGGGCGGATGACCAGATTCACATGCACCAAAGCGGACCCTCACCGAGACCCTGACGTCGAAACTCTGAATTGGCCTTGAAACTCAAAAACTCACCTTATTTGTGTTATTTTACTCTAGACTATCTGTTTCTACTCCTTTTTTATTCAATACAGCTCGGGTAAAAGCATGACCTTTTTGAAACACTGAAACATTTTCAACCAATGTTGATATGTTTTGCCTCAGTTCAAACTGCCTTGAGTGAATCTGTTTCTGTTTGCATCTTTTTATGTCATTACATCAATGGCGGGTAGAGTACTGAATATCTACACTCAAGTAAAAATACAATTATTCCCATAAAAAGTGACTCAAGTAAAAGTGAAAATTACCACTAAATAAACCTGGTCAAGAAAAGTAAATGGCACCTAATACAGAAATTACTCAAAATACAAACTGCTACCTATTTTAATATCTTTTAGGCAATTATTGATAAAACTTTTTTTTTAATTAAGTAGAGCAGGAAAGCTAATCAAATAAATGAGGATAGCCTCCATCTCTTTCTCTCTACCCTTCGTTTCCTCACATCCCTTTCTCCATTTCCCTATCTGTCCTACAGTGGACAAATTAAATGACATTGCTTAAAAAACATTAGCAGCCACACTAGAGTTTGACCAACAGTATGCGCAACTTACTTCAGGGTGCTTGTGGAGGTTAGAAAAGGAGTTCTTGAAAGTAGAGATCTCCGTGTTATCCATGCGGCACAACAAGCACTTCATGTAACTGTTGTAGATTTTGATATAAAAGCGTGGCCAGATGTGGCCTCGGATTGTCGCTGGAAGCTGCCTCTTGTTCTGGGTTTTGCTCTGTCATCATTTTGTGTTTCTAGGGATTCTTTTCTTCCAGGCAGATGGCACGTTGACATCTGCAGTAGAGTGTGTTCTTCCCCCTACACTCAATCCCCACATTTAGAGCACAGCTCCTTGTGATGAAGGTATAAAAAGTAGAGTAAAAGGTAGATCACTGGCTCAAAAATATACTCGAGTAGAGAGTAGAAGTACAGTTTTTATAAAGGAACATGAAAACCAACACCTGCTTTCCATTGACTTCATATGAACTTCCTACACCTCAAGAATTTACCTCGAGTTCACCCTGAACACACCTCAGCGCTGCTAACCAAAATATGAACTCTCTCACTCTTTCTCCTCACTGCTCCACTGTAGTGCACACGTTTCATTGAACCAATCATCATGTTACACACTCTGAAATGCCCTTTATGTGACACATAACTGCTGTCTGAGAGCTGTGTAGAATTTCATCCACCCCCTCAGCTTCACCTGTTGAGATCTGCTTTCATGTCTCACATGAATGTATGTACTTCAGCTATGCTTGTGCGGCAGCGGGCTGTGAAAGCAGCTGTCAAATTTAAACCAACCTGTCATGATCATCATGGAATGCAGATACACTACAAGGCCAAAAGTATATGGACGGACCTGCAAAAGGTTTTGCCTGTTTCAACATGACAAAAGTGTGGTTCATAAAAGAGGTTTTCTGTGTTTGGTGTGGAAGAATGTGGCACTTGCCTGTACAGAGATCTGACCTCCATCCTGTTGATAACCTTTTGGATGAACAAGAACCGACTGCCGGCTCGGCCTTATCACGCAGCATCAGAGCAAAGGTCCCAAAATCCAGTCAAAGCCTTCCCACATGGCTGAGGCTGATACAGCAATGCTAATGCCAATTGTTTTAGAAACTGATGTTGAAGAATGACTTGTTTTGTTGTGGTGCGGCTGCATTATATCCCACTAAGTCCTGTCATGTATGTTTTGTGTGTGTTTCTTCTCCCTTCACCTCTGCCTCCATGTATATTGTAATCACTTCTGTGGGAAAACATGACAGCAGAAAACTAGTGGAATTGATGGTTTTAATCAATAGTGTTCCTCAATCTCCTCAGCATTATATTCAGCCTCTTCTGTCGCCCAGAGCAGATGCTACTTCTGTTGCCACTGGGTCCAGACGGAGCCTGGGGACCGTGGCTCCACACAAACACCATTATATCCTCCTTCGGTTCTCCTCTCATCTTCCTCGCATCCTCCCATCCCTGTCCCTCCATTCCTTTCACCTCTTTATTTTCTCGTCTCCTCCTTCCCATCCTTTCCAGTCCAGATGGCGGACCGTGGAATCATATCCTCATTATTGGCCTGTCTGTATGACGCCTTGCAGCAACCCTCGCCAATTCACACAAGCGATCACTTTCGCAAACCACTTGGGGGGGAGGTAGAGGAGGACGAGGAGAAAGGAGTGGGGCTGAGGGTTTAATGCTCTCAATGTATCTCACATCTGTGCCTGTCAGTGTTACTCTAAAACAGAAGGGGAAGAATAATTTGCACGCCACTTATAAAGCTGGGCAACAAACAAATTGCAGTGCATAACAAATTATGGTGACATTATTTGTATGACAAAGCATGTTAGCTCAACAGACTGAGAGACCTAAAATGAGATTCAAAGAGGCACATTGCATAATACCAACCTTTAAACACCAAGCTTTTATCTGCTCTGTGGGATGAAATAAAAAAAGAAGAGGGGCAGGGGAAGCAGTATGGCCACATGACTTCGGTGACACTTAAGCAATTAGATGAACCAGTTAAAGAAAATGCGTCTGACCTCCTATCTTATTTTTCTTCCATCAGGGCCTCAAGGCTGATTTTGGATTCAGTGCTCAGGCTCTAAATCTTTGTCTGTTCATTAAAGTAAAGGCAGGTTGCCTGCTTACCTTGGACTGAACAGAGAAATTGTCTCCCAATCAATACTCTGAACAGGTACCTCATTGCAGCTCATATATAATCAATTTGCCACAGAGCATTACAGCTGAACTTCACCTCCATTGCTTTTACACCTGGCTACAAAACAAGCTTTCACGCCTGTCACTGGGAGTCCAACCACAGTGGTAAATGAATTCTTCAGCCGAACATTCCCAACAGCAGCAGCTGTGCAGAGACACCATATGCTGGCTGCTTTGTACAAACGATGTAATAGAGTGTGGGTGAAAGACAGTAAATCATTTTTCATGAGGTTAAAGTGATAGTCTAAACAAAATCTGTCTTTTGTGTGTCAAACAGTCACCTGCGGGCCTGAAAGGTGGCTATAAAAGGTGTCTGTTTGATAAGAGGGGACAGTCAGCTACAAAATATCAAGGTGGGAAAAACGTATCATAATGCCCATAGAAACATGTCAAACCACAAGTCAGTCTCCAGAATTAACTTTGGCATTGTATATTTCTGTCAACAACGGATACATTTGTATGCTAATATGTAACAGACACATTGAAATTTTAGGTTTCTTTACATTTTAACTATGCTGTGGTTACAGTGTTGTGAGTTAGGCACTTGGTTATAGTTAGGAAAAGATCAGAGCACAATTCCAGCTGTAAACACGGCAATGTCTTGGTGAAAAACAACCAGTTTCCACTGCAAAATCCCAGCTTGGAAAACAAAAATATCTTAGTTAATAACAACCCTTTTAATGGCTTAATCCCATCTGGAAATGCAGCAATTTCTTAGTAGGAAACAACTTGTTTTTATGGCACTTTCCTGACTACAAACGCAGCAATGTCTTGGTATAAAAATGCAGCAATGTCTTGGTAAAAATCAACCAATTTCCCCTGCACAATCACAGCGATATCTCTGTAAAAAATAACCACTTTTTGAGGCTTAACCCCAGCAGGGAATGCAACAATTTCTTGGTAAAAAAAACAACTTGTTTTCATGGCACTATCGTGGCTGGAAACACAATGATGTCTCTGTAAAAACCAACCAGTGTTCCAAGCACAGTCCTGGCTGAAAATGTGTAGCAGTATTCCGGCAGAAAATGCAGCATGTCTTTGGGCACTATCTTAGCAGTAGATTAAGCTATGTCTCGTTAAAAAACAACAATGTTTTGTGGCACTATCCCAGCTGGAAATGCAGCAATTACTTGGTAAAAAAAACACTTGTTTTTATGGCACTATCCTGACTGGAAATGCAGCAATGTCTCTGTAAAAGTACAGCTGTTCATGGCACTATCGCGGCTGTAAACTCAATGATGTCTCAAAAACCAAACAGTTTTTGGGGCACAGTCCTGGCTGGAAATGCAGCAGTATCGCTGAGAGAGTATCGCCTCTGTGTCACACCATCCACCATCCCCTTCACCTCCTGTAAATGAGGTCAGCACATACACTACGTTACCTTAGAAACATTGAGATGATACATACTGTAATACCAACATGCCAATATTTTCATCCGGCGACTGGGCTGCAAACCACTCACCTTATCCTGAAAATATGCTCATTATATTACAGATCACTCCTTCAATAGTCTCTTCAATAATGAGTGCTGTTAAACCTTTACACGACGTCAGTCATCTAAAGTCTCTCTTTTAGGTGGATGCCTGTCACTCTGTGTGTGTGTGTGTGTGTGTGTGCTGTGTGACTGTCAGAGCAGTGCCATTTCTCAGGCTATATTGCATTTTCATATCCCTACTTATTGAATATGGACTGTAAAATATGATAAGTGTGAATGCACGAATAATCAAAATATATGGTTGTGATAGAAATATGTCATCTGGTGACTAATAGTCCTGAACTTTTATCACGTCTCTATCTAAAACTTTTACAACCGACTTCTTCCTACACATTCTTTTACTCCAAACGCCATTGGTCCAACTTTTACTACCAGTTAGTCTGTATGGCGTTCAATAATTCATCTCTTAATCTCTAAATCAAATGAGCAATTACCATTATTCTTAATGATACCTCTCAATGCCTGTGCCGAGCTGGTAAAAAACACGAGATTAAACTAATGGATGTTCTGAATGATCTGTCTTATATCCTCTAATGTGCTACTTCACAATTGGATTATTTTATGAAAGCTTAAACCCTCTCTTCCGACCACAGCTCACTGATGCGCAGCTATTGAACAAGTCATCAGGCCATGAAGTCTGGTTCTGCCGCCAGTCATAAAAGTTCAAGAGAATAAAATTGAATGACTGAATTATCCTCACTAGTGTCCGATATTTGAAATATGCCACAGTGCTGCCTCCACTGCGGGTCTCTGTCTGAGTCTGTTACGCTGCCATTCCTTTAAACTCCAACCAGTTTAAGATAAAGAATGAGATCGTTGCTGGGCACTGACCACAGTTCAGTCACCGCTACCAAACTGTCTTTTATGTTATTAGTACGGTGATATACAATCAGAGCCTGTCTTCTAAAACCAACAATATGTTTCCCTATATACTGCCCTGCTATCTGTCTCTATTCATCTGTTGGTCTATTTATCTGTTGTCTCTTTGTATTGTTTATTTGACTCTGTGTGTTTGCTTTTCTGTCTCTGTTTATTTCTCATTTCCCTTTGCCTACGCATTCCCGCGAATGGAAATCAATAACATTGCGGTACTGTAATTGCAGGGCATCTATCATGACATCACTGCCTGACATTTCATAAAATAACCAAATTTTCCTCTCATTAAAACGTCCAGTTAAAAACGCTTCAGTCGCCCGTGCGGTCACAAATATTTGCTGTGATGAAAGATCTTGGACCTGCGGCTCAGGGAGTAAAATGCCAAGTCTGGGCTTCATGGTAGCATCTATGCATCCTGAGGCGGTGGTCAGGATAAAATGGGCTTTACTCAGCACCAATTTAATCCTGCTAAGAGCTGCTGTCTCACAGCATTTCAATTCTTCACGGGAAAAGGCCACAGGAAAAGGTCGATATAGTCAGGGGAATGTTCTGCTGATTATTAAAATGGTTACCTTTAAATAGTTGTGATGATGGTAGCAAAATAAAAGTTTAGATTTCTTTTTTTTTTCACTTGCCTCTCGCTAGAGGCGAGTATTTGTGGGAATTAAGCTGTTATATCCAATTGAGTGTGATTGCAGACGCTGGCTGAAACCTAATGTGTCCAAGACAGTAGTGAAATAGCTGGAAATACATCCTTTAAAGGTTAATGTTAACATTTTGTGTTTTGCATTTCATTTTTCTTCACCAATTAGCCATTCTTGGGTAAAGCAGCCCCTTATGGCCAAGCCTTTAACCAAAGACTGGTTGGTGGTAGACTCAGCCTTGATTATTAGTCACCCTCTCCTGCATTTGTGGATTCTTTTTCCCCAGTGTGTGTAATTACGCCTCAGCTGAAGACAGAACCTAAAGCCTCTGTGGCAGCGATAAGAGGCTGATAAGAAGCTAAATATATCTCTGGTGAGATTTAATCAATGCATTGATCAGTTGCTCATTATGAACACCTGAGATAAACAGCTGAAAGGAGGCAGCTCAAAGTGTCTAATCCACACCAGCCCTGCAAACAAAATCCAGGTGGATTAGCACGGTTTCATTAGAGAGGCCATTAATATTTATAAATTAATTTCACACATTGTTTAACCTGAGATGGAGAAAAGGGTTGTGTCTTTGTGAAATAATCATCGGAGCCCAGGAGGTTCATTAAGCCCCCGACTAATCCCAGCAAATCTACTCGCCCCCCCAGAACTCTCCAACCTGAACTGTCTTTCTCCTAAATAATAGTGGCACCTGGAGCACCAAGACATTCGTCCTTGTCTTGCCCAGCCTGCCACACTCAGAGGGGCTCATCTGATCAGGCTGATATACCATAACTCACCAAATGCTCTTTCCTAGGGGGCCAAACACTCCTTTTTTTCCTGATCCAAGTCTACAGTCTATCCACAAATAGGAGAAGGAATGTGCCAGTGCTGCCACAAATACTCTGCACTTTTAGAAATCTCCCCTCATGCTGTGACCACCTTGTCAAAAACTATGCTTTTGCCAGTCATAGCCTGAATACAACTGCAGTTTATGGCCAATAATTACATTCCTGCCTCGTTTTAATGTGCCAGCTGTAAAATGTCATCGTGCTAAAAAGCATAAAAGCAACAATAAATGTAGCCTGAAGAAACTTTTAAGTGGTGAAGATGTGCGAGTGGCACCAAAAGATAAAAAAAAATCTCGCTTATAAGGTCCATTTAGTATCTCTTCTATGTTGTTGATCATATCACGTCATCTTCTTCATTGTAAATATTCATATTTTACTTGTTTTCTGAGCTCTTTATGGACTTCTGGTCGCTGCTTTACCCCATATAAATTACTCACTCCGTGGTATGTTCAATTCTTGAGGACATCTTTATTTTCTTGCATGTCTCCAGGGAACAAAAAAAAATTCAATTCAATTTCAGTTTTCAAAGAAAAATCCTGATGAGTTGAAGTCATAAACCCTAGACGAGATTAATTTAACATGGAGACGTGGGGTAAAGTAATTATTACCAGGGATTTTAGTCTCGTCCGAACGCGCCATGGGCGCAAACAGAGTTACCACTCCCATCTCTGGTAGAATTACGGGGATTTCTTGTCCCGTGCGAATTGGACATTTATATTACAGACATCCTGTGGTAAACGGACAGTCCCTTCTTAAAATATACTTTTATCGGAGAGCCTTTCCTGATTTCAGTTGAGTTTTAAGCTCATATAGTACAGTGTTTTTATCAATTATTAAGATTAAAGGCTCAGTTCAAATTCACCAAAGCAGCTCCTGTGTTCAGTGAGCTAGAATTAATGTTTTTGTCAACGGAGTCTGGTTCATCAAGACTTTTCTCAGTTTTTGGATCTTTCGTTCATGTAGGCATGCAAGAAAAAGTTTTATTCATGAATTCGACGTCACACAGGGTGTTATTTATACACAGATGGTCATTTTGAAGGGCGAAGTCTCATCTGACAATTAATGAAAGACAAGCTGTGTGTGCTTAATTGCTGTGTTGTATCAATAGAACCTCATTCTGATTCGATATGTTAGTACAATACACATACTTTTATGCAAACATGAAATATTAATGCAGAGTATTTTTGGCAAGACTGTAAATCCTTTACTCTCTTGTCACCAGCGAATTCTGACACGCTGTATAATACATGACAAGGCAACGGCGAACCTAATGCAGAGGGTTTGCATTTTCCAGTAATGCTGCTATGTGTGGCAGGATGCAAAAGGTTACAGATTTCACTGCTGAGACTTGAAGGATTTATATTTATCCCCTCGGAGGCAAATCTATCTAATATGACAGTTTAATCCTCTTAGAGACGCATTAACTGTGATCAAAGAAAGGACTTCAGCATTCAAAGTTTCTCTGCATTTTTTTGCCACCGTCTAGTGCCTTAACTCTTCACAGAAAGCATAACCCCACCAGCTGATTGTTTTATCCCTCACAACCTACTTTAGAACAAAACCTGGAAGGGAAATTTTTGTTAAAGTATACATTTCTGAATAGCCATTTGTATTTAATGTCTTCTCTAAGGCGGTGTGGCACAATGATGCTTCACAGGTTGATAATCTTACAGTTTGTATAATGAGTTCACTAACTGAATGCTATTAGTCCTCACTGTGCTACAACTAGAGTAAAGCTGAGGTAGGCAGAAATCAGCAAAAGGCAACAAACAAACAAAAAAACAGCAGGTTTTAAAAATACACCCTCCTCCTGCAGCTCTCCCCTCTCTACCCTAAGCCCCTCCCACCAGACGACCACAGCCATATGCACACACTTCGTACAGTGTTTTCCGTACACTGATTCAGTAAATGTTACTTCATCGTACAGCTGCAGGCATCTCTTTGTCCCGCTCCTCTCTCTCAGTTCATCAGACCACGAATGAGACAAGAATCAGCAAGCCATGTCCCCTTGCCATCTTCCCCGCCACTGTGGACGTCTTCCCTGCGAAGATAGCGGGCAACAGCTTTGGAAATAGACCTTTGGTCAGCACAAGCACACCCCTCAGCGTCAGGTGTCACAGCAGGCTGGTGGCCACTCTAAATCCTTTTCTCTCTTGTTGCCAGTGCCAGGTCCTGTAACCTGTGAGCTAGTGTTGAGCTTGTCCGGCGGGGAGCTGTGGCAGTCCCGTCCCAAGAGTTTGCACTGGCAGGATTTATGTTTCTGACTGGGGGTCTGTCTGTAGAGCTGCTGTCCACTCTCCTCTCAGCGAGGTGGTCTGTAGCGACAGATCCAAAGCTCTCACTAACATTAGTTGGGCCGACACAAATGTGAACATGAAACTGCAGCTATGAGTCTTGGCCTCCGGTAAGCCGACAGCTGTGTTTTATTTTGTTCTCTTTTAGGGGCCATGCACATGCTGCGTCGTGAGCTGCCTGGACAACGTGAGGTCAGGCTCTTGGCGCTACTATTGTGCCTTCTGAGGTTGCTAACCAATCTTAATCCTGAGTGCAGAGCTGATCTTCTTGGCGCTGTTTATAAATGTGTGGGCAGATCATATATATATTGCTTTACAGTGTAGGCAGGTGTTGCCAATGCTAGAATACGATACGACATGATATACTTTATTGTCCCAGTAGCAACTTTCTCTTTCCCCATTGAATCAGGCTTTCACCAAAGGGACAGCCCGTTCTCATTCTGAAGTCGCTTAACACTGCCGCTTTGTTAGTGATTTCAGCATTAGACACATTGTGATGCCAAAAGCCACCTTTCATGGTGGTGTGATATGCGGCTGGGTGGCTTCAGTATGTAACACAGCTGGAGGTAACCTTTTGTGGTGTTACAATACACTGCACTTCAGCTGGACAGCGCTTGTTGCGGTGGTGTGATATGCCTGTGGATGGTGTCACGTTGAAACGCTGGTTGTATCAACATAATAATCGGAGGTGGAAAGTCCCCAAAGGTCTGGCAGGATGGATGGTGGATGGGTCCAACAAACCCTGGACTTTCACCTGGGAGTCTGGTGTTTGCTTTTCCGATGAATGTAGAGCCAAACCATGATTTTTTTCTAAACCTAACCATGTGCTTTTGTTGACATCCTGGCATTGATAGCGGCATCCTGGAATGTCTGCAAATAAACAAAGCTGCAACATGCGACGACCTGGAATGTGTAGACCAGCCAAGAGGAGTGCTCTCTCTCTGGCAGATAGGTAAACTATTGGACTTTTGTTTTTCAGAGCATATTGTATATGGAGTGCTATTGGGATGTGAAGAGAATTTCAACAATACAACAAAAATGCTTCTTAAATAAGTTGCCTACCAATTTCCCCCCTGTAGCAAGACACACTGATGGAGTAATCAAAGAGGATATCATGTTCAGGACCTCTGGCTGGATCTTCTGTGGCATATCAAGACAATTAGAGGGCTAATTTTAAAGTCTCTTGATTGTCGCGCTCAGTTGGGACTCGCAGCAAAGCCTGCAGCCCTGCAAGCTGATTGTAAAGGAGAAAATCTGGGCTGGATATTTAGGGTTTTTTAATTAGGACTACAAAACACAGCAGGGGGAGTGTAGACATAATGATTCAGTTTGATATCCTGCACAGAAGCCTAATCTTAAAAAAGATCTCTCAGATGTTTGGGGGTTCAATACACATTCTCTAAATTCTGGAAGTTTGTCAAACCAACTTTCTCCACAATGGAAACAGATGGCATATTAATCCTAATCTGCTATCTCTGATCTCTGAAGTAGTGGGCTAAAATGCAGAAATATGTAAGTCTGGAAGTTACATGCACTATGCTCATGTACCAACCTGTGTAATAGCAGCATGAAAAAACAAAAAATTAAAACACTTTGGCTGCCTGATGGTGTGTCTAAAAATATCAATGGTATAATTGTAAACATAAGACTAAATCTTTTCTTTTTCGGTTTCAAACACTTCACAGTCCTTTGCTGCAATTAGATTAGATAAGTAATTAAATTCATCACATTTGCTACCGGAGCCGCTATCCTTCTAGGTTTTTCATCTGAAAGTAGGATTAAAGACAAGTATGTAGTTTAAAGTGTGTGCCAGGATTCTCACAAGCTCTTACTTCAGTGCCTTTATACCATATATGCCAGGCTCAGTGCACATCCGTGTTTGACAGTAAGCTTTGCATTCTGCCGGTTCACTTGACCTGACCATCAGGATCGAGGTGGAGAAACACATTTCCCCCCCTCCAGGCCAGACTCACCTTTTTTGTCTTACAAAAGAAATGTGTTTAATGTGATCACTGTCTTTGGCTCACTTATTTCATCCTCTTGACTGAGTACACCCTCAAGCAAGACTGGGCACAAGGGCAGGTGCAAGTGTTACCTGCATACAAAAGAAGAAGAGTGTGCAAAAGGTCTTTGGAGGAAGAACTCTTTGCCTTGATTCGTAAGGATATATCATCCCACGTTTATTCTTGTGGGTGGTGGAAATGTCTCATTAAGAAGTACAGTTTTTATGTATTATCACAGCACTGACATTCAACGTTTTGTGTATGTTTAAACTTCTTGGTTGGACAAATCTTAACTCTCTCCACTCCAAGAATTCTCATTTTTCTCTGGTTATGGTTGCTAAAATTGTCCCTGTGTGGGTTGGTTGTTAGTGATAATATGACAAAACCATAACGTTCATGTTCAACCCGGTCTCACTCCGAAGTTGTCGAAATCTGGTGCTTGGTCGGGGACTTGTAGCATCAGACATCGACCAAAAAAGCTGTCCTTTAACCCTGTGCCCTTCAAAATTTGTGGTCTTGAGATCTTGTGAGGGTGGCATGATGGTGTAGTGGTTAGGTTAGCACTGTCGCCTCACAGCAAGAGGGTTCCTGGTTCGTGGTGCGGAGTGTGCATGTTCTTTCCATGTCAGTGTGTGGGTTTTCTTCGGGTACTCCGGCTTCCTCCCACAGTCCAAAGACATACAGGTTGAGGATTAAATAGAATAGACAGAATAGAGAGCCTTTACTGTTATTGTACAAGGAGTATACAACGAGATTAGGAGTGCCACATCAGGTCAGGTGCCAACTAGTCATTAAAACAAGCAAGTAAAATACAGACAACATAATCATCATCATCATCGTCATTAATAAAATCGGAATTAAATAGTGTTAAAAAAATCAGACTGTATCAAGTTGTTGCACATGTAAAATAAACAGTGTCTTGCACTTTATAAATAGAGTATTGCACTGATAAGTAGTGGATTGCACAATTTAATAAATAATTGATTGCACTGATTATTCCACATGTTCTGATTTATTAGCCTGATGGCCCATGAGTACAAACAGTTTTTTTAGTCTATTTGTGAGTGACCTGTATTTGCTACCAGAGGGCAGGAGATAGAGCAGTTCGTGACCCAGGTGGGAACAGTCTTTAATGATTTTCTTGGCTCTGCAGAGACACTGGGAGCTGGGGATATCCTCTAGAGAAGGCAGAGGGCAGCTGATGATTCTATCTGCCGTTTTTATCTCCCTCTGCAAAGCTTTTTTGCCAGCAGATGAACAGCCGGTGTACAGCAGCTTCTCCTTCAGTCTGTTAAGCCAAGAGCTGCTGCAACTTTGCGCACCGCCGCCATCTTCTCCGCCATAATGGTAGGTTGGGGTGGTGGATGGGTCATGAAACACATAATGTTCTCCCAGGACTTTTACCCAGGAGACTGTGTTTGGACCCGTTTCAACGCTGAGTGAACTTTGACTCATTTTAAGGTATGCTGTCACCATGTTTCTTTTTCTAAACCCAAGTTACGCAACTCAACGTTAAGACCATAACGTCATTCATGGGGTGCTAATTCGTAGGATATCTAATGAACTGTTGTGTGCACAAATCATTGTATGTGGATGCAGCACTAAAATATGTTTCACTGCTGACCCCTCCACAGCAGTACATTGCTTAGCTTTTGTACTCCAGCCTGCTTCTCCAAACAAGGGGAGTGTCCACTGACTTTTACTGTATGTATAAAAGTGCCTCATACAATCCCCCTTAAAAGATCAGAACTGTCACTTTAACTGTCTTGTATGTAAGAACGGGTCACAAGCTACTCTCCAAAAACACTTTGAGGCCAATGAGTGGTCAGTGCATCCAGTATGTGTTCCACATTGCAAAGAGCAATCAGATAATAATCAGCTGTCATGAACTAGATGTTTTAGATGGCGGTTTGAACCCTGGGGTGGGGCAGCCCTTCTGTGTGGAGCTTGCATGTTCTCCCAGTGACAGCTAGGGTTTTCTCTGGGTACTCTGGCTTCCTCCCACAGTCCAAAGACATGCAGGTTAATTGGTGACTCTAAATTGTCCGCAGGTGTGAATGTGAGTGTGAATGGTTGTCTGTCTCTATGTGTCAGCCCTGTGATAGTCTGGCGACCTGTCCAGGGTGAACCCCGCCTCTCACCCAGTGTCAGCTGGGCAAGCGGCAGGTCCCCATGACACTTAGCAGGATAAGGGCTTACGGAAAATGAATGAATAACTGAATAAGGAATTCATACAGATGTTTTAAAGAGCAGAATCTGGTCTGACCACATTTAGTACCGATGTTCTTCAGATAATGCCCAACAAATTCAAAGAGTAAAAGTGTAAAAGGCAAGCAATAAATATGACACAAAATTCCGAGGTGCAATAAGCTTTACTATATTACAGCATTTCACTGATGCAAACAAAGCCGGTACCGTACTTGTGAAATGACTGCAACACACATGCCAGCATGCATAATTAATGAATGGACCTCTTTGCTGGTTATTCTAAGACTGTGATGAGTGCAGCAGAGGGCCATACTACAGCTGTGGAGAACTTTCCAAAATTGTGTTGGTGCACTTGATGGAGAACACATTTACATTCACACACATATATGCATATCTTGAGGAAACATTTGGGAATTGCATGGGCTGGATTGTCATCATCTTGATGGCTGATGTTGGTTCTTGCATGGCACCATGAGCACCCAAGGGAGAGCATCAAGTGCTGGTCTCACTGCTTGCACCAGCTTGCAGGAAGCGCCTCAGAGGGGACTCTTGAACCTACTTCTCCCTCAACATCGAGTCCAATCTGATATTATGACAGATGTATGGTTTGAAATTAGCATTCACACATAAGAAAAACATGTACTTGGAAAGGCTTCATAGCTGACAGTCCATGCAAGTCTAAAATTGTACTTGAGTGTCAGCCAGGCATGTTCTCAATGTTATCACTTTGTGTAAAGCAGCTGATTTTCCTCCACATTGATCCCACTCTCTTTTCATCTTATTGTGCAATAACTGGAGAAGACTGGGTGAAAGTGATTGATACTGTATCCTGACATATCATTTGTTTACATTTAAGCATTTTAATTTACAGTGAAAAACTAGACTAACAAAGCCGTGGAGACCTTTCTTTAATCTCACTTTTGAGGGCATTGAATTGCCAACAAAATGCCAAGGGTCCAGCAGGGATATGGAGCTCATGAATTTTTCATGTATTCCCTAATGTCAGACTCTCTCGCTGGCGGAGAGACTCGATCTTTACTGAAGAAAATGCTGCGATTAATTCCTCAGCATTGCTGACTCCCCACTGTAACATGAAGCAACTTTTCAAAACCACGCTGTAAAATCAGAAGTTTTTCAAACTCTCGCCATGAATTTAAAAGCAGTGTGGACGGCAGGTAGGACTGTGACACTGGAATTTGCTGTTGTCCACTAAACACTTGGTACATTTTCTCATCACACACATACTGTGCTTACACACACTAACACACACTGGTGTCATAGTGTGTGCTTTTACTGCAGATGGAAATCTGGAGCATGTTTTTGTCTTCCTGAGTATGCAGTGAAAAGGAAAAGGTGAAAAGGTAACACTGTAATTGCTTTAAACTTTAAACAGCCACTGTCTTCATGAGACATAATGCCCCTGGTCATTCTTGTTGTAGTGTATTGGTTGGCTGAGGATGAACTCCATATTTGTTGATGTGAAGGTTTTTAAAGTTTGGAAAAGTATTAAAAATATGAAAACATTTTGCAAACCTGTGCACATACTTCAAGACAATGCTGATTGCCAGAAGTGGAGCCAGAGGTCGGGGCTCAGCCAAACCTTGGGATGTTCCCCTTAGAAGATTATTTTCCCATTTACAGCAGCCATATGCCCTATTTTTCAAGCCATTTGAGATAACGGTGAGGCTAAAATTTGTAAATCATTTAAAGGTTGCCAAGAAAAAACAAAACCATCCTGTAGCGCCTACATCCTATTTTGTATCCCATCGTTCTCCAACTATCTCAAACCTGTTACAAAAAGCCAATAGATTGCTCTCCCATTGTAAGCAATGTATAGCTGTGTGTATGGTTCTGCAGTACACAAGTTTGCCTTTCTGTTTTTCTTACTTTGTTGTGTCACATAAGAAGTCATGGGTAGGCTGGAAAATGGGTCAGTAAACAGTGCAGAGCAGCATGGGGGCCAGTAAAAGGTTGTTACTTCTTTTGTTTGTATCTCTTACGTCTTTACCTCTTTCAAACTCTGTGCTTACAAAAGTCTGAACAAGGTTCAAGTGCTGCTTAGATGGAGAGGGACAGCATTATGTGCTGGCCTGTCAATGCATTGCACCAGTAAAGCTAACTAAAATTAGGGCATCCACACAGGTGTTGTATTTCAATCACAAGCGATTGAAGCTGATTGGAGCTGGAGCCGATTGTTTCGTGTGGCCCTGCAATGTGCTATATTGTATTGCGCACTCTAGTGGGTGTGGTTGTTGCCTAGAGTTGGTTCATATTCTCACGGCAGCATTTACAAGCAGACCAGATAAAATGCCTTGTGCGAGAAAGCCGCTCTTGATTGGTCAGAATTTCCATGTGGGAAAAATCCAGGAAGTAAACAAAACGTTGAAGAAGAGTACACTTGCAAGATAAATGTGACACTTTCTAATGTCACAATGGAGGGACAACTACGCAGGTTGATTTTAGCGCTGCTCATCGTGGACTATATTGCTGTCATTGTTCATTTTAATCAAACCATACAGTTTGAAAACGAGGCGCGGCTCCAACTAGAAAACAATGTTTTGATGCATTGGATGTGCTGAATGTGCATATTAAGGCAGTACAGGAGGAGGTGCACATTAATAATCCTCCAGGACTGTAACATGCTCATGTTTAACCCAAACAATGTGTCATGTGACTCTTGATCAATTGAACCGGACCAAACCGGGCAGGTGTGAAAGCACTCTTTGTTAAGAGAGAAGCTTGTAACACCGATAAGTACCCCTTCCTATTAAAGACAAAAGGCAAATGTTAGCGGGTATTTGTGAGATTTTTTTGTGCAGTGGGAATGGGGTTCTATATTAGATTTCTTTAGGATAAAGCATTGGCTCATGAGCATGTAAAAAATGTAATCCATATTGCATACTGTATTGTACTGTATAACAGTCAAATTTAAGGCTCATTGAAAATATACTCTACAGACACAAAACAAGAATGCATCTCTTGATATGAACTGACCTGACTGTGATCAAGTTTCAGACTTTATTGGAAACATCAATCATTTACGATTGACAGGAGATTGGTTTAATGCGTGCGTACACAAAAAAGGACAGAACAGCAACATGCACAACATAACACTGACAGTGATGAAATGTCCAATTCCACTCTCCATATCGGGTGAGTTATGAATCTCATGAAATCTGATGAAACTTCAGTTCTGTGCGTCTCAGAGTTGAAGAGTAAAAACACTTCACTGAGTGAATCCTCGTTGATGGTGCTGCCATAACTCATCACTAACCTCTGATGCAAACATGGATATGTTGCCTGGCTCCTTGAGCGAACCATGAATTCATATGAGCACAGCATGAGTTTTAGTAATGACTAGATTATTTATCTGTGTAGAAAGGCTCGTTTTAAAGTAGCCTATATCCCGGAGCTGAAACCACAAAGATATTCAGTTTAAAGTTGGACACCTGCAGCTCAGAGCAAGTATATAGAAAAGGTCATTATCCATTATTTATGCCTGAAGTCTTGGAGCGGTGTATATGCTCTTCTGCAGATTACTTCTCCTTTCTGTTCTCTCCGGGTAATGACAACAATTCATCACTGAAAGCACATGGGAGAGGGATAATGAATTATTGAGCTATTCTTTTGCACAGATTTCCATCCCATGTGTAATTTTCGAGTCTGTACCATCAACATATACATAGGCTAGTTTGTTGTCTCGTCTGTGAAGTTGCTATTAGTCTTAAACTCAATGTACTGTGTGCTGAATGCACGGAAGGGCTGTTACTGTATTTCTAAACAAAATGTGATTGTCATTCTATACATGTGTTTTCCTTCTTTCAATGGTATGTCAGCTCTAATATTGCTTTGCTTCCTCCAAGGAAATTTCAAAAACAGGTACCCATTTCTGTTCCCTCAAACCTAATTCCACATTGGCTTAGATGCTTGATATTAGTTCTATTTTTAGACATATTTTTCTTCTGCTCATAGAGGTTTGTTGTTGGCATTAGAGACGGTGTTCTGCGGTTTGTTTACACCTATCCAGCCCAACTTGTTGAGTTGTATCACGGGTAAATAACATCCTTGGACTTTCAGCTGAAATCATTTTCCCATTTAATAAAAGAGTCTATCCACTCTCTCTGCTCCTCTCTGGGTGTTTGGTTTGTTGAAATCCAAATACATAGAGGGTGTACATGTTATTCACTTTAATAGATCTGCAATCCTAGCTTCTAATTTTGTTGTGTCTGAACATTTCGGCTCTTTGGCTGCTCGTCGTCCTCTTTGTATTGCACTTAAATATAAAAATCCAAATGATAGTGCTTATTGCAGGGCTGTTGTGCGGAAATGTATGATACTGTATTTATCCAATATAACCAATTTTCCCATCTCTTGTACACACCGTACACAACGTTCTTTTATTCCAGTCCTTTCTGCCGCCGATGACCAACATGACAAATGCTACTGTGGGTACCAGTCATAAGCCCAGTATGCAGACAAAATATTGGCATTGCACATCTCTGCAAACTAGGGCTGTCTCCGATTAGTCGACCAATCGTAAGTCAACTGGAAACGTCATGAGTCAGCAAGATTTCATTGGTAGCATGGTCGAAGAAAAAACAGACTAAAACAAACAAACAAACAAACATGAAACACAGTGGCACAGTGTTAACAATGTTACTGATACTTTTCTTTCTCACTCAAAACCATTGTGTTGCCCCGCCCAAAATATATAATTTAATAATTAAATTAATATTGATAACAAGCGGGCGACTGGTCGACTAATGGCCCTAAATGACAGCTATTGGTAGACTAGGAATATTCTTAGTCAGGGGCAGCCCTGCAAACCACAAATGCATTATATTAGTATCATATTAATGTCTCTAAAGTTATGCGGTATATGAGTTGACTTTGTCATAGGGAGGTGGTGGATGGCATGTCAACTAGGAAAGACGTCTCACCTATGAGAGAGGCATCACCTATAGGCGAGATGCCTGACGAGCTGCAGACCACTGTTTGGCACCAACAAACAACAAAAATGGTTGTGCTTTAGCGAGTCGTTGCTCTTTTCCATGGGCTTATTAGGGTTGCAGTCAGTGGGTGCCTTGGTTTTAAATGATGTTGAAAAATAAAGCAGTTTGACTTTCTTCAGCTTCACCATTACCTGAGCCCCTGTAAGTCATGAAAAAGGCCGTTGCAGCACTGCTTCTTAAAATTAGCAAGCAAGGGCAGTCACAGGGTGACAGCCACCACATCTAAAGCTGCACCATTCACACATGGATTGGATGAAGGCTGTAATCTGCAGGAATACAATGTTTCTACAATCAAAGAGTAAAGCACTTTCACATGCATACATTATGCAGTTTGTATTATGCTTCTGTGTTAGTTATCTGCACAATCCCATTCACATGATGAAGGAATGGCAGCTACATCTATCCCAGTCCATTTGACAAAAAAGTAGCTTTCACCTGGAGGAGCTGATAAAATTAGTAATTTAGTTGGATATAGGGCCATTTTCATTGGACCTTTAACTCGCACGGTTATTACTTTCAATAAGCCTGCTCATCTGCTGAGCTCAGGCTGGAAATCCTCACCTTCTATCTTCTTCACTTTAGACTTATTCATAAGGGGTTGAACGGCATTGTTATGAAATGAAACCATTTCATATTACTACGTTCTATTACTGTGTCTACATTCTATTACGACTCCCACCTGTCCTGCCGGGAAAGCCATTTATTTCTGACGGAGCAAAGAGAATGGAAGTCTGCAGTCTTACAGAAATAAAATGAGCTCTTTTTTGGATTTGCTCCTCTTCAAATCCAACATTTTTCTTTTTTAACTTATCGACTCATATTACATCACATGTAGAGCTTATTCTGACAGTCTTTTTAACATATACTCTCTTACAATCACCATTTACTTTAACATGTATTCTGTTAATTAGATAAAGTTGCAATTAGAATATTCCCTATGCTAATTGCTCTGATAAATAAAGAATGAGATAAGCTCTGTTATTGGGGTTTTAATATCAAATAAAAGGGCCAGCCTACTATTTTCTTATTTAACAGCATGTCTAATGTTCAAAGTAGTAACAGCTTTTTGATGTGCCTGGTCTCCCCACATGTGTCCACTTTAGAGAATTAAAGAAATGTTTCAAAAACATCTGAAAGAATTCCAATATTTCTCTTTTAATATGCAGGAAGGATAAATAATCCTCACAGCTGAGAGGATCGTCAGCTCACCTCGATCTATCCATCTATAATTGGTGTAAGAGTAAAATTATTCAAGCTTTGTGATATTTTTTGTGATATTTTTCAAATCTTATCAGCAGAAGAGCTCAGAGTTCTCTTGGTCTTTCTTGAGTTGCATAAAGGGTCAATAGGATACATGGACATGGAGTTTTTAGATTGACTCAATGACTACGTTTACATGCACACTACAATACTCCACAGGCTGGTCTCATGCACTGTTCATACATTTCCTTATGAGAAATAATGTACCAAACGTTGTACATATTCCACGTAATGATGAGCCCATAATTCATGCAAAACCCACATATTTTGGAAGGCTTCAATCATGTGACCACTGCGGTGATAGTAGTAAAGATGGAAGTGGTCCCTGTGGTCCAGTTCGGAGGTAGGTTGGGATGGTGAATGGGTCACAAAACACAGGACTTTCCCCAGGAGACTGGTGTTAGGAACAGTGTGACCTTTGAGTGAAGTCTGACTAATTATGTCCTCACCATGTTTCTGTTTCCTAAATCTAACCACAGTAACTTAACTTGCTTAGACATAACTTCAACTTCAACTTTATGTTAAGGACATAAACTTTTATTTGGAAACACACTCTCACTCTGACCTCGTTTCCATGTCCACATATGACGTTCAAGGTACCCTGGGTGCGTTGGTTGTTGATGTTCTGGGACGCCATGTCAAGTTCTGCCTGATACATGCATTGTCTTCTTTCAAAATATACTTCTGTTTTGAAATTTAACGTTTACATACAGTATCTATGTCGGTATAACACCACAAACATCACAAATTCACGTTTTTTTCCCTTCAACAACTAATGCACATGGTTGGGTTTAGGTAACAAAAGCAAGTGGTTGGGTTTAGGAAAAAGGAACAGGGTTTTACTTTATAATCTGACAGGATGAAAACTCTGTTCTCTTGGGTGAAAGTCAAGGACCCAACCACCACCTAGTCGGACTTTCACCACCTTAACTGTTGCCCTTGTCCCGGCATGTTTCCCCCTGACACTGCTGGGCACTGTTAAACTACAACGACAACTGGCCCCATATCATGCCGACGTCAAAGGGCGCTTTTATTTGGTTGGTTTCTGATGCCGCAAGTCACTGCCCAAACACCAGATTTTGACGATTTAGGAGTGAGATTGGACGATATTTGGAATATGACTATTTTTGAATGTTGGGTCATGTAAACAGTATATTTTATTTGGATATTCTGCCTTTTTCCAAATGAAGCATTTTTAAACATGTGGTATTATTCAGGTTTTAGGAGCATTCTTTGGACATGTGTATGGAGTTTTCCGAATATGTGTCTCAACTTTGGTTTTCACTGCCATTTGTGACACATGATCTCTTGCCTGCAATGCCGGGGTTGAGATGCATGACCACGCATGCCGTGACACACCACATGTTGGAGAACGTTAAAGAGAGCATGCATGACTGCATATCAATGGGAATATTTGTGGCATACTCATTGTCATTTGCCATGTAGACAGCTTAGCAGGAATATTGTCTTTTTTGGACTAAGGACAGAAACCGGAGTATTTTGTGCATGTAATCATAGTCATTGTCACTAACCCGAAAGTAGTGTTTTCTTTAAAATCCAAGCCTGGGCCGTTGCATTCTTGTAAAACTTAATGTGTTTTGAGGCATATTAAAAAATCCTACCCACTGAAATATCATCTACTGTTTATTTGACCCAGAATTCTGGAAAAAAAAAAAACACGTTTACTGAAAGATGACACCATCTTGACTCGTTGTTGGCCCTGTTTCAAGATAAATAGAGGAAAGTCTGACTTCCCTGGAGTCTGTTAGAGGCTATAAATTCCCTAGTGACTGTGGATTTTGGTGTCTGATTTCAGCTTGTTTTGTCTCCAGCTGACTGTGATGGGGCTCTGGAGGGAAACATCTCCTCGGGGAGTGTAGTCAACAGGGTGGAAGTCAACAGAAGGAGGATTGACGAGCTTCACAGGAGCTGGACCAGATTGTGGCGGGTAGCAGCACAAACCAGGCCAGTTTGGACTTCGGGTGTGTGTGGTTTGAGGTCTGGTTGTAATGCTGATTGTTTTAATTACTGTTTTTTCTTTCCTCTTTGGTATGAGCTGCATTTTTACTAGTCAGTCACCAAAATAAAATGTTGGCATTGTACATTTCTGCAAACCACAGATATATTTGTATCTTTCATACGTATCATATCAACATTTCTGATGATGATGGGAAAACACAGTGCAATCCAATGGAATCCCTTCACAGGATACATATCATCATTATGTTGATGAAAAAAGCTAATCAGGGAAAATTGGTAAAGTATAGAGATAATTTTCAGGCCATGAGGTTGCTTAGTAATACTCACCATCTTCTCTGACTTGGTGAATTATTCAGCAATTTGCAGCAGTAGGTAGTGGCCAGGATATTGGATGTTTATTGTGTCTTTTATTCTCATAAATGCCAATATTGCTTTTTGTTCTTTAATTTGGGCCACTGTTGTTCTGGACAACTTGGAAAAAACCTTCATTTAATGGCGTTCATTAAGGCAAGTATTGCTTTTCTTTTCAAAGATGAATGTGGGTGGACATAATCCAATTCTGCTTAATTTCAGAGGAAATGTAGAGCAGCAAATTAGCACCTTCTGACAAACACTGCAGCAGTGTTAAAATAAGACTTAAAGATAGTGTTCAGCCCTATCAGCACTGTTGGGGAACAAGCAATCCATAAAATATCACAGCACAATTCAACACCTCAGTGCAATGCTGTCGGTCTGGCTGGCTATGGGACTTAAATCTAGTGAGAGTGAACCCCAATGCCAGCCTTTATTTACATTTATATTATACGTCCAGACTAGCTGAGGGTTCATTTTCCACCACCATAGTTTATAACTCCAGTCACAGACTTGATGACTTTACATTCAACTTGACAAAATAAGAAAAAAAAGACTTGACTTGGATATTAACACCAGTGACTCATGACTTCACTTGGACGTTAGCCTTTAGACTTGAAAATACTTCAACCTTTCCCCAAGAGGAAAGATTAAAAGTATGTTAAAGGGATAGTGCACTCAAAAATGAAAAATAAGCCATTATCTACTTACCCATATGCCAAGGTAGGCTCTGGTGAAGTTTTAGTGTCCTCACATTACTTGCGGAGATCCAACAAAACTCCACCTAATGGGGCGCCTTAAGCCTCCATTAGGTGGAGTTTTGTTGCTACCCCCTCTCCCCTTGGTTGTGAGGACTTCACCTGAGCCTCCCTCGGCATATGGGTGAGTAGACAATGGCTGAATTTCCATTTTAGGATGCACTATCCCTTTAAGATTGGAGATACACATGTCGTATACACATCAAAGTATTTATAGTTTTAGAATATCTGCAGAGAGCTGCAGTTCAGACGCTCACTTTTAATTGCTTCTGCTGCATCAACATTGTAGATTGTCAATGAACACTCCGGTGTGATTGTCAGGCACGTGCACAGATAGACCCAAGTTGGTGCTCAAGAACCTGCCCTTTTGCCCTCTGTCTAGATAAGTGCCTTTTGCAAGACATGTTTTTTTTCCATTTCTGTTAGTAATTTTATACTTTAGTTTTTAAATTTGGCCCATGGCATCAATTCTTAATTAAAAGTGTGCTGTATGCCCGCTTTTGAGTCAAGCCCCTGCCCCTCCCTCCTCAACTTTCCTTGGGGCAGCCGCGCACGAACTGTGTACCCTGCAAAGCAGCATCATGTTCCCCTCATCTGCTGTCATTTACAGCCAGGTAACGATGTTTGCCCTGAGTCTTAACGTTGTTTGTCACTGTTGTGAAGTGAAACCACTATTAAAACATCTTGACACAGCCAGTCTAATTTAGGCAATAACCCACTTATTAACAAGTAAGCTAATCTGATGTAAAACCACATCGTCTCCCTTCAGCTTTAGGACAGATTCAGGATCACCAACTGCCCGGTGCAAGCAGAGACAGACGCCGAACTGCTTTCCCACTTCTGCGTGTCTTTTTAAACCAAAACTGAACCTGAAATAAAGTTTATGTCTCCTGTGTTGCATCTTTGATAGTTAATTTAACACACTCTCACTCTGACCTCGTCATATATCGTCGTTTGGTCATGGACTTTCCACATCCAGATATGATGTGCAAGGTACCCTGGGTGTGTTGGCCATTGACGTTCTGGGATACTGTGTCAGGTTCTGCCTGTTATATGCATTGTCTTCTCTCAAAATACTCTTCCACTTTCACAGGAAATTCCCTTTACATACAGTCTCTTTCAAAATAAATGTATTGTGTCGGTACAAAACTGTGAATTGACATTTTTCCTTCAAGTTGGTGTTGAACAAAATCACCATCCCTCCTGCATGCCCGGGCCATTCGGACTTTTGCCACCTTAACTTTGTCCTTGTCCTGCTGCATTTCTCCTTGGCACCACTGGGCGCTGTTAAACTTTAATGGCAACCAGCCGCGTATCATGCCAATGTTAAAGGACACCTTTTTTCTTTGGTTTCTGACACCGAAAGTCACTGCCCAAGCATCGGATTTCGACGGCTTCAGAGTGAGACCGGGCTCGGGAAACCTACTGATGGCAAGATGTATCCTACGATGCATTGGCTTGAGTCTGCTGACGAAATAATAGGCTGTGTTGCATGTGTGTAACAGTGCTGACCCCAGACGCTATGTGCATGATATTCACCTCATTACCAGTATCAGTAGATCTGTACTGTTTGAGCAGCAACTAAAATAATGGGAATAATAATGTGAGTGCAATAAATAATGTGTAGATTATCCTTCGTGCGCTTGTATAATATTGTTTTCGCACACTTGTTCTAACAAACTTATGACACTGAAGAACACAATATGACTTATCTAGGAGAAATCAACGTTTAGGACTTGGGACTTGAGTGCAAAGACTTGAAACTTGCACAACAACTACTTGGTCCCATCTCTGACTATACACACTGCATGTCTGGAGAAGCTGATTAGGACTTAAATAAAATAGCCTGTAATTGTTACAGTGGAAGACACAAGTGTAGAAGATACTTGAAACACTGCCCTGCTCGTGACTTCAAGTCACATCCACCTACACAAAGTTTTCAGAATGCCAACGATGTGTGCCAATTAATGCTGAATGCCGCCTGCTGAAACAATCGCTTACATAAAGTTATGGTCATTAGCGCTTGCTGATCCATGAGTGTTTACGCTCTCATTACTGCCGTCTATTCATCCCAGTGACAGCTGTGGAGGATGTTTACTGACCTGTGATTTGTCACAGAGGGGAACAATTGCTACCATTAAATTAATCACGGACACCACGGCTGCTTTAATGTAGCTGATAGATTGTGATACATGTTCATAAAGCGGGCTGCTAATTTTTTTTTTGCCTACCTTGAGAAATCCCTCTGCTTCAGTCTGGTGTACTTTTTGGCAATGTTTATCAAAACATGAGCTACTCATAGATCTAATTGTCTTCTGGAGCTGAAGAAGAGAGGAGCAAGAGCTTAACTACTGAAAAGTGAAATTCTCTTTAGCTGTCATAACTCTTAAGTGTTTGTGAGTAACAGAGGCACAGTTCTCAGAAAGTATATCTTGTTTGAGTGTATCATAGCAGGCTGCTTTTTGAATATAAGGGGGCAGAGGTTGATAGATTCAGCTTTTAGAGTAATAGCTTTCCCTGCTTGATCCTATTCAAACAAAACTCCATTCAACTGAAGTACTACATTAAACTAAAAAAGCCAAAACAAAATTTTGACTCACAGTATGCCCTACTTCTCTTCAGTTTTCCTCTTCCTTTTGTGTTTCTCTCTTGTGTGCTTTAAAAAATGTTCCTCCGTGTAGCTGCCTTCCAGTTCCTTCCCTCATCTGTCTTCATGCCACCTATGTGAACAATGGAAAGGGTTTTAGCATGTGTCGATAAATCCTAATCTCTGCACCAGCACCCTGAGGGGAGAAAAAAATCAAGTGTGAAATTATGACTCTTGCTTGCTGGTTTCCATTTCCCTATAGGAGAACGTGTCACCACAGTCAAACAAAGCAGTGACTAATGCTTTAATATCACATCAGCTCCCTTTTCGATGACTCTAATAATTTAAGTTTGCGATTGGCTCCCTCTCAGCGCTGCATACATTACCGCAACCTTCCTGCACTGCGCTCAGTGTTTTCTGTATATTCACGGGCATGTTTGCTTTCCATCAAACAGACAAGGTTTTCACACTTTCAATTCTGTGTTCATCAATACATCCCACTCACTCTCGTATAAGAGCTGTACAGTACAGTGCTTCCTACGGTCCTCCTACGCTGATCTGTGCACGCTCTGTACTGTATCTCCATCCATATATCGCACCCACATCAATCAAATGCCCTCACTCCCCACCTCCATTCTGTTGCCAGTGTGCGCTCAGCATGCAAAATCAGGGGGGACATTAATGTGGAGCTGCCAGGGAACACTTTCATTTCTCCTTTACCATCTTTTGAATATAAAACTGGTACAATTTCGCTTAACTTGTTTCAGAGTTTACTTTATGAAACAACTTTATGTCACTTATTCCAGTAAACAGTTTACTGATGTCAAGTTTCAGGAAATGCAGGAGGCAGGCAGGAAAAGTTGAAATGATTTATTGCAGAAACAGCTTAAGGGCTGCGAGTCCAAGGGAAGGCAGGTAACAGCAGACAGGTAGCAGGTGGCAGGTTAATCCAAAACACTGGAAAAACTTAACACTGGGATAAATTTAAACCACTAGGAAATAATGGCTGGAAAGATTTTCACTGGTGAGATGACTGACACAAACAAAAGGGAGCAAACAGATTTAGAGACACCAGGGAGGAAGGTAATAACGAGGGATAGGACACAGCGGGGATGATGAGGAACAGGTGACACACATCAGGGCGGGGCAGACAATCACACAGGCAGGACACACACACGGCAAAAAGCAAAGTAATCTGAAATGAGAAACAGTGGAGTATTTCAAAATGACAAAGGAAACTTAGGGTGTTTCACTTTTTAAATGAACCAAACTCAGTCCTCTTAAAGTGCACCAAAAAGTGGACCGACAGAAAGGGGTCTCAGTTCTTCTTACTTTCACATTGTCAGTTCATTTGAAAAAAGACTCAGTTCTCTCTCTGGTTCACTTCAGCTCTGATGGGACCTCAGTCCTTTCTGTTCACACTATAGCCTCCATATAATATATACTGATGTCATTTTGTCTTTACTTTGAGGTCGCACTGGTGTGCAGTTATGAAATTGGAGGAAAACCTTAGCGTTTCTGGGCATTGTGGACTGTTTGATGTTTTCTTCATTCCATATCTGGAGGGGTACAGTTGTTTCATCGTCAGACCAAAGTACTCCTCGTCCACTGGTCGTGCTGTCGTCACCTGTGGCCATGGCTCCGTTGTGTTTATTATGCGTCCCACTGAAATAGTGTGTGATCTGTCTATGGCAAGCCTGAAGGGCTATAGCAAAAGGCAAAGCGACCCCGGAGTGTTTTGTTTTCACAATGCACGGGTTAAGTGAACCGCATCACAGACTTGAAGCGAACCATTCGGTTTGCTTCAGAGGGGTCTGAGTTCTCTTGGAGTGTTGACATTTGCACAAATGTGTGCTCAGCGACGGTGTTTTGAGTTCTGCTTATTACATGTATTGTGTCGATTCAAAATAAACTTCCGGATTCAGAGGAAACATTCAGTTTCCACAATGCAAACAATCTTGTTTCAAAATAAACTTCCAGCACAGGTTTACTTCATTTTTAGGTTTGCGTTCTCAGGTTTATGCAAGAAAAGTATATTGTTAGGTTTGGAAAGGTTTAGTGGTTTGACACAGGATATGAACAGAGGTCTCCTTGGTGAAAGTCCTGTGCTTATTGGACCCATCCTCCTCCACTCCCTTCCACCCTTTACAGACTTCTCACTCATTATCCTAAGGCTGTTGCTTAGAGTGTCAATTAATGATGCAGCCAGCCACGTCTCTTACAGACACTTAAGGGTGCCTTGATGTATTGGTATCTGATGCCAGGGACGACTGTCCAAGCGGAAGAATTTGACAAGTTGGGAGTGAGAACAAAGAAACAAACAAATAACAACACCTCTGAAGATCACTAATTACCGCATTGTGTTCGAGGAAATGTAAAAATGACAAGGTGCTGGTAAGCATCTTACTCTTGGCAAATAGGTGTTTTTTCCAAAAAGTCACAGCAGGAGCTGAATCTTTTTTTCAAGTGGAGACGCACATGAGCAGATTTCTGTAATTATCACTCACAACAGGAGATTTATACATCTTCCCTCCCTCGTTAGTAGAGTTTGCTCCTCTCATACATCTCCCTCTCTTTAACACAACTGTAGATCCCTTCATACATCCCATGCACAACAGAAATATTCACACTTTACCTCACATACCATCCACCTTAAAATGGCTGTCAAACCTAAGTGTCTCTTAAAAGGCCTGATAGCAAACTAAGGGAGACACAAGCTTTTAACAGCACATCTGCATAAATACATCTCTGGCCCCAAATGTACAGGTTGTACATAATTCCCCTCTAATTTTGTCCTTGCAAACGCAGCAGCAGTATTGCTACCTAAAAGAATGTGATGCTTGACTCCGTCTGCCCAAGCAATAAGTACTAGCCCCTCTGACAGCTATTACCTAATGACTCTGGTCACTGGACATCCACTTACTTTACATCCTGCCATCATTATTACAGCAGCAAAGTCTACAGCCACCTGTGCTCAGGTTAAGGGCTTGGCTAAGTCATATTGTTAATAGTTCATTTTATTGGCTCTTATTTGGAGGGCGGGGGTGGGGAGATCGTATTTTTGTAGTTTTGGCCATCATTTCTATCAGTTATGGTGACATTGCACTCACTGAAATCACTAAAAATACGTCACTGCGCAAAAAAAAAGGAAAAGAAAGAAAGATGGATGTTGTCAATGGACAGATAAGGTTATTATTTTACTTTTTGCCTTAATTTTCAGCTAATAGTCTTGTGGTATGAAACACAGTTCTACTGTAATGCTTAATTGCCTTATTGCTTGGGCACTGTTATTTACGTGACAACACCTGAACATAACACACACACACACACACACACACACACACACACACACACACACACACACACACACACACACATACACACATTGGCTGTTTGTTTCTACCTCTCCCCTCGCTGGAAGTCTTGGACCTCCCACCGCCATCCTCCACCTTGATTAAACACTGAAAATTAAAAAAAAGAGGCAGACAGGAGACAGGTGTCTCCTATTTTATCGTATTTTGTTATATTTCTCCCTCTCCCCTCGCTGGAAGCATCAGACATCCTGCCTCCCGCTCTCGCCTCAAACACGGAGGTCTCCCTCTCCGCAGAGCACCCACGGCACACGCCGGCCTGTTAAATAGCCGGTAACCATAACAACTGTGTGACACAAACTCAGTGCTTTAGTCATTAAATAATGTCGGGCTCGGTTCGGGTCCAGACAGAGATATGCGGCCGCACTCTAACACACTCTCAAAAGAGGCAAGATGCAATACAACACCTATTACAATACAACACCTATTACAAGTTCCATTTCATGTCCCCCTCTCACATGAGACACATGAAATTAGAAGTGTAAATAGTGCCTTATGCACCCATCTTGGTGGTACTGCAACAGCTCTGTCAGTTTAATGTGATCTCATCCATATTCATCACATTTTGTTGCTTAAGCATAAGAACCCAGGCATTATTAAAATGGTGCCAGGGGCACAACACTTCTTGGTTATGGTTCGGAAAAAGTTGCAGATCTTGCCAAAAAACACCTGGCTTTGAGTGCCAGAGAGAAAGGCAGGCTCATGTGGCTTGACACAAAAGGTGTCTGCGGTAATTCACGCGAGTTAACTTTCCTGAGTCTACTCATGTGACTAAGAAGAGGTCAGCTTGTTTTTTACTTGAGGTGACAAAGCTATTTGGTTAGGAAAAGATTGTGGTTGACTTTCAATGCACATGACTAATGACAAAGTGACTAACAATGGTCATGACAAAAAAACTCAGCGTTGGGTACATTCCCCGAGTGGCGCATTTTGACGCTCTACGAGTGACAGCAGGCCCTTCAGCTTTGTTTCTGATACAAGAAAGTCATCACTGATGTAACCCCAACATGTTATTGGTCAGGAAAATGAAATCAAACCAGTCTCCTCATATATAAATCTGTATACATTTGTAATCACTGGCAACTTCAACTGCATTCATAAACCCATCTTAGACCTCCATATGGACTGCAACCTTCCCATTTTTTATTGGAAACTATATCAATACTTGCTATTGCTCATTATGCAGACCTTCCAGGCAGGTAAAAATCGTTTTTGGATGAGAGACCTGTTCAAAAGATATTTCATCTCACTGATGCAAAACCTGAAAGGACCTTTAGAGACCAAGTTTAAAGCAAAGATCTTTGATGACGAATGAACAGAAGATCTCAGATGATCCAGCACAAAGTGGTACAGACGCTGCACTTAACTTCGGCTGAGAATGTGACTAGTCAGAGTATCTGCTCTCTCGGTCCGCCGTGTTAAAGGATTCCTTAGCTCATCATTTCTAGTTGTGCCAGAAAGTTCAGATGTTTTTGTCGTACATGACTCATTGCTTTTCTGACAGTTTTGATGTCCCTGCTCTCATTGATTTGGAACCAGCCATCAAAGTTGGTAAACCACAGTCAAATCAAACATCTAGCAATTCATTGTGTTACAGTAATAGCTGGAGGAAACTATTTTATAAGTCTAAAAGAGAAAAGTGGTCAAATCAAGGCCCGGGTGAAAGAATTTGGCAGCATGCAGAGTTTGGAGGAAATTGGATCTGAGATTGCTAGGAAACCAGGACCTAGACGTGTAGCAACCTTTTCTTTAAAACCTGTTAGTGACCGGTCGACACAGGCTCCGCGAGAAGATTTGATTCTCTAAATGAATTGGGACTGATTGTAATGTGATGCATGTGCAATTTTCCTGTGTCATTCAGATAATGGGAGGTTGCAGAGAAAACTGGGTACTTGGATATCTGCACACCGGTTTAAAGAAATTTAAATGTCAATCTACAGTTTTTCGTGACAGACACCTGCTGTCACAACCAGACTGTGACATGCCTCACACTGATGTTCTGTGCTTTTAATCAAAAATTTGGACATACAACAGAGTGTGTGTGAGTGTTGGAGGTCTGTTTTGAAAATGTCTAAGTCTTTGTCACCTGGTTAAATGAATTTATTGACTCCATCTCACTCGCTGCCAGAAATTGATTTAGCTTCAGAAATATTTAATTGGAAACTTCATCTCGCTTAATGCCGCAAAGAGAAAGTTATAGGAGGATAAACAGGCACTCTGGCTAATTGGAAATTAATCATTAGAACATGTTTAGAATGAGATAGGTGCCTGTGTCTGTCTCTCTGTCTGTCTGTCTGTCTCTCTCTGTGCTCTAATTCCTAATTGAGCCTATTATGAATCGAGGCGTTGGACTGTACGGCAGTCTTAAAGCAGATTAAGTATTGTCAGAGAATTTCCGACAGATCTTAAATTGAATTGAGTTTAAGAATTTCTCTTTTTAATAAATCCTATAAGATGCACCAATATGTATGGGTTTTGCAAGAGGATTAAGCGAATGGGGGACGGCACCAGTGCCAGACCTGGCACATTTGGCGCTCTATGCAAGCTTCCCCTGCCCCCACCTCCCCCAAAAAAGTGTATATATTATTATCTTTTATTTATTTCAAACAAGAGCTGATGAGAAATTACCACAAATAAACCACGTTGTTATTCTTTCCCTTTTTTCTGTACTGTGCCTCAAATGGCTTTTGCCTTTTCATTTTCTCCGACTCTAATGCTCTCCACCAACAAAGCACTCCAACATATCACAAATGCTCCAGCATGTTCTGACTGTCATGATGATGAAGACATCACGGTGAACTCCATCGCCAAGACTAGAGTCGGCACTCCTGCTACAGACTGACTATTAGCAATGGTCGTCTCCTGTTCTGTCTTCTCTTCACTGGCTCCCAATAAAAAAAAAAAAGATTTTTAAAATACTTCTTTTTGTTTTAAATGTTTAAATGGTTCAGCTCCTTCTTGTGTTGTTGCCATGCTCACAGAGTACACAACAGAGATACCTAAGGTCATGAAATAAAGGTCTCATTGTACCTAAACTCAACTCTCAGTTAGCTCATGGTGCTTTTAGTCATTATGGTCCTACGGTCTTCTTTTTTTCCTTAAAAGCAAACTAAAAATATATCTTTTTCCTCAGGCTTTTAGTGAGGTTTTTGAGTAATGTCGGAATTAATATTATTATTGTTATTATCTCCCCCTTTTAAGAATAATGATAATAATAATAATGCCTTCTTATTATGTGTGTTTTTATCATGTCCTGCTTGTTTTTGTAAATGTAATTCTATATTGTCTTATATGATATTTTAATATTGTTTGTCATGAATGATGTATCTAAAGCACGTTGAGTTTATGCTTGTCATATGACATGTGCTAGATAAATAAAGCTTACATTTTCCCCATATTTTCATTTCATTCAAAATTTAAAACAACTTTTTTATTTTTAAACATCAAGGTGTAAAAATAGTAATGAAGACAAAAAAGGGATTGTTGTCACTTAATACGACATGCACAAATACAACCACTTTTTTTAAGTCACTCTTTTTAATTCCATCAAATAGACAATACTCATTTCAAATACTCGATTTATGCCACATATAGCTTCCCAGAGTATGTTGAATTAATTAGGCAAAATTAGCTAATTAGAAGTTTTAAAGGTATACCAGTGAAAGTTTTGCAGGTTTTTTTCTGTGTCTCTCAGATGCCTGCAGCTGACAGTCTGGCACCTGGTCACTACTCGAACACAAAAGAAAGACCAGGCAGAGGGCAGAATCTCTGCAGAAAAAACACACTGCTCACACTTCTCATGGGTCATAAGTGAAGATTTAGAGAAGTGGTTCCCAAATGGTTCAGCCACGGGGTCTACATTTCTCCTTTGCCATTTGCTCAAGGTCCACACAGTTTAATGTATCCAGCATCGTGCTTGCGTTTGCCACTTCGCTGGTCCTGTTAAGTAGCTGTTAATTATTCTCTTCCTCTACAGCAGAAAATGGCACGTGACACATTCGCAAGTCACTTGTGGTCCACTCAAAATGGACCCACAACCCACTTTTAGACCACGATCCACCAGTTGGGAACCACTGATTTAGAAGGATTACTTCTGTGTGAGTCTTTACGTTGTTGTTTAGGGAAATCGTGCACATTATATCTTCAGTGTTAACCTTCAAAATACATGCACTGGATTCAGAAATTTGAATTCATACAATAATGGTGCATAAACAATAATTAATGCATATATAAGTAAGCAAGTTAGTTGTCCAAAAAGATTGTGTTTTTACAGGCGCGTTCAGCTTTTATCTGTGCGGTCTTTACTCCCCTGATCTGTCGATCTGTCTGTACATTCTAATTATAATTGTTTGCTTGGCATGTTTTAGGACCTTAATGAGGTGTTCCACCCAATTAGCAGCTGTGTCAACAAAGATGCAACACTCTGCTTGATGAACTTAACTCTTCGATGGCACTTGTAATGCAGCCTGTATGTTGTCTCGCTTATCAGTGGCTGTCACCAGCCAGTTTGGCTCAAGGCCCTCGGCCTGGTGCTGGATCGATTGTCACCTGGTTAAAAAAAACACAGGACAATACAGATTATCTGTAGCAGTTCAGAAAGCGTCTTCATTCTTTATCACTTTCATCTGGAGTGTAATTACTCTTAAGAGAATATAATATACTCTAAACAAGCTGGCAGTTCAGCTCCCCTTTGTTCTGGCACAGCAGGGTTGGGAGTTGATGGAGAGACCGCGCTGAAAGGAATCCTTTGTGTCAGAGACTTTGAGCTAAACTTCACACTGCGGTAGAGCTTCTGGGGCTGTCTCAAAGGGATATGCACACAAACAAAATTCCTAATTAGTAGCATAATATGCCAATCGATTTAAGTGTTGTAAATCCTGTCTGCGCAGACCTACTCCTCAGCGGCAATTACACACCTGCAGTTAAATGGCAGTGTGGTATGCTTCACAACCTCATCCAATTCCAAAGTAGACATTTTGTCTATATGCACCACAAAATGTAAGCTTTCGTGGGCTTTTAAAGCAGATGATTTTCTCAGCAAGTTTCCATGTGTGTATTAGATCGCACTGAATGTGACTGGTTTCTGCGGTCAGTTCACCACAGGTGTCTGATGGGTTGTTTAAAATGAATATTCTGAACACAATGTGACAATGTGTGTACTGAATATGTTGTTGGAGAGACTGCAAATGGCTCACAGATTGTATCAACTCAATGGGGGTGCCATTTAATTATCCAGCTAAGTGCACATTTTTTAACTCAAACATTACAAACAAACGCTAATTAACTAAAGTGTGTCCCACCTGGGTGTGCTCGCCTGCGTTCCACAGGCATGTATCGACTTGAGCACCCTGTGGCATGTCATACTGTGAAGACTTGTGCTTTCATTACAAAGTCACAGCAAGGAATTGCCCTGCTGTGTGTTTAAAGCCGACAGCCCCCACCCACAGCCGAGCTGTATTAACGTCAGAGCGCATTGTGGGGTCGTGTTTGGCTTTCAGATGTTCTTTTGCTGCTGTAGTTGTTTGTTCAATCCCTATTACTAGTTTAATACGACGGATGTAATCTGAACTGTTTCCTGATTTACTCTTCTTTGTCAGCTAAAGCTCATTCTGTTAATGCAAACAACAAGACTCGTATGCAACTTCATTTACCACTTGTATTTGTTTGTTTTTCCTGTAGTGAATATGACACAGTGGCACAGTGGTTCACTGGTTATCATTTTATCACAGGGCAAGAGCACCCTGGGTGTAGGGGACTCTAACTCAGCATAATATGTGATCTACTGGAGCGCTGCCTACCACCCGCAGGCTATTAGGTTATGTGAGCAGCCTTAAGGACAGCAGCAGAGTCAACAGACTCCTGCGGTTCATGTTGGACTGCCCTCAAAGAAAACCCCCAGTTCTGATCCACTGAACTGGCTTATGGCCAACCGCTACGGGCCACTGGGTGAATTTTGTCTCCAACACCCTGGCTCCCTTTTCTGCAACCCACCACAAACCACTCTCCCGGATAATGCCAGAGGTTTTGCACCTGTACTCACTTCACAACACGGCCTCCCGCAGTCTCATGTCCCCACAAGCCTGCAGGCAGCAGAGTACGTTTTCATCCACCACAACACCCACTGTGGAGCCCTGCAGCATCCCAACCATTGCCTGTTTTGCATGTGGGAGACTGGGGACAAGCACTCGTTGGTGGACATCAGCAGTCAGCCAGGGCATATTTCTGTGGACCGCCTCGAATGTCCTCATTTAGACTTGAACCAACCGGTTTGACTTGACCACCCTAACCTGTCCCCACCCCCTGCAGGGGTCCTGGCACCTGTTTCTATGGCCGGGTCATCCATCACCATAATCTGTAGGTTAAGACAGGCAATTATATCATGTCCCTTTTCAGTATTATTTTACCTTAATACCAGCGTGGTCTCAGACTGAAGTCGTCGAAATCTGGCACTTGGGTAGTGACTTGCGGCGTCAGACACAGTTGAAATAAAGCCGTCCTTTAAAGTTGGCATGGTACGCAGCCGGTTGCTATTATAGTTTAATGGTGCTTAGCGGCATCAGGGGGAAACACAATGGGACAAGAACAAAAATAAGGCGGTCAAAGTCCAAGTGGGACAGCCAGGAGCAGTGGTGGATGGGTCCAACAAACACCAACTTTCAAATGTGAGAGCGGCGTCAGCGTCCCGTGAGTTTACAAAGTCAAACCCTGTTCTTTTTTCCTATACCCAACCACCTGTGTCGTTGTATCTGGACGTGCAGTCCATGACCAAACGTCGATATGTGGCGAGGTCGGCCTGAGAATATGTTGTTAATACTGACACAATGACAGTTGGACATGGCCCCTTTAGAGCGTGTCTAGTGTTTTTGGTGAGTAATGTTTTTTGTTTGTTGTTGTTGAAGACTGAAGTTATTCATCTCTCTTTCTTGCAGCATCCACAGTCCTATCACTACTTTAATATAACAGATGTGATCCTCATTGTTTCCTGATTCATTGCTCTTTGTCAGCTAAAGTCTCTACTCTGCTAATGCATATAACAGTTATATTGGTTAATTTTCCCTGTGGTGAATATGACTCAGGTGGTACAGTGGTTCATTGGTTATTAGTTTTGTCTCACAGTAAGGGCACCTTAGGTTTGGATCTGCATGTTCTCTCTAAGTCAAAGTCAAGTCACAGGGTCTCTCTAAGTCAAGTGAATTATGTGAACTTGTTTTAACAGGTAAACAAGAAAACTCTCATAATTATGGTGAGTGGAGTTTGATTTTTGTCAAAAGAATTTACCTAGATTAAAAGCTGGTGCAGGGAGTAATTTGTTATCCATCAAATCAAACCCATTAATTTACCAAAGTGCACATGAGGGTGGCCAATTATAGTACGACTCAGGCTGAAGAAGCTCAAAAGCTGCTTGGCTGTTCCACTGAAAAATCCGCCAGCTTATGGTGACTTGTGCTCGGGACTAATGGGATGCAAAAATTGCTTCTTTCAATAGTTCTATTATTAAATCTTTTTTGAATAGAGTTCTCTTTGGAAATGAAATCTGGAGAGGTAAGTGAGTCCCGGAGGACAGCAGCTGGCAGAGTTTGGGTTTGAGTGTTTACTCAGATCAGTCTGTGAAGGCCTAGTTTTACCCATGGATAATCAAGCCACCAGGGAGAGGAGCTGTACGATGATGACTGGATACTTAAGTCTTAAAACATGATTTATTAATGTCATTCTCTTGATCTTATAAAGTTTGAGCAATATTTATGAAAAGTAATGATTTACTTGCAAAGCTTATAAGTTTCAAGCCAAAATGATTGTGGTATGTGGAGCTTCATAGCCTGGAGGTGCTGCACTAACACTTACTGCAAACATGGTGTAAGGCTGAGTTTATGTCGGTGTAAATATACATTTTTACTACACATTCAAGCACGATAACCTTGCACTTGTGTGTGCTATGACCAAAACACTGTAAACAGGGTGGTCCTTGAACCGTTCCAAACACATTTTGGAGCAAGTTACTGGGAGTGAGATAATGAGCCAACCATCCAGGCACATGAACAAAACCTCAGCGGCTCAGGTGCAGGATAAAAAAGATCGATGCAACACAAGTATCCGCACTCTGGAATTAAAGCTCTGCTGTGAAACAGTCCATATTGACAACACTTTAACCAAACAGGCCCTCCTCAGGAAACAATCTTTCTATAGGGAACTGCTGTGTGAAATGTAAACAAGACATTCCCTCATTCTGACTAAATCACATTAACTTTTGCCTCCAGGCTTTACTCAAATACATCTTACCATCAATTTGATCAAAATATTATGCTTTTGAATGTGACAGCAGCTTCAAAATATTCCCTTTTATGAAGAGGAGCCTTGTTTTCTTTCCTGTGAGTTTGCAGTAGCATTCATGTTTGTTTTGACTCTATAATATGTTGTATTCCTTTCTTCATGACTGCCACGAGTCAAGCTTTGTCTTGATTTGTTTGTAGGTTCAACCACAGAATCGCTGTGCCACCACACCTTAGATGTGCTCAAAACCACAGCATTTTTGTATTCTTGCAACACATTTTCACTCCAATATTGTCACATATCGACAGTTGGCCATGGACTTTCACATCCAGATACAATGTGCAAGGTACCCTGGGTGCGTTGGTTGTTGACATTCTGGATGCCTTGTCAACATCAGCCTGTCAGTCACATGCATTGTCTTCTTTCAAAATACACCTCGATTTTGACAGGAAATTTACCGTTCACAAACAGTCTCTTTAAAAATAGGTGCACTACGTTCGTACAACACCGCAAGTTGATGTTGTTTTTCCTTAAACAACTAATGCATGTGGTTAGGTTTAGGCAACAAAAGCACATGGTTGAGTTTAGGAAAGAAGAACAGAGTTTGGCTTTAAAATCTTACGGGACACAAACACTGCTTTCGTGGGTGAAAGTTGGTGTTTGTTGGGCCCATTGACCACCCCACCTGCCTGCCCCACTGGGACTTTTGCTGCCTTAACTTTCATTCTTTCTTTTTGTTCCCTCCACATTGCCCCGTGATGTTGCCAAACACCGTTAAACCAGTCATGGTTTTTTGTCTGTGTCTGACGCCGCAAGTCACTGCCCAAGCATCTGGTTTTGTGTACTGTCTCTGAGATTTTTCAGAAATTATGGTTCTCTGACATGAGTTTTTTGAAAAGATCCCCAATCTACAGCCCCTCTTTAGACTTTTGCAATGTGATCTCATACCTACTACATATTTTGATGCTTAGGCAAAAGCCCCTGGTGTTGTTATAATGGCGCTAGGGCAGCCTGTTGCATTGTTTCTTAACGCAGGGGTGTCGATAGATCTTGACGCAAAAGGGGCCTGACCCCTAGTTTTACCTTGGACCAAAACACCTGTCTTGTGGGTCAGAGTCCTGTGCTTGTTGAATCCATCCACCTTAGCAGATTTTTGCGTTCTTAATACTTCATACATTGATCTGAACTTCTAATAATAACATGGATGGGCTTACATTGGAGCTTATTGAAAGTCCAGTGCGTCCCATGTAGTCGCTAAAGAGTGCTAAGCATCATTATAGTTAATGGTAGAGGAAGGCCCTGCCCAAGCAGCAGATTTTTAAGCCCTTGGAGGGAGATCGGACTTTTGTAAAAAATCTGGGAATATCTATAATAAAACAAAAGATTAGCTGTTTAATGTCACACCATGATTGTGGCAATTTTGCCACATGCTGTATGGACACGACAGATATGATCACTGGCAGTGGACTAGTGATTATGGGCAGGTGTATAGATACTGAGTAGCTTATCAAGGGGAATGAGGGGCAGGTGTGCTGACAGGTGATGATCAGGTTATTGGGAAACAGCAGGAAGAGTTAAGGACCTACGCTGGGAACTGATAAGAACTGACAAGCACGAATATTGGACAAAAAAACTGCAAAGGTATACAAAAAAATGGAGCTGTCGCCATGACAGTAATGGTGCATGGCGTGTATGATGTTAAGTTCAAATGGTAATTTAACATGCTCAGAAATATTTTGCACACTCAAGCTCAACAGCTTTGTGTTTTGACGGGACAGTTTGACAAATGCGTTCCCCGTGTGCTCCGGTTCTTTCTCGTCACCCACTGAACTCCAGCGTGTGAATAAATTGTCTGTTTGCTTGAGCTGCTGATCTCTCTCTGTTGTTCTCCTGCCAGCACTTGGATTGTCACTGCTCACTCTGTTTTATGTGCTCACCTTGTACTTCATCTGGACTCTCTGTGTCAAACATCAGCACATAACAATTAACCCTAAATCCTTGCTTGAATTAAACTGGCTGCCATGTCTGCCTTGTTGAATCATTGCAAAATGTCTACACTGTCACCCATTGCATACAGTTTTTAATAGCATTTTGATGATTAACTCAAGGCCCAAGTTAAATACTGTATATAAGCCCTGCACAGAGAAAGCGCTCTTCTGTAAAATTTACTTTCAGAGCAGCACCTTTGCCGGTTGCAAGGATAAAGTGCAAGTCTCTCTTGGGGTGGCCTGACGTGCTGTGTTCAGGCTGTCTTTGAAGCTGTTACATTAGTGAAGCACTTCTCCACACACACACACACACACTCAGACAAACAGCAGTTGGTCTCACCAGTGCACACTACAGAGCTGATTCATCTCCTCACTGGACCGGCCACCACTAATCTTTCTGTAGTGGGGGTAGTTCCCCCCACAGCAAGCCTTGATCATAGACTTCATCTTGCGAGGGGTGGACAAAATCATGTACAGAGCTCAAGGAAAACCTCCGCCAAAATTACAACCGCGGCTACTGAGGTGAGTTGTATCAGACTGAATGCTAAAGAGCAGCTTTGTAAGCACTCTGCAAATGCTCAGAGCAGCATGAGACAGATAACAGCCCGTCAGCAGTGTGTGTTTGGTCTGTGGGTATTTCTACAGAGGAATTCAGCTTATTTGGCTTTCGCAGACATGTGGCAAGCAAGCCACCAATACCGGTATTATGAAGGAGTTTTGCACTTAACAGAAGTTAATCTCACTGGAAATATATATTTTACAACAACATTCAGGTATAAGAACCTTGCCCTTGGATGTGATGACCAAAGCGCTGTTAGCAGGCTGGTCCTTGAACCGTTCCAAACACATTTTGGAATCGTTCCTGTGGAGTGAGATAATGAGCCATCTATGCACAGGAACAAAACCTCAGCAGCTCAGGTGCAGGATAAAAAAGATCGATGCAACACGAGTATCCGCACTTCGGAATTAAAGCTCTGCTGGTAAACAGTCCTTATTGACAACATTTCAACCGATCAGACCGTCTTCAGGAAGCAGTCTTTTCTGCTTTATATAAGGAACTGCTGTGTGAAATGTAAACAGGACAAATTCTCTCAAACCCTTGTTTTGACTCAAGCAGATTAACTACTGCCTTCAGGTTTGCAATTTGTTCAGATACAAAAAAAAATCTACCATGGCATGTCTCAAGGTTTGTTTTTCTTTAATTCCGTGACTCTGCCTGTATCATGACTTTTCCATTCTCAGCAGTGTATATATTTGGCGTGGGAGCCAAGAGCACTTGGTCTACAGGTATTTCTACAGAGGGTTTCTGGTTATCTGGCTGTTGCAGACAGGTTTTCAGCGGCAAGCGAGCCACTGATATTGGCTATGTGAAGGCACTTCATTGATGTGTTGTGATAGAGGCTTTGCTTACCTTTTGCTGGCAATGCAGTTTGCCAGCTTGGTGACCAAGCAAACAGTCTGCAGTGCTCTGTCTGTGATAAGTATAATGAAACCGCTGAAGAAATGAGGTGAATTTCATGGACAATTCTCCATGCGAGTTTTAAGTGAGTGAGCACATAAGCAAAGTCAGTGTAGAGGATATTCTGCAGGATCGGTCTAATGCACATATGTGCCACATAATTCTGTATTAATTGCATGGTGTTTGTTATTAAAATAAAATCACTTCTGTTCTCTGTGTCCACAGAAAAGGAAGCATTTATTTGTCATTAATGTATTACATCTGTTGTGCATCTATCTCATACTGATGGCTGTGAATCATTTGAAGATCTGTACTTTCTTTAGGATAGAGAAAACATTATGCAGGCTAGTATAGCCCCCCCAGAGTGCATTTAGATAATGGGTTGAGCCAAATTATAGTACTTGTGATCCAGTTGCCACCAATTACGAATGGAAATCATTCACTTCTCTGCGACGCGTTTGCATTCATCCCTTTTCTGCAGCTGCATGCCCGAGTCACAGTGACAGCAGGCAAAGCAAAGTGGCCCAGCTGCCCTTCTCTCTTGCTACGACTTCCCTCACCTCCTGGAAGATCCTGAGGCACTCTCGGGTCAGATGGGACATGTAATCCCTTTGGCCTCTTCAAGACCTTCCCCAGGGTCTCCTTCAAGTTAGATGTGTCTGAAAAACCTGCAGAGGGAGGCATCCAGGAAGCATCCTAATCAGGTAGCCGAACAACCTCAACTGGCTTCTGTCGGTGCAAAGAACCAGACTATATGTTTCTCTCACAACTCCGAAAAGATCAACTTCTACATTTAGGACAGCTTTGCTATTCTAACCAGAAATAATGTTGTCAACACTTTACATTCATACATCACAGCAAACCTCTGCAGAGCACAATACACATTTCAGTGAAATGAATCCTGTCTATGCCCTCTCACCGGGTACACCTGCTTAATTCCAGCAAAAACCTGCAGGAAATGCAGGAACAGGTGTGTACAAGCACCATTACCTTACATTTTTTGCTGTCCTTCAGTCACCTGCAACAAACAAATGTATGCAGTGCCGCTATACTGACAACATAATTACTGTAAATGAAAAACAAAAAACTTAAAAAGGAGTCTGGAGCTGACTTGTCTGCACATGATTCTCAACATGGAGGTGGCTGAGCTGACGGCTAGTAGCTAAAAGTGCTAACTCCATAAATAGTGCTAGCAATGGCAACAGTGCTGTCAGACGCAGCAACGTAAGGGGAAACCAGAGGGTGGGCCCTACGCTCTGCAAAGACACTGTTCTGCTTCTCTTTGCATGGGTGGATAACTGATCTAGCCTACTGGGCACAGGCACAGGGGGCCAAAGTCACATATCTTCGCCCAGAGGTCTTTCTACTCATACCAACCCACCCGCTGTATAAGCACAGTGCAGAGCGGCAGCAATTAGCTGGACCGTCCACCACAACAAAGAACAGAGAAGCTCGCATTACAACACACAGAGGGAACCTGACTTCATTTCTGTCAGGAATCAGTTCAGGAAGCACCCAATTGCAGAGCAGCAGGCAGGTTTGAGGTGAAACACAAAGCGAGCTTTGTTACAGCTGATGAAAAACATCCAGAACAGGCAGGGAACTGAAAATCCAAATGACAGAGGAACCAAACCTGAAAACCAACCAGGATAATACAATGAACTCAGGTAAAAAAAAAAAAGAGCCAGACAGAACACAAAACACCAGGCAGGAGACGCAGCAGGGAACGAAACCAAGAACAGAGGGGTGAGCAGAGGACTAAATGCAGACAAACTGACGAGGAACAAAGGGAAACACACAGGTGTATATACACACAGGAAACTAATCAAAAGAACGAGACACAGCTGGAGCAGGAGGACACGGGCAAAAGGAGGGAGCAGCTAACAACAAGGGTGTAGAGGGGAACACTAGGGTGGAGCAAACAAGACTAAGGCCCAATCCCAATTCCTATTTTAACCCTCAATCTTAATTTTCAAGCTCAACCCTCAATCTCACTTGCCCTCAAAACCAAGTGTTAAGGGCTATCTTGTGACTTTAAAATGGGACGCCCCTCAAAGGCAAATACGTCTTAAGACTGTCGGGGGCAGCAATCAATATGCCAAAACTCCGTCCAGTCTGTCAAGTTTTTGTTTTTTTTCCAACACTTTATTTCAGTTCTTGTACAAAACAAGCAGTGACAGACATGAACAGAACAAATATGCCAAATACAAAACAAATACAAAAATTGTTTACATATTTTCAGAGTCTTTATAGCTTTGTTTGTGGAGTGCTGAATGGTTTCTTAAGTATTGCTGCATTTCATTCATAAAAGTTTTGAACAAGGGTTTTCTGTTACAAAATTTACTCTTATGAATATGGAATTTTGCTACGATAATAAATAGATTAATGATATAGAATTGTTTTTGTTTTGAAATGCTGACATCATAAAATCCAAACAGCACATCTTTGTACAGTAGTGAAAATAAATTATCATGTTTCAACCAGCAGCAGAAAGGAACAGCTAATCCTGGAGGCTGTAGGTTGAACGGGGATCACATAGAGAAATAGTGCTCTGCGTCGCAAGATAACGGCTTAGCAGCGACACAGAAGTCCAACTCCAGGTCCAGTAATTTCCTCTTTTGTTGGTGTCATGACTGCCCATTTTTAATCAATATTTCAGGGGTAGCATATTTTGATAGTCCAATACCACCCTATCAAATAATGCTCCCACTACTCAATGCGTTCATGTAACACTACTAATCACCTCACTGCCTCACTGTAGGGACTGTTCTTTACTTATGATGGGACTTGTCAGGGGAGGAGGGTGGCTGGTTGATTTTTATTCTAATTTTTTTTTATTTCAATCCCCCCTATGTTAATCACTTATTGATGCTGTTTTTTGAAATATGAATAAGTCAATAAGTAATTTATTCCATTGAAATATCATTGATGTATTATAGAAAAGTGATTTATCTTTTTGTAAATGACAAAAGGCACATCTGCCTCATTTTTGCTGTGGTATTGTGATACTACTCAGAACCGTGCTACTTTCACTGGTATCGTACTGTGGGGAGTGGGGAGCCCTTGGGGGGCTGTCCAAAACTTGACAGGTATGACTTGAATCCACATGCAAACATTCATGCATATCCATCTGATATAGAATACTGTAACATAAAATGTCTTTATCACCACTGCTTTTTGTAAATATGTACTGCTTTGCTTTTGATGTCGAGCAGTTTAAAACTGGGTTGGAGCAGAAAGTGAAACACTTTGCAGCATGTTGCAAATTATCTATTATTTTTGCCACTTGCTTCACATAAAGACTGTGTTTCTATGGACAGCAGAAAATACTTTACAAAATGCCTCAAGCACAAGTGCAACACACCAACTAGGTCAACATTACAACTTTTAGAGTCGGGCTTCCCTCTCTTACAAAACACTCTGAGCAACTGGCCGCTTAAGTCTTGGCTGACTGTGACACTTTGAACTGCTTGTCATTTTATAATCATCTTTTTTATAGGGAAGGAGCTTTCAGTTGCCAGAGAGAAAGCACTCTTGATTACATATTACATTTTGACTACGACATTTAAAACATAGGTCTTTAATAAGAACCAGATTACAATAGATCAGTCTGCATGATAGCATTAATGCATGGGGGCATGGGAAAGGCTGGAGCACAAATTAGTCCCTCAAAATAATATATATATATATATACTTTTAAATCCCCAAGGGGAAATACACACACACATGCACCAACAGGACGTTTGCATGCCCATGGACAGACACCCTGAGCAGTTGGTGGTCCAGTGCCCTACTCAATTGCACCTTGGCTGTGCCCAGGAGGCGAACTGGCACCTCTCCAGCTACCAGTTCACACTGTATTCGTTCCGGATGCATCCCAACCCAACTCCCTATGGACTGAGCTACTGCAGCCCCCCAATTGGTTGATGAGACCATTATTGGCATTTTCATTGATTCATTTTTGAACTAGTCCATACCCATTGAGTACAGCATACCATCCCATGACTTAGTCATATCAAAAATTGGAAAAAAACCCAACAACATTGGTCCACAGGGGGAGCCACAGCGACCAGTCGCATTTTAGCCATTTTTAAGCATTTTTCTGTTGTTATAGCGCCACCCAGTTGCCATTTACAGTTAAATTTCTCCTGTCACCTTGAGGCGTCCTGTTCTACATATCTACCAAGTTTAGTAAAAATCGATATGGCAGTTAGGCCTAGATAAGAAATTAGCTCTCTAGCGCCCCCATTTTGTTTGATGGGGTCAATAATGGAGGGGTCCCCTCAGATTATGTGTGGTCATATGCCTACAAAGTTGCGTGGTGATCGGTGAAACCCTTGACCCTCTACCACTGTGCCAAATTTCACATGGATTGACCAAGTCAGTGAGGAGAAAAACGTGGAACAGACACACCTACCGACTGAGTTTTTGTCATTATATAGTAAGATCAGATGTAGGTGTGTAGAAGTGGCTCGTTGTAATTTGCCCTCTGCATTTAAAAACAGCGTGCACTGGCAAAGACAAACTGCACTGTCTGGTGACACTGTGCCCTGCCCCACAGCCAGTGCAATAACTATGTCTCTTTGTAAAGCAGCTTTCCTTCCTCATTGTTTTGGACCAAAAATAAGTATCCCTCTTCCATTTATTGCTAAATTGCAACCGTGCCACAGCATTATCTTCCCTGACTGTCAAAGAAGAGATCAGCCATCACCTGGGTATAATCCCCAGTTGTCACCCCCCCCAGAGTTGCTGAGCCATAATTTGGTCATTTTTCCTCGCCTGTTAATGAAAATGTCCCCAGTTGGGACATTTGCAGGGAGGCTGGCCGCTGTGGCACAACAAACATACAGTCTCAGAGTTAATCGTGACACAGAACAAACAGAGCAGCAACAAAAAAGAAAAGAGAAGCCCCGGTGACCAAAACAAATTTCACTGATGGATGCCCCTCAGAGAGACAGAGTGTCCAGGCAGGCTGCATGCAGAGGCTTTGTTGGGAACTAATGCAGTTGCCTATCAGCTTTTGCAGTGCTGCTTTATTATTATTCATTATTATTATGATTAGTTGCAGACAAAAATATCAGCTCTCTCCTAAATTTTACTGTTTAAAATGACACAGAAATCTAAAATGACGTTAGTGCAAAGAACATTCAAAAGTCCATTTATGAAAAGGATTGGTATCAGCAGTACTGCTCTGCTGTGTCTTGGTGCTGGATTGAAACTAAATTATGTGGCATTGTCAATCACTATCCACTCTTCTTTCTGTTTCTTTTACTCCATCAGACAAACCTTAAAAGGATTTTTTTATATATAAAAAACGTCCATCCAGAGTTCATTTCCTGCAGGTCAGTTTATTTTCCCCCATTTCAAAAAATGGTTTGCTTCCTGAAAATACTTTCAGACTAATCTCTACATCTGACACTTTAAAATAAGGTGCCAGCAGGTTGCAGGGAAAGTTACTGTAAGACGATATGAGCCTCTGCGATATACTGTATGATGGCAATCTATATTGCATTCTCTGGTTGTTGTCAACAATGACAACAATCTTGCTGGTTTGTTCTGAGGATTGTCAGACGCAAAAAAAAACAACCAAACCCTTAACATCTAGTCACTGTAGTCTGATGGTACCTTTTCATCCTTCATGTGCTTAGTCTGGACTAGAGTTGGGCAGTAATGTGTTACCAATGTATTATGGCTGTAATGCATTATGGACCAATAATCAGTAACTAATAACATTTCAGTAATAGTGTTAAGCCCTGTTTCCACCAAGCAGTACAGTTCAGTTCGGTTCGCTTTTTTCTGTTTCCACTGTGAAAAGTTGTAGATGGTACCAATGGAACCGTTCCATACCGTCCCCATGTTTGGTCCCCCCTCTGTTGGGGTACCTAGCACACAGATCTGGTATTAAAAGGTGGAGCTGTGAACACTGCAGTCTGTTGATTGGTCGATAGAGGACGCTCACTCTGCTCAGGGCTGAGTTGTGGCTGGTTTCATGTAACCACTGTTCATACTGTGGAGAGTTTTATTAGTAAACTGTAACTATGAAGTGAAAGGATGTTTTGCTTCCTCTTGCAGCAGCTGGAGTCGGAGAAAAAATAACTTCATTCACTGGGCTAAGGTGGAACGTTAACTTGTATTGTTACTCAGTGTATGAGTTGACGACATGAATCCATCAGAACACCTTAAATTTCAATGTGACAATGACTGACCATTACTTTAGTTTTTTGTCTCTCTTGGATGACATACACTTTCAGTAATGAGTGGATCTTCAAGCATTTAATATATTGATAATATATAAAAAAAAAAATACAGTAAATATAATATATTTTTGACCAGATTATGTAAACTATACACACACACACATGCGGTGGAATTGCTAGGAATTGCTGGGATCATCCTTCTAATAATTCGAATTCCAACAATAAATCACAACACCAGATGCATTTTCGTAATCATCATGCTGTGCAGGCACGTCACAAAGCAACAAGCTAACATGGAAGAAGAAAACACTTACATTCAGCAGCTGAAAATATCCCCATTACTTTGATTTTGTCAGGATGGCAAGAAAAATCTTGTTCCAGGTCGTGGTACTGAGACTCTTTCTACAGTGAAAAACAAAACCTCAAACCTCCTGAAACACCAACTATGACAGACAGCGCAACAATGTGAAGCTCATGGAAATACACCCTACCAAATGTGAGCCTTCCTTGTGGCTGGATATGTGATGGATGAAATGTTCCTATCTTCATGACTGAATTTCAGTGTTTCAGACGGATTCTGGGGAAAACAGTGGTCACAGGCAACAGAAGACTCCCAGGCAGCCGAAAAACCTATCTCAGCTATCTAGCCTTAGCTGTGTTACCGGAGATTACAGAGACGCACATGTGAAGTCTGAATTTTTGAGGAGAAAGGACACATATACCAATTTTGTGTAATGGATTAACGGAAAAGTACTGTACGCGTACTCGCTTGGCTTCTGTCATACACTTGTTTGGATGAACTGCTTGTGGAGTGTTGGGGAGGTGTGATTGGTAAAGCGGATGGTGATCCTGTGATTTTGTGAGACTGAGGTGATAGGATCTGTCTATGTGCTGGAGGTATTTCCAAACTCCTTACAGCCTTTATTGCTGTGCTTGTGGAGAAGCATTAAGTAGTGTGAATTAAATACAGAGTGCAGAATAAGCACAGCAGGCTTTGATGATCTGCTAATGTCTCAAAGTGACCTTTAGTGCTGTATGTGCAGTAGGATGGGCTAATGATGATGCTGGTGCTGTGGTTCCTTTATTTGCCACAGGGAGCAATAGAGTGCCAGTTTGACCTGATCCCACTGGCAATAGTTAGCACAGTTTCAGACACAAATGGATTCTGTCATTTTGAGTTGACAAGAGCGCATAAATTCATCACCGACCAGCGACTTAAAGAGAAAAAAGAGAAACTTACAACAGGACAAAAGGAGAGAAAGAAAATGAGTCATAGAATTTCTATTTAGGATAATGATTGTCATAAGAAGGTTCCCCTGGGGCTCTGACATAAAAAAGGCAATTGACTAGATTGACTCAAATGAGCAGTGTTCAGGAGAGTGCAGGCATAGAGAAATTACGCCTTCAGAAGATGGAACTACGGGACGTAGATGGGAAATTCGACAGGAGAGAATAATGTAAGCCTCTATACATAACTGCAGGACAGCCAGGGAAGAAAGGTCAGCAATGCTCAGAACATAAAATGAGGATTCTTGAGTCGTTCTGCTTCAAATGTTGCTTTGTTGGCTCTTTGGTGCAATTTCAAATAAGTCCAGACTAATACAATGGACTCAGATTCTCCTATAACTTTATTGATTCTTCATTTGTCAAGATAAATATTATCACTACAGCCACTGTTTATTGCACTGGACTTCCTAATAAATTCTAAACCTATGCTTAGGCTGCAAATGTCACGTCAGCGTTGTGTAACAGCAGTATTCACACTACACAGGAGTCCATACTGGCTCTGTCTTGTCTGTAAAATCCAAATCTTTGAGCAGCAAAGGAGCAGCCAACCTCTCTGTGTAGTTTTCCTTTGATACGTGCGAGTGTTCCTGATCTATCTTTGCAGCAACACTGATGCATATAATTGTGTTATCAGAGTCGCATGGCTCAATAGGGCAGTCGATTGTGTGTGTGTGTGTGTGTGTGCGGTTAAGTGACAGAGAGAGGCGGTGTCAGTGGCTGCGCTTAGGGCAAAATGTAAATAAATATATTTATTCAGTTGCTTTTATATTGGGCATTGACCTTGTGTTTACCTGCGTTTTGTGAGAGGAAAATATATTTACAGTGTGAATAAACGCTACAGGTTGCTGTTACAGCCATGAGGCAGCACACAGAGACTGACTCGTGTGAGACATGCGAGTAAAACACACGTCTGATATGCTTGCAAAATCGACATGAGGTGAGTCTTCAAGCATATGTTCTTGGCTTTTTCATTTCCTGTTATGCCCCACCCTTGGGCAGCCGTAGGGGGCCAACAAAACTCCATCACTGACCCAAAATAACCACATACGACACATTTAAAACCCTCAAATCCATGGGATTTATTAACAAATAAACAAGCAAAGAAGACAAGTTCTGAAGCACCTCCTCGGGTAATGCAGCACACCTGGGCAGATGCCCAAGGGTGGGGTGTAACATTCCTCTACAGCTTGTTCTGTTTTTACTGATTTGAAGGTTTTATCATAGAAGAGAAGTATAGATTGAGACGAGCCCTCCATACCACTGTGTGTCCTGTTGCTCTTCTGTTTGTGCTGCAGGATCCACGTCAGGGCAGGAGGGTCGTCACAAACTTCAGTAGCCGTGAGATTTTTCGAAAAAAAAAAAAAAAAAGCCAAGCGGCAGCCTCCAAGGATGAAAAATGAAGCCAACACCTAAGTGCCAGAAACTGTAGCTCTTTCAATGGACATTTGAGGCTGGCTCCAGAAGCAAGTCAATCCCCATAGACCCCCATGTTAAAATGCCCAATTTTACAGCATGTTTGCAGCCTGGTGGGAAAACAGTTTTGGTCTCTGCAGCCAATTTCCCTGTTCCTGACAACTGCATAGGTGGTGAGTTTTTATATAACTCACCATTCACATTTTATTAAAGCTTTAAGGTATGTTTAATTAAGGACGGGCTGCTTTGAGTGACAGGCTGCCTGCTTCTTCACAGCCTAACATCGTGACAAAAATGACAAACTCAAGGCTTCAAAACCTGAGCCCACAAACCAGTGGGTGATGTCACGGTAGCTACGTCCATTAATTTATACAGTCGATGAAAAAAGCTCACCTCCTTCCCACGGCCTCCCTCTCTCTTCCCTCACAGGCGGCTGCTTCATTTTGTTTTGCTGCATACATTTTCACACCTCCATTCATGCTTACTGATCACTAATTACACATTTTGTCGGTTCTCAATCATCAGTTTGTAAACAAACATGGTCCTTTATTTTTTGTAAATTCATCTGGCCTCCCTTCTTTTGTCCAGCCTTGAGCTGTGCTGTGACAAGATCGATACAGTCAGCAGTCGGGAGGTCAGAACACGGAGAGACTGTCCTCCCAAGAAAACATGTTAATGTCCAAGTGACAAAGTCCTCTCATATGGATCAATGAGTCTTGTCCTACAGGAGCGAAGGAGGAAAAGTGTGATGATGTTTTAGAGCCACAGGGTCCACACAGCGAGGAGGTCATGGTGGTTAGGTAGCTCAACAAAATCGGGAGACAACTCTTTGTTTCCTGTCAACTTTGGTTCCTTTTAATTGGGATTATTCCCTCACCAAGTAATTGTTGCAACAGCCATGACCTCTTCCTAACCAAGCCATTTTTGTGCCGAAAACTAAAAACTAAACCATAGAGGCTTCAGATCAGAGAACGCTTGCATCTCGTTCTACAGGGGCAGTTAGTTTGGGTCAGTTAGTTTTTGAGACAATTGTTGCTCCGTTGCAAAATCTGTCAGAAGATTTCATGAAGGATATCTTAGCTGTGTTCCCAGCTGGCGGTTAGGAAAGACTTTAAGGTTCAACTAATATCCACTGGGGATCTTTATTTCTCTTTGTTTAATATCTGCTGTCTCTGACTGCCTTTGGAGATTGCTCAGGGTTGCAGAGAGCACGAGCTAATTTGTCTTTCCTTTGTGTGTATTTTCTTTTTTTTCACTGAAGCTCTGTGTGTGTCAGTGACCTAAGAAGCAGCTGTCCTCCCGTCATTTAACATTTATTCCCTCCCTTCCTTTGTGACCTACTTTTACTGTATCAACCCTTTCTCTCACTTTAAAATTTTTATCTGTCTTTTGCTTTCAGTCTCTGTATTACCTCTTTTATCTCTATTACCTGCCCAGTCTTCTCCATTTTTCCAACGGGAATAGCAGCACTCGTTTTCCCACACCCATGCACACATACATACACCTCCATAAAGAATTGCACAGTCAAGGGCAAAGCCCCAATTCTACTCTAAGATTAGAAATGGGCTGGGAAGGCTGTTGCAGTGCAGACACTTGCAGATTAAAGTTAAAAAGCAGAACCTCTTACAACAGCTATACCAGACCCTGTGGTTTCTTTTCCTCTTACCACGCTTACAACTCTGCAGACATCTCTAGCCAAGTGGGGGAATTCAAAACCATCATGCAAAACAAAATCTGCAACCTACCCAAAGATAGCCTGCATGAGAGGAGAGAAGGAAAGGCATCGTAACCCGGCACTATGCGTGATAAATCATGACTTTCTCTTTCCTGCTTTCTGTTTTCTGTGTCTGGATGCTTTACTGTGCGCCGCATTAAGAATTAGTTTTTTATGATTGTATCACAAGCTTATAAAAGTCCGCCGGAAAGCTGGGGAAAAAATCAGAAAAATGCACACGCCTGTTTTACATTAGGGTTTTATGACTTTCTTTTTACTCTCTCAATCACTCTTTCTCTTGTGTTGGCTTTTTTTGCAGTAATAAAATGGAACAAAACCCATAAATGACACGAGGAATCGACAGGCCTGCAAGAAACGAGGTTATGGGAGGCTGTTTGGTGCACTAATTCCTGGCCACAGCCTCTGCAGCCCTTTAATTAGTTTATTCGTTTCTAAATGCAGACAGAAGATTTAAGAGTGCTCTCTTTACTTGCTTCTCTGACCTAAATGGAATAAATTGGACTGGGATTAGTTCTCGGCACAACACACAGTGTGTGATTGGTGAAAAATGATTCCTCCCACAGGACATTGTGGAAGCCAAGATATAAAAAGCCTGAGGGAAATGAGCCATCGCAGGGTTGCAACTTTCATTTGTTCTGAATAACCTTAAATTACTATCTTTTTCAGGTCAGAGGTTGGCCATTATTGCATGATAATTCACTGCGTCAATCGCCGTCATTGTCTTCTTGGATATATCATCTCTGTGCTGTCATTATTATAAGTATACCTTAGTGTAAATATGAGACATGTCCACCTCCACGGGTGTTGAGTTATTTTTGCTCATAATGCGCCGAGAAGCATACCGGCAGATGAGATGGACTGGACCACAGTTGCTATGGTGCCGAAACAGGTGTCTTGAGAAAATAGGGATATGAGTCCAGGTACTGTACAATATGCATTTTTCATCGCAGAGGCTCTTGTCATGTTGGAAACAAACCTCAAAGAAAAACTGTGCCTTATGAAACAATCTGAATTGGTTAAACGTGTTTTATTTTATACCTTCTCCATCTCCAGTCATTCACCAAAGAGACAGGGATGTAATTCACATGCAAATGAAATGCAAATACGTTTGGGTTCCATGTGAGAAAATGGATGAGAGGAGACATTTAAAAGGGAGCAGGTTGTTTGTGTGCTTGGGTGTTTGTTTTCCTTTGTTTTTGCTCTTTGTATGCAGACACGGTGCATTGAATGCAGTTGATTTGATTGAGCTGATGTAACATGGTGGTTGCATTGTGTGTTGTAATGGGACATTGCTAGGAGACCTGTCTTTTCAATTTCAGCAGATACCTACCTCTTAAAGAAAGACCTCAGTGGAAATAAGGTTTTCAGCATGGTTGTGTTGTATGTTAAAAAATATCTGTAGATAAGAGCAATACCTCAGTTCATAAATCCTCTTAGGCTCACGAGTAGCCTGATACAGAGACATCATATTCTGTGTCTTGTATGCACATCTCCCATAATTCCCTATTTTAGCCACTCAGTGGCTCATAAAATGTGTTACTTGAATTTTGAAAAATACTCACATGTGGTAGGCAATGTTCCAAGCAAGTATTCAGATGGACAAGGTTTGGGATGCTTTCACACCTGCCCTGTTTGGTTCGCTTCAATTGAACTCAAGTTCGTTTGCCCCCTAAGTGCGGTCCGTTTAGGCAGGTGTGAACACAGCAATCACACCCAGGTGTGCACCAAAACAACCGGACCAAAACCTTCTTGAAGAGGTGGACTCAGTCTGGTTACAAACTACACAACTACTTACACACTTGTGCGGTTCGTTTGTGGTGAGAACGTGTTCCGACCTGGATCTGAACCAAGTGCAGTCACATGACACATTGTTTGGGTTAAACATGAGCATGTTACAGTCCTGGAGGATTATTAATGTGCACCTCCTCCTGTACTGCCTTAATATGCACATTCAGCACATCCAATGCATCAAAACATTGTTTTCTAGTTGGAGCCGCGCCTCGTTTTCAAACTGTATGGTTTGACTAAAATGAACAATGACAGCAATATAGTCCACGATGAGCAGCGCTAAAATCAACCTGCGTAGTTGTCCCTCCATTGTGACATTAGAAAGTGTCACATTTATCTTGCAAGTGTACTCTTCTTCAAAGTCTGTTTACTTCCTGGATTTTCCCCACATGGAAAGTCTGACCAATCAAGAGCAGCTTTCTCACACAAGGCATTTGATCTGTTGCACTTGTAAATGCTGCCGTGAGAACATGAACCAACTCTAGGCAGTTATACAACTTTGTAACAAAATTAGTCCCTGATTCAGACCAAATCAAACAAACTCTAGGTCTATGGGAAAACTTCAATTTTCCCATAGATTGACCAAACGCTTAATGAGAGAAGGCATTGAGCTAATAATGACTCCAGGTCTCTGAATACATTCGCAGCACTTCTGGAGGAAGAAATCCCATGACATCTGTCACAGGCTGCGAAAAAGTAGCAAAACAACTTGACCTGGCTGCTAAAAAAAGTTACTTATCACAAACATAATAAGTTGACATGTAGAAATGAGTACATCTGTAATGAAGAGCATGTATGGGTGTGTGGCAGTGTTTGGGGACAACAAAACACTAAAGAAAGAAACCATATGCTGTCATGCCTGCAGTGGAGATCTCTGTCAGAGAGAGAGATATTTACAAGGCAGAGCAAACCAAGCCCAGTTGTGGCTAATGCAGCTGACAACCGTCCATTCAGCACCTGCGAAAACACAACTGCGAGAGAGACAAGAACACCTAGTGCTCGAGAGGAGGGGTCGTCACACATCTTTGACTTTTATAGCCTTCAGTGGGAGACACTTTTGTTGGTCTGAATACTTTGTGGTCTTTAAAAAAAAAGAAGATTCCCTGATAACCAATTTTATTAGCTGCTGAGTGACTGAAATGTCAGAGCAGTGGTAAATAGATGGATCAGGGTAAGGTTAAGAATCAGATCTGGACATCTTAAGCGGGTTTGATACTCTATGCAGAGCCTACGCACACAGCCTGTGCCGTTGTGAACATTTATACTTGTGTGGTGGTGTGGTGAGTCACTCTGCGGTTACACCTTCGGAACACTAGTTGGCGGCAGGGTTTCTGGGATGGGCTGTAAAGTTTATATGATTCAAATCACAACTAGTGATGGGCAAAGAAGTTCCTTAGATGTTACTGAATCACTAGAATAAGTTCATTTAAAAGATTTGTTCAAAAGATTCGTTCACCGAATTGTTCAGTGCTTGGCGGGAGGAGCCCTGACTGTGTACTGCGTAGTCCGACTCACTGAACTGATACACAGCTGAGCTGCTGCTGCGTCTGCCCTGCACTGGTGAGTCTCATTACTGGCCAGCCTAACGTTTTAAGTTTATTTATCTGGAAACTAAGTCCATTAAAATAATGGGGAGGCATGTGATTGTGTTCATGTGGGTTGACTCCTGGGTACATTAGCCGTTAGCTTGGAGAAAATGGTCCCTATGAAAGTGTATCACTGAGAAGAAATGATTTGAATCACTCAGGGATTGGGATTACGTCGTTCACCGAGTGATTCGTTCACCGGGTGATTCGTCACACAGTAGGCAGTCCCTCCCTGCACTCTGGCTGCCTCACGACTCGCGAGTGATTCATCATTCGCAGTTCCACTCCCGGCCTGCAAGCTCACTGCTGAGCTCAACTGAACTGAGAAATGAACAAATCATTTCCCGAAATGATTCAGTTCAGTACGTTCACTCGACAGATTTGTTCTTTTGAACGATTCGTTCGCGAACGACACAACACCAATCACAACCAAAACACACATTTCACTTGGCTAAATAGGAACAAGTTTAAACTCAAGTACACAAATTGGCTTCATTGTAACTCGCAGCATTCACAGACAAACACTTGTCTGTATTTGGACACAATTTCCCCACAAATACAACGCGCTACTGTTTTTAGCACAGGCTTATGGCATTTTACATTGTATAAATTAGCCTAGTGGCTAGCAGACTTTTCCTCTACTCATATGAAGCCAGGGACAACAGCGACATTTTACAACTCACAACTGTCGTATACTAAACATGCTTTCCAAATAAATATAACATGCTAACGTATTAGCACAAGCCTATGGCATTTCATATTGTATAAATTAGCCTAGCAACTAGTGGAGATTTCCTCTGCTCATATGAAGCCAGGATAAATCACACACAAGACTTAAAATGCTATTTTTGTGGAGGCTTTATTGTCTTCACAATTTATCGTTTCTTGTCTGTGAAATAAAAGTAAATAAAAGCTTTGTTTCCACTGAGGGAAATGGTTTCAGCTTACAAAAATAGACAGGAGGTCTGCGATGCTGCAACATGTAGTTACATTTTTGGGGAGGTGCACGTCAGGCTATGTGTACGGCGAAGGATGCCGAGCCTATGCTGCAGGTACGGGGTTGATTCAATGCAGAAGTGTAAACCTGCTTTATTGTATAATGAAATGTCTGCATGCACTGTTGAAGTCAATTTCCATTTGACTTTGTAGTGCAGCTTACAACAGTCTCAAGATGCTTCCCTCGTCCCACACTGAAACAACAAAATGTCCCTTTCATGCCAGTGAAGACAGAGAAGATAAATGCTGGTTGGTCAACTATGCCAAATACTTAAGCAGAATCTGATATTTCTGGGGAGGAACCGAAAAGCAGGATCAGTGCAGCGGAAAGACATGGATGGAGAGGGTAAAGAGCAGCCTGATTTCACTGAGCTTAGTGAAGTGTTGTCCCTCCCTCTAGCTCCAGCGCCGCTTTCAACCTTTTGAAGGTCACTACGTGGATGTGTACTGAGAAGATTAGTCGGAAAAGGATGACTGTTGGGGTTGTCAAACCAATCATCCGAGCCAGAGGAGGTATAATAACCCATAGTCTGTTTGTACTGGTGTAATTATGAGGATCCTTGTGTGAGCCTTGTCTTGCAGCTGTGTTTTTGCCTCCAGGTGTAGCCTCTCCTGAGATCCGTGTGGCCTGTTGTACAGGGCGCATGTGGCACCTTGTGTCCTTGCATTTCCTGTGGTGCAGCTGTGATGTGAACAGTGTTGCTGTTTAATTGACTGGGCTCTGTGTCTGCCATGCTCTGTTACAGACAGCGAGGCCCCGTCCTCTGGGAGGAATGTCATCTCTGCGCAGGCAGCGTTGCACCAAGGGCTCAAGGCTTTGGCAGCCTGCTTTAACATCTTGACACAACTCAGCCAGCTAATGAACAGTATTAGAGACCCATGGGCCAGCACATACAAACTCACGGACAAACACACACACAGGCACCCAAGAAAACTCTCTTCTTTGCATCTCACAGAAGTTCATGCGCTGTAGAGGCTGTGTCTGATTGTCGATTCTTTTCATTTTCTCCGATTCCTTGTGTGTATTCTTTACACTTTGTCTTTTTGTCCCGAACTTCCTCCCTATGTCACAAGTCTGTATGAATCTAATAAAGCCCGAAAGAACTGGGCCAGTGTTTGCTGTCTGATAGATAACTAAATGCTGCGCAAGGGGAGTTGTTCTACTGGATTCATCAAGCAGACAAAGACAATCAGATCTGGTTTCATCTCCACTAAAAAGCGCAATGATTTAAGTTCTGTTTTATTGAATTCTCCCTGTTCTGGGTGTTCATCTCTCCCTGTCTCCTCTCATTCCCCCATTAGAATTCCACCAAGGTCACTTTGGCTATTAGTCAACTATATACACGGATGGTCAAGTTTTATCACTTGCTCAGACGGGCTCGGCCATAAATCTCCCTCATCCAGTGACCCCAATCAGCCTGTTATGTGGAGCTGAGGAGAGGTTGAGTCCTAAATGACAGATGCATTTGCAGTACTGTACACTAGATTAGTATGTGCAGGGAGATAAACACTCATTCAATCACTTCCCCGTGTCACCTTTTCACCATCTCTTGTCTCTGACAGGTCTGTTCCAAAAGTTAAATGGCCGATCACCGTCGCCCTGTGTGTCTCTGACGTTATACTTATATAAACCGCAGATTTTCTTTTGCTATACAACTTTGGCAGCTTTCTTCATTTAACGATGGGTCATTGCCTGAGAGTGGCGTGCTGCTTGTTTTTTTTCAAACCACTTACTCTGAGACATAACTTGTAAATGGCAGCATGTCAACATTAATACCAAAGTGCTAAACACTGCCCCGCACTGATGCTGCTGACGCTTGTTTACAGCCATCTAAATCTCTTCCCTTGTAGTAGGTTGGGACAAATATGATGAAAACTATGATAGATTAATGTAGCCAAATGGATACAAAGCAATCTGTCAGCTCCTGCAGACCAAACAAAAAAACCCCACTTTCAGCTCTACAAATACATGTTCAGTGGGTTGTTTTATAAGCTGCCTGGCAGATAGCAAAGAAGGTATATACACACACAGGAAACTAAACTTTCTAGAGATATAAACTAGAGACATGACATTCCATCTAAAGCCCAGGTAAGACCATAGATTCAACGACACCAGTTGAAACTTGCAGTTACTTGAAATGGGCTGGTCTGCAACATTCTGAGACGTGCCAGTTTTCGCCACTGTGACAAGACGACACAGTGTATTGTCTCCATAGCAACATCTCTTTACATCCATTCTGATTTCCAGCTTTTCAGGCTTATTTTGTAGCTGAATATATTTGTAGCTTCTTAAGAGGATTTCGGCTATAGTTGCATTTCTAGAGCTGTAGTACTGATGAAACTGACTGAAACAGCCTGAGCTTCACATGGACTGTAATCATAATAAATATGCCACAATAATTTCAATAGCAGCGCCAATTGACCCTTTGCTTAGTCCCGCCCCAGGACATAGACTGGCCAATCGTAATGTAGTATTGGAGCAGCTCAGACTAGGGTCTGAAAACAACACAGCTGTGCTCCACTGACTCGAAATTTCCTTCATTCTCAGGCTGGTTTTGTGGATTTGGAGCTAAATGTTGTGCCTGGTGCACGTCGTGTATTAATGATACTCGTTACCTGGAGAGGTTGGAAAAAGATATACGTTTCTTCCCTGTTCCATCCCAGTCTGTCTGAAGGTGGAGGTCCAGGTGCTGGCAGTGGCACAGGGGTGAAGCCAAACACGGTTCATCTGCCACACAGCTGGTTCAACATCAGCAAAGTTTCCCTTTATATTCATTGTCTTGTGTGGCGATCAGCAGTGATGTGGTGGTTCTCTTTTACACTGTGATCTGTAGCCTATAGTTCGGCTTCAGCTTCTAACTATCTTTGTCTTTTTAACCTGTTGTTGCTGCTGAGTCAGTTTGACATCCTGGATATATCCTTCAAACACAGACTGTAGACCCCTCTGTCTGCTTCTCTCTGGAATCACTGTTTCAGTTTTCCTAAAAATATGATCATATTTCTTCAGTGAGTGCAGTTTGTCAGCTTACTGGACCATCACAAAGGGGCGGGGCTTAGTGAAAGGTGAATTGGCTGTTAAAACAGGTGGCATACCTTAAGTTCTGAAGCCAGTTGCTGGTAACTTGACTGGCTGAGTCACAGGTGACACCATAAACTGGCCTAAGTCCAGCTGAGACCATCCAGTTTACACCACTGCAACTTTTTCCTGCAACATTTTGAAATGATTTGTCTCATTGCAAATCTAAACTGTGCATACAACATTTAGGAAGCCTTTGATTAAGTATCTCAAGTTTCCTTCTGTAATCCCACAATGGTTTGACACTAGATATTAGTGCATGTTATTGTGTTGTAAACTTCAGTGAAAAGCAGCCACCACTGATGTTATTAGTGACTGTGAATTATGAATTCAGACATTACACACTGAATATTATTCAATTTTGTTCCTTTCTTTCAAATACACTTATAATGACAAAGAAGTGCTAGTCCCAGTGCAGGTCTTGTGTTGTAAGATTAATGTGATTGACAGTAATGGAATGCTATTACAATTCTAAAAGCCTGCATCTGCATGAATGTCACACACAGAACGCTGCACCCCATGTGGTGAAATCTAACACATAAATTATTTTTGCTTCAGCTCATTTTCTTGATAATAAAACATAAGCGTCAGAGTTGGCTACCATTATGCCATCTTGATTGATTAAAGGGTCAGCGGATAATCCTTAGATGCAAGTCATTTAGCGGCTACATATTAACGGAGCCTGTCAAACCCAGCTAATTAAGCAGTATTAAAATGGAGATGACAGTGCTTGGCAGGACATCACCGATTCTGGTCTCTGGTGGATTTTTCTGCTGTTGGCAGGAATTGTGTTTGTGCATGAGAGAGAAAGACAGCATACTTAATATCTTAATAGAGACAGATTCTGTTTGAGTATATTTATGTCCATGACTATACTGTATACATTTTTGATTGCTGCATTTGATGATTGCATTGTATTTGTCTGAGGCGAACAGGGTCAGACAGCACAACATGAGCCACGGGGATTAGTTTTCCTGCTAACAGTTGATCAGAGGCCCATGAAGCCAAAAACATTCAATTGCTGTGCATGAAATGACCCAGATGACCAGCACGGCCTCCGCATCACTGGGCGCATATAACGGCAAGATAAACGTCATCGTCTGAGCTGACATCTTCCAGTGTAGCAGTAGAGAAGCTTTATTTCCATTCCATACTATATTTGGTGCTATGGCTCTGTTCTGGGGCCTCTCTGCCTTTCCTCTGGTCTACGCAGAATGCCTTTTCCACGGGCCTAAATGGAAAGCATAAGGCGGAGAGAGCACGCCTCTCTGCCCTTCCATGTGCAAATGAGGAAAGCCTGAAGCGTAGAGAGCAAACCTTTCTGCCCTTCCATGTGCCTACATGAAAAGCCTAAGGCAGGGAGAGCAGCAGCAAACACCCCCCAGTCATACAGTGACAAACAGAGATGACATTGATAAGTCAGACACGACGTGAAAAGGAGGAGCTGGGGTGGAGGCGGGTTGCAAAGCAGCTTGCAGAGGAAGCAGCAACAGTAGGCAGGCCAGAGCAGTTTAAATAAGGCGCCCTGAATGAGATTCCCTAATTGGTTGCATAGAAAGGAATCCTGTGATCTATCAGCTGACTCCCATCAATCAGCTGCTCCATCAGTTGATTGGCTGTTTAAGATCAGCTGATGTAGCTGGGATGTGAGCTGAGCTTGACATCATATTCATATTCTGAACTAACGCTATGCTCAATGTATCCTCTGATTTCACAATGATAGTCTATGGGAAAAACTCTTTTAGGCACAATTGTCTTCAAAGCCCAGCACACTTCCTGGAGGCCTACTGACTATGCAAAGAAGGCTTTTAAAGGTAACCATAGGTCACAGAGGCTCACAGAGGAATTAATGCACGCACCTCCCAAATCTCTACAACTGGTAATGTGAGTGTCAAGCAAACTGATAGGGGGATTGTATAAAAAGCAGCCATGCAATCATCTCTAAATTACCCCTGTGCATGTTTACCTTTGTGCAGTCTGAATACCATTAACCCAGCTCTAAAAGGAAATCACAGTCCTTTGAAAGGTCTAATGTATAGGATTTAGTGGCATGTAACAGTGAGGCTACAGACTGTAACCAAGTGAAACTTCTACTGTGATCCAAGAGTATAACAGGAGTGAAACACAAAAGGCCCTATTAGGTTTATCCATTCCGAGCTATTGTAAAAACAACAAAGCGGACTACATGGAAGATGACCACTTATTACTGAAGTCTCAAGACTAAATTTGGAATTTCAGACTTAATCTAAGATTTTCGTGACTTATATCTGACTTACGGCCTGTGTGATTTTGAGCTGAAGATAACTGTTGTGGGAGAAATGTGGCGATATCTTTGGTCGTGGCTCTAAAATGGTGGTCTTACGTCGCACTGTGAGACAGGTTCAAGGACAGCCGTTGTCAACGTTTTGCGACCAAAGATAACCTGGAGCTGTGGTTATTTGATGTTTCCTCCAGCTGCTATCATGACCGCGAGAAAAAAGACGCTGCATGGAAGGAAATTGTGGAGGAACTGCAACTCCTAGGTGAGCAAGCTGGCTATGGTGGCACAGATGGATGACATGCACTGATGTAGTGCACGCTGATGATGTTGCATATTGACATACGTCGTAACCTGCGATTCAGTAATAAATGGCCATTGTACAATCTGCACACATCAAACTTGACGTCGTACCAAAGTTTATTAGATCCTCTTCTCACAGTGTGTCATGCAGTAGTCTTATAAGATTGCTAAAATCACACAGTGTAGAGGGCATTAGACTTGCCTCAAACGACTGCAGATCTGATAGAGGTTACATCTTAAAGTTGAATGTTGAAATGACAAGGTGACTTTTTTCAAACCTCCCTCTCCATGTTGTGGGTTTTAGTCATAGACTGACATATAAAGATGGACGACGTGACAGCTCCCCAAAGTGAAGCCCCAACATTTGGTAAATGGCAAATGGACTGGCACTTGTGGAGCACCTTTCTAGTCTTCCGACCACACTGTGAGTCACATTCACCTATTCACACACATATTCACACACCAGTGGCTAAGGCGACCATAAAGGATACCACTTTCTACTCATTTATTTATTTTTTTAACACACTCACACACTGATGAAACCGCCAACGGGAGCAAATTGAGGTTCAATATCTTGCTAAGGATGCTTTGACATGCGGGCTGGAGGAGCCGGGGCTTGACCCCTTGCTCTACCTCTGAGCCACAGCTAACCCTGGTGGCTGGCTGCAGTATAGGTCATAAAGCCCGCCCTCTCCATGTTAAGAGGAAAGGCCAAACTAAATCAATAAATTTTCTCAAAGATGATTTTTGTCATTTAAGGTAATTGTTTGTTCAAGTGTTTCTTTTTCTTATGAATTTTGGTTTTAATTAGTTGTTTAATGCTATAAATCAGGGATTTTACGACATGATTGACAACTGTGTGAGCCAATCAGTGGGCTGGCATTCTGTGGTGCTGCCCACAATTGATCGAACAGGCGAATGAGAGGGAAACTTGATACCACGGAGATCGCTACTGCGCAGACTCCAAATGACATCACCACACCATTACTCGGTATATTTTAGCTTCACATCTGCACAGTGGAGGTAAGTAGAGACACGTCATCCATCTTTATACAGCCTGTGGTTTCAGTGTACAAATGTGTGTTTAGAAGATTTCCATCTATCTTTTTTGGCCAAAGGCTGTCCAATGTTTGGAGCAGAGCAGAGAAGAATTATGAGTTCCAGGGCGCAATAGCCAGAGGTTACTCAGGGACAAAGCCATGGCCGTGGTGAATAAGGTGACCCCAAACAGATTATTTGCAATGACAATGAGCTGTGGATTCTGGCAGCTTTGCCTCTTTGTCTCTTTTTTCCCCCTATCTATCATGACCAACTCTCTGCCATGCTTCCTTATCACACTCTACCCCTCATATCACTGCCCAACACCCTGACTGGCTGATGATCTGCACCCACCCCCTCTATTACTTTCTGGTTCATTTATCCTGTTATGAATGGTGCACCTGTCGCTATCTTTCTCACAGAGGCCCTTGTCTTGTGTTCTTATCTCCTCTGAACTCCGCTCCTTCCCTTATAATTTCACTCTTCTCGTATAGATTTTGTCTCCTCTCCTCTCCAGACTTCTAAGCTTCTCTATCTTGACATAGCAGGTTTCAGGGACAGGATACTTCTCCGTCTGGTTTTGGTTGCAAACTTTCAAGATGTCAGTCCTAATTTCAACCCTGACTCTCTCTCCCTATTCTTTCATTATCTCTCCCTCAGCCCAAACACACAGATAGTACACAGACAGAAAGGTAGCATCATCCCCTTATCTCTTCTGCTGCCCTGCATTTTTTCCTGGACACTTAATCTTGTGCTGTGTAGCTTTGTTTTTATTTCTCAACTTTTTTCCCCCCTCTTCTTGCCTTCTATGCTTATTCTGTTTTTCCTCTTCAATTTGTCACTTTTCCCTCATATCTCTTCTTTGTTTTCCATCCCTATTCCGCGCTCTTTTTTTGCTCTGTCCCAGCTCGATCCTAAGTCTTTGCAGAAACAGAAAGTGATGACGATGATGATGAGAACAGAGGGGGCCGAGGAGATAAATATAGAGAACAACTCTTCCTCTCTGAGATGAACTGGGACAGTTTCAGTCATTACAGTGACAATGTATCCTCATTAAATCCCAGACACGCTCCCAGATTTTTTGTCACACGTGAGGACATTGCATTATAATTAATTCCTAGAGATTTGCCCTAACCTAAACCGTAAAAGTCACATGCCTTATCATACACTCTTAGAAATAAGGGTTCTCCTGAGGGGCTGAGGTGCTACCCAGAACTGTTTGCTTCTGAAGACTGCTGTCCTGGACCAAGCAGTCAGATCACACAGGTTTAAAGTTCATAAAGGTGGTTTTATTTTCCAAAAAAGCAGATTTTACACAGCAAATAACTGGAGGCAAAGAGCTCTTAAAATAGGTCAACAAAATATAACAAAACTAGATTTTAACTCAGCTAACAGACCTAACAGAATGAGACTCTGGGGCAACATATATACTAGCTGATCAGACCAAATTTAATACACAAGGGAAAGCTAGATAGACCATAACTAAAAGTAATACAAAGGAACCATAATCCCCCCCTATGATTTCAGTTCTCTTGGCTTGGTCAACTGGATGGCCCTCTGCATTAGGCTCCCCCTAAGCCCCATCTTTTGCCAGACTCCAACCAGGAAGTGAATACAGCTTCAGGTAAATCAAAGACAAATTGTGCCTTCCAACACCCATACTACCATACTATATAGTATAACAGAAAAAGATTCAGTATGTCCCAATACATAGTATGTCAAATACAGTATGCCTAAAATACCAGGATGTTCTACTACATCCTGTCCGATTTTGCAGTATGCAAGCCAGCATGCTTTTCTGGCTATTCCAACCCACAATCCTCTGCGCAGTGGGTTGTACGTCACATCAACTGAGCCACAAACAGATGACAGCTTGATAGCTCATTGACAGCTGTTTGACAGCTCATTGACAGCTGTTTGACAGCTCATTGACAGATGTTTGACAGCTCATTGACAGCTGTCAGAAGTCACAATGATGGATGACAGCGCCTTCAAGAAACTGATGACCAATCGAACAGCAACAATAGGAATATTAATTGTTGAAGTGAACAAGATAATCATAGATTAGACAACATTAGGAACATAACTATAAAAATAATAATGACAGAGAACTGCAGATGTAATTTCACTATCACAAATATAATATGTTAGAATCTACAATCTGTGCGGTTATAACCTTGAAGACAAACTACATACATTGCAAAGTAACATCAACAGTTCTCTTGTGGTTGACCTCTGTCTCTGGCGAACTCTGTAAGTGTTTTCTTTTATTTTTTATCTTTTTGTTATGACAAAGTAGTATGTCCTGATTGTGTGCATACTGCATGCAACAGTACAAACTATGCAATGAATGCACGGGTCCAATGACAAAGGAATTAGCAAATTACAAAGCAAATAGCATGCATTCAAAAGGATGTCCTACAAAGGGTTTGAAAGGTGTCTTCATTCAAATAAACACAAGAAGTTTGTGCTCTAGAGAAAGGATCAGCACTCAGTGAATAACCTCCTAAGCCCTATGATAAGCTATTATGGCAAGGCTTAACTATACAGACCAGTGAGCAGTGATAACTAACATGTCTTTGGGGTCATCGGGTGGGAACCTCCTTTCACCGGTGTTTCGTCAAGTTGGTCCCACGACACCTCCAGGAGGCTAGACAGTGATCTCTGGCGTCCCAGAGACACTCCCCTAATGCCAGGTCTCACTGCTCTCCACACCAACCCAACAACCTCCTTTACCTTACTTACACATGGCTTTCTCAGCCCAAACAGCACTGCCACCTTCAACAAACCCAGGCTCCGTACATGCAAGCTCCAGGTAGAAGCAATGCTGATACTACCTTTCCTAGCACATTCACCATACTATATTTCACAGACTACATAGCATAACTACAATATAATCTAAAGTTACAGGAGATAAATAAACTTACAGGATCAGCAAACACACTCACCTTGCAGCATGGCCTCAAACAAAATGGATTCAAATAGGCCACTCCTACACTTAAATAACTTTCCTCTTCCTGGATTTCCTCCTTACTTACACATGGCTTTCTCAGCCCAAACAGCACTGCCACCTTCAACCAAACCAAATATATGCATCAACAAATATGTATTTGTTTGTATCGGTTTGTTCATTGTTTTTTTTTGTCTTGTTTTATATATCTGTGTACACTGCTCATCGTGGAGTGTGCTGATGTCGACAACCAGGGCCAGTTGTGTATGTAATGATGACAGGTCATGTGGTTAGGGCGGAGGGTTTGTATGTATGTATATTTTGTGAAATACTTTGTGACACATTGTATTTTGTGTTCCGTTCAGAAAGTAAAAATTGTTAAAAGCATAAAAACAAAAGCAAATGGCAACATGACTAAACAATGTAACCTAGACGCGCGTTTGGTCCGTTTGGTGTAGAAAACTTGCCCGATGTCGACTAATGTTGACATTGGACAAACTGTAAATCCTGCCCTTGCAGAATGCTCCAACATGAATATAATTCCCAGGGACACTGGGTGGCACCAGACGGCAACGTCCGTGGCTGAAAAATGAAGCCAATGCAGAACTGCAGTTCATCGAATAACCACTCGAGGCTGGCTCCAAAATGGAGTCATACCCATGGATCACCATGTTAAAATGTCCAACTTTACAGCATAAATAAATGTTTACAGCCTGGTATGAAAAAGGGATTGGTCTTAAAGCAAAACTTAACAACAACACAGGGTTGTGTTTGACTGTCTCGGTTGTAACGTTACACTCCCTCTCCTCTTCCGTGTATCTAACGTTAATGTTAACCACATAACCAAATATGGTCAGTTTTGGATCCAAAAAACCAAGATGGTGATGACTGAAATGCCGACAGCAGTCCACTAACCAATGGGTGACATCACGGTAGCTACATCCATTGTATTGTACAGTCTACTGGTGGCACACTTCACTTGATTCTTTCTGTTTCTCATCTTTACTGAAATGTCAAAATGTTAACCTGACCCAGGCTTGAGTTCGCTTTTTGTTACCTGCAGATGAGAAGTGTAATGTAATAAGTACAACCAGATTTGACTTTGTGAGCTTTGCTAATGAAGGGGAATGTGCTACTTTACATTTATCTCACCTCTGGACTCAATGTGCCTGTTTTTAAATCATCTGCTCATCAGTACAGACTGTCCTCCCAGTCCTCTGATTCATGCTTTCTAATATATTTTTAAAAACTTGAATTACATAAGAAGCTACAAAGCACATGAATTTAAGAGATCACATGTTAAAATGAGAACACGTACATCTAGTGAATGACTCAAGGCACATTATGTGTTCATGATTCATGTAACCTTCCTATAGTAGTCTGTCATATTGCGATAGAAGGCATCATGTTAATTGGAAACACACACACACACACACACACACACACACACACAAAGCTTTTGGTTCCCCTGTTCAATCATTCCTGCTGGCCGTGGTGTTTTCTGAGCATGTACCAAGTCTGTGGGCCAAACTATTCAGGAGCACGATGATGCTCTCCATAATGACACATCTATACTCTGACACCCCTGAATTCATCTCAGCCTACATGAGTTGGAGGAGAGGTCTTGTCTTCTTTTCTGCTGCCTGTGTCACACAGTAGCTTCATCCACCGCAGTGCAACAACAGTGTAGATGTGCATGAACAGAATTGGTGAAGGACGCGTCATTCCACAGTTTTTGTTTGCCTTGCCTCCGCTGCAGTAGGCTGGAGTGTTGTCACCGACCTTGTCTCAAACTCAGTTGATATAAGAAGGGATGCTGAGCTGCACACACATTCACATTAAAGCTTTGTCGGTGATTTACAACCACAAAATTGACATTTTCGCAGCTGACCTGCTTTGCACCGACTCTCTTGGTTACACCAGCAATTAATTGGAACTAATTAATTGAAAGCGAACCAACTGAACAGTCTCAAGCTCCTGTAGAACAACTCTCCAGAAACCTTAATAAGAAATTACAGTTTTATCAGTTCTGTTTAGAAAATTATTACAAAACCACGACACAACACTCAAATAAAGTTGTTACAATTTGTTTTTCTTTCAATGTCATTTTCACAATTAAAGACTGTAAATCAATCAGTGTGCTCCAGTAACTTTTCTACTGGAAGTTTGTCGTCCTTTAAGCTTTAAGCACCTGGTTTAGATGTTGCTATTGGAAGATACAGGGAGGGCCCTGTTTCAACAGTACTCGACCCTTGTTATATGATGCCAGCTCTGTCCGACTCTCTCTGTCTACCATCTATCTACCACTATATACAATCTTCGGCCACTTTATTAGGTACACCTTCAACTGCTTGTTAGGGCAAATAGCTCATCAGCCAATCATGTGGCAGCAACTCAGTGCATTTAGACATGTAGACATGGTCAAGACGACCTGCTGAAGTTCAAACAGAGCATCAGAATGGGGATATTCATAAATATGGATCTACAGCCGAGACAAATCTGCAGCAACTGTGTGATGCTATCATATCACACAGGTCAATATGGTCAATATGGACCAAAATCTCTGAGGAATTTTTCCAGCACCTTGTTGAATCTGTGCCACCAAGAATTAAGGCAGCTCTGAAGGTAAAAGGGAGTCTTACTTGGTACTAGTAAAGTGTACCTAATAAAGTAGATGGTGAGTGTATATGGTGGTTTAAATTCCTGTGGCTTCCTAAAGTGCTTTAATGTTAATTATCTTAACTTTTTAATTTTTCTCTAATAAAAAGATGATCAGACTCAATCATCAGCCTCAGTTGCACGTGGATGGCTATGCAGGGTTAGTTCCAGCAGTGCACTAATCTAATTTGAGCAGACAGTGGTACACTTGGGCAATTAAAGCCACTTAGGAGTAGACAGTTAAAACTGAGCATGAAGCCTGAAGGCTGCGTTGTGTTGGATAACCTACACCATTTCTTTTTTCATTAGCAAATGCTGAGTATGTTTTTTTCTCTGCAGGAAGGAAAGAGTAATATAATGAATATACATTCCTAAGGCGTTTCGCTATTGCTGGTTTCTTTTTAAAAATAATTTTAATGATACCAAATTTATTGCTGCTGATTTTACATCAAGTGTTAAGCAGTGTGAGTTTATATCTTACTGAATGTCGAAAGAGCAGTTTAACAGCTACGAGGCTTTCAGTGAGGATTAAATCAAATCAATACAAGAGTCAAAATGAATACACATTAATAATGGAAAAGTGCAGCTCACTCCCAGTTCTTAGAGGAACATTTAATGTGCCTGTCTCTGTTGGTGGAACAATGTTAAATATCTTGAAGCCAGTGTGACACACTTACTTTCCTCTCTAAGTAATAATTGGGTTGCAGTTGCATAATATACGAGAGCTCAGATTTAAGTTTCTCTAGTGTTTGACTAATGCGTGCAGCGGAGCAGGAAGTGTAACCTCTCCTTGGGAGCACAAACAAAACAGCTTGGCATGCACAGTGGCTGGTAATCTGCCACTGTGGACCATCTTTATTGCAAAGCGTGTCTCAGTTACTACACACTTCTTGCACATGAGAAAGTCTTCTTGACAGGTGGGGTGGATCAAAAATTATGAAAAAAAAGACGTCATACTCTGTTACTCACTTGTAATTGGTTTTGACAGCTCCGAGACTGTTGATATTTGCTGTTTCTGCAAAACTCTGGATTATGTTAATGACAATTTTTAGCTGTCTATTGCAGATATTCAACATGGTTTGTGTAGTATCTAATGAAATAGCACCCCACACATGACATTACGTACTTAACATAAAGTTACGTAGATTAGGATTAGGAAAAGAAAGGCAATGATTGACCTAAAATTATCCAAAGTTAACTTGGTTTCACACAGTTCCGATCACCGCAGGGTGTACCATGAAGCAAGGTCAACAGAGCCTGAGCTGGCTCGACAAACCCTAAAGGCTCGATCAGAGATAATGGTTGTCAAATTGCTTTGTTGACCCAGGCTTTCTTTTTCAGGTTTTATGTGCATTCAGATAAAATAAGTCAAATGATGTATTCAGCGCTTTATTTGACCTGTAAAAATGATGGATCCACGCCATCTACTTCCGCCTTTAAAGGATATTAAAAAAGTATTACAATAACAGGCAACGTTGTTGCTTGAAATTCACGTTAATATATTTATTTCATTGTTACTTAAGAACAGCAATTACGTGTATTGAAACTGTTGTATAACAAAGGATGCATTGAAACCACTTTAGTTGTGCAAATCAAAATGAAATTAATTTTACTGATTGAGTATTATCTTTGCTAAATTCCAACAACCCATTTTCTAATCTGTTTTCTGTTGTAATACACCAGGAGTGTGAAACAGACTCCAGCAGATCAGGGCAAAGCATAAAAGCATTATGATAGTTGACTGCAAATATATTGTTCAGCAAAAACAACCTTGCAAATAAAGTAGAAATAATATTCTTGCTTAGATTTTCTGCATCTGTAGTTTCCAATGTGATAGAGAAAAACGTGACGTGATACAAAGAGTAGGCATTACTGTATCTGCACAACTTTACAGTTCAACAAGTTAGATAAAGTGCATTTATAACGTAGTCCTTCAGCTGAAAATCTGTCACTGAGTCTGTCATCACTTACAGATTGACACTGACGACAGAGTGATGCTACTCAAAGGAGCTGTGACAGGTGCTTTTTAGCCAGTTTCAAGCCAAAACTGGTCCCAACCAGGTTAGGTTTGCAGCATCAGTTACCATGGTGATCTAGCCAGGTTAAAAGATCAACATATCTCACTAGGCCACTAGCTCCATGATACAGCCCTCTGGGGCACCTGGGGTAAAGCCCTGCATTGTTTGACCCCTCCACCACCCCAACCTGTGTCCTGACACGCACTTTCGATCTGAATACTACTTCCCTCTTTTCTCCTGTCAGCACATTTGTCACGTGATCACAGCCTTTCTGGCCACGTGGCCTATACATGGATAACTGGCTTATGATGACATTATAAATAAACTGTGGTGTATTACTTTCCGAAGTTAATATACAGACAGTGCATGAGAACAGCCTGTAATATTTTATCACACTGTCACTATCAATCTGGAAACCTGATCCACATCCTTATTTTCTCCCTCTCTTCAAAAAAGATGCACTACATTCTTCCTCTGAACCCTCCAAAGGTTGCAAAAGCATGCACCGTCAGAAAAAAAGATAAAAACAAGTCATCTGCAAAGAAGAGGAGTCCTCGAGTTAAGGACCTAACTTGCTTCTGTTTAAAAGTACTGGATTCTCAATTTCTTACAGCAAATTATTTGTGTGAATAAACACTTTCTGCTGCTCAAGTGCCATTATTGAAATTCACTATACTTACTAAAGATTGTTCGTGTCAAATTGAATTAAACAGCTGGACAAAGCAGGAAATTGAAGTTGACAAGGCAGGAATGTAATTAATATTTGTAATTTGAGTGTAAATGAGGTCTGTGCTGGGACAGTTTGGCATCAGCACATTTTGGTTCCAGTGTTGGTGCAATTTAGATATTTCAGAGAGAAAGAAAGAGAGATATGTACGTTTCTAATAGGAGAACCCATATAATACAGCTCATTTGTGTCTTTTTCAAGAGTCAGAATTTGTGAAGTGAATATAAAGAGAAGTTTGAGGAAGGGCGTGGAGATATTTAACACTGAGCTATCAGGGTTTGTGTCGACAGTGAGCTGCTAATACCTTTAAGTCAGAGCCAAGTGGCTTAATTTCTATTTTTATGTGCTCTACTAATGGGCTGGAGGGGGCTTCATCATGACATCACAGTATATGTCTACATGGTCTTACAGCGAGATGGAGCACAGTTGTTCACGAGCAACATATCTGTCAAATACCTTCAGTTTTGCCAAGAGAAGCGTAAGATTATCTTACAGTCACGAGGAGAGGCTGGCAGGAGGAGGAGCATTAATAGCACTATGAATAGGAGCTTCGGTTTGTGACTCATGGTAGTTATTAGCTCAAAGACATATAATGGGGCATATAATGTTCCTTTAGCAGATCATTTATCCTCGGGGATCTTTTGTCAAAACCTAATTGTCTCAGTTTTACAGTGAGCAGTAATATCAAATGAAGAGAAGCAGACGTGATTAAATTTATTAAGTAGTCCGGCGGTACTGCCTTACAGATATTACTTAATTTACATCAGTTTGAATTAGGAACTTCAAGTGGGGATTTTAAATGTGTAGTCTCCATAGCTGCCAAATGTCTACGGACTGCTGTAGGGCCGACAAATCAAGAGCAATATACTACTAAGCAACATTCTGTGAGCTTGGTGGCCTTTTATATTCCCATTTTTTGGGGACCTTTTTCTGCCTTTATTAGAGATGACAGGACACAAAAGAGAGAGAAATGTGACAAACATCCCCAGCTGGACTCAACCCAGTTAGGTTGCAGTTTATGGTCGGCATGTTTATCCCTGAGCCACACCCAGTTCTTGGTCGGTTGGTAGTTGAAAGAAGTGAGTGCACCCAATGCACCCAATACCTTCTCACTCCCAACTCATCAAATACAGCAGTTTGGTCAATAATAATAATAATAATAATGTTATAACTTTATTTGTCAAGCAATTTTTTGAGCTGAAAACACTTTGTGCTTTCCAAGGTGAAGAAAACACAAAACCGGAGCACTTTTATTGAAACATCAGCAAACACATACACCTACATAAACATACATACATACATGTATACATGCACAAATAGCAGCAAATACATACATACTCACACGCTCGCATAATAAGTCTATCAACTAAGTGTAATGGCCCTAAGCTTCAAACTATGACACTCTAGGAACCCAGGGATGGTGGGTCAATGTCTGCTTGTTACATGCTGCAGTGTTCTTTAAAATAATCTCACGTGAAAAAAGTAGGTTACAGCAACAAAACTAGTTGGTTAGATTTGGAAAAACGATCATGGTTTGGGTGAAATGAAATATGTTTGTTATGTAACTTTACCAGTATAAGTAAGGTAGCATGTATACAATGAGATGCATGTGACATATGTCAGGAGACATGTATGTGATGTTATCTGCGTTACAATATTTAAAGAAAAACCCTCAAAGTTGACTTTTGGTTTCTCACAGAACACAAAGCACTCTCTTGGGTGTAAGTCCTGTGTTTGTTTGGCCCATCCACCACCCTGTCCATCTGCTCTATGCGGCCAGTCCATATACTACCTCACTGCTGTGGATGAGTTTACACTGGAGTCAGTTCAGTGGCGCAAGGTAGTTACGATGGGCTTCAGTGTGCAGCCTACTATTATGACGCACGCTATGGTGCACATATCATCTCATCACATGATCAGCTACTTGACATTGGATAGCATTAACATACATATTACCCAGCATTCATCATTGCATTTCTGCATATCACAAAGAATACCAAAGAAAATAAGAAATTATTAATTTAATTTGATGATATTAATAGTTTATATATTATAGTTCATTTGGAATAAGCATATAATTTTGTTATAGATGTTATTGACTAAAAAAGAGAGAAAAAAACATGACAGAGATGGGTTTGCCTTTTTTAAGGGCATATATAGCAAATGGCACTGTATTTTATTTAAGAGTTCTTCTTTGAACAAAGGCATATTTTCAAGGTAGCAGTCACATATATGGGCCCATTATCCACCCAACACATTGTTGGAGGGCCCACACTCTCTGTGGGGCCCCCCATCTTACAGGCCCCAGTGCAACCACACCACCTGCACTCTATCTTTACACCCCTGAGTCAGTTGAAAGGCTGGTGTGCCTCATACAGACGCTAAAATGGTGCATTATGAATCATTATCAGATGCCAAGGGTCACTGACCAAGCTGCTGTATTGGCCTGCTCCTCATCTCTGCTTGAGGCTAGCAGTTTAAGGCTACTATAGCTGCTACTTGCATAGCAGACCCAGCTGTCAAACTGAATTATTGTTGCCGAGGTGCACTGTGAGTAATGCAGGCGCCAGGTTTTGACATGTTAAGGGTATATATTATTTATTTCTAGATATATTTACTACTATGCTAATCTGTTGGAGTACCCTTTAAAAGATGGTATTTAATAGCATTTGGATGTAGAGAGTAGTGGATGGAGTTTAAATGGTAGAGACCCCAAATGCTTAAGATTTTTGAGCCAACAGAAACTGTTGGAATTCAGATGTGCTGTGAATCACTAATAAGAGCTTAATGACTCAGGTTTAAACTGTGAATATGCACAAATGGAAGCACTTCAACAGCTTCATTTTAATTCTGCCATCTGTGGGTTATCTCACTCGCTATACCCACATTCTCCGCTCACATTCATTTCCTTTTGGAAATTCAAGCCAATTTGTCATTATCAGTTAGCTGTAATTATGCCTACTTTATGGTGCCATGCTGATGACCCTTTGAGTAAATTCTACAGATGGCACCATTTAACTACCGGGTTTTAAAACACTTACAGTATGTGAAGTAGCCCGAAATTAAGGAGATCGGAGGGGGAGGCTGTCTCCTGCTCGTTCCTCCTTCAGATTTCCTTTGACTGTCCTTAATGAAGTATTTTCAGTCTCTTTCTCACTCTGTCCTTGCTGTTTCTATCTGTCCTTCACTCTTCTTTATCCATTGATCATCCTCTCTGTCTGTCCGCCTGTCTGTCTGTCATTTCTTCTCCCTTCCTATTAGTAAAGGCTAAATGAGCATGGCCTTCCTTTTTTCAGTCCGCTGGCCATTTTTATCCTAAATTTAATATCATCTTAGATCAGTCTTGCCCTTGATCATTCTCTCTGTCTCTTCTGGTTCTAAAACAAGCGTTCTTACATAAATGAAAAATCAGGCCAATGCATTCAAAAATAAACCATGCAAGCGTTACAAATATTTCAGTTTTACTGTTCTATTTAACCTTCTGTTGGTTAAGGCAGCAATCATGCATCAGCAATAAGTGTATGTACAATTAAAGGCACTTGTATTTTCTTATATGTTTTTTAAGATCTTTTTTTTCTTTGTTCCTTCACAGGCCCTTTGTTTCCCTACCTGCCCACCAGATGTCTTCCCACATGTCAGTGTCATCTTGCTCACTCCAGCAGCTGTGTCTAATTAGTTATTAGCTCCTGTGTGTCCCTCTGTGGGTTCCTTAGCTGCTGAAACTCTCAGAAACAGCATCTAACTCTGTACTTTTCTGGTAGCAAACTTGATATTCCACCCCATCACTCAGGCTTTTCACTGCTTGTTGTGCTCTGTCCCTTTCTGTAGACAATCTGTGAGCACAGAAAGACAATGCATGAGCAAAGCCAGTCAGTGGCACAAAGTAGAATTAAAAACATGAAGGAAGCCAGTGGCCTTTTCTCCACAGGCTAATGGAAGTAAAGTGTCCTCCATTATTGAAACAATAGACCTTTTTTACAGCAGACATATTGACTTTAAAAGCACAGGTGTTACTAATAACATTAACTATGGCTCAGGTTTTTTCAAGTGTCCTCGTGAGCCATGACAGTGTGACAGTGAGTCTGCATGCAAAATACCAGGATCCTGCAACTGAGACAGCTACACTGAAATAAGATCATTAATTTTGTTGTATTTTCAATTTGCTATGTTCCTACTTTCCTGCTGTTGTGCAAGTGTCATCTCAGCAGTAAAAAAAAAAGCTAGATTTAATGCACTATGTGATTTAAATTTAATTTAATTCATTTTAATTTAATTTTATTTTAATTTAGTTTTTTATTTTGCATTTTGACACTTCAAATCCAAATTAGGTAACTTTCTTGTACAATAATAGGAAACAAGTCCAAGGTTTCACATGGAAGAGAGAAAGGTTCTCTTGTCCCCATCCCACCCTACTGTAAAAAAAAAAATACAATTAAAAAATATATATAAAAAAGAATATAATAAAAAAATATGTAAAACTTTTTGCATTAATGATAATGATACTTTTATGCACCGTAAACACTGGATTTAATTTTCCTTGCTAAGAATTTTATGTCATATCTCTATACTTTTGGGACATTTTCTTTTTTCATTTCTAATATTTTTATCTATGGGCGGCACGGTGGTGTGGTGGTTAGCACTGTCGCCTCATACCAAGAGGGTTCCTGGTTTGAACCCAGGAGTTTGCATGTTCTCCCCGTGTCAGCGTGGGTTTTCTCTGGGTACTCCGGCTTCCTCCCACAGTCCAAAGACATGCAGGTTAATTGGTGACTCTAAATTGTCCGTAGGTGTGAATGTGAGTGTTGGCCCTGTGATAGTCTGGTGACCTGTCCAGGGAGGATAGGCTCCAGCACCCCACGACCCTCGAGAGGATAAGCGGTTACGGTTAAGTTGGAGGAGAGAGGGGTGTCAAGATGGAGAGAGCATTAGCACAGCCCTGCTTCAAATGGGATGGGTATACTCTGCCTCCAGCCTGGCACCCTCACAAGGGCAAAGAGTGCAGAGCAATTTCTGTGGCAGCAAAAGAAATCATCAGTCCACTCATACACAAGAGTCAACAAATCATCAATGCGTTCATGATCTAAATTTCATATTATTTCTACTTTACCGAGACACAGATCTACCACACATTTTCATTCACCTGTGGGAGGTTATACATGCCCTGAATGAAATCTTCAACTGAGTCACTCTATATGTAACACAGTTTGATGAATAATTTGGACACTGCATTATGTTGTCCCACTGATCCGTGGTGAGAGATACCTCCACTGTGATCCAATATCTATGCGAAAAGTGTATGACAAGAGTTTGTGTAGTTTGGTTACACCTCCTTTGCAACTCACTGCCTCTCTCAGATTTTCATATTGTCAGCAGCCTCAATAGCTAAGTGGGATGCCTTTAGCAATGTCACTGTTTAATAAATTGCTTAGTAATTGTTACCTCGATACACTAAAGGAAGTTGGCATCCTTTAAATTATGCTGCATTTTCAGGTCATTAAATTCAATAATATCGCCTTTAGAAAGCAATTGACACAATTTAGTAATGCTTTCACTGCTGCCAGACTCTATTAAAAATTGATTTCCCTCCAGCTGTAAATAGTGAGTTCTTTCAAATTGGACACGAAGGCAAGGATAAGCCAGAGACAGAAAGACGTCTGTGAAGTTTTGTAGCTATGTCACATTATTGGAGACTTAACGGGTTATTTTCAATAAAAATGTAACGTGTTACCACATTAAAACTCTGCACACAGTTTGTTAATTTCCTAAAAAACAAAGACTTATGATGAAATATATTTCCACATCCTTTTTTTTTAAATGTTTTGTTATTTCATATTTCCCCCTTTTTTTTTAGACTATTATGTCTTAATGCACCATTTATTTAGCTTTTTTATTTCCATCTAGTCTAGTGGACACTAAATCAAATTTTGGGAAACCATGTTACATCTTAAACAGATGGAGATTGACTGAAATACAAGGTAAATACTTGCAAGTAGATTTAGGGGGAAAGCTTGTTGTTCCCCAGGAAATAGTTTGTACTAAGCAAAGGCCTGACATAGTGTTGTGGTCACTGAGTCAACGGATAGTTTATTTCATTGAGCTGACAGTTCCTTGGGAAGACTCAGTGGAAGAAGCCTATGAAAGGAAAAAGCTTAGATATGCAGATTTAGGAGCAGAAGCTGAGCAGCGAGGATGGAAGACTAGGATTTGTCCAGTGGAAGTGGGGTGCAAGGGATTCATAGCAAGATCAGCTGTCTCGCTCCTGGGGGAACTCGGAGTGCGGGGACAGAGTTTGAAGAAGACAGTGAAGGAAATGTCAGATGAAGCCATGAGAAATAATGTCAGTTGGGGGCCAGCAGGGGGAACTACTAAGCAGGGCACATAACTCCTTGAGATCTGGTGGAGAGATCCACTTCCTCTCAGGAGGAAATCCAGGAAGAGGAAGGCTATTTAAGTGTGGGAGTGGCCTATTTGAATCCATTTTGCTTGAGACCATGCTGCAAGGTGAGTGTGTTTGCTGATCTTGTGAGTTCATTTATGTCCTTTAACTTTAGCTTATATTGTAGTTATGCTATGTAGCGTGTGAAATAGAGTATGGTGAATGTGCTAGGAAAGGTAGTATCAGCATTGCTTCTACCTGGAGCTTGCATGTACGGAGCCTGGGTTTGTTGAAGGTGGCAGTGCTGTTTGGGCTGAGAAAGCCATGTGTAAGTAAGGTAAAGGAGGTTGTTGGGTTGGTGCAGAGAGCAGTGAGACCTGGCATTAGGGGAGTGTCTCTGGGACGCCAGAGATCACTGTCTAGCCTCCTGGAGGTGTCGTGGGACCAACTAGACGAAACACCGGTGAAAGGAGGTTCCCACCCGATGACCCCAAAGACATGTTAGTTATCACTGCTCACTGGTCTGTATAGTTAAGCCTTGCCATAATAGCTTATCAGAGGGCTTAGGAGAGTATTCACTGAGTGTTGATCCTTTTCTAGAGCACAAACTTCTTGTGTTTATTTGAATTGAATTGTTGTTTCATTTCAGTATATCGACTGAGATGTTCAAATTGAGGAAAATAACACATGTTCCAAGCTTCATTTTGATGTATCATTTACAGGTATTTGACTGAAGTCCAGCTGCCACACCAGGCTTTTTTTCTCACAACTCCCACACATGACTTGTACTCCTTGATGTGAGTGACAGCTGGGAACGGTCAGCTCTCAGCCCGCTGTCTGATGTACGCTGACCCGCTGGGGACGACTACAGAGTATAGTGATGACTTTCCATTAATGTGTCATAATTCAAAGTCCTATGTTCCAAACAGAGTGGGCATTTTTATCTTGTGGCCATACACAAACATATAAATCAATATGACACACAATTGCTGACCAAAAGATGTGTCAGCATGGCTTTGCCCCCTAAATAAAACCCAGTAGCAATCTTGGTTAGAAGAGGTATCACTGCATTATTTTTGCCTTCCTGAATATGTTACACCCTGAGGTCCCCATTAACGTTTCAGTTTGTCAGTATTTCCTGTTTTATTTTGAAACTCCCCCTTGTCTCTTGTTTCAGGTACTTTACTTCCTGCCTCTGTGTATTTCTCTCCTGTGTGATTACCTGCCCCGCCCTGATTGGTTTCACCTGTCCCTCGTTACCCCTCCTCCCTTGTATATTTAGTCCTTGTGCTGCCCTTTGTCTGCTGCTAGTTTGTTCTCAGTTGTTGGAGTGTGTGTGTTCTAGCCATTTGTCCAAATGTTCTCTTTGGATTTGACCTGAGTTTTGCATGTTCAACCCTGCTTAAACCTACTGCCTTTGGATAGCTTTGCTTGTATTTTTGGATTGAATATCTGTGTACCGACCCCTTTTTCAGTGAAAAAACTTTGTGTTTTTGCAACACATTCTCTCACTGGTTATGGACTGTCCATATTCATATGTGTCGTGCAAGGTACCCTGGTTGTGTTGGTGGTTGACGTTCTGGGACACCATGTCAACTTGTCGTCTTTCAAGATACACTGTTATCACATGAAATTCAACATTTGCGTACAGTCTCTTTCAAAATAAACACACTATGTAGGTACAACACTTACGTTTTTTTCCTTCAACAACAAACACATAGTTGGGTTTAGGAACCTAAAACATATGGTTAGGTTTAAGGAAGAACAGCAGGGTTTGGCTTTAGAATCTTATGGGATGCGAACATCGCTCTCTCGGGTGAAAGTCGGTGTTTGTTGGACCCACCCAACACCTCTTCCGCCCACCCCATTCACACGTTTGCAGCCTTAAATTTTGTCCGTGTCCTGCTGCGTTTCCTCTTAATGTGGTCGGGAGCTGTTAAACTATACCAGAAACCAGCCACGAATAATGCCACAATAAAGGAAACCTTTTTTAATTGGTTTCCGATGCTGCAGATCACTACTAATATGCCTGATTTCGACAACTTCATAGTAAGACTGGGCTTGTTTTTTAGTCCTGCATCTGTGTTTCTTTAATTGGCTTCAGTCTGATACAATAATTTATTCTTCTTCTGGCACATACCTAGAAACTACGGGATCAGACATTGTAAGATGGTTAAGCTGGATGCTGGACACCCGCTTGACCTATATTAATTAAAGATGACACCGCTATCTCAAGAGATTATTCATCTGCAAATGGTCTCTGCCTGGTTTTGGCAACAGGGAAATCACAGCAGAGTCCAATGAGTGCGCTGACTAATTGACAACAAAGTCATTACGGTGAAGAAGGGGATTAGTACATTCTGAAAACATTTATAAAACTCAATACTGTAAGCATCCTCTGATGATGCTTCACCAGATGCGAATATTGTGACCCCACTTGAAAGTCAAAGGCAATTAAACAAAAACTGACATCCTTTGTCCAGAAAAAACTGACATCCCAATACTCCAGTGCTCATCATCCAAATGCAGTCTTCAGATCTTTGGATGCCTCAACAGGTGTTTGATATTTCATTTCCACCACTTCAACAATGAGCCCTGCGGGATACTGAAGGCCAAAGCAGGTACCTGCTGCGTGGAGCTGCTTCTTTATATCCCCAATATTTCACAGGCCTTTACTGTATTCTCACTGGGAGATCCTGGTCGACATGAAAAGGTTTGCCTCTCCCAGAAAGGTTCTTCATATTGTAAGCTGCTCTCAATCACACCATCCAGGTCAGTCCAGCTCAGCAGAGGAATAATACATGGCCTGGGAGGTTTGGATGGATTTGGAGAGGGGAGAAGGCTCCTGTGATGTCTGTACAGTTCATGCACCCGGTTGGTGTCGCCTCAGCCCAGGATGTAGAGTGGGATCACTGCCAACTCTTTGCTGAAGTCTGTCCTCAGCACACCCTCCTCCAGACCCACCAGGCTGTTCCTCGCTCTGTATAATTAAAGGTAGAAAAGCTTCAGTTTCAGGAACTGTACCTTCTTAGTGACGTTTTGAATGGTGTCCTCATTAGGGCTTCCCTCTAATAGCCGACCAAAGGTTAGTCGACCAGAAAGGTCATTAGCCAGATGTCATTGGTCGCAGACAAAAAAAAAAAGAAACTCTATTAGGAGCTGCACCTTGTCAAAACAAATCAAAATGTATATGACTGGACAATGTGGTAATTTAATTTGAAAGGATAGACACAGGAAGTGGCCACACTCACCAGACAGACAGATATCTTTCCCTTCTTCTGTAAATATTCAGTCTGACAAATACAAAAAAGTTGATCATGTTAGTGCAGGGCTACCCAGAGCTTTACATCTGTCCCACGGACGATAGGTCTACACTCTTACAAACAGCCTCTGGAAGAAGATCAGCTCTGCACTCAGGGTTTCAGGTGAATAGGCTACATGATGCTTGTTAAGGTTGCTAAGCAACACTCAAAGGCAACCTGCCGCCATGCTCTTGAAAGCCGGCACAAAAAAAGGGAAAAGAGTCGCACCCAGAGCCCAACGGCCTCTAATTTCCAGGGCTGGTACCTGCAGTTATTACACAGACTTAATAACATGTCGGGCAGGAAATCCAAAGTGTGGCATCATTTTGAGAAGGTGAAGGACGAACCCAAGGTGATATGTAAAACATACCCATTAGCCACTTAGCACAATCATTACTGCTTTGCCCACAGCGTCATTAACAGGCGGCTCGCTCAGTGTGTGACGTGCACTTGTAGATAAAATATAGGCCTATATTAATGAAGGTTCATTAGTATGGGTTTGTATTTCTCTGTAATGTAGCACAGCGTGCTTTCTCAGACCTTGAACTCAAACCATTGTGTTGCCCCGCCCAAAATATATCATTAAATGGTTCAATTAATATCGTAAACATGCTGGTGACTATTCGACAAATGGCCCTAAATGATGACTATTGGTCAACTAGGAAAATTCTTAGTCAAGGGCAGCCCTAGTTCTGCACGTCAAGCTGGTCCTCTGTAACCTCAATGAGTTTTTCAGCATTGGAGACTCTCTTTAGCACAACCTTTTTTCCCCCTTCATAAGATCTTTTATGGAGTTCAGATCATCAGACTGTTGCTGAAACAACCATGAAGGATGCTGCAAAATGCAAGAGTGTGTAGACGTGATGTGAGAACATGTATAACAAAGCTTGATTGTTTAAACTTTAATTTGTATGCAATATTAACACACATGTGAGCTGGATATGGAGTCACAGAAAATCAACCACAGATCAGTTGATGAGGCTTTTTTTTTTTTTTTTTTTGGCTCTATTGTGCAGGTCTATCATTTTTCATACCCACTTTACATAACACCGCAGCCACTTCAGTATGACGAAAGCCTCGACTGCTGCGTTCCCAAGGAATGCAGCCATCGAGGCTTTAGTTATATTGAAGTGGTTGTGGTTCCATCTAAAGACCTCTTCATGTGCTGATTCATGATCGCCCCTTCCCCAAGTAAATGTTCAAATACAAGTTGCAGATGTCTCCACATTTGTGGATATTTTTTTTCCTTACTTCACATTCAGAACATGTGTGTGTGAATATTTTCTGGATTAAAATTTCAACATACAAGGTCATGTTTTTTCTACAAGCTCTTGTGTGTTTCTTTTTTTCTCTGTGACTTCAAATTCAGCTGAGACGTGTGAATATTTTATTCAAGTGAAAATTTTAACATAGGTTCAGATTTTTGTTCTACAAGTTCTCACATCCAGTGAAGTCGAGCTCATTGTAGTGGGCATACTGCGGTGTGTGAAATATGCCTCATGCATTCAGACAGTCTCCAGAAGTATATGATTTAACTGTGTTCCCATTGTGTTAGAATCGTAAACAGGAATCACACTTAATCATAATATCACAGTGCAGTACTTGGAGAATCGCAATACATACACATATACAAGCACACCATCCTAGCCCTCCTGTATTTACGGCCCTTCATCAGTTCATACTGTCACTTTAGGTTCACAGTGACTTGCAATGTCCTTTAACGACGGCATGATACGCGGCCAGTCACTGTATAGTTTAACCGCGCACAGTAGCATCAGGGGGAATCACAGCGGGCAAGAAGGAAAGTGAAGGCGGTGAAAGTCCGGTGAGGCAGGCGGAAGTGGTGGCGGATGGGTCCAACAAACACTGACCTTCACCTGGGAGAGTGTGTTTGTGTCCTGTGAGATTACAAAGCCAGACCCTGTTCTTCTTTCCGAAACCTAACGTGTGTTTGTTGTTGGAAAAACAATGTCAATTTGCAGTATTGTACTGGTTTAGGGCCCTTATTTTGAAAGAGAATACATGAACACAATAAAGTTCCTGTGAAAACAGAAGTGTATTTTGAAAGAAGACAATGCATGTAACAGGGATAACTTGACACAGCGTCCCAGAACACCAACAACCAACACACCCAGGGTACCTTGCATGTCATATCTGGACGTGGAAGGTCCATGACCAAATGTTAATATATGACGATGCAAAAAAAAAAAAAAAATACAAACTGTTCATTGGTAGGTCTCGGTCACAGTCAAACTCAAAGCCCCTGCAGGCATATGACTTTACTTGAGGAGCTGCAGTTTATCCATGACTGAATGGAAACCTACACTGCACATTTATTACTACTACTTGACAACTTTACTGCTGATTTCCTGTCTGTTCTGATCACCAATACCTGTCCACTGTGAGCACATCTCTCTTTCTCTCTGTCTTTTTGTCAAGCTCAACTAATGCACTCACTATACAATGAGCTCAGCAAGTGGGGGCAAGGAAAGTCAGTAAGATTCTTTCTTTCAGTGTTTTGTTCAGTTTGCTGTCCCATCTCTTTACCCTGAATTTGCAATTTGTAAAAGTTCTGTCACAAGACTATGTTTATTATGCATCTTTTTGTATTTTAAGAGGCTATACAAAAATCCTGGAGCTTTCCCAGTGGGTATACAAAGTATACCAACAAATCATGTAGACTGCATCACTGCTGTCATTGTATTTTACAAGCTCTCGTATTTTGTGTTGCGACCTAGAAATATTCAACATTATAAACTAAATGAAAATGTCATGCATAAGTCATGTCCAGCAGAACACATTTTAATTTCATTTTTGTTAAATATTTTGTTAATCATTCTGCCTTAGTTTAGTTTAGTATACAGACAGAGGGTTTGCTAACTGTGAGCTTCAAGCCGTCAAACCTGATCCAGAAGGTCTTGGACCCAAGAAGGTTGTTCCTCCATTGTCAATCTTGCTTCAAGTTCTTTCACAGTTTATCTAGTTTCTCTGCAGTTCCTGACATTCATACATCTCAATTTCAAAGAGCTTTATTGTTGATTTTTTTTCTTAGTGAGCTTGGGGTTTGGCTGGTAGCACATTACATCTGTTTGGGGAATATAGATTGGCAAAATTAGCATCAAAGTGGTTCGACTGTTTCTTAAAAGCTTGCTGGGATCTTATGTTTTGCCAGAAAAGTAAAATTTTGTCACTTAATTAAAAATCACATTACAAGAAAACAGAATGGATTGCAGGAAGAATAAAGGCACAGTGTCGGGGTGAAGAAGGAAGAAGTGAATAAAGACAGAAAGCAGAGTGTGTATGTCGTCAGGCTAAAATAAAAAGTATCGACCAGACAGCTTCTTGCTGAGTGAGATGGGCAATAACTCAGTAGGCCTTCCCTTTCATAGGGGGGTGCTTTCTTTTACTAACCCTGGGTATTTTATGCTGAAAATGAACTCATCTCCAAGAGAAGGAAAGTCAATTCTCCCTGCTTAATTCAAAGTGGAAACAGACAACTTTCAACTTCCCCCCCTAGTATTTCCTATCATTGGTGGCGCCGCTGTCGCAAAGACAACCACAACACTTTTTGTTTTCCTCAAAGTCTGGCAACTACCAGCAACACGGGACACAGTGCATTTTGTTTTCCCCAGTCGCTTTGGCTGTTCCACCATCGGCCATTTCCACTACAGGGGATAGTAATTGCAAAGAACTTACTTTGCCACTTTTTGGTAACTGGGGATAGCTATCAATAGCTCCTGAGAAAAATAAAAAGCTATCCTCGTCCTGTTTTGGAAACACCGTGGTGGCAGTCGAAACACTGATGGTGTTATTTTTCTATTCATATCAATATCAACATTTACTTCACATTGATATATTTCTATTTAAGCCAGCGTTTGTAGCACTGGGTTAGGGGAGAGATGGAACATGAGACAGCCATCGGAGAAATAAGTCAGAGAAACCTTTCATGTGGCATGTTGTAAAGAGCGGAAAGATGACAGTGAAAGCAGAGCTTTTAATCAAGAACAGACATGTTCATTCTTCCCACGGGCAGAACAAAACCAGTATGTCTCATCATATGTTCAGAAACCGTGGTGATTATTACACATGGCAATGTGGAGCACCACTTGGAGACAAAGCACAGAGCATCTTTTGAGTGAACATACCCACTCAAATCCACATTGTGGACACAGAAAATGAAATGTGTTACATAGCATTGAATCACTGAATCATAATGCAGGAGCTTAACAAATCGCCTACTGGTATGCCTGTAACTGCCTGCTCACTGTAAGAGGCACTGAGAGAGAAATGAGGAGGAAAATGCAAAGAAAAAACAGACGATCTGTTGATCTCCATCACAGATCTCTTCTTCAGTCGTATTGGTGCTGCTGCTCTCGTCACCAGTGGCCCGCAAGCTCAACCGTGGCGCTTTGTATAGAATATAAATTGTGAAAATTCATCTGCCCCAACAGATTGAATTTTGGATTGAATTGGACCGAATCTTGCTGTACCATTGTAAATCAGCTGAATCTTACGTATTCTGGCGCGTTCTCCTTGTCAAGTTTGAAAATTTAATTTCTGAGTCTCTGAGTCGGTGAATGCCTTGCAGCTTTCCACCCTGAGTGTGTCCTATTTTTGCATGAATCCACATTTCTTTGGAAATAAACGGTCCGATAGCGACATACCAAACTGAGCCAAATTGATTTGGCTCGCCCTCAAGAAAATCACATTTCAGCATGCTGTTTTGATTGTTTGAACAACATAAGGAATAGCTAAAGCATGCACAACTTTTCTTGGACACAAAACATATTTAACGTGAATAATTAGCCTGAAAAAGTCTACAAGAGACAAAAACAAATTCACATTAAGACCACTGATGAGAAAGGAGACGCCATTCACCTTTGATCCCCGAGGTTGTTGACGGCTTTAGCTTGAGGCTTTCATCACACATATCATTGTATTGGCAGATGGTGCTGTATGTGAAATTAGTTTTGACGGCTCTGATGACACTCTCTGCATAAATGTGTCCCTTCAATTCTGGCTGGAGAGGCCTAATAATCTTGGAATAAGGGAGAGACATTCACAATTTTGTGTATATTCCCTGGCAGTAATGAGGATGTTTTGGCCGGCGGCCTCTCTGCTATAAGGCTGTGTGTGAAATATTGTTGCAGGGGAGACAGAGAGCTGTGGTGACTGGAAGCATCCTTACTGTATGTGTGTGCTCAGTGTGGTAGGTGGGAGGGTTTTTCCACTGACTACAGCTGGAGCAAGGCAGACGGAAATAAATTGATGACCCCAAACTCATATTTGTTTGTGGAATTTGGGATGGGCTGGCTAAAACCTGCTGGCCGTGGTGGGGAATTGCCAGAAATCAGCCATTACCATATTTCACTGTGTTTGGGCCATGGTACTAATGGGCTGTGCAAGGATCATTGCAGCAGGAAATAGAAATAGGATCCAGCAAAGAAAAATGGAATATAAAATGAATTTATACATCAGCCCAGCCACAAATACCATAATACTGGCGCTTATAATTTCCATTTTGTTGAGGCTGCCACAGAAATGTCTTTCTGTTTTGTTAATTTCTTTCAGGCTAGTTTGTTTTGTTTTGTTGTAATTTGAGATGGAGGGTGTTCACATTGTCCCACCAGATTTGTTTGTTGGGACAACATAATCCAAATAATGGTAACATTTAAAGTCCATCCATCCATCCAGCCAGCCAGCCCTCCATCCCTCCATCCCTCCATCCATCCATCCATCAGTCCATCCATCCACCCACCCACCCATCCATCCATCCAGCCAGCCATCCATCCATCCATCAGTCCATCCATCCATCCATCCATCCATCCATCCATCCATCCATCCAGCCAGCCATCCAGCCAGTCAGCCAGTCAGTCCTCCATCATTCATCATCCATCCATCCATCCATCCATCCAGCCATCCATCCAGCCAGCCAGCCAGCCAGCCAGTCAGCCAGTCAGTCCTCCATCATTCATCATCCATCCATCCATCCACCCACCCATCCATCCATCCATCCATCCATCCATCCATCCATCCATCCATCCATCCATCAGTCCATCCATCCATCAGTCCATCCAGCCAGCCACCCAACCCTCCATGCATCCATGCATCCACCCACCCATCCATCAGTCCATCCATCCATCACCTAGGTCAGGGTCACAATGGCAGCAAAGCAAAGATGTCTGACCCCATTCGTACTGATGAGGCCAGAAATCCTGCCAAAGAAAATTATTTTGTTTTGTTGTCTGCTCGGCAGATTCTGTAAATCACATGTCCTGTGTTCTGTTGTAGAAAAAAAAAACAGAAACCAAAATCATTAAATGTATATTTTATACCCCCTATATTTGCATTCATTTGTCAGTATATAGTTAATTAGATGAAGAAACTGTTTCCTTACAGTCAGTGAAATCTCAACATAAAGCAGCAACATCAGTGTTTTATCATAAGCAGATGGTCACAATGACTAAGATCCAGACAGCAGCCAGCTACACAACACTAGAGCCTAAGGCTTAGAACAACAACCCACATGAGCTTTCCCGCTAAAGTCTCCTTCTTATCTAACATACATTGTCCTGCATGTTGTTGAACAACTGACCGAACACTCACTGTGGAAAAGTGCACTGCTAATATCACTTTGCAGGCTGCACGGCTAATAAGCTGATCAGCCACAGCACATTAAACAGCATATGAACTTACCTGCAAATGCCACAACAGCCTGTTTAGATGCTACTGTAGTTCTCAGGCTGCATTCGCACCAAACCTGCCGTCACAGTGATTAGCCACATGGTTGTACAGTGGTGTGGAAGTAACAAATAAAAACGGCCCATTGGTGAGGGTGTGGAGGGCGGAGAGAGAGCCAATCTCCCAATCACAGCAACTGAGTCATTGTCTTTGGTAAGTTTGTTCAGTTCAGTTGTCAAAAGATGTGCAGGATTCATTTTTATTAATATTACTGTAGTATCTTTACTGCCACGAAAGACACAGGTGCACATCTAGGCACACAAGCAAACTCTTGTATAGAATAGTTCGCACAAGCTGTTAAGGGGAGCAACTGTAGCTTGGGAGTTAGAAAGAGCTGCCCATTAATTCAAGGTCCGATGGTTCAATCCCTGGTTTGCATGTCAAAGTATCCAAAGTACCGAACCCTAAATTGCTTGAGGGCTCTGTCATTGTTGTGTGTGTATGTGTGCGTGTGTGTGTGTGTGATTGTTTAAACTGAGTACCATGTTAGCAGAGAAGCCTCAGCCACCAGTGTGTGAATGTGACATGTAGTGTGAAAGCATTTTGAGTGGTTGCAATGGTAAATGGTCACTACACAAGTGCAAGTCCATTTACTTTTTACTTACTATAATACTTAATGGTAAATGATGTGGACATCTTTCCGGTCCGATAGCTAGTTATGTGATTAGCCACCACAGCGTGACGGCGGGTTACATTCCTCCAAAAGTCGAATCTGTTTCAGCTCCCTGCAGCCTCTGCACCGCAGCCTGTAGACACACTACCCACATGACATTAGTGTGAATGAAGCCTTAAGTGGGATTTATACTTCTGTGCTGAATTAACGCCATACCTATAGTATAAGCTCTGCATTGAGATAGAGCCTACGCCCTTCCCTGTGCCGTAGCCTGACATGCACCTCCCTAGGAATGTAACTAAATGTTGCGGTGATGCAGCCCCCCTGTTTATTTTTGTAAGCTGAAACCATTTCCCTCAGTGGAAATTAAGCTTTTATTTACTTTAATTTCACATTTAAGAAACAAGAAATTGTGACCCCCCACAAAATAGCATCATAAGTCTTGTGTGTGATTTATCCTGGCTTCATATGAGCAGAGGAAATCTTCGCTCTTCGCTAGGCTAATTCATACAATGTAAAATGCCATAGGCTTGTGCTAATATCATTAACATCTTGTATTTGTGGGACAAAAGTGTGTCTGTGAATGCTGCGAGTTATAGTGAAGCTGATTTGTGTACTTGTGTTTGAAATTGTCTCTATTAAGTCATGTGTAATGTGTGTTTTGGGGTGTGTTTTGAATCAACTAAACTTTACAGAAACCTCCATCGCCGACTAGTGTTAGGTGTAACTGCAGAGTGACACAGACACACCACTGCACAAGCATGAATGCTCACAATGGCATAGGCCATGTGCGTAGGCTACAGCGTGGGTTGTGCATAGAGCTGATGCACAAGTATAAATCTGCCCTCACTCTTCAGCACCACAGATCACAACACAGTGTCTGCCCATGGCTTGTAAGCTAGCAGTGAATGCTTGCTTACTTTGGCCATTGTTCCTCAACTGTGCCTCAGCCTGCCAGCGTCTGTCAATCAAACACTGACACTGACATGCCACTCATGCACCTGACTCATTACATTTACACTTTATTGCTACAAAGAATGCAGCTCTTGACTACAATAAGGCCAAGTATGTAGGAAGAATACATTCAATAAATGCAACAACTCAATGCAGAATAATAAGTGAAATTCTTTGGGAGAAAAACACACTCAAGACAGTAAAAGTGCATCTGGTCCTAAAAGGTGAAACAGCTCCGAATGTAGAAAGCCTGCGGCGTAGGTCAGAGTCCAAAAGGCCTTAGTGCGCTCCAGCTGATGGAGGTCAACAGAGTGTGAATGGAGAGTCTGCATTTGGCCCCAGTAGGCCTGCAGCACCAGACACTCAGTGAAACAGGATCAGCTTTCACTGTACCAGATGGAATTTGGAGCTCATTCTCTTCTGGCTATGGGCCACAGCATGAGTGTACGGTGCGCGCATGTGTGCACGCATACACACACTTGTGCGTTTGTGTGTCGACTGCACCTTTCCACTCGTTTAACTCACTGCTGCTCTCTAGCCTTTCACTCAGCTCTGATTAAATTGCCAGTGTCCACATGAAGGCAGCTTTCTATTTCCTGCCGCTCAGAATTACACTGATCATCCCCTCATCCGTGTGACCCTGTTTTACACCTGCGTCTGCTGACTATAGTTGTACTATACTGCCTCTTCATGAGTTTAATAAAGGTTATTTAAAGGTTTTATTCAGTTTATCCTAAAGGACGGACTACTAATTTTTCGTTTTGCTGCCTGAAGTACCTGATTACTTCCTTTTCCTGTTCTAAAATGTCCTCTTTATTTAATTTCATTACACCCTCATCTGGTTCTTCTCCCTGCAGCTAAAGAGCAAATGACAGTATGCAGTACAAAAACTCCTGTATGCTCTTAACACTCAGCAGCAGGTCAGTGTGCCATTATTACCTCCAAGGTGAAGAGTTGGCTCTAAGAATAGCTGAATGGCTACGACATTATATTTAACTTTTATGGCTGACACAGGGGGTAAACCTGCTGTAAGTACACTGCTGGCACAAGTATGTATTTTGAATGAAAGCATCGCCTAACTAGTATTTTCAATTTTTCATTTCAAGGATATTTCTTTTCTAACTGAATGCATTTAATGCTTTTTGTTAAGATGCTACACATCCGGAACCTGTGACAGACTATCACCTCTGCAGCCACCCACACAGTAATTTCACGGTTAGAGAAGCTTGTCTCTGTGTTTGTTTGTATGTGACTGGGTGGCCACATGCATGCACAGCAGGCACACTGGAGTGAAGATTACTTATTTTCCTGTTTCTGTGCTTCTGCTCTTCAGAGCAGTTCTTCATTACGATAAAAGTGATCAATAGAGGGGTTCATTTCAAAGAAAACCACAGAAGGTGAGAAATTGTGGAAAGTGAACCACCTGTTTTTGCAGGATTTAAAATCTGCACCAAACCTATTTTTCAATTATAGTTTGAACGTATCAGTCTTCAATTTTCGATTCATAATTGAAAGTCATATGCACAGGCTGCGTCAGAAAATAAATGTATTGTTGGTTTGAATGTTAACGGTAGAGTTAATTTTTTACACGCACACGCACACACACACACACACACACACACACACACACACACACACACACACATACACACACACACACACATATTCACTTACTAGCATGATAAATAAAAGGGATGTAAAAAGTATTGACTCTCCCTTTGAAGCCGTCCTATAGTCTGAAAATGTGTCCAGTCCTTCATTATTTATATTCCTTTCGAGCAGGGGTAGGCAACCTGCAGCTCTGGAGCCACATGCAGCTCTTTAGCCTCTCTCCAGTGGCTCCCTGTGGGTTTACAAAAATAAATTCATATGGAAATGAATAGTGTTTTTACATATTTGAATTTTTTTTAACATTTTGTTTCCTATGTCTACGACTTGGCTCCTTTTTCTCTAGAAGTTGCTGAGGTCATGTCTAAATGAACCTCAGTAGTGGTGGCTAGTCTTGAATCTCCCTAGCGAGGCTAGCTATGGAGTCCAAAAAATGTAAAAGTCTCGGAGGAACATAGAGACATTTATAATGGGTGGACAGATTCTTTTGCTTTCACCACCAGCTTTTATCAAATGTTCATAAATAGCCCACTGCTGACTAGCCATCTTGTCCTAAAACATATTATTGAATGCTAATTTATAACTACTAGTAATGTTCGTAGGCTTTTTTAGACACAATAGTCTGTGTTACTTTCATAACAAGACTCAAATATGTTTTGCAACTTGGCAGATTTTTTATTTATTTTTTAATTTTTGATAGTAAAGGTTGCCTCCCCCTGCTTTAGAACGTAAGGGTCCACAGATCCAAAGAGTCAAGAATCAAATGGTTTTTCAGTAAATTATGTGAAGCCTGAATAGAATTATAGCTTTTGATTTACTGGTCCAGTCACGTCCCAACTCTCACCTATGGTCATGAGCTCTGGGTAGTGACCGCATGAGATCGCAGATACAAGCAGCTGAAATGAGTTTCCTCCGTGGGGTGGCTGGGCTCAGCCTTAAAGATAGGGTGAGGAACTCGGACATCTGGGGGGAGCTCGGAGTACAGCCGCTGCTCCTTTGTGTCAAAAGAGGTCAGTTGAGTTGGTTCAGGCATCTGATCAGGATGCCTCCTGGGCGCCTCCCTTTGGAGGCACGTCCCACTGGTAGGAGGCCCCGGGGCAGACCCAGAACATGCTGGAGGGATTACATATCTCATCTGGCCTGGCAATGTCTTGGGGTCCCCCAGGAGGAGCTGGAAAGAGTTCCTGGGGAGAGGGACGTCTGGGGTGCTTGGCCTGCTGCCCCCACGACCCAGCCCCGGGTAAAGGGATGAAAATGGATGAAGATGCATGAAAATGGATGGATGGATAGAATGGACTTTCCATCCTTGCTATTTCCAGACAACCTCAAGCATCCCGCTTAAAACAGTCATTAGGTTAAAATGCATCCTGCATGACGATATTTATTGCGCGGGCCATGCTATTAAAAGAATAGATATGCTAACATAAACTATTCAGTTTCTATGATGATATATAAATATATACAAATAAAAAAAATTAGACTGTTTTAGATTTTTGTCCCTCGTCTATGCTGAAGCTCAATAAAACAAATTATACATTCCCAAGCCAGGACTACAGATAGTCTTCACCAAAAATATAATTTTAAGGTTCTTTTTTTTCCCCTTCCCAACAGCAGTTCATCCAGCTGCCACACCAAAGTAGCCTCTGTGACCAGCAGGGAATTGCTTGTACTATCCAAGTACTGTTATCCCTGCTATTTATCTCATTGTCTTTATAAATTGTACCTTTCTGATAGATTCAGTCTATTTCCTTCAGCAAAAAGGTCGGCACAACTTGTACCTCGTTCATACTGAACTTGTGCTGTTGAAAATTACCTGTGCAGTTGTCGCTCCCAGCTCCATATTTCATACTTGGTGAGTGTTCAATATATCATGCCCAAAAATAAGAAGATTTGCACAGGAGTATCACCAGCAGCTAATCCATGTAATGTCCAATTACTGTGGCTAATTTGTAAAGTGATGATTACTGTTCAAATTAGGAATGTGGCATATTCACACTTTGGGACTTTGCAATTATCACAACTCATTAGATGTCCCCAAACACGGTAAAACTGTGTGAATAACTAAAACAATAACCTCAGCCTTTGTGTCTTTCTCCTGCCTCCTTTCTATTCATTTTGCCGAGGTGGCTTTCTCCCCTTGTTCGTTTTAGATTCATTTAATCTTGGATCCATTATGGGTACATCATTTCTTGGGCAGCATTGTAAGTAAGAACTAAAGAGGCTTACCTTAAAGCAGAAATATCTGGTTTCATACCTGACTGAGAAAACAGCTCATCAGCTGCAAGGTTGACATGTGCTTTGGTGCAGAGAATTTTAAGTAGGGTAAATAATTTATATGGTACAGTTTCTTGCATCCTGTTTAAGAAGAAGGATTCTTATTTTCTCCCAAGTGATAATGACATTCTTTGCAGTATTGCTTAATTGTGGAGCTGCCAGAGGGCTGTATCCCTCTATTAAGGGTTGTGTTCTTTTGTTACTTTCATTTTTCGCTGCTGTTGTTTTCTCTCTCATTCCCTCTCCCCAGCTGTCTCTCTCTTCAGCGCCTCACCAGTTTTTACATGTGAAGCTGTTTTTATTTTTTACCCCCGTGTGTCTCAGCTGCTGATTTACAGCCTTTCCTTTGTTTGCGGTTTGTACCAAACTTATTGCGGAGTCACGTCCTTGTGAAAAAGTCCATAAAATTTCAATTATGATAAAATGGCAGAAGTAGTTGTTTTCTTGTGGGTTGCATTTGAAAAGGTGAAGGATCAGTTCAATCAATTTCATCTAATTAAATTCATGACTGATTTATTGTTCGCAGGCTCTTGCAGATATTGCAATATGGAGATAATGATCGCAAGGAAATTGCTACTTGTTGCTGCCTTCGACCGAGACCTTTTATGTTGCACAATGTGTTCAGCATGAAATACAATCCAGATAGAGTACAGTTTACTGTCCGAAAGGAAATGTAGGGGAAGTCAGAAAAAAAGTAAGGAAATTGTGTGTACTGCATATAGTAGTTGGAATAGAAAAAAGTCAAGTTAACAACATTCACACTTTGTGAATTAAATAAATAATTTGCTCAGCTGAGGCTGACAGCCACTGATACTCCTACCTCACCGTCCATACACTAATGTATGTTAAAGTTACAACACATACGGACACCATGTAGTTATGTCACTCCACAAAGTGAGATGATCAATCAATCAATTTTATTTATAAAGCCCAATATCACAAATCACAATTTGCCTCACAGGGCTTTACAGCATACAACATCCCTCTGTCCTTAGGACCCTCATAGCTGATAAGGAGAAACTCCCCCAAAAAAAACCTTTAACGGGGGAAAAAACAGTAGAAACCTCAGGAAGAGCAACAGAGGAGGGATCCCTCTTCCAGGACGGACAGACGTGCAATAGATGACATACAGAACAGATCAACATAATAAATTAACAGTAATCCATATGACACAATGAGACAGAAAGAGAGAGAGACGGAGAGAGAGATGCAGGACAGAAGATAATGTCAATAGCTTACATCAACATTAATAAAAGTAATAATATTATAATTATGATTGTGGCTATTGTGGTACAATATGTTGAAAGTAGAAGAGATGAGTAGATGAGATGTATTCTGCACACTTGGGTACAGACAACAAAAACTACTGTGATTACAATGTGGAGGAACAAAAAAAAGTGTTCCCGTAATTTGTGTGAACGTGCATCCTTGTGCAGAACAAAGGCTCCAGCTTATGAACTCCCATATAGGGGAAAATAACAGGGGATCACAAAAACTTAGGTGCCTTGTTCAGCTATCCCACTGAGACACTGTATGTCCATCAGATCATAATTGATCTATACACTAGTAGGGCTGATACTTTAGTGTCAGTTGGTTGATATGCTCTTGTCCAACCAAATTCTCATTGTACAGAAAATGTCTGCTGTTGCATTTTAATAAGGTTGTGTGTCCACCAAAGGTTTCATCCCAGCTGAAAATGCCAGGCGTTTTTCTGAAAGCACCCAGCTGGGAGAACTAGAGCATGGTGGTGGTGCAGTGTTTTTTCAGCTGAGATGCTTTGGTTGTGTCTGGTTGCTATGATACAGAATATTCAAGGAAGTAAAAATGTCAGCACTCGGTAGAGTACTTGCTCTTACTCTTGTTCTGGATTAAGGGAAGACTGAAAGACTTAGGGAGAGAGGACAGACCTGCAGCATGTCCTAGGCTATTATTTTCTGCTCCATTGTTGTTGTGGCTCAGCACTTGGTATATGTCCTTGATATTTGTCCACTGTGATTGGATGGCTGGGTGAAGTGGTTGCAAGTGCAGAGTTTTACCCACGAGTTTTACATTTTTCAGCTCTCGAAGATCGGAGAAAAAACCTTAACGTGCAGCACTTAGTGCAGAATAGACGCTCAGCGCCTCGTCACACTGCAAAAATAAGTAAATAAATAATTAAAATTTTAAAAGAGAAAAAAACACTTCCATCTGCCTGTTCATATTCTGTCTCCATGTACAGTCATTTTCGGGTAATTTACAGTGGCACAACAACAAAGGAGGAGAGATTTTTCCTCATCCTTCACCCCTGTGAAAATCAAAGTCTGCTTGATAAAGGATGTGGATCTAGATGTTTCTGGATTTAAATCCTCCGATAATCCCACAGTGCATGTGATCTCATTCGTGTGAGATCACAAAAAGCCTAATTTTTTGGCACTCCTTGCGTCCATCTGCGAGTGTCTTGCCTTGATACGATGACACACGGGTCAAAAATTCTGTCGTTCTCCTGGCCAATCCTGTGTCTGTGTGTGTGGAAAAGTTTTATTTTATTATTATTGCCTTTTATCTGCCTCAACAGCTGTGTTGTCTTTGATAAAGCAGAGAAGTGGGGCTTTTTCAATGCGTAATTGTCCACTGCCACTGAGGAATAGATAACTTTGAGTCAAATCCTGTGGAGTGAGGAGGCTTTCTCACAATGAGCCCATATCCCTGTATTACTCAACCACATATCCTCATATTCCTTCTAAGCATATGTGAGGATTGTGTGACTTTCAGCTCTTTCCATCACTGTTCCAGATGTGAAAAGGATAAGGGGGAAAGGTCACTGTTAAGTGCTCCAGGATATCTGCACCAGGTGGCAAACTTTTAAATGCCACCTAGAATTGGACACAAGTTAAAACCCAGAATAAAGCCGTAAAGTCAAGATTTATTTACAAAAGCCTTCACCACACTTACTTTCAGCTCCTGCTTCCGCTCCACGGCCTTTCGCCTGGTTTTAATAAGGTCTGATGACAGAATCAGCTGTCCATGACCGTACAGCCAAACACACTTGGGAATATACAGTATGTGGGGAACTCTGCTTCTTTCTTGTGCACTTTTGAATGATATCAGATTGCATTTCTGTCCACATTTATTCTTTAAATGGACAGTCCACTCTCTGAGGGTTGAAGAGGTTATCATTTCTATGATAATAACTACTCAGTGACATGACAAATGAAATAAATGATAATGGATTTTGACTTCATAGTGGTTATAGTATATCAAACTGATGAGATAACGTTTTTGAAGTGGTTGTTCGTCATTCATCACATTGAACGTTCATTGGTCCACTCTGTGTTCCCTACATGTAATTGTCTATAGTGTGTAATGTACAACCATGCTTTGCATTATGATAAATATATGTACTCCACTGGAAAATTTTAATCTATACTTGTTTGCTGTCAGGTGTTTCATTAACTCAATCTAATGTGTGTGTGTGTGTGTGTGTGTGATTGTTTTTTTGTATTAATTACATTGTGGGGACCTGCCTAAGCAGTGACGTTATGGGGACTTACCCCTTATTGGGGTCAAAAGAGGTCCTCAGAAAGTTGTCCACTGAGTTCAAGGTTTAAGCTTGGTTTTTGGTTAAGCTTGAAAAGGTCAACAATTTGGGAAATACACTTATTCACTTTCTTGATGAAAAAGAAATTAGTTTTTCTGCCCCTTAAGTATGAGCTAGAGCAAGGACAGGATTAGCTTAGCTTAGCATAAAGGCTGGAACTGGGGGAAACAAATTTAAAAAATCTTCCAACCCATAATACCTAAAAACTTGACAAATCAACACATTGTATCTCATTTGTTAAATCTGCAAAAACACAGTGATTTTATGGCATCTTCTCATTTCTGTTTAGATGGCATCGCACCTCCTTCTGTATGATGAAAGTGGGCTGCCAGATGATAAGACCCAATTATTGGCTGCCCGCCTACTGCTGCAAGAAGCACTTGCATTGGCACACAAGAACTTGGGTGCTGGCCCAAAGAAGCGTCTTATAGCTGGGCCCCCTGTGAAACAACACAGCTTGAGTTCATCAACTGCTTTGACCACCACCCTTGCCAAAAAATCATTGAGGAACTGTTCCCCCTCTCATCCCTCTCTTTAGTGGTAGGATATTGGGTTTCGATGCCCCTCTTCTTCCTTTATGTCTATGTCTGTTCACATGGGTATGCCTAGCCTGTGTTTATCTTTCCTTACTAACAGTCTGGCTGAATCAAAGTTGCTACAGCTGTTAAAGGGAAACTTAAGCAATTTTCATCTAGCTCAGTCATCACAGTGCGGGCAGTGTGTGCAGACGAACAGCGTTTGCAAGCAGAAGTGCAGCGCACCTCCGCCACACATACTGCAAGAAGAGAAGAGTTTCTCTTTAACTGCCCATATCACCATATTTCAAGCTTCTGTTGCTGTCATTATTGAAGAGACAGACCTTCAGTGGCTGGAATTGCCCCCCAGCTCCCGGCTGGATCAACAAATTTTCCGGCCTTGTAGTCTACGAGCAGTGGGGAGCGAGGTGGATGGACATCAGATTACATCCATGAGTGCGCTACCTAGTTAGCAACGGGCTCTTACAATGGCGCTGGCTTGCAGTGGGCTGGCTTGCATGGTCTGGCCTTGTCTGGCAGCCTGCTTTTGTTGTGCACAAGTGGGCATGGTTTCACCTGAAGTGGGTTGTAAAAATGGAAACCAGCGTGCATGTGTTCTGTCTGTCTTTTTCTGCAAGTTGTAAGAGAACAGGAAACACTAAACTGCCTGTAGGTGTACATTTAATTGTCACTGTGGTGTGTTGGCTATATTTATTAGCTTTGTTATAGACTGGTAGGCTATATACTTCTCTATATTCACACCTAAGGGCTGTCCAATTTAATCATTTACTGAGCTTCTTTTACTGCTAATGTGGGACCTGAGGCTAAAATGCCTTGCTTAAGGGCACCTCAAGGGCCCACATTTACCCTAACTGCGTTTACCTCTTCCCCAACAATGGAGTCTAAAGCATATTCTGCTTTTTCTGTCAGACTGAACGCTATGTCACCCATTATTACTTATAATTGCTGCACGCTAACTGTATGCCCTGCAGTATCTCTTTTTAATTGCCTTTTCAACCCCAAAATGATGAATTTATGACTGGTAGGAAAATTGCAAATAAATCAAATAATAAGTGAGGAGTCATGAATGTTAATTGGTTGCTCGTTTGACCCCGTATGACTGTGATGTATGTTGCAGGGCTTGACATTCTGGTTTGACTCCCCGTATGCCTTAGCTCCCAAAAGGTTGTGAATAACCCACCACCAGCTCCCAGAATTATTAATGAAAAAGAGTGAGGTGAAAAACCTTCTCCCTGCAGGCACTCCCGAGGTGTGATGTTCACTTGTTTTTATTGTTGCCATTTGTTTTTACAAGTCGTTCTGGATGAGGCTGTCTGCTAAATGCCTTGACTGTAAATCCTAAAGGTAGCAAGAATGGCTCCTGACCTGGTAAAACAGTGCTGAGTCCAGTGCTGCTGTAGTTTCAGAGGGGAAAAGAGAGATAGAAGTAGCAAAGATGAATTATTGTTATAAACTGAGGGGAAGGCACATGCACACATACAAGGGTACACAATTGCTTTGACTAATTGTCTTTAAACATGTTTTCTAGCTTTTTTGTAACGTGCGTTTCTGGTCATTCTCTAAAGTGTTCTGCAGCTGAAAAATATCTGAGTGCCTTCAAGTGCATGGTTCAATTGTTTCACTCCTCTTAGTGGAGCTCCACAGTGGGGACACATCATCCCTGGTGCTTTTAAAACCACTTACCAACTTGTGCACTCTGTACACACAAAGTGTAAAACTTAACCATTAATTTTAGGCCGTCACATCCATGTGATGTTACCAGAGCTCTCTTATTGAGTATTTGTCTTGATCACACTCATCATCTTATCTTGTCCTCCATCTTTGCTTCCCATCTCTCTCTTTGTCTTCTGTCTATTTCTGTCTCAAATTGTTCCCCTGCATTTCTTTTTTCCCCATTTTTTAGTTGTTTGTCATCATGAGTATTTCCCTTTAGAGAGGGGGGATATAATAGATGGGGAAAGATAGAGAGGGCTGAAAGTAGGGAGACAGATAGGAAAAAATAGAAAATCACAGTGTGTACGCAGGGACTTAGTCATACATAGAGGAAGAATAATCATTTCAGCCAAACTGGCTATTGTATTGTATGTGCACTGGGTGGCTGTAGTGTTTGTTTAGAAGAGCATTTTCCCTCGAGGTCTCAGCTGGATGTTCCACAGTGCATGCAGGAATGCCAATTGGCCAATCGGACTGTGACAGAACACAGGGGGGTAACACTGGAGCTTTTGCCTGAGTCATTGGACAGCATCAGCAGGAGGGGTGGTTGTGGTGTCCCTCTTTTACTCTGCGCCTCCACCCCCCAATCTATCCTGTCTTTTTTTTGTCCCAGTTGCAGTCTTTGCCTGTTCTCACAGATAAAGAGCCCTGGTTCTCTGGACCACATGCAGAGTGAAGCAGCCAATGTTCCCCTAAAACACAAACTCCTTCACATTCATCGTCTCACGCTCCAAACTCTGGAACGTGGGCAGAGCTCTCTAAACAATGGCCTTGAATAACTGTCCCATTAGAAATGCAGACAGCTCCACTGTAATTGGAAAAGACCTCTAATGAGTGAGGCTGAATGCCTGACCATGGGCCACCAAGCCTGAAGCCCACAAGTCTGTATTGTATTTCTCTCTGAAGGGTTTGGCTGGGATAAATTTAGCACTGTATGTGCGGTGCACTTCTGTCACTAGTTATGTTAAAGTGGAATTTCCTGTCTTTTTACTACAGCAGTACAACATCATGGATTGCACATAAGTGAAAGAGAAACTGCAGTATTTGTAATTAAGAAAAAAAAGAGGCATTGCACATTAAAGGTTCAGTGTGTAAGATTTAGGGGCAAAAATGTCATATATGTTTTCATAAGTGTTTTCGTTTACATGGGGAGCAGGTCCTCGTCCACATAGATCACTATGTTGCACCATAATGTTTCTACAGTAGCCCAGAATGTTCAAACCAAACATTGGTTTTAGATAGGGCCCTCGCTCTGCAACAAGAATAGACTGACATTGAATAGATTTTTTTTTATTGTGAAACTTCTTTGTTTTGTGTTTTTACTGGTTTAAATCACCAGGTCCATTTGTTTTGGAGACCTCTGCTGATAATTTGACTCCCTGTAAAAACCTCCTGAATGTCTGTGTCAAAAGACGAGCACTCAAAGTTGAGCACGCATTAAGGTATCAGGGAGAAAGAGGGAAGCACACATTGGCAGGCTCTGTGCCATCCCGTGCCAAACAGGGTAAGAGAAACACTGTTTTGTACTGGGAAACTGCTTTACTCAGTGTTTTTACCGCTTTTAATCACCCGGTCTGTTTGTTTTGGAGAGGAGACCACTGCGCATGAGACAGTGAAGGAAATCTAACCAGGAGAAGTTTCAGCAATCTGCAGTCCAAGCTGCTAGATAACACTAAATCTCCCTAAATCTCACACACTGAATCTTTTAAAAGCTACACTCAAAGAAATTTGGTCTATTTTGACAGGTTTATGTATTTCAATGACATATAAAATGTGCATCTAATTGTAAAGTAATTCTAACAAACCAAAACATACCATTTATGTAAGGAAATCAAATTATACTCAAACTATAGCTCATAGACTTTCCCTTAATTACTTTAATAAAGTTTATGTTACTGTTAGTATCTAGAATATGTTAATGTTTAGCAACATATTTAAAATACATAGAATTTATAAGCTTTAATAAAGCAAATAAGGTCAATTCTGTGAGCTATAGAAATTATCACGGTCTGGTCATCTCAGCTTTGTTTGATTTCATTATATAAACTGTACCCAGTGTTTGGCAAGCTATTGGGAAAATGTAGTGAGCTAAGCTACCAGCTACTCAACATCAAAATAAAGTTTCACTATATTGAAGCTATAAACAGAGAAATGTAGCAAGCTAAGCTACTATGAAATGGCGAGACTAGCTTGCTATCTGCAAAGCTACTATTATTTTTTGATTTTATGTCGAATGAGTGTTTTCTCAGTGATAAGAAAAACTGTCAGCCAAGCAAATAGGCAAGGAAAAAATTCAGTTTTTAACCAATGTAAAGTGTCTTTGAGTGCCATGAAAAGCGCTGTATAAATAAAATGTATCATTACTATCATCATTATTATTATTATATTATATATATTATATTGTTTTCCTGGTAAAATAGCTCGTAACTATTGTGGACTCTACCGGCCTACTTAGTCAATTAATCAACTTTGCTACTGAAAAGCTATTTGACTCAAAAAGTAGTGCCATTACCACCATAATACTGACAAATGTAATTAGGTTTGTAATGTCGCTACTTGTAGTGTAGCTACTGCCCAACACTGATTGTGTCATTTTGGTTTATATTAGAATTACTTGACTCAATTGGATGAAATTTTTATATGCAATTTAAATTTGTAAAGAAAAAATGTTGAGTGTATCAATCAAACATTGCAAAAACAGACATTTTTTAAAACTTGTATTTAGTGAATTTAAGTTGCAAAGAAGATAAGTGCCTCCAAAAGGTATTATGAAAGCCAGGATCAGTGACAGACAAAGTGGTGTCTCTCCACAGTGGGTCCTATTCTGCTCATAATTGTCGGAGCGGCAGGAGACAAATGGCTCTTAATTGGTCGCATTTTCACTCTGTTTGTGTTCCTGTGACCTGCATCTTCCATATTGTAATTACACTGCCTTTTTCTATGCAACCAAATGGTGTAAGTGAGACACCAACTATGATTCCTAGATCAATCCCTTTATAACAGAATTGTTCTTCCTCTCAATGATCAGCCTTCTTTCTCTGCCAGCCACAGCAGAGCAGCAGTGGTTTCCTGCTTGCTCTGATATTACACGCCAGCCTCTCCACATTCAACAAAGAGTGAGGTCGCAACCTGTCTGAGCTTCATTCTGACTGGCAGGCATGATGGCCCTGCTGGGTTTCCTTTGGCAGGAGAAGTCTGCGTTTAATCTGGCTTTGACAAAGCAGAGCTGGGAATACACATTTTCTGACCCAAATAAGACGCAAGCAGCGAAAGATAGCAAAGCAGTAACGGAACCGTGACACTGACCCCTCTGTCTTTTCTACTGAGAGTAGTGTGTAATAATATTTGTGTGCTTTTTCAGTGTACTGACAGTTGTACTGACCCACTGACCACTGCGCTATATTTATATAATTATAGTATAAACACACTTTGTTGTAGTTAAATTTGTTCAGATAATTCCTCATGACAAATTCTTGTGTCAGTGAAACAGGATAGGAAAAGCTAAAATACCTGTCCCACGTTTGAGTGAGTAACTACTCTCATGCAGAGTAGAGCTGGTAGTGAAGGGTCTGTTGATGTGCACCTCTGAATAAACTGAACTTGGAGCTTTTTTTAGGTTTGAGTTTTCTTGCTTCAAGCTGTCTTGTCATTTAAATGTTTAGGCTACCTTAACTAGAACTGCATCATTCATGTTTAACGTTTCAATATGAACATTATTCTCACACATAAGCACTACCGTTATAGTTATGAAATCTAAAAATACAATGTTTTGGTGTGCATTTACTTGTTAAAAGGAGCAGTGTGTTGGATTTGGCGGCATCTTGTGGTGAGGATTGCAGACTGCAGTAGGCTGAAACTTCTCCAACATGCAAAGCATGAACTTCTGGTTGGGATTCCTTCAATGTTATTTGTTCTGCAGGTTTGTACTGTGAGCCAAATTATGAAGACCTGCTCCCTGTGTAGATATAAATGGCTCATATTAAAGTAACAAAACATGATGTGTTTGCTGAAGGTGGCAGTGCTGTTTGGGCTGAGAAAGCCACGTGTCAGTAAGGTAAAGGAGGTTGTTGGGTTGGTGCAGAGAGCAGTGAGACCTGGCATTAGGGGAGTGTCTCTGGGACGCCAGAGGTCACTGTCTAGCCTCCTGGAGGTGTCGTGGGACCAACTAGACGAGACACCGGTGAAAGGAGGTTCCCACCCGATGACCCCAAAGACATGTTAGTTATCACTGCTCACTGGTCTGTATAGTTAAGCCTTGCCATAATAGCTTATCAGAGGGCTTAGGAGGTTATTCACTGAGTGTGGATCCTTTCTCTAGAGCACAAACTTATTTAAATGAACTTCAGGTGATTAAAGAAAAACATACTTGTATGCCATTTCTGTTAGTACACTATATCCCTCAAATCTGACACATTGGACCTTTGATATTTTGGAATGATCATGTTCTTCATGAACTCAAACCACAGTTTCCTAACCATATCAAGGTTCCTATTTTAACCCAGTCTTTGATTTCTCCCAACACCTAACCACTTCTTGTTTGTTTGTTTGTTTGTTTGTTTGTGTCTTTGCTTTTTCCCAACAGTAATTGTGGGGGACACAGAGATATTATGTATCCTGCTGATAGGGTCGTCAGATCAGAAAACCCTTCTATGTGTCTATGTCTAAAGAGCATCCACCCACAATGTATTTTGTTGTCTAATTTGGAGGACCTGTTGCATTACATCCTTACTTTTTACTTAAACATACAGTACCACAACTGAACTATGCAAATGTCACACTAAATACACTGTGTGTTGCAGAATTATCCAGTACAAGTGTCATTTTAAAGCAAATTGCAGCAGCAGCACTGAGCAGCAGATATTTCAGTAGCTGCAGTGTATACCAAATTGCTAAATTTGGTATCAGCTTAGGTACAACAAAGCTGAACTTTGCTGAACACATTGACTGTGGGCTAAAAAAAAAGTAGATAAAAGTATTATTTTGGTCTTCTTAATATTATATTGCCAATTAGGATCATTTCTCCATGTTGTTTTTCCATCCTATTTGAGGACCTGTTGTGTGTCAATATACTGAGAAATGTCAGCAAGACAAAGTACCTGCACATTCATCCTTCATCAGAATCCAGTACATTTCATTCTGGTGATGTCCTACAGCAAAGGGAGGTGAGAGAAAAACATCTCCTTGCCTGCTCTCAACTAGTGAGTGACATTAAAACGTCACTACTAATCAGACACACTTCTAAATCATAATGATTTTTTAGGACAGAGATGTGTAAAAACATTTGAGAGAGTGATGATTGATTACAGCCTTTGCTCACAAACACACACACACTCACACACACACACAGACACACACACGACTGCTAGAAGCTCAAATAGAAACAAACCAACCATTACTACCTCCACAGCGTAACGATCGGGTACAGATTCAGTGCCTTCAGCAGCCATAAAATACCTCCATTTTCATTAACCCTGAACTGAACCTGGAGAACAAGTAAGAAGGGACTTTATTGTGACAGCTGGGTGGACAGAAAAATTTACAGCCCTGCCTTTTAGATGTTTTATGGCTCTAAGTTTCCCTCAAACATCCATTCGAGGCATTCATAACTCATAATTGCTACAGATATGACCAGTTTTCCTGTGTAGGATGGCCAATCGGAGCCCACGCAGACATGTACGGATGCAGGCATTATAGAAAAAACATGAACATCTAACATATAGCCAGAGTTCATCTTCTGTCCCCTCCCGATGATACTCCATTTAACTGTTCCATTAAACACAAGTAGGCCTGAAAAACCCGCTGATTTATTCATAACTGAGCGCCACTGAGGCACAGTTAAAAACCTGCTATGAGCAATTTTTTCCCCAAACCACATCATGAACATACTTACAACATCTCTGTGGCAGAAGAGGGTATTTCAGCATTGCAGCAGTGAGCAAGTTATTATCCCCACTCAGTGCTAATCATATAAACTATCTGTTCGCATGAATGTAACAAAGGATTAATAAGAGTATGAACGGGGATACATAGACATTCCCATTTTTCAATTTAACTGGATTACCATCATCTTCTTCAGCCCCATGAAATTGCCTAAGCTGCACAGACCCTGATACACATTTTTCCCACAGACACTTATGTGGCCTTAAGTTACCAATAGACGAGAAGGGAGCTATTACTCTTCCCAACACACACCCGTAAAGTCCCATCATTGTCTTCTCTCTCCTCTTTTATTTCTCCTCCCCATCCGTTCTTTTCTCCCGTTCTCTGTTTATCATGTGCTTCTTCTGCTCCATGCTTCCCCATCCACCATCACCCACCCTTCCGTCTTCATCCATTCTCCCAAATTAATCTAGTTAATGGGCCAAGCCTTTATGCAACTGAGCAGAACGAGGCCCCGCTAAGATGCCCAAATGTGCACCAACAGAAAAACACCCAAGTGAAGTACTACAACCAGCTCTCATTCCCAGGTTATCAAATACAGATGCTTTTTCAAGCCCCTTGCCGTCTATTACAGACACACAAGGCACCCTTTAGTTTCAGCTAACTCCAATATAAACATATTCTTGGCAAGATTAGATGCTCAGAGCAACAGACGTAGACTAAAGAATGAGAAAGGAAGGGTGGTTGGGTGGATGGATGGGTCAAACAAAAACAGGACTTTCACCCAGGAGACAGCTGTACATGACCTGTGTGAAACCAAAAGTTAACATAATTCTAACTTATAACCATGATATTTTCTTAAACCTTACCCACTGCAAACATCCAGACATGTCCAAAACTGACACTATAAAGGTACACAGAGCAGTAGTTCTCAATCAGGGGTCCTGGAAGGAGTTCAGGGGGTCAACAGAAAAATGGGGGGTAGTTTATCTTCCCTATTTTATGGTCCAGTGTGCAGATTGTAGCAGCATTAACTGGTAGAGATGGTATTTAATATTCAGAATTATGTTTTCATCGGTGTAAATCCTCTAAAAATAAGAATTGTTGTGTTTTCGTTACCTTACAATGAGCCGTTTATATCTACACAGGTCCTCTCCCATGGAGTCCGCCATGTTGTTTTCCAATGACCAAACACTGACTCTAGATAGGGTAATTGACGCTTTCACATCAGCCCCTGTCATTCTCCTGCAAGTTGAAACAGATGAGCACATACAGCGAGCAGCAGCAGTGATCCATTCCGACACTGGCACATCATGATGATGGAAAAAGAAGACTCGGCGGGGACGGTGCACCTCCCCCAGCAAGCGAACTCACTGTTTGCTGTGATTTTGACTTGACCTGTGGACTTCACTACAAGTCGATTGGCTGTTAAAACAGGCAATGAGTTTTAAAATCAGTCGCCAGTGATTTGACCAGCTGAGTTGCACCATCAGCCGACTTGAGTCGAGCTCATACCAGCCAGTTCACACCGCTGCAGCTTCTCTCTGCAACATTTTAAAATGGTTTCTCTCTCATCGCAAATCATTGCTTTGAACTGGGCATAAGAGTGACTGTTCTGATCATAGATTTCACTTCCCCTACAGTAATGACAACCATGGATTTATTTGTCTTAATCATATTTAATGACCAAAAGTTTCTCAAATCAAAGTCTCTGAAGCAAAGTCTAATCAAATGAGGATCCAGTACCTAATATGTATGACTGTAGGGGTCCTTGACATGAAAAAATTGAGAACCACTGATTAAGAGTGTCATCATTTGAAGCGTACGGCAACTGACTAGGCTGCTGTGATTTATGAGATGGGAGTGAGAAAAATGTTGAATACTTACGTCACCATAGTTTTCCTCAGATGTATTTTATGCAGCCCCCAACATGAAATGAAATGCATGCATTACATTTCAGTACTTTAACTCTAGGAGACTTTACACAATGCTCCCCCAACAAGCATCTGCCAAGTGAGATATGACAACTTGTAGAAAGCTACTGGTTGCATGGCAACTAGTGGCACCTAGCGAGTGTCGATGCTAGTGCCGTAAGCTGAAGTTAGCAATTTAAACGGACGACTTGCAACTGCACTTTTCCTGTTCACCCCTCAGTCATATCTTGGCTCCTTGTCATCAAGACCTTTAGCACCCCTGATGTACACACACAGGACACACAATAAAGCACAATTGAGCATGATGTGCAAACACACTCAAACACTTATACACAGCACACGTATACAAGCAACCATGCCCTGATCTGAAAGCATTTACTTGATCACTTTGCAGTTTCTGTGATGATTCTGCAACTATAAAGAAAACAAATTTGATTTATGTGTCCTGTGGATGAACTGGGTAACCCCGCCATAGCACTCTCTTAATTAGCAACTAGATCCAAGTGAGTGGCTGGGCGGGGCATTATGGGATTGACTAGTTTAGGTTGGGAGGTGGGGGCAGAGGCTTTCCCCTCTATTACTCATCAGCTAACACTTGCATCAGGGGAGCAGTGAAGTGAGGCTCACATCTTTCTCCCTCTCTAGGATTCACAAAGGTAGCTGTCAGAAAACGTCCTCACGTTGTGTATCTCCACATCTAGCCTTTGTAGTACAGCATCATGTTTTTTTTAGTTATTCTTTTCCATACTTAACTTTCATTTGCACTCAAGCCTTCAAAACAGTGATTTTCCAGACACGTACCAGTAGTCTACATCATGTAGCGTGAAATGCACCTTGCCACATCATATACCTGTTTGTATTTTTTAATCATTAATTCTCCGTCTCTGTTATATTTTACCAAGCGATTGCCTTGATCCTCACAGAAGGCATGTAAGGGTGAGAGCACATCAATCATTGTATCATCAGTCTCGGTGTGATCTCTGTCTAATGAGCCTGGAAACAGCTGCTCACACATGCTTTTCTGAATAATAGATGTGATGGGCTGGTGCTTCCACCGCTCATCATCTCGTAGGTTTCGCCGACACTCTGATTGAATCGGCTGGAGACGAGAGAGAGAAAAACAGTCATCACCTTTCAATTGATGCTTCACAGTGAACCCATGTTGGACTTCCTTGATCTTGGAGGTCCTTGATGTGGCAGCATAAGTGTACATTTCCATAGGATTTGAGTGACTTGGAATTCATCTACGGGTGGATGTGATATCTGAAATGAACCTATACCTACAGTTCACAACACAGGCTGGATAAATGCTGCGCAGAAAGCTACTCCGACTTTTCTCCGATTCTTATTCAATGGAGCCTATTTTAACTAGTGTCCAATGTCCATCCAAACGTCTGTCTTATCTGTTTGTCCAGATTGTTTAGCATCAGTTTTCTGCTTTGCTTCACTGCTGGCCTCAATGCGGAAGAGGGATTTTGGTTTTTATCTCCATCTTGCATGAGTAGGAGGTCAGCATCCCCATGCTCACATGGGGATGCAATAGTCCAGTGGAGGACAAAATGAGCAATCTCAGAATTTACTCTACGCTATTTGTGGAAGTCAGACAGCCTTTGCAGCAATCAGTGGAATCTATACGGGTTGAAAGTGCATGTACAGTTGCATGCATGCATGTGCAGTACAGTATTAATATCCATAAACTCACAGGAACATCCAGTCCTCTGTGATGCCATCGTCCGATATACGACATATAGTTTAACTGACATGCGTCACACACGCTTCACGCCATGCCTTTCTTGGAGACAGTTATCACATATGGACCTTCTTGAGATCTGTAATTTCCTCTTGGAATATAGTGTTTCTACATTACTGTATGCTCTTTTGCCCACAGGCTCTCAGGAATCGAGCAGCCTTTATCCTCCTCTATGGCTTTGGTTCTGCTGGCATTACTCTGACTCACCCTGCTTCCTGTTGCTCTGATCACTGAGCTCTGATCACATCCCCTCACCCACAGTTATCCAGCGACTTCAAAGCTGGAGATTTCATCTACTTACAAACTGCAATGTAAAGACGCCAAAGGCAGCTGTGTGGTTAAGTAGACATACAAGTAGGGTCATGTCTGTGTGGATTTTCTATTGATTCTTATATTCTAATATTAAGGCTGCTCTAACATACTTAAAGCTGTTGTGATAAATGTGAACAATGGATGCAGTTGTTATGTATGATGCAATCACTTGTAGTGATGAACCCACAAAGAAGTATCACCCGAATCTGCACTTCACTTCAATTATATGGACAATTTTAGCATCGTTCAGCTCATTGTTTTGGTTTTACGGCCCACAATGTTACTGTTTTTGTTCCACCTCCCTCATGAGCATCGCGTTAGCTGCAGCAGGCAGCTGTTTTCAGCAAAAAAGCTGTTATATAGACCCAATGTATGCTTCCTGTCCACACCAAATGCCAGACAGACAAAGTTAGTGACTACCTGGTAAAGGAACTGTAATGTGTAGCTGCTGAAGAGACAGACATTTTTTAAGAGTTGGTGGAGACCAAAAACAGAGCTAAAAGAGAGTAAAAATTGTACTTGCATATGCAGGTGACCAGAAAAATGACTAAAAACAAATGCTAACATCTGTATGTGCGAATAAACAACTGGTTGCCATATCAACTTTATAAGGTGATAATATATCCATATTGTTTTTACAGCACTGTGCTGCCCCTAAGTGGTTAAAATAATCATTTATTCCCTCTGTAACAATAGTGTCCTCAAGCCTGGCTTAATCAAGTCTCTCATAAAGGTAAAGATTGTTATCCCACTTGCAGCATAATTAAATTGTAATCTTAAGTATACTGATAGACTTGTTTTAGTTTTAAGTTTTAGTTTATTTAACAGGGTTCTATGCAAAATTCAGAAGTTGAGATGTCTTCATGTGGTTCTCACTGTGGCGATGGCTTAGCTGACACAAGCTGCTAACAATGCTAAAAGTGCTAACAGTGCTGAAGGAAGGCAACCATTCTGATAAAGCCAACAGTGTATACAAGAGGAGAAATAGGGACTACCCAAAATTCTGTTGCTCCGGGCTGAAAGCTCTGAAGTTCCAGTTTCCTTGAAACTAAACACTCCTTGCATTTAGACAAACCAGTCATCCAAATAAATGTTAGCGTTGTACATTTCTGTAAACCATGGATATGTTACATATGTCGACGATGCTGTGGTGAATGTGCAGTTAGGTTTTAGGCACAAAAACCCCTTGGTAATTGTTGTGAAAAGATCATGTTTTTGTTTCAAACACACATGTCTGGTGGCACAGAAGTGCCCAGGTTCATTGGCTCAAATGGTACTTGGAAACACTGTGAAACGTCTGTAAAAACACCTGGAAATGGTGGCCCAAATGCCAATGGCAGAACTAGTTTGCAGGGAGGGAGAAAAGGAGCAATAGACATTTTTTGGGGAATACTGGAAAACAAACTGTCAATGTAATGGGCTTTCAGTCCAATGGAATATTGTTGGGCTTCAGTACATGTGGGCCGTCGGAAAAAATGGTATGTACCAGTACCATCCTGGAATCAGTAGTAACAGCGGTATAAACGCAGAGCAAAGCAGTGGTGATAAGCCATAGCCAATGGGGTATACACATGTACTCGCATTCGCGTGCAGCCAGACTGGCTTACTACAACAAAGAACAAAAAAGCTCAAATATCAACACACACAGAGGTAACATGAACTTTAAAAACATCTTTTCTCCCCTTCTCAGCCCTTTTTCCAATTAGAAAATTACCTTTTCACAGAGGCTTTGTATGTATAGTTGAATGAAGATACATTTACAAATGAGCGTACACAGTACTCCTCTAAATAGTGCAGCGCAAACACTCTCCCACTAAATAAAGGCACTCTGTTTAATTGACAGCAGTCAATGATTTGTGTTTTGTGTTGAGCAGCATCCCAGCAAACATCCTCCTGGCTGGCATGAATAAATTATGCATCTCAATCAGCATTTCCACCACATCAGCAAACAGCTACAAACTCCCTGTTCTCCCAAAAGCTCGACATCACTTTGCTGTCGGCTAGCCATGAGAGAGTGTCTGCTGGTGTCACTGCAACATCAGACACACATACACACACGCACACACACATACACACATCCACAGTCCGCTCATCGTTTCTGTGATGTCTGCTCAACACTTCAGCTAAGACTCAAGGCTAATCTCGAGGGGAATCAGTATTAAAGGAGTAAACACTCTAGTAAACATAAGGACACGTGTTCACTTATTCTATTTCCTGTAATTCTTTGAATACTTCCATGCTCAGCAGTCCATCTGAGCACTCTAACAGATGACATTCTGCCAAAATCACAACTGATCTTTCAAAAAGTTGACAGCAACATAACAAGACCCTTTGGAGTAGGGGACATCTTTCACTGTCATGGAGTGCTGCCTAAGCGAGTGAAGAAATGAGAAGGAAAACAGCTCTTCCTTAAATATTTGCAAATTAGACATCCCCTAAGGACTGAGAGTTTCAACACTTTACTTGGAAAGTGATGGTCAGAAGGGACCCCAGTCAGTCTATTATAAATTATCAACATATTGCTTTGTGTTGAGAGGGATTTTTCACTTTTTTTCATTGTGAATGATACACAAAATAGTACAATGTAATAAAAAAAGGAACAAAAATGGCCCCAAGCAATTATTCCATTTTCAGAGGACATTTGTGGTTAATCCTATGGAGAATGACACACACAAATCTGCTGGAACTAATCATCTATTTATTTTGGAACACACATGGAACAAACACAGACAGTGCTTTGACTACATACACACACCATCATGCACCCATGTGCAATATTAACCGCAGTGCCCGGAAGCACATTACTCTCATTCACAGATGCAATGTCTACCAAACCCAAATTCTAATCCATCTTCCTGCTAAGTAGCTCTCTAACGAAAAGTGGTTTTGTAAATGTGTACTGTAATACAATAATATATTCAACACAAAATCAAGAGGAAGTGAACTCGAGCCCATTTGTACACTTCAGCCAGCCTATAGAGGAAGTAATGGAGAGGAAAACGTTTTAAATATATGTCACACTGTACTGTAAATGGAGCCTCTTTTTTTTGTTTTTGCAATAGATTTTCATTCGCTTGCAGTACTTTTAAATTTCCTTTTACATCACTTACAGTGTTGAGTTTCAGTGTTGACTCCCAAAACTTTTCAATTTTCTGATATTATTTTTCTCTTTACACATTTTCCAATATGTCAGTATAGTTTCGACCAACTTCAAAGCCATGAGTAAACTCAATAAGCTGTTACTATTAAAGTGTATTGCTGGGTGTGGGAAAGCAAGGCAATGTTGGCTTTAAAAAATAATAGAAAGAGACTAAAATTGCAGTTACATCCACCAAATATTAAAAAGGCTTCATCAGTGCATCAATTTATAATGATTTGTACAGAGGAGAGAAAATATATAGCCCTTAAATATCAGATTTAAGGGGCTGTGCTGTGAATCATCTATATCAATATAAGGAAGCTGCACAGAACTCACCACTGAGCCAAGCTCACTGAAACAGTCCTCCAGACTGCATTTGAAATATTCCTTTGTCACTCAGAGCATCCTCAAGCACAGGGTCTGATTGCAAAAGGTTTCAAAGGTCAGCCAGCCACCTCCGGTCAATAACTTAACACAGCTTTCTGTCCATTCCTGAGACAACCAGGGGAAATGACCCAAACACCTGACCCCCTGTGTATCCGTACTCCAAGTGAAAGGTCCCTGCACAATCTCCAACACTGTGTGAATACCATCACTGATTCTTCCAAATTAAATCACCACTTCCTGGGGGAGGCTCTAGTCCTTGATTCCTATAGATAATAAATATGTCCTGCAGTGGACAACACCCAACAAAATGTCATTACAAATTTGTGCACCTAATGTGAAACCCTAGACTATCTACTATCAAATATGTTTATATATGCCGTCATCGAACTTCTTATGTCAGGTGTGATATTGTGGAGAGGTAGTAGAGAGAGGCTTCATGTCTGGAAGGGTGTCTTATATTCCTCTGTCGATGTGGAAAACATTATACCTGCTAAGCATCAGCCTGTTAACATTATCATTGCAGCCATGTTAGCATTATCATTGTGAGCATGTTAGCATTATCATTGTTAGTATGTTAGCATTATCATTGTGAGCGTGTTAGTATAATCATTGTGAGCATGTTAGTATTACCATTGTGAGTGTGTTAGTATTATCAGTGTTAGTATGTTAGCATTACCATTGTGAGTGTGTTAGCATTATCATTGTTAGTATGTTGGCATTATCATTGTGAGCATGTTAGTATTACCATTGTGAGCATGTTAGCATTATCATTGTGAGTGTGTTAGTATAATCATTGTGAACATGTTAGCATTACCATTGTGAGCATGTTAGCATTATCATTGTTAGTATGTTAGCATTATCATTGTGAGCATGTTAGCATTACCATTGTGAGCATGTTAGCATTATCATTCTGAGCGTGTTAGTATTATCATTGTTAGTATGTTAGTATTATAATTTTGAGCATGTTAGTATTATCGCTGTTAGTGTGATAGCATTATCATTGTGAGCATGTTAGCATTATCATTGTGAGCATGTTAGTATTACCACTGCGAGGATGTTAGCATTATCATTGTGAGCATGTTAGTATTACCATTGTGAGTGTGTTAGTATTATCAGTGTTAGTATGTTAGCATTATCATTGTGAGCATGTTAGTATTATCATTTTGAGCATGTTAGCATTACCACTTTGAGCATGTTAGCATTATCATTGTCAGCGTGTTAGTATTACCATTGTGAGCATGTTAGTATTATCATTTTGAGCATGTTAGCATTACCACTGTGAGCATGTTAGCATTATCATTGTGAGCGTGTTAGCATTATCATTGTTAGTATGTTAGCATTATCATTTTGAGCATGTTAGTATTATTATTTTGAGCGTGTTAGTATTATAATTGTTAGTATGTTAGCATTATCATTTTGAGCATGTTAGCATTATCATTTTGAGTATGTTAGTATTATCATTGTTAGTATGTTAGCATTATTATTTTGAGTATGTTAGTATTATCATTGTTAGTATGTTAGTATTATGATTTTGAGTATGTTGGTATTATAATTGTTAGTATGTTAGCATTACCATTGTGAGCATGTTAGCATTATCATTTTGAGTATGTTAGTATTATCATTGTTAGTATGTTAGTATTATCATTTTGAGTATGTTAGTATTATCATTGTTAGTATGTTAGTATTATCATTTTGAGTATGTTAGTATTATCATTGTTAGTATGTTAGTATTATCATTTTGAGCATGTTAGTATTATCGTTGTGAGCACGTTTGCTTGCTTAGCATTTTGCTCAAAATGCTGTGTCTCAGTACATCCTTATAAGCAACTGCAGTTTTGTTTTTGCTCGGGGTTTTGCTAACTCTTCGATGTTATGTGTCTTTATATTTGCTCTTGGTGTTATTTTAGAAGATGGCAGAAACATTTAGCCTGATATTTAGTCAGCCTCATAGACTGTAAAAATGATGGATGTAGCTACCATGACATCACCAATTGCTTTGTGTACTCCTGTTTTGAAGCCTCAAGTTCGGCATTGCAGCCATCAGAGCAAAAAGTAGCCATGTTTGGGTGAGAGGGTGGGGCTGTGGCGGAGAAGCCAAGGACACTATGAGGAGACAACCTGTCACTCAAAGCCCCCGGCATTAACTGTGCGTAACTTTAAGTCCTAACAAAATGTAAACTGGTAACTTATTGTATATAAAAATCTATCCTCCTCCATGGGTGTCTATAGGGATTGACTGGCTTCTGGAGCATTTTGCATTTTCCAACCCAGGAGGCTGCTGTTTGATCACCCTGCAAAGGGCGGCACCTGCATAGAGCACCTCTTTTTTTCCCATCATCAGGGTCAAGAGACACAGCCTGGCTTGACAGTGTTTGATAGATAGGTTTAAGGTTGATGTTTATAACAGATTAAATCAACCACAGTTCGGTGACACCATTTGAATATGGTGATTTCTTTTGTATAAAATAGATGAGGAGCCAGCAGTGAACAGTGTGATGCACAGCAACACGACTGCATGCCAGAGGTTTCATTTATTGAAGCAGCTCTAATTATTGACAATGGATGCTGCGCAAGGAGCGACTCATAAAAACTGAATTATTGTTGGAAATTAAATTAACAATAGGGACTGTAAAAGAGAGAAGGTGAGCAGCTTCAGCTGAATAATGGTTGCTGGTCTGATTTCTGTGTCAGGTCTATTTCAAATCACTGACATTTTCTCTAAATGGAAACCCAAATAACAGCAACAAATATGACAAAAATGCATAAACCCAGCGTACAGGGACAATAAATATTGCAGGATTTCTAAGAATTCAAAACAGAATCAAGATAATTGTACACAAAATGAACAAAAACTATTTGAAACTCTCAAATTATCTATTGTTTGGCCTGATGTGCAAAGCAAGCTCTGAGGCACTGACAGGAGAAAGGCAGCAGCTTATCGTGAAGTGACAGTGGGGAAAACATGGCAGGAGAAGAACAAAAGTTAAGGCGGTGAAAGTCAGAGTAGGGCAGGCGGGAGGGGTGGTAGATGGGTCCAACAAACAGACTTACACTTGGGAGAGTAGTGTTTGCATCCTGTAAGACTATAAAACCAAACCCTGTTCTTTTTTCCTAAACCTAACCACAAGCTTTTTTTGCCTAAATCCAACCACGTGCTTTAGTTGTTGTCAATTCACGTTGTTGTACTGATGTATTTTGAAAGAGACTGTATGTAAACAGTGAAACTCCTGGCAGAACTTGACATGCCGTCCCAGGACGTCAACAACCAACACACCCAGGGTACCTTTCACATCGTATCTGGACGTGGAAAGTCCATGACCAAACGTTGATATGTGATGAGGTCGGAGTGAGAATGTGTTGGTTTAGGCTCAAAAACCACTTGGTCATGGTTCGGAAAATATCATGTTTAGGCTTTAAATATTGGTTTTAGTGGTACAGTCACAGCTGGTAAAGTCGTTGATGTCTCATTGAAAATGTCTTTTGTTGCACTATCCCAACTGGAAACACATTGTTGTCTCAGTTAAAAACAAAAAAAAGGTTTCCATTGCACCATCCAGGCTGGAAAAATAAAAAACTATACAAAAATATCCAATTCAATTCAATTCAGTGGAACTTTATTTATCCTGAAGGACATTCTTGTGCCAGAGAATGCTTCAAAATTCAGTAGCTCTAAGTGCAGTAACCACTATTTTAACTATTCACAACCACACAACCAGTGGGTTCCCAGTGTCAGGGTCACTCACTGGGCCCAGTTTTGAATAATAGAGTATTAAATATCTGGCAAAATATACAAATATAAAGTGAAAATTGTTTTCAAGGAGCAGAAGCAAAAACCAGTGCCTAATAGAGTAACAACAGGAGTACGATAGGAACAAGAGTTACTAAAAATGAACTAAAATGGTGGAAAAAAACAGACTGATGACTGATAACCAATGTTATATTGAATATGATATAATGTATAACATCCCCGGTGGAAAACAGCCACAGATTACTAAAGACACACCCACGTTTGGTGGCTAAAAGCCACTGGAAACAGCAATGACCGGCTTAAAGCAACAGGTTTTATTACATGGTGGTTTTGAACAGTGGCCTGCAGTCTGGCTGGCGTCTCCCCCAGCTTTCACATCATCCACCATCGCCTCCAACTCCCCATGACAGAATCAGCTTACATACTACGTCCCTTTAGAAACATTATGATGCATACAAAATGTATGATATTTATGGTTTGCAAAACAGCACAGTGCCAATGTTTTCTTCTGGCGACTTGTCTGAAAATGGATAGATTCAGTTCACCCGCCATCCCTAAAGACAAACACAGAAACTTTGAAGAAATTATGTGGCCTGACATCAAACTATTGCCCTCCAGTGTGGTTGCTGGAGGAAGAGAGAAACAGAGGAATACAGAGACTGATTTTCCAGTCATAGATCAAACAAGAGGGCAGACAACATGGACAAGGTCTGGCCACAAACCTGATCAAGAGGTCATCCGCCGGAGCCAAAGAAAGCAGGGCAATATTTTTCCTCTGCTGGGATCAATCGGTTGGACGGTAGCCTCTCAAACCAAAAACCACCTTATTTTGAGAAGTGCTCGCTGGGCCAGCTGAACTTGAGTGCAAAAATAAATAATCCCCTTTCATTTGCCTTGTTGTTGAAATCTGAACCCAAAGTTCAGTAATGTTTTGGGTTTAACTCAGTCACAGAGGTATAATGGAGCGGGCAGTCAGCTGGAACAACAGCGTTTTGTGCATGAGGTCAAATATGGTAAAAAGACTCTGTTGTTTGCAGCTTTTAGAGCTAAGTCGACAGCTTTTGCAACTTTAAATTTGTTTTATTGACTCAGTTGCTTGAAATTTGTAAATTAAAGATCCAATACGTGCTCATTTGCAGAGTCTCTTTAGAGATTGGATCGTATGTCACAACATGTAACGACAAAACGACTAACATGTTGAACAACTGATTTCCCCAGAGGACTTAATTCAGCCTGATTTGTTGCTGCTGCTATTGCAAAACACACTTGGAAGTGTTTACTCAACTGTGAATTTTGAGATGGTGTTAGTAGAACCATTTAAGTAAGTAAGTGATAAGTAACATGGGGTGAAATCGTGGTACAACGAGCAATCACACAAGATCTGTTGTTATGGTAGACAAGCATATTGCTGCCAGTGTTTCCGCCGCTTGTAAAAATTCAGATCAAGTTCAGCGCAGATCACAACAGAAAATAATTCACGTCCGCAATAACAAGAGCAATAAATTGTATCAGTATCATAATGGGTTTGTGGCAGAATTCTTAACCCCATGCAAAATAGTCTCTCGCTAAGATTGACTGGAATCTCATTGATTTATTTTTCGCTCACAAGACACACACGCAGTCTGACAAATATTATTCAATAAAAAAAAAAAAAGATGATGAGTACAGAGTGGGGTTTTTCTTTCACTTTGTTACCAAATTAAATGCTAAAATGAGGAGCAGAGTTGATGGCTGGTCAGCGCTCACTGACTCAAACAGATTAAAATGGCGCTCTGCAACAATCTGGACTTGAACGGGTAAACAGAAGAAGACCCGAGAACTGCACCGAGTCCTCTCGAGCAGCGGGGAAATGCTGTGAAGTTTGTTTACTTGCACTCTGATGATTCCATTAATGTTAATTTAACAGACGCATCACAGGGGGAAATGGAATATTTTGAAAGCTCAAAGCAGAGCATATTCATCTGAACTGTGTTCCTATGAATAAGTAATCAGAAAAAAGGTTAAGGCTGGTTATTAATAAAGCTACTGGATTAATCTCTTTTTCACTTGCTTTGTTGTGCAGGAGAGAGCACAACTGAGCAAATCAAACCCATTGTTAGAAATACGCACCTGTAGACTTTGTACAGTACAGTATATGATTATGCAAGAAGAAATATGACCATGTGGGATCTTACTATGAATCTTGCATGTCAGATCTCTGAAATTTTCATTAAGAGAAATACAGTGAGATCAGTTCAGTACAGGCTGAACCCATTGCTGCTCACTGAGTCTTTGTATCTGTATCTTCACAGCTGTAAAAGACTATAATATTGTTTCATGAGACATTTGTAAAATAAAATAGTCTGGAATGTGTTTCATGACCTTTAAGAAGGGCAAACTGATCACACACTACTACTACTCCTACACTACATGGCATAATAAACTTTATAGCTGGAAAAACAAACACAATAGCCTGTTAAGTAATTGTGTGACTATTATGACCTGTAATTCAGATGGATGGCAGGAAGTGATTAACCCATACACTGTGTGAGTTGGTACTTGACTACATCCAAGAGTCATGTTTGATGTGACCAAACAACCAAGGTTTTTTTTCCACAACTTGACTGATTGTAGACATGATTGTCATTAGAAATGACCTCGTCCTCCAGACCTCCGAACATTACTAACGTTACACAGCGAGCCGATGAAATCATACAAGAGTCTAGTGGACTACAACTGTTTTGTGTGCTTTTTGGTGCACAACTGAAATGACTGCCGTCTTGTTTTTGGTGAGGTGAGTAAATGTACTTGAGTGTAACTGTCTTGTACGTTTCAGCTCTGTACATGCATGCACTGCTGTCAGACTAGCTACTAGGTAATTAACACTTATGCTGTGTCTCAAATCGCGTGCTTCTGTACTTACACTTAATATTTTGAGTGCATAAGTGTGTTCACACTGAGAAGTATGGAAAAATGCAGTGCACTAGGAGTACCCGGATGGTGCAGTCAAAAACGGTCAAGAAGTTGAGTGTGGAACATCATTTCTGGTAAGTGCACAACAGCCGTGTTTGGTTTGAGACAACACTACCCTGTCGCAATTGTGCAGTGTTTGTAGCCTTTGCCTCCAGTTGCCAGCCCTCCATCTAGACAGCATCGATGTATGACATCATATGCAAAGGAGCTAATACAGTCTGTGTTAAGGAGAAGTTCATTTCCCCAGAAGCCTCACCTGCAATAATGATTTAATGCCATCTCTATTCCTGATACACCCAATTAATGCCGCAACTCAATGCTGTCAGTTCCATATGGACTCTCAATGTGTAGGTATGACTTCTTCCTACAATCTCTTCTGCCTTTCATCCTCTCTAAAACCTTGTATTTTGCAGTATAAGCCAGGAGCTTGCTGAAACTGTCTTCATGTAATTGCCATAAAATGAGTCACCTGCCGCCTTTCTTTTGTAGTCGTTGTTATTCATGTAGGTTTCAGGTCAGCACATGCTTACGGCTCTAATCCATAGCGTTCTGCATCAATATGTATGGAAACTGTGTTTATGCTATGTGGGTTACTTTATCCAGGATTCATTTTCTTATTATGTTTTTCTTCTGAGTATTTGATGATTTAATGTTTTTCTCCTGCCAGCTGATAAAGTCCCTAATGATGGTGATGTCGGCTGATTGGCTTGTCAGTCCTTCCAATACTGTCCAGACTGGCCCTAATTGAACCTCTAATTGTTGTTTTGACACTTCAACCTTTTCTCATCAGGCATCCTCAAGCAAAGAATGTCACCAGTCTTTTCCATTAACACTCAGGACCTACCACACAACATGCTATTTCTGTAGCTCCTGGCAAAATAAAGAAGGAAGGTGCTAATGCAGATATTTATTGGTAAGCTGGGGGAAATAAACCAATGCTCCACTGGTTTCTGGCAATTCTACACACGTATTATAGACAGCTTGTTGGAAGTGGTCCAGATGGATGATGGTTTCACCATTACAAAGTTAACCGACTCATACTTTTATGTTTCTGTTGCTCTCAGGGAAAAGAAGTCATTGTGATGTTGGTCCTTAAACACCACCTGGTAACCAGTCGTCTATCAATCAACACAAGACTAACCTACTGGGGACGGACCCCCAAGACTGTAGGTGTCATTTCAGTGTTTTTGGGAGGCGTGTGAAACGGGGTTTGGGAGTCCTCCACCAGAAAGCTTAAATTTCTATGCACCTATTTGTGTTTTTTTCTGCATTAATTTATGTTTATGTTGTAAAAGTCTTTAATTCAGTCAAAGTAAAGGTCCTCTGCTGCTTTCATGTTTTTTTGGTGGAGGATAAACAAACATGTTCAAATATTGAGGGGGACATGTAGCCTGCATCCCCCCTGAAATCTACACTTATGCCCTAGAGGCTGCTTCACCCTCTGGGGACTCCAGGGACACGCTGGTGTTCACCGATACAGTGCACAGGGGGTAGAGTGGGATCCTCAATGGAGCGTCAGGACCTACTGAACTGACAGCAGGGGTCTTGCAACAAGCGACAAGGATGCAGACAGAGGTGGCCAACAAATTGTTTCGTGTCTAGCCACAGAGAATGACCTGTTTTGGACATTAGATGCACTATTCTCTACTTCCTCTGAGCACTTCACGGATTTGCCTGCAAAATGGGCTGCCTATAGCATACAGTATATGCCTACACATACAACAAAGCCTTACATGTGTTTGCAAAAACAACACAGTTGAAAACAGTGCTTTGTCTCTGTCCTCTGTGTGAACCCTGAGCTGTTAAAACAGCAGGAACTGAAAGACACTGGGAGCTCTGGACCAGACAATATTGATTCAATTAAGGTGCCACTAAGACCACCAAGAGTCACAAAATGACTCTCAAACACTAAAAGTCACTTCTTCTTTTTTTGATTTTTACATATTTCTTGGGTTATTTACCCAAACTAAAACATGGCATGACTGCAAACTGCTTATCCATCTATTCCAAGTCTTGTTAAAATTACATATGACACAGTCTCACTCCAAAGTCGTCAAAATTCAGCGCTTTAGCAGTGACTTGCAGCACCAGAACCCAACGGAAAAAGGGCGTCCTTTGACATCGGCACGATACTCGACTGGTTGCCATTATAGTTCAGCAGGGCCCGGCGGCATTAGGAGGAAATGCAGTAGGACAAGGATGAACGTTAAGGTGGTGAAAGTCCCAGTAGAGAGGGTGGGCGGGAGTGGTGGTGGATGGGTCCAACAAACAGCAACTTTCACCCGAAAGCGCGGTGTTCCTGTCCCCAAAGATTCCAAAGCCAAACTCTGTTCTTTTTTCCTAAACCTAACCACTTTTGTTGCCTAACCCTAACTGTGTGTGTTTGCTGTTGAAGGAAAAAAAATGTCAATTTGAGCTTGTCGTGTCACGTGGGTAAGAATAACCATATTCTAGTAAAGAGTAAATAACCCAATAGTAATATCAAGAATAACACTAATGCTGGATCAAAACAACGTATCAGTAATAGGTAAAGTTAACCCAGTATTAGGTTTCTGCCATGTGGACCCAGCTGTGTGAGTTTTTAATCCAGGGTTTTTAGTGTGAGGGCTTTCTGGTAATGTTATGATATGGGGTAGTTAGACTTCATTTCATAACCTTAAATAGCCCTATTAAAGAGGGAAACAGGATTGACACCTTCTGTAAGCCCTCTAACCATTCTCCCCACTGGTTCACTTGCATTTTCAGCAGGCTCATCCTTGATTGGCTGAAGGGTCAATCGATGCACAGTTTGATCTGTGAAAATAAATGATTATGGCTGAGGAGACCAATTAGGGGTTGCTTCCAGGTTCCACTTAACGTGGAGCTATCGTCAAAATGCATAAGTGTTACATTTCCCGAGGACGCCCAGGGGATGAGGGGAGCAACGGTAAAATTAAACTGGGGGAAATAAATCAAGGAAACTAGAGTATGGGCAGAGGCAGGGAATTTATTAACAATAAATAAATTAAAAATAAGCAAACTTCAAAGCAACAACTGTAAAAAAAAACAAAAAAACTCTAAAATTAAGAAAGCTACACTCTTAAAGGGAAACTACCCCCATTTCAAAATTCACAAATGTCATTCCTGCAGTCTAAGACAGTCCAAAAATGTAAGTAAAAACGAACAACCTTCTACCAAATCTAAAAGATATAGAGCTAAAACATAAATCTTTGATGTCATAGAGTGTAAAGTCTGGAGCTGCTCCATAAACAATGAATTAGAAAAGATGTTCTCGATGACACTGAGAGCACCCAGGGGAATGTTCTGAGTATATGGGTACGTATTCTGCCTCACAACTGAGAACACTGCAATAGAATAAAGCTCATTTGGGCATAAAAAGAAAACACATATTCTGTGGGTCCATAAAATCAGTCTTCCATTCACTGTCTACTGAGCAGGTCCAGACTTTATACTTAATGGCAGTACAAGTTTGGGACTTACTTCTCTGGTTTCTGGCTTTGAGAAAGAGCAGTTTACCCATCCATCCATTTTTATCCGCTTATCTGGGGCTGGGCTGTGGGGGCAGCAGACCAAGCAAAGCACCCCAGACATCCCTCTCCCCAGAAACGTTTTCCAGCTCCTCCTGGGGGACCCCAAGGCGTTCCCAGGCCAGATAAGATATGTAATCCCTCCTGGGGGATCCAGTTCTGGGTCTGCCCCGGGGCCTCCTACCAGTGGGATGTGCCAGGAACACCTCCAACAGGAGGCGCCCGGGAGGCATCCTGATCAGATGCCTGAACCAATTCAACTGACCCCTTTCGACGCAAAGGAACAGCAACTCTACTCTGAGCTCCCTCCTGATGTCAGAGCTCCTTACCCTATGTCTATGGCTGAGCCCAGCCACCCCACGGAGAAAACTCATTTCAGCTGCTTGTATCTGCAATCTCATTCTTTCAGACACTACCCAGAGCTCATGACCATAGGTGAGAGTTGGGACATGGATGGACCAGTAAATCAAAAGCTTCGCCTTCAAGCTCAGCTCCCTCTTCACCAAGATGGTCTGGTGCAGTGCCCGCATTACTGCAGAAGCCACTCCAAACCACTGATACATCTCAGGCTGTATTCTACCCTCATTCGTGAACAAGACCCTGAGATACTTCCCTCGCTTGAGGCAGTAACTCCAGAGAGGGCAATCCACCAGTTTCTGGCAGAGAACCATGGCCTCAGATTTGGAGGTGCTGACTCTCATCCTGACCGCTTCACACCTGTCTGCAAACTGCCCCAGTGCATGCTGGAGGCCATGGTGTGATGAAGCCAACAGAGCCACATCATCCAAATATTGATCAACCATAACTAGATCATGGAAATATATTGGAATTCTTAGTGAAGGTGGTGTTTCCCTTTAAATGAACATCAAATTCACTGAATGGAACAAAAGACTACAACATGTAATAAGGTAAACAATAAGCTCCCTCCCTCCAGATGGGAGAAACACTGCTGACCTCGGTACACCACAACTCGAGTAACTACCTGTTATGAGTTATCACAACCAACACACAGCGTACAAGCTGCCAAAATGCCCCACTGGCACCAACTTGTCGCCTCTCCAGACCTTTTAACCAGCATGTTAATAATCAGCCAAATGAGCATCGCTGTGCTCAACCGCTCGCTGCATGGTGAGGAGGAGGAGGTGGAGGGCGGTACCTGGAGAGACACAGAGAGCACAGAGAGGGAAAGAAAAATAAAACCACGGCACATAACAATAACCATTGTTATTATTCCTCAAATTGAAGCCTTTGGGAATGACACATGAATGGATCTTACACCACATAATTGGCCCTTATGTTGTTTTCCCACATCAAAGAAGATTAATGGTTCGGTGTGATCTATTAGTCGTGGGGCACCTCATGTTAATGATGTGTTAGGGCTTTTTTTGCTTTATATCACTGATATGAAAACTGTACACATAAGCTGTTTTTATATACTTATTCAGCCATTATTGTTGTGCAAAGGGACCTGAAATGTATAAAGGCAAATAATGTGAGTGAGCTCTGTATCATCAGAGCAGTTTACTGATGACAGACGTTTTGAGAAACACTAAGTCTATTATGTTTGGCTCTAGACAGCCCAAAAATAGCTGAAAGTTGTTTTGAGGACTGAGGTCTTTGCACCAAAGTCCCTGTAATTACTCAAGGACCATTAAACTAAGAAATCACAAAGACTAACTGTCCCAAATAAGGATGGTCTTACATGAATTATTTGCGTCTTTCTTAGTTTTATTTCGCCACTAATTTGCTGTAGTTCTTGGTAATATGAAGGTCCATCTGGGATGCTGGAAATACTGCATGTTTCTCAGAGCAGTAAAATGTGATGGGTTTGCTGCTTTGCTGTTTTTTTATTTTTTTTTTTACTTCACAATAGATTTGATGTACGAGCACAATAGTCAAAAAATACACCCACACAAATGTACAACGCTGACATGAAAACAACAACCATCCATACAGAAAGAAAGAGCGCGACTGAGAGAGATTGGCTCTTAAATTTGGCAGACTTCCAGGTCTTAAAATGCCGTCTAGAAGCAACTAATATTAACACAATTTATGCTCATTGTAGGGCTGCATATTATTAATGGAGGGGGTACATAATTATCTTTCTGACAAGCTTTAGTTTGGCGCATCTGCGTTTTCTGAGGTTTAGGGCACGTTAGGTCAGTGCTTGTTCTCTCATACTGGGGCCAGAATGAGCTGCTGATACTATTAAAACAGACCTGGACATTTTTAAGAGAAAGGTCAAAGCATGGCTTGAGCACAGCTGAGATGTTACTTCGACAAGATTTGAAATGTGTTTCCATAGTTGCTGAATATTGTCTTAAATTTTCACACTCTGTCAAGGGACTGATGAAAACTGTCCAGGAAGGAAACGCAGTATTGTGAGAGATTATGTCATTACTTGGCAGGATCTCAGGTCTTTCAATAAGCCGTTGCACACCCCGGGCTCTGAGTGTTTTAAAGGGCTCTCAGGAAGCTGTGCTGTGATAGTTGGAAAGCTTTGTTTGCATTTACTTGGTTCTATCAATCTTTCTACTTGTGCTTTGCCTGTGTGATGAGAAGCGCGTTGGCATCGTTTAACACGAGTGTACAACATTGTAACAACATTTATAGGTCAGAAAAGAGGAAAAGCATAACAGTTCTTCTTTAAGGTCCGCACAGTTTCATAAATTCAGCGTCATATATGTGTTTGGCCGTCATTGAGCTAGTCTGCTGTCTCTGTCAAGTAGCTGTCCATTAGTCACTCTCACGACAGCAGGAAACCACACTTCAAAATAAAAGCTCTCTGCTGGAAATTTACTGTTTTATTTTGAAAGGTTTTCTCACTGTCTTTACTGTTCTATTTACTTCCTGAGTTTTCCCGCCTTTATTAATTATCTCATGTGTTTCACCTGTCTTGTTCCACTCACCTGTGTGTAGCTAGTAATCAGCCCTTGTGTATCTAAAGCCCAGTGTTTCCCCCATTCAGTTGCCAGATTGTCGTTGTCGCCCTGGTGTGTTCATGCTTTCCAGCCTTTTCCTTGTGCTTGATTCCTTGGTTTTTGACTCCGCTTGGATTTATGGATTTTGCCTTTTGTGTGATTTCCCTGAATGGACTTTTCTGCCTTCGCTGACTGCCTTCACATGTTTGACCCCTGACCTCCTAAATATAGATTTGGATTTGATAAACTGTTCTTAGTGCTTTGTCTTTCACTCTGCAACTGAGTCCCAGTTTGTACTAGATTGTTACAACATACCCACGCATCTATGTCCATGCATTGTACGCATGACACATGCGTGTACATGTGTTTGTATTTGTGATCAAAGACTGTAGCCAGCACAATAAGTGTTCACAGGTTTACTTCATTTTCAGCCGTTGCTTTACACGTGTGTCAAAAACCTTGAGTTCCGTCTATTTTTTTAAAATTTCAGTTCATCTTGGTCTAATACTTACGGAATCCCTTTAAAGTCAGTTAAACTATTGCACAAAAGACTTCAACAAATCACAAGCGTGCCTGCAAGCAAACAAATGGTTAGAAGTAAAGTATCTTTTAATGAAGTAAATGCCTCATGTTGTTCATGAGCCACACCACTTATACTTTTTAGGGTTGCAGAGGTGCTGGAGCCTATCCCAGATGACATAGTCCAAGAGGTGGGGTACACCCTCGACAGGTCGCCAGACTATCACAGGGCTGACACAGAGACAGACAACCATTAACTCTCCCATTCACACTTACACAGGCAATTAGAGCCCCCAATTAAGCTAATTTGCATGTCTTTGGACTGTGGGAGAAAGTCATAGGACCTGGACAAAACCCACGCTGACACGAGGAGGACATGCAGCGACTTAAACCCTTTTGCTCTTCGGGGAGTATAGGTCATTCATGAACTTCCTCCAGCTGGGTCGGTGTTGGGCGATCTTCTCTGCTTCCTTCCAGGATGTTCTTGTTTCTGTGAGTTCTGCCTTGACAGACCTTATCCAGCTGTTTCTTGGTTTTCCTGGCTTTCTTTTCCCTTGTGGGTCCCAGGTTGAGGCCTGTCTGGTCGTGTTGGAGGATGGTATTCTCAAGGTGTGCCCAATCCAGCCCCATTTCCTGCGTTTGACTTGGGTTTCAATTTGTTCTTGTTGTGTGGTTTACCAGAGCTCTTCGTTAGCGATGGTCTTAGGCCAGTAAATTCCCAGGATGTGTCGTAAGCATCTGTTAATGAATGTTTGGAGCTTGTTTAAGCTCCATGCTCCATGTTTCTGCCCATATAGAAACACTGATTTAATGCTGGAGTTGAAGATGTGGAGTTTAGTTTTTGTGGTGATGTGGTTTGTGTTCCATACTGGCTTCAGTATTAAAAAGGCTGTTCATGCCTTCCCAGAACATGCAAACTCCACGCTAATGGCCCCAGCCGTCTGGGGGGTTCCAACCTAAAGCCCTGTTGTTGTGAGGTGACAGTGCTAACCACTGCCTGTGCAAGTCTTCACTGTCTTTGTCCATTGATTAATAGAGGTTTTAATTCAGCCTCAAAAGACATGTAAAAATGGAAACCGCTTCAGTTTGTGAGGCAGCAAAATCCACATGTACAGCAACATCAGCAACTCCATACTCACCACGACTGCCTTTCATAGACTCATAGCTCAGATCTTGCCTCATTATTTTCGGGGTTTCATTTATCAAATCTTGGTATTACTAATGTGTATTTTGCATATTAATAACAAAATGAAACAGAATTGAATAATGCAGAAATCCAATTGAAACTCACATTTTTAAAAGAACATCGGAAACACAACCAGTCTTTATTAATTACTGGAGGGAGTCTGGTGCATAATCAGCAGCTCATCTCTGTTCTCTCCAAAATTTTCTCTTCCCATTTTTACATTTTCCTGAGCTGTGCTCATTTCAAGAACTTGTTTACTGAGACCTATAATAGTGAATACCGCATTTCGGCAGGAGACAGAACAACTGTTTTTGACTGCATATTATTTGTCTCTGTTCTGGATGTAACAATAAGTGTATTGCCTATTTTTATGTTCTTTGGAGTTTTTTGTGTCTTTCTTTATTGCCTTGGTGGTCAGGGGGGTGCGATCCTCATTCAAAAGCTTCTTAGTGTGATAACAATTGCAGATTGTAAGCCTGGCAGGTGATGCGCGAGGAGGCGATGAACGACGGAGTGAATGGGGAAAAAGGAGGACAGCAGAATGACTAGAACATTGCTTCCATGATGCATTACTTGGCTGCATCCCCTATGGTGCCGCTCTTTATTATCCGTGTGGGTCACAGCACCATTGAACTGCGGGAGAGCAGGCGCTATGAACCGGCCCTTCCTGTGCAGACACCTATTAACGTTGGATCAATGAAGCCAATTAGCCCACCATATACGCCCACACGTACTGTATAGGCAGAGCAATGCAGCCGGTGCTACAGAGTTCTTTTTTGGTTAAACATACAAATCAGAGCTGTGCCCTGACCCACAGACAAACACAAATATCCACTTGTAGAAAGATATCAACTAGTTGTTTTTTTTCATGCTGTGTTTACCGCCATTGTGTGCAGCTGGAAGGACATGGAGGCTGAGAAGAAAAAGATTACCTCTGGGCATGTGAGCCCCAGGCACAGTTTCAGAAAACCACTTCCAATCTAGGACACAGCTCTCACAGAGCCTCTGGGCAGGAGAAACCATAGGGATTGCTCTGCACTCTGATTAACAAGGACGGAATAAAGGTGCATATCTATTGCATGCACAACCTCTTGGCCTCTCTCATTTCACTATCCAATATCTAAGAGATGGTAGATTTTCCGGACATTCATCTTTTCATTCATTTTTTTTTTTTAACAGCAGTAATGTTGCTTGTCCACATTCAGCCCTCCCAGTGCCAGGATATCAGATTTCATTATGCTGTGCTGCAGCCAGGCTGTTACAGATTTAATCAAGGGTCTAATCATACTATTGCCACTAATCACAAATACATCTTGAGATCAATATGCGTTTCACACACGCAGACCCCCTCGGCAGCAAACACTGAGCAGGGTCTGTTGCATCTTGTATGAAATCAAGTAGAGAGAGAGAGAGCCATAAATTAAACATGACTATCATCGCTGTACAACTGAAACCTCCTCTGTTCTTTTACATCAAATGTAACCTGTAATGAATCATTTATCATATCGCTATAAATCCACTTTAGAGCCCTAATTGGACTAATTTGGTCATTAATTAAAGGGAGGATGATTGAGGGAACACCCCGCTCGCTATTGTGAACCTGTGTTTTGTCGAGGTACCATGATGATTTTAGGTCAGCCATAAATCTATCCCATCACATTTGCATACAAGGTGGAGATCTCACGCTGTCGTGCACGGACCAACACACAGCAGTAATCATGATAACGCATGATTGATGACTTAAAATAAAAATGTGGAAAGGAGAAGAGGTTGACGGGGAATCAGTGTTGACGTCTGTAAACTAAACACATTTAAAATATAAAAAGAAATCTAATTAAAGCCACACAGGATTTGAAGGGGAAATTTTGGTAATTTTGGTGCCCCCCTTTTGGATGGCATCCTGTGCAACCGCCTATAGTAAAATCTGCCACTGAGGATTTGGATTTAAAATTGACAAAATTAAATAATATAAATCAGAATCAGAAATACTTTATTGATCTCCGAGGGGAAATTATGATTCGTTACAGTTGCTTAGATGTAAAGAATAGAAAATTATAAGAAGTATGTAAATATAGAGCAATAAAATTAAACAAAATAGAAATGAAAGGTGCATTAAAATAAAGATAAAATGTGAATTATAATACAGTGTTTAATACTAGTACTTAAGCATTAAAATATTAAAGATAAAATATATATTGTTGAAGTGTGAAAAATTAATATATAGAACAAACAACAATAGAATCAGAGTAAACATGAGAAATATGTACATAGTTTGTGTATATATACACAGTCTGACAAAGCCAAACATATTTGTCATGATTGGATTTTTCATTTGTATTTTTATTTAGTATTATTTGTATTTTTGTAATTATTTATATCATGCTGTAAGACAAATATGATTGGTAATTAATTTAATATATCAGAACAGGTCTAGGGGAATGAATTATTGTACAGCTTTATACTGATGGGGAGCTACATAATTGACTATCATTGATCCATGGAGAAGGAGTGGGAATAAATACGTTTGTATTTCCTCCCACTCCTTTATGGACATGTTAATGAATTTATTATGTGCTGTTTTCAGTTTTCATGCTTCCTTTAGTAACCTGTTGTTTTATGTCTGTCTACTACTGTATGATTATTTGGTTTATTTGCTACTTACTTGTTCGAAATTAACTTCTACTAACTAACTACAGTCATGTGCACTGTATGTTGAATTAATACATACATTCAAGAGGTGAAAAATATTGCACAGTTGAATTATTGCACCAAATAGATAATTACGAATTATAAATGCAGTAGGTGAAAAAAGTCCAAATGCCAGTCCACTGACTCGGGCCTAGTCCACACGGACCTACTTCTGAAACCGTGTATTATTCTATGCGATTTGGCTGTTTGGCCACACACAACTGCACTTTTGGGCCCCCGAAACTGCGATTCTTTGAAACTGGAGTCCAGGGTGAAGTTTTTGGAAAAGTCCGGTGCCAGCGGTTGCGTGTAGATAGGATAACCGCAGTATTTTATTACCTGACGTACTTGTTTGACGTCAGAGCAACGGTAAATAGCTCTTTTCTAAAAGTTTACTAACTACTAAAATCCCACATCCTGTGTTAAATACAATGTATCTTAACTATATTTACAAAGAAGCTTGATTCTGCACTCTGCACTTAGCCTGTATGTGAATGTTGACCATTGCTATGGCAAGAAGTGACAGCTGACGTTAGCATCAGTTAGCTTAGCTCAATCGTCCAGCAAACAATAACCCATAAATTTATAATTTAACATATTTAAACAAACAGCTACCAACAGTTACAGTCTCAGCTAATGTGTTGTCACAGGTTAGAGTGTCAAGATTAAAGTAATAACAGCTTAAATCCCAGAGGAACTACGCTAGCATTAGTGACGGTTGCAGCCACTCGGTCTTCAGTAGCTTTACTCTAGATGTAACTGCCAACTGAATAACGCAGCGCAAACCAACTGTTTATATACCCAGATTTGCTCTTGTGCCTTTACTCAAATCAGCAATGCTTTAAATTGAATGGGGGGTATCTGTATGGTATCTGTAAAGATACAAAATCGATATCGTATGTATAAAAAACAACCACGAAAGCAGTGACGGGCCTGCCAACAGAGGTTCTAGATGCGGACGGGTCGGACCTCCGTTGGCAGGCCCGTCACTGCTTTTGTGGTTTCATGGTGGTGTAGTTGGTCGTTCGGGCACCTCTGCTGCTGAATTAGCTTGCGCTATTTTTGTGGATCGTGCCTCGAGCCTGGTCTCACTCTGAAGTCATCGAAATCCGACTCTTGGGCAGTGACTTCAGGTGCCAGAAACCAACGAAAAAAAGGCGTCCTTTAATGTCAGCATGATACGCGGCTAGTCATCATTGTAGCTTGATGGCACCTGGTGGCGTCAGAGGTAAACACGGCAGGACAAGGACGAAAGTTAAGGCAGCAAATGTCCGAATGGAGCTGGCAGGAAGGGTGGTGGATGGGTCCAACAAACACCGACTTTCACCCAAGAGAGCAATGTTTGTGTCCCTCTAAAGTCAAACCCAGTTCTTTTTTCCTAAACCTAACCACGTGTGTTTGTTGTTGAAGGGGGAAAAAAGTCAGTTTGCGGTGTTGTACCGACGTAGTGCGTTTATTTTGAAAGAGACTGTATGTAAACGTTAACAATGCATGTAACAGGAAGAAGTTGACACCGTGTCTTAGAACGTCAACAACCAACACACCCAGGGTACCTCGCACATTGTATCTGGATGTGGAAAGTCCGTGACCAAGCACATCAATATGTGACGAGGTCGGACTGAGAATGTGTTGCCGAGGGAGGAGTTGTACAGGTTGATGGGAACCGGAAAGAATGACTTCCTGTGGCGCTCTGTGGTGCATTTTTAGGGAATGACTCTGTCCAAATGATCTGTGAAAACCTGTCAGATGGTAGATTTCTTAAACTTTTTTTCAAATCTAAATAGAGCCTTTTTTGGTTAGCAAAGTACAGTACTCCACACACTGAAGTGACACTTCTTTACACTGCTCTTTGCAGTGAAACACTCTTTTGTCATTTGTTTATGCCATTGGTTTTACGGTTTGTCTGCCCTTCATTGTCTGAATAGATTAATTTTTACAACTGCCAACAACAAAGGTTACATAACAGGCTCTGAGCTCATCTTAGTGAAACTGAAGTGGATGTGGGTTTGGTTTAATGAACGATACCGCCAGACACTTGTTGCTGTCTTTCTCATAACTAGAGTGAAGTCACCATTTGACAGAAACAGCCCAGACTCAGCTTCTCTTCCTCTGCCATTACTCTGCTGCACCTCATTACTGATCTATCAAAACTCTGAGACGAATGGAAAAGTTTTAGACAAAATTCAGCTCTAATTTCAATTTCAGTAAAGTATGGCTTATGAACGTTTTTCATTCAAATGTTTGATCAAATTAAATCTAATCAATTTACGTTATGACGTAACATTAAATCGACTTTTGATTACAGTCAAATCAGCTGTGATTCTCAGATCTTACTGACAACAGGCCTCCAAGGTAACAAAGAAAGACTGGCCCATTCTCTGCCGTCACACACGGAGTAGAAAACAGCATAAGTGCAGAGAACACGAAGGTCAAACAGGAGGATTGGAGGTGTTTGGAAGATAGACAAACCAAATCCATACATGAGATAATGCTCGTATGAACATATATTTAACTAGATTGAATTAATTGTGCTTACTAAGTGAAGCCCAATGGGTATGGAAGGCTAAAGTGTTCAATAGACACTTCAGTTACAGTATACAGTTTCTTTTAATTCAATAAATATTGACCTCGTAGCCAGTGACAGGTGACAGTGAACACACGGTCACAGCCAAAATTGTTATATTAAATTACTTTGACTGCTGGGAATATAACAGAAGAGACAGCAAAATAGAAGCATGCAGGTGAATGTCCTTCAAATAACCTTGGGGGAAAAAAAGAGAGTTAATGTGTGGTAAAAACATGAAGTGTCACAAAAAGAAATGTTCTAGGTAAATAGCAGTATCAGTCAAAAAATTCACTTGAGTAGATTTGCTTAGCAACTCTACACCTCGCAGATACAAATACTCAAAGGCATAAGAAAGCCTCTTGGGATTCATGGAAACCTGTAGGGAGTGAATGAACTATTAAACTCTCAGACAATAAATGTGAACAGGTACTGAACAAGCAGCAACCTCCAGGGCTGAAAAAGGAAGCCAATGCAGAGGTGCCAAAAACTGCAGTCCCTCTAATGGCCACCTGGCCACGCAAAAGCAACTCAGGCCCCATAGACCCTCATAATGTCATGGTTTCTATTATTTTTATTCAGTCCATGTTCTTGACTTATGACCTAAATATAAGTTAAAGTGCAGCAGAAAGGGGAAATGTCATATATGTTTAAAGTCCATCGAAACACACAGACAGCTCTCATTTTGGTCATGCACATTAACTCATGCATTCATGGTGTCTTTTCACAGTGACAGTGAAATTAAAACTTTAACCTCAAACATTGACCTGATGTGATCGCTTGAACTGACAACACATTGTAGGACCCAACAGCTGTGTGAGCAGGATGTTTACCAGCATGCATTGTGACTTGTGCCTCCTGCGTATGGAGGAGAGTGGCAAGAATGTCCCACAGATTGCCTATTTATACCCTCCCACTTAAAAAGGAGTGTTGTCCACAGCTGCGGGTGTAACTTATAGTGAGTTGCTCACGAGCAGGAATCTGTTGAGAGGGTACACACGTGATGTCACTGTAAGTGCAGTCACCCCCATCAGTCCCCTATGAGTGATAGACACACAGCAGTCGGCATCTGCTATTATATGGTTAATCCAGACACCACAGTAATGTGTGGTCTGTTGATGTTCATGTATGCATGTAAAGTGTATGTTTGTAAATTGAATGTGTTTGCAGCCGCCAGGCACTGAATGTCCAAGACAGATTTCCTCCTTGAGGACAATAAAGTTTATTCTGATTCTGATTCTGATATTCACATAGAAGGGAAACGCTGGTGAAATGGTGATGAGTTGTTTCAGAGTGGATTTAGAGAGAATTCAAGATGAACTTAGCCTGGAAATCCAGACTCAAATCTAGAGAGCTTTTGAGTCTGGCCCTCACTGATACACCCTTCCTACCCAAGGGGTGGCACTAACCAAGGCATATTAAATGCCACCGCATGCAATTGGATAGCACGATAGCCAATCAGAGCAAAAAACAAGGTGACGTATTCATTGCACTAAGCCCCATTGGTTTGCCGACCAGTAGGGCTAACTGATATACTATGCTTTTGCTGTATCCCGTCGGCAAAACGGCAAAAACGTCCTTCCTGGAAGCGAAGGCTTCTAGGGCAGTCTTCTGTTCCTCTCTCAAGGAAAAAGATAAGTGTAGTTGGCTTAGTGTTTCTTCCAAAGCTAAATTGAATGGACGTGGTCCTTCAGCAGCTGCCATCTTGGCTATTTACTTTCCCAATCCTACGGTGCAGCGTTGTCGTCATCATGTTACGTCTGCCCAGAGCCCGCCTCTGTCAGATAGACTGATCTGATTCGTCCTATGGCAATTCAGCGGGCTCCGCTCGCCGTGCAGTGCAAATTCGAATTTGCTAGGGGCGGGGCATCTGGATTTCCAGGTTAAGATTAACTTGTTTCTGCTGAAGACTAGGGCTGTCAAAGTTAACGCAAATTCCGTGTAATGAAACTACTATTTTGGATGTGCGCTTAACAAACATAAGACCCTCGGTCCACCCTGTAGTTTGGGAAGTCAGGAAGCGATGCAGCAGTATCGTTATGGATGGCAAGCAGAAACAAACCTCTGTGAACAGAAACGGATAAACAAAGGCATCTTTTGAACGGCAAGTTCAGCCTCAAAGCCCTGCCCGATGATTCTCTCAACAAGACTTAAGTTACTTGCATTTACTGTCGATGTGAATTTAGTTACCACCAGAGTATGTCAAGCTGCTTAAAAAAATAGGGTAAAGCTGGACATTATATTGTGTTAGTAATGTTGCATCAGGTCAATAGGTTCATCTGCTGCTGCTTTTTGGGCTTGAGTTTGCCATGGTCTGCTTTCAGCATATATTTTGAGCATGCAGTACCTTTGAGGTTATTCTGGAGAATATTCTGGACCATATTTGTCATTGTTTTGGGTTGTTGCGATAATAATAAACATACATTTGCATAAAGCAAACATATTTGTCCACTCCCATGTTGATAGGAGTATTAAAAACTTAAATATCCATTTCAAGTAAATTTAATACAGATAAAAAATGTGCACTTAATTTGCGAGTACTCGCGAGTTAACCATGGACAATCATGCGATTAATCAGATTAAATTATATATATATATTATATATTATATTTTCGATTGACAGCCCTGCTGAAGACTAAAGGTAACAGAAGTGATGTCATTCTTTTAAAGGTGTTGTGAGAAACCACTGTTTTTTGGTTGAATTCAAAACAAACTGCACACAGAGAACCAGAAGAACTGAAACCCCTGACCAGTGATACTCTGTTTACAAATCTGGCAAACAAATCATCATTGCAGAGTGGCCTGCTGAGCATTTTCTAATTCACAATGAAATTAAATTGATTCACACTGGGATTTCATTTTAGTACTTTGCATGTAAATGAGGTGTGAATACAAAAAGTATTAAATCTTAGCATGTGTTTGGCATATATCTGATCTGCATGGGCCTGGATTTTCCTTGTTTATTCATTTGTTCATCTGATAAATAATATTGATATTTCTTTATTAACTGACCCCTGGCCTCTTCTCATTTTGCAATAGTGGCCCCCGGGCAAAACAAGTTGAATATCCCTGTCCTAGATGAAAAAAAGTCAAGGGATCACCAAAGTTGTCGGGTTCATCCTCTGGGGGCTATGAATGTCTGTTCAAAAGTTCATAGCAATCTATCTAATAGTTGTTCAAATATTCCAGTCCGATCCCAATTGGTGGACTGACAGAGGGACAGACAATGCCATCCTTAGAACCCTGTAACTAGTGTGACTAACAATGTCACCACATAGGACAAACAACTATAAAAACTGGCAAATGGCTTTAACATCTTCTTTCCAACTCTGTCTGTTTTCTTTGAGTTTACTTGTTTTTGTACACTTCTGGGCTTCTTCTGTCATCCCCATTTTAAAAGAGACAATCATATGAATTATGGATCATGTCCTCAAGCAAAGCCTACTCAGAGAAAGTGTGAATAAAGGCCCGAAAAAGCCTGCGGGAGAGCCCTCATGCGCTTCCACTATAGATTTTATGGAGGGGGCCGTGCCGCAGCCCCAAGGTGCCGTGGACTTACTAGAACTGCACATCAAAGTCTGTGAGTCTGTGACAGAGAGATTGGGGCGAGACAGACTTTGACAGGAGGGAGGAAGAGGAGAGAGTTGTGGGAAGTGGAAGGAGATGCATCGGGAGGGCAGTGACATGAGCACATCCACTGTGTAACATTGATTAATTACAGCTCATCCATTACCATCATTGATTAAACTGTCCAGAGTGATATTGACAAACCTCCAAACAAATGTTATTGGAAACATTATTTACAGTACAGCTCATGCACAGTGGCAAGCTACTGTAAATTGGATTACTAAAGTTTGTATACTGTTTATGCATGGCGGAGTATCCCAAGGGGAGCTAAAACTCTATGTTAAACACTACAAACAGAATTTTTAGGAGTCAAAAAAAGGACAGTATCTCTCACTGCTACACCAGACTGGACATGAATAGAGCAGCAGAACCTGTTCGGGGAAAAAAGAGAAATATCCCTGTGGATTTTTATCTGTTTTCATAAAATGGAGAGCATATGGATGGGAATGTAGACAGATGCCAGTTCTACCAGCTCTGAGTCACTCTGCCAAATGATGTGATTGGTCAACCATGATTTCCAACATAATTAGGTGGATTATAGTTATATAGAGAGATGCCACACCAAGTTGAATCTTACTCATGCTAACGTATTGTAGTTAATGCTATATGTTGCTTTTGCATTCTACAGACTTTTAAAGACTTTTTAAATTCAATTTTAAATTAAATTTAAGACCAAAGTTATGATGGAAATACACACCAAAAGCAAAAATATACTCTTTCTCAAGTAAACACCTTGACGTCAGTTCAAGATGAACTCTAAAAATGACCCTGACGATACTTTCTGTGCTCACGGCTCTGCATGTGCGATTCCACCTCCCTGATCCCCATTCTACGACATTTAAAATACTTTGACATACAGCGAGTTGCTTTGTTAACATTTCAAGACTCTTCTTTTAAGCTATTTGTCCTTACCATTTTTCCCATTTTTCCATAACTTGCAATGTCCTAGTTTAATGATGCAGACTCAGTTTACCTGCCCCTCTCCTTAAAAACACAAATCATAAGAAATAGATGGTGTGTCAGTTACAGTTAATAACCAATACTTACAGTAACTTTAGAAAGGTGTGACATACACAATGTCCCCTTCAACAAGGGAACAGCTTCTACATGACAACTCCATATAGTCCAGTTGTTCTTTCTTTACACATTTTCTTAAACTGAACTATATTTAGACAACACTTTTAAATCATCTCCATCTCCATCTCCAAAATTGTGTCATCCACAAACAAATTGCAATAAATTTGACCTCTCACATATGTTATGGCTATACAAAATAAAAATTTTAGGCCCCAAAACAGAGCCTTGTGGGACTCCACATTCAATTTTCAGTAACTCAGTTCAGAACTACCCCTCTCACCCCATATGTGTATAATTTAGATGATGTGTCTGAAGTGTCTTCAGTGCTTATTCCTATCTGTTCATTATTCCACTGGTCAAGCATATTTAAGCCCAGCAGCCTTAGTAGGCTAAATTGAGCATAGTGTTAGTTCAGAGAGGACATGGTGTCAAGCTCAGCTCACATCCCAGTTACACCAGCTGATCAACAGCCCAATCAACTGATGGAGCAGCTGATTAGATCACATGATTCCTGTCTATGCAACCAATTGGGGAATCTCATTCAGGGTGCCCTACTCCGCTTAGGCGAGTGGAAGAGGCTTTCTGCGTAGGCCCAAGGAAAGGCCAAGGGGCCCCAGAACAGAGCCCTACCTCCAAGTATAATATTACTAATGGAAATAAAGTTTTCTTTGACAAAAGTGTTCCTGATTGAACTGTAATTTAGAAACACAGTAGTGTAGGTTAGACAATGGCATACATGCAATGACCTCTGTCACCAGTAGCTCAGCTTTCCCTGTTAAATGTCAGGAAGTTATGAAGGTATGAAAAAGTACTACTGCCCAAGCCTGCCCTGGAGAGTGTTTCCTCTAAGTATGTAGATGATGGGAATATATTTTTGCTCGTATTTACTTTCCACATTAATCTTGCGCCCATTATCAGAGTGCAGACCGCATACAATAAGGAGCTTTATCTATGAGGCTCAACAAGCTCTTCAATCTTCCCTATGCAGAGGCAGCATTCATATTCTACAGGTGTTTTCATGTCTTTGTGATCCAGCTTGAACACGTATAATAACATAAAAGACTACACAAAGCAAAGAGATTAATGTTGTATTGATATATGGATGCCTTACCTATTTAACATATTTATTAAACACTGTCTCCATGTTCTAACAGCATCCTACTAAGCCACACAAAAACATTAACCTCACTCCTCAGCGATGCAGCTTAACAGTATGCAATGGTAAAGACTGATATTTGACAATATTCATCTATCTTTTGAGTTTTAACCTCAGCAGTGCAGGAGGTCTGCAGCCAACTTGGCATGAGACACTACGATAAATATTAAAATGCATGTGTTACAATAGCAGCCAACCAACTCAATTCACTCCACGTCCACACTGGGCAACGGGTTTTGCTGTAATTATACGATGTGACCACGGAGGATGAGCTAAAAATTTTCTGGAAAATAGTCTGAAGATGGTGAAGCACTTCAGGTAAAATGTGCACGGCAGACTGAGATGAGTAAATGGATGTTTTAACCTTCTGTTAATATAAAACTGAATGACTGAAGCTCCTTTTTGCCAGCAGACATGCTGTGAGACACAATATTCAGATGCAACAATTATCATAATGTTGTGGCTATACGACAAGTCGAAGCGAGACTGGAGGCAGTAAACTTGAGAAGTTTTAAGCCTTCAGCACTAAGACAGCAGAGCTTAATGCTGCTGAGCAGAAAACATATTTTTCATGTCTTTTTTCCTCTGGACCAGTGATGAATGACTGCTGCAATGGATCTGAATGAGAAATGGAAGTGTGTGTGTATTTGTGCATGTGTGTTTGTTCTTACCAAGAGCGAGAGCATGATGAATTTAAAACAAGCAACAGTCAGTATGTCCAAAATTTTTGTTTAGATTCTTTCATTTCCTGTTGCATGGAGCATCAGTCAGTGCATTAATGGATTAAAAAGCTAAGGGGGCATGTAGCTCTTAGAGACTGTTAGTCATTACAGTATGTTCCTTCATTACCTGCTGGATTTCAATATTATGCAACACAAAAGAAATAAATAAGTACATTAGTCTTTACTCGAAAGAAGAAAGCAGTGGGATGATACCACTGTTTCATGTAATAATTATCTCCGCAGCCCAGCAAATTGTTTTGTGCTCTCCTCTGATGTTTTCTCAAATATGGTGAAAATAGAAGTGTAATGAGGGGTACAAAATAAAACATCTTTGCATTTCAGAGACATATGCAGTTTCTCTACTTCAGTGACCTAGCTTCTGCTGATATCTATATTTAATTGGGTGTAATTTAACTCTTTGAATGTTCGCTGTCCACATTTTAATTCACAGTCTGCATTCTTATTATCACAGTCTCAACAGTAGTGGCAGCTGTATGTGTCCCTGCTTTCTTTAAAACTTGATTGACATAATTGCATGTCTTTAAAAGATGACAAAGACAATAAAGGATGTATACGATATTGATTAACTGATGTTTGGACAGATGGCTGGAAGCTGCTTTGGGAGTTTTCAAGACTAAATATTTCTGGCCTCTTTCCTCATCCCTTGCCATTGTCTTCCCTCAATCCTTTCTAGCCTTTAAAACCCTGTCTCCACTAGGACTGGGGAGAGTACAAACCTTATTAAACACTTGCTTCAGACACACTTCATCATATAAGAAAGCTCTGTTTTAAAGTTATGTTAAGAAACAAATTATAAATAAAGACTAATCTTATTTACAAATGCATTATGAATATGTTTCTGACTATGGGCCACTAATAATTAAGGGTGGATCCATTAAGTTTAAGTGAATTTACATGAAGATTTTAAACGACCACCATTGAATGCCTCCTTCGAAATATTGATATTTTCTGCATTTACAACAAAGAGGGAGAATTATTTTTTTTTAGCTTGCTATCATTTGTAAAGTAGCCCCAAACAGTAACAAAAAGTACAGCTGAGGGAACGTCATTAGTTTTTTATGTGGTCAAGAACCAAAGTCTTCGACTGCATTGAAATTTTGACCTGCGCTAGGTGAAAAGCCAGAGGATCACCAACGTTATTACAGTTCAAGATAGAGGTTGTACCTGCTTTAACCTGCCTCACAATGAATACCAGGCCTGTCCAGAGCTCTCAGAGTGGGGCAAAAATTGAACATGATAGAAATGGTGAAGTGGATGTAGAGAGCAACAGAAAATAAAGACACAAAAGCCATCTGAGGCACTTACAAAACCAAGAATAATCATCAATAATCATTCAATCAGTTATTTTCTGTAACCACTTATCCTGTTAGGGGTTGCGGGGGGCTGGAGCCTATCCCAGCTGACAGTGGGTGAGAGGCAGGGTTCACCCTGGACAGGTCACCAGACTATCACAGGTCTGACACATAGAGACAGACAAACATTCACACTCACATTCACACCTACGGACAATTTAGAGTCACCAATTAACCTGCATGTCTTTGGACTGTGGGAGGAAGCCGGAGTACCCAGAAAAAACCCACACTGACACAGGGAGAACATGCAAACTCTGCACAGAAGGGCTCCCCAAACCCAACCTATGCTAATGTAAAACAAGATTCATTTTTCATAAACTTTAAAATAGGGACATTTCATTTAAAGAGATGGAAGAATGTAAGATGAGATTTACTTTCATTAGGACGTATCCAGTAGATTGTCTTGTTTTTCTTTGTTCATTATTTTGTATCTGCATAATTTAAAGTTCACTACATTCATATATTAACATATCTTATTTTGCTTGTTACATTAAATTTGGAACTATTTAATATCACACACCTTAGTGCAGGTAATGAAAGTTAGGATTAAGTTTGGCAGAGTTATAGTTATATAAAGTGGATCAAGTTACACAGAGAAGCTATAACAATGCTCTTACTTTATCCACAGCCCCACAAAAAAAGTGAATTTGCACATACTGTATTTTCTTATTGTTTATTAATTATTGTTTGTTAATTTGTGTTGATTTAATTTAATTTTTTTTTCAAGGGGGGGGAAGCTTGCCCAGAGCACCAAATGTGCTAGCTCCGGCAGTGACGCCAGCTGCGTCTTCCTCAGAGTCACTTTGACAAAGACCAAATCTCTCAAGTCTCTCCTGTTATTGCTTTTCTTCCAGAGAGATCCATGGAGATGTGTGGCAAATTCCATGATGATCCATCCAATAGTAGTGGACATATTTCAGTGTGGACCAAACTGGTTGGCCACCTGAGCAACATATGACACTAGCAAAACAAATAAACAAACAAAAAAACAACTGCATGAATACTTCATTGTTTATGTTCATATTTTGCTCACATAGTGCATCGTTGGGGGCGTCAGTAGGGGCCCCACATCTTATTTTCGCCTCAGGGCACCCAGAGGCTGCCATCTGGCTCAACTGACCCCACTAGTACCACAGCCACCATAACTTGAGTAGTGAAGGTGATGATGATGATCAGACTGGTTAGATTTAAGTATACAGTTAGCAGAGAAACACACAAAGAGCCTGCAGCATGAGCAAGATTATACAAAGGAGACGTTTCCTTTTTGCTTTAGAAATAGATTCTAAATAAGTTTCTACTACTGTTTGTGCTCTGTATGGCTCCATGTGGGGATAAAGATAAAATAAAACCCAAGCTACAAGTTCAAACTGAATTCACTCCAAGGCATGTCAAACCCACTCAAAACTGACGTATTTCTCCAAAAACACGATAGAGCAACACAGACAATTTGTTTTATGTCTTTTGGTCTCAACCCTTGAGACTCTCAAATTGCGCACGAGGCGCGTCATGAATTTGGTAGTGCTCAAGTGTGCTAAAAAGGCGCTGAACTCCCCTCCCCTCCCTCCTTCCTTACCTCCTCCCCTCTCTCCCCTCCCCCTGAATCCTCCGGGCCAAATACTCATTCACTGTGTGCGTCAACGCGCGGTCTCCGCCGCTGCTCGGGACAAAACCGCACGCAGCTGCTTTCATTTTCCAGTGCTCGAGACTGCACGAGCAGGAGGGGAGGCTCGCGCGTCTTGCTGCAGGGATATCACCTCAGATGGACTTGATATAGGACAAGAATACACATTTTTTCATCTGATAATGACCACGTAGGTGGTAGTTACAAGTGGGAAACAAACTTGTACATCCTCCTCCACCGCCACCGGTTTTAATGTGTTTTATGTGTTTGCGCTCAACAGTCAGGTAGACTTATGCGGGCGCATTTGAACACGAGTGTCGGCGTGTGATTTATCCCGTGGATGCGGCTGTCGGGGTCGGTGTCTGAGCCCTGCAGGATCAGCCTGTCATAGGGCATGATGATTTCTCTGGCTCTTCACAAGTGGATGAGGAATACTTCACCGGAGATGCTGCTGCTGGTGCCGATACTGTGGCTTTTACCTCTGACTGGAGCGGCTCCGTCTCAGACTACCGAGCAGCTGGACACTGGGGTGGTAAGTTTTCAGTCTCCATATGGGGGTGGGAAGTTTTGCCACTTATTGCCACTTATGAGGAAGTTTTTTTTCCCCCCTTCACACTTGACATAGCGCTGCGTTTTCCAGCCATCCCCTCTCTGCAGAAAGAGCAGTTTACCCTACTTTTGGATGTGGGAGGCAAATGCTCTCCTCTCCATATACTTGATCTAAATTTTAACACCTCGCAGCAGTCCAATGCACGGGGGCAAGCCTGGCGCTGCATTTCGGATATGATGGAAAATAAGAGCCTGTTCTCCAAAGCAGATCCCTGTAACGGCTTGCAATAAATAAATGTAAATGTATTTGCCTTGGCGGAATATCGACCTCCTCCACAGCATGCTGACATAGTACATATATATCCTGCCCTGATGAATGGCAGACGGGGCTCACTTCCAGCTCGGTGACAAACCGAGCCATAAGACGTTATTGGCTATTTCCTCCTCTCAGTCATGCCTTTAAAATACTGCTCCAATTTGTCATCTGATGCCAAGTTGAAACAATTACTGGGTTTAAAATAGGGTTGTTGGAGATGTGATGGAGCAGCTGATCCTGCTCGACCACAAACAGGCAATTTTCTGACTGTTAATGGCAAAATATTTACATATAAAGTGGTAAATTGTGAAAATATGGTGCAAATGATTATTAATATTCACATAATTTGTTTAGTAAATAGATGCTTTATGATAGTTTTAGTGCCTTCAGTAAATTGAGCAAATTAAAGCCATTATATATTCATCAATAAGTCAGACCCACAGTATGTTTCAGCTTTGTTTTAATGAGCAGAGCACCTGCAGATAAAACACGTATCTGCTAATTAGCAACTCTTGAGACAACAGCCTAATTAATCGTTTGCTTTAATGGCTCTAATATCAACATGCATTGCTCATTTGCATGGATGGATTCATGTCGCTGCTCACCCAGCTACTGTCTTATCTTCTTGTCTATCTTCAGCTGCATTGTAGCTCTTGGTTTTTGGCTGCAGAAGCATGAGGATGAACCCTATTATTAAGGACACTGCTGAGGTATTTCTATCGCTGGATCACCTCCATGTGTGCTGCCGACAATCATTCACTTCCACTGTGTTCCTGAGCTGCAGAGATGAATTGTCCTCTCAACTCCACAGCTTTGTTGCGACAGTTGCATGGGGCTGTGCAGGACTTGAGTGCATGAAGGGGTGTGAGGCAGATTGTCTTTAGAGACAGGATTATTGCAACATCGGTGAAATACAGGGCTGACATGACTCAGTCAAGACACAGATCCACATATTGATATTCAGAAGTGGTTTTCAAGGGGTGCAGGGACCCCTAAGGGTCTTTGAGGGAGTTCCAGAGGGTCCCCAGAAAACTACTGTCACTACTTAAGTCACTGTAGAGGTGAGCCCAATGTTAAGGGTGCTTTCATTATGCTGACTTGTGCCTCCTCGCGCCCTCTCTCCTCCTGTGACCCGGAAATCATTTGCCCTCCACCACCACTGAGAATTTTTTATTCCCTTAAATGCACTTTGAGGAGGAGGCTTCTGGAGGAGCCACAGATGTATCCTGTGTGTCTTCCTTGCATCTTTTCTCTCACATCCCTGCTGGGAGGAGCCAAGATGTGAGGAAGAGACACAAGTGAGCACAGTAAGGGTGCTTCCACATCTAGAGTTGTCTTGCTTTGGTCTGAATCAGGGACAAATTTTGTTTCAAAGTTGCATAATTGCCTAGAGTTGGTTCTTGTTCTCACGACAGCATTTACAAGCGGACCAGATCAAATCCCTTGTGTGAGAAAGCTGCTCTTGATTGGTCAGAATTTCCATGTGGGAAAAATCCAGGAAGTAAACAAAACGTTGAAGAAGAGTACACTTGCAAGATAAACGTGACACTTTCTAATGTCACAATGGAGGGACAACTACGCAGGTTGATTTTAGCGCTGCTCATCGTGGACTATATTGCTGTCATTGTTCATTTTAGTCAAACCATACAGTTTGAAAACGAGGCGCGGCTCCAACTAGAAAACAATGTTTTGATGCATTGGATGTGCTGAATGTGCATATTAAGGCAGTACAGGAGGAGGTGCACATTAATAATCCTCCAGGACTGTAACATGCTCATGTTTAACCCAAACAATGTGTCATGTGACTGCAGTTGGTTCACATCCAGGTCGGAACACGTTCTCACCACAAACAAACTGCACCAGAGTTCATTTGTAATCGGACTGAGACCACCTCTTCAAGAAGGTCTTGGTCTGGTTGTCTTGGTGCACACCTGAGTGTGATTGCTATGTACACACCTGCCCAAATGAATCGCACTTAGAGCGCAAATGAAATTGAGTTCAGTTGAACTGAACCAAACAGTGCAGGTGTGAAAGCACCTGAGTCATAAGAGTGACTATTCTGATCATAGGGTTTACTTCCTCCTCAACTGTACTTGACAACAACACTCTGACAGGGTCCATGACCTAATGTCTATCAATTTAGGGGTCACTGACACGAAAAAGGTTGAGAACCAGTGGAGTACACACATCACTGCTAAATATTGTTACATTTATTTATCATCAAAAGTAGCTGCTTTCATGTTTTTACACTGGAGATTCCACGTGTTGGGGTGTTGGATGCGAATTATCTGCTGTTTGGTCAGACAATCCTTAAAGCTTCCCTGATGCTTTATTATCCCTTATCAAGCTATGTTTGAGTGTGTGAGCAAACACTTGTCTTTTTACCGTTGAAGCAGAAACAGAGCAGCAATATGAGCATCGCTGGAGTTCTTTTTCTCACCACATATCCAGTGCAAGTGCTAAATTCACTGCTGTTTGTTTTGATCCTGGTTTGGATCGCCAGCTATTGAGAAAACTATCTGTGTTTATTGCTTGTGAGGAATTCAACTCTGCTCATCAGCCCTGTGTTTACTCCTGCCCTCCATCATTTCTGTGCTGGGAGCAGCTGCCCACAGTATTTTTATGAACCTGCACACCAAAACAATGGAAAGCGGCTTAAAGCTGCAGAGTTCTCAATCTGTGTTTTCAATGAGATTTGCTGCACAAAGAACCTTTCACATTATCGGACAACAGTTCATTTGGTGTTAATATCCGGCATATTGCTTACAGCAGGTTTAAATTTGGAAGATTTCTTTTTTAGGTTTCAGATTGTAAAATTCCAGGTTGCTATCTGAGTGTATCCTGAATAGCTTTTACTTTTCAATCACATGTAGCCTTGTTTTAACCTTTGACCTGGGTAGGTCACCTCATGTAAAGTTTAAGCAACAATGTACTGGTCATGTCTACGCGTCATGATTGATCTGATGAGTATATTGTTGACTGTGTGAATCATTGTTTATAAAAATTATTATTATATTTAAAAAATACCCATCACAGTTTCCCTGATCCCACAGCGATGTCTTCAATTTTCTTGTGTTTTTCTGACAAACAGTCCAAACCCCAAAAATACTCCAGTTGACCCTTTGCTAAATCCCGCCCCCGGAGGCAGACTAGCCAATCAAAATGTAGCATTTGGCCACCTCAGACCAGGGTCTGGCAACAACACACACTGTGCTCCATTGACTCTAATGCAATAGTTTCAGATTTCCTTCATTTTCAGCCTGGTTTTGTGGATTTGGAGCTAAATGTTGTGCCTGGTGCACATTGTGAATTAATGATACTCGTTACCTGGAGAGGTTGGAAAAAGATATACGTTTCTTCCCTGCTCCAAAAGACCGACCCTGCTGTACAGGAACCAGTGAAGGGAAGCAGGGAAACTTTTCTGATACTCAACCAGCTGTGTGTCATCGCATTGTGCACAGATGAACGTTGTTTGACTTCCCCCAGAGATCCCTGCCCATCCGGCAAAGCCAAACACGGTTCATCTGCACACACTGTGATGCCACACAGCTGGTTCAGTATCAGCAAAGTTTCCCTTTATATTCATTGTCTTGTGTGGCGATCAGCAGTGATGTGGTGGTTCACTTTGACACTGTGATCTGTAGCCTATAGTTCGGCTTTAGCTTCTAACTATCTTTGTCTTTTGAACCTGTTGTTGCTGCTGAGTCAGTTTGACATCCTGGATATATCCTTCAAACACAGACTGTAGACCCCTCTGTCTGCTTCTCTCTGGAATCACTGCTTCAGTTTTCCAAAAACATGATCATATTTCTTCAGGGAGTGCAGTTAGTTACAGCGTGGGCTCCATGCTTACTCCAGCAGCTTGTCGGACCATCACAAAAAGGCGGGGCTTAGCGAAAGGTCAGTTACAGTGATTTTAAACAGAAAATCCTAACACTGAAAAAGGCAAATGTGACATTTTTGCTTGAACATAACTCAAAGAATTTAACTGGGGAGTGGTTACCAGGCAAAACATCCTTTTCCTGTTTTGGTTGCTTTTGGGAGTAGTTTGCCTTCACGGCTTGCTGCCAGAAAGGGGGTTCTTGGTTAGGGGTAAGAAAAAGTTGTGCTATGGATTAAAATGAATTGGAAGAAAGCCCTGAAGCAAAGTTGCATAGTGAACGCAGTGTTCATAGCGAACCAATCTAAAAGCCAGTGGTGTCTTTATTCTATGGCCATGACATTGTGCAATCAACATTTACTTCATAATGATAAGTCAAAGGAAAAAAGCTTGTCTATTTCCACTTTAATGGATCAATGCTTTCATTTCTTTTACCTTAGAATCAGCCAATAGTCATAGTAGTGTATACGTGTGCTGATGAAAGGCTCTGTTCAGTGACTTGTTTTCGTCCGTGGAGTGAAAGCGATCGTACACCTGAGTGTGATATCTGGTCTTGTTAACAAAGGCAGACACAGATTTTTCTCAGGTTGTTGATTTGGTGTGAAAGGGTTTAGCATGACCAAGGGAGTTGGACAGACAGATGGACAGATGAGCACCCGAGGAGACACACACCTCCCCTGCCACTGCCTGATTGACTTTTAAATAAGACTTCTCTTGCATTGATGAAATTGCTCTCAGCTGTTGAGAGCAGGTGGATAATTGGCTGTTGAGGGTTTGAGTGGGCTCTCCCATCTCGGTCCAGTTGTGTTCATAAGTGCTTTACATCTGGGACTCGGTCCACAAAAACAACCGTCTACCCACAGAACCGTGTCCTGATCTCCAGCTCTGCTGCTCCCCAGCCCCATTACACTTCAGAGCCACTGTGCTGCATCACTTGGCTTTTAGTTGAGCTTGAGCGCTGGATGTATCTGTCTCTCCCCGTAACTACTGTACGCTGCGACCGTAATTAGCTGAACCACAAACTTAAGCACAGCTCAGAGGCATCCAGCTTCTGGTTTTGCAGTTATCTAGCCTAATATATTACTGCAAAGCACCAATTTGCAATATCAGCATTTTAGGGAACTGCTACATAACTGCTATAATGTAATCTGCACCCTGTTTTCCGCTCATCATATCATTTTACTCCTGATGGCTGTTTTCTGCGCTAGCACCGAACGACTGAGCTCCTTAGGGGTCCATTTGGAAGCAGTGCTGTGCCTGCTTTAGCAGCTGTCGTAAGATAGAGTGAGGTGACCAGATCCGCTGCTGATAATAGTGCTTTAAATACTGTTTAATCCTGAGCAAACTGACCTTGAAGAAATTCTGTGTAGCATTTAATCTCTTTCAGGGAGGAAAAAATGTATTTTTTTATGTGCAAGAAATAAAACGAATGTGCGGCATATGTCTGATGTGCCAACCACACCCTGCCAGTCTGCTTCTGATTCTCATTTTGCTTTATAATTTCTTCAAGGAGAACACCATCTGGTCTTGTGTCCACTGGATATATACTGTAAGAGAAAAAAAAACTGGTAGACGCCATCCTCCTCGCCTACCTCCACCACTAGTCCCACTCACTCTCCCTTCCTGCTTGGCCTCATAATACTGAGTTCTAATGCAACTAGTCTGCACGGCACCAGTACCACCACCACCCCTCATTAGCTCTCTCTTTGCCTCTCATGACTGCACATTTCACCAGTATCATATTCTGTCCCCTCAGTCTTTCAGTCTCCTTCCTTCAATTTTTTTCTTCCAATCCAGATAGGAGGCTTTCTTCTGCACGCACATCATGGCTTCTTCTGATTACACCCAGAGGCCCGGTGGTGGAGGGGGCTCAAAGAGAAAACTGGATGCAGTGACAGTCGAGGGGAGGCACCGTGGAGAAATTGCCGCGCTGAAATAAGCAATCAACCAAGCAGGGTCAAGAAAGCGAAGGATATGAAATGAAAAGAAAGAGAATGCATCATCTAAAGAGCGGCAGACATGGTGTTGGGACTACTTTCTCTTGAATGTGTCAGGGTAATGATTCAGGGAGAGGGAGCGGGTTCACTTTCGGATGTTGTACCTGTAAGCTATTTTGGAGTAATTGTCGTCAACAGCTGTGACATGACTGCAGATAAGTAGAGGAGCACAAAAAGCTAGTTAACTTGTATTTCTCTTCCTTGCAGTGTCACGCTGGATTATTAGGATACTTTTAGCACTGCTGTCCCACTTCCATCAAGCTGTGTGACCTTTCTGTCTGTAGCACTGTATCGTGGGGCTTCTATCCAGGGCAAGGACACTTTTTTTTTACTTTTTTTCCAGGGACGTCAAGTGGGAGATGACTGCACAGTAGGACAGAATATATCATTGTGTAATGATTGACAGAGAGCACAAGAGACAGTGCAGCGTGTAATATATAGCACATTCACAGCTTCTCAGGAAGAGGGAGATACTGTGGAAACCAACCAGTCCTTCAATCCCCCTCCTATCCAATCTGTCATCGCGGCTTCGCTAAGTGTAACGGTTCTCCAGGGAGTTGCAAGTTTCTGAGGAGACTGTCAGAGTTCATAATATCCTTAGAGGCCATTTCAACAAAGATCTTAAGGGCCCTGACACTTTATTGGCTGCTACTGCAGCAGGGTGGTGTGGGACTGATTCACAGCAGCTGCAATACTTACGCTTGATGTTTTTAGTCAACAACAACACCAGATAAATTTGGGTGAATTCATGAGCTAAAGTTGATAACATAGAAAGGACAGCCAGCTGGTTAGATTTCATAAGCAGCAGTGATAGATTTATAAACACTGCATGTGCTTCTGGCTTTGTCTTTAAACTGTCTGTTACTGTGGCACTGAATCTGTCTGACCCGGGGCCAGTTTCACAAAGACAGTCTTTGTCTATGGCTTTGATATACATAATAGTTACACTTCAGATAGATGTCGAAATCCATTTGTTGCACAAAGTTGTGTACACTCTTAGAAACAAAGGTGCAAAGTAAAACCATAAGCAGGTCTTTGGCTTGTCCCCACAGAAGAACCCTTTGTGATTTCTGTCATAAAAAGTTTTCCTTGGAACCATTTCAAAACCAACCCAACACAACCAAACACGTTTGAGCCCAACATAAAAGGTTATACCTAGGACCATCTGTTAATCATTGCACCCAGAACCCTGTCTGGGGGGTTCTACCCACAATTCTTCCACTCTTTAAAGCCCACTAAAGACTAAAGATTCATGACGAAATGAGTTGAAACATGCAACTACTTGCAACGTGCCATTCTGCAATCTGCTGGTTCACACCAATGCAACCAGATGAGATGGTGTATCATCTCTATGCAACAACTCTCTGTACTTCCGTTCAGTTTTCCAGCTTTTCCAGCTTATTTTGCAGTTGAATACAATTTGAAGCTTCTTAAAATATGAATGAGGATAGTGATAGTGAGATACTGGCTACAGTTGCATTTGTAGTAGTGATGAAACGGTGAAAAACAGAAAAGGAGCATTAGATGAACTGTATTCATAATAAATATGCCACAACAATATAAGTAAGCAGTGCCAATTAGTCGGAAACAGAGGACTCAACAGGGACATAGCACCTGTCGCAGTAAGCAAAGATGTCGCTGTGGTCATTTTGACTTGACCAGAGGACTTCACTGAAACAGGCGATGTGCCTTACGTTCTAAAACCAGCCACCAGTGGTTTGACCAGTGGAGCTGCAGGTGACACCATCAGCTGGCTTGAGTCGAGCCCAGACGGCCAGTTCACACAACTGCAACTTTTCTCCGCAATGTTCCAAAACGGTTTCGTCTCATCATAAATCTTTAGTCTGAACTGGGATGAAGGGTGCTAATATGAAACCACGCATGATGTTCTACCAAGAACTATTTTAAATTCCAACAATTTCATCTAGAACCCACCAACGGCGACTCTAAAATACTAATTGACTACATTCTCTCTCTCACTGATCATGGTTTTAGTACAACAGGTTAATCTGGGACAAGGTAATCATGTCAATTAGCATCGGGCTTCATGAGGTTCCTAAAGAGGAAAGCGTTTTAGAAAGCTGCAGATGAAACTTGCAGCGGTGTGAACTGACCGGTCTGTGTTCAACTTAAGCCGGCTGATGGTGTTAACCTTTAGAAGCAGATGGTTGTGGGCAGGAAGACCCCTTTTGGAACCCTTATTTCTAAGACTGTATTTTTTTTTTTACCAGTTGGACTAGTTTGCTATATATACCAGAACTTTTTTCAAACTGTAAAACATGGCTGACTGTGTAACCACATCAAACCCCTCAGCTCCGTTCACTCCAGCAGTTTGCCTTCTGGATGAATTAAAAATTCAGTTTAACAATACAAAAGCTCAGCACAGTGCAGACCTGTAGAGAGGCTGCGATGCTGAGGCTTCTTAATGTCTCGCTGCTAATCACTGCTGTGCTACTTTCTGTAATAGTACAAAGATTGAACTGATTTGTGAAACAATGCTGCTGTGAGTCGAGCTCTAGATTGCATCTCAGTTTATTTGCCTTTTATTTCAAAGGAATAGTGTGAATATCTAAAATGTCACAACAGTATACGTAGTTTTCGTTTGATTTCACAGTAGTGATGGGTTTAATATTGTAGGCGGCTGAGTGCTGTTTGCCACAACAGAGCGGCACGCGATAGTCTTTTTCCTATGGCTTGAACTGACTTCATTACTTGAGCAGACCCACTCCGGGGCTTCCCATATAGAAAACCTCAAATCAGCTCCATGTGGACAATTCTATTTTAACCCGAGGAGCCCCGCCTCTCCTCCTTGTCTTCGACCAGATCAAGGTTCTGGTTGCCATTCAAAGGGCCGACCAGATCTTGTAATTACAGTGGTTTCTGGTGTTGCGCTGGCTCGCATGCTGAAGCCTAAAATAATCCATAGCCCTGCAAACTGAACTGCCAATAGACTGCTTTAATAGTACGATAAAGAAAACCCGAAAGCAACAACAAAGCTGCTCTGAAATTGCTTGCAGAAATTGGCAGAATTATAAGAAATGAGGTTTTGTGTGTGTGTGTGTGTATGTCACTTTCTTCTTGTGTGTCGCCATAAAATGTGTATGACTGCGTGTGTGCGCCGCTGCCACAGTGGTGATCTCATACTTTTGTCGCATTTGTCACTTCTTAAGAAGTCACGGCGGGGCGGGTGATGACAAAAAGCAAAGGGGAATGCATGAGGACAACTGCTTATCATTTGTGGAGTCAGCTTCAAGACCCTTGTGTGTTTGTGATCTCATTTCTCTGAAGGTCCAAGTGAAATGAAGAGAATTAGACAGGAGAGGGAGGGAAGACCAAGAGAGATTGAGTGGGTGGCAGAGATAAGATATGTCTCCATCCAACTATCACTGGCAATTAGGCCCACTTTCTTTTAGTCCAGTGTTGATACTCAACTTCCTATCAAGTGAATATAATGAGCCACTAACAGTCTGCTGAATTTCAAGTGCTACTCATGATTGTGTGAATTGCAGTCTGGACTGGGGTTAATCTCACTGAATAGGGCCACGCTGAAAATAGAGTCAAACACACACATGTACATGTATGCGTGTGTATTTTTGCATGTGCATACTTACTGTGGACCTGCCAGTTGCTGGCATTCCTCAGCTAACACTAGAGAGACATTGTCTTCTTTGTAAGGATGGCTTTAGTAACACGTGGCAGCTATTTCATGGCTTTCGTGTGGGCTTTATGAACTGCATACAAGGACGATCCATAAATACATGCTCATGTATGTATTCATTCCCACAGCTTTCAACTTTGAAAGGCAGTTTCAAAGATGGAGGCTGTCCCGAATGCCTTCACATGACTATAAAAAAAAAAGCATTACAGATTTCTGAGCTACAGACATGTGTGAGACAAGGGGCCCCTGGGCACAGATAGTGTTTTTGCAACAAAAAAATCTTGTTTTGCCTCCCTTTGTAGTTGTTTTGTGTGTCTTTGAGGTCATTTAGTGACTTTTTTGGTTGTTTTGTATCACTTTGTGGTTGTTTTGCCCCTATTTTGCTTTCCAGCCGGCGATAACAGTGCCCTGAGGCATTATGTTTCAGGTTGTCCCTCCATTCGTATGTCCCTACATCCCATTCTCATGAACACAATATCTCCCTTAAGGGGATATTTTTAAACTTGGCACGTATGTCCACTTAGATTTAATGATGGACTGATTAGATTGTGGTGGTCAAAGGTCAAGAGTAGTGTGACTTCATCTGTCTCATTCTCATGAACACAATATCTCAACAACACTTTGAGGGAATTTCCTCTAGTTTGGCACAAATGTCTATTTAGACTCAAGGATGAACTGACTAGAATTTGGTGGTCAAAGGTCAAGGTCACTGTGACCTTGTGTCTATCTCTTTTTTTGTGAATGCGATATCTCAAGAAGACCTTGAGCGATTTTCTCAACTTTGGCACAAATGTCCACTAGGACTTAACAGTGAACTGACTAGAATTTGGTAGTCAAAGGTCAAAGTCACTGTGACCTTATCTCCTGTGAATGCAGTATCTGAAGAACACCTTGAGGGAATTTCTTCTAGTTTGGCACAAATATCTACTTGGTCTCAAGGATGAACTAATTCAAATTTTGGTGGTCAAAGGTCAAAGTCACCTTGTGTCCGTCTCATTCTTGTGAATGCAATATCTCAAGAAGGCCTTAGCAATTTCCTCAAATTTGGCACAGACGTCCAGTAGGACTTAAGAATGAACTGATTAGACATGTTTTTGCCCATAACTCAAGAATTCACATACTAATTGTGACTGAATTTTACACAAAAGTCTAGTAGGATGAGGAAATTATGACATTTTATTTCCAAAAGGTAGAAAGTCAGCACACTTCTGGCCATTTCTCGGCGTCATTTCTCAGAATCAGAAGGAGAGAGAGTTTTCCAGATACTGAATTGGTGACGTTAATCTTGGGTTCCCACCATGAAATTGAACTGTGCTGACTGTGATCTTCTTCCTCTGTGCTGTCGTAGGGAAGATGTGTGTAAAGCATCCATGTTTTCACGGACATGGATGCAAACTGAATCTACAGCTTCTCAGAAGGATACAACTGCAAGGCGATAATTCTAGTTGTAGTTATTTTGTGGCTCTTTGCCACTCCTTTGCATCTATTTTTGGTCTTTTTGAGTGTCTTCCTGGTCAGTATTTGTTCATTTGATTGACATTTTGCAGGTGAAGGCCAGTTGCGGAGTTTGCATGTTCTCCCTGTGTCAGCGTGGGTTTTCTCTGGGTACTCCAGCTTCCTCCCACAGTCCAAAGATGTGCAGGCTTGGTTAATTGGTGACTCATAGGTAACCTGTAGATGTGAATGTGAGCCTGAATGGTTGTCTGTCTCTATGTGTCAGCCCTGTGATAGTCTGGTGACCTGTCCAGGGTGTACCCTGCCTCTCGCCCAATGTCAGCTGGGATAGGCTGCAGCCTCCTGTGACCCCTAACAGGATAAGGGGTTATGGAAAATGAATGAGGGCCAGGGGGTGCCCCTGACACTGTGGGCCCATGGCTACAGACTATTATTATCGTTAAAGTTAGCATATCATTTTATGATGTATACTTCCCCTGGTTTCTGTGAAGTGGATTTGATTGATGTTTTTCCATATCCGTAAACGCCACAGAGATGAAAAACATCTACATATGATTTCGATTAACTCCGTTTTGACAGAAAACAATTATGCTATGGTGAATGACCTTTTTGTTGTGATGTAGCTGGAGAGAGCAAGTTGCACTCAGAGTTTTCACCTTCAGCAAACTGCTCAAAAAAACATCCAGAACATGACTTAAGTTAGCAACAATAATAATCCCTCTAAGTGGCTTCAAAGTTTGGAACTTTGTGCCCAAGTGGATAGCTTTGAAATACTCAGAGGCTCAGACTCAGGTGAACACAGAGAGACGATAAAAGAACAAATCGAAGACTGACTCTGGGGTACTTCAAATCTGTCGGGTTTGTGTATGTTTGTGTATGTATTTGCTTTACCGTCTTCTCCCTTACCCTCGCTCACTGGGCCAGCTTTATTCAATCCTTGTGTCTGTGGGCTTTGGCTGGGTGCCATGCCACATGACCGCCCACAGAGAGAAGAACTTCAAAGAAGGTTTTGGGGCTTTTTCCCTCACTGGGGACACTGAAACTTATGCCTGTTAAATTAAGCTCCAGTTACAGGGGGATGTCCTAATTGGCTCCATCAGTTTGTTTATCTTTAATCTCTGGCTGACATTTCGTAAGTCCTAGTTCCCCTTTGCATCCTTTTCTTTCCATATTCCATCTCTTACTCCTTCATTTAGTCATCCATCCATCCCTCCATTTGTTGTAGTTTTGAGATGATTTATTAGCTGACATATAAAAGGTTGGATAACTGATGCAGGATTTTGTCTGTAATAAATAAATCTTTGATGAATGTTTATACAGTATTTGCAGTGGGGCTGTACTGAATAGTTTGAGGCTTCTTTCATAGTGTTGACATTCAAATTTTAAATCAACATTTAAATGCTTCGCAGCTTTTTTTTCACAGCTATTCATTCAGTTTGAACCTGGTATTTCTGCACAGTTGCAAATGAAGATAAAGCCATGCTAACATTATCAGTGTTGTACTGTTGGTACAACATTGACTGCAGAGCGTCGCGAGGTCCGAAGGTCAAAATTTATCAAGAAAAGATAGATGCAGTCATTTACAAAATTCACATTTTTATCAAACAGAATATTCTGCTTCAATCCATATTTTTTGGTATTCAACCTTTCAAAAACATTTTCACTCTGGTCAAAAAATGTTTGCTGGACACAAAGAGAGGCACCTGTATTACTCGGGCAGTCTAATCAGCACCACAAATTACATTTATTCATTAAATAAGTTGATTTAATTACAAAAGACCAACTCGTTTAATCAGATGAATTGTTTTTTTAAACAAAGGAATTGTGTTTGAGAGGACACAGCCCTGATTTGCAGGGTTGTGTGTGTGCGTCTGCTGTTTGTGCACTCTGGAGGCTTTGCTGGATTTGCCACGGGAGTGAAAAATACAGAGCTGATAGGACTTGAATGTGCAAATGGATGCCGCTGGTGCATCTTGGCCTCTCAAAAATGGAGGTGAGTTGCTGCCGGCAGAGATGAAGCAAATTTCGCCCGTGGCAAACGAACCAGTGATTAACAGTCTCAGCAGAGGTTCCTGCGGTCAGTTAAAAAAACCAGTTCCTAAAACCTTCTGTCATATCATCAGAAACAGAGTGGTCAGTCATTGTTTCCTCATGCACACATGGGCGTGCAGTTTGATTATTTGAAAATCAGTCTCGTAAGTATGCTTATCCAAAGGCAGGGCTTCCTGTAGATGCGTTGTCTAAGGACACGCGCTGTCATACGCACAAGAAGAAACTGATAAATGGTGTGTGGTGCGTCAGCGTGAGCACGCACGGTGTACTCATAAAGCTTTGCCTACACGTACCTGATTAACGAGACCCTGGCTTATTGCAGTTCAAGTAAATATGTTTTGCAATGTCCTGCTTCAACCTGATTTCTCCCGATAACCTGGATTCTGTTCTGGTCTCTTATTCCATTCCCCTTAACTTCTACTGTCCGCATTGTGTCTTCTCTGTCTTCTTTCTGTTTGTTTTTGCCTTTCTGTTTTACTTTATCCTCTGAGCATTAACTTATTTCTATCTCTTTTGTCTCCCACCTTTTTTTTTCTTTCTCTCTCTGTCATTCTGTCTTTGTGTTCTCGTCTCTATTCCGTCTCCCCACCTTCCTCCCTCCTGCCTCCAGGAACAGACAGTAGTTGAGTCGCGCCTCTCTGTACAACCAGCTGTTCCTAAACCAGGGATTAGATGATTCACTTACTGTCACGTCGTAATCCCCGTTGTCACACTCTTACACACACAAACATGCAAATTAGGACAGATTTTCCTCCCAAGTGTCTCGAAAATGACATTCACACCTCTAACTGAATGGAAACCGCGAGTCAGAAAAAGCGCGTCCATCAAAAATGCGCTCAGTCTTTTCTTCAACAAGTGCGCCATTACGCTCATTGTATCTGCAGGAGAGGAAAACACTTCCTGAAGTGAAGTGATTGACTGTTTGGGCAGGGTGGTGCGTGTGCCATCTGCCTGCAACATAGTGGGCTGGAATGTAACGGATGACTTTTATTATGCCATCACTTTTCTGCGCTGTCTGACGACTCTGTGCGCTGCATGCAATCTGGGGAAGATTGCTAAACTATAACTTTTCAAATTTGAAATGAAGTCTGCTTATGAAGTACGTCGGTGGAACGAAACCAAACTCTACAAATGTCGGCTGAACCAGCAGTTAATTTCCTGTTTGGATTGGAGCTATAAAACTGGCATTTTTAAGAGGGCAAAATCTCCTGTATTATGTAAAGTGGAGACTTCATGTTGAGATGTTTCGTAGAAGTGCCTTTGCTGGGAGATAGGCTGTAACTGACAGCCATCAATACTCCTCTTTACGCCTTTAACCTCACTGAAACTCACTGGTCACTAAAAGCATACAACGAGTTCCACTGTGTTATTTGTTCTTTGGTGTAAAGTGAAATAAGACCTCCTACAGTATATACTGTATTCTGTCTGACTCCCACTTCACAGAGGCACTGTCACATATCTGTAAGCAGAGGCAATGCCATGTGCCAAGTCCATTGTGGATCCAAATATATCAACTGGGCAGGGATCATTTGAGGTATTAAAAGAAAGAGACGCTTGGATGTACCGTAGATCCATTCAGGGACATGAGGCTCATTGTTTCGTTTTTATTTTCACTGAATAATACCCAGATTTGTAAATGAAATGAGTGGTTTGAACCGGATGAAGCCAGATTTCTACACTCCCACACATCCAAAAGTTTTTCTCCTGCTACAACACAAAATGTATCACTTATCCTTGAAGTTAAAGACGTCCGCTTGCTAAGAGAACGGCTCACTATGCATCTGGTAATAGAAAGAGAACAATGTGGAGAAAACACTACAGATAAAGTAAAACGGTTTTGTCTAACTGCCAGTTTACTCTTCATACCACACAAAAGTCATTTATTGTCAAGTCTTCAACCATCATATGAACTACTTTCCCATATCATTAAAAAAAAAAAAAAAAAGATTTTCTCTTGATTTTGCACAGCAGAGTGAAGTCATCATTTTCAATTAGCTGGTTACTCAAACTCAAGAAATATAATTTTGATAAAACTGAAGCAGTAGGCAGTGCACACACACAAAGAGAAGTCTGCTGCTGCCAAAACTATTTAGTCTAGCAGTCTAAAATCAACTTTTACTCTAACAGGCAGGAACATTTCAAACACCATCTGTCAGGTTAACCCCTTCAGACACCAATTATGTACCAAACCCACAAAAAAAACATATTGTTAGGTGGCTTTCTACTCTGTTTCTACTCTAATCTGGATTAGAATACTCAATTATGTGTCATTTTTTGTGTCCATTCCAATGTGTTTATTGAGAATCCAAAAAAGAGAACAAAACAGGTCAAGTTCTTTCCAAGTTCTTCTTCAACTTCTTCCGTCCACTACCGACTGGATGTCCTGTATCTATATATTCTCACGTAGCCTATTACCTGTTATTATACTTCAACACTGTGTACACGATCAACTTATTATGATCCAAACCAACTAAAAAATTAAAATATTCAATACTCGATACCATTTTCGATACAGCAGCAAAAAATCAAGAGGCATGTCATTTTTTAAATAAAGATCAGAACAGTAACATCAGTGATAACAACAAAAAATCCCTCCTAAATAAATAACAACCAGAAACAAGATCTGTCCATAGAAATGTATTTATCTACAGCCCTGTTTATTCTCTGTGCTTCTGGTGAACTGGCACCATATTTTCGTTACTGATCAAATAGAGATGGTAGTTTAGGCTCAGGATGCTCCTGTTTCTACCTCACTATGTGATCAGAGAACCAGGGGTTACGGGAGAAACCAAACGTTTTTTCAGCTTCAATCTGTGACTTTACAGTTAACATAACTTTTCAGACACACATAATTGTGTTGTCCTGTTAAACTAACATTGTCTATTAATGTTACAGATGGGCATGACTGATACAGTTTTCTGCTTAGCTCCCACATTAACGTTAGAAGTTATATTTTAGTTTGATGCTGGCGACACCAGCTGCTCAGCTGCTAGTCAGGGGAGGGGCTGTACCTGCCGTCTGCAGCGTGCTGTGTTCACTTCACTAAATATTTCCAAACAGCGCTTTTTCCTTTATCATTTTTGACCAAAACTGGCTGCTCTGATCCTCCTGCAGCCGCGCTGGCCATATTACAGCAACAGAAATGTGTGCATGCATGCACAGCGACGACAACAAGATTTTCTGAGTATAAATTGGGGTCTAGAAGGAAGAAGAGATTCTTTGAGAGCTTCTGACGTTTTTTTTTTAACAAAGTTGAGCTCCTCTCGGAGGATGTAAACCCTGAATATACACATGCGTGAAATCCTATTAAGAAGGAGAGAGAGGTCATGTTCAGTTTAAAGAAGCAAGAGGAAAAGGTGAGGAAAATGCATCAGGCTAGATGAATGATTTCTAGACATGGATTAATTCTCGCTCCTTTACCGCCTGGCAATCCAGACCCAATTTTCTGTTCGATTAAACGTGTCATTCAGGCTGCATGTCACCCTCAATTTCCCTCCATTTCTATCCCCCCCTATATTCTCCCTCTTTGATCTTATCTGTTTGCACAAATGAGACTAAATCCGTCATTTCTTCAGTGGATTGTGTTTACGCTCAGGATGTGCCATTGGAATGGTTTCAGGAGCTTCTCAGTCAAGCACACTTGAGCAAGGTCTCATTCCTTGGATCCTACATCATCCCAGTGTAATACTTTAAGCAAACCATCTCTCTCTGAATAAGCTGGTGGTGTAAAATGGGAAGCTGCTACAATGGCTTTGAATAATGATAGCATCTTTGCGCCCAAGGATGTTCTGATAAAATTGGTTTGAGAGAAATTTCCCCAGCAGAGAGCAACATAAGAAGCGGAGGACTGCTTGATGTGAGACATTTACGTCTGTGTGATATGTGTTTACTGGTTTATATGTCATTTAGATAAGGACGGATATTTTTTTACAGAACCATAAAGAATAAGGTTTTTGCTTGCTTGTGTAGCCAAAGCTGTTTTTATTAGGCAAAAATACCACTATATACCTGCACATATAAAAACTAAATTACAGCACCGTCGGCACAAAAGCAGAAACTATATTTGCTTGTATATAAGACCACCCTGATGATGATGCACACCACCACCACTGCCTCCTTTCCCAACACCAGAGTCCAAGGACGAGCCACACACTCACACACTCACCAGTTTTTCTCTGGCTGTTAGCATTTCTCAGACTCTTTTTGAGCTCCTCATCATGATTTTCCATTACTACAGTAGTTCTTGGCTGCTTGACTGATGGTTTAGGTTCCCAGTCCATTTCTGCAGTAAAGATATGGTGATATGTTTTTGACAGGTTTGCACTCAGAAATGTATTTCCTCCATGGCAGCAAAACATGTTGTGGGAGCACTTTTCAGGGCTGATGAACTAACTAAAAAAACCCCACAATAAACAAAGTTGAGGTAAAGTTGTGAGCTTAGCAACATTAAGGCTACAAACATCCCATAATGACACACTCTCTTAATGTAACAGACTGTGTCGTATTGAGTTGCAGTGAGCTGTAAATTCACTGCCTCTAAGCAGAACAAAGATAATTATCTTGGAGACTTACGATGCACACACTCCTCCTTCGTGCTGCTGCACCGTGTCAGCAGGTGTGTGGCTGTCTGTGCCAAAGAGTGTTGTAAAAGTCAAGAGTGCTCACTCCACAGCAAAATCTGGGTACCAAAATATCCCCAGAAGTACACTACACAGCACGCTGACAAAAACTTGACTGGACTTGAAGCAATCATCAGTCGACTGAGGGGTCTCCGACTGATGATTCCAATCTCCATATTTCAAAGGGCAGCCCTATGAAATAGTCTTATTACATCCATCACATGATGCTATGTAGGGATGTAACGGTTCATGGATCTGGATCTGGATATATCGGTTCAATGATCAATAGTCCAATGTCATTGATGCAAAGTGAAAACATTGATTCATATCATGGTCTTTAGGATATGCTTTTATTTTGAAAGTCTGCTTCACCGTCAAACAGCAGCAGGCAGATGGCAAGCAGCCGAGAGAAAGATAGAGAATAACGATATTTACTCGGGAATATATAAGCAGTGCTGAAAAGTTTGGGATTTCGGAGAAGGTACAGGTCAACAGGCAGAGCACATGCCATACCTAAACAATGTCGTTATGAGATAAATCACGACGTAACGCTACCCGCCCGCAACATTAGCTGCTCTGTTTCAACAACGCTCAGCTGAAAAAAACATGTATGCAGGCTAAAACTCAACCGAGCTGTTGTGTTGGAAGATGCAGCGACTTAAACCAATGGCAAGTAAGACAAATAATAATGTTACATATTATTTGTTAAGCTAAGAGTAGAGTTCTCTACTGTATATACATCCATGGTGAACACCTAAATGTCTAGTCTTGGACATAATACAATCTTTTCAGATATAGTTACCCAGATTACCCAAAAATGTCATTCTATATTCAGGACAACATGATAGTCGACTGCTTTCAGCCCTCTAATTGTTTTCTTGTCACCTGTTCAGGCACTTAGGTGAAACTGTTCAGTTTACTGTAGCAGCAAGTCCATATTTTTATAATGCTCACATTGTGTGTATGACATGCAACATTTTCTGCTCCTAACAACCTCCCCTTCGTCTTCCATGAGCATAAACAAACATCTTCACGTTCTGATTTCAGCAAAGGGCACCCAAGAGGAAAGCGAAAGCTTCATCCTTAATTGGCATTAATTAATAGCTTCCCATGATGGTATCGCTCCCTCTCTCTCTTCTGCTCTACCGCAGCTTGATAACCCTTAAAAAGTCCAGGAGGCTGGCCACAGGTCAGACCTCATCCTGGAGGTAGTAAGGCACAATGTAAACACTACAATGGACTGCGCTACTTCATGACCCTTTCAGAGGCAGCGAGGTCGTGAGGTTAAACGTCTCCCTGTGCCTCATTTCCTGTCAGCGAGGCTGAAGATGAAGGGGCTCAGCAGCTGTTCATCAGGGCTTAACAGGGAGGTATTGTGGGACAGAGGCCACGTGCAAAGGGGGCAAAACTGATTCTGCTTTTGAGAAATGTCGCCGTGGTGATACCATAGTCACAGAGCTCATTTTGTGTGTCTGTGCCTGCAGACAGACTTACATTAAAGGACCAGAAAAGGATGTGATGTCACAGGTCGGACATAAATAACTACGAAACAATGAGCAAAGTGTGAGACATGTGGCTGTCTGTCGTCTGGTGGGAGGATGTTTTTCTAATGATGGTATAATTTTAGAATAATCAATCCCCCGTTTTGAAAAACGAGATTCAGTCGTTTCTATTTGCAGGTCAAAGTTAAACAACAGTAACCTTTGACCTGCGAGCCTGCCAGTCCCAACAGGGGCTCAGACTGAAACAGGAAACTCATTCTTCAACTCAACAGTGCAGAGATGAGTGAATATTTGCAGAGGCTGGTGCGAGTTTGAAAATGCCTTAAGGGGAGTAAAGAGAATGTGGCACAAGCATTTATCCTTAGGGCTGCACTGCCTTGACATTAATCGAGGTATTTTTTAAAGTGCTGTTCAAAAGCAACTTAGGTCCACACTATCATCTCAAGTTTCTTCTCATAAAGATCTCTGTGCACACTGGAACACCAGAGCAACAAAAACAGGCTATGCTTCTTCTTAAGCGTCTTCTAAACAGGAAAACCTGTGCATCTCAGCCAGAATCTGGTAAGGAGTTAAGGAGCGGGACAGACAGCTTGGTTACTCTGCTGGGTCTCAGCTTGTTGAGTCCAACTGAAATTAAAAAGTTTTCTATTTGTCTGTTATAGCATACATGTCTGCTATAGAGTCATTTTATAGAAACATTTTTGAAGGCCGACCCGGAAGTTAGCTGTGCCCTGATTTTTCCAAGACGTTGAATTATTGCCCAAGGTAAGCTCTGTGGCAAGATAATCTTCACAAGTGAACACACTTACATGAATATTGAAAAAGCTAATGTTAAACTTAATACACTTCAGCCACCACCATAACAAGACTGTAAAGCTGTGTTTGGCATGATGACCTTCTTGTTCGCAACTGCCATTTTAAAGGTGCATAGAAGCTACAAAGTCCACACTGGGGTATTTACTGATTCATTTCATGTAGCAGAACAAAACATGACAATCCCTCAAGCTTATGTTAACCACCTTACCTGAGTGTCGTAACGAAAAACCCATTGTCTTTGAGACGAGCTAACCAGAAGCTCATTCCTGGGTTATATGGCTCATTCCTTTCTCAGTCTATTAAATCATGCCGTGTGTTTTCCTTTGATTAAAAAAAAAAAGCTAGAAACCTAAAACTAGAAATATATATTATGTATTTTTGACTTCATATTGGTGCCCCTTATTTTGGCATGAATACTTCGCACTAGCATTTGCTCATTGTCTACGTAGGTGTACAACATATTTCCATGCAGCCAATCAAATCACTTCACAGTCACACTTACAAACCCTGCATTCACGTGTCGAAATAATTGGAAAAATTAGGTCCCAGCTGGGAACATTTGTAGGTACGCTAACTAAAGTCAGAACATCAACTTTGAAAGTTGGCGAAATTTTGGTGTACAACTTGTTGAACTGAAACATGTCGGACGAAAGTAAATGTTTGGTTGATGATAAACTTTAATGAAAAATGATCAATTTGTAATTAACACGTGTCCTGTCCTGCAGCTTCAGCACATTAAACAGCATGTAAACTAAACTGAAATTATTACATGTGGTCCATAGTATTGCTTGTAAGCTAGCAGCACAGGTTTGTTCCCTTTTTTCTTGTTCCCTGCCTGTGTTCTGCACCACAGCTAATCAATCAAACATAGACATTGACACGCTGCTCCATCCAGCTGAGACGAAAAGACCTTTTTGCTGATGTTCCCCCAAAGACCCTTTAGTCTTCCTTTTTAATTACAAAAAAACTAACAATACCTTTAAAAACATATGTTGACATTTTGGGATGACTAACTGTTAGTCGTTAAACTTAACGTGGATAAGTCGCAGTGTACGTTGCAGGACCCCCCGTTCTTTACAACTGACTATGGTAGTAAACACAAACAGATTTAAATTGTCTTAACATTACAAAGCACCTGAAGCACAATGTGTTAAATCACATGTAACCAAACAACGTCTTATCCTTCCTCAGACTCACACACCCACACACTGCCTCTCCGTCTCAACCCTCCCGTTTCAAACGCAACACTGATGTATCTGCAATTCAGCAACGCTTCAAATCGGCGCCCACATTAATCAATGTCTCACACACATGAAGCCTGGCTTTCTACCTCAAATCTATTTTATCCTTGGCGTGGACTATCAGCTTTGTTGCAGAGAGGCTGTGAGCAGTTTGCTCGCTGTTTGCTGGGCCCACAGCTACAAATTGCTATTGATAAACAAGTAATTTAAATATATTATTTAATCAGGGAAAGTCTGGGTAATTTTCTATGTCTGACAGCGCTGCCTCCTCTTAACAAGCTCTATACATAAACACTAAACAGACCATTCCATAATATCCTAAAATACCATAAACTCTGAATGCTTTGTCGGGACTATTAAGCCCCTATATTTTCTTTAGCTGTCTTATTTCACACTGAATATTTTTATGAATTTGTTGCTTCTCTTCCGGACCTTACTGCATTAAAGGATTAGAGGGACCAGGATTCAGGATTACAGAGATAAATTATCCTTCACATTCAGATACTGCGGCGCAGACTGGGACTAAGTCAAACCCTATAATACCCACTCAACGCCTCAATTATGTGTGTGTTTGTGAGAAAGTGAAAGGCAGAGCGTGTGTGCAGCATGTCCTCGCTGAGTTATTGTTTTATTGTGGACATAAATTACAGATCTGAATGTGTGTTTGGATAAAGTGCGTATGCATGAGCTCTCGGGTCAGAACATGAGTGAGTGTGTTTGCATACGTTTGTTAATGAGTTGCATTAAGTAGAAGAAGGTTGCAGCATTGCTTCTGTGCAAACTTGGGAGTTAGAGTTGTGTCTCGAAGGCTATAACATCGTGTAGAGATAATTAAGTGTCACAAATCATTGGGAGATAGTAGGTGTGTGCATTATGAGAAGAAAGTGTGTATAATTTTTGTATTGTGATATCCAAAACGTGCTACATCCAGATTGCACATTCATTTTTAAACATCTTTTTCTTATGTTTTACTCAGTCTTTTTTTTTTTTTTAAGATAGTTTATTTAAAAGCAAGCCTGCAAAAACAAAATACAGATATTGTCACAAATTTGCAAGGTGCCTCACAGGTCTGATGTTCACTGGGCGATCTCATTATATCTCAAAGAGTTACTTTTATGGTTGAACATTATTCATCAGGACAAGGGGCCAACATGCAGTGAAGGCAGAAAATATTATATAAAAAGCCTGGATACAGTATGTATACTGTATATGTGCATATTTATAAGGTGCAGATATATAGACTACAGTATGTCTGTACTGCAGTCACTGTAGAGCAGCCAACTTCCTGTAACCCAGGGAGGGAAAGGGAGGGATTTAGCCTTCTGTCTTTAACTGTGTTCTGTTTGTTTATGTCTCATTTTGTTTTGGTTAATTTAGTTTTAGCCGACAGCTCCACTTTCAGTCCAAGGCCACGATCACACAGAAAGTGTTTCGCAGGTTCCAAAACATGCGGCGCACCGCACTTCCCTTTTATTTATTTTTTTAAATCGAATGCCACTAGTAGAAAACACTTTCTGCACCTTTGTATTGTTGCCAGGCAACCATCACCTCCTTACCCTAACCCTCCTGTGTAATCAATCTACCATTTATTTATTTGTTTATTTATTTTATTTAACAGTAAATTAAAATAACAGTAAAAGAGGGTACTTGCTGTAGTGCTGGTTGAGAGTGAGAGGCTGTCAGTTAATAGTTTGTTGGGCACAAGGAAACAGAGATCTGTGTGGGTACATGAGACCCTAATAATGAGGGTGGGTCATGGGGAGTACCACCAGTTGGTCCAGGAGCTTCTCCTCCATGATGGCTGTTTCCAGCCATATTTTAGGACAACCTGCTGTCTATCGTCAGGCCATATAGCTCTGGGTATCCAGCAACCGCCACCACCAGTTTTACTTGCTATAAACTTGTTGTCATGACCACCACAGAGGGCCCGCCCCTGAAATCATCTGATTGGACAATGGGGGGAAAAAAGCGGAGATGACATGTGGTGCTTTTCCACTCTGAGTTGAAGTTTTTTTCAACTTAAGGAGTCCAGAGCACTCTGGCAAAAACAGCAGGCACGTAGTGCGCAGAAATACGACATGTGTCGCAACGCAAAAACAGCGAGCAAAAAGCTTCGTTCTCATTAAAAACATTTACAAAAAGTTGTCTCCAGCTGCCAGAACACTGTCTGTGTGATCGGGACCTAAGAATTATGGACTTTAATGGGCTTCAAGGGGCTGCACAATTAACTGAATATTAATCACAGTCACAATTTTGGCTTACCACAGTTAAATTAACATGATTTACTGCGATATTGTCGTTTAAAATGCAAGCTCCACTCATATAAAAATTCTGCTGTATATCAAATCAAGCGCTCCCTAACAGCCAGCCTCCACTTGTAGAAAGCTGTCATACAGTTGTGCACTCAATCTGCAGCGGCAGCCTGTGAAAAACTTTGCGACTCATATGGATTAGTGTTCGGGTTGAGTCTCGTGCACAGAGCACATGACAATATACAATCTGATTTAATACGATTTAAGAGGCCAGAGTGTCCGGACTGAGACACATTTGTAGAAATTTGATTGGAATTACATTTCAGACCAGACCTTCTAAAATCGATCTGTATACAATCCGGATATGCCAAAAAATAGATTTAGGCTAGTAGTCTGAACAAGGTGTAAGAGTGGGTCCCTGTTTTTTGTGTTCCCATGCATGCACATGAGGGTGCATATGTAGACATGCAGGTTACTCGATACGCATTCTGCCAGTGGTTTCACAGTATTCCACTTATCTACAGGTGCCAATAACGCACTAAGAAACGCAGCATTGTGTCAAAAAAGGCAATGAAGAAGAAGAGCGCTAGCAATTACACGTAGATATAAGCAATGCAGGCTTTAAACTTTTCAGAAGAATCTGCTTTGCAAATGTTTTCTGAGAAAGGAAAAGCAGTCAGCACATTTTCAGACCTCAAGGATAGAGACACAGTGCATTTTGGTGAGAGACAATCGATGTAAATAGAAACTTTATTTACAAGAAAACCCTGCAAGGCATCTTTAAATGTGTTTTAAAAGGATTGTTAGTCTTGGTTTTAAAATTCCCTGGCCCAGTGTTAAAGCGGCACACAGGTAATTGGAGCTTGTGATATTGTGGGACAGTATATTTCCTGGAAATTCAATGCACAAAAATGTCGGCTGATCCAGTAAAGTAAATACCCGAGATCAAAGCACTTTATCACATTCATTCAAAAAATCCTGTGAATTCAAAATCCAATCAAAAAGGACCCTAGGCACTTCTCACAAAAGTGTCTTGGAAGCATTGATTCCAAATGGTGGCAATGTCACATTTCCCGAGTAATTGTTGCTTTTAAATTGCAAATAAACTGGGGAGCCGTACAGGGCATGCTCATACATGGCTCACAAGTTTGTGTTTGTATTAATGAAATCTGTCTAAATTAAGGGAAGAGGAAATGATCTCATGTTGCACACTTGTCAAAACTGGATTTTCATCACTGCCATATACAACCACAGATATCAAAGATGGGATAGCTTCCTTGGTTTCTACAATAAATTCTCTGGCAGTTGATAGATTTTTTTTGTGTCATGGTATATATCATGATATCACCCCGCCAAGGGACCTTAGGTCGCCAGAACATGGAGAAAGTAAGAGCACACATTGATCAGTACATTTGTTAAAGAGAGCACCATGAGACACAGAGCTAAATCTGCCGCGCTTCCATGCTGAGGAAAATTGACTGTTGTTGCAGTCGGTGGTACATCAACAGACAAGTTTGATTTAGGAGGCTGCCTAATTGTACCACAGTGAAGTGCATCAGCGCAGCCCTGTCTCCCACCAAGTATACAGCGAATGATAAATGCCAGCTTATTGACAGTGATGAAAAGTGTTGCTCGGTTTGATTAAATGTTGCACAGCTGCCAGTATTCAAATGATACAGCTATAGGAGGAAGTGAAACGGGGACATGCAGGGCACTGGGTGGACTCTGCACCACTAATGACATTTTACACAAACTTAAGAGTCAGTGCAGGAATATTCTACTACTGGGGCTATGCGGAAGACTCAGTACTTTAAGTATTTTTCTGTGGCATTAAATATTAGTGACTAACTAAGCAACACAAATTTTCAGTTTAAGACAGTATGGAGTCGGTTTAATCTGATTCAAAATGCGTACAATGGTGTGCTTGCACAGGACCTGATTGATATTTAGAAGCAGACTAAAAATAAAGATTTGTTCTTTAAGGTCTTATACGACAATGATTTCAACCGAAAACAGTAAACTTTAGTTTACGGGTTCCAGCATGCAATTTTTTGCAAACAACACCGTCTCTGTTGTCATGTAAACTTGCAATATGTTCCTCTAAAAACTGAGACTTTTCGCACATGCACATTACGGTTCTAGTCACTAGGCACGTGCAAGAAAGTCGAACATCACAACAACAATGGCGGACTCCCAAGCTCAATTTGTGTTGCTTACCCTTCGAATTTAGCAGCACTTCTCCAGCAACGTGTAGATTTACTGGAGCAACTCCACCTCGTTGTCCGTCCAGACAAACGCTCGTGTGGTTGCCATTTTGTTTGTTTATACATTACCGCTCTGTAGAAGGAAGTGAATGTGAACAGATGTGTATTGTTTCGTTACAAAGTCACACCGTCAACTACTGACCCGGCATGCACGGCGATTGTTATCAAAACTTTGTCGTCTGAACGTGGAATTTTTGAAAATGAAAATGAGAAACAATTCCGTTTTCAGCGGATTGTTTTCGTGTAGACATGGCCCAAAGCTACATTTGATAACTTCAATAAAAACACCTTTTTGTCATATTTGCTGAAACTGTGACTTAGCCACACTGTAGTACATGAGCCACGTCATCTGTGAGAAACATTGTATTCCTCTGCCTCCTCCTGGTGTTTCTAGTAGCATGGGCAAGAATCTACTGTTAAAACAAGCAGTCATAGCCGAGGAGTCTCTAATGCAGCTGTCAATCGTGTCAATCTCTGCCCGTGAACTGTGGTCAAACTGTCAAGTAGGCAATGTTGAAAACAGTCAAGCTGAACTGCACACCGCAGTTCGCAAACTTTCTCATTTCACAGATAAACAGTACACTAAAATATGTTTCTGAGAACATGTTAGGTGGGAAACAGGCAATGCAGTAAGAAAATCTTAATGCATATTTGTGCATCAGTGCTGTCTAGTTCAGCCCCAGCTGGCCAGCAACCTCTTTCAAACCTGATAATTGGTTGTCGATGTTTGGTTTTCTTTGAAATGTCTCATGCCTGCGTCATCTTGATGGAGAATAGAATAGAATTTAGTCTTAAAGTATAAGAAACAAAACCCAGTGTCGGCAATGTTAACGTCCACATAATGAAAAATGTTTTTAGACATTTAAAATATCGTCAACCTGATCTGTCCGATGCCGAAAGTGTTTCTGATGCCATTTTGACAGTTTGACCACTGTTCATGAGCAGAGATTGACATGGTTGACATCTGCGGTAGCGACTTTTCAGCTCTGATTGGTTGTTTTCCAGTAGTCGGAAACACGTGAGGTAATACATGTCACTTAGTCGGTAGATTTTGTTTTCTTAAGAAGTAGAAGTTACAGTTTCTCCAGTTTTGTGCTAAGCTAAGCTATCCGGCTGCTGGCGGTAGCTTCATATTCACTGTACAGAATGAGAATAGAATTGATCTTCTCATCTAACTCTTGGCAAGAAAACCAATAATAACCATAATTCCCTGAGATATCAGACTTTTGCTTTAGCACCAACCTTTTCGCTTGGAAAAAAAGTATTATGTTAAGTTATGAGTAGATATTGTCGGGAAGAAATTGGGTCAACCAACCTTTTAAAGTTCTAAAAAATAGATTGGCACGCACAGCAAATGTAAGAATACTGCACTTGGATTCTTGCACAAACAGTATTGTTGGATTTACTCCTCAGACAAGACGGCATGTGGCTTCCTCTGAGCAGTTCCACTTAGTTTTACAGGGACATTTGTCATTGTTTTAATTTGGTTTTGCTTGACTGCACAAATCAAAACTGAATGTTAATGTCCTAGGACTGTGCAGGTCACTGTAGCAGCAATTTGGCTAAGTGGTGAGGACCCCCTGTGCCTGAGTTGGGACGTGGGGTCAAGCCCCCATGTCAGCAAGATTTTGCTCTGCTGATGTCACTGAATACCAGCGTCAGTGCGGCTGGACTGCAGCTGAGCTTCACTGCGGAAAGAAAACACAGAAAAAGAGGTCAACATTTAGTTTGTTTATGCTCTTTCACTATTTCGGTGCATTTAAGGACAGACTGCACACATTATGGGTGGTCATTTGATAGTAATGGGCGCTATGTCTGACCATTTGTAAACAGAGAGAGGGTGTGAATTCATTAAACTAAAGTTTATTGTGGTGTACATTGTAATCCATCTCTTTTTATTTCCACACATTTTTCCAATTAATGTTAGTTTTACAAATCTTTCAATCTTTCTTTAGAAATGGATGCCAAATAACTTGTTATGTACACCCATGATGTTTTTTTAGTATCTTTCATTTAATGAAGTCTCCAGTTTAAGGATCAATGCATGTTGATCTCTTTGATTATTTCCTGAAAGCGCTGATCTTATCCAATCCCATCAGTGAACTGATCTCTCCTTCACTTGGAGAACACAGTTATAAGACACTTGTATTGTGGCTCATTATGTCACAAGTTGTTCCATTATTAAATCAGTGACTAGACACACACAGATTTGAAGTGCAAAGTGAAAGACAGTGTAGCACATTCAGGGCCCGAGGCAAGCTTTCCCCAGTAGCCCCACCCCCACACTCCACTCTACTGTAGACTCAGGACGCGTTCACACTGGCACTTTTGGTCCGCTTTAAAAGAACCCTGGTCCGCTTCCACGGATAGTTCGGTTTGTTTGGAGTGGTGTGAACGCTCATTCGAACTCTGGTGCGGACCAAATGAGCAAACCCTGGTCTGCTTGAAAACTGGGGGTCTCAGTTCACTTGCAAGTGAACCCTGGTGCGGTTTGCTTACAGTGGGAAATGCAGACGGACTATCCAGCGAATCAAAGAGAGGAAGTGACGTAGAGCGCAGTGCATTTTGGGTAGAAAAACAAAACAAAACCAACAGCATGAACTGGGAGACACAGAGGTAAAAAAAAGAATAAGTTGGAAAATGTCTCGTGGGCAGACGTGGAGTAGAGAGGAGGTGCAGGCGCTTACCAGAGGACTATATATCGCTGGTTAGTTGGAAGGATCTTCGTTTTCGGTTTCTTCTTCCTCATGCTTTGTCGTCCTGATCAGTGGTCGTTTCGGGCAATACCGCCCCCAAATGAGCAGCTGTTGTAACTGCGTGACGTTGTGTAGGCGGTATGGTCCACTTTAAGAAGTGCAGTGTGAAAGTGAACCGAACCAAATGAAGGTGTGAAATTTTTTCGGCATTCCTCGCCCAATCGAACTTTATTCACCTTCATAATTATCTATCGGGTGCAATAATTTAACTGCTGCAATATTTTTCAGTGTCGGACTTTATCGTGCAGATAACTGTACGTATTTCTTATGTTTACTGTATTCTATTTTTGTTACACTATTGATGTATATATTTTACTTGCAGCCTGAGTACAGTGACACTATATTTTATTTTTAATATTTTTATATCTTAAGTACTAGTGTTAAACACTGAAGAATAATGCACATTCTATTTATTTTAATTTTTTTATTTAATTTTAATGTACATTATAATTTTCTTTTCTTTTATTGCTTTATTGATTTTACACGTTTATTCTTACTTCTCATAACTCATTACTCTTTATTAACCATAAGGTTTCTTGTCTCAGCTGACGTCATGGCTGATTTGTTGCATTTGACCAAAGCCAGTGACACAACAACTCCAACCGAGCAGCTACACTTAATATATGTGTTGCTCAAAATATCAAATTTAAAGTGAATGTTTTCTCACTTGTAGTTTTCTTAAGATGACCTTAAAGTCTTGATTATTTTTTGTTGATGGGGAACTTTTATTTGTCTGCTCTCCACTATCTTTCCCTCACACACTCTCAGCTTTCTGCATAAATTATCATAGAGAGAGAAAACTTAAAAAGAACATATCTTTTTTTTTTTTTCCCCTGGTTGCTTGAAGCGGTGGTTGAACTTTACACTGTGCCATTCAAGATGTTCTTTTAGTTCTGCTTTACAGCTGTGGCACAAGAAAGTAAAAGAGTCCAGACTCGTATTTTATGCAGAATACAACACGGCAATCAAAACATTGCTGCAATCATTGAGTGGAGCAAGTTACCACTGCAGCATCAAAGGCTTTGAAAAAAAGGCTTCTCGATTGGGATGCAGTGCAGTGATGCACATCATTTTTCTGCATTCAGAGTGTGTATGTGTATATATTTGTGTGTGTTTCTGTCTTAATGAGCGATTAAAGAAGTGTCAGTTGTCCATGTCTGACCTCTGATTGCTAATCAGAAACTTGAAGAGGGTGAATTTGTTGCACAGGCCAGATTCTGTGTTTTTCTTCCGCTCTGCACTCATTTAATTCTCTTTTATTTCAGGGGTGAAGACCCCCGGAGAAAAGCAACATTATTTATTTGGTTTATTAAATTTAAAACGCACGTTCTTCCAATTGTAATTGTATCTTTGAGCTGTCACTGTCTATTGTGAGAGTGAATTGTTCTTTCACTGTAGAGCTCAAGTTTATTGTTCTCCTTATCTGGGAATCTTTGATTTTTTTGTGTCTCTGTTTGAACTCAGATGACTTGTGTGCAGTCGTTTAAAAGCACACCCAATCTCACCTAAACACGGTGACATCCGTGTATATAATTTAGCAGTGTTCAGCATGTTACTGAACTCGTTGGCAGCTTTTACAGCCCCCCCCACCCCACCCCCCACCCCCATGAGCTACGATGTCAGGGTTTAAATTAGTTGCTGGCTCCACAAAAAAGTTTGATGTAGTGAGTTTATGAGTGTGAAAACAGGGAGTTGCGGTTGTGTAGACAGGGCAGATGTAATCCATCACTTGCGCACCTTGCTTACACAGAAGAAGAACATAAACCTCCTCCTGTCTGTGTGGATACATGCGCATTCACACAATGCACACAGATATGCATACACATGCAATTTGTGAAATTTTTTTTGATTTCAAGTAAGTTTCTGCCCTATTATAACTTGGGTCTTCTTTTCATAGCCATCACCATAATTTCTATCTGTTACATAACGTCATACGCACCCAAGAAATCATTTAGATCTGGGATTGTGCCAACCCTGCTTCATCAAAGTCCGACAGTGCAAGAAACACGAGCAGGCAGACAGCTTGTAATCAAGGCCACAGTTCAGATAAACCACTTTATTTTGAGGTTAACCAGAAAGTAAGAGTGACAAGCCCAACCACAGTAAGTAAGTTGGGTCTAAGTTTAACCAGGAAGTCATGGCATGTCCCAAATCTGTCCTACGTACTAATTACGTACTGCTAGATTCTAGGAATTGGCTGAGCGGTGAAATGGGAACACGTAGAGGTCAGAGTAGACTAATCTTTGCATATTTTTTAGGTAAGTTTAGGTAACATTAACAAGCAGTTCAGGCTTTGGTGAGGTTGTGAGGACAAATCTATATGTGAAAAACAAACTGACAAATGCCCCTTTCAAAAGAACACCAGGAAAGAACAGAAAAGAAGGTTAGACTTGCTAGGCAATGGGCATCCCAGCCCACGGCTTAAAGCTTCCTGGGCTGGGCTCGGCCACAAATCATTGCAAAGCATTTATCTAACCAGAGATAGTGGTGCGTTGAACACCCTGTTTTGTTACACAGGTGTACTGACTTTTAATACAACATGGTTTAATTCACATTAGTTCAAAGGGGCTTTATTGGCATGGGAAATGCATGTTTACATTTGCAAAGTAAATGGTAAATGGTCTTGCACTTGTATAGCACCTTTCTAGTCTTCTAACCACTCAAAGGGCTTTTTACACTATGGGTCACATTCACCCATTTACACACACATTCACACACACACACTGGTGGCCGCGGCCACATTTCAATTATTTCATTTTTCTTGCTGATTTATATATCAGTGTGTCCAGTGAAAACATTTAATTTAAATAATGGTTAGTTAATTTATATTTGCTTTATAATTACAATAGTGGAAAACATTACTTACCTGTATACTTAGCTCCTCTGTTGTGAGAAAATTGCTTGACTTACCCTTTAGCAGAGAGCGCTGTCGCTTTAAGAGGGAGAGTCATGGAGCTGTGAGGAATGCAGGCTGAAGAAAATTATGCCTGTACTGAACTGAGGAATTTTTGCATAATTGAACAATTAAAAACTATTTTTTAATAAATCGAATCATTAATTTTTACCCTAACACAAAAATATTAACAAAATAATGTGTTTAGGGCACTTCCCCCCTCTGCACCCTGCTCAAAATGGTACAGTCTTGACTACCCTCTACTATAAAGGCCATTGGAGGCTCCCACTTCCTGTTTGGCAGTTTGGACCAATGACCAGCAGGTAATATGGTTGGGAGCTCATGCAGCAACCATTTTATCAATTTAAGTTACATAAAGCCTATGAATTAACTTTATTGGGGTGGGGGAGCCCTTCTGTGTGGAGTTTGCATGTTCTCCTTGTGTCAGCGTGGGTTTTTATTTGGGTACTCCAGCTTCCTCCCACAGTCCAAAGACATGCAGGTTTTGTTCATAAGAACCAACTTAATTCATAGGATGCGGTCTTAATAGGGTCATTTGACGACTGTCTTGTATATTTTGATGTCATTTTTACCCTGTGACATTTTAGAGGCCTTGTTGTATTTAAGTTTCCAAATTGTGTATTGATGCTCCCTCTCCATGTAAACGTACCCCTACAGGGGGGGCGACAAAAACAACAGAAATCTACGTTGTCAAATGTTTCAAAAACCGTGTCATTTAAGTTCTCTTTTGATTCATAGAGTCAATTTAACTTCCCTGCTTTCTTTTAAATTATTTGACCTCTCCACTCACCCCTGGCAACCAGTTTGAAACTCTTTCCGGAAATCATTGCCCGATGGTACTAAGGGTCAATTAAATTCCCCTGGAAACTTTTCCCAAGCCCTCTGCGGCGATGGCGAAGCCAAGGATGAAGAGGCAAATATCAGCCAACAGAGAGCTTCACTGGTGCTAAATCATTCAGTTAATGGGATTTTCCCAGCGTTGTCAATACAGAGGGGATGCCTCGCTATCACTCTGTGTCACCACCTTATTGGCTGCCAGATGATGAGGAGGGAAGAGGAGGCTTTAGTTGGGTGGAGACAGATGAGGGGAAGAGAGAAAAAAGACAAAGAAAGATATCAGGGGAGAAAAGGCAAGAGAGAAAAGAGTTGCAGCTCGGCTGTATCCATCAGTCAGATCTTACACGTACCAGCACTGTCAGCTGGGCTGCTGTGATTGGCAGCAACTTTATTGGTCTCTAATAGAAATGGAGTTGCAGTTCTAACCTTTATATGCATGGCTTCTTTTGTGAACCTACTCAGCCATTCTTTGAACACGTCATACACATGTAGAAGATTTATATCACAGTTATCATGACACTAATATCAGTATGACATTTGTATGAAATTCAAATCTGTCTGTATTGCACTCCATCCTCAGGACTCTGTGCCTCATGGCTAGCGACTCAAATCTCCCTTACCATGTGTAGTTGTTAGCATAACAACAAAGGAGAGGGAAAAGCGTGAGGTATAAAAAGAAACCGCTAGAGATGGGGCCTCCCTCATGGTCTAAACTGCATAACATGTAATCTCCACATCTTGCATGTCCTCCCTCTGACTCCATTTCCTGTCTTTACTGTCACCATCAGATAATGCCTTCAGTACTGTAGTTACTTCAGAAGATGCAGAATGACATGCTTGTAAATAATCATATTCAACATACACAGTTCTTTGCTGAAGCTTTCACAGAGCCTGAATGTAGACGGACACACAGTATCCACAGACAGTAAACACGGAACAGGTGTCAGACCCTCTCAGCTGCTTTGGGATACCTAAAGTCCTTGAAATGCCTGCGATGACTCTTGACACTCTGTGTCTACTGTTTCCCTTCCAGGACTGGCTGAGTAAGTTTGGCTACCTCCCGCCCCCTGACCCAGTGACTGGTCAGCTACAGACCAAGGAGGCCCTGACCAAGGCCATCAAAGCCATGCAGAAGTTCGGAGGGCTGAAGGAGACGGGAGTCTTAGGTATGTGGCTGTTTGTCTGGAGGAATCATGTGGGATGGTTGGTAAAATACATAAAAGAATGAATGATATAATGCAATACAATCAAGAAAGCCATGAACTATACCCTCCCCTCGCCCTCTGTCCTCTGCTCTGTAGACCAAGCCACACTGGGCCTAATGACAACACCCAGATGTTCTCTGCCAGATGTGTCTGACGCCGAGTCAACAGTGGGCCGCAGGAAACGAAGCCCAACTGCTCAGAATAAATGGAATAAGAGGCATCTGTCCTGGAGGTAGGAGCAACAAAATATACGATCTAATAGACATAATGTTGATACCGTCATGATGCTGTAGTTTACAGATGAAAACAAAGAGCTGAATATGTGCAGTAGGTCACACTGAACTGTGAAAGGATGTGGTGAAAATGTACATGAACAAACATGTCCAGTGAAAACAAACCATGGTCATATTGTTTAAACACTCCCGAGTTGATTATATAAAGGAGAATCATCCAGTCGAGTTTGTTTAGTGTAATTTGTGTTTCAGCATAATTTATTTGTTCCATATCAGATCTGTTTATCTGAGCCTGATGCAGTTCTACACAGACTCAGTCCAGTACATCACATCAGTGCAGTGCAGTCAGCAAAAAAAACAAAAAAAAAACAGAAATCCCCCCCATCTGTGCATCCTTTGATAGATTAGATTAGAGGACTCTTCCTCAAGCCGGAAATCTTTTGCTCTCCGGATCAATTCTGGCTCAAAGGAAGGGCATTTTGTAAAAGTGGCAAGCTGATTAGAGAGACCTTTAATAAACAACAAACAAGTCTTTCCTCTCAGAGGATGCACAAAGACTCAGATGCCTCATTAAATGTATAAAACAGAACGCTGCTTTAAGTGATTAAAAATAGCTACTTGCCACAAAATCCCCTCATTAATGCATCAAGGTACAGAAAGTTCATGAAAAGATTTTTCTATAGATTAATTGGATTCATTTGAAGTCCATGTTATGCTACTGCAATTCAAGGAATATTCCACTGAAAATGTCTACCGTAAAACTTTAATTAAAAGCCGAGCCCAATAAAACGGTGAATCCCTTGTGCTAGCTGGGTGTGGCAACATGATTTGACAAGACAAATAAACCAACGCACTGTCATACAGTGATATCTTAAGAATTAGCCCCTTAATGAAAAGAACCCAAAAGGTTTTCCATAAAAATGAATCTAGTGTGTAAATATTGTCATGTTAAGCCTGCCAAGCGTAGACTGTGCTTTAGCTGGGGATCTCTCAATTCAATTCAGTTCAGTTCAGTTCAATTCAATTCAATGAAGTTCAATTCAATAAGCTTTATTGGCATGGCATTTCATATGTGTTGCCAAAGCACGGTTACAATTACAAAGACAGTGAAAATTCAGAAGCAATTAACAATTTATTATTATGAAATCATCGACATAAATTTTAAAGGAAAAAACAACTAATGTCATCACTTAATTGGTATGTTATTCGATTACCTTATTTGTTTTATTTTACCTTATAGCAAAAGTTTTGTGTGAAAGGAATGAAATGATTGTTTAAAAATGTTAAAAATATAAAACCAACACACATCAAGAATTATGACGAGCTGCTGATCACTGGCAGTAGACTTGATTGTAGGAAAAAAAGTGTTGCATACTGGCTCCATATGCATTTCTTTTATTTTGAGCCTTTGGGCCGTCTTCAAGGTCAACAAACAATAATATAACAATAATTTTTGTCTCATAAAGATGCCCATCCCAAGCTGTGTTTAGTGATTGAAGCAAATAAAAGCCCAGGCTATTGATTGAAGTTTAAAGTCATATTAAGTTCTATATGGATATAGTTTTACACATGGCCACTGCAAAAGCAAAGCATGAAAACGTAGTAAAAATCATGGAAACTTCTCAAAGCACTGGTACAACATAAACCAACTGTCAGAGCCTTTCGGCCTCAATGCAATTCAGCTCAGCGCACTTCTACCTTCTTACATCCCCGTCTGCACATTCTCAAAAGCTCCTTCAGAAGCATTCAGCATTCAGTGATCTATTGGAAAAGAGCGGATTGTTTGAGATACTCTAAACATGACGATCAGCAGCAGAGAAGTGGATAATGCTGCAGGAGTGCTTTGAGAGGTTTCTATGGATTAGAAAAGTTGGTTTTGAAAGGCTTTTTGCCATGACTCTGGCTCTCTGTTGGAATCGATTCCAACTGCTGTGAATCCAAGCTGAGAGAAGTTGCCATCCTCCACAAGAAGCATGATGCAAACTTTGTAAAGCCACCTTTCAAGCCTACAGGTGGTGAAAGAAGAAAGTCATATGTATGACTCCCAAAGAGCAAAGGCTTTGTTACAGAGAGAGAGATGTTTTGTAGTTTTCCCCGTGTTAGAATAATATGGATCCATGACCACCTGAGAAACCATAGCATATCGTGTTAGACAGCAGAGGGGGAGGCAGCGAAACATGGTTGGTCTGCGTTGATTCACACAAGCTATCAGGGCTGATTCAACAATGAGGTGCCATAAGCTGGTGTGTGTGTGCAGAATATGAATACACGCATAATTTTTGAAATCTAGGGAGCCAACACACACATTGACACAATATATATGCACATACACACAGGCATGTATGCATTGCCTCCCTCCTGGTGGGCTTTAACTTTCTTACTCGTCTTTGTACCGCTGCCAATCATACACGGTGCTCCCATCAGCTCTCTCCACTCTGATATAAGACAGGTTTGTCTTCAGTCCAGTAAAGCACCTTTTGTATTCACAGCACTCAGATTTGTAGAAACGCTGTGCTGGAACAGTTGTGGACTGTGTGTTGGCTTCAGATCCAGAGAGATTTCCATATGGTGCAGATTTTCAGCAAAGCGCCACAACAAAGCGTTGATATTCTGCATAGATTGGCCGCCTCTGTAATACTCTGGGCGTGCTTTCTGCTTCTGTCTTTTTCGGCGGATGTTGTAGCGCTTGCACAGAGGTTCCCTCACTGCTTGGTTTGGGAAAATTATTTTTATCATCTAATATTTCATGGTCTCTCTGCTTCATTAGATTATATGGGTGAACGGGGCTGACAGAATGGAGATAATGCGCAAAACAGCTAATGAGTCAGATGCAATCTGACAGCCATATTAAATGCTAGTGTTCTGATCCACCACATCAGTCAGATTAAAGAGAAATACAACTATTTATATCGCTGTAACATACATATTGCATCAATATTTTAATTTGAATTATTACATTGTACAGCCAGGAAGACAGGGTATAAATAAAATGGGTTATTGATGTTTCAGTAGTCCAATATATGAAGTTACTCTCTCTTTTACCTCAAAAGGTTAGGCACATAAAAATAACTCAATTCTATTATTAATCAAGTTCACAAAAGATGTTCTATATCTGTGATTGGTTTTGATGGTGCTTTTTTAGCAGCACCACCCCTCCAAGATCCCAAATTAGTCCTATTAGATTTTATGTTAGTGGAGTTTTAATACAGTTTGTTCATACGTAAGAGTAAGATAAGTGAATAATATACAGAGTTGACACTAATTAGAGTCATAATAAGGCAGCTGTCATGTCATCAGGTTATGTTACTCACATTGAGATCGCAATCATTGCAAGAGTAACTTGGTTATCAGAGTTCACTTACTTGTCGGTCTTGCTCTTGTCAAACACCACTGTATGGTCTTTGAATCTGTGCACATGCCACAGTGAACAGTGCATTTCACAGTGAACTGGATGAAATGTGGGTTCTTACTCAAAAAAGTGGAATGGCTGACAGCAAAGCAGATTTTTTTTTTTCTCTTTAACCTTAACCAAGAAACGCTAAAATAGTTGTGTTGCAAAAATAAATGCAGGGAGTAACAAAGTGCAAATGTGCAATTTTGAGGTCCTCCGTTGAGATTATGACGGCTACGCCATATGTGTGGGTATTCTCCTAAATGGAGGTTGACAGATCCATCATGCAGCGCTTGGCGTCCGGAGCCAGTCCAGTGACTTTCACTTATCAGTATGTCCAGGTGGTATCTTTTCATCTCACTGAGAATGTTGTCTGTGTTCTCGTACATGGTTCGGACGTTACATGTTCCAAGGCGGATTTTGGATTCTGGCCCTAGTAGATGAATTTATGATATGATGTAGTAATTTAGCATAATGTATGTAACTTTAAAGTTATAACTGCATAGATTGTAGATTCTAACATATTATATTTGTGACACTTACATTACATCTGAAGTTCTCTGTCATTGTCCTTTTGTTGTTTGGAATAATTATTTTGTTCACTTACACAATCAATATTCCTATTATTACTATTCAATTGGTCATCAGTTACTTGAATGCACTGACATCTGTCACTGCGACTTCTGACAGCTGTCAAACAGCTGTCAATCAGCTGTCAAGCTGTCATCTGTTTGCGGTGTAGTCGATTGTGACGTATTGTGCGGTGTGCAGAGGATTGTGGGTCAGACAAACTAGAAAAGCATGCTGGCTTGCATACTGCAAAATCAGACCAGGTATTTTTGGCATACTGCATTTCACCTACTATGCATTAGGACATATTAATTCTTTTTTGTGGTATACTATAAAGTACGGTAGTGTGGGTATTGGAACACACAGAGAGTGTTTCTACACTGTGGTATCGCTACTCTTACTCAAGTGAAAGATAGGTGTACCTTATCCTCCACTGTGGTGTGGTAAGCAAGGAGCGCAAAAGCAAACTGTAGACTGTGTATCCAGGTCTTAACTAAGATGTTTGAGCATTTGAATGTCTGAATAGAACTTTTATAACAGTAGTCGAAGTAAGTATTCAGTAGATGACTAGCACCTGCAGCATTTAAAATGTGACTCGTCATTGGAGTCCCTCATCTAGCAAAGGTCTACACCATTATGTAGGTGTTGCTTATTTAGAATATCATTTTAACTTACAGTAAGAAGCAGAAACTTGCCCACTCACTCCTGATTTAACTCACCTCAGCACGATTGACAATGTCGGTCTGACTGGCGCTTCACACTCCTCTGCTTGCTCACACACATCAATCACATCATTGTGCTCAGAAAATGTGCAGAGTAGGTGGTGAGAGTCAGTTATTTCATAGAGGGAGAGGGAAAGATAAGGGGCTAAGCCTAGCAGCCATTCATTTTAGGGACTCGGATTCAAGTAATGTGTTTTTCCGCAATAGAAATATAAGTAAATTATTTTTGTGATGATGTCTGGGAGTCTTTGTGCCAGGGCTGAGCCCTTAATCCCCAATTTAACTCCTGCTTACCTCTTTTTCTCTTTCTCTTACACACACGCCCATACGGCACACTGCACTCAGCCAAGTATGTTACAGCCCAGTTGTGTAACAGCCCACTGTTAGCTCATTATCTCATATTGTTAGCCCATTATCACAGCAGACAGCCTGGCAGTCATTAGCAGCCCGACTGATAACTCAAACGGATAGGTGTAGCGAGCTGGAGTGGAGGAGGAGAAAAGATGGGAAGGAGGATGAGGATAACGAAGAGGAAACAAAGAAAACAAGAAGCAAACATGAGGAGGAAGATTGCATCTTTTCTTTCAGCATCTATGATACAGTGGGTGGGTTTTACAGACTATATGCAGGATTGAACAATCACCAGCTCTCATCCATCTCTTTAGACCTGTCAACTTTCTAATGGAGTCAATGAAGTGAGTACAAGAATGAGCGATGTAGGAACATGAACACACTTAATTACCATGAAAATCCGTCAAAGCTGTAAGTCCACACTGGCATCATGCTCCGTACATTTTGTGAAGTGTGTTATTATTGTAATAACATACCCTAAAGCTCAAAGCCCATTGTTTTTTGTGAGACCTGCATGGTGTCACCAAGCACTCCCAACGTAGTGAGGTTTTTTTTAAAACCTGCAGAGCCATATTCAAAGTTGAAGGCGGTTGGTAATGAGAATATGAAGTGTAGCCATGGTCATAACTCAGCAGCAGGGGTCCATCAAAGTGGTAATTATAGTCATAGCTCACAGTTGTTAGTGAGCGTTAAGAAATACCACAGCTGCATCCATAGGCACTGGTGTGTTATAGTCCAAGCGGTAGCTCTGGAACCATAGAAGTAATAACATAAAGCTGCTAACGGTAATGGCAAGGCATACCGGATAGGCAATCAGGTTTTATTCTCTTGATCCTTTGGCACTTATGAGATACTTGGATTTGTTTTATTGAGTAATCATAAGGTAATTCATGTGGACCAATTCCTTCACCATTTCCAATCTTCTCTTTTTACCATCTTTTCCTTTTAAAATACTATAAAATTAATACTTCTACTTTGTGCAGTTGAATTCCTTTGATTTTCACATAATGTTCTGACCTTCTTGTGGAGATCCTGAAAATATTTACAGAAACACCTAAATGGCAGGGCTGAGGTTTTTGCGATGAGAGGTGACAATAGATAATCTGCGACATTCATCATATCCAGCAATGGGGACACCGGGGCTATGTGCCTAATGAGGAACAAGATTACAATCTATTTCTGTGTTACTGGACTGATTGCAAGAGTCTACAGCCGTGCAAGCAGCTCAGCGAGGCTGTACTTAGGCAGAGCGGTGCTTTGAGCTCAATGCAAATTGGTGGTGTGCTAACATGCTGACAATGACATTGATAATATGCTAATGCTTACTATGTTCAATATCTTAGTTTTGCATGTTAGCATGCTAACATTTGCTAATAACACTAAACATAAAGTACAGTGGAGACCGACTGGAAAGACCTGAGCTTTCATGTTAAGTCATAAACCAAAGAATTTGACGAACTAAAGTTTTGATCCACTGGTCAACCATTAATGTCTGTACAAAATTTTATAGCAATCCAGTTAGTTGTTGAGATATTTTGTTCTTGAGCTAGGCTGTAATCAGACTTTGCCCAAAAATGCTTCTGGGGATCAAAACGTTTGGGACTTAACATTCCTACATAAATGCAGTTGACATAATTTGCATAAAGTAATCAAGTAGTCTGCTACCACTGCTCACTTTGGGTATTTTCATACATGACAACATAAAGATAAAGATGGCCTCCAGCTGGTGCTGCCCCCCCCCCCCCTGAAATCATGTCAGGGAAAAAAGTAATTTTCTCTGGATGAGAAACATAGTCTCCTCGGAGCTTATAGCTGCAAGTCATGCTGCAAGTGATGAACACAGAAAGCAAATGTGCACGGGGGAAAGCACCTGTAGTTGAAGCCGCCCTCGTCAAGTGGCTTGATAATGCCTGATTGTGTAATGCCCCCTTGGTGAGGGGAAAGACAGCAGGATTGGCAGCAAGTCTAGGAGAGGACAATTTCAAAGATTTCATGGGCTGGTTTGAGCGATTTAAAAAGAGAGAGAACATTGTGTTTAAGAAACAGCACAGAGAGAGGCTGCTGAAGCTGGCATGGTAAACAGCACGTAGCAAATAGCGAAGCTGTCCGTTTCATTACTTTGTGTTCAAGTAATAAATATACAAATTAGATGGTAATTTGCACAAGTAATAAAAAAACAGTTATAATTATAATAATATGCTTATAGTCATCGATTTGACCCAGGCAGACATGATTACTATAAGTGGTTTCCACTGTGCCAATAAGGAGAAATCATAAACACAGTCTATATATCATCACTTCTGGGCTTTAACTGAATTAAACACTGAGGTGCGATCTAAGTGGAATTCATATGTTTCATCATATTGACAATATTACACAGATGCACAGACTTCGTTGTCCCAGGCGTCCCATGTACAAGGCTGTGCCACAGCGGCCTGGGTTCGACTCCAGCCTGTGGCCCTTTGCTGCATGTCACTCCCTCTCTCTCTCCCCCTTTCACGCTTGTCTGTCCTACACATTAAAGTCTAAAAAGCCTCCCAAAAAAAACATTGCACATATTTTTTTCGAGTTGTGAACAAAAGCTTTTCTGTCTATATTTAATTCTTTAATTCAGAAAAGGTAATTATAATTTATAATTATAATTAGATGTGTTCCAGTTTTGTGAGTCAAACTATGGAGTGGACTCAGTGCTGAGTTGAAATTGTGTTGCCCTCTTAAAAAAAGCCTTAAAATGGGAAATGATTACAAATTATAATGAAAAATGTAAACGAATTGAGGATTTTAATTTAGAGTATAATGTATTTAATCAGTCATTTATTATTTCCTTTCTTTTTTATTTTTGATATTCTGGGTTGCCCTTTAGTTGATATAGCACTAAGCAAAAATAAGCCTGGAGCTTCAGCCTATTCCTTTTATGGTTATTGACTGTGAGAAAATTTGGTGGAATAATCTTCATTTCTCAAGATGTTTGTAAGCAAATTAAAAATTATTATTCATCAGTTTGTTTATTCCCTTTGTGGACTTGCTTTTGGTGTACAAATCTGTCGAAAATGGATAATAAAAAGTGGAATTATGACATGACAGAAGCAGGTGCCGAATGGGCAGAAAACAGGAACAGAGGTTATTTATTACCTTGAGTGTTACATTTCACATTATTACATTCTCTAAAATAAGTTTACATTCTGTTTGAACAAACTCAAGTAATGGCATCACTACTGGCCTTTTATGTGAATTAGCTACCTTGAGTAATAGATAGTTGAAATCCTCTTAGTAAGGGGAAGTGTGCTCCTCGAGCGCCCCTCATATATATGAGAGGTGCCTCTGTTATAAGCCAATCACAAATCCATCATTGTGTCTGTATCACAGAGCAGTCCTGCCACCCAGAAGAGTTTATTGACATCGCACTACATAATTCCAGGGTATTGAAGTCCGCAGCATTTATCTCTCTGCTGCCATTTGAGGCCACCAACCTGTGAAATTGCTTGGTGGAACCTTAAGAATAAGTATAACTGTTATTGAGTGTTATCTTATTAGGGGCCCATTATATTTTTCTCCAGAATTCACATCGCCATCTCAGAGTTGGTGACTGTGATAGTCAGGATAGACAGAGAAAAGGGAGAGAAAGATTTGTGGAGAGAGGGTAGACTCATGCAGAGCCTTTTAATTTAATGTCTTTCATCTTCAGCCTGAATGACATAACATGTGTGTGTGTGCGTGTGTACTTGTACTTGCTATCTAGTGGGGACCAACGTTTTAAAACCAACAAAGTGAGGACATTTTTGGAAAGTGAGGACATTTTGGCCCAGTCCTTACTTTTTTAAAGCATTGCTTGAGAGAGAAGAATTGGTTTTAAGGTTCAGGTTAGAATTAGACTTAGATCAGAGTTAGGTTTAGGGATTAGGCATTTAGTTGTGATGGAGTCCTCATAAAGATAGAGATAGATGTGTGTGTTTGTGTGTTTGTAGGAGTCTTTTTGTAACTCACCGCATGAGTCTGTGTCTCTGTCAGTGAAATATATGTTTCTGAGTGTGTTTGAGTGTCTGTGCCGCTACATGTGTGCATCCGCAAATGCATATGAGCATATGAATCACCATCTGCATATGAGCTTTCAATTTTCGGGGTAATCAGCTTATGTCTACGGAGGGTAGCGGAGCACAGGAGGTGAATATTATTTGCGTGTGTCCGTGTGTGTGTGTGTGTGTGTGTGCGCGTGCATGTACATTTTAGCATCACTTTTGATGTCAGCTCATGTCTCCGTGGAGCAGCAGAGCCACGGGAGGTAAGAGCCTGCTGAGAGGCTGAAGGCGGGGGACAGCAAAAGAGTCTTAGAGTTTTCTTCATCTGTTTCTCTCCCTCCATCCATCCCTCTCTCCTTTCCCCTCTGCGTCTCCTCATCTGAATCATCACTCTGCGTGCGGAAAGACCTTTAAGAAGTACGTGGAAATTAAAAGTCAAACAGGTGAAATGTAATGGGAGATTGTGTGTGTCGTTGTGTGCGTGCAAACGTTTGTGTCTTTCCATATCAGCTTAAGCGCGTTCACATAAAGCAAGCACACAGACACACACACATTGGCCTACACGTAAGCCTCACTCTTAAATGACAGTGAAAATTGTGCCATGGAATTAAATAGGTCAAGAAAGTGAAGTCCACCTTAATCAGCCTTCTGTCTGTCCAACTAATTTCAAAGTCTGCTAAATCGTTTTTTCCTTATCTGTTGCAGAGGTAGGAAGATGGGTTACAGGCCTGTTTCTTTCTGGTCCCCATGTCCCATGCTGTGTTTTTGTCATTCGAGTGAAATAGTCCCATGAAACGTTGGGTATGATTGCATTTAGAGCTGATATCAGGAAGCTTTTGTTGTGGTCTCTGTTACCTTAAATAAAGTTTGAACTACAGTAAACAGCAAATTGTGCAAATTTATTGTGTGAGGGAACCATCAGAGTCGAAAATTGATAAAACACGTCATGCAGCTGTCAGCCTATGGAAAGCAACTCCAGCTGCGGTAATTGTGCAGGTTTGTTTGTTTCTTGGACATAATAATACAACATCAGAATTCTGAGCCTAGCATCCCTACAAATTACATCCATATCGGACAATTGTGCACCTCCCAGTTAATGCCTATAAAATAAGAGGTTGGGAAGATGGGCATATCTGCACATTGTAATTTTTATTTATTTATTTATTTTTGAATCTTTTCCTAACCATGGCCAAGTGTTGTAGCTGTCGAACCTTACTCATACCTTAACCACAGTTTATTTTTACATAATCATGATCCTTTTCTAACCTTTAAAGAGACCTATTATGCCCATTTTCAGGTTTATACTTGTATTTTCAGTTTCTGCTTGAACATGTTAACATACTTTATTGTTTAAAAAACACTTAATTTACCTCATAACATCTGTGCAGGAACACCTGTATTTACCGTCTGGCTGAAATGCTCTGTTGTAGCACCTGTATCTTTACAGGTACTGCTCTCATAAGTCAGAGCTCCTGGATCATCTCGCCATCTCTGCTTCGTCATTACAGTTGGTAAATGACTGTAACAGAGAAGAGCGGCACATTATGCTGCGAAAAATCACCAATAAAAGGGTTTTAAATACAAAAGGACATGTTTCAGCAGGAATATGATTCAAAATCAGGGATAAATTTACAGATTTACATTTAGACTTTACACGTTTTCCTGAGGTTATTGTGCTCCTACATGCAGCAGTGTACTTGCAGCCAGGGAATGATTGCGCATAGCAGCAATTTCTCCAATTAAAAAGTAAACAATTAACTGTTCTTAACCAAAATCCTCACAATCAGACATGTTCCAGCAGCAATACGATTTGAAATCAGGGAGAAATCAACATCGGTAAGCAAGACAACATGTTTTCCTGGCATTAGCATGTAGCTACATGTAGCACTGTAGGCAGCCTAATGGAAAGTATTGCAGTAGCCTGCCTGAGGCAGATGACCATATTAAGAAATCTGTCATTATTTGACATAATCCTGCAGCAAAAGTAAAAACAGAAAACAGTGTTCAAAATGGTCTGAAACCTGACATTTTTGCTTTCTGGGATTACAGGAATTTTACATGTTTTACCAAGACAATTAAACTGTACCTCATTCAAATCAAGGCAGTGAAGGACATTGCTTTTGTTACAAAAATAGATATTCAGTTAATACAGCATTACTCATTTGTATATTACCTTACCGTCCATCATGGAAGGATAACCTATTTGTCATAATGTTTTCTTTTTTACTACTGTAAGTTGCTATAACTTCCTATGGAGGACAGAGCTTTCGCCAAGTTTTTCAAACCCTGAATTTAAATGCCCTCCCCCACTTATGCCTATCGCCATCTCTCTATTTCTCTGTCCCCTTCTACACTGCCTCTTCAAGGCGGGAGTTTCACACCGTTATTCCACCTTGCCATTCAGTGTAAAAAGTATATCACGGAAAGGGGGGGGGGGCAGAGTTGTCTCACCTTTAAAACAGCATCAACAGTGCTGATAAATGCTTGAATGAACAGGGCAGCCTGCAGGATGGTGTCATGGGTGGCACGAGTGTGACATTTTGTTGACATGCTATGTGTGTGATCTACCATGGGAGATTTAAAAAGCAGTTGGTAGTGGTTAGCAGCTAGCTCAAAGAAGAACAGCAGCCTAAAATGTCTGCAGATTGATCCAGGTGCTCCTAATCTTTATGTAACAGAGATGATAAATGATTGTTATTCTCAAGTTATGCTATTGCTATTGTTTATGAAACGCTGCCAACGCATATGTTATGTGTCACGTTAGAGGCCAATGCCAGTGTGCTACATGTCACACTGGTCATGCATCTTTTGATTCCACAATATATATATATATATATATATATATATATAATCTTGCACACACACATACTCACACCCACACCCTTGTACTGCTTTACAAGTCTGTAACACGAGCCACTTTAAAAAAGCTTTTGTAATGAGGTACATTTTTTGCGGGTAAGGAAAAGGAGACATCACAAACTCTGTCGGAGATGGAAATGTGTCTGTATGATCACTGATCCCTCTGAGTGTAGTAGCCTGGAGAAACGCTGAAACTTAAGGAACTTGTCATTCGCACGGAGAACAAACTCTGATTCTAACTAAAGCTAGAACTGTGGAAGATGAAGCCATGGGGAGTTGTCGGAGATATTTCTGGGATAGGAAAAGGCCTGTGTTTTTTGCTTTTTACTCCCTCTTTTGCTCCCTCATTGTACAGTAGGTCTTTCTTTCCTTCTCCTTCCTCATTATCTCCTTCTGAACCTACATTATACTTTTCATTCCTTCATTTGGACAATGTGTGCTTCTGGAATGAAAACATGGGTGTGAAATTAATAAAAAAGAGTAACAATATCATCTTAAATTTAACGCTAACCAAAGCTGAGTCTCCCATGCACAGGTATGTTTGGAAGCAAGCTCAGGAAATGCTCACAATGGCAGCACACTCTGTTTTTGTCTGACACATGCTGACAAACACACAGCCATCAGCCTCACCTTGCTCACTTGAATTATAGCTTCTACGTCGGTGAGTTGTTTTTGGAGTGTAAGCATTTACTTTCACACCCCTGTGATGAGCTGTCAGGGGCAGGAACAAGTTCACAGAGCTGGTCCCAGTGATCATAGCACTGCACAAACAATCCATCTGTCTTCTTATTTCAACATGCTGAGAGCACCTTGGACTATGTGGTTTTTAGGTACCGTCATTAACAAATTAATTGAGTTGAGATCATACTGGGAAATGCTTGAAATGCTCAGTAGACATCACTATCCCTTGAAAATGATAGTCATATTGGATGAAACCTTTTTAATCTTATTTTAACAATGCCAGCGGTCTTAAAACCAGAACAAAGAGCTTTAATCGAGAAAGATAAAGACCCAAGAAAGATAAATGAACCTTTGAAAGCATCATTATAAACCACTGCTGTAACTACACCATGACAAGAGACCCTTAGGCTGGTAAAAGAGCAAAATAAGCTGTGCAAGAGGAGCTTCAGTCAGAGGAATGAGCTACCAGAGCTACCAGTCCTCAGAAAGAAAAGGTTCTTAATCATGAAGGATTTGTGTATGAATTGAAACAAGTGTCAAACAAATGATTTGTTTGACAGGAACTTGGCTTTCGGGATGCCAGCTTCAATAACAGACGGAATGGAAATGACAGAGGGCTCTTTCTGAACAAGATTGTTTGTAGTGACAGAACTTCAGTCTCTGAACCTATTTGTGACCTAAATGTTTACCATGATTGGCACAGTCTGAGTTTGACAAGTCCCATAGCGGGTGCAGCTTGTCTAAGCTGATCAAATATAATGAGGGTTTTTGTGGTATTATTGTTGTAGAGAAGGATTTGCATATGCACTGTAAAGTGGCGAGATGGGCAAGCATTCTATTACACTGTGATTTTGAGTTTAAAGATAAAATGATTAGGATTTCAGCCTAGAGTAAACACTCCTTGAACAGCCACTTTGCCAGAACAACAAGTTTTCTATCTGTTTACAGTGCAGCCAAACAAACTCACATCGCTTTCATAAAGAAGTCAAAACTATTTTAGAACGTTGCAGAGAAAAGTTGCAGTGGTGTGAAATGGCCGCTCTGAGCTCAACTCAAGCCAGCAGATGGTGTCACCTGCATCTCAGCTGGTCAAATCGCCGGGGGCTGGTTTTAGAACGCAAAGCAGGTCACCTGTTTCAACAGCCAATCAGCTTGTAATGGAGTCCGCTGGTCATGGCAGAATGACCGCAGATGGCTTCACTTGCTGCGGCAGGTGCACCGTCCCCGCCGAGTCCTCTGTTTTGTCCTCACATTGCGCCGGTATCAGATGGTGGGTCGCTGCTGCTGCTCGCTGTATGTGCTGATGCCCCCCCCCCCCCCCCCCCCCCCCACATTCTCACTAACTGATTAATCGGTGCTGGTTATTTATATTATTGTGGCGTAATTGTTATGAATACAGTCCACCTGATGCTCCTTTTGTTTGTTTTTCGCCGTTTTATCACTCCTATAAATGCAACTGTAGCCAGCATCAAACTAACACTGTCCTCATTCATATTTAAAGAGGCTACAAATTATATTCAGCCACAAAATAAGCCTGAAAAGCTGGAAATCAGAACGGAAGTACAGAGAGTTGTTGCATAGAGATGATACACCATCTCATCTTGTTGCACTGGTGTGAACTGGCAGGTTTTTAGAAAGTTGCAGAACAGCACGTTGCAAGTACTTGCTTGTTTCAATGTCTGAACTCAGGCAATATTTAAGGCATGCATTGCTTCCTGCAAATCCCTTGATTTAATTCAATTCAAATTTATTTACAAAGCCCAATATCACAAATAACAGTTTGCCTCAGAGGGCTTTACAGCATACAACATCCCTCTGTCCTTTAATAAAAACCTTCAGGATTATAACTAAGATTCATTATCTCAAACCTTTTCCATTCCTCAGTGAAAAAAACAAATCATTCACTAAAATTGAATAGCCTTGATTGCATCACTTCTTTTTGGTTATTGTTCCTTAATGAACTACACTCTTTCAATTTTGGGTGTTGTGAAAAAATAATTAAATTTGAAAGAAGTGTCAACATGAATGATAATAACAATCGTATGAGTGTATAAGTCATCTATGGTCAAGGTTAGGTGATTTCGGAGGCTTCAGATTCCATCACTGTCTGCATGCAGGCATGTGAGGAGGCTCTAGGGTGTCTGAAGTGTAAGATAGATGTTCAGTCCTTTTAGGTGGCATAATTACAGGTGCCTCTGTAGGACATGGGAGATATACTGTCGTTCCCAACTGGTCCAGCCACAGGGTCCAGATTTCTCCCTAGGGTGCTTTCACACCTGCCCTGTTTGGTTCGCTTCAGTCAAACTCAAGTCCTCAGTCCTGGAGGATTATTAATGTGCACCTCCTCCTGTACTGCCTTAATATGCACATTCAGCACATCCAATGCATCAAAACATTGTTTTCTAGTTGGAGCCGCGCCTCGTTTTCAAACTGTATGGTTTGACTAAAATGAACAATGACAGCAATATAGTCCACGATGAGCAGCACTAAAATCAACCTGTGTAGTTGTCCCTCCATTGTGACATTAGAAAGTGTCACATTTATCTTGCAAGTGTACTCTTCTTCAACGTTTTGTTTACTTCCTGGATTTTTCCCACATGGAAATTCTGACCAATCAAGAGCAGCTTTCTCGTGCAGGCACTCAGAATGGACCCATGTCCCACTTTTTTGACCAAGAGTACAAGTTTTTCTACACCAGGTGTGTTCCATTTTATACCAAGCTCAGTTTGAGAACATTGGATTTAGACCAGTAGACAGTTCTGTCAGCATTTCAGAGATAAAATCATATTGTGTGTGTGATACAGAAATATTCTGATCTCATGCTTAGTAGGAACCAGTTGATCCTGTTAAGATTATTTTTGAAAGGTTTAATTTTCTACCACTAAAATTGTTTGTTGGATTTTTTTTTCTTCCAAAGACTGGATTAAAACACCAAACAGCGTGGTATCCCTCAAGTAAGACACAATTAATTTATAAGCTGCAAGACATTGAAAAGTCACAGCTCAGCTGAAGTGCACTCACCTTCAACTCTCTCTACAGACTTTACAGTCCTTGTTGCTTCCTGAAAAAATTCTGTTCACAATTTGAACTGAATTTGCCTCAGTCCCCGGTTAATTGCCTCTTCCATGCAAATTGCTGCATAAATGAGAAACACAGGTGGTTTGACAGATGGACAGTTTTGTTTTGGTCCCGATACATGCTAGAATTGCTGTTCTCCTGAGGTTGCCTCGCATCAATTTGTTGTCTATTTTATTTCAGTCTCTCAGTATGTTTTCCTGTCAGACTCTGAGACGAATAACTTCTGACTGTGCTTTTGGAATTCAGTCGATACGTGTGGAACACCTTGCCTTGTAGTATTAAAACAAGTCCTCAGGTCCGTCTATGACAATCAATATGTGAATCAATATCCATGTTTGTGCTCCTTTTTTGATCGAGGTACAGTCTCGTCTCATTTGATGCAGGACACGACACTTGAAAAAGAGGTCAAGATTGTCGATAAAAATCCAGCTGTCTGCTACATGGAGTGCACCCTAGCGTGATATGCCACCAGGATGACCTTGAATACCCACAACAATGCATATGTTTCAAAGTTGTGACTCTGTCTTGTTAACTTTAGATTTTTGTGAATAAAAAAAGGAAGCTCCGTCAATACAGTGCTTTGTACATTTTTAACCAATTTCTCGCAGGCTGTAAGCTGGTTGTAGCGGTAAGACGAGGCGGCACTCTCTCAAGGCCAAGAGCTTTGATTAAATGACCCAGAGCAGGCTGCAACGGCCAAATCGCTTCTTGTATTTAGACAAAGTGCTTTAGTGGGGAAAGAGATGGTGAGTGCAGTGTGTAGAAGCAGGGGGAGAGACAAAGACTGACAGGCGGAGAGAAAAGAAAAGGAATGAGAGGGTTGACGGGAGAAGGAGGGGAGATTTAGAAGAAGAGGGGGGGTTGACGAAGTTAGCATGGCGTCTGAGTGGTTTTCTGTTTATTCTTGTCCTGTCGCTGACGGAAAAGAAATACCTCAAGAGATGTTAAGTGTGATGAGAGGAAGGGAGAAAGTTAAATACGGAAGGAAAAGGAAAAGCTGACGAGTCGGTCCTGAAAGCTGATGCCATAATCTCTTCAAATGCGCATTGTACTCTCAACTTATTATCAGTATGTGTGAGCAGCAGGAGCACCTAACCATGAAATACAAAAACTGATGGAGTCACATAAGATATGCAAACTGCATTTTTTTGTTTTCGTGCAGGTCGGTCCCGGTGGCAAACATTGTGTAGTTGACCTTTATGCTTTTGTGCTTTCATACAATTCAGAGCTATCTCTCCATCCTGCTCGTCTCCTGCCTGTATCCTGCTTCTTTTTTCTTTCTTTTGTGTTCAGTGCACCCTTTCCCACATTTTTTACCTTTCTTGTCTGCTCTCCGTCTTCATGTTCATCTCTGATGTGTCACCCTCAGACTCTTCTCTTGTCTCCTCCCACAGACTTTACCTCTCTTACCCTTCTCTGCTTTAATTTTCTTTTTCTTCTCCGCTTGTTTCTTGTCCATCATCATTTTTTCTCCCCTCACTTTGCCCAGCTCTCCTCTCTTGTCTCCAGTTTTACTTTGTTCCTCTGTCAAGTCTCCTGTCCACCTCTTTCATCAGCCACTTCTTCTCTCTTCTCCTTTCTTATCCTCCCACACGTCCGTCTTCTTCTTCTCCTTACCCCCTCTTCTTTTTGTATGTAATATATTCCCTCTCCCTTTCTTCTCTCAGAGTGAGGACCTTCCCTAAGGATTCAGCCTTACTGGGCAGGGACACTGTTCGGGCCCTGATGTACTACGCCCTGAAGGTCTGGAGCGACATCGCGCCTCTGAACTTCCATGAGGTGGCCGGCAGTGATGCAGACATTCAGATCGACTTCACTAAGGCCGACCACAATGATGGATACCCCTTTGATGGGCCAGGGGGCACCGTGGCACACGCGTTTTTCCCCGGTGAGAGGTTCACAGCTGGGGATACACACTTTGATGATGACGAGGCCTGGACCTTCAGATCACCAGGTGATGAAACTTGCAATCTGCTTTATTGAACACCACTGTCTATGTCTTTGTACAAATGTGTAACATCCTCTTAGTGCCAGCAGCACATAAGACTATTTTCCAGCTATGTTTATATCCTCTCAGAGAGAATTTGGTATGTCTGGGACAGGGACTATTTCAACAGTTTTATTATTTATTATCCATTACAGCGGTTTCAACGATTTCTCCATGACTCCAGGTTAACTGCTTCAAATATTTATCCACTACTCTTAGACATATTTCAGCTTCTTTGCTCGCTTGTCCAGCCCAGTCACCAGAAGAAATGTTGACATTGTACATTTCTGCAAACCAGTGATACATCTGTACCTTTCATATGTAACAAAGTAGTTCTTTAACATATGATAAGATCTGATTACATGTAAATGAGCTGACTTTGTCATTAGGAGGTGGAGGGAATGTTGATGGATAGTTTAACAGCTGGGCAAGATGGCTGCTAAGCTGTAGTCCACTGTCCAAGACCAACAAACAACAACACCAGTTGTATTTTAGTGAGCCGTCGCCACCAGAATTGGCTCTTTTATTAAGCCAAAACATACAAACCAGCCAAACATCTTTTCCTGACTATGACGAAGTTTTTTTGTACCTTAGCATAACCACACATCAACCACAACATCGTTTAAGCATACCTGCTACATCATAACATGCAAATGTTACATATCCCTGTTTTGCAGAAACATACAATGCCAACATATAAGACCTTTGCACACTGAGTCCATATTTTTCATCTGAAATTGCTGCATTGTATGTCTACAAATAAATACAACCTCACGTTGTGTCAATCACATTCTTAAACTTTTGTCCATCATAAGAATTTTTAACCTGGAAATCCAGATGCCAATTTAGCTTTGGAAGAAACGCTAAGCCAACTACACTTATCTTTTCTCCGAGAGAGAGACTGCCCCAGAGGCCTTAACTTCAAGGAAGGACGTTTTTGCCGTTTTGCCAACGGGATACGGCAAAACTGTACTATATAAGTTAGCCCCACTGTTCGGCAAACAAATGGGGCTTAGTGCAATGAATACGTCACCTTGTTTTTTGCTCTGATTGGCTATCATGCTATCCAATTGCGTGCGGTGGCATTTAATATGCCTCAGTTAGTGCCGCCCCTTGGGTAGGAAGGGTGTATTGGTGAGGGCCAGACTCAAAATCTTTCTAAATTTGAGTCTGGATTTCCAGGCTAAAGAATTTTCGGAACAGGTTCAATTTTCATCATTTTTCCGTCAGAGCCTTTAGAGACGTTTGACCAAGAATCAGTAAAGAAAATGTGGTGGCAAGACACAGCCGCAACAAGACAGAGGACCTGGGCGCACAGGAATATTTCATAACTCGGATCACTACTTTCAACAGGTCAGATAGTAATATTCAGGTGGATGATGATGAAGAGAAGGAGGATGTGGACCGCACACAGAATGTGGAGGATAGATTGGGAGGACAGCTCCACCCCTTCATGCAGCTGTGGTGCCAAATGAATGACAGGGTGAGAGAGAGGTGACAGCCAGATAGGCAACTCCACTGGAGAGAGGCAAAAGAGGAAATGCGCCTTTTCACTTTGTTACGAATACAGTAATAAAACACATCAGAATCAGCGTGCAAGGTTTGTGTGGGTAATGATTTTTTTCGAATGACGGATTAAAAAAAAAACATCTGAAAAAAAAACTGACTCAGTGTACAAAGGCTTTTATTCTGGTGATGGCGTTGCAGCGCTTACGGCTGACATGTTGATCGGCAGCTCGTTGGTTATTGTAAAGTTCAACATAACACCAATTATGATATGATCCTGTTTGGCTGTTTATTTTCTGCCTTAACCCAAATAAATGTAGTTGACGCACTAGAATAAATTAGTTGAGCTTTCTATATACCCCCTGGCAACTGCAGAAGTCCCCCTGGGGTACCCCTGGTTGGGAATCACTGCTGTAGGTGATGTTGTAGTACAGCCCTTAATTGCTCGCTCCAACTTTGTGATTCAACTAATTGGAACGTTGTGTACATGCTGACATCCCAAAATGTCTACAAACTAATGAATGTTGTTGGCAGCGAGATCTCTGCACTGCGCTGAGTGAGTCAGACATTGTTTTTGAAAAGTTTCTGCCAAGTAATGCTAAAATGCTTAATGAATTAGTGGATGGACGGAAAATTAATCCTGAACAAAATAGCTGATAAATCGCTTAAGCTCCTGAATCAGAAATGCCCAAACTTGCCTGGTTCCAGTTTCTTAAATGGGAGGATTTGCTGCTTTTCTCTGAGTTATTTTATTATTAAAGTAAATATCTTTGTGTTTTTGGACTGTGTGTCTGACATAAAGGATTTGAAGACTCGCCACACAGATACAATTCTGTTATCCTGTTGTATTGAGGTCAAGGCAGAAGTGTCTTTGAAAAAATCCAAATTATCTGCATGGCTGGATATCATATTTTAGCTCTTACCAGCCATGACAACATCGCAACGGCTGGTATGGTTCTCACCTTGGAAGTGTGTGTGTGTGTGTGTGTGTCATCATGACAAAATGGGGTCCTGGTGACACTTTTCGTGGTGGGAAGTACCACAGATGCCAGTTTAAGTACTCTGCCAGGTGTTTATATGTCTTCCTGTCTGCGGACAGATTTTTGTCAACGCATTAACGTGTCAAACATACAAGATGCAGTCATGAAAGTGTTCAAGGTGTGTAGTTGAGATCACAATGAAGGCAGAGTTTGAAGATGTGAGTGGTCCGAGCAAGGGTGCTGGAAGTATACGGGTAGAAAGGGCTTGTCCCAGCACCCCCTTGGCCCTACACCAACATTTGCGCGTTCCCGCGAGGGGTGGATGTCTCAATTCCTTTTTGTGTGTAGGGGTAGGGGGCATAATGAGGGGTAGTGGGTATGGAACTAGCCTTTCGGAGCGAGGGATTTCAGATCCTGACTTGCCAGTGAGGGGTGGACGTGGCCGTGGCTACCACCGAGCAAGAGACGGGGAAAAAAGTTCATACATAGCTGACGTTACCGTTGTCGGGTTGCTTGTTAGCTAGCTAGCTAGCTCACACTGTCATCTGTCCTGTTCTGCAAAATTGTCGGATTTTTCACATTACGATAACACGCCAGCTAGTATAACTATGCTGCCTCGTAATGTTAGCTAGCTAGCAGAAGTCCCCTGTCGTCTGTCGTTCATCAAACAAAGCATGATGAATACAGCAAACGCGATAGGTAGGATGAATGAGACTCCATTGTAGATTTCGGTTGGAAATGTAGATGGTTAGCAGCTTCCTGTTTAAAATAGTTACGTGTGCGTGAACGTAACCGACGTGGTGACGTAGTGAGTGGTCTCCCAATTCCTAGGGAAAGATTTCAACCTCTACCCCTCGTTGCTTCATTTTGAGGGCTAAGGGGTAGTTGACAAGGGTGGGTATTGGGATTGGGCCAAAGTAGGGAAAGGGCAATCTGCTCCTGTTCTTTACACCCCTGGCTGACATTCCCTTCAAGTCACAAATTACTGGAGGGCTGGATTTTGGATGCTTTAATTTTGGTGATCTGACATTGTAAGTCAGTATCAAGATGGCTTTCTAACCTGAGCCAGTTTAATTATTATCCACTATATTCCGTCATGATTAAGTCTGTTATTACAGTCATCGACACACAGGCTGTGTTTGACAAATTCCGGTGAAACGCATTTATCCCGTGTGTTTTTGCTCTGAGCCGTGGTGGGCTAATAGATTGCTTTATGCAATGTTATCCTGAATGATCTGGCCAAATTACTTTCATCAAACAGTTTTGAAAGAGCTTGATTACCCGCTGAGGGAGATCTGCGAGTTTGAAATGAGGGCAGGATGACAGCGGCTCTAAATGGAATTCAATCAGCTCTGCCAATCAAACACAGACGAGCTTATATTAGAAATATCCGTTATTCTTTGACAGCTCCGGAAGACACAACACAGTGCATCGCCATGGCGTTTTGGCTTTAGAATGTGACCCCCGCACATTCACAGATTCATATGTTCACTCACACAATATCTGTCGTCTCTGCAGACATCATTATTCACTCGCCTCCTCTTTGCACTGTCTGTGTCCTTGTTATCTTATGAATAATTGTGAAGTCCAGACTCTTTCCTGTGTGTGTGTGTGAGAAAACTCTAGTGCAAGTGAAATTATTGGTGGCACAGAGGGACCATTTTTTAAATAATGTGACCAAATTGTCACTTTCTCTAAACCTAGCTGGTCTTGTCACTTGGCATCACCCTCATTTCTCCCCACTGTCCTTTGCTTTTTTTTTTTTTTTTTTTATTATTAAGGGAGGGAGAGAGGGAGGTGGCGAGCAGGAAAGGGCAGGGGAGCATTAGAAGTCCACTCATCCGGATGGAATGAGCGGATGGAGTGATCTAGTCGTACTGAATGCATCGTCAGGCAGAGGCTGTCTCGGTGCGGTCACACGAATGACAGCATAAATCATTAACTCTCCTTTTCTGTGACTTGCTTTCTTTAGTCTTCCTTTCATCTGGATGACTGAACTTAAAATGCCCTTCCTCTCTCCTCTGCTCAGTACTTCCATTCATCCCTCCTTTTTGAGCGATGGATGGACAGCAGAGGAGAGCGAGGAAGGTGATAAGAAGGGAGGTGGAGATGACGTGAGGAATATTTTGGCTAAAACGTCTTTCACAAGTTTCCAAACCAAGTCGATAAAGCAAGTCAAGCATGAACGTTCACATTAATATGACAAAACAATCCAAACTCAAGGTCCACTGAAGTGTCACTGAATGAGGGAGACTTGCTCAGCTCTGGTACTTTCTAGGTCTAAGAAGCAGGGGTGTTGTAGAGGGTGTAGACAGAGATATACACATGTCTGGTCGTCTATAGTATCACCCACCTATCAGCCAAAAGGCCAATTGAATAGGAGGGTAGAATCACTTCCTTCTCATTAACATACCCATCTACGGAGTGCTACACCAACGTCATCAGCTGTAACTACACCACTGCTTCAAGTCTAAATCTTTCTGACCTAGTAACACATTTAATTACACTGCAACAAAAGCTTTGAAATTATGCAGTGACACTAATATGAGGATTATAGATTATGTGAAGTTCAAAACCAACACTCGCACTTCCCTAAATTACCAACACATCCTCACTCCCTACTCATTAATACCAAAGCTTAGTCAAAATAAAATAAACTTAGAACATGGGTAAAACACTTTGTTTTCAGGTTTACTTCTTTAGGGTTAGGCAACATGCATGGATCATTTCACATGTCACTAGCATAGTATGCTACACATACTAGCATACTACACTATATTGTTACTCAAAGAAGTCGATGTCAGCTTTAGGCCAAACATTGGTCTCCTTGGGGAAAGTCCTGTGCTTGTTTGACCCATCCACCACCCCTCCCACTCACCCTACAGGGACTTTACAACACTACACAGACTCTGTTGCTTTTTATACTGTGTCACCTCACTTCTCTGCTCCTGTGATAATTACAGCCACTTCATGGTGCTGCCTCACAATAAATGTAAGTGTGGGTCGTAATACGCTGCTTGCACAGCTGACCTGTGTTGCCATTCTTTCTTTTTTTTGTTGGTGAGAGCAAGTAAGCAGGAACGGGTGGTAACACATCATTATATAGACTGTAACCTACTGCTGTGAACAGAAGCTACAGCGCTGTAGATTGGTCCATCAGTCCCACGATACTAGAAAAGAAATGACATGCAGCATTGTGTTGCTAAATGATATCGGGCTGTGTGTTATGGTCCGGATGATAAAGCAACGTGTGCTCGATGAGTGTCCTCAGGGTGTAATCCTGAGTCAGTTAATTTAGCACCAAACTGAAATGGATATTGGCATACAGTTTATGTCATTTTGAAGTGACACACGTAGGCTGATAAGCCAAACAAACGAGCAAAGGGGTTGTTGGACTTTTAGGTTATTGGTTTTATCTGACAGTAAAGACCCACACAAATGTTTTATCACCTGTCATTCAGAGGAGTCCGGCTGCAGTGAAGAGCGAGCACTGTGCGTGTACAGCTGGGGAAGGTGACGCAGCTTTTCGTCTCTCTGTCTTCATAGTGTTGTACACACAGAGTGACAGAAATAAGTGTGTAAAGAAGTTCAAATCTCAGCAGCTTTGTCACCTCTACACACACCTGGCGATCGCTGTGTGAAGGGGGCGTGCTGTTTGACATTGTATAATCAAGCTGAAATTAATTTGGGTTTTGTGGTTGGTACGACGGAATGTGGCCTCTTAGCCTGCCATTCACAGCGTAGGTGTTTTGTATGATTGTTTGACTTTCTTCTAATTCTTTTTTTCTGTTGTTTATGGATAATTGATGTGTGTATTTTGCCTTTGTTTCCACAGATTTGCAAATAGCATCTAAGCAGGGGAAGAGTAATTGTTACTGCCATTCTGTATATACCACCATCTGCTGAAAACTCCCAGCAGCCAAGCCATAAAGGGTGCCAAAAGTTTGTGATATGTGGGGTTTACCATTACTCCTCTGTTTGCAAGTGAAGCCTTTTTCCCCCTTCCAGTAGAAACAGAATTGCACGACTTGGCAGCTTATTCCTTTTTCTACCTCTTTCTCACCTCGCCCTCAGACATCCCAAATAGAGTAACTCCTGGATGAAAGATGAATTCACGACAAAACCTGACATGAATACCTCTCCCGAAGCTGGAAGCAAAACAGAGAGAAATCTGTAAGCAAGCAGCATCTTATGAAGCAGCCGCACTTGCAATGAGTGATTTTGCCACACAGACTCAAAGACAGTAGGCCTAATACACGGTGTGATTTTCAGTGTTATGTGTACATTATCTGGTGCAATACACTGTAAGAAACAGAGCTCAGTTACAGTTCATGCACCAGTACTTTATCTGATATTGCTGCATTCGGAGAAAGTTGACATTTGTGGGCCATTCCCAGGGTGAATTCTGGGAAACAAGCATCCAAGCAGGGATGTTTTGTTGGCTAGCTAGTTGTAAGTATTTAACACCAACAGTATCCTGACTCAGGTGTAAAGTGAGAAGTTGTCAGTGCTGCTGTGATGTTTGGGTGTATTTCATCCACATTTTTCTTACAATATCTCAAGAGCATTGATCTTTTTTGCCGCTTCACCTTACCATTGAGCATGCAGCCAGTTATTCACTTGTCACAGACAATAAGCAGGATCAAAAGTTCAACTCTGTTGCAAAAAGGAGCTAATGCCTTGTGAAAAGTCACTTGACTGATATCACAAATCTAATGGAGGAATTTTATTTAGGACTATGTTCCTCCTGTTGAAATGCATCCCTGGTGTCTGAGCCCAGTCAACGAATGAATGTTGGCATTATATGTGTCTGCAAACTATGGATATGTTACATTTGTTTAGTAGATGCGTTGAAACTCCGTGTTTCAACAATGCTGTGGTAATGTGTGGTTAGGTTAAGGCACAAAAACCACTTGGTTATGGTTTGGAAATATCATGTTTTGGCTTGAAATACATGGTGTGGTGGCACAATCCCACCTGAAAACACTACAATATACCACTTTTCATGGCACCATCACTAGTGGAAACACTGCGACAGGTTGGTAAAAAAACAACCACATCTGGTGTCGAAAGGCGCTTGAATACACATTGATGACTCGATAAAAAACAACTGGTGTTGTTGTTTATTGGTTTTGAACAGTGGGCTTGGCAGGTGTAATGCCTTGGTGACGCACCATCCACCTCCCTATGACAAAGTCAGCTCATTCAACACATCACTGGAGGAGCGCTGATGTAACACGTTTGAAACCTACAAATGTGATGTATTGGTGGTTTACAGAAACACACACGGCCAAAATATTCTTGCTGTTTCACACCTGTGCTTTTTTAGTCAAGTTGAATCAGACTGTGGTTTGTTTTCCCCCTTGATGTGTTTCAGTTGAGCAAGTGTGAACACAGTAATTGCTCTCGGGTGCAGACCAAAACAACCGCGCTGAAAGGAGGAGGAGGTCTGTGTTCAGTCCCAAACAAACTCTGGAGCGGTTTGTTTGTGGTGGGAATGTGATCCAACCTCAATCCAAACCCAACTTCCTCCTTTGTAGTGTGATGCCTAATTCATTATTCTGTAGCCATCTACCCTACGAGCCAACAACTATTCAAACTGAACATGTCTTGTTGTCATGTCGACAGATAGCATGTCGTCCTACATGCTCGCCATTTGCTCCCTTGTTCTGCTCAGGTGTTTGAAGGCAGCATGTCTTCTTTGCAAAGTTTGAAGCAGTATAGCATTCAGTCTGCATTCTGCAGGTGTAGTTTTGCCTGGTACATTGCCCAGATAATTACCAGGGTTATAAGCAAATGCCAACTCTGCCTTTGCTATGTGTTATTTTGCATAGCAATGTCCCCCTCAGAAATATGCACTGATCCAAAACAAAGAACCTTCCTCTAACTGTCTTGCTCCCGCCTGATATATCTGGCCAGTAAGCAGAGTGAACGTTCTCATGTGGTTTGGTTTGCTTGGATTTGTCTCTGTGTGAAAAGAAACTGAAACAAGGGGAAACGTTCCAGCTCATCAACTGATTCGGACCACAGCAAACAAACGTGGTGTGGAAACACCCTGACTCTCTGTTTGAGATCACATCTCTCAGCGAGCTGACAGGAGGTATTGTGGATTTAACAAGATGCTCGTGGAATAAGTTTGATTCATAAGTAAGTATGTGGTAGCCGTCACAGCAGATGCAGCACGTTTTGTGAATTTAAAAGCTCATTCTCAGATATCACCGATCTAAAGCCTGAAACTGGTTCAGTGTTTTGTTTCACTCTGTTGTCCACAAGAGATGTCTATAGAAAGATCTGGAGCTGCATGGTGCATTGTGGTCTCATGTTTTAGATTAAACTTCAACCTGAAGGATAGAGCGTAGAGAGTGTGTGTGTGTGTGTGAGAGAGACAGCGATGCTGTCTATCCCAGCTGGTGAGTCTGTGATGGGGCCAGGACCTGCGTGGTTCTCCCTGCTTTGTTTTGCGCTGTCAGGGCTGTGAGCCATATGTTACAGGACAGCAGCTCAATCTGCTCCAATTAGACCTCCCACCAGGCCCCAGCAGTGGCAGGACAAGCAGAGGATGCTGTAGTCTAGCTTGAGTGTGTGTTTGAATGTGTGCACTGGGCGATGGGGGAGGGAGGGACAGCTGCAGAGATGTAGGTTTGGTTAATGGGAGCAGGCCAGTGTAGGCGGGAGCGGTCAGAGATTTGACCTCGTCTATATGACTGTAATTTATTTCTCGCTGCGCTGTAATAGTCTGCCATCAGAGTGCTTTCCAAAATACAGTTATTCACAGGTTCTAACAACCTCTAAGCTACAGGAAAAATTGCATTAAAGGCTAACCATGTTATTTTTCAACCTGGACCCTATTTTCCAGTGTTTTTGTGTCTACGTGACTAATGGGAACAATAATTTTTGAAATTGGTCCAGTATTTACTGAGAGGGCTGCAGAGAGCGAAGCAGGTGGCAATGTAGCCACTCAGAGCAATTGTGCACCATCGATTTAAGTCTGTTTAAAGTGTTTGTTTTTGCCACCGACATGTTCAGATGATCATTGTAAGTGTCTGACGACGTATGGAAAGGATCCCTATGGAGACACACCTTTTTGTTAAAGAGAAAGGCCCTTGTTGTTTAACCAGAAACAGCCCCAAGGTAGCAATCGCCAAACCCACCAGACTCCATTTGAATAAACAGTGATTTTATCATTGTAAAACACATTTCATTAAAAGCTGATGGAAACAAAATAGAACTATTAAAAACCACCTTGGCTTGTCTTTCCATTGTTCCAACAGTCACCAAATCTGGTTTGTTTGAAATAAACCCATAATATACCCAATTAGATGTGAAACTATGCTGGCTCTATACATGTTAAAATTACTGTATATTTAAATGGAGTCTGGTGGGTTTGGTGATGGCAATTTCAGGGCTGTCTCTGATAAACAAAAAGGATCATAAGCCCTGTTTCCACCAAGTACGGTACAGTTCAGTTCAGTACCGTCCCCATGTTTGGTCCCCCCTCTGTTGGGGTACCTAGCACACAGATCTGATACTAAAAGGTGGAGCTGTGAACACTGCAGTCTGTTGATTGGTCAATAGAGGACGGTCACTCTGCTCAGGTCTGAGTTGTGGCTGGTTTTGAGGTTCATGTAAACACTGTTCATATGGAGAACTTTACATATATTAGTAGACTGTAACTATAAAATGAAGGGGTGATTTTCTGCCTCTCACAGCATATATCCCAATCTTCACTCGGACAAAAAAAAAAAAAAAAAAGCGTTGCAGAGTGTTGTTCCTGTGGGCTACAGCAACACTAAACCCCTGAGCTTGCCTTAGAAGAACTGAATGCACAAACCCACTCTATTTAAATACCCCATGGAGAGAGACTCTCACTGCAGCCTGTTTTACTTTGTGTAAAATATTGTCTTACAAACTTCTTCTGTGGACGATAAACGAGGTGCAGACTTACATCTGTGTCACCGGTAATGAGGAAATACAGTGAGTGACAACAACCCCGCCCATATCAAAGAATACTGTTTGTGGCGGAGACGCTAGGGTCTAGGTACCATGTCTGAAGGGTTACTTTGGTTCCAAAGGTACCATACCAAAAGTGTTTGATAGAAACTGGACCCTAGTAGATGTAAATTGACATCAAATAATTGCCCCAAGTGGTTACACTGCTGCCTGTTTTGCCACTGCTGACTGCAGTGCTATCACTCATTAGTGAGCCAGTTCCAAGAATGGTTGTTCCCATAAGTTATTTATCCACAAAAACATGGAAAATTGGGTCTAGGTTGAAAAATACAAAATACATCCTTTAAGGACATCTGTACTGAAGATTAAACCACTGAAACAAGTAAAACCAAACCCACAGTATTAACAGTTATTATCCTTAATATGTTTTTAAGTGCAAATTCTACAGTTTCCCTGGCATTTCTAATTCTAGGAGACTTAAAGATGATGGTACTTCATTGTGTTAGCCGAGTAAAGTGTCCTTCGATGGGAGTGAAAATATGGGTTGATTGTGTGAATCATCATACCTGGTCGGACTGTTTTCAGTGATGTTTCTTTCTTCCACTGTGATGAATCCCCTCAAGGGTTGAAAATTCCACTGCATCAGACTTTTTCATCTGTAAAGCAAGCACAGACTGCTATTTTGAACTGTTAAATCTTCTGAAGACAAAAACTCTCCCCAAATGTCTTTAATCAGCTCCCCAAAGATAGCCACAGACCTGGTAGAATTCTCTCTTCTTCTGGGGTGTTGGGAGTGTTCAGCTCACCTCTGGATTATAACGCTTTGTTAAGCCGTTGAGTTTGCCTTCTTTCCCACTCTGAGGCTGCCAGACTGGTGCACTGAGGCGTAGGGGGGAAAAAAAAGTTAATTAAACAACTCTTAATTTCTTCAAGTCACACTCTGCCAGCCTCACCTTGCTGCTATCTCACAACATCCTCCCCCAGCATCATCAACTCGTCTCCAAGGCATAGCTGATGTCAGTATCGCTGCTTCTACGTGTGGTTCTGCCTGTAAGCGCGGCAGACGTTAAGTCCTGCCCGACTCAGCTGTGCTCCCACAAAGCTATCAGATTCATAAATTGTTGTTCTTAGCAACTTTTTTCAAAAGCATGCTAATCCCTTGAGAAGATGTAAACTTGTTAGGTCAGCCCAGAGGGTAAAAAGTGAATGTTGGTGCTTCAGCAGATTGCAGAGCTATGTAATCGTCTTTAGAAAAATGAACCTTATCACACAAATCCGTAGCTGAGTAATTGCCTTTGCTAATTCCCTTCCCCCATCTCCCATTGCATTGTTCTCAGCGGGACCCAAAATCTGGGTCCGCCAAGGCCATCTCCTAATGTGTATGATGATGCTGAGTAGTGGAATATTAAGCACCACATTTAGCGGACCAGTTCACCCCCGCTGCGTGATTGATGGTTCCGGCGTCCATTAGGAGTCCTGAGAGGTAGAGATCTCGGTGAGATCAAATAAGTGGAGGTCTGGAAGTGCTGTTTTTGCTTTGACAGGTGGCAGATTGCTTCTATTAATTAGCACTCTGCCAGCAATCTGCTTCTGCAAACTGATTACCCTGACTAAAACAAAAGTGTCATTAAGCAGGTGAATTTTTCATGACATTCAATTTTTTCGGTGTGTGTGTTCTAATGTGGTGGGCTTGCCTGCCGGTGTGTGCTGTTTATGTGTCTGTGAGGATGTTTTCCTCTGTTAGAGAGAATAAATACTTATTTAAAAAAGATAATGGTGCGCTAACAATACAGTTTATTGCTACTATATTAGCATAATATAAACTTCTTAAAAGATAATAAGACATGCACACACATACAGTCCATTAGCGAGACCCAAATCACTTTCCCCCCAGGTGCGCATTAGACATTATTCACTTTGAATCAACAGTTCATCCCAAATCAAAAACACATATTTTACTTCTTACCTGTAGTGCTCTTTATCAATCTAGATTGTTTGACGTGAGTTGCTAAATGTTGGACATACTGGTCGTAGGGATGTCTGCTTTCTCTTAGATATAATGGAACTAGATGGCACTCGGCTTGAGATGCTCAAAGCGCCAAAAATACATTCTCTCCACAGCAATGTCTCTTTCCAGAAATCAACCTTGTTGTTAGTAGTTTCATGTAGGAACTAATTTGTTTCTACCCAACTACACCCGCCGACTGTATCACACCATGCAGAAGGAAGTGTGCATCTACTGCTAGCTCACCTAGCACCACTGAGCTAGCTAACATCACAGCTCAGCCAAGGAGGACACCATGAAACTTTACATCTTGTGCTGTCACGAGCTCAGGCCTCTCGTCCATGAGTAGATGCACTAGGGCTGCCCCTCACTAAGAATTTTCCTAGTTGACCAATAGTCGTCATTTAGGGCCATTAGTCGACTAGTTGCCTGCATTAATTTAATTGTTAGATTACATATTTTGGGCGGGGCAACACAATGGTTTGAGTTGAAGGTGTGAGAAAGAATAGTGTCAGTAACATTGTTAACACTGTGCTACATTACAGAGAAATACAAAACCATACTAATGAACCTTCATTAATATAGGCCTATATTTTATCTACAAGTGCACGTCACACACTGAGCGAGCCGCCTGTTAATGACGCTGTCGGCAAAGCAGTAATGATTGTGCTAAGTGGCTAATGAGCATGTAGCTACTGACATGTTTCAGATGATACGTCATGTTTGTAGTTGACCAATGAAGATGAGTTTACATATCACCTTGGGTTCGTCCTTCACCTTCTCAAAATGATCCCACACTTTAGATTTCCTGCCCGACATGTTATTAACTAGCCTGTGGAATAACCGCAGGTACCAGCCCTGGAAATTAACCTAACTCCTGTCTGACTGCTGAGCGTGGTCTCATCCTGTGTCTGTCCTTTCAAACGACCGACTAACGTTTGGTCGTCTACAAGGGGACAGCCCTAAGATGCACACTTCCTCATGAGCAGTGATACAGTTGGCAGGTGATGCTCAGTAGAAAGAAAATGGCTCCTACATGAAACTGCTCACAACAAGGTCTGTGGATTATCTTGAGTAACAGGGTCATGATTTCTGAAAAGAGACATTGCTGTCAAGTTTTTCAAATGTATTTTCTCTGCACTTCAAGCACCACAAGCCGAGTGTCATCTAGTTCCATTATATTTGAGTGAAGGCAGACACCTCTACGCCTGATACCTTTAACACTCGTCAACTCCCATCAAAGTAATCTAGATTGATAAACAGCACTACAGGTAAGAGGAAACATATGTACTGAGGATTTTGTTGTGAACTGTCCCTTTAAATCTTAAGTTAGACTGTTAAGTTTTAAACAAAAAAACTCACTGTCACTGTCCTTTTCTTTCTCCGTCCCTCTCTGTTTTGACGGTAGAGGTGAATAGGGGAAGTTGTGTAGGAGTTACAGCCTCTAAAAGAACGAAGAACATGGCAAAGTCACTGATATATAGGGAGAGTGTCAGAGTTTAGTCTCTCTGGGCTACATTATGTGATATAAAGCATTTCTGAAAGTGTAATTTAAAGTTTTGTCTTCAAACCCACCCTTCATTTCAGGTCACATCTTGCCCTTGCCCTGGGTCTCACTCACGCTACCGCACTTCTAAACTGATGCCGGCTGCAACAGAAGCAGACAGTAACAAAGTGTTCAAGTGCACTACAGTCTAGAAAACAGGACAGCAGCACGCAGAAAATAGCAACAGGATCAGAATCCAGAGACAATAAACAAACCAGAAAGTTAGAACAGGTACAGACAAGAAGAGGGCAGAGTGAGGCAGTACCTGCCATGTAGAAACTTATCCACTGAAGTACCCTCACCTACTTATCTTTGGTTTACCTTTCCTTCCTGTCTTTGTCAAACTTTGTATTTTCATCCACTGAGTTTGGATGAAATTAGAAGCAACACATTCATTAGCTTGCCAGTGGCCACTCTTGTTAAATTTGAACCACTTTGCAAGTGGACAGAATTACATCGTCAGCAAGTTTACATAATACATGACTGAGCTGTGTTCATGTACCTCCAGTGGATTAACATGTAATTACAGAGCTCTGTTAAGGCTCACCGATCATGCAGGAGATATTAGGAAGGGATTGTGCTCTTGTGGCCTGCAACTAGTTACCACAGAAAATTTGTGCTCAAACACTTGCTGAATTTTTACACCATTACAGTTACTTTATAATTTAGGTTGGGGATTTGAGATTCGCTAATGCAGCAGTTGTGTATCTGAGTTTCCATTGCACTGATTCTAATTTAAAAAGAAAAGGAGATGAGAACATTACTTGAAATTTCAGCGCCTTGGAGAGACTGAATGTCTTCTGTAATTGTTAATCAGTAAACTGCTGCGCTCATTTTTTCAGCTGGATAAAGAAACATTTTGGTGGACAAGTGGTCCTATTGAAATAACACCAACAATTGTCTGACCAATAAGAGTTCAGTCAGACAACAGTATGACAACCAAACAGTCGACCAACTGACCAGGGACCAGTTGCACCTTATGTTTTCTCCTTAATTTCTCCTTAGGACTTGAACAGTTGCACAGAATCCCTTTAAAGGTTTCCTTAGTTAGGGAAAACCTTACTGTTTTGAACGAGATTTCCCAGTGGTAAAAGTTTCCATGGAGATTGTTTGTTTGCTTAGACTCACACTTGTGATGCCTGCTACCATCTCACAAAGTTGGCTTCTAGTAAACAATATAATGTTTTTTAGCTGGAGGCAAAACAATTCTCCACGGACATTAGCCAGCGCTAGCTAGCAAGTTCTTTTGGCTTGTTTTAGACAAAGGAGGAAGATAATGGAAGTGGTGCATTCAGAAATACTCATTCTGAGTGCTGGAGAGCACTCTGGCACAAACTTGACCATTCAAAAATTCGAAGCATTGTCTGAATGTACCGTTCCGTCTTATCGCATTTAACCATAGTTGTCTTTGTTTCAGTTGACAGTTGAAATTTAAGTTTTGAGCCATGACTCCTTCTATTCTGACACCTAATAACACAACAAGACGACATTTTAAGACTTCTGTGTAGCCTACAGCCCTGTGGTGGAGAGTCATGTTTTGCCTTCAGCTAATGAAATGATATCATCGTGACATCGGCCCTGAAAGGGTCTATAGGTAGGTAGTGAAAAAATGGCAGGAGAAAAGAAGACAAGAAAACCATATTGGTCAGAGGAGGAAAAGATTTTACTTCTGGAGGAATGCAATCAGAGAAAGCACATACTACAAAGTAAATTTGATCCCCAAACACCAAAAAATGTATTCAGTCAAATCCATAGTGTAAAATCAAAAGCCTATCCAGCGGGTCAGGGGATTCCTTAAATATAAGACTAAGACAAAGAGAAAATCATAAATACTTAAGAGAAAATTTGAAGGAAATCTTAAGGAGAAAACTTAAGGGTGTTTTGTGCAACCGATTTAATTTTGAGGAACCCTTAACTGGGACTTTAAAGAAAATATGAACTTAAGGTTTTTTGTGCAACCAGCCCCAGGGGCCCGGAGAGACCGACAAAAATAGGTATCCTTTAACGTTGGCATATGTGGCTGGTTGCCATTATAGTTTAACGGCACCTGGCAGCGTCAGGGGGAAACGTGGCAGAACAATGACAAAAATTAAGGCACCGAATGTCCAAGTGGGGCAAGCGGGAGGGGTGGTAGATGGGTCCAACAAACACCGACTTTCACCCGGGAGAGCGGTGTTCATGTCCCGTAAGATTCTAGAGCGAAACCCTTTTCTTTTTTCCTAAACCTAACCACGTGCGTTTTTTGTTGCCTTAACGCAGCCACCTGTGTTTGCTGAAAGAGACTGTATGAAAACTTAAAATTTTCTGTGAAAATAGAAGAGTATGTTGTAACAGTAACAAGTTACAGGCAGAACTTGACACGTCATATGTGGACGAGGAAAGTCCATGACCAAGCACGTCAATATGTGACGAGGGCCCCAGACCTTTACAGCCCTAATTATACTTTCTTCCATTTCTGCCAACATAGCCCCCTTAATCCTACACACAGGACCTTTAAGATAAATAAACACAAGCAACGTTGCTGTAATTAAAGGCCAGAGCATTACAAGGATCCACATCAAATGTAAAGGTATGTGAGCTAGCTGCTTTGTCCTTGTTTAAGTTTAGCCAAGTACTGGAGGCCAGTTACATCATACCACATCACAATATATGAGGCACTTGACTGAGCTGTGTTCATTGCATAATAAATGATCCTTACCTTGAGCACCGGAGGGTGCTGTATAAACCAAGGTGATTTCATCATACCGGTAAGATCTGACACAATAGATACACTGTGGACACACAGCTTCTGAACAGATGTGAGGTAAGTACAACATGGAGGAACCTTTGCCCTTATGTACCTTTTTTGTTTAGTTTTGTGGATCTGATAGGAAGTTGTTGAAGCCGCCAACGGAGAGGGAAACTGTATATCAGCATATCATTGTCAGCTTAATTCTGCCAGAGCTGAAGAGGAATGACTCAGCCACAACATAAACTGATTATGCATTGCATGAGGTTGTTCCAGGCCCATTATTCAGTTTGCATTTCGCCAATTTCTCATTAACTTGCTTGTATACTGATCGGCTAATAAACACCGTCCTTGCCATTTGAATTGCGAAGTGGAGGGAGGACTGTCTTTGCCACAGCTAATATTGCCACTGAAAACCTTGACGAGTTTCAAATTGTATCCATAACAACAAAATGAGAAATACAAGAACAGATACTGCAGTGCAGTTAGACGAAGTTTGATCCCAGACCAAAATTAATCATCACAATATAAACCTTTAAACTCTATATAGGCTGTTGTGTTAAGGAGACATACAGTAAAAGCACCACTGCCATCTAGACCTCCATTGATTGTGAGAGAACAAGAAAAGAAAACATTGTTGTTAAAAAAAATAATGGTAGGCATTCTGAGCAGACCAAGTCAAAAAGGATTCCCAACTGCATTGTTGTGTCAAATGCAACTTTATTTCTAACCTGATTAGGGACAGTGTGTTTTGCCACAGAGACAGCAGCTGCTGTTATATATTATGTTGCTGTTGTCCACTCTGTTTACCAGTTTGGGGGAAAGCAGGTGTATTGATGAGGAGCACTGCTCCGGGGAAGAAGGCTCTTTTGGCTCCAGTTGTACTGAGTTGTTTCCTGGAAGGAAGAGTTTGGATGATGTGCATTGGAGGAAGTTGGTAATGATGTTGGATGCAGGCTCCTTGGGTCTGGAGTGGCAGATATTTTGGAGATAGAGGAAGTTGTTGGCAATGATCTCTGGTTATTCAATAATTTGTCTGGTCTGGTCTTTTCCCGTGAGAGCAATGTTTTGCATAATGGTGGACTGGATGTTGGCCTTGGGCCACACCACCGTCATTGGCCAGCTGTATGTCCTCAGCTGCTGCATGAATCATCATCCCATCTGATGAGTCTTCTTGATGACTGAGTAAGAGTGACCCCAAAGGAAGATTTTACTTTCTAGGAACTAAAAACCTTTAGATTAGTGTCTTGTTACCGAGTTTTGTTGTGTCATGTTGTCTTAATGAATGCAAAGTGACTATAAGGTAAGTGTTTGACGGTCAATGTACACATCATTTCTTATGTAGGAATAATTTTTAATAAATATTTGGGCTACACCTTGTAACTACTTGGTATATCTGTTATGCAGGTTACAGAACGAACAAAGCCAAGGTTAGCTCACTAATATGTAACCCAGATAGGTTAGTATGATTAAATGTTGAACACTTAGTCTTACACTTAAAGGAAATGACCACTTTAGAATGAAAATACAGACAGTACTTACTCACCCTCAGGCCGACAAGAAGTCCAGTGTAGTTTTTTAATCCACAAAACTCGTTCGGGATATCGCAGGATAACAGCTAGACGGATTTTTCCATACACCTGAAGTGCATGGAACCCACGTCCAAAATCGTTTTGAAAATGTAATAAAACTCCGCTAATGCATTTAAAAAATGTCAGAACGGCTTGTCCGTTGTAATACAAGTGCCCTGAAGCCGCGGGATGCAAAATTGACTTGAAAAGACTCCACTTTTATAGCATCATTTCACTTTTTTCCTCTACTCATAGCTTAACAAATTACATGCAACATTATTATTTTTCTTACTCATCATTGGTTTAAGTCACTCCATCTCTTGACAGGACAGCTCGGTTCAATTTCAGCCTGCATGCATGTTTTTCCACCAAACATTGTTGAAAAAGAGCAGCTATTGTGTGAAATGAAGGTGTTAGGTCTTAAAACATTATCATTATATAATATCTCAGGCTGTCAAAGTTACCACAGCTTCATGTTCTCGGAGTCTTCCACAAACATGTTCACTTCAGGGCCACTGCAGGGTGTGAGATATTTTTGAGGTAGCCAGGCATATGTCTTTCAAAGGTCCTCTAAGATCAAAGTCAGTGTATCCTGTGATCCAAGTTTTTGAGGATTGAAGGAATAGAGGACTGGAAGAGTTCAAAGGTCTAAATTGAGTAATGCCCATCTTCAGCATCCTGTAATGAAATCATTTAGGTTGATAAAAACCTATGTAATGGCTCAGTGGTGATCCAGGAGAACAAAGATAGGAACCCCAGAATATAAAAGAATTCAATGGTCTGTACAGCTACACAAAAGTCCTCTCTGTTTCTCTATCTCTCTCTCTGCTTTCCTAAATGAATCTGGTTCATCCTCCCAATTCTCTCCGCTCCTACTTTGTCCACAGGCATTACGTTCATTCTGTCAGCCTCCCATGGACCGTGAATATGATGACATGGTACATACTCTGTTCTGAGCCCCTGTTCTCTCTCTCTCGCCTTCCTTTTGTCCACCTTTCCTCTCTGCACCATGTGCTCCTGTAGATTAGAGTTGGCATTTGCCTTCTGAATACCCCAGTTGGGTACTGTAAGCACGAGCGCACGTCCCGAGCCGAGGCCAACCTTAGGTTAACTGAATGCAGACTTCAGCCTAGCCACCAAGGAACTCTAAGCTAGCTTGGCCTGACACGCTAGCTCTCCATATTTTTGCAAATCAAAATCTCCAAGCCCCAGGTTTTGTCTTGCTTGGCAGAGTCAGACAAAGAGTTTGGGAGGCTTTTTCTTTTCTTCTCCTCGCTGAAAATAGAGGAAAAGATGCTTTAATAGCCTGCAGCCTCTTCAGGTGTCTCTCCACACTCGGGTTTTGATTGCCAGCCGAGGGACTCGGGCCATTTCACCATAGTTATCTCACTACGCCACATGCCTAACAGCACTCAAAGCCTCCTGAGCTGTCTGTCACGCCTCTTAATTTGCACCATAAGCAGATGAGCTGAGAAAGGATAGAATACCTGTACAGGGGTTTGACTGGGTCAACTTAGGACATTGGTCACATTGGTGAAACTCTCCACTGGGTCCTTCCTAAGCCATTTACAAAACGTCTAGTCATGCTCTGCTCATACACAAACTCTCAATGTATTGAACCATGCATTCAATATGTTTGACCATTTGAACCACGCTATGGGTCGTGGATAAAAAGTGCGCTACCAGTAATCCATTCACACATTACCAGAATCTACAACTAGTTTCCCACACATGGCCAAAAGCCGTTAGATTCTGATAGCTATAATAAGTCTTCATCTTATGTCTCTAAATTACACTGTAACTAACAGTCACAGGCGTAACTTGCAGTCATGCAGTGCTGAGCAGCATCCACATTGTTTGGGAACAGGTTTCTCGAGATATTTCTCAGGTTGTTGCCTCATTATGAAAGAGGTGTAGGTAGTCTGTATCAGGGTTAGGCCAATGGACAATGCCGTTGTCTGCAATGGTTGTCGGTCATTGACCACTGAGCCCAACATCAGCATTTAAAGACCAGGACATGGGTGTGTGGTGGCACTAACAGTATTCATTGCATGTTTAAAAAGTACCAACTCTGATTTATCTACCAGATGATATGTGTGCTGCCACATGGACAAAGTGGAATAGTTTTAGCGATAAGGTTTGTGGCTATCATCGTGAAGTTGTCACCAGATTTGCTCACATCTGCTGGGCTGTCTGACGGTTGTTTGTTTGTCTGTTTTTTTTATACTTCCTGTATTTAAACATCACATGTTTCAGCAGGTGGGTCAAAAATTGACAAAGCAGTGTCTGGAGTGAGTTATTAATAAATTATAGAAACATTGTGTGTATAATTTACCTCCTCTTAACCTCTCTTTTGCACACACACAGACACAACAGCCATTGTGCTCTGTCCTTGTCTCAGTCTTTAGTCCTCCTGACAATAATACTATTGATACAATATTGCCTTGCAAATATCCCAATACTATGGTGTATCAATTTTTCCCCATCCCTATATCCTTTGACCTTTGGATTGTGTTTGCTTTCCTCGTCTAATGCTTTACCATAATGTGAACAGATATTTGTTTAACAATCTCTCTCTGTCTCCTTCAGACTCTCATGGGATGGATCTGTTCGCGGTTGCAGTCCACGAGTTCGGTCACGCCATCGGCCTGGTCCACACCTCAGCCATGGAGTCCATCATGAGACCGTACTACCAGGGTCCTGTGGGGGACCCTCTTAAATACGACCTCCCGTATGAAGACAAGGTCCGCGTCTGGCAGCTCTACGGTACGAGGAAACATGTCGTAATGCTTGTGTTGTGTGTGAAAGAGAAGGGGGGGGGATTAGTTGCATTTCCATCAGAATTTCCATTAATAATTCTGCCTTGAGTGTTACAAAAAGTGCACACGTTAAAAATGGTATTTCAGTAATTGACTGGTGCTGGGAAGATGCTGTCGGGAAATGAAACACAGTGGCCATGTGATTAAAAAGCGAAGTCACTGTTGAATTTTTTTGCAGTCGGCCTCTTTTGGTTATTTTTTTCAAATACTTCACCAAGCCTGTGTCATTATCTGCTGGATATATAGTTTCCTTAATTGTGTACAACATCATATCATCATGAACATGGAATTAAAGCTACACCACATACCGTCTAAATTAGCTGTTCATTTGAGTCCCTGAGGTGTTTCTGCCTCTTCCCCAGCGTCAGATGATCAGTGTTGTGATATCTCCCAGTGTGTGTGTGTGTGTGTGTAAACATTGTGGAGACATACACTGCTGCCTTCAGAGAAGCCTTCTCTTCTCCACTGACCACGACTCGAGAGCCTCTGCTGTAATTATGTATGTTTCCCGCTGCAGTGGTGGAAGCAGCCGTTTGCTGGTGACAGCTCAGCAGAGTGAAGATACAGACGCCTCCCAAGCAGGAAGCAGCAGTTGATGAACTCTGTAGAGGAAGGTTATTGATTTAATGAAAACATGGATGGAGTTAATTGGACCTCGTTATGGCATATGACCTTATCACATTATTCACTGTAGGAGAGATATGGCAGTGTGAGGAAATAGAATAGAGTGAAGTATATGATGGAACAAAGAAATTACAGCAACACAAAGGGGATGATTACACACAGTATGTGGCATGTTGTGCCATGGTGAAATAGAATCAAACAAGAATCAAAAGGATATTATTATTATTACATATGTTTTATATTCAAGTTGACATGTGTCGTCTCCCAAGGTGTCAGAGACTCAGTGTCCCACACAAACCGACCAGGCGACCCCTCCCAGACAGCTGAACCTCCTGTCCTGCTGGACCTGCCTGAAAACAGATCTGCTCTCCTGTAAGTAGAATATATTAACATAGTTGCACTCACAGGTGTCATTTACATTTGGGGACACTGGGGGCATGTGTTTCTGTCGCTTTTTAAAGCATAATTAATGAAAAATAGCTTGCACCAAGAAATATTGACTTACAAATAAGAATGCTTTGATAAAGGTTATTTGAACAATAAGGAAACACACATTGCATCAAGTCCAGTAACCATGACTTTCACCGTAAGATTGTAAAGCCAATCCCTGTTCTTTTGTCCTAAGCCTAATAATGGAATAAACTGTGGCGTCCTGAATGTTTTATGAACAGCCCCGGACTTCTCAGACGCTTTTAGCGAGTCACCGCTCAGAGGGAACTCATTCAGCAGCTCCTCTGGCAGCAGCACAGCGTCTCTCCTTCTCCTCTCTCTGTATCATCAAGTGATTTTGTCATAAACCTTTGGTAAAGTAAACCTATATGCTGCTCCCGACTCAACGAATAACTAGGCTGAATATGGTTAAAGTGGGACAATGGGCAAACTGGGACAGTTAAGCGTAATCATATTTATCTTTACATGTGTATACTTATATTTCTTAAAACCATCATTGAGCCTAACACAGGTAAGTATGAGATTAAACAACATTGGTTCTGTGTCGATGACATCACTTCTGGGGGCGTGGCTCACCATATTCAACTCCCTTCGCAGTGAACCAAGATGCTAAGTAAAATGACGTAGCGATTTGAGGTGAAAGATGTTAGTGTTCTAGAAATAAGAAAACTTGTTTTGTAAGTTTGTAATTGTGATATATTTTGTTAAGGGGTGTAATGGTGATTAATAATTTTCAAAAATCACATCCATTTGAGTCTTACTCTTTTTTTAAAATGCCATTTTGTTGCTGTCCCACTCTAACAATATGCTATTGTTTAAGTGGGACAGTGTGTTATTGGCAAATTGGGACAACTATTCAAGTCATTATAAAAGTGGAAATAAGTTTCCTTTTTATTCATCCCTCATAAATTTAGCTATCTATCTAGCTCGATATATCAACAAATTTTCAGAAAGTGTCCAAATTTACCCATATTCACCCATATATGTGAATGTGCGATAGCTGTGGTATCATAACAGCCTGTTACAGGTTGCAGCGTGATGATCAGAGGAGAAATGGCAGAGCATAAAGGTCCAGGTGGGGAAAAAAAACCCAACTCAGTCATTTAGGATTTTGCTAAAAGAAGGAAATCACCTGTTGATCCCAGGGTACATTTTTTTGTATAATAATTTTTGTTCAGTTTATACTAAATATTTGAAGCAAACTCCCCTTTTTGTTCTTAAATAAATGCTAAAATATGTTTTTACTAATTTGTCATATTGTCAAGAATATTGCTATCGCAAAAATACCCTGAAATATCAAGATATTATTCTAGGGCCATATCGGCCACCCCTGAATCTGAACCCTAAATTTGTTTCTCCTTTACATAAGTACATTTCCACCATAATTTGGTGCATAAAAATTCACTAGAATGCAGGAAATGAAGTTCTTAATTTCCTGGAGGAGGATCCCCTAGACCCCCAACTTAATGAGTCCCCCCTCACCAACGCTGAAACAAAACCTATGCCCTTGATAGTAGCCAAGACTATGCTCTTTGGATGTGCCTTATTTCCTGACCTGCGTAAATTTCTAGTCTGACCTCATACAGTCCCCTCCATCGTCTGAACTCTTATGTCCCCACCACTTCTCAACACAAAGTGATGTCCCTTGCCCAGAATCTTTCACCATGCGCTTGTACCCAGATCAAATGCCAGTGATCTTGCATCACCAAAGTCACCACTTTTTGTGAAAGCTGATGTTTTCCAGCCTTTACTCATCCTGTAAATCCCATTCAACACGACACTGCTTGGGCTGTAATGCCCTGAGGAGTGCAGCACAGAGGAGTGTCAATCAAAATAGGGTGGAATGGCACGGTGCAATTTTGCCACCGAAAGTGACACTTGCTCCACAGCGCACTCAGGACACATCTTACAAGGGCAAGTGCTGCTCTGTGATAGGGCTGCAGTTTGCACAGGTGGACATGCTCGTAAACTTCTGCAAAAATCACATAAACACTTTTAATGTACATGTTTTCCTGTTTCACGCTGATATAAAGTCCTTCACTAGGCATGTTTTCACAGCCATAAAAGGGTGGCTTCATTAAAGTTAGGGCAATAATAGAGATTCAGCTCCTTCCATAAGAACACTACACTCTTAATAGACTTCACACAGGTGGTATTTATTGCAGGGTGACTGTATTGAATGTCATTATAGTGAGATTTCTATTTTTCTGATGGTTCCCTGTACATGAGCATAATTATATTGTGATTGTTTTTTAATTTTCTTACTTTTCTTCTCTCCACACTTCCACTGATAAACAATGTAATGAATCCACATGGGAATATTCAACATTTATTGTAAAAAAAAAAGATTTTTTTGGTGCTTGATATGAAGTCATAAGGTGCCAACAAAGCAAATTAGCAAAGAGGCCGAGAGTGAGCTTGGGAGCCTGCCCGTCTAATTAAGTAATTCCCTAAAGCAAGTTGGGCAGCTATCAGCCTGTAGTTTTTTTCAGATTATCGAGGATAATTAGGCTTAATTTTGTCCATTTATGTATTTTGAGTGTATGCACACACACTCACACAGTAGACCAAGCGCTAACCTTAAAGTAGCCCCCGCGAGATCCAAAGAAAGACTTCACAAAAATGCTTTTATTCTGAGGGGCTGCATCCAAATTAGTTTCAGAGAACACACACGCTCACACACACACACTACAGTAAACAGTAAGGCAGCACTAAGAAGAAAGGTGAAGCTAAACAGGCAGTTGTGGGATATTTAATCATCTTTTCCCCTCCACTTTCGGACTTTCACTGCCGTCATTAATCATTTCCCTCTGACTCCATCAGGTCATGATGCGTGAAAAAGCTGGATTAGGCCTGACAAGGGCACCAACGCTGACCACTAGGCAGTGGTGTAGTGTTAATAGAGCTCTGAATAGAGACCTTTGTTGGTAATATAAGGCCTGGCGGGCTCCCACTCTCAGACCCGTGGTGCTAATGGCTTCATCATTGGCAGGCCGGCCACGTCAGTGCTTTAAATCACTTAAAAAACCCTGGGGATAAACACACCAAGGGACCTCGCTGTGTCAGCCTGATAGCATCTCCTCTATTGTTTAGCCTGGTTTCACAGATTCATGCTCCACCACAACTGGGTGAAAAGAAATGTGTGAATAAAAGTTTGATGCGTAAAATGATCTTGAAAAGGATCACAAAGTATCTAATTTAAACCAGTATGATTGGATTTTTAGGCAAATAAACGTCCCTTATATAGACATGGAATAATCCATTTTAGATGATCAGTACGTCAGTGCACAGAAACATTATTGTCAGCGCCGTTCAAAGATTTAAACTGTCCAGTTTAACATAAGAGCTTCTTTTTTCCCCCTCTTTTCACAATGTTCTCTCCTCCTACTTCCCTCACATCTCTCTCAGGCCGGCGCGAGATGCCCCAGACAGATGCACCAGTCACTTTGATGCAGTGGCCCAGATACGAGGGGAGGCCTTCTTTTTCAAAGGTACGGAGTCACAAAGGGAGAGAGACAGAAGCAAAGCTACAGAGCTGCGTGGGAAAAATGAAAAGAAATTAGCTAAATGAGCGGAAATAGAAGCAAATTAAAAAAAAAAAAAAATGGAGAGAGAAAAGGAAAGAGGATGAGGATGAAAGAGTGGGGTTGGATGCGGACGCCCAACTGAGCCGGTTGAGCCCTGCTGAGAGACTGCAGTCCAAAAATTACATCAGGCTTTCATGCTCGCCCTCTGGAGGAATGACCTCTAGCCTCCCACTGACAGCAAAAACAAGAAACAGACTTGCATACCTTCAGCAGCGCAAGTGTTTGTGCAAAGCATGCTGAACTTTAACTGACATTTTCTAAACCTTTATTAATCATTTACGGAAGATGAAATTAAAAGTTTAGAGATGATTGTTACAGCCATTATGCCATTTCAGTGTTTCAAATGTGGGAAATGATTAAAATGTAGATTTAGCTCGCAGCTCCAGTCAGCCTGCAACATATGGGATAGAGTCGGCCTGCATACACGTTTAACCAGGCCTATGCTTGAGAGACATGACTCAGCCTGTTATATTTTGGTTGTTATGAGCACAGCATTATGAATTTTGAAAGAGTGTTAAACCTTCGGCCTTGGAGCTGTTCTAAAATGTCACCACATGGGTAAACTCTGCTAAAAGTGCAGATCACAAAAGACATGTTGCAGTTGAAAGGAAAACCCCTTTTGAATGACATTGTTAAGAATTTTTTTTTTTGTGATACACAAAAGACAGAAAGTTCAAACAACCCAACGTGTCAGCCTTGAAATTTGACTTTTACATTCACAGTGCAAACTGGTCTGTAAATCGCTATTGCATAAATATGTTTCAAGATTTCCCTCAGGGACTGCATTTAAAATAACAAATAATTAAAGCTCCAAGCAGTGATGAAGAGGCCCTCGCAGAGCAACTTTATCCCAACTGCAGCCTTCCGCGCATTAGGGGGCGCTATGGCAAGGCAAGCTCATTTATACAGCACATGTTGGCTACAAGGCAAATTAAAGTGCTTTACATAAACTACCAAAAGATTATAAAAGGATATTTAAATACAATTAAAAGCGCCCTTAAAGAGAAAGAAAATAGAAAATAAACACAAGACTGTGACAGGTATAAAATACAGAAATGAAAGTTACAGTGCAGTGTAAGAAATTAATAAATATTTGATTAAATAAAAGGCAGCCACAAACAGAAAAAAGTCTTCAGCCTTGCTTTAAAAGAATTTAGACCTTAAACCATTTGGTGCTTTATTAACCAACACTGTGAACACCTCATTACTTGCCTGATGTGATTCATTTTCTTGGTCATAGAGAAGACTCGAGCAGCAACGTGTTTTCTGAGTTTTCTGGGTTTTCAAGAATGGCAAGGCCGTTGAAAATATGCTTAATGATAAAAAGTAGGTTGGGGGCGCTAGAGAACCAGTGCCTCGCCCACGCCCAATTATGTCACCAAATCCAAGAAATTCTGAGTTAACATACGTGAAAAGTTTCATGAATTTTTGTGCATCTTAACTCCCCACATGTGTTTGTAAAATGAGTGAATGCACAAAATCAAAGATGGCTGACTTCCTGTCATGCAAAAATATTTTTCTAAAATGTCATATGCTCTTAAAAATGATAGCAATTGCTGTGTGTTCACATAAAGTTCACAGGTATCCACATGTGCCCCCACATTTGTGAGTTTTAAAAAACAGCAAGGGCATTAAAAATACCTTTAAAGATAAGAGGTAGGTTGTGGGCGCTATAGAACCAGAGCTACACTCAAGTCCTATTACACCACCAAATCCAAGTAACTAAGGGTTGGAACATGTGTGAAAAGTTTCATGAGTTTTTGTGCATCCTTAAGTCCCCAAAGGTGTTTGTAAAATGAAAATCAACACAGAAAATCAAAGATGGCTGACTTCCTGTCGGGCGAAAAATTCACATGCTCTCAAAAATGATAGCAATGATCCACTCAAATTTCGTGAACATCAAAGGAACTTTATCCCAATCCTGGCATGTGTTTGGGGGGCACTATGGTGCCAGCTGGCCATGCCCGAGTCCAATCACTGCAGAATTTTTAACAGTTTTGATGTGCATGCCAATTTTATGAGTTTTCAACCATGCTAAGCTCCTTCAAAAATGCAATTCCACGGCATCATCATAATAATAATCTCTGCAGAAACAATAGGTTCCTCATACTTTCAGTGACAGGAAGTGCTGGGCCCTGGCACTTCTGTGCTCAGGACCTAATAATGGCCACCACTTTTATGGTAAATAGTAAATTGACTGCGCTTATATAGCGCCTTTCTAGTCATCCGACCACTCAAAGCGCTTTTTACATACGAGTCATATTCACCCGTTTACATACATTCATACACTGGTGGCTGAGGCTACCGTACAAGGTGCCAGTTTTTTTTAACTCACACGCCGTTGGAACAGCCACCGTGAGCAATTTAGGGTTCAGTATCTTGCTCAAGGATACTGCGACATGCAGGCTAGTAAAGCCAGGGATCGAACCACTGATCTTCCAATTATTTGATGACCCGCTCCACCTCTTGAGCCACAGCTGCCCAGTCATCAGCATAAATAGTGCTGATCTTCCAAACTCCTCTGTTCCCCTTAGGAAAGTACTTTTGGCGACTAACACGAGAGAAGCACCTGGTGTCTCTGCGTCCTGCTCAGATCCATCGCTTCTGGAGGGGCCTCCCAACCAACCTTGATAGTGTGGATGCTGTGTATGAAAGACCTGGGGACCACAAGATAGTCTTTTTCAAAGGTACTGGACCAAAACAAATCTGCATTCCAATATGTTCACACATCTAGAAATGAGTCTTAAAATGTACATAAAGTTATTCTGGTTCAATGGTGTCATTGTGCATCTGCAATGATTTTCTTTTCTTCTTTATTCTCCCTTTCTGTCACAAATAAAAAGTAAGAAAAAAAATGAGATAAAGTTTAAGGTTTTTTTTATTTTGAAACTTCTGATAACCTGCAGACGCTTTAAAATGTGATTCATCCGCACTATAAAGAGGAGAGATGAAAAGAGGCAGTTCACACCTTTCTTACCGGAACTTTGAAGGAAATTGCGACTTTTTTTTTTCTCTGTGTGAGAGCGCCGTAGAGTTATAAATTTAATTTTAAAAAACATGGGCGCAGAAACAAGGTCATGTTTCACATTTGATATAAAATGTATAACAGCTTTCCTGGCGGAGAACGTTCTCTGTTGGCTGTGTAGCAAAAAAAGGTGTGAATCTTTTTTTATTTCACGAGTGTCCTTTACATATCTTTCAAGTCTCTCATCTTTTCAAATGTATCATCTGAAGGCATACACTGTCTGCTGAGTGTGATGTAGAAAACTATAGATTGTAAGATGGATTTTCTCTGTCCACCCTTTTCAGGTCTAAAGTACTGGGTATTTAAAGACAATATTGTGGAGGAGGGCTACCCGCGTCCGATCAGTGACTTTGGCCTGCCCTTGGAAGGAGTGGATGCAGCCTTTGTTTGGCTGCACAACGACAAAACCTACTTCTTCAAGGACAACCACTACTGGCGCTACGATGACCACCTGAGGCGTATGGACCTGGGCTACCCTAAAGACAGCACGCTCTGGAAGGGGCTGCCGCCTCAGCTGGACGACGCCATGAGGTGGTCAGATGGTGAGTAGCCATGAAAGTACTTAACTCTTCCATCAGTTCAAAGGACTCCAAACACACACACACACACACAGATGAGACTTAATCATCCCCAGTTATACTTGCCATGAAAAAGATGATTTTCCGGCGGCCTGTTGAGAACACAGTTGTTTTGTTTCCCAAGAACCTTCCTCTAGCTCCTTGTAGTGATTTCCAAGTACTATCAGGCATGTTGCAGTCCCTCTAGTGTCCTGGTTTCGCCCTCTCCTGATGAGTCATGGCCAAGAGAAGGAGAGGCAGTTGTTGACTTTTACATCCTTTGAGCTCTTCAACCTGTCACACAGAGTAAAGCCAGTCACGCTGCAGAGAAATGTAATTTTGGCCCCTTGTCCCTGAGATCAGTGATCTCAGTCTTTGTCAATGGCCAAAGTTGAAGACTAAAGGTGAGAGTTGGAGTGAAGCTAAAATGATGTAAGCTATTCTTTGTGGCTGAAGGCATCAGTCAGCCTGGTCTTACTCCCCAGGGCATCAAAATACACTGCTTCAGCAGTGACATGACGCCAGGGGCAAGCTTAACTGAATGAGACGCAACAGGCTTTCAACCAACTCCAGTGTAAGCATATCAGTGTCATTATTAGACATTCAGAGCAATGGCCGTAGTATAAAGAGCGAGAGGGTCTGCTGAGGGCGGATGGGAGGGGGAGGCGGATGGGTACAACAAGCACAGGACTTTAATCCAGGAGACCAGTGTTAGTGTCCAGTGTGAAAGTGAAAGTCAACGTTGAGCAATATTGTCACATTAGTCATTACTCACGAGTCGTTCGTGAGGTGGAAGTCACGGGAGTCTACTCATGATCTTTTCCTAACCTTTACGGAGCGATTTTGTCAATCTAGGGCTGAGCAGCATAGCAGTAAATTTGGTCAAAAATATTGTAATATTTGATTTTCTCACTTATCACCCAGCCCAACGACAACCCCTTCTTAGTCACATGGGTCGACTCACATGACCTACCACTGCATTCTCCTGCGTCAGGACAAAACAACACAAAAGGGTGCCCCAGGTGTCATTACAGTGACACTGGGTGCTTCTACCAAAGCATCAAAATATGATAAGTGTATCCTCCTGAGACCCTGTGTCCTTAAATGAGGACACCACATTTTGGGTTTACTTGACCTTATACTTAATTTACTTAACTCAGACCCATTGACCTCATTCATGGACACTTTTTGTGCCATCTAGTGGTAGTAAGAGCACAATATACTAATCCATGTAAAAACAAGATGGCAGCCATCTCTGCCAAGTCAGTCTGCAGCTGATCCTGACGCAAAAGTGGACAAGGTCCAAAACCTGATCACATTTTATTGTTGAAGCTTTGGTTTATTGGTTGGTTTATTTGTGATAAATAATGTTTGAAGTTTGATATGGCAACAAATTTGACACATTTTAGCAACAGTAACAAGATAAGATGCTGTTAATTAGGAAGTACTCGTTTGAAGACACTGGGACTTTACTATCGTCTCGTTTGACAAGTTTTTTATACTTATTGGGTCCTACTGATCCCAAATAGGGAGGAGAAATTAAAAATGCATACCAAACAAAAGTTTGGGTCTCACAAGGATAGGAATGAAATCACGCTTCATCTGTATACTTCAAATGAGATGCTTGTCAGATGGTTTGACAAATTAGGCGACAGCTTTGGTCTACAGCCTACTCTGTTAGAATACATTCATTTTAGCAGCCAAGTTCCAGAAAGTGTGGTCAATATCTCAGCCTCTTATTTTCACTTTTGAAGTATAAATCTAAGGTGCTCACTCCTGCAATTAAAGTAAAGTAAGTAAGCTAAAGTAGGTTTTTCTAACGCCATTGTTGATCAGGTGTCACAAAGTTTGTAACAAGGAAAATCCAGATACATGAATAACAATGATACTGTATCACAGCATACCACAAAAGCAGATGTCGTAACTTTCGCAGCACGTCGGCTTCTCTAAAGAACTTCAAATAAATGCGTGTGTGATAATGATGTGCCGCTACTTTTTCAATATTCCACAAAGCAAATGATCAAAACCATGCCCCCATTAGTAATCTATCTCCCAGGGTGAAAGGTGCCAGGGACATTTCTGACCGATTCTGTCTTTATTAAAAATTGATTATAAAGACACACTGATTGATAACATTTAACATATAAATGAAGAATCATCACTGTCTGTTTCTTCCAGCGCTAAGTGATTACATTTCTCAGAGAAATAGAGTTGTAACACTCCACTAAAGCATCAGACCACTGGTAGCTGCTGGTGCCAAAGGCAAGATTGTGCATTATCCTTCTCAAGGGAAATCCTCAAAGAGGAATGAATTACAAGAGAAATATGAGACCAGGATGGAACAATTATGCAAGTTTGCAAACATACAGCTTCAAGTCTTGGATGAAGTTTTACAATGAGATTACAGTTCTGGGCCAACTTACCAGCAGGAGCAAAACACTCAGATGGTTGGAAACACTTGAATATGTGTCTTTTTAGTGATGCTACAGCAGCATGACTTATGGATTAACATTTGCAGTCCCCTGAGGATGAATCCTATTTACTTTGGTTATCCCTTAACTTTTTCTCTGACACCACCATAAGGTTGACATTTGTGGTTTTGAGTCAAATGTCTTAATAACTAACAGATGGACCGCCATGAAGTTTGAAACACACATTCATGTCCCCTCATATTCCACTCTGAATCAATCAGAATAATTTTGGTGATTACCTTTGCATCACCAGGTGGAAGTTTCCATTTGTGCAATACTTCAGTTTAGGACTACTTGCGAGAAGTAGGGCTGACCCGAGTGCTTCGAAGCTTCAATCATTGCCATAGCAATCAACCTCCAAATCAGCACTTGAATGCCTTGATTCATGTTTTGTGTTTTGTTTTTTCACCACTAAAATGGTGAATGGAATTGAAAGGCGGTGGTAAGTGCAGTTCTCAGCGCAGTCATCAACGCACTCTTCAAGCAGTAAATTGGCAGTCTGGAAAGAAAAAGGAACAGGTGAAATGAATTGTGAACGTTACCAGCAGCTGCCATCTTTAGTGAAGCACTTGATTAGTATCTAGTGATGAGGCCCGACACAGTTATATTCCAACTAATAACTTACAGAAACGTTGCTTGCAATAGTCCACCATCTCTAAGTCCTACTACAGTTGGCTTTATAGTTGATTACATATATGAATATGACAGTGTCATCCAGGTCGTGGTAATCATAAGTGCTATATTGTAGGCAACTCAAGCAAGTCCAGTTGCCTGCGATATAGCATTTCTGATTATTTGAATACTTGATTACTGTCACCTCCCACTCCGCACCCCAGTTGGATATTGGCAGGTAATTATCACTGAAGCTTCAAAGCCCCAAAATGGTATTTAGGGCAGCCCTACTAACACGTTTATTGCCTATTAGCAAATGTTAGCATGCTGATATGCTAAACTAAGATGGTAACAGACATTCTAAACATTACACCTGATAAATATTAGCATGCTAGCTTTATGATTGTGAGCATGTTATTTATTAAATTAAATCAACCTCTGTCCCTCATGGATAGGATGTTTAATATAGAAATATCTATTTCAATGTAAGGTTTGTTATCATTTAGTGCATTCTGTCATGACATTTATTCTATGTTTATTTGAGTTTATTTTATTTTTGGCAGTCTCCCTGTTTGTATCCATGCTCAACATTTTGTTGGCATAGCTGCAGTATGCAGATTAGAGGGCATTTGCATTTGATTGCTTTTTTTTTCATGTGTCAAAATATTTTTTTAACCTTTTATCTGTCATTTTGACGTAACACACAGTCCTTTTTTTGCCAACCCTCTGCTTCACATCCACACAGTCGAACACATTCAAACCTTGGAGCTCGCCCAGTGTAATCAGTGGGAGCAGCTCCACTGTAGCAGCTGAGTGTCAAGGTCACAACGCCCGCCTCCATCAAAGCATCACAGTCATCTGATCGCATGTTAATGAGAGGTGTAAAATGGGCTAACACTATTTGTTTGAGAAACTTTTGCAGTGTTTTTCCTGTTGTGCTGTGCCGTTGTGTGTGTGTGTGTGTGTGTATTAAGCTCTGAATAATGCCTGGGAATTTTTAGATTTTAAAAATACCCCCCAAACCAGCCACTGAGTCCTGAAATTTGAGGCCACTCTCAGTGGGAGCCTGGATGTCCCTAATCCCCCTCTGCAGCTTGTGAATACAAGGAAGCTCTTTCCCTGTCAGGTGTTTAGTGGTCTGTGGTCTGTATTCTGTCCTGCTCCAAGCTCTTTCAAGTGTGTACGCACGTGTGTGTATTCGTGCATGTGCGAGCAGAGGCCAGTCGCACAGCCCTGACTTCGCTTCACCCGCAGCCATTATCACCACAGAGCCGGGAAGGGTAAACTTGGAAACCTATGCGCACAAACGCACATAGGCAGACCATGGGGCATGGGAACTGGAGCCACATCAAAGCCTGTTCTCTGTTTGTTTCACCAGCTCAGGATGAACAGAGAGAGAAAAGAGATAGAGACAGACGGGAGGGGAGAAAAGAGTTCTATGACAACAAGAAGGAGAGAGGAGATACAGTGACACCTCGTTATGAAAATAGAACAGAAAGACGCGGAGGGATATGTGAAAAGGGGAATCCAGACAAGAGGAGATATGGGGACACCTGAGGATGAAGAAAGATAATAAGGACAAGAGAAGAAAAAGAAGAGATGTTAGGAAGATAGATGGCTTGACTCAGAGGACAGATATCAGAAATCATAGAGAGACAGAGAAAGGCAGTAAAACCATAGAGAATGGTTGCTCTGGAGGAAAAGAAAGGGGCATAAAGGGCATTAATGTAGCTGTAATGATGATAATAATCATAGCTGCTGGCATCGGTATGGCACCCAGGAATAGTTTTGCATTTTAGTGATGGCAAGAAAAACGTAAAGGGAGTGGAAAATGAAATTTATCAGGCATGAATATTATCTTTAACCTGTAGAGGAAGTTCACATAAACCAGTCAGCATTCGAAAGTGGTGTCACATTAGTAGAGTTACAACCTCTGGTACCGTCAAGTCAGGAAATGATCCTGTAGTGATTTTGGAATCAGTGGTTTAAAATCTTGGGCAACTTCATGGTGACAAGTTTCAGAAAATACTGAAGGTTGGTTTATTTATTTTTGTATGTGATGTGGGAGACGACCATTGAGAAGACGTATTTCTTGGCAGCTTCAGTTGAAGGGAAGTCCCCGATAAGCCTAAAGTTTGCTAAACTAAACTTTACTTTCTTACTGTTTTTAATGTGGTTTTGAAACTAAGGTTTGAGTCAATGTGCAGTCCTAGATGTTTATATTCTGTGACAACCTGTAACCTCTCCCCGGAGATGAAAACATCTGGTTTCACACTTATGTTGTTTTTTGAGAAAAACATACAGTGTTTTTACACGTTAAGCGGCGGACAGGATCGGTTGAGCCAAGATGCGACAACATAGCATCTGTTAGCTTGGCTGCAACCTCCTCTGACATCGTCCCATGTCCACTAATGCCTTGACTTTTTCCATAAAGTAGCATGTCACAGTTTCTGTGGAGTTATTGGTCCAGAATCCGAACTGCACTGGGTGCATTGAGAAGGAGCTGTTGTTTGGGTGGTTAGTGACTTGCTTGGCAACCGGTTTTTCATATACCTAGTTGCACCACAGAGATGTCTGACAAAGCTGCAAGGAAGCCAGCAGAGTCACATGTAGGACATGAAGGAAGGTTTCCAGATCAAATCATTCTCTCCTTTCATAACCAGTTTTAAATATATGCATAAATGGTATGTCAGGTATATGAAACCAAGCTCTGCACATTAAATTATCATGGACAAATCACATAAACAAAATAACTACTAAAATGGGACGTGGTACTTCAGCTATTAAAAGATGTTCGATTTTTTTTTTTTTTTTTTTTTTAAACAATAGACTCAACCAAGCAGGTAATTAAAGCATTAATGCTCTCTCATCTGGATTATTGCCCAGCTGTTTGGTCAAGTGTGACAATGGATAAAATAAAGAAATTACAAATGGGACAGAACAGAGCAACACATCTTGCTCTCTGTTGTGGATACAGATCAAATGTGGTTGCAATGTATGATAATGTGGCTTGGTTACATGTCATGAATAGACTACGGTACACATTGCTAGTACTCATCAGAAATATCTCAGTTTCAAAAGTTCTGTTTGTTTTATTTAAAAATAAATGTATTTTAGTCCAGATAGACATCACTACCCTACAAGACATGATACAAGAGGAAACTTTGTATTACCAACAGTAAGAACAAACTCAACTAAAGGTACAGTAATGTACAGAGGTATGCATGAATGGAATTCACTCCCTCGATAAATGACACAGGAAAACAATAAAGCGACATTTAAATTCTATTGAAGCAAGAGTATAGTTGTCAAAGTTGTTAATTAATATCAAGGTAAGTTTGACTGTGTCGTGTGTCTCAGGATGTGAAGGGCCTGTCTTTGTTTGTGGTGCAGGGACATTTAATCAGTGATGGTTTTCTGTTAGTAATCATATTTTTATATTTTCCAAATGAGACGACAAGAAAAGGCGACCTATGTAATATGATTCATATACTGCAATGACTTTCATGCATGGTAAAAATATTGTTTTTCCTGGTAACTATTCCTTTTAATGGGCATATAATGTGTGTATGGAAACAAACAAATGTGAATGTATAGCATTATGTAAATACTTGGTCTAATATTACAGTAATGGAGCATCATCAGAGCAAAATTTAGCCCTCAAATGGAGGTTACTTACCAAATGAAATCATGAAAAAGCATCTTAATAATTGTATTACCAGGAGCTGTCTTGTTTGTCTGTGTCAGTGTTTTAGTCTGGTCCTCGTATTTTGTTAAGTGTTATATGTGAGGTTGTTTTTGTGCATTGTCACAAATGTAAAGTTGTTGTGGACCTCAGAAAGAAGCTGCTGCAGTGCAGTAGCTAATGGGGGTCCTAATAAATTAAACTCAACTGAACATGCGACTGGCAACCAACATCATCACAAAAGCATCGCTGTGGTAATTTAAAGCCCTCTTTAATATGGAACATGAATAAATATACACTTTTACCAACAAAAACAAGCTTATTGAAGTGTATCACCAGAGCTTAATATAGATGTTCCTACCACAGGGACTGTATACAGAATACAGCATGCACCTCTGAAGTCGACAGGGCCCAGCACACAGCAACCATGTTACACACATCAGACCTGTCCCAGTGGGAAACTAATAATAATATATTAGCAACAATATAACAAAATGGTGAAAAAAGAATATTAAAATGAGAACGGCCTTGTATTAAATTAAGTTCATAGTGGTAATGACACGTAATGGAATAAAGCAAATTTAAGGAATCATTAACTCTGCTACAGAGGGTGTGCCACAGAGCTCAGATGTCATCCAATAACATTTAAAAACACACCAGTGAGCCACATTATTACACTAGTCGACAGGTTTCTTCATCACCATGAACATGCAGTAGGCACTAGTTTATTTTGACAATATATTCCCAAAACACTGTCTTGCTACTGCAAATACTGAGCAATGTGTATTAATCCACAGCTGAAAATAGTTCCCAATAAACACACTATTTACTCGCTGCTGGGTAATGTTTGCTAAAGACTACAGTGCCCAGCTGTTTTAGGAAATTACTGATCCTTTGTTCAAACTGGCACTATATATTCGTGGCCCAATTGACATCTTCAGTATGAATGAATGAAGTTTGGGGCAGTGATCTTCTCATGTGATTTGACAGGAAACATTGTCCCTCCAGACCAGATATTGCCATAAAGTAAATCCAATTACCCCTTCATAGCTCTAGAAAGTATTGCACAATAAAGACTCTTTAGGTGCCCACTAGGTCACCTGGTAGGGCAGACGCCCCATGCACAAGGGCTGTGACCTTGTCACAGCAGCTGTAGGCTCGTTTCCAACACACATCCCCTTGCGACATGTCGTTCCCCCTCTCTTTCTCCACCCTGCACACCATACTTGTTTTATAGAATAAAGGCAATAAAGCCCAAAAAAATATCTTAAAGACCGAAAGTTACGTTAAGAAATAAGTTACTTTTACTGTTTAGTTGTGAAAGGAGGGTCTTCGTATTTAATATGACAAATAATCAATCACATACATGACCAGGGAGTCCTGTTTGCACTTCCTCTTTCTTTGGACATGTGACACTGAGAAGGTGGTGAACTGAGGACTTTTAAAGTTGACTAATTGTTCAATATTTGGGCAAAATCGCTTCAAGAAAAAAAAATGTATAGGGTAAGCTAACTTTTAATTTTCGCATTATAACCAGTTTAGGTGTCATTTCAATCAGGAGAGACAAATATTTTAGTCGATCCATCCATCCATTTTCTAACCGCTTATCCTCTTGAGGGTCGCAGGGGGGCTGGGGCCTATCTCAGCTGACATTGGGCGAGAGGTCGGTACACCCTGGACAGGTCGCCAGACTATCGCAGGGCCGACATGCAGAGACAAACAACCATTCACACAGACAATTTAGAGTCACCAATTAACCTATCCCCAACCTGCATGTCATAGGGCTGTGGGAGGAAGCCGGAGTACCTGGAGAAAACCCATGCACTTTTGCCTAAAATGGCATCTGACGGCAGCAGAAGAGATCGTAGACTTACGATTTTGCAGTAGCGTCCTGATTGACTGATAGAGATTGTAGCAGAGTTTGATTGGATAGCTAGAAGAGTGAACACCCATAGTCAGCTGATTAGAGGAGGCAGTGGGAGTGGGAGGGAGAGAACTGTGAATGGATGATCACAAAGAAAGTCTTCCTGATTGAACTTACGCTGAGCTTCATAAGGATTTTGTAAAATGGTAAAATTAATTTGTTATCATGGTGACTACATGAGAACATGGAAGCGGAGAGCTGATGATGCAGAGGGAACTCCAGGTCAGTTGTCCAAGGCCCCAGAAGAGGTTATTAACCATTAGTGGGTGAGATACTACATTTCCTCACTACTTTGGACAGTTCTAGGACTTTAAGCCTCCGAGGAAAAGCAAGAAAGAATTTTAGAAAAGTGTCGTTCAGCCTATGGGCTTGGACTCCCAATAATAGTGATAGATGGATAAGGAGAGTGACTTTGTGACTGTGTCTGTCTTTGTGAGGGTGGAACTCGGCTCCAGACATCCAGAATGAGGACATTTTGGTAAAGTGAGGCTAATATATATAATATATCCTCATTGCAACGGGCCCCAGAGAGCTATTTTGGGACTTGTTTTTATGGTTGAGGTAGGACTGAGAGAAATGAGTCCTCGGAAGTTTGGAGGCACAATGTGTGTGTCTGTGCAGTATAGAGCATACCTTATTTTTATTCCAACAGGCTGCAGCCCAGCTTGAATATATAGTCATGATTATGCACAGGAAATGGACTCAGCGCTCTGTGAGTCTTCACCCACTTGAAGGGGTGAAGGCTCTTTATGGGAAACTGCAGACAGCACCACTCCTTGTACATTATTTTTATTTTATTTATTGCTCATGATGAACAACAAAAATCGCCTCATCTCATCACAGGAAATAAGGGTTTCTTGTCCTTGGTTTGAGGAAATGTAACTCATTGCTTCCTCAGAGACAGAACAACCTAGAAATAAAAACCTTTACACCTTATTTTGGAGTGATTTCCTCTGTGATTTGACATTTACTACTTAGGAAATGTCACGCAGAGACGTCTCATTCTTCCAATAAATTGCTGAATTATTCATTTAATTTAGAAAGTGATGCTCGAACCTATTGTTCACCAATTCTTTCGTAAATATTTCACCCGGGGTGCTGGAAACATTCAGAATTAAACTGAATGCTTTCATCATTCTCCGTCCTTCTCTTCTTGTTCCTCTCAACTCATTGCCTTACTTCCTCCAACACTTGGCTGAACGCGAGGTTCGCACCTGTGTGACAGAAAAATATTCAGTTATTTGCTGTAGTTTTTGTGCGACAAGCATTTAAAGACACACAAAAGAATATTTACTCCACAGTTAATGGCGAGTTGCAAGGCCATTAACAACAAGAGAACATTCTTCACTTCGCTGGAGCTACTTCACTTGTTTATCTCTCGCCTTTTATTCATTTCAATCACCAGTTTAGGAAATGAATGAGCCACAATACTATCACCTATTCTCCCTTTTTGTGTGTCTCAGTCACCAGTTAATGAAGACACTGAATGGGCATGAATAGCATGCATTGTGGCTGGTGAGGTGAATAGCCTTGTAGAGGAGGAGGTGCTGGCCTTCCAGTTAACAAATCCTGTTTCTGAGAGTTTAAGGATAACCATTTTGAGCCGGTGATACATATTCAACATTTTTTCCCTCTCCGTTTTTTTCCTGAACACATGTCCAATCAATGCATAACTTGATTTTCATATTAAAATCAGATATTATATTTGACATGCAAGAAAAAGAGCGTGTCGCAAAAAATATCGCCACCTATTTGATGAAGCTATTTTTCATAATGGCACACGGCACATTATCAGAGGCTTTGTTCCTACAAAGTGGTATTTTCATTAAAAGCACTCAGCATTTAGTTTTTTCCTTTGTTCTGCCAGTGCCCATTTGGTATTTTGGAAACTCTAATTAACTTAAGTACCCTGAAGAGAAAGGACAGGCGCTGCAGGGGGGTGTGTCAGTAACGATCAGCTGGCATATTGCAATTATGGTGTCAAGAATGCCCACAAGGGGTTGTTGTATGTTCTGTGCTGGCACAAAGACCCCATAAAATGACATGCACATTTAAAGTATAACTTTAATGCAACATAAGTAATAAGGCGGAATTAGTCCAGATTCTTCTGATAACCAATTCCTTTATACAGCAAAACAAAATTTGCCTTCTCTCCAAAGATTCTAATTTAAGGGATGTTTATGCACGCTCCTGCTCGTGCTCAATTATCCAGTCCTCTCCAACGTGGGTGCTCAATCTTGCAGCTTTCACCTGCAAAGTTATTGCTCACAGCATCCAAGTATATACAGGATTCATGTGCCACTTTAAATTTGGTTCGGTCTCTAGTTCAATCATCACCATCCCACAAAACTTCCAACAGCAAACAGAACAAAAGCTTGTGACAACACACGGTGAGTGGTAACGCTGACGTGTGCCAGCTTAGCTATTATTTTCATAGGGAGAGAACGGAGCCCACCGTCTGCACAGCAAGCACACCGACTGCTTATCAGGTTGGTGATTTTAGTTTTACTGCTTTAGACTAGTCTTGTGTCAGTACACAGATCTATTTTTATGTGAGAGTTTTTAGTAAGGAGAGTGTCAGTGGAGGTTACACAGAAAAAAAAGGGAAGAATCAAAACGAAATTTAAGGGATAGTTTTAATCTTTTGAAGTGGAGGTGTATGAAGTACTTAACACAGACAGCACAATCAGCAGCTCCTGTGTTCAGCAGTGTTAAATACACTGAACAAAAATATAAATGCAACACTTTTGTTTTTGCTTCCATTTTTCATGAGCTTGAACTCAAAGATCTAAAACATTTTCTATACACACAAAAGACCATTTCCCTCAAATATTGTTCACAAATCTGTCTAAATCTGTGTTAGTGAGCACTTCTCCTTTGCCAAGATAATCCATCCGACCTCACAGGTGTGGCGTATCAAGATGCTGATTAGACAGCATGAATATTGCAGTTATTGCTGAATGTGCATATTAAGGATTGCTGTGTTCACACCTGCCCAAACGAACCACACTTAGGGGGCAAACGAACTTGAGTTTGACTGAACCCAACCAAACAGGGCAGGCGTGAAAGCACCCTTAGACACAGACAGATTACCACCAGGTGTGATGAATCAGTCAGCTGGTACCACTAATTAGAAGAGAGTGATGAAACGGCCTCAGTTTCCCGTTGCAAAATGCTACCTGTCGTCCAGGTGACACTTGGATAAGAACCTCGAACAACCCCACTTCAAAAGATCCGAACTATCCCTTTAACATACTGTTTTCTGCAGAGTAAGAATGGGCATTGTTTTTAATGGTGATGCTGGTATGATGGCAATTTCACATAGTTTTTGAATTGAAAAAACATTATTAAAAATCATCCATGCTCGCTTGTTAACTGGTTTGGACTCTCATCTCCAAAACTCACTTGTAGGTAAGCCCACCAGCAGGACTGAGCTGCTGTCGTATTGAATGAAATGATATGATTCTCCGTGAATAGAAGGCCGTACACATCCACTGATGTATCTTTTGTAATCCCACCCTGTTTCAAATTATTCCCATGCCATCTTGAACAGGTGTACCGTGAGGTATGTTAATAACAGTGTGAAAGTACTGGCATAAACACTTTGCACCCTGGATCACTGATTCATGAAATTAAGGCCCATGATGTTTATGTGTTCTGTGTTTGTTGTGTATTCCACATCAGAGCAAAGACAATACTGTATCTTGTGTGGATACTAAAGCACGTAGTGTTGTATTTTATTCTGCTCTGATACAAACCCTCTGCTCCCTCTTTCTCTCTCTGAAGGCTCGTCCTATTTCTTCAAGGGGAAGGAGTACTGGCGAGTGCCCGGCAGTGACATGGAGGTGGAGGCGGGATACCCCCGCCTCATCGCTAAAGACTGGCTCCTGTGCACCGAGATGCAGTCGGACTCTCCGGACACAGAGCCCAAAAGCACGGAGACGAGAGTCAACGTGCACCATCACCCAGACCACGCAGAGAACGGCTACGAGGTGTGCTCCTGCACCTCTGACACCGCCTCGCCTTTGGGTGTCCGACTTTCCCCATCTCCCCTGTGGCTGCTGCCACCCCTCTGGACGCTCTCGCTCACCTTCCGCTCTGAACTGCTATGATGCCAAAGCATGGGACAAAGTTCCTGAGCTGATTGGTGGAGGGCCAGTGGACACTCAGTGGAAGCAAAAAACTGGAATTTTCTCATTATTATTGTATCATTTGGTATCCTTTCTGCGCTAATTTCGCTGTTATTTATTTTTCATGTCATTGGGTGGGCACTGCCAGCTGAAGTAGTCGTCCTTATAGGCATCAACCCACACATGCTTTACAAAGTTGTTTTTTTTACTCAATGGTCAAATTGCCTCATTGCTACAAGAAAAAGGTTAAAGGTTATAGAAGTGTATTCCATAGCAGTGATTATTTGTCTTCATGTGCAGCAGGTTTTCAGCTGCAGTGCCTCTCACACACACAAGTTGAGGGCATCCAGGGATGTAGGCAGGCGCAAAGATGAACAGCGTGCCAACACACACATTGTTGCCTGTTTTATAAGATTACAGCAGATGCTTTATTACAGGGTCAGCTCACCAACATTAGCTCAAAATTACCAAAAAAACACATATTTTCACACTTACCTCTAGTGGTATGTAGTAATGTATATGGTTTAATATGCTGGTAATAGTTTCTGTGTCCACCCTGATACAGTGGAGGTAAAGGGATTTTTTTTTGCTGTTCAAGACAGTGAAAAATTACATTTGTATGTCAGTCTTTCTCTGGATAATCCACAGAACTAATCAGGATTATTTACTCCCAGGCTGCCCCAGACTAAGAATTTCGCCCGCATGTTTACGATATTAATTTAATTATTAAATGATATATTTTGGTGGGGCAACACAATGATTTGAGTTGAAGGTCTGAGAAAGAATAGCATCAGTAACATTGTTAACACTGTGCTACATTACAGAGAAATACAAAACCGTACTAATGAACCTTCATTAATATAGGCCTATATTTTATCTACAAGTGCACGTCACACACTGAGCGAGCCGCCTGTTAATGATGCTGTGGGCTAATGGGCATGTAGCTACTGACATGTTTCAGATGATACGTCATGTTTGTAGTCAACCAACAAAGATGAGTTTACATATCACCTTGGGTTCGTCCTTCACCTTCTCAAAATGATCCCACACTTTGGATTTCCTGCCCGGCATGTTATTAACTAGCCTGTGGAATAACCGCAGGTACCAGCCCTGGAAATTAGGGGCTGTACACATGCTGCGTCTTTAACACGAGGCGCTGGGCACTACCCTTGTGCCTTTTTTGCAAAGCAACCTTTAGAAGCATCATATAGGTTTTGACTTATTTTGATAAGGGGCAGCTCCTAATAGAGTTTCACGTTTGTTTTTCTGCGTCTAAGCGACCAATGAAATCTTGCCGACTCATAACCAAACTAACATTTGGTCAACTATTAGAGGGGCAGTCCTAATTATTATTTAGTTCTAAGTAAATAACCCACTTGCCAGGAAAATGTTGGCATTGTACGTTTCTGCAAACCACAGATACTTTACATTTATGTGTTATTATGTAGCGGATTCGTTTATGTTCCTGTACATTTCAACAACGCTGTGGTTAATGTGTGGTTAATCTGTGGCTAGGGGTAGCCACAACAACCATGGTAAGGTGGTGCTATCCCGACTGGAATAGCAATGATGTCTCAGTAAACAAATAACTGCTTTTCGTGGCACTATCCCAACAGGAAACTCAGCGATGTCTTGCTAAAAAAAACAAGGGCTTTTCACGGCACCAACTCCAGTGGGGTGGATTAAAAACACCTTCTTTTAGTGTCTAAAAAAAAACTGCTGGAAAAACACGGAGGGTCGCTACAGCACAACCGGTCTTGTTTGTTGTGTAAGTGACACACCATCTGCCATCCAACCTCCCTCTGTTACGCCCATAACCATCTAAACCCCAAACATACTAACCACACCTATGTTGGGGGAAAAAACCAAACAAAAAGATATTTTCCAAATCAAAAACACTGGAAGAAATATTCAAAATAAAATGGCAGCCCACCCCTACAGCTTCAAAGATAAGTTCAAAAATAACTAAGGTGTAGTGCAACAAATTATTGAATACCCACAGTGTTTCTACAAACGGAAATACGAAAATCTCACTAAGATGGCCCACAGGAGGCACAAACAGTCACTACCAAAAAACCAAATCTTCAGGCTTAACACAACACAATACCCAGAGGTTCAAAGGCCGAGAGGGAACGCTGCTGCTGTCAGTCGCCTGTCAACCAGCCTGTTGGGAAGCCCAGGGTTTTAAACAGCAGATGGTAGTTGGGGGAGCCAATCGGCCAAGTCCGAGCCCACACCTCCAGCCAATCAGCACACCACACCTGTAGTGAAGAGACAAAGATCCTCACACAAATGGAGCACTCACTCTTACTCTTAAACATGTGGACACAGAGAAACCAGCCAGAGCTGCAACACCACCACATATCGAGGACAAAGTCAGCTCATACACTACGTCACTTCAATAATATGATATGTATGAAACGTGCAAATGTAACGTGTTTGTGGTTTTGCAGAAATATACAACGCCAACATTTTCTTTTGGCAGCTGGACTGAATAAAAACAACAGAGTTTTCAGATTATCCAGAGTAACACTGACATTTGACTGTGAGGTTATAAAGGTAATTTTTCAATGCCGTGCACCACTAACACTCTCCATTCGCCAAACATTCAGTGTGCAGACTTCTTACTGCGAGGGCTGTAAGGATGGATGCATGAGTAGGCGGACAGACTCCGTCAGCACCAGTTTCCTTCCCTCAGCTGTACTCTGAAGTGAGAAACTGCTGCTCCTGTACGTATTCCCCAGGTTTCATCATTTCCACCTCTGGTTCAGAAGCATTACCTGCTCTTGCTTCAGTTGTATCTTTTGTATCAGATTCAGATGATATAATATTCCTGTTTATTTTGCATTGCTTTCATCAGGTCATAGAGTTTATAGAGCCTTTGTTGGCCTGTTGGACGATTTCCTTTATCACCCCTAGCTCCTTTCAAGAGTCACAACTCGGCCCCTGGATTTTCTTGCTGTAAAGATATATTTACCTATAGACTGAGTTGAAAGGTTCTGCAGTTATTGCATAACCAAGTGGACTGTGTATATTTTAAGCTGTGTTTTCTAATGTAAAATATTTTTGTAGAAAAAATTAAAAAATCTGAATGACTTTACTCGGTAACTGTGGTCACATGAATTTGTATGGAGGACAGATTATTTTTGAGTACTCAGTGTCGCGGCTGTGTGGGCGTGAGTGTGTAATTATTTAGTGTCATTGAAAAGGAGCCCGGCCTTGAAGGCAGATGAAGGTAACATGACAGCTTGCAGACACCAACTGGGAGCTGCTCTCCATCTCTCTGATGTTCTTAAGCATGTTTCCTCTTGTAATGGTCACTGCTGTTCGTTGGGAAGGCAAACCACATCATGTCAGTGACACCGCACGCTCATTCTAAGTGGCTTTATGAGCAGATTTCCTGGCAGGGGATTATACAGTATACCCGTGTGTTTCTTAAGCAAAGAGAATCAAGGAGGTAATGTCACCTGGTTCAAAAATGTTCACCAGCTCAGATATTGTTAATTCACAGATCAAAGTTAACAAGATGTCAGGCCTGTTGAGTCATAGTAGACGCATACACACCCAGGTAAACACACAATAACACACATGGGTGCGGATTTGGTTTCAGAATAATGGAAAATAGAAATGCTGTGTGAAGTACGCTATTAGTAACACACTAACCTTGCTTAAAATCATATTTAGTGACCCCATGTCCCCTGCATCCTCAGGGAGAATTAGGCCCTTGCAATAACACAATGAACACCACAAATTGTCTCCTTAGTTCCGGTTATATCACATACTTAAAGGAGCAGTGTGTAGGATTTAGCGGCCTCTAGAGGTGAGGTATGCAGTCTGCAACAAGATGAAATTTCTCCCACGTGCCAAGCATGACCTCTTGCTTAGTATACGAAGCAGGATTTGGAGTTAGCGAGGTAACTTCAGGGTTAAGTCTGGGTTACTACGAAGCTGGTTTTCTTTCTACCGGGATAAATCCGTGGTAACTTATGCTGAACAGCTAATCTGCTCTGAAGCAGGTTAACATCAGAGTATTGGATAACAGCCTGTCAACACCCTGACCTCTGACCAATCACATCACTGAAGAAGAAAGTATCCATGGACAACGGTCTATAGCCCCTTTTACACTGCCAGATTTTCTGCGAATGTTGGGCCGTTTTGCCGGCCAGCTGCAAGTGTTTATACACACAGAGCCAGATTAGCGAGTTGATCCGAGGTGCTCTATTTTCTGCCTCGTAGGGTAGTCATTCTGGCGGAACCCTTTTAGTTTAAACAGACCGAGGCGGCCTTCTGCAACGAGAGGAGCTGTTGATGACGCCACACGTGCGAGCCACTGGTGATGGATAAACAGGAAACAGCTGATAGCAGGAATTAGCGAGCAGCTAGTAGCAAGAGGGAAACACAAACCTGACAGACACTAAAGATGAGCAACTGGGGAGACAAGGAATTGCGCGCCCTCCTTGCCCTCGCAAACAAAGAGGCCATTAACCGTCAGATGACGGGTCTGGTGAAGAACAGGCCAACTACAAGAGAATCGCCGAAGGACTGACCAGCTGCGGCTTCCCTCCCACGTCACTGTTTACTTCACACGCTGAGCCACATGTTTTGTTACTTGATCACGCCCCCCATTGCCCTGAAAAAGGCGCATTCTGTATAAACAAAAGTAGGTAGGCAACAATTTGCTGCACTCCCCGATTTTGTTTTTATACTGCCTGATTGGGCTTTCCTGCAAATTTGCTAAATTCCTGTTTAAATAGGGCTTCTGTATTGTTAGAGGTCAGTGGTCATTTAAGGCGCTATTTCCACTGTTTTTAAAACAAACAGGGAGATTGTTTACACAGTAAATGCATGATTTTAGTAGTATTTAACTTATGCAAGTTTATTTTAGTCCACAGTGATCACTGACAGTGTTGCTGTTTTGCACTCTGGTTCCATCACTGCAGCTTAAGATAACATGAGACACCTGTGTGATGAGAACTTTGATAAAAAAGATCATATTTTATAAGTAAAATAATCCACCCACTGTTAACTGGCTCCTGTTGTTATAAATGCTACATTTTGGTCAGACAGACCAAACTAGCCTGCTTTTCTATTCTTTACTTTGGTAGCACAAACAGTCTGACATTACATTGAAGTGTTCATCATCCAACTAAATAACAAAAAACACTCTATACTAATGTCATAGCCTAGTGATGCCTACTCGTAATTTCAGACTCGGCTGTATCTTTTCAATATTTCTACATTTTTTGTTATAAGATTACAGAGTATCGCTTACATCCCACGCCACTGACACTTTACTGTCTCACTGTCTCAGACACTTTTGGTACCGTTTCATTTATTATAATATGAACTGGCTTCATAGTACAGGCATCTGGTGATTTAAACCAGTTTTTTAAAAAAGGAATAAAGCAGTTTCACATTACAAATCAATGTTTTTCCGACTGTGTTTGACATAATGGAGACAGGCTGCTAATGTGTGCTCATCTTTTTTCTCTAGTAACTTAAGATCCAGATATTTAGGAGGTTTTTACCAGGAGCCGAATTATCCACAGAGGTCTCTTCGTCTCCAAGACAAACAGACTTGTTGATTTAAACCGGTAAAAACACTAAATAAAACAGTTTCACCTTAAAAATCTGTGTTTTTTCAACACTGTTTGGTTCATCACAGAGGGGCTGTTATTGGCCCACATGAAAATGGGAATGGCCCTATCTAGAGGTAGTCTTTGGTTTGTCCGTTTTGGGCTACTGTAGAAACATGACAGACTTCATGGCTGATGACCCACCCCCTATGTAGCTATAAATGGCTCGTTCTAGGGTAACAAAAACACAGCAAGTTATTTTCAAGTGACTATACACTAGAGAAAAAATGCTTGTTATATTCTATCTCTGCCGATATATACCCTAAAATCATACACACTGGACCTTTAACTAGCATCCTAATCATGCACAGGCACAAACACAGTATGTGCATGTCTATGCAGGTGCTTGTGTGGATGTTTGTTTCTGTATTATACCCAAAGGCTGCGGATGAACCCCCACTGAAATAATGCAGACCCAAAAACTTCTCTCTGTTTTGAGGTAAAATGAAGTTTAAAAGTTTAAAAAGTCACTCAATTGCCATTTCTGCCAACAGCAGCAGTTTACCTTCCCTCCTCTTGACACGCTCGAGTGGTATTATTAATTAACTGGTTTGGCTCAGCAGCCACCAGGAGAGCACCTGCACCCCGAGGCAAATGCAGCAAGGATGGGTCACTTTCCAGCTGTACGTCCTGTTCGGCAAGACACCAGTAACAGAACAATAGGAATTATTTCATTATTTCAGTAATATTATAGTGTTAGCAAAAATAGAAAGTTTTCATTTTGAAAAATATGATTTGACTGAATATGCTAAAATAGTGTCATCATTCATGTAGCTTCCTCTATAGCTGGCACATGGCACTCTCACTGCTTAAGACTCCAGATGGGCCAGCCAGAACCAATCAATCACCCCGTAACTAAAATATTCACAAGCGGAGGAGCTGCTCGCAAAGCTGAGAAGTTGCAGTGGGATGGTTAACAGGGAGAGAGCGTACAGTAAGAGGAGAAACAAATGGACAGGAAGTGACAGATTAATAGACAGATACACGGGGTGAGACACAGACAAGCAGGCAAACTGCAAAATAGAAGAACTGGCAGCCGGAGAACAAAACTCCCCCCAACAAACACAGAAAAAGACAAACAGATGCAGAGATAGGAAAAAATGAAATGTCATCTCCAGAGAGACAGTGGCAAAGATAAAGAAGCAATTTAGCAGTAAGTACATAATCCACAGAGGAGATAGGAAGCAGTTCCCTCACAGTGGCTGTTCATACAGTCTGTTAAAGGACAATTCTGTTTATCTCAGCTCGGCCTTTTTTTAATAGCTTCAACTATAATTTCTATTAGTTAAGATAACAATGTGCTCACCAAAGCAACTGCTCTGAGTGTGCAACTATAAAGTCCGACAAGATGATCAGAAGGCTCTGAACAAGCTGTTTAGCTAGATTATCTAAACCCTGGGTCCTCAGCGGGTCCGCATCCCCGAGGGGGTCCTCGGAGTTACTGTAGGAGGCGCCAAATTATTGTTTGATCATATAAGTTTGTTTTTCTCGAAAATTAAAATATATGTGAGAAATACATTAACATGAATCCAACACATTATTAGCAAAGATAAACTGGCCCATTTAATTTGCACAACATCAGTCATGGGTTATTTTCTATTAACCTTTGTGCAATCACGTTAGCTAGCTGACGCTGAAACAGTGGTTTTCAAACATTTTGCGCCCAAAGCACAGCAAAGGGCAGGCCAAAATCACAAGACAGTAAATATACACTATGATGGGGAAGCGCTGATGAATTCAATAGGGTGAGCAGCACAAGCAGAGCTCGGGAGTCCGCCATTGTTGTTGTGATGGTCGACTTTCTTGCACATGTGTAGTGACTGGAAGCGTAATGCGGTGCTGTTTCCAAAAAACTGCTCTCTGGAACCCGTTTTCAAAACGTTGTGTTTTCAGGCACCCAAAATGCCGCTGTCTTGTAAACGGTAACTACCATTTTCAGTTGAAATCGTTGTCGTATAAACAGGACCTGAAAATAAGACAAATTAAGACAGGTTGTTTTCATGTTATTGTCTACTGACAGATTTTTCTCTTTTCTTTTGGTGGTAGGTCGTCTTCACTGTTGTAATTTGCTCCGTACAATAAAATGATCCATTGTCCCACTCACAGCTTTCTACTTTTAAATGTTATCATCCCTCACACTGGCTGCCAATCAGGGCTTTTGACGTGTCACACGAATATAAGTCCCACGCACGAACGGCAACAAATTGGTTCCTCAAGAAGTTTTTTTCAAATTAAATTACATTTTTTAGCTAGAGTTTGCCTCCTCATTAGTAAATGGCTGCGCACAACATACTGATACAGTCAATTAAAAATTAATTCATAACTTTTTGTATAGGTTTTTTTTTTTCCACATAGATAGGCTCGGATTGTCAGTATAATTATCCGACAACATAACGGAAAGGAGAAATGAACGTCTGTGTTTACCTTTAGCTAGATTCGGACATGTTCCTCTGCCTGTTGCTGCTCCCTCTCTCTCCTCGTCCACTCTTCAGTTTCAATGAGCTCTGCGTCCGTGTACGTCCATGTTCAAATAAATACAAGCGGTCATCAAATTCAAATGGCTCATCCAGATCCAGTTGGTCAAAATCTGGTACAAATTCAGCCATGACTACTCCAGAGTAACTCCTCGCGTTTGTAAGGTGACTCCAGTGGTAACTTCCTGCAACTCAAATCTCACGAGCCAGACTTTCACTCTGAATGAGTGTTTGACTTGCCACAACAAACACGTCCGAATTTTTACCCAATTTTGACCAACTGGATCTGGATTAGCCAATTGAATTTGATGACCGATCTGTGTGGAAAAAAATGCACTTTTACTGGACATATTTTGTTTGATGTTGTCTATCTATCTATCTATCTATCTATCTATCTATCTATCTATCTGTGTGGGCTACATTGGATTGTCTTGTAACTTTTGCAGCAAGGGGCTCTGGCCCACTGTCCTTCTCAGAAACCACTGGTGAAGGTGTAGCGAGCAAAGGCTAATGCACCCAGCCATGCCACAACTGCTGCTGACTTAGCAGCTGCAGGCAAGAACAAATGAGAAAAGACCAAAAGTTATTCAGAGAATTATCTCAAGTGCAACTCGGTTTCATACAATACATGTTGTAGGGGGTCCCTGTTCTGTCTCTCTTTGAGTCGTGTAATAATCTCTCTTTGTGCAGGAGAACTGTGTGCATGGATAACTATGGCAAGTCGGAAAGTCATAGTTGAAGTAGGAAGCCTGTAAACTGTGATGGATGTTTACGACTTTAAGTCTGAGTAATGCTTTTACTGTTAGCCTTTGTTTTCTCTTCCAGATCCAAATTTGATCATCAGGCTGCTCTTGTTTTTCTCCATCTCTGGCTTCTTTTTTGTGATGCTGCCACGTTCTCACGTCTCACCAGACATGATGAGTATTACTGTTATGAATCATTTTCCAATTTGTAAAATTAAGACCTGAGATGTACTAAGTAGAGTTCAGCTTTGAAGTAGCAATTTCTAAATAAAACCTAGCAGAGAGCAGTGTGTGTCAGACCCAAAGGTCCCTGTTCAGATAGATGCCAGTTGTCAGAGCTATGACAAGATGCTACTATCAGAAGAAGGGCAAAGCAAAATCAATCAACTGTGTGTGTGTGTGTGTGTGTGTGTGTGTGTGTGTGTGTGTGTGTGTGTGTGTGTGTGTGTGTGTGTGTGTGTGTGTGTGAGGGAGAGAGAGAGCTTGCCTTAGACCGGCGAGGTTAATTCTCTGCAGTGATATGAATTCTGAACCATGCTCTCCACCAGACACACTCACACTCTCTTTGTGCTGCTGGTAGCTTGGCTAACCCCACACAGACACATGCATATGATTATTTGTGTGTGTGTGTGTGTGTGTGTGTGTGTGTGTGTGTGTGTGTGTGTGTGTGAGCTTTTGGCTTTCAGGATAGCCCTCCATAGACCAGGAGGTGGTGGTCATGGGGGAGAGGAGCAGCTGTTGTTGTGGCTGTCCATTTTGCATTTTGCCTGTCCTCACGCACACATCAAAGAGCTCAGAGCAGGACCCCTGAAGCTGGCACAGGTGCAGAATACACAACACGGACCCCTAAACACCTGACAAGGAACAGCGCTGGAGCTGTGGGAGTTGCCAGAGGATGCCAGAGTAGCTGCTTTTGGACCACAGTGAAAATCGACAAAATACATAAACCGGCAGCGGTCCAATTGTAGGAAAATATAGTAAGTTGTAAAGCATGATAAAACCTCTTTGGACTTCACATGGATACAGCACAAATTGGTTTGAATGCACATGGAATACTCATGAGATATGAATCCCACTATCTAACACCCTCTGCAAGCATGACTAACCCCAGTCAGATATGAGTGGGTTCAGCCATGCTACAAATATGTAAATTTATTTAAATATGTGACCAGGCATGGATCCTTTTCTCTAATCAGAAATGACACCTTAAGGCCTTTGCACCTATTAGCAATGGCCGGGCAGAGCCAATCGATCAGTCTGAGGTGAGCCACACTGAAGCTGAAATACACACCCCCCGAGCAAATCTCACAGTGAGTTGTGGGATACTGCGAGAGGATGTGGTAGGATGTAATCTGTGAGATGCACCACCTGTTGTGGTGGCAAAAGGCTTGATGCTGATTTCTAAACATGTAGCGGAATTTTCAGCGGCTATATTCTTCATGACTTATTCAGGGAATGTAAACGAAAGAAAGACATTTCAGTTGCTCACAGTAGGAAGGCTTTGGGTTTGTTTTGGTTCTTTGTATCTTGGTGTTTTTGTGTGGGTTTCCTTCAAGTGCTGCTCTTTCTTCCCTCAGTCCAAACACATGCAGGTGTTTGTGATCAGTTAAATTACAGACTCTAAATTGCCTTTGCCAAGCAGCCATCATGTCATGAGTAAAGAAAAAGCACGGCTTAGCTTTTATAATAATTATTAGCTCATTCTGAGGAAGAAACATGCATGCTCAGAGGTTTGAATCTACCCTTAAAGGTCAAGTGTGTAAGATTTCGGGGGGTTTAAGAGCATCTCGCAGTGAGGACTGAAGCTGAAACTTCTCTTGGCAAGAATTCCTTCAGTATTAATTGTTCAAGAGGTTTTTACCAGGAGCCGAATTATCTGCAGAGTTCTCCTCCTCTCCAGAACAAACAGACCAGGTGATTTAAACAGATAAAAATATTGAATAAAGCAGTTTCACCTTTTTCCTGTATTAACTTAAGACTTAAGTTACATACCTTGACATGTTTCGGCGGAAACTTCCGCCTTCCTCAGAAGTGTCACTTGGTGGTTGTGACGCGTCTTGTTCCCAGCTTGTTCAGCACCTGCAAATGTCTGCTCACCTATTTTCTCTGACAGCTTAATGTGTGCTCACCTTATTTCTGATCCAGACGTTCAGGTTTTTACTGGAAGCCGAATTATCCGCAGAGGCCTCCTCCTCTCTGAACCAAACTGTCCTGCGGAGTTATACAAGTAAAAACACTGAATAAAGCAGTTTCATATTACAGATTAGCATTTCTCCAATGCTGTTTGGTATGTTGGAGATGGACCGTTAGCCTAGCACATGCTAATGTGTGCTCACCTTTTTTCTCTGAGAAGTTAAGGTCCAACGTTCAGGATGTTTTTACCAGAAGCCGAAATATCTGCAGATGTCTTTTCCTCTCCAAAACAAAATGGACCCAATGATTTAAAGAAATAAAAAGACAGAATAAGGCACTTTCACATTTTAAATAAACTATTGTCGTGGAGGGACTGCTAGCTACAGTGGCCAATACAAAAATGCAAATGGCCCTGTCTACAGCCAGTGTTTGGTTTGTCCATTCTGAGCTACTGTAGAAACATGGCAGTGACCACTGGCTGTTTAATTTCGTGTTTTACCAAAAACATTAAATAACCTTTGGAATGTTTAGAGCCTCAATAACAATCTCTGTATTTATTTTGACTCATGTTTAAAATGGTGACTGTATGTACATAGATGCAGTTTTGTTGTTTGTACACAGGGTGGCGCACTAGAGCAGGGAAACTCAGGTAATTTAGGCAAGATGCAGGTGATGAGCAGCAGGTGTGTGACGAGGGAAGCAAACAGGTTTTTGACTGGGTCAAATGTGGCAGCATGAAGAGCTTGTAGCGTGATCAAACTGAAACTGATGAATGGAAACTTAACCTCTGATGGACAATGTTTTACCTGTGTGCATCCAAACTAGCTCTTCCTGTTCGCCCCTCAGAGGCCTTAAATGTAAAGTTTTTTATTGAAAGACTCTACAAACATTAAATAATTTTGGAACCTTTTATGATAGAAACAAGCTTTAAACTGTGTATGAACTATGAGATTCACAGTTTTTCGAGGCTATTTGAATAGTGCCTTTATGATGAATAGAGCCAATTCATGGTGCAGTGTAGGGAAGGGGCCATTGTCCACATATAGCCCATATTTATTTTATAAAATCACTGTATTGTGGCTAAAGTGATCCCATAGAAAGGTAGCCTCTAGTTTTCTTTGCTTCTGGCTTAGATGATGAGACTGCCCCACCTACCTCACTACCCTCCACACCCCTCACTATATCAGCTGGCTCCAATAGCACCAAAATCAATTATTGTCACACTGTTTACTAAAAAAACACCAAGGATGATATCCAATATATGGCTATAACTCACTGGGTAAGAGGTGTATTTGCACCAAACTACACATTGAGCTCCAAAACACCCAAATGCAATTTTTCACATTGACAAAACAAAAATCGTATTATCTTATTCAACAAAACATGTTTTTTTTAGTACACATTTCTCTTATTTAACGTCAAATATGGTATAGCCACACAAAAGTAATGCATGATTGTGACTTCATATAGCACCAGAAAGTGAGGGTGGATTCATCTGAATCACAAGTCACACAACACTTGCTACAGACTTGAAGAATAAGATCAGAATTGGCAAAAATAGAAAACTTTGTCCAGGTGTTTCTTTGTCTATGGAGGCTGCAGATGATTCATTTAACTCTCAGAATCATTGAAACTATGCAGAAAGGTCAAACCCTGAAAACTGTACAGTGCATATCTCTGCATGCACTATGTGTTGGGCTCTTCCGCCCTCTGTTGGTGATAAAATATAACACTCTGACATGAGCTGTCACACCAGCAGGATGAGACAGAGTCTGTGAGGTCAGATCAAGCATGATCCTGTTAATCCAATAGGATCCAATGATTCTGTCCAGTGATTCATTTGGGATTTATCTGCTTAGAGCCCCTTTATATAAAGGTGTCCTATCAGTATACTGTTAGTATTCTGCTTTGGTTGTTGTCGTGTTGTAGTGTTTCTCTCATACGTTTCTTCAGATCCCCCCCCACACACACACACACACCTCAAGCCAACTGATGCAATGCTGGCAGCACACATATCAGCAGGGGTCTGAGCTCTGATCTCCTCAGGCGTCCTGTTAAATATGTCTGCGGGCTTCCGTTCACTGAACCCAAAGTCTGTCCCCCTGGGTCCTCCTTAGACCCTCTGTCAGTCTTCTCTTAGATCTACAGCCACTTGAGTGTCTGACCTGTGTTTTAAGTTTTATCATTGATGAATATACTCTACTTTGGAACTCTAAACTCTGTATCTACTCTTATCCTTTATACTTTGTCGGCCTCCTCCCTTTATTACTGTCATTTTCCCAAATGAAGACATGTCTTCTCAGGCTCCCACCTCCAGTCTCAGTAGATTTGTTCTTGTCTCGCTCACTCTCTCAAGGGCTTCGACCTCATCATTCAACCCTGTCTCCTCTGCCTTCACTCCCTCTCGTCCTCCTCTTTGTCTCGCCTTTTTCCTTCTCTCTTCCTCCCCTAATTTTTCAGTTTAATCATTTCATTAGCTTCTCTCTTTCCCCTCTTTTCATCAATTTCTTTTCAATTTCCTTTAATTTGTCACGCTTTTCACGCTAAGAGTTGAAGAGTCGCTCCCTTTACATGAAAATCTTCGAGTTTTGAGATGTCCTTGATTAGACCTTTGCAGCACTTACAGTATATTTCCTTACTGTTAAACCGCCCATGTGTTGGTGTAGATTTTTAGGATCTTTTTAAAACACAAGAGCTACAATAGCTTACAGATTAATTTAATGTACTGCACCACTTTCTCATAAAGTCTTATATTGAGCTGAATATTGTATAATTGTCCATGAACTTTAGCCTCGAGTCAGTCTCAGTAAACCCAGACATCATATTTTACCACAAAATTTAAGATTAATAGTCTCATTTTGCGATCTTTATGCTTTTCTAGGTTATCAGTTTGTAGATGATCACTGCTGCATCAAATTTCATTCACCCTTCCTCTCAGACAAAACACCTCTCTGCACAAAAAACACATAAAATAATAGTTCCTCGTAGAAAATTAATAAATGTAAATATGTCTTTATCATTTGCAGCAAATTGAGTGCTTCTTTAGCAATCGCATTACCTACCTCCTAATATTATTTTTGCTCCAGTAAAATGGCATTATGGGCTGTTGAAGCCCCCTCAGAAGGAGTACTTATTATATTAGGTGCAGAAAAGCTCATTTTCCCAACTGCATGTGTCAGCGTGCTCAGCAGTCCAGGGAATTATGGTCTGCAGAAAGTGCTGCCTCTCCTGCAGGCATTTTAAAAATCTCTCTACAATTAGTTTGGATATGTTTATATTGTTTAAGATTAAGTGCGTATTGGATGAAAAAGTTTTTCAATTTTTGTGTATCATGGTATTAGTTTTATTATATTATTTTTAGTTATCTCATTTATCATGGGTGCATGGGTGTGCGTGTGCTGTATAAACATGTATTTACTAGTCCATACCCATTGGTAGCTTTGTCACCTGCTACCTACGCCAATCCTCAATGCCTATGTGCTGTTTCACATAGATTGACCACGTCAGTGAGGAGAAAAACGTGGAACAGACACACAGACAGAGTTTTTGTCATTATATAGTAACATTACTCATACATACCTGTGTATGTATAAATATCCATCACAAACACAATGCATTAACCTGTATTTTCATATAGAATATCAGAAAACTGCACCACTGGTTTTCCATACATCCATTTTTCTACTTATCTGCATTTGGTTCCTATCACCTCTTTACTGTGCTGCTGTAACACTAAATGCCACATCTCCCTCCTAATGTTTGATTTTATCTTCTCAGGACACTTTTAATGGACATCTGTTGATGCTAAAAGCTGAATGTCTGAATTATGGGGACATATTGTACAAGACAAGACTACAACACAAGGCGTATCTACACTGGAGACAATTATTGTGAGTAAATGGATCATTCATTCACAGCAATTTGAGTTTTCAACAGAGATCCAGTAGGTGGCAGTGTTGGCAAATAAGAGCTTTAGTGAAACTTCATGGTGGATTCTTCACATTTATTCTTAGCAGTGCAGCTGTGTGACAATGATGAACATTAATGTACTATAGAAATGTGCAACAGTAAAAGCTGGTGTACCTTAGACTTTATACTGTACCTCTCTCAGAAAGCCGTTCACTGAGGCAATGGGCAACTTTGCTTTGCAGCTTCACAGTCCTCTCTTGATTTTAGCACACTTCAGTCTTCAGTTTTGTATCTTAGGCTGCCACCGCAGTGCTGTTTGTATGATGCTGCTGCTGTTGGAGGCTGTTTTTAGAAGGAATAAAAAAAAAATGTTGTGGATTGACCCTCCCCACACAACCACACGCCTCCCTTTCCCCTAGATTTGATATGACTTGCTCGGGGAGAACCTCCGATTGTTCATCCCGCCCACTCTGCCGCTCATCATCCCACTTCATCCAAAGCTGTGAACACATCACAGAGCCACATCTCCGAGCCACCGCCACCGGGGTCATGCACTGCATCTACCAGCTGCAGCTTCGACTAACTTTTTCGAAACTGTTGAAACCACAGCATTTCCTGTGCCATGAGTTATTTTTACTGCAGCAGAAGTGATGCATTACAGAAGCAACTCACATAACAAATGTAATGCAGGAGAAATGCTGCTGACAGCTAACCCATTTCTGATATCTTGTAATCTGCAGTTAACTGTTGGATTCGTGGGAACTCGCTGGATAAAACTGTTGAAATTAATGAGCTAAAATCCAACGCAAAACGCTGATAGTACTTCATTTGCATTCCCATTACAGCACTGCCCAATCATGCTGAAATACCATTAGCAGAAGCAGATGTTAGTGATATCTTTCTCTACACGAACTTGACTTTGTAGCATAGCTGCAGAGGTGACACATGCCGCAGGCGGGAACAGACTAAATTCCATCTTCAAGCCTCAAGTTGATTTAAGCAGAGGAGAAATGTTTCAACATGCCTGCAGCTGGAGCGGAAAGGCCTCACTTAACTAAGTGTGCTGTGAAATCAGGGGAGGTGGATCAGGTGAAAAATATGACGTGTACATCCTGAGATACAACTTTCCCAATATACCCTCCAAACATCTGTTTGAGTTTTCTGGTCATTCTGGTGACTGAGAGGAGTTTTCAAATCCAGTATGTTTTAGTTTCTCTTGACGCAGAGGCACTACAGAGCAGTAAACGGCAAAAGCAAGTCATAGCTGGTCTGTATCTCTGAGCTTCTTGACTTCTCCAAAGGGTGATGAAGCACTGAGGTCAAACACATGTCAGTGTCTGACCTCATGTTTCCTGGTAAGTTTAATTTTGTTCCACCACTTGCTGTATTCATGTTTCAAGAAATTTGATTTGATGAACTTGATGAACCTTAGTTTTTTAAAAAAAAGTTATTATACATTGTTATTTATGTCATGAAGTAAGTAAACAAGCATAATACGATACTTTCATTTGTTTTAAAGGGGAACTACGTCCATTTTCAAAATTCATACATGTTATTCCTATGGTCTAATACAGTTAAAAAATATAAGTAAAAAATCCTAAAGCTAGAGAACTGTAACCTACATTTGTGATGTCATCAAGTATAAAGCCTGGAGCTGCTCCATAGTCAACGAATTGGGAAAGATGTTCTATGCGACACTGAGGCCATGTTAACACAAAAACGATCCACTGCATATTGCAAGTTTACATGACAACGGAGACGGTGCCATTTCCAAAAAATTGCACTCTGGAACCCGTTTTCAAAACGTTGTGTTTTCAGGCACCGAAAATGCCGCTGTCATGTAAACAAGCGGCCAAAACGCAACTAAAGTTTACCGTTTTCAGATGAAATCATTGTTGTATAAACGGGACCTGAGAGCACCCAGGGGAGTGATCTGAGTATATTCAATTCAATTTAATTCAATAGAACTTGATTTATCCCGAATGAAATTCTTGTGCCAGAGAATGCTTCAAATTACAGTAACACTAAGTACAGTCACCACAATTGAACATTGACAACCAGACAGCCAGTGGGTTCCTTGGGTCAGAGTCACTCACTGTGCAAAAGCAAAACCAGTGCCTAATAGAGTAACAATAGGAGAACGATAAAAAGAGTTACTGAATATGAACTCAAATAGTGGAAAAACAGACTGCACTGCACTGACAAATGATCTGATATTGAAGAAAAACATCGTACAAGAGGATGCATATATGGATGCATTCACAGTTTAAGGACTGGGAACACTGCAGTAGAATGAAGCTCATTTGGGTATAAAAACAAAAACAAACTCTGGGTTCACAGAATAAGTCTCCCATTCATTGTCTATTGAGCAACTTTGGACTTAATTCACCATGACATCACAAGTTTGAGACTTCCTTCTCTGGTTTTTGGCTTTAAAAAAGAAGTAGCTCCTGTTCACAAATAGTGACTGAACTTTTCTCAACCATGGAAATAACATGTTGGAATTTTTAATTAAGGTGGTATGTCTCTTTAAGAATGGGAGAGTTTGAAATTGTCTACTAGTTTTTGTTCCTTATTTCCTAAAGAAGCTTTAAGGTTGCAAAATAATTCCACTCAGTCTGACAGTGTCATACTCTGTAGCAGCTTGTTCTAAATATTCATTGAAGCCCTTTACAATGGTATTCAAACACCTTAAAGTCTATGTTTTGTATGGCTGAACAATTTCACTAAATGGAGGCATTCCCAAAAATCATCCTAACATACGTGGTATCTTTAGAAACTTAAGCCCCGTTTCCAACAAACACTATTGGTATAGTATCTTTGGAAACAAAAGCAGCCCTCCAGATGTGGTACCTAGACCCCAGGTCCGTTTCGTGTTTTGAGTGGAAATGGGGGCTTTTGAGGCCTCCACTAGAATTTAAATGTAAACTCTGTAGGTTTGAGAAATGTTTTTCAGACTTAAGTCAATTTAAATGGCAACTTTCATATAACCATGCAGCCCAAAGTGCTTCACATGGCAAAACTGGAATTCAAATGATAATACAAACAACTGTCCATAAAGTTTTGCGATACTAGAAAATTACAACAATATTTAAATAAAATGTAAGAAAACAGAACAAACTAAAATAAATAATAGTTAAAAATAATAATAAAAAAGATGATAAAGTCCATACAATAAAAAGAAAGTAAATAAATTAATTAAATAATAATTATAGAATAGATTAAAAAATAAATTATAGAAATGAGATTAAGATATTTTCCTGGATGAAACACATACAGGATTAAGTTCCCTAAACTTTGAACATTCCTTTAAAGTCCTGCACCGCTGCTGCTACCTTCCTCCCATGAGCCTTTCATGTTAAAGGGCTGCTAACTGCTGGCTCCATCCGGCAGCCTGCTCTCCTGCCAGGGCACTGGAGGTAGTGGGGGTAGGGGTGGGGGGGCCAAATGGCCTCATAGGATTAGAGGCATTGTCAAGGCTACACCCTAACTCCAATCACCTCTGTAATCTCCCGATTTGTTCTCAATACACAAACAGAGCTGCCAGGAAGGGACCTGTTGTCTGCTCTTCCATCCCCCCCGGGGGGCACTTTGAAATTCTGCTCACTGTCCTTCAACTTGGACTGAAGGAGAATGAATCTTTTATGCATTTCAGGTCCTGAAACAGCGCAGCGTGTAGGTGAGCACTGTTGGATTCGTCGCAGTCAAGTCTCAGGCATGCTATTATGTGTTTTGGTGGTGTCTAGAGAATCATAGCAACCACTGGTGTTGTTTTTGAGTCCCTTAAATCTGCTCAACAATAACCAGGCTTAAGCAAGTAAACAGAGCAAATCCAGAGTGGACACACTAAGGTAAGACATATATGTATGTCCCCATTGAGTGGTTAATTGTTCTCATCTCTTGCTTTGGAATGAAATCGAAATATCTCGCTCATAGAAACAGTTGTCTCTCTTTGTTTAAAAACCCCTTGATGAAGAGATTGCCACTCCAACATTGAAATATCTCATGTTCTTGTCATGACACCAATAACTACACACAATCCTATGCTATGGCAACTGGATATCATCAGGTAATGTTCTCACCTGGCCCCTCAGTCTGCTCCAGCGACACCCCCTTGGGCTGTGGAGACCCCACCCTCTCTGTGATGACCAATCAAGTTCAAGGCTCAGACTTTCCATGGATAGGGTTAGAGACCCCTGGTATATATGACCTCAGTGTTAGAGCATCTGAAAGCAGCACTTTGACTCAAGGCTGCTGCATTGCTGCTGATAACAGTGAGATACAGTAACATGCAACACGTCTTTGGTAAGTTTTAGCTCTAACTAAGCTGTAGAAGCATGCATGTGCGATTGGATACTGGACTTATGACTTTCTTTGGCATTTTGGGCTGTAAGTTAATGGTGACATATGTAAGATGCATTAATGTGTTTGCATAGAATGTCAGATTGAAACTATCCTGAGCTATGACACAATGTCTGCATCCTCTGTGAGATCATGTTTGTACTATTTTTGGTAGCCCTTGAAACCCCCTGCTGCGATAAACAAGACACTTGCCCTATAAATACATCTGATTTTGCAGAACTGTTTTCTCGTGCATTTTCTCCACAGACTCCAAATCGAATCTGAGCATGCCCCGGTCCCCTCCAGCAGCTGACTCATACCAGCAGGGCTGCATCAGGATGACCCTGGAGAATGCTGATCTGTGGAAGTCCTTCCACAGCATCGGGACAGAGATGATTATAACAAAGCACGGAAGGTAACAACGCTGGTCACTGAACTAAAACTCGCTAACACATAGATCAAAGCCGAGCAGGTTGCAGAGCAGAGACTTTGGCTGACTGTATTTTACAACACTTGTGTTTCGAGGATTTGATTCCATCGTTTTGTGAAAACCTTTCAAACCATTCACTGTTGCATGATTTGTTTCAGGAGAATGTTCCCACACTGCAGCATCAGCCTATACGGGCTCCAACCTTTTGCAAATTACGTCGTCATGATGGATATGGTTCCTGTAGACAACTTCAAATACAAGGTAAATGCATATGCAACACTCACAGAGTACGCTGCTGTTGGCAACATCTGAGGATTAAAACCAACAGACTGCAGTATGTAAAACGCAGCAGTCTGCAGCCAGACACTGGCCTGCCCACTCTGGGCCGTTCACCGCTGCATATCAAAGCCTTTCATTGCTTCCTGTTTGTGCACTCTCAGTTGGAGGCCCAATCAATTAGCATCCCTCCTTATTCACAATCTGTGAATGAGGAGCAGTCAGCCATCCATACATTCAACGGCTCTTTACATCCACTGCTGTGGCCCATTTGGTCACAGATATTGCTTTTAGCACACACTTGAAAAAGAGAGGTACATAATAAAGGGAGAGTACTGTAGCAGAGCATTGGGAGAGCTTGGTTTGTGGTTGGTGGTGAATTTGTAGAAACAGAATTTATAAAAAAGTTATATTAAATGACAAACCCTGCAGTAAATCCTGCCAACAAAGACATTTTTATGCACCATGGGTCTCTTGTATTACATGCGTCATCATGAGGTGAAAAAAAAAGATATTTCATGCTTCGCGTAAACTTCTAATTAATCAGAAATGTCCTCAGGTCTCGCACTTGGTAACCTTGCATCCATCCCTCCCCCTATTTCTCTGTAGTGGAAAAAGGAGCAGTGGGAGGTCGCAGGGAAGGCAGAGCCCCAGCCCCTGCGTCGGACATACATGCACCCGGACTCCCCTGCCCCAGGAAGTCACTGGATGAAACAGCCGTTGTCTTTCCTCAAGATGAAGCTCACCAACAACACGTTGGACCAGCACGGCCATGTAAGACACCACGAACACACAGAGGTGAAATGACGATGCCATGCTATGTTGATTTACTTTACTCAGTGTGTGTTTTGCCCACTCTGCTCTTCAGATCATCCTGCACTCTATGCATCGCTACTGCCCCAGGTTTCACATCACGCAGGCAGACAGTCCTTACACTGTTCGCTGGGGGCCTTTACAGACCTTCTCCTTCCCAGAGACAGTCTTCACTGCAGTGACCGCTTACCAAAACCCGAAGGTATGAACGTGCGCAGCAGTCTTAAGAAACATTAACCCACAAAATGTGATGGTGTTCCTGCTTGATTGAAGAGTTCGACAATCATTTTGTTTTTTCTTTTGAAGATCACCAGACTGAAGATCGACCACAACCCCTTCGCTAAGGGATTCAGGGAGGGAGGCACCCATTCACACAGCAAAAGGTAGGAATAGATAAAATTGTCAATATGAAATGGTTTATTTTTGTTTTAGTGTTCTGTACTTTGGTTAAAGACAGACATTTGCAATTACCAAATGTAGCTATAACATGGTCTGTATAAGCAGAAAAGTGTGATTAAAAATTGCTTTAAAAGGACAGTTTACCCCCAAAATATGGAAAGGGAGTCAATATTGTGAATGTCATGGGGGAGAGAGTTCCTGATGCGGGGGGCAGAACTGTTGAAGCCTCTAGAACCCATGGTAGTCAAGTGGAGGATCTAAGAGTATGGCAGGGTGAGTAGATATAAAGGAGATCAGACAGGTAGGAAGAGGCTTGATTTTGAAGGGCCTTAAAGGTGAGAAGCAGAATCTGGAAATTAATGCGATATTTAACAGGAGTACAGGAGTGATATGATCTATAGAGGGGTTCTGGTCATGATACGATAAATATCCACCATGGAGTTGATCATGAAAAAAGTCATTGTATAGTATGTTGTCCAAAACCATGCAACTCTGCAACTCAACTTTCCCTTTTAATGTTTTTTTTTTCTTTAGGTGTCGATCAAATAGGAGTCCTCCAGCAAAAAGAGCAATACTAGACAGGAAAGCTCTTTGCAGCAGTCCTCCAGGTAACATTTTGTAATTATTGTTTTCAAGTTTTCACTCGTACAGCTAAATCACACTATGCCAATCAATGGTTAAAATCCCAGTATTATCAAGATGTATTCCTTTAAATCAATGCCCTTTCAAACATTGTATTTCCCTCTCAGGCCTGCAGAGGATGCCCTCCACCTCTCAGTCAGCAAAGACAGGGAAAGATCAGGCTTCCACACAGCAGCCACTGAAGGGGGGTGACCTTACAGCCTGGGCTGTGGAGCAGGACCCATCTGAGAGTCTACACGCTGAGTCCCTGGAGTTGCAGGAGTATGACTACAGCTGTGAAGAACAGATGGTGCCTGCATCCCTGCCATACCAGCCCTACAGGTATGAATTTAGATACCCGGGATGAGAGCAAATCCAATGACACTTGAACCTACATAAAAATAAAATGCAAAATAAAATAATTAACCGTCATGTCACTCTTTTGTTTCCCCAGATCTTTAGAGTACACCAGATATCCACTGCCTTCCAATGACGTAGATGCAACACACACCCACGTCCACCCTCCACCTCACCCACTCGCCACAGCCGAACACAACCCCCAACAACACGGCTACTACCATCATCCACACCACCACAGCCATGCAGCAGACTGGAGCCAGTACCCCCTTTTCTCCTACTCCTGCTGGTGACCTTTGACCCTTTGCAATAGTGACATCATTGATCCAGGATGAAACCACTTAAGCCTTTTGAAGGAATGCTGTTATCAGAAGTGGACCAGTTTTAAGTGTATACTTGTGTAAAAAAAATTATGTATCTCAGAGAGCTTGTGTTGTACATGTAGGGTCACTTTAAATTTTGTCAGATTCACTGGACAAAATGGACATTCACCTCACTTTCCTATTTTATTCCCGATGACACACATGCTAGTTCAGTCTGAGCTTGCACTGCTGTATGTGTCAGATTTAATACAATATTTGTTTAGAGAAGCAGTATATACTGTATATTGTGCTATATCTAGTCAGCTGGGAAATAAGGGAGAAATTTAATCTGCAGGTGTAATGAAAAGATACCATCCACACTGGGACCTATAATAAGACTGGTACCACATTGAGGTATCAAAGGTTTTTTGAAAAGGTTTTTCTCAAAAATACACTGTACTCATCTATCAAGTCATATCAGACAGGTCATATTGTGTCAGAATCAGTATCTGCATCAAAAAATGACAAAACTGTATTGGTGTTAAGATGCTCAGGACAGTTTTATCACAATAAATGGAGCTGAACAACAACGAGTAAACGTGTGTGACATTCAGAAACGCCTTTAGGTATTTTGATTAGAATTGAGGACGCAAAGCTAATCTGATCCTTAATGGGATGAGCTGTGCTGAATACATTTGATCCAAATCCATAAACAAGCCACATTAGCGGCTCTGTGAGGCTGTGCTGAGGCACAGTGGTGCCTTGGGCAAAATGCATCAGCGTGCTAACATGCTCACAATGACAGTACTATGCTGATGTTGAGCAGGTATAATATTTGCTGTGGTTATTATCTTATGGTGTGCCTCAAATCACATACTTCCTTTAGTACACTTCTATGTAGTATACTATGTGCACTATGTACTCATTGGCCAAGTGCACAAATTTCCACAAACCTTACCCGGCTGTTGTGCACTCAGCGGAAATGACGACCGCATATTGATTTGAGACACAGCATTAGTTTTGCATATTAGCATGCTAACATGTGCTAATTAGCATTAAACCAAAGCTATGGTTGAGACATAGGGTTTGTCAATAGGTCAAAAACCAAAGTGCTGAACACATTGAAAATTTGACCTGGTGATTGTGCTACGATCTCCAGCATTATTCAAATTAATTCTGAGGTAAACATGAATGTTCGTGCCAAATTAAATGGCAATCCATCCAATTGTGTTGTTGAGATATATTGAGGTTCATCTTCTGGGGACCATGATACTTGATGTCATAGATGTTAAGATATTGCATTGGACACGTGAAAACCTGGACCTGCTGATGGCACAAGAAGACAATGTCAGGGATTACCAAAGTCATTAGGATTCATCCTCTGGGGACCATGAATGTCTGTGCAAAATTTAATGTTCATTCATCCTACAACAAACTGAGTTCTGCTTTTTAATGTCACAACAATACCAATTATATCTTCAACAACTGTATCTCAATCTTTTGAGCACAACCATATGATTACAAAAGCATATTTAGGGGCCAGAAAGAGCACAAGAACAATGGAGCAATGAGATACTGTCCAAGAGCAGCCAGTCTGACCTGATAAAGCAATGACAGACAGCAAGTGTGGAATTACCATCATAGTCTTGGCATGGTTTCCCCAGCAGAAGGCAGGAACGTCTGTGCTGTAAATGTTTTACGAGAGAGGGAGAGAGAGAGAAAGAGAGAGACGAAAGCCATATCTGGGACATTTATACAGCTTCAGGGAGCAGACACTGCAAAGGAATTTTCTAGAGCACATCACTTACATGTTTTTAACATCACTGTAAAAAAGATACAGAGAGGCAAAATTGTGAATGGTACCAAACCTGGAGTAGACATGATTTCAGTCGCCATTTTTCTGTGAGGATACTTTGTGAACATCAGTGCTGTTAGGAAGTTTGGTAGTGTGACATACTGACAATAGGATGGCTGATTTAAGGTCCAGGTTGTCCTGAGGTAGCCAGGGTGATCTGGGTCACCCATGTAGCCCATCCCAGGTTCCTCTCACCTTGGTATGAAATGAATTATAGACCACAGATGGGGTCAAATAGTGTGCTCGAGTTGTAATTCCTGCACCAAATGCCATGTAAGCATTTAGTGAAGACTCCCTCCAGAGTAAACCAATGTTCTTTGTATCAGGCGATCTGTAGAAATCCTGAATTTTAAATTTGACGCATTTTAAGACGCTTTCAATACATTTTAGCACCGTGGTCGTAGTAAGTCATATAACTAAAGTCATGCAATAACTGACATAAAAAATGTAATTAAAAATTATTCCTTAAAAGAAGCCACAGTATAATGTTTAATTAAAAAATCCATAGTATAATATGTCGTAAAAAAAGTTAGTTTTTCTTGATAAAAAATGTCTCAGTACAATATGTCTTAGAAAATGTCACTGTATAGTATGTATTAAATGACTTGTATGACTTTTTTTTTCACAATTTGGAACGACATGCTATACTATGACTTTTTTTTCATGATTTGGAACGACATGCTATACTATGACTTTTTTTTAGCAATTTGGAACGACATACTATACTATGACTTTTTTTTCATGATTTGGAACGACATACTATACTATGACTTTTTTTTCATGATTTGGAACGACATACTATACTATGACTTTTTTTCATGATTTGGAACGACATACTATACTATGACTTTTTTTTCATGATTTGGAACGACATACTATACTATGACTTTTTTTTCATGATTTGGAACGACATACTATACTATGACTTTTTTTAGCAATTTGGAACGACATACTATACTATGACTTTTTTTTAGCAATTTGGAACGACATACTATACTATGACTTTTTTTTCATGATTTGGAACGACATACTATACTATGACTTTTTTTTCGTGATTTGGAACGACATACTATACTATGACTTTTTTTTCATGATTTGGAACGACATACTATACTATGACTTTTTTTTAGCAATTTGGAACGACATACTATACTATGACTTTTTTTTCATGATTTGGAACGACATACTATACTATGACTTTTTTTAGCAATTTGGAACGACATACTATACTATGACTTTTTTTCATGATTTGGAACGACATACTATACTATGACCTTTTTTTAGCAATTTGGAACGACATACTATACTATGACTTTTTTTCATGATTTGGAACAACATACTATACTATGACTTTTTTTAGCAATTTGGAACGACATACTATACTATGACTTTTTTTTCATGATTTGGAACGACATACTATACTATGACTTTTTTTAGCAATTTGGAACGACAACTATACTATGACTTTTTTTCATGATTTGGAACGACATACTATACTATGACTTTTTTTAGCAATTTGGAACGACATACTATACTATGACTTTTTTTCATGATTTGGAACAACATACTATACTATGACTTTTTTTTAGCAATTTGGAACGACATACTATACTATGACTTTTTTTAGCAATTTGGAACGACATACTATACTATGACTTTTTTTCATGATTTGGAACAACATACTATACTATGACTTTTTTTTAGCAATTTGGAACGACATACTATACTATGACTTTTTTTCAGGATTTGGAACGACATACTATACTATGACTTTTTTTCATGATTTGGAACGACATGCTATACTATGACTTTTTTTTATGATTTGGAACGACATACTATACTATGACTTTTTTTCATGATTTGGAACGACATACTATACTATGACTTTTTTTTAGAAATTTGGAACGACATACTATACTATGACTTTTTTTCACAATTTGGAACGACATACTATACTATGACTTTTTTTCACAATTTGGAACGACATACTATACTATGACTTTTTTCATGATTTGGAACGACATACTATACTATGACTTTTTTTCATGATTTGGAACGACATACTATACTATGACTTTTTTTTAGAAATTTGGAACGACATACTATACTATGACTTTTTTTAACAATTTGGAACGACATACTATACTATGACTTTTTTTTCAGGATTTGGAACGACATGCCATACTATGACTTTTTTTCATGATTTGGAACGACATACTATACTATGACTTTTTTTTCATGATTTGGAACGACATACTATACTATGACTTTTTTTAACAATTTGGAACGACATACTATACTATGACTTTTTTTTCAGGATTTGGAACGACATGCCATACTATGACTTTTTTTCATGATTTGGAACGACATACTATACTATGACTTTTTTTAGCAATTTGGAACGACAACTATACTATGACTTTTTTTCATGATTTGGAACGACATACTATACTATGACTTTTTTTTCATGATTTGGAACGACATACTATACTATGACTTTTTTTAGCAATTTGGAACGACAACTATACTATGACTTTTTTTCATGATTTGGAACGACATACTATACTATGACTTTTTTTCATGATTTGGAACGACATACTATACTATGACTTTTTTTTCATGATTTGGAACGACATACTATACTATGACTTTTTTTAGCAATTTGGAACGACATACTATACTATGACTTTTTTTCATGATTTGGAACAACATACTATACTATGACTTTTTTTTAGCAATTTGGAACGACATACTATACTATGACTTTTTTTCAGGATTTGGAACGACATACTATACTATGACTTTTTTTCAGGATTTGGAACGACATACTATACTATGACTTTTTTTCATGATTTGGAACGACATACTATACTATGACTTTTTTTTCATGATTTGGAACGACATACTATACTATGACTTTTTTTAGCAATTTGGAACGACAACTATACTATGACTTTTTTTCATGATTTGGAACGACATACTATACTATGACTTTTTTTCATGATTTGGAACGACATACTATACTATGACTTTTTTTTCATGATTTGGAACGACATACTATACTATGACTTTTTTTCATGATTTGGAACGACATACTATACTATGACTTTTTTTTCATGATTTGGAACGACATACTATACTATGTCTTTTTTTAGCAATTTGGAACGACAACTATACTATGACTTTTTTTCATGATTTGGAACGACATACTATACTATGACTTTTTTTCATGATTTGGAACGACATACTATACTATGACTTTTTTTTCATGATTTGGAACGACATACTATACTATGACTTTTTTTAGCAATTTGGAACGACATACTATACTATGACTTTTTTTCATGATTTGGAACGACATACTATACTATGTCTTTTTTTAGCAATTTGGAACGACAACTATACTATGACTTTTTTTCATGATTTGGAACGACATACTATACTATGACTTTTTTTCATGATTTGGAACGACATACTATACTATGACTTTTTTTTCATGATTTGGAACGACATACTATACTATGACTTTTTTTTAGCAATTTGGAACGACATACTATACTATGACTTTTTTTCAGGATTTGGAACGACATACTATACTATGACTTTTTTTCATGATTTGGAACGACATGCTATACTATGACTTTTTTTCATGATTTGGAACGACATGCTATACTATGACTTTTTTTCATGATTTGGAACGACATGCTATACTATGACTTTTTTTTATGATTTGGAACGACATACTATACTATGACTTTTTTTCATGATTTGGAACGACATACTATACTATGACTTTTTTTTAGAAATTTGGAACGACATACTATACTATGACTTTTTTTCACAATTTGGAACGACATACTATACTATGACTTTTTTTCACAATTTGGAACGACATACTATACTATGACTTTTTTCATGATTTGGAACGACATACTATACTATGACTTTTTTCATGATTTGGAACGACATACTATACTATGACTTTTTTTCATGATTTGGAACGACATACTATACTATGACTTTTTTTTAGAAATTTGGAACGACATACTATACTATGACTTTTTTTAACAATTTGGAACGACATACTATACTATGACTTTTTTTTCAGGATTTGGAACGACATGCTATACTATGACTTTTTTTCATGATTTGGAACGACATGCTATACTATGACTTTTTTTCATGATTTGGAACGACATGCTATACTATGACTTTTTTTCAGGATTTGGAACGACATACTATACTATGACTTTTTTTCAGGATTTGGAACGACATACTATACTATGACTTTTTTTCAGGATTTGGAACGACATACTATACTATGACTTTTTTTTCAGGATTTGGAACGACAAACTATACTATGACTTTTTTTTCATGATTTGGAACGACATACTATACTATGACTTTTTTCATGATTTGGAACGATATACTATACTATGACTTTTTTTTAGGAGTTTGGAACGACATACTATACTATGACTTTTTTTTAGCAATTTGGAACGACATACTATACTATGACTTTTTTTTTAGCAATTTGGAACGACATACTATACTATGACTTTTTTTTAGCAATTTGGAACGACATGCTATACTATGATTTTTTTTCATGATTTGGAACGACATACTATACTATGACTTTTTTTTTAATGTTTGGAACGACATGCTATACTATGACTTTTTTCACGAATTGGAACGACATACTATACTATGACTTTTTTTTCATGATTTGGAATGACATACTATACTATGACTTTTTTTTCAGGATTTGGAACGACATGCTATACTATGATTTTTTTTTCATGATTTGGAACGACATACTATACTATGACTTTTTTTTAATGTTTGGAACGACATGCTATACTATGACTTTTTTCATGATTTGGAACGATAAGCTATACTATGACTTTTTTTCATGATTTGGAACGACATACTATACTATGACTTTTTTTTCATGATTTGGAACGACATACTATACTATGACTTTTTTTAACAATTTGGAACGACATACTATACTATGACTTTTTTTTCAGGATTTGGAACGACATGCCATACTATGACTTTTTTTCATGATTTGGAACGACATACTATACTATGACTTTTTTTCATGATTTGGAACGACATACTATACTATGACTTTTTTTCATGATTTGGAACGACAACTATACTATGACTTTTTTTCATGATTTGGAACGACATACTATACTATGACTTTTTTTTCATGATTTGGAACGACATACTATACTATGACTTTTTTTCATGATTTGGAACGACAACTATACTATGACTTTTTTTCATGATTTGGAACGACATACTATACTATGACTTTTTTTTCATGATTTGGAACGACATACTATACTATGACTTTTTTTAGCAATTTGGAACGACAACTATACTATGACTTTTTTTCATGATTTGGAACGACATACTATACTATGACTTTTTTTCATGATTTGGAACGACATACTATACTATGACTTTTTTTTCATGATTTGGAACGACATACTATACTATGACTTTTTTTCATGATTTGGAACGACATGCTATACTATGACTTTTTTTTATGATTTGGAACGACATACTATACTATGACTTTTTTTCATGATTTGGAACGACATACTATACTATGACTTTTTTTTAGAAATTTGGAACGACATACTATACTATGACTTTTTTTCACAATTTGGAACGACATACTATACTATGACTTTTTTTCACAATTTGGAACGACATACTATACTATGACTTTTTTCATGATTTGGAACGACATACTATACTATGACTTTTTTCATGATTTGGAACGACATACTATACTATGACTTTTTTTCATGATTTGGAACGACATACTATACTATGACTTTTTTTTAGAAATTTGGAACGACATACTATACTATGACTTTTTTTAACAATTTGGAACGACATACTATACTATGACTTTTTTTTCAGGATTTGGAACGACATGCTATACTATGACTTTTTTTCATGATTTGGAACGACATGCTATACTATGACTTTTTTTCATGATTTGGAACGACATGCTATACTATGACTTTTTTTCATGATTTGGAACGACATACTATACTATGACTTTTTTTCAGGATTTGGAACGACATACTATACTATGACTTTTTTTCAGGATTTGGAACGACATACTATACTATGACTTTTTTTTCAGGATTTGGAACGACAAACTATACTATGACTTTTTTTTCATGATTTGGAACGACATACTATACTATGACTTTTTTCATGATTTGGAACGATATACTATACTATGACTTTTTTTTAGGAGTTTGGAACGACATACTATACTATGACTTTTTTTTAGCAATTTGGAACGACATACTATACTATGACTTTTTTTTTAGCAATTTGGAACGACATACTATACTATGACTTTTTTTTAGCAATTTGGAACGACATGCTATACTATGATTTTTTTTCATGATTTGGAACGACATACTATACTATGACTTTTTTTTTAATGTTTGGAACGACATGCTATACTATGACTTTTTTCACGAATTGGAACGACATACTATACTATGACTTTTTTTTCATGATTTGGAATGACATACTATACTATGACTTTTTTTTCAGGATTTGGAACGACATGCTATACTATGATTTTTTTTTCATGATTTGGAACGACATACTATACTATGACTTTTTTTTAATGTTTGGAACGACATGCTATACTATGACTTTTTTCATGATTTGGAACGATAAGCTATACTATGACTTTTTTTCATGATTTGGAACGACATACTATACTATGACTTTTTTTCATGATTTGGAACGACATACTATACTATGACTTTTTTTTCATGATTTGGAACGACATACTATACTATGACTTTTTTTAACAATTTGGAACGACATACTATACTATGACTTTTTTTTCAGGATTTGGAACGACATGCCATACTATGACTTTTTTTCATGATTTGGAACGACATACTATACTATGACTTTTTTTAGCAATTTGGAACGACAACTATACTATGACTTTTTTTCATGATTTGGAACGACATACTATACTATGACTTTTTTTTCATGATTTGGAACGACATACTATACTATGACTTTTTTTAGCAATTTGGAACGACAACTATACTATGACTTTTTTTCATGATTTGGAACGACATACTATACTATGACTTTTTTTCATGATTTGGAACGACATACTATACTATGACTTTTTTTTCATGATTTGGAACGACATACTATACTATGACTTTTTTTAGCAATTTGGAACGACATACTATACTATGACTTTTTTTCATGATTTGGAACAACATACTATACTATGACTTTTTTTTAGCAATTTGGAACGACATACTATACTATGACTTTTTTTCAGGATTTGGAACGACATACTATACTATGACTTTTTTTCAGGATTTGGAACGACATACTATACTATGACTTTTTTTCATGATTTGGAACGACATACTATACTATGACTTTTTTTTCATGATTTGGAACGACATACTATACTATGACTTTTTTTAGCAATTTGGAACGACAACTATACTATGACTTTTTTTCATGATTTGGAACGACATACTATACTATGACTTTTTTTTCATGATTTGGAACGACATACTATACTATGACTTTTTTTAGCAATTTGGAACGACATACTATACTATGTCTTTTTTTAGCAATTTGGAACGACAACTATACTATGACTTTTTTTCATGATTTGGAACGACATACTATACTATGACTTTTTTTCATGATTTGGAACGACATACTATACTATGACTTTTTTTTCATGATTTGGAACGACATACTATACTATGACTTTTTTTCATGATTTGGAACGACATACTATACTATGACTTTTTTTTCATGATTTGGAACGACATGCTATACTATGACTTTTTTTAGCAATTTGGAACGACATACTATACTATGACTTTTTTTCATGATTTGGAACGACATACTATACTATGTCTTTTTTTAGCAATTTGGAACGACAACTATACTATGACTTTTTTTCATGATTTGGAACGACATACTATACTATGACTTTTTTTCATGATTTGGAACGACATACTATACTATGACTTTTTTTTCATGATTTGGAACGACATACTATACTATGACTTTTTTTTAGCAATTTGGAACGACATACTATACTATGACTTTTTTTCAGGATTTGGAACGACATACTATACTATGACTTTTTTTCATGATTTGGAACGACATGCTATACTATGACTTTTTTTCATGATTTGGAACGACATGCTATACTATGACTTTTTTTCATGATTTGGAACGACATGCTATACTATGACTTTTTTTTATGATTTGGAACGACATACTATACTATGACTTTTTTTCATGATTTGGAACGACATACTATACTATGACTTTTTTTTAGAAATTTGGAACGACATACTATACTATGACTTTTTTTCACAATTTGGAACGACATACTATACTATGACTTTTTTTCACAATTTGGAACGACATACTATACTATGACTTTTTTCATGATTTGGAACGACATACTATACTATGACTTTTTTCATGATTTGGAACGACATACTATACTATGACTTTTTTTCATGATTTGGAACGACATACTATACTATGACTTTTTTTTAGAAATTTGGAACGACATACTATACTATGACTTTTTTTAACAATTTGGAACGACATACTATACTATGACTTTTTTTTCAGGATTTGGAACGACATGCTATACTATGACTTTTTTTCATGATTTGGAACGACATGCTATACTATGACTTTTTTTCATGATTTGGAACGACATGCTATACTATGACTTTTTTTCATGATTTGGAACGACATACTATACTATGACTTTTTTTCAGGATTTGGAACGACATACTATACTATGACTTTTTTTCAGGATTTGGAACGACATACTATACTATGACTTTTTTTTCAGGATTTGGAACGACAAACTATACTATGACTTTTTTTTCATGATTTGGAACGACATACTATACTATGACTTTTTTCATGATTTGGAACGACATACTATACTATGACTTTTTTTTCATGATTTGGAACGACATGCTATACTATGACTTTTTTTAGCAATTTGGAACGACATACTATACTATGACTTTTTTTCATGATTTGGAACGACATACTATACTATGTCTTTTTTTAGCAATTTGGAACGACAACTATACTATGACTTTTTTTCATGATTTGGAACGACATACTATACTATGACTTTTTTTCATGATTTGGAACGACATACTATACTATGACTTTTTTTCATGATTTGGAACGACATACTATACTATGACTTTTTTTTAGCAATTTGGAACGACATACTATACTATGACTTTTTTTCAGGATTTGGAACGACATACTATACTATGACTTTTTTTCATGATTTGGAACGACATGCTATACTATGACTTTTTTTCATGATTTGGAACGACATGCTATACTATGACTTTTTTTCATGATTTGGAACGACATGCTATACTATGACTTTTTTTTATGATTTGGAACGACATACTATACTATGACTTTTTTTCATGATTTGGAACGACATACTATACTATGACTTTTTTTTAGAAATTTGGAACGACATACTATACTATGACTTTTTTTCACAATTTGGAACGACATACTATACTATGACTTTTTTTCACAATTTGGAACGACATACTATACTATGACTTTTTTCATGATTTGGAACGACATACTATACTATGACTTTTTTCATGATTTGGAACGACATACTATACTATGACTTTTTTTCATGATTTGGAACGACATACTATACTATGACTTTTTTTTAGAAATTTGGAACGACATACTATACTATGACTTTTTTTAACAATTTGGAACGACATACTATACTATGACTTTTTTTTCAGGATTTGGAACGACATGCTATACTATGACTTTTTTTCATGATTTGGAACGACATGCTATACTATGACTTTTTTTCATGATTTGGAACGACATGCTATACTATGACTTTTTTTCATGATTTGGAACGACATACTATACTATGACTTTTTTTCAGGATTTGGAACGACATACTATACTATGACTTTTTTTCAGGATTTGGAACGACATACTATACTATGACTTTTTTTTCAGGATTTGGAACGACAAACTATACTATGACTTTTTTTTCATGATTTGGAACGACATACTATACTATGACTTTTTTCATGATTTGGAACGATATACTATACTATGACTTTTTTTTAGGAGTTTGGAACGACATACTATACTATGACTTTTTTTTAGCAATTTGGAACGACATACTATACTATGACTTTTTTTTTAGCAATTTGGAACGACATACTATACTATGACTTTTTTTTAGCAATTTGGAACGACATGCTATACTATGATTTTTTTTCATGATTTGGAACGACATACTATACTATGACTTTTTTTTTAATGTTTGGAACGACATGCTATACTATGACTTTTTTCACGAATTGGAACGACATACTATACTATGACTTTTTTTTCATGATTTGGAATGACATACTATACTATGACTTTTTTTTCAGGATTTGGAACGACATGCTATACTATGATTTTTTTTTCATGATTTGGAACGACATACTATACTATGACTTTTTTTTAATGTTTGGAACGACATGCTATACTATGACTTTTTTCATGATTTGGAACGATAAGCTATACTATGACTTTTTTTCATGATTTGGAACGACATACTATACTATGACTTTTTTTCATGATTTGGAACGACATACTATACTATGACTTTTTTTTAGCAGTTTGGAACGACATACTATACTATGACTTTTTTTCATGATTTGGAACGACATACTATACCATGATTTTTTTTTAGCAATTTGGAACGACATACTATACTATGACTTTTTTTTAGCAGTTTGGAACGACATACTATACTATGACTTTTTTTTCATGATTTGGAACGACATACTATACTATGACTTTTTTTCATGATTCGGAACGACATACTATACTATGACTTTTTTTAGCAATTTGGAACGACATACTATACTATGACTTTTTTTTCACGATTTGGAACAACATGCTATACTATGACTTTTTTTTCACGATTTGGAACATTTGGGGTATGTCGTCCGAAATCATAAAAAAAAGTCATAGTATAGTATGTCGTCCGAAATCATAAAAAAAGTCATGGTATCGTATGTCGTCCAAAATCATAAAAAAAAGTCATAGTATAGTATGTAGTCCGAAATCATAAAAAAAAGTCATAGTATAGTATGTCGTTCAAAATCATGAAAAAAAAGTCATAGTATAATATGTCGTCATAGTATAGTCATAGTATAGTATGTATAGTATGTCGTCCAAAGTCATAAAAAAGTCATAGTATAGTATGTCGTCCCAAATCATGAAAAAAAGTCATAGTATAGTATGTCGTCCCAAATCATGAAAAAAAAGTCATAGTATAGTATGTCGTTCCAAATCATGAAAAAAAGTCATAGTATAGTATGTCGTTCCAAATCATGAAAAAAAGTCATAGTATAGTATGTCGTTCCAAATCATGAAAAAAAGTCATAGTATAGTATGTCGTCCCAAATCATGAAAAAAAAGTCATAGTATAGTATGTCGTTCCAAATCATGAAAAAAAGTCATAGTATAGTATGTCGTTCAAAATCGTGAAAAAATGTCATAGTATAGTATGTCGTCCCAAATCATGAAAAAAAAGTCATAGTATAGTATGTCGTTCCAAATCATGAAAAAAAGTCATAGTATAGTATGTCGTTCAAAATCGTGAAAAAAAGTCATAGTATAGTATGTCGTTCCAAATCATGAAAAAAAGTCATAGTATAGTATGTCGTTCAAAATCGTGAAAAAATGTCATAGTATAGTATGTCGTCCCAAATCATGAAAAAAAAGTCATAGTATAGTATGTCGTTCCAAATCATGAAAAAAAGTCATAGTATAGTATGTCGTTCAAAATCGTGAAAAAAAGTCATAGTATAGTATGTCGTTCCAAATCATGAAAAAAAGTCATAGTATAGTATGTCGTTCAAAATCGTGAAAAAATGTCATAGTATAGTATGTCGTTCCAAATCATGAAAAAAAGTCATAGTATAGTATGTCGTCCCAAATCATGAAAAAAAAGTCATAGTATAGTATGTCGTTCCAAATCATGAAAAAAAGTCATAGTATAGTATGTCGTTCAAAATCGTGAAAAAATGTCATAGTATAGTATGTCGTCCCAAATCATGAAAAACAGTCATAGTATAGTATGTCGTCCCAAATCATGAAAAAAAAGTCATAGTATAGTATGTCGTTCCAAATCATGAAAAACAGTCATAGTATAGTATGTCGTCCCAAATCATGAAAAAAAAGTCATAGTATAGTATGTCGTTCCAAATCATGAAAAACAGTCATAGTATAGTATGTCGTCCCAAATCATGAAAAAAAAGTCATAGTATAGTATGTCGTTCCAAATCATGAAAAACAGTCATAGTATAGTATGTCGTCCCAAATCATGAAAAAAAAGTCATAGTATAGTATGTCGTTCCAAATCATGAAAAACAGTCATAGTATAGTATGTCGTTCAAAATCGTGAAAAAATGTCATAGTATAGTATGTCGTCCCAAATCATGAAAAAAAGTCATAGTATAGTATGTCGTTCCAAATCATGAAAAACAGTCATAGTATAGTATGTCGTCCCAAATCATGAAAAAAAAGTCATAGTATAGTATGTCGTTCCAAATCATGAAAAACAGTCATAGTATAGTATGTCGTCCCAAATCATGAAAAAAAAGTCATAGTATAGTATGTCGTTCCAAATCATGAAAAAAAGTCATAGTATAGTATGTCGTTCAAAATCGTGAAAAATTGTCATAGTATAGTATGTCGTTCCAAATCATGAAAAAAGTCATAGTATAGTATGTCGTCCCAAATCATGAAAAAAAGTCATAGTATAGTATGTCGTCCCAAATCATGAAAAAAAGTCATAGTATAGTATGTCGTCCCAAATCATGAAAAAAAGTCATAGTATAGTATGTCGTCCCAAATCATGAAAAAAAGTCATAGTATAGTATGTCGTCCCAAATCATGAAAAACAGTCATAGTATAGTATGTCGTCCCAAATCATGAAAAAAAGTCATAGTATAGTATGTCGTCCCAAATCATGAAAAACAGTCATAGTATAGTATGTCGTCCCAAATCATGAAAAAAAGTCATAGTATAGTATGTCGTTCCAAATCATGAAAAACAGTCATAGTATAGTATGTCGTCCCAAATCATGAAAAAAAAGTCATAGTATAGTATGTCGTCCCAAATCATGAAAAACAGTCATAGTATAGTATGTCGTCCCAAATCATGAAAAAAAGTCATAGTATAGTATGTCGTCCCAAATCATGAAAAACAGTCATAGTATAGTATGTCGTCCCAAATCATGAAAAACAGTCATAGTATAGTATGTCGTTCCAAATCATGAAAAACAGTCATAGTATAGTATGTCGTCCCAAATCATGAAAAAAAAGTCATAGTATAGTATGTCGTCCCAAATCATGAAAAACAGTCATAGTATAGTATGTCGTCCCAAATCATGAAAAACAGTCATAGTATAGTATGTCGTCCCAAATCATGAAAAAAAAGTCATAGTATAGTATGTCGTCCCAAATCATGAAAAACAGTCATAGTATAGTATGTCGTCCCAAATCATGAAAAACAGTCATAGTATAGTATGTCGTCCCAAATCATGAAAAACAGTCATAGTATAGTATGTCGTTCCAAATCATGAAAAACAGTCATAGTATAGTATGTCGTCCCAAATCATGAAAAAAAAGTCATAGTATAGTATGTCGTTCCAAATTATGAAAAAAAGTCATAGTATAGTATGTCGTTCCAAATTATGAAAAAAAGTCATAGTATAGTATGTCGTTCCAAATCATGAAAAAAAAGTCATAGTATAGTATGTCGTTCCAAATTATGAAAAAAAGTCATAGTATAGTATGTCGTTCCAAATCATGAAAAACAGTCATAGTATAGTATGTCGTCCCAAATCATGAAAAAAAAGTCATAGTATAGTATGTCGTTCCAAATTATGAAAAAAAGTCATAGTATAGTATGTCGTTCCAAATCATGAAAAAAAAGTCATAGTATAGTATGTCGTTCCAAATCATGAAAAACAGTCATAGTATAGTATGTCGTTCCAAATCATGAAAAACAGTCATAGTATAGTATGTCGTCCCAAATCATGAAAAAAAGTCATAGTATAGTATGTCGTTCCAAATTATGAAAAAAAGTCATAGTATAGTATGTCGTCCCAAATCATGAAAAAAAAGTCATAGTATAGTATGTCGTTCCAAATCATGAAAAAAAGTCATAGTATAGTATGTCGTCCCAAATCATGAAAAACAGTCATAGTATAGTATCAATCAATCAATCAATCAATTTTATTTATAAAGCCCAATATCACAAATACAATTTGCCTCACAGGGCTTTACAGCATACGACATCCCTCTGTCCTTTAAACCCTCACAGCGGATAAGGAAAAACTCCCCAAAAAAAACCCTTTACCGGGGGAAAAAAATGGTAGAAACCTCAGGAAGAGCAACTGAGGAGGGATCCCTCTTCCAGGACGGACAGACGTGCAGTAGATGTCGTACAGAACAGATCAGCATAACAAATTAACAGTAATCTGTATGACACAATACAGTAATCTGTATGACATCCTCGGTAATGACAGTAGCTTACAACAACATTCATGAAAGTAATAATACTGTCGTTATAGTTCTGGCTACTGTGGTACAATATGTTGAAAGTATATATTAGTATCAGGCAGTCTACATGTATGATAATATCATATGTCTATAATAGCAGTAGAAGTATGACTAATGATTAATGATGGCAGCAGCAGCAGCAGCAGCAGGCATCTGGCAGGACCACGGCAGCAGCACAACCACACACGTCACACTATCCAGGCACCGCTACAATACGAGTTAACCTGAGAGACAGTGGAGCACAAAGGCTCCGGAGAAGAAACCGAGTTAGTGACATCCAGAATGGCCAAGTAAAATAGATACAGTAATAGGATACGAGAGAGAGAGGGAGAGAGAGAGAGCGAGAGAGAGAGAGAGAGAGAGAGAGAGAGAGAGAAGGTGCCCGGTGCATTAAAGGTGGTCCTCCGGTTGACTAGGCCTAAGTCAGCCTAACTAGGGGCTGGTACAAGGCAAGCCCGAGCCAGCCCTAACTATAAGCTTTATCAAAGAGGAAAGTCTTAAGTCTAGCCTTAAATGTGGAGACGGTGTCTGCCTCCCGGACCGTAACAGGAAGATGATTCCACAGGAGAGGAGCCTGATAGCTGAAGGCTCTGGCTCCTGATCTACTTTTGGAGACTTTAGGGACCACGAGTAACCCTGCGTTCTCAGAGCGCAGAGTTCTGGTGGGATAATAAGGCACTATGAGCTCTCTAAGATATGATGGAGTTTGACCATTTAGAGCTTTATAAGTTAACAGTAGGATTTTAAATTCAATTCTGGATTTTACAGGGAGCCAGTGCAGAGAAGCTAAAACAGGAGAAATATGATCTCGTTTCTTAGTTCCTGTTAGTACACGTGCTGCTGCATTCTGAATTAGCTGAAGAGTTTTTAATGATTTACTAGAGCTACCTGATAGTAGAGAGTTACAGTAATCCAGCCTCGAGGTAACAAAAGCGTGGACCAATTTTTCTGCATCTTTTTGGGTCAAGATAGGCCTAATTTTTGCAATATTACGCAGATGAAAAAATGCAGTCCGTGAGGTTTGTTTTAAATGAGAATTGAAAGACAGATCTTGATCAAATGTTACTCCGAGGTTTCTTACGGTAGTGGTAGAGGCCAGAGCAATGCCATCGAGAGAAACTATGTCATCAGATAAAGAGTCTCTGAGTTGTTTGGGGCCAAGAACAATAACTTCAGTTTTGTTTGAATTTAACATCAGGAAATTGGTGCTCATCCAGGTTTTTATGTCTTTAAGACAATTATGAAGTTTAGTTAATTGATCCCTTTCTTCTGGCTTCATCGATAAATACAACTGTGTATCATCCGCATAACAATGGAAATTTATAGAGTGATTTCTAATGATGTTACCTAAAGGAAGCATATATAGAATAAATAGGATTGGTCCAAGCACAGAACCTTGCGGAACTCCAAAACAAACTTTAGTACGTATGGATGATTCATTATGAACGTCAACAAATTGAAAACGATCAGATAAATAAGATTTAAACCAGCTTAGTGCAGAACCTTTTAGGCCAATTAAGTGTTCCAGTCTCTGTAACAGAATTTCATGGTCAACAGTGTCAAACGCTGCACTAAGATCTAATAAAACAAGTACAGAGACGAGTCCTTTGTCTGAAGCAATCAGAAGGTCATTTGTAATTTTCACTAGTGCTGTCTCAGTGCTATGATGCGCTCTAAATCCTGACTGTAATTCCTCGAGTATGTCGTCCCAAATCATGAAAAAATGTCATAGTATAGTATGTCGTCCCAAATCATGAAAAAATGTCATAGTATAGTATGTCGTCCCAAATCATGAAAAACAGTCATAGTATAGTATGTCGTCCCAAATCATGAAAAAAAGTCATAGTATAGTATGTCGTCCCAAATCATGAAAAAAAAGTCATAGTATAGTATGTCGTCCAAAACCATGAAAAAAAAGTCATAGTATAGTATGTCGTTCCAAATCATGAAAAAATGTCATAGTATAGTATGTCGTCCCAAATCATGAAAAAAAGTCATAGTATAGTATGTCGTTCCAAATCATGAAAAAATGTCATAGTATAGTGTGTCGTCCAAAACCATGAAAAAAAAGTCATAGTATAGTATGTCGTCCAAAACCATGAAAAAAAAGTCATAGTATAGTATGTCGTCCCAAATCATGAAAAAATGTCATAGTATAGTATGTCGTCCCAAATCATGAAAAAAAGTCATAGTATAGTATGTCGTTCCAAATTGTGAAAAAAAGTCATAGTATAGTATGTCGTCCCAAATCATGAAAAAAAAGTCATAGTATAGTATGTCGTCCAAAACCATGAAAAAAAAGTCATAGTATAGTATGTCGTTCCAAATCATGAAAAAAAGTCATAGTATAGTATGTCGTTCAAAATCATGAAAAAAAAGTCATAGTATAGTATGTCGTCCAAAACCATGAAAAAAAAGTCATAGTATAGTATGTCGTTCCAAATCATGAAAAAAAGTCATAGTATAGTATGTCGTCCCAAATCATGAAAAAAAAGTCATAGTATAGTATGTCGTCCCAAATCATGAAAAAAAAGTCATAGTATAGTATGTCGTCCAAAACCATGAAAAAAAAGTCATAGTATAGTATGTCGTTCCAAATCATGAAAAAAAGTCATAGTATAGTATGTCGTTCAAAATCATGAAAAAAAAGTCATAGTATAGTATGTCGTCCCAAATCATGAAAAAAAGTCATAGTATAGTATGTCGTCCCAAATCATGAAAAAAAGTCATAGTATAGTATGTCGTTCAAAATCATGAAAAAAAAGTCATAGTATAGTATGTCGTCCCAAATCATGAAAAAAAAGTCATAGTATAGCATGTCGTTCAAAATCATGAAAAAATGTCATAGTCTAGCATGTTTTTTAAAAAAACCCCTCATGGTAGATTATTTACAAAAAATATATATGTAATAAAAACAATGTCAAAATATGTTTCATTAAAATGTTGTAGTATAGCATGTCATAAAAATTTCTTAGTGTATGTTGTAAAAGAAGTCATCGTACATAAGGCCCATGTTTTTTTTAAAACAGAATCGGACATAAAGGAATTTCTGTGTGGCATCAACAAGCAGCAGTCAGTCAGTGGGTCAGTGAGGCAGCTAATAGTCGTCCTTTTCAGATGATGTCAAATCTAGCAGATTACCCTCAGTAAACTGCATCAATTTGTAACACTTTTTTAAAACCCCACAGACGCTCTGTGTATTAAGATCAGTTATGTATACTTGTTAATATGTCTGCATTTATATCAGGGACATTAGTCATTAGTGAGGAAATGTTTTGTTTACCTTCATAAATAAATTAAAGTCCTCTTTTTTATGTAAATCATCTATCTTCATATTTCAAAGTTTCACTGTGGGCAAGACACTTCACTGCATGGCAGCTGCCATCACATAGTCTGAGGGCGGTGGTGGTAATGGACTGTAGGAAGGCCTTCATCGACCGTGCCGCACATCCATTTATACACACACACACTGACACACACTGTGCCCTGAGGAGAGGTCAGACTCAGCTAAATTTGATTAATTATGGTCATTTTCACTTCACTGCAGCCACCGACTATCGCAGTCCAGGGCGAGACATCGATTGGCTTTAATGACAATTTAAACTGGCACGTGCACACAAAGCATCCAGGGGTAAAGGCCAGAGAATGAACTTAATACACAGCATCCTCAACCATGGGATAGTTTTAAAGCCTTACACTGAAAATAAGGAACCTAACACGTCTAACTATTGACACATTTGTTAATGTTATCTGAATCTTTTCATTGTCTTTTGACTTTTAGCGAATGGGGTGTTCAGTGTTGAGCTTGGCTGCAGATAGACTGAAATAAATAGAAGCAGTTTAGGCTGAAGAAGACTAAGGAAGTTACATAAAAGTTTTATCTGTTTGAGTTTATTTTAATCTTTCATGATGCCATTACTTGTGATTTAAACTTGATAATCTGTTCCTGTGACATCCCATACTTTATCCATCACTCATTAATCCCCTCACAGTCATTGAAAGTCCATAAAACAACACCTCTTATGATGACATGTTGAGCTGTTGTTGAATGGCAGCGTTGTAAATATACTATTGATGCATGTATGCCCATGGCTGGCTACTGCACTTGGGAACAGTTGCATAATCTGGCATATGTTTTAATGAAGTCCCACCCACCAGAGGCGGGTGATCCTCACAGCGGGGGAGGAAAACTCCCCAAAACAACCCCTCTAACAGGGAAAAACAAACGGTAGAAACCTCAGGAGGAGCAATTGAGGAGGGATCCCTCTTCCAGGACGGACAGACGTGCAGAAGATGTGTGCAGAACAGATCAATATAATAAATGTACAGTAATCCATACAACAAAATGATACATAAAGAGAGACAGAGAGAGATGCAGGGCAAACAGTAACAGCAATAGCTACAATAACATTAATTTTAATAGTAATATCATACTAATAATACTAGCATTTTCATAGCATAAGTATTTATTCACATATGATAGTATATGTATGTGACAATAGTTGTAATATGTGAACAATAATAGTTGGGAGTGAGAGATAGGGTGAGGAGCTCAGACATCCGGAGGGAGCTCGGAGTGGAGCCGCTGCTCCTCCGCATCGAAGGGGGTCAGTTGAGATGTTTCGGGCATCCGATCAGGATGCCTCCTTGGCGCCTCCCGTTAGAGGTTTTCTGGGCACGACCCACTGGTAGGAGGCCCCGGGACAGACCCAGAACACACTGCAGGGATTACATATCTCATGTGGTCTGGGAATGCCTCGGGATCCCCCAGGAGAAGCTGGAAAGCGGTGCCCAAGAGAGAGATGTCTGGGGTGCTTTGCTTAGCCTGCTGCCCCCACGACCCAACTTCGGATAAGCTGTTGAAAATGGATGGATGGATGGATGGATGGATGGTATAATAATGGTAGAAGTATGACTAATAATAGGAGTAGTAGTCAGCATCAAGCAGACCACTGCAGCAGTAACACCCCAACCCATGATCCAGCCGTAGCCGGCATTTGACGGAACCTGCTCCAGAGAAGAAGCCGAGTTAGTGACATGCAGTAAAAGGACATGAATGTTAGCAAATGAAGAACCAACTTTTCTACTTTCTTGAGAAGAAGCTCAGTGTACCATGGGAGATCCCCCAGCAGAATAGGCCTATATCAGCCTAACTAGGGGCTGGTCCACGCCTGAGCCAGCCCTAACTATAAGCTTTATCAAGAGGGAAAGTCTTTAGTCTACTCTTAAATGTGGAGATGGTGTCTGCCTCCTGGACCAAAACAGGAAGATGGTTCCACAGAAGAGGAGCCTGATAGCTATAGGAGATCCCGTGTACTTGGTATTTTGGGGGATCCTAGAGCAGCCCAGATTATTATGGTATGGTTTTATCAGAAAAATCTCCATTATGTGAGCTCTACTACAGCATAATGTAACAAAACTGGGTTTCAAAATTAGCAATTCTATTTATGCCAAATACCTACCCTAAAAATAGTAGCAGGAGTGGCAGTAGTGAAAATTGGTCATCTTCAACATGTTTGTTATGGTTTTGGAATGAAGATGCAATATATGATGTACGCTCTATAGGATGTCTATCATGAATTTACCCAAATAATATTCAACTTTATAGGCATACAATTATCTCATGTGGTGTGTAAAATAATGCACATAGCTGCCTTAAAGGAGAAAAAAAAATCTCCCTGGGAAAGCATGATCCCAAATCCCTTAGGTTTTGGCCCCTCCCCTCCTAGTAACTGCGAATGATTGGATCCTCTTCACCCTTGGAACCCTGGAGTGACGTCACTTTTCTTATGCTTTCAGATGCCTTTAGCAAGTACCCAGTTATATACGTCACCTTTTCATCACAAAATGCAGTATGAGAATAATTTTACTTTATTATGTCTGTACCTTTAAAGGCATGGCTGTGGAGCAATAAGGCCATGCTTATAAGTGAATCTCTGCTGTTTTAAGTAACTGTATAGGAATGCTAACTCTCATCAGCCAGGACTTTAAGTACACTGTCAACATATATCTAAGTACACTTATTGCATACATGAATACACACAGATCATCGTATTAACATTTTAGGACCAAAGGGTCGATACTTATTTGTAACTGGTTAGTAAAGTGCTGAATAAACAGTCACAGAACATGCCCATCTGAAACATTGCCCTTGAAAAGTTTTCCATCCCCATCTCTAGGTCAGCTGACTTTCTTTTATTAGCACTTCATTAAAATTCATTAATTGCTTCCTTTCTCCTGGGCGCAGCCAGAATCAAAACTGGAACTGTCAAAAATTAGAGCAGGAGCAACTGTCCTGTGCTCCAGATACACAACCTGTGACGCCAGCCTGCTGCAAAACACCTCCGCACCCACCCATCTGTTCAAAAGACAACATGCACATAGAGGACAGAGATGCCAGCTTAAAGAAGTAGACGTAAATTTTATTTACTTGTTCTGTACATAAAGGGTCAATACCAGCACAGGTGTTAACCATGGTAAATATTAACACATGTAAATGGTATAAGAAAATAAAAGGCACAATTTTCAATTCTTAAGTAAAAGACAGGCTTTCCTAGAATATGAGAAGCACAGTAATACTGTTAATGCCATTACAAAACAACTCAGAAGCATGAGAAAAGCAAGTTCACCTCAGGAAAGGAAATAATCAGGGTGTATTGCTTAATTAGTAGATTTCATTAAGTTTGATGAGGAAAACCCACACTGGCTTTGTTTGCACAGACCAGGAGGGATCAAAATAAGAGAAACCTTTTTATTTAATAAGGAAAATAAATGACATTAAGCAGCATTTGGCCAGGTCGAACCATCTCCCCGGCCAAGAGGTCATGCACAGAGGCAACCAGCAGGCATTTTTCCCTTTTGTAAATGTCACCGTAGGTACTTTTGTTTAACAACATCACTCATTTTTAAACAAAAAAAAATGCTTGATTTAATAGCTGACTATAACAAAATAAAAATTGGGATACAACTAAAAGCTGCACAATATTAATCTGAGTGAATGGCTGAGCGTTGAACGGAAAGCACTAGGCGGAGAGATGAAGGGGTGAAATGGTTCATTTTTTTACAGCAGAAATCTAGAGGTCGGCACTGTTTGCACAACTGTTTAATCCTCCGCTGCGACTGGTCAAACAGAATTGGTTGCAGCACAGTATGAACAAAGATGCTTTCCATTCCTCCAATAAGAGTCTGTTTGCATATAGAGAGACAAAAAAATTGTGCACAGACCAAATATTTAAGCTGGTTGAAATCCTAAATTGACCGGAGCAACATCGCATTAAGAACATACAGTTAGAGAGGGGATTGCATGCGCTAAAGATGCATTTATCTTACTCTCTGAAAAAAGGCAATTGATGGGATTCTCATTGGCTTGCTGAGACATTTCCTCCGTCCCTGACCTACGCCACTGAAAGCAGAGCTTCTCACCTCAGTGGAAAGCCTTCAGTCCTCGTGCCCACACTGTGACAATGTGTTTTTAGCTAGCCTTGTCAGATGCTTGTGGGAAGTGCTGGCCAGTTGCTACTTGACTTTTTGAAAACCTGTTCAAAGCTTGGCACTCCTATGCAGAAAGTTGAAATATATCTTCTAGTGCTTGGGTGCTGTTGGCACTAAAAACCTGCTAATTTCTAAGCAATGTCCTTTTAGTTCAAAGTAATGTGAAGGACAGTAATGAGGAGGTACCGAGTGGACATGCAAAGTTACCCCTCTACCATACATCTTCTCCAAGTCACAAATATAAAAAACAAACAAACAAAAAAAAAAAAATATTGTTGATCATGTGGCACAAATAAGGAAAAGATTAAATCACATAGGGCCGTGTCATGTCTTATTAAGGAAAAGATAAATAAGTCTTGTCAGCCAGACTTGTGCCAGGTGGAAGAGTGGATGGGATCATGGGATCTATAATGTTATGGTACAACTGAGACCTTCCACAAACCCATCTCCTGCTTCTCCCCAGTCACACATCACATACACATCAAAAAACCCGTCAACCTGAATACCTCCCGGCCAATGTGTGTGTGTATGTGTGTGCTTGTGAGATGGCTAAGGTACAACAGTGACTTGATTGTTTGGAGAAATAACATTTGACTGGCTGGTTAGCTCCTCATTACCTCAGTGCTCTCCCAAGTCCGTAGGGATATTGCCGTTCCCTACTTCGTACAAATATCCTCACATCAACGAAACAAACACACACCAACACTTTCTAAAGTCCCCAAGACTTCAAACAACAAATATTCAGAGAAATCAAATAAAAAAAACAGACATGTTGTGATGTATTGTGGCAAATATCTATCGTGAACACACACACGCACATGCACTTATACATACGCACACACATACACGCTCACACTTATGCCCAGTGATCTGGAAATGAAAAAGGACACTAATGCAAAAACACTGCCCAGCCTGGAACCAAGTCAAAGGAGAGGGGACTGGGAGAAACGGGGTCAGGTTTTAGTTTGGATCCAATGTCCAAAGCTGTAAACAGTCAGAAAGCCTTGCAACGGTTGGCAACAACAGAGGGGTCGCTATCATGTACAGCCCCAAGCAGGCAAGCACGTAACCGTGGTGACACTGGCGGGAAAGGTGGAGACGGCCAGCAGATTCAGGTACAGGTCAATACTGGCGAGAAGGTCCAGTCGAACTCGTGGGTCAGTCACTCTCATCCGGATTCTGGGGGTCTATGATTTTGACATGGGTGAATGGGAAGAGACCCCGCCGTCCGTTCACCTCTCCCTCCCACTGACCGCTGATGTTCATCCGTGTGACCTTGACGATGTCTCCAACCTGAGGGTGGAAGGACAGGAGGATGAGTTACACCGGGACACAGTAAATTTGACTGGGTTTAAAATTACATGCATTATAAAACAGACATGATAAAACTGTGACATTTATACTTATAGCATTAAGTCAATGCCATAACTACACCGTAGCCTGACGTGCACCTCCCCAGAAATGTAACTACACATCACAGTGATGCAGACCTCCTGTATATTTCTGTGCTGAAACCATTTCCCTCAGTGGAAACAAGGCTTTTATTTACTTTAATTTCACAGATAAGAAATAATAAATTGTGAAGACAATAAAAATAAACAAAAATAGCATTTTAAGTCTTGTGTGTGATTTATCCTGGCTTCATATGAGCAGAGGACATCTCCACTTGTGGCTAAGCTAATTTATATAATGTAAAATGCCATAGGCTTGTGCTAATAACGTTAGCATGTTATATTTGTTTGGAAATGTGTTTAATACAAACAGTTGTTCTGTCAGTGAACCTTGTGAGTTGTAATGGAGCCAACCTTTGTAACATTATCTTTGTTAAATGTTGCTGTTGTCCCTGGCTTCAGAGGAAAAGTCTCCTAGCTGCTAGGCTAATTTATACAATGTAAAATGCCATAGGCTTGTGCTAAAAACATTAGCATGTTGTATTTGTGAGGAAAATGTGTCCAGATAAAGACAAGAGCGTTGTCTGTGAATGCTGCGAGTTATAGTGAAGCCGATTTGTGAACTTGTGTTTGAAATTGTCTCTATTAAGCCAAGTTTAATGTGTGTTTTGAATTAACTAAACTTAACAGCACACTACTTTTGCAATTTCACTTATCTCAATTTCATTGCTAAAAAACACGCCTAGAAACTACGCCTGCAACATGTATCACAACTTTTTTTTTTAATAAGGGCTGCTGTAAAATCAGGCATTTCAAACCCCAACAATCACAAAACAGCTTGTGAAATCCTCAAGACATAATAATACAACAGCAAGAACAGTCTGATAAATTCAGAAAATTACATCACTTCACTATGATGCAGTCTTGAAAACAAGAAAAAACAATACATACACTATTACAATATCCAAAATCTTAGATGATGTCTCATCTCGTATTACAGTGTCGATACAATATAGATATATTACATACTCTCTTTGGTTAGATAACTGTTATGTAAATGTAACTCAGCGAGCACAGGTTATCAGGGTTCAAGTTTTGTGGCACAGCAACCCAAGTTAAGATCCTGACAACCAAGGACATTTTGGGTAAATTACAATTATTCAACTACTGCACCACTCCATCTGTTATGACATAATGAAGTTATATAACGTGTCTTAGTACACTTTGTCCCACACAGTGCAACTACAGACAAAATGGCAAAAGTCAAAGGGTTAATGTGAACTTTAAGCTGGTGATTAATTGCTGCACTAGACCCAATTGTAAACAGCAGATAATGGTCCAAGGGAAAAACAAAACGCATTTAACACAAAGCTTATGGTTATTTTAAAACCTGCTCCAAACAACACTGACTGTATGTGTGATGTTACACAGCATCCAGAACACCTCATTCACATTCTTTAAAAATAAAAGCAGTTTGTCAGATCTCCACACCGACATTACACTGTGGTTTAAACAGAAGACAGCGAGGCACAGAGCTGTCGCTCAGATGGGTCTGTGACACTGAATGTGACCCCAATCTGTTAAAGCCATATGTTCTTTATCAGGATTAGAAGGGAAAAGTCTCTATCATCAAAATCATGATTGAAACATGAATGTGAGGGCACAGTATTTGTTGCTTAGGAATGAGGCGTCAAGGACACCTAGTCCTTGGCATTATCTGAACCAATAATCCTTTATGCCATCCTGCAATGACTAAGAATGCTACTTAGTCATAAAAAGCACCAGAGGAACCAAAGAATCACAAAAACCTTTAATCTGCATGTTGGAGCAAATTCTGGTGTAGTCAAAGTAGATCGCTATCACTTACATTGAGGGTGGCAAACCAGCTGCTAAAGTGTTTACTTTCACATTTCAATAACTTTTCATTATTTTTTTTCTCTCATTTATCAAGGGTTAACGTGCAAATATTCACTCAGAAGTCATATTTGTGAATGCAGGCTTAAATTAAAATTCTTACGTGTGTTGAATGCGATCTTGTTCACCTGGTACTTGGAATTATTTTCAGACTATAATTACAACAAATCCTAATAGATAAACAAAATGTTAGGGCAAACAAAGTACAACATAGCCATACCCACCTATTAGGAAATCAATAATTTAATAGCACTCTGCAATAAAAATAAACAAGAATGTCTAAATTTCAAATCCCGACACAAGGAGGACATAACCTGATTTCATTTGTTGGAGACTGCCTGTGTCTGAAGTGAATAAATAATGACTCATAGCTTCTGCTTCTTGAATCCCAGGGGCCCCAAAATAGCCACAGAACAAAACTAAAGGGTTTTCGCTCCAAGCCATGATCTATTCTGATCCAAACACAGAGACAGATAGGAGAGACACACAATGAGGTACGTTATGGGCTTTTTGGTGCAAAGCAAGCTTTGGATGAGTAAATCAAAACTAGCACAGGAAATAGGATATCCGCTACTTTCTTTCTAGTGACTGGTTTCTATGGATTATGGTGGCTTCCTACAATCAATTAAAGTAATCACAACACAGATTATTCAATGTTGCATGAGTACAGTTACTAAAAAGTCTGGTTTTGTACTTAATTTACAATGGTCCAAACTATTCTTCAAATCTTCTTTCTTAAACTTTAAAAATGGATACATTGCATACATTTCTGGAGTGCAGACTTTTGGTAATACACAATAATGATAGTATATTATACAATACATAATGTAGGATTGCTGCAGACAGACAATGGATTTATGCTAATTCAGACCAGATTCAACCAAGTAAGGGTTTTCTTCAGTACTCATATTTTAAGCCAAGGTCTGTGGTCGAATGGTCTTTTTTTGCTTAGGGGGTTCTTAACTCGGTGAAACAAAAAGTATCTTAGTGGAAGTATCGAATCAGTGCTGTTTCAGTTTCACATGGTATTAAACTTTGCATTGGTATCAAAGTCAATATGTTGGTATTGGGACAACACTACAGCAGACCCACGTCAGAAAGATTGTATAATTATGTTGCCTAGTGTAAGAGCAGTTGGAGTCTCTGAGCACCTTTAAATCTTTCCTTGATTTCATTATGTTTTTATCAAGGTCAAGGAGTAGGGTTTAGGCAAAGTCACAGGGCATGATTTTTCTAACTATGGGACCAAAGTTAGGGTTGATAGGAAGGGAGGGGAGGAATCTAGGCATCCCAGAAGAGAAGCAATTGTACCTGCACTGCAATTTGAGACAAAAGCATTTAGAAAACCCCTACGAACGTCAATATTAACCACTTCCTAATCTCTGGGCACCATGTACACATGCCGCACTTGCATCAACAATAGCATCTTTATTTCTTAATTGCAGCTAGTGAAAAAGAAAAACCAAAGTGTTAAATTAAAGACTGGTTAAAGATACGCTATATAGTATTCTCAACAAAAAACTAAATTTAGACTCATACAGAAGTCATCACTCCTGACCCCCCTAGAAGTGTGTGGCAAGGTATTTTTCTGCAGATAATCTGCCTCTTCTTTCTTATTTACTTCTTATTATCATGCTCAGGACGTTTATGGGCGTGTTCCCCTACAGCTATCATTAGAGGATGGGGCTTTGTAAAAAGGTAGCTAACAGGTGAGAGACGGTGAGCAGCAGGCATCCAAGAGACACAGCCCTGAGAATGAGGAAAAAAGTGAGGCGAGATGGCAAATAAGGGTGACCTTAAGGTTGGCTTTTACCTTCACTGGTGAGCATGTTGTTAGTAGTACACAACAATCCTGCATAATACCTCTAAGCTCTTGCAGCATCAAATTTTCTCAACTCACTGAACCCTTTTATTTCTGCCCATCTTTAAGCTGCACAGTAGCTTTCAGAGCTAGCAGTTCTCCTGCTGGCTAGAAAGGTGATGCCAAAAAACACAGAGCTGTAGCCTTAACACGCGCGATGTGTACAGAGACACAACTTCTGTGTCCCTACGAACTTGTTACTTGTGGCAAGTGAAAGTGACACTTGGACCGCATTAGTCTCAAGCTTGCCACTGCTACAACCCTGATGGTTGGTGGGCTGATTGGTATGAGGAGCGAAGGAAGAGACACATCTAGAGGACTATCTTGGTTAGATCTACAGTATGTTCACACTGAATTTGCACATACAATTTTCTTAAAATAAACTCCAAAATTGTTTTGTTTTGAAAGAGACAAGCTGGGAATCAAAGCTCACAACAATTAAACATTAATCCAGTGATACCTCACCAACAGTGTGCAAAGGAAGACTATGGAGTTTGCGTCATCATTGCTTAAGATGCCTCCTCAAGTCTTTTGTTCTGCGTCTGTGATGTGTTTCAAGTCTGAAACTGTTGACGTAACACACATTTAAGCAGCCACTCTTCATCCTCAGGATTAGCAAATTATGGAAGTTCAAATACAGGTTTCACAACAGCAGTACAGCTGAGATGTGGTAATACAGACCTGAGACAATGTGATGAAATAGAGGCAACGTATATACTTTTTCTCAGGGTTGCTATGGTCGCTGGTCATTGCCACTCTGCGGTTTTACTCTCAGTTGGCTAAGCCAGGGTGTAATAGCTAACAAAAAAGAAATATTTCAAATTAACTGGGTTTATTATGAGTAATAGTGATAAAGTACCCTACAGAATATCTTAATCAACGAAAAAACAATAATGGAAGCTTGGGACATCTTCAAATGTTGGTGAACCCAACTAGTAACTGGGGCAACCATCAAGACTGATCAAGATAAGGTTTAAATGCATCCTTTCTGAGGGAATCATAAATGTAAACATGTAACAGTATTCGGGATATTCTTAGTGAATTAAGACAGGGGCTTGTGAATACTCCTGTTTTATAAGGTGACACACTTTTGTCACAAGTCCATTGAACATGCATTTGATCCCTTCCTACAGTATGAGGCTGCAGTCACTAGTTGATTTCTAGTTGCCTGTTAACACCCTCAGTTCTGCAACAGTAGCACCACACACCTCACTGCTTCACCAAACAACACAGAATTGCCTAACAGCCAAATAAAGCCATGTTTCAGTTTCAGTTCTCACATGCTCGCCCATTTGCGCGCACTCCCCTTAACTCTATTGCCCCTTCTCTGTCCATCTTTGTGAAGTTAGTTAAATGAACATTTAGTTTAATGGAAGTTTCCATTTCTGCTCGGTGCAGCTGTGGACAAAAGATGTGACGGGCACAGACCCAGACCGGCTGACATGTCTTGCTGACCCATTCAGCTCATGTCACAGTGTCAGTCTAAATGAGGTATCTGGCATTTCCTGAGGTGATTGTTGATATCAATTGTCAATTGTAAAAAGGGACACAGGAGAGAGAGCGGAGATGGCTAATGTTGTTATGGCTGGCTAACCTTTAGCATATCATTCATCAGGTTTGCTCATGGTCCAAATTTACACTCTCATTTCTGTGTAGAGTCATAGGGATGGTGTGTATTACTGCACACAGCTGTAGCGGCCTAGTTTACTTCCTACATCCACTGACACACTCTGATGTCAGTGAGATAGACCATGATACCTTTCATTTTCATCTCTCCCCCGGGGGCATCACTACAGCTCTGTCTGCTGTCTGAGTGGAGCATTTCGGAGCCACAGTATATACATGAAGTGCACAGATATTATGCATTACATTACATGCTACGACATGTTACTGCAGTCAAAGCAGATTTGTATTAGCCAGAGTGCACTGCTGAGAAATGCAGTAGCATGGTCGCTGGCTAGCATGGAGATTGAGCCACTGTGAGTCAGATAACTGGTTGAACTGGGGCTCAGCTCACCCCTAACAGTGGAAATTGGGGCACAAGGCTGTGGTCCCCGCCCACCTTCAATTTATAGCTGCCAAAGTGTATTTTAATTGTATCATTTCAAGAAAACAAAACACTCATCACTGACAGACAAAATGCGGAGGCTCTCCAACACCTATCTGACATCAAACAACAAATGTCATTCACTTTCAATGGATGCCATCAGCAAGTATCATCCCCCACCCAATGAATCAGCAGCATAATGCCAGCCCCAGAGCAACAAGTTGAAGTAGACCAGAGTAGACAGTCACCTGCAGATATGGTCTGCTGTTTGGAGTGACCACCCATCATATGCTCAAATGTCAGAGGACTGCAGAAGAACTGCAAGTTATCTTAAGACACATTCACACATAAAAGCAACATGACTGCTGTGGTAACGCTGTAGGCGGCACTGGTGTTTTCCCCCTCTTGTCATTACTAGCAGCCTCCTATATTGTCAAAGCTGAACGCAATTAGTGCTTCCAAGAAATGGTGCAGTGCTAGAAATACATCGCTTGAGGTGTGAAACTGACATTTTCAACCATTTCTACATTTTTTTTAAAACCGTATACTAAATATCGGGACTGTCCAAACTTGAGTCATTTTCAAAAAAGTGACATGGTAACATTTTTATATGGAAAGGGGTACTGTACAAACTTGCTGGTTACGGTTTGTAAACACGCTAACCAGTGAAAATGAAAGTAAACGGCAGATTCACTCGTTTGGCATTTCGCCTTGCTATATTTGAATTTTTTGGCGCTGTGTCTCTTGGATTCCTACTGCCTACAGTCTGGCACCTGATCTGTACCTTTTCATAAAACAATGACCTCACCTGAGCACTGTGGGGGAAACACGCCCATAAACGGCCCGGACACAAAAATAAAAAAACACAGGCAAAGACAGAGTCTTCAACAAACTAATGGGTCATAAGTGGTGATTTAGAGGAATTACTTCTATACGAGTCTATACATTGTTTTACAGGAAATTCCTGCATGATCTATCTTTAATAATGCTGCCCTATTATCTCTTGTGATTGGTTAACTTAGTCCATGCAAACATTTACTGCATTAGACTGTCAACAAGGCTTACAAGCTGGACCTGGGAATCTTCCAGTGACACATTTGGACACTTTTTAAGCACTATGGTAGAAATGTCGAGTCACAAGTTCGAATGGTGCAGTGCAGCTTTAAATAGCTACATATAACACCTCCTGATGTATTTCAGTATATGGCGTAAATTTGTGAAATGGGTTAGAGACAGAAATGAAAGTGTGTAATACACACATAAGTTGGATGATTAACAAATATAAAACTGAAGTATGAACACCAAAGGGTACATGAAATGTGTTTGGGATATTTGGGCAGACAATAGGCCTGTATAATGTATATATACTTTGTTCTGTCTGTTTCGTTTGGTTCTGCATAATTTGGAGGGAGATGACAAAGACAATGAATGTTGTTTTGTTTAGTTATTTTTCTAGAATCCTATAAAAACATTAACTTGGTGTTTTTATGTTGGAAAATGACCAAAAATATATTAAACTAAAAAGCTTGGGTTTTTTTTTAGACCTCCAGTGGTTTACCTTCTCGCCTTGCTGCTCTGAAGTACAGATGGACTTCAAGACCCTGTAACATCACTGACGGGTGTGGTTAAAGGTTCATTCGAGCACACTTCTGACCACAACAACGACAAGAGGTCTAACAGGCGAAACAGGTGTGAAACTTTTATCCAGAGCCCAGAGCACGGTGTTAAGAGATGCTGAGTTGCCTACTACAACTTGGCATAGAGATCTACTGCATTATGATTCAAAGGTACTGCTGAAGCAAAACTCTGATGTTGTGGTTATGTGACCTACAATAAGCTAGACTTCTCACATAACCTGTATTCTGGATATGTCATGGATATTTGTGCTTGGAAATGTTTTGTAAGACTATAAGTATTGCTGACTACAGTACTTATTCTCCAACAACAGCAGCAATCCACTGAAGAATCACGAAGTAAATGTAATCTCCTACACAGACAGAGAGGAAGGACAACAGACAAAACATTTTTAGATAAGCTAAATCCCAGTTTACAATACCTCTAAAGCAAGAGCTGTTTTGTCATAAGCGCAGGGCACTCGTTTCTGGATCGCCTTAGCCATGACAGGACCGTTCTGCATGGACGGTAGAGGAGTGATAACTGCTCCAGGTGTGCCAGGGGGCAGCGGCGATGGCGTCTGGGGCTGGGCATAGGCGTGGACGAGGGCGTGGGAGGGCTCGGGGATCCCGTAGCTGTTGGAGTTGCGAGATCCATGGGAAGGCTGGCCAGGATGAGGCGAAGGTCGTACCAATTTCTCCACATAGGGCACGGGGATCATCCCAACACGTCCCTCTTTACTCTTGGCGCTCCACCACTGCTCCTCGGGTTTCTCCAGGATGATGAGGATTTCCCCCTTCTTGAAGGGAAGGTCCTCTGCGTCGCTGCCAGTGAAGTCGTATAGAGTCCTCACATACTCCTGGTTCTCCTCCAGGCCGCCCATGGGCTGGATGGCTGCACTCACTGAGCTTGAGTACCTTGAGAGATGGTGATAATGAGGCAAAGGAAGGAGACATATTGTGACTGCCATAAAAAGAAGGCCACTGACAAAAGCATAATATGAAAACTCAAAAATGGGGCAGGGACAGGTTTCTCTGAAGGATCACAGACATCTTTCGATGGTGTTCAGTAAAATATGATGTTAGGTGAAAGGACACATTTCACATTTGTAAAAATGCAGCAGAACACTGGCACATGAATGTCTTCTAATGTAGTGTATAGACGTAGTTGGCAAGAAGGTTCAAAGGTAAACTATGCATGTCAGCGGTTAATTGCTGTTGTTGGTAAACATGTTCACAAGCGAAAGTGAAAAGCCAATCCCAGATTCACCATTTATTTGGGCACCTTGCCTTTTGGAAGTCTGCTGCTTACAGCCTGGCACCTGATAACAACCTTTTCATAAAGCAGCGACCTCACCTGAGTGCTTTGGGGGTACACACCTATAAATGCCCAAACATTGCAAATATGGAGAAAATAAGACAAATTCATACAAATTCAAATACACTGCCGCACACTTCTACGCAGTCATTGAGTCTATACATTGTTTTGTTTTTTTAACGAAATTCCTGCGTAATATATCGTTATTAACGTTGCTCCATTATCCCTTGTGATTGGTTAACTTAAGCACTTTTTAGATAGGAATTGTGCAAATTTGCAGGAAAGCCCAATCTGTCTTTTTCAGCATTGGCAGCATTAAACAAAATCAGGGAGTGCCTACTTTTGTTTATACAGAATGCACCTTTTTCAGGGCAATGGGGGCGTGAGCAAGTAACAAAACGTGTAGCTCAGTGTGTGACGTAAACAGTGACGTGGGAGGGAAGCCGCGGCTCTTCGTTTGCGAGGGCAAGGAGGGCACGCAATTCCTTGTCTCCCCAGTTGCTCATCTTTACACTGTCTGTCAGGTTTGTGTTTCCCTCTTCCTACTAGCTGCTCGCTAATTCCTGCTATCAGCTGTTTCCTGTTTCTCCACCGCTAGTGGCTCGCACGTACGGCGTCATCAACAGCCCCTCCCATTGTGGAAAGTCGCTTCGGTCTGTTTAAACTAAAAGGGTTCCGCCAATATCTACCCTACAAGGCGGAAAATTGGGTGCCTCGGATCAACTCGCCATTCCGCCTCTGTGTGTATAAGCACTCGCAGCTGGCCGGCAAAACGGCCCAACATTCGCAGAAAATCTGGCAGTGTAAAAGGGGCTTTAGTCCACGCAAAAGCATACTGCTTGAGACTGTCAACAATGCTCACACGCTGGACCTGGGAGTCTTACAGCTTCTCCCGATGGAGATCCCAATCAGGATGTGATGATTTAAGGAGCAAAAAAACATCTGTGGCAGCTGTCATTACTAAAATGAAATGTTTCTACACTACAAAATTCTACAGGGCCCTTAAAATGACGGTATCAAAAGGAAAATCCTGCGTAGTATACCTTCAAATGAAACATCCATATGAAAACCCAATGTATTGGACCAAGAGATGAAACCATGCCACATTTATAATGACATAAAAACACTGTCATCAGTGCCGAGTCCAGTCACAGCTACGGTCGTGTGTATGCAAACACTGCTAATTGAATACATAAACATGCAAACCACAAACTTCACCAGCGTCTTGGCTGGTGATTGTTTATGTTTCCGACCTCTGTGTTGGACACCACACAGCTTTGCTTAAAACAGTTAACTGGATGTGTGGTGGTGCTGGTGGTGGAAATGTTCCCACCTGATTCAAATTTGGCAAAGTAGTGCATCATAGCATATCAGGAGGGTACTGAGGCCTGACTGAAAGTGGGTTGATAAAAATACACAACCTACTTAACCTAGATTGTGCAGTCTTACGTGGTGATGTGTATGATGGTGTGTGAAGGCATGACTGTCCTACCTGGGGGCTGGCTCTATCAGCGTGGTGGTATCCAGGTAGTGGATTTTGTAGAACTCCAGGAGAGCAGGGAGGTGGTCAAACTCTTGGTCGCCTATCTTGAACCTCTTGCTGGGCAAAGAGTTGATGATATAGTGAGACACTTTGGAGTTCTCCGACACTGACAGCACGTAGTCGCCGGGGCAGGTCGACGAGTCTCGCACCAGAAACATGCCATGTCTCTGTCCTTGTAACCTATTCTGTGCCTCTTGTCGTGACACGGGTCCAAAATACCAGGCGGACCGGTCAGATGAATCAAACCGAGCAGTTGACATGTCTGTTTGCAACAATAAGTTAATATCAGTCTACAAAAAGATTACAAAACAAGCCTAGGCAATAAGTTAAAACGTGTATGCGTGGTTGGGATTGGCCAATCACAGCAAATTGGAGGATTTAGGAGATGCAGGGCAGGGCATACGTCGCCCCGGTGAGGTTTTTCGAGTGGTTTCTGCACAAACGCTGCAGGCTCCGGAGACCTCTGATTAAAAAGAAGAAGAAGAAGAATGAGAAACAAAAACAACCTGACGTTTTCAGAGACAGGCTGCGACTGGCTTGATCCAACTTTGGAACATAATGTGGTTCCTGTGTTGAGCAGTCAATGGCTGAGTGATTGTTTGAGCGGCCAAGAGGGAGAGACACACTAAAAAAACTTACGACAACGGAGGGCGAAGCAACAAATGATCAATGAAGCTTCCCTTTTTTGTTCCGCCTTCCGAGAACACACCAGGCTTCTCTTCTAATAATTTATCTCCTCCAGTCAGTGTCAGTTACGAGAGCGGAAAAGGTGGCCTCAGTTTTTCATCTGATAAATCCTCATGTCGGCTCGAAAAACGTCGCCAGTCGGAAACGAAATGGTTTCCTAGTATCTTCGTGGTGTCACGGTAAGGCACGCGTCATGGAAATGCGATTTTGAATCCCCTTTCTCGAGTCGGAGCAGACTTTTGAGGCAGCACGGCAAAAAAAATGGCGGCCCGCAACACGTCTTCACACAAAAAATTATTTCACAGCAACGGCTCGTCTCCTGCGCGTGCATCTCAGGTGCCAGGACGCTCTTCCGGAGCTCACGCGTGCATTCCTCACCGCTCGCGAGGGATTCCCGGCGTAACGATTCTATTATTTTCTACTTTCCCTTATTTCTGCTCGTCCCCCCCCTCACCCGGGCCACCACAAGTGCGAGTACGAGACCGAAAAATGGCGACGGGAGGGCAGGTCCCGCTTTCTATCTGCACGTCACTGACGCCTGGAGGGGGAGGTGGGAGGAGGAAAGGGGGTGGGCGGGTGACGAGGACACGCACGGCCCCCCCACCCCCAGAGCAAAGTGTCAATCATGTTTCCATGACACGGAACATTTTGTATGACAAACGATAAAGCGGTGATGTCATAATCACAGGGGCAAATATAAAGAGGGATCCAGTGCACACTAAACTGGGTCATCTTAACACACACACACACACACACACGACCTGAAGTCAGAAACATCAATGTGATTTTAGCTTAAAAGGTTAAAAAGGCTAAAAGTTTAAAGCCTAATTTAGTCTTTAACTTAGTCGTTTTCTAACATTTTCCCCACTCTCTTTCTTTTCTGTTTCAGGTTACTTTTCTTGTCACGCTTTACTATTTTCAAGCAGTTTCCACGACATCTCTTGCCAAGTTGCTCATTGCTTTTTCAGCAAGTTTTCGAAAGAAACCAAACCAATTTTCTCAGGTTTCAAAGGTTTAAGATGCATCATACATGAAAAACATAAAATATCATATAAGATCAAGTATGACAAATATAAGATGATATAACAAAATGAGATGGTATTATTATCATTATTCTTAAAAAAGGGGAGATAATGACGATACAAATGTTAATTCCGAAAACAAGAGTTTGTAAACAATGTTTTAATAAACACAGATCAGCCAAAACATTAAAACCACTGACAGGTGAAGTGAGTAACTTTGATTACCTTTGGTTCTGGCATTCATGCAAATACCACCTGACATGTTCCACCCAGACCAAGTACCCCCTCCCCTCTCATGGCAACAGTACTCCCCAATGGTAGTGGCCCCCCAGCAGGATAATGCACCATGCCACACTGCAAACTTCGCTCAGGAATGGCCCAAGGAATGTGACAAAGACCTCAAAGTGTCAACCATCTGTGGCACGTGCCATTAACCCACCTCACGACCCACTGGACTCAATGGATGTGCCGCCAACGCACTGGTGCCAGACACCACAGCACACTCCCAGAGACCCTGTGTCCATGCCTCGACAGGTCAGAGCCAAGTCCGATCCAAGGACGCCCCACCTTGGATCAGGGGTACATCTGGGGTACTGGCACATCACAAGAATCATTGAGCAGATTGGGACCTCGGAAATTTAGAAGCCAGGTCGAGACCTTGAGCTTTTTGTCACACTCCACAGGCCACTTCTAAACACTTTTTGCAGTGTGGCATGATGCTTCTTTCTGCTTGGGAGCCACCGTTGCAGGCATGATGAATGTGACCTATAACGCAACAGTGTCGGGCTCTAGTGTGGCCCTTCTTCTCGAAGGGTAAGAAGCTCCTGGATGTCATTGTTTTCCCAATTTTAGGACATTTTCAGCTGCTCCTCTTCTTCTTTGAGTTAGCTGCTAACTGCTAACAGCTACATTTTAAATCTAATGACACGTCGTCAAATGTCACACACGTGCAGCCCATTTTTAGTTTGCTTTTAAAAGAGAACACTGTTGTAGCAGACCAAAGTTCAAGTGGAAGAGAATTCCAGAGAGTAGGCCCATAATGACTGAAAGCACCATGAACTGACTGAGAATTGATTTTAGGTACAATGAGTAGACATATATTTAATGATCTAAGGTATCTCTGGTGTGTATTCAGTGAGCATTACGCAATATAGCAAAGATGAGACCTCTACAGAGCCAGCAAGGCGCAGAGAAGCTTTTGTTTCCAGTACACAAGTATGACACTGAATGTATTAACCTGTGTTGACCTTAAACTAATGACTAAGGAGAAATCTGCATCCCCTGACTGGACCGGTTGGGAACCACTGTGTTAGAACATGTGCATATGTCCCTCTTAATAAAAACATGACAGTCACTGAGGGTTTTTATTTTGACAAACACAAGTACATTCTCACCATAAAGTGTCACAGAGATGACACAAAATGGTGCACAAAATTCACCACAAGGTGGAAAATTCAGTGACTGACACTCAAAATTCCCTGGGGGAGGGCATCCAAATCACCTGTTCCAGTGTTGAAAGGAAACTTACGCCTGTCAGAATAAATGATGGCCGAAGAACTAAAAGTACCACAATTAAACAGTACTATGAGCAAAGGTCCTGCATTTTAAAGCTTTCAGTAAAAACACAGTATTATCAGCAAAAAAATAAATAAATAAAACAAAAGTAAAAATAGACAAAACTATGCAGACATATGGCTCATGGGAGTGTTATATTAGTGGACTGTTAAAGGGAGATATCCCCCCAAAAATAAAAAGTACATATTTTGACTCCTACCTGTTGTGGTATTTATCAGTCTAGATTGTTTGGGTGTGAGTTGCAGAGTTACTACCAAACTACATTCACTAACCATATCACCGCGCAGAAGGAAGCGTGCATCTACTCATGGACACGAGGCACATGCTCAGGTGAGCGAGCACCACTGAGCTATCTAACCGTACAGCTCCGCCGAAGGAGACGCGATCAGTGTTTACATCTCACGCTGTCTCTAGCATGAGCCTCTTATGCATGAGTAGATGCACACTTCCTTCTGTGAGATGATACGGTTGGCGGGTGTGGTTCTATGGAAATAAAATAGTTCCTACATGAAACTGCTCAAAGCAATGTCTGTAGATTATCTCAACTCACTGGATTTTGATTTCTGTGAAGAGACATTGCTGTTTAGTTTTTCAACTTAACAGCAATATATATATATTAACGAGTACTGTTGAGTTCTATTATATTCAAGAGAATGCAGACATCCCTATGGTCGATATCTCCAACACTCGCCAACTTGCATCAAAATAATCAAGATTGATAAATAGCAGGTAAGAGATAATCATATATATTCCATGAACAATCTTGATCTGCAACATAAGTAGCGACTGCAGTGGATTTAAAGTACAATATTTGCATTTATAATGAAGCGCAGTAGGTGTATAAAGTAACAAAATGGACACATGTATCAGTATGCCAAAACTCTTTTTATGTACAAATAAATTTACTTTTACTTTCTCATCATCATATAACTAGATATCTCATAATAAAGACCAAATGAGGTGTCATGCAGCCAAGATCTCTAAGGCTACCTGTCCTCAAGAGTGTTTGCTGGGCAGAATAAACAGTTTAATCTCACTATTATTACTGTATGATGATGAATGAGTGACTGCAGATTTAATTCTTCTAAATGATGACAGTTTCACACCAAATCACATCTGACAACTCAGTCATCTCAGGCAGGTTTCCTGAGGACACAGGCTGTACTGTTAAACATGCTCAAATCTGAATCTGCTGTATTTATAATGTATTTATTTGTAGCCTATTATATTGTAAGTCTGTAGCTCAGCATGGCTTCACAATGCTCGAGGTGCTCGTGTGTTTAAGGTACAGTATATTTGCTCAGTCAACAGCTTTTTCACGCCACCAGTAAAAAGTTTTTTACATTTCCCTTTTTTAATTTCCTGTTGTTCTCCAACTTCCCCTCCGTGCAATCTCATAATAAGTATTATCTGGCACAGGACTGTGACACATCGATTCGAAGCTCCCCAACCTACCCAGCCCACAACACAATATGCTGAAAGGGAGAGAATGAATTTGAATGCAGGGGGCAATGCCTCAAAAGGAGGCCTTAATAAAGAGCGATACACACCAACGGAAAGTGTTAGAAAACACTGACCGAGCGCGACAAGCCGACCAATGTGGCGGGGACGACTTCTGCTCATTGATGAAAGTAAAATATATAAAGATGTGGATCTGTTCCTCTGGTTATTGAGGTTTCAGTGACCATGCCTCATGAGGCTGCAGCTGGCACGGAGCAGCTCTCATCACTGCGGCGCTGTCTGAATGTTAATAGATTCGCACCCACTGGGTCTTAATAGCTAATGCCTGCCAATTCCCACATTTCCACAAAGACGCAGTGATGCAACAAATTGGAAAGACAAAAACAAACAGGGCTTCTTACTCCTCCGAAATATACCTAAAAATGCAGATATGTACGGACACATATTATTCAAGTGTGTGCATTTTTGGAAACACTTTTAATTCAACCATAATATTGGTGTGAACACTTGTTTTAGATATATATTCTGATTTTGTGATCGCAAGGTCATGACAGCCATTCATTCAGAGGTGATACATGTAAGGAACTGTATTTTTGTCACTATCCCAAACACACACATCCATGCAAAACATGAAATAAGATGTAGACAACATTTCTGTGAGATTTTGAAATCGAGGCTGAGGTAAGTTAAGACATACTTGCCTCTAACCTGCTGTCCAACATGTATAGACTTCGACTGAATGGCTGCTGACAGAAGTTTCTTCAGAAATAGCACCATCTAGTGGATGCACAAAGACACATGTCTGTCTTTTGTTAAAACATATCAGGAAAGTTTTATCCTCTTTTTCATTTTAGACTGTTCAGACTGTTGCAGGGAGACAAACTCTTGCAAAAACTGACAGACACTCAGCTGTCAAGCACAACTGTAGCCTTGAGTGCACCATGACAATTCCTGCCAAGGGACACACTGGCATCTTGCTCACTCCTCTAATGTTACAGAAATGTCTAGGAGCAAATCAGTGACCCTCAGGCACAGGGTTGCTTTTCTAACCATTACCCCCTGGCTATTACTACTGTATTAAGAATGTGCCTTATGGGCGGGAATTGCAATGAAGAATTTACATGCATGCAAATTTTCTTGGTTTCAAAACTAGACGTTAACGGTAAAGAATTTGTTGTACATTATGCTTTATGAATGCAGCTACTCAAACATGACAATACTGGCAAAGACCAGTATGTTGTGCTTTCCCTAGATGTAACTTGTATATTTCAGAGGGGAAATTAACAGGCAAAGTAACATTTTGTGTCCCATTAAGAGCATTAAAAAGCACCTTCACTGAAGAACACCAATAAAAATGTAGGCAAAACTACACAGTAAAGCTCAGGCTGCACCTTGTGGAGGCCTAATCATGTGTATTTGTCAAATATGTGAAGGTTACAGCTCTGAACTGAGTTGCTGAGTGGTCATTTTCAGCCTGCTGGGTCAGCCATCCCCTTGTTGTTGAGATTGATGGTAAAGTCAGAGTTACTGTGTGAGATGTTGCTGACAGAGTGTAGATGTGATTCCAGACTACGGAGGGCATAGATGAATATAGGAGAGCTGGCATCGCGAGTCGCAGTTTGAGATATGATTTACGAGAAGTGAATTTAATGACTTCCAGCTCAGTCGTTAGCGGCCGTGACAATGTCGCAAGGGCTGGTATTGTTTTCACCTTGTGAGTCTGGGAGAGTGTGTCATTGTGAAGCTGTTTGGAGTTCTATGCCAGTTGTCTGTGGACACAATTTTGTCAGTGTGATGAAGACGGCGCCATGACACTTTACAGGTATGTAGTTGAGATCAACATGAGGGATTTAGTTTGAAAATGGGTGTGGCCTGACACGGGGGCTGGAAAAAGGGTGGTAGGAAGAGACCATTAACCCCTGCCCTGTATCTACTTTAAGCCACAAATCACTGTATCACAGCTGGAGTGATCTCTAGCTGTATTTGCCTCTGGTAAATGAGCGTGAGTATTATGACGTATGCCAAGATTTACACATCAGATCGCTGTATAAACATCCAATAATGAGTTTCTTCTTTAGAGTTGGTTTTAGAGAATGCTAAGTCAGGTTCGTGCCAGGAATTGTCTGCCCCGCCTGTCTGCATGCAGTTCTTAACCTGCCCTACTATGTTGCACAACTACAAGCTAGGTTTTGATGCGTGTTGTGAAATTTGGCAGGGTGATTTTGGATTGGTTGACATTCACACAGCTGTGGGTATGTTTACACGACTGCCAAAACTGATCATATTCTGTGAAAAGAACAGGAGGAGGTATCAGTCTGGGAGGAAAAACAGGATAGCGCTATTTTGTGTTCAGAGGATTTAATAGTTTTGTGTTGTGCTCAGTTGTTCTGTAGGTGCACGGCTGGTGACACACTGACCAGTTACTCTGTACAGTGTCAATACAAACCAATACAAAAAGTGCCTGAGAAATACGGCTGGTAGTTTCTTCTGTCATCAATTGCATGTGCATTTAGAGGCTTAACTTTGGTTGTTTGCACTGATACGTTTTCAATACTTATCTGTTTTATAAGTGACAGGTAATTAGTTACATATAATTATATGAAATACAACAATTGCGCCATCATTTTGGCAGAATTACAACAAATGTGCAGTGAAAACTAAACTGAAACTAAACAAGAATCTTACTCAGTTTGGTGAAAACAACACTTAAAATGCCCTAAAATGCATTGTTTGGTAAAAAATAAATACATTTACCGTCCCCAGTACAAAGTTAGATTTTAGACATTCTTTACTTTTGATTTTGTGCGCAAAATTAAAACCTTTTAAGTCTGCAGACCTTTTCTTAATCTTTTAATTTTATCTGTACTCCATGAGCACAGTTCTGAAGCCATCACCTCAAATCATCGGATATACATACTTCACATGTATATCCATAACCGTGCGCTCAGTTTTTGACATGACAAGCCCCAGTCCTGAGATGGATGTAGCTGCCGCTGTGGTGGTTTTGAATGTGTCACTGCACCGTCCTTTTGAAGCGGTCTCTCTGCACAGCGCGGGTCCTCCTCTGTCTCTCTGCAATGGTGGAGCTGAGGCTCTGTTTGAGGGCCGGAAGGACGACTCCAGACTGAGAGGGTCCAGACCTGGGAAAGGAAATATGTAGATTTCACTGAGAGGGGGCTGTGGCATCCTGAGGAGCCTCTGTATTGGTTACAAAAGGCAGTACATGCAGTATTAAGAGGGTCTGAGCGACGTACGTTTTTTCTGGAAATGTCTGAAGACCAAGTTTTGGAAATTTCTTTTCCTCTGTAGATTTGCTAGGAAATACAAAAAAGAAAACCTTTATCATTACTGTGCTATTTTTTTAAGAAATACTACTATATATTTGTGAGGATAAAAATAATAATATTCTCTGTCACTTTACCGGGTCCCATCGACGAGGTAGGCCTTGGTCAGGATGTAGTTTTCTGGTGTGATTTTCTTACTCAGAACAATATCTCTCAGCAATGCCTTCACTCGTATAATCTAAAAGACAGAGAGATGTCATAAAGTCATGTAATATTTCCACAAAACACTGAAGAGCAAATGTATTCCAGCTAATATTGTCTGATGATGGGCACTTACTTCCTGAGACTGTAAGCTGTTAGCATTGTAGAGCTGCCGGATGATGACCTCACACTCCTGTAGTGTGGGAGCGCGTGGTGGATGGGAGGGATTGCTGTGAATCCGTAGAGGCTGTAATGAGGTGATGAGGCCCCCCTTCATCTCTGGGTCACGGTCCTGCCTGGCAGATCCCAGAATTTCACTGGCCTGTCCAAAGCTGATCAGTGACATATGAATTAAAAGCAATTTCTCCTTAGCCGAGGACTTACACAGTGCACAGAATCCCTTAAAAGGTTTCCTTTGTTCAGGAAAAACTACATTACTGTGTTTAAGAGATTTTACAGCGATACAAGTTTCCATGGAGATTGTTTGTTTGCTTGGTCTCATGCTAGTGATGCCTGTTTTCATCTTACAGAGTTGGCTTATAGTTAGATAGTGAAAAACTGGAAGACAAAAAAAAGACAAGAAAACCATATAGGTCAGAGGAGGACAAGATTATACTTCTGGAGGAATATAATCATAGCAAGCACAAACTACAAACTAAATTTGATCCTCAAATACCAGTAAACAGAAAACGACTGTAGAAGATTCAGTCATATCTAAAGCAAAAAATCATCACCATAAACTCGGTCATGTTGCAGTTAAGATAGAGTCAGAGGTACTTTAAGTTTTGTTTTGTTTTTTTCTTGCTTTGGTTGCTAAGGATTTTTGTGCAGCGGTCTAGGGATTCCTTAAGCATAAGACCACAACATGGAGAAAACCATAAATACTTAAGTGAGCATTTTTGAAGAAACCTTAACTAGGACTTTAAGGAAAGGTGTGGCTTTAAGGGAAATGTCAGTGTTTTTCAGCCTGGACCTTATTTTCTCTTATTTTTGTATCTACGTGACTAAAGGAGAGAACAAAATTTTGAAATTGGTCCAGTATTGAGAGACACCACTGAAGCTGCACTGATGGAACAGGCTGCAGTGTAATCCCTACATTATCCAAGGGTAACACTGTAACTGTTGTGTTGGAGTATAGAAAGACTAGCTTAATATCATCTAAAAGATTTTCAGGGTCACAGCTGAATATTTATTTAGCCGATTTCGACAATGTGGAAAAGTCTGCAAGATTTCAGAATGAGTTTTTCCCTTGAGCAAGATGTGGTTACACACTCTAACAAACAGACCACATCAAGTGAAAGGTAAAGAAAAAGGTTTCATTTCTCTGTAGGGTCTTTTCCATAATGCTGTCAGACACTTAAAATAACAACCTGAGCCAGTCAGTGGTAAAAACAAGCACTTTTAGTGGACGTACATTAAACTACGCACCTCAAAAATACTGTATGACCAAATTGTTCCTTTAAGCCAAACAAGGAAATGACAAACAAATGTAATGTGGATACATCAGCATCTCTCTGTGTGGCTGTTTCACAAGGTGGCTGCAGGCTAACTACACACACAGTAAAATCAGTTGGGCCTTTGCATAAGCTCACACTAAAACCCCTTGATAAGAATTTTTCAAGGAAGTAAAACTCTGTGAGCTGGAAAAGCCTGATTGACCATTCAAATAATAATGTGCACATAACTGGACCGACAAAATATGAAACACATTATGGCCACTTTAGATCTGACATTTAAAAGTCAAATGTGTCCGCCACTGAGTCAACAGCACTTTGTGAACCTGTTTTCTCCTTCTTCACACTGTAGCTGTGGTGTACCACTGCATGTGGTAATTAATGCGTTGTGTCTGTGCGTTCACATCTTGTTAGTGTGATTAATGTTCCCATTGATGTCACTTTACGTGTGCATATCACATACTTTATGTGCTACAGCGCATTAATCAGAATCATAATTCTGGCTGCGTTACGTTAACAATGCAGCTAAGTGTTTTGTCATCATATCCATGTTACTAATGATTTTGCCTCCCAAGTGCTGAACAAGAACCAGATGGAAATTCACCTCAGTGCTTGGTCCTGCGAGGGCCGTGTGTCCTGCAGTGGCTCCTCCAGGTAGAGTCCTGTACGGGCTTCACTTCCCTGAGTGGGTGGTCTAACGCCTCGTCGACTGTGTGTCATTCCTGGAAGAAAGAAGACCCAAGGCAAAGATAGTAAGAAATTGTTAAGTGCTGACTGTGTCCCTCAAGTTATTTGGCATTCGAGTTTCACCTAATTGGCTCTAGCATGAGATACTAACAACGAGAACAGGGGTAGGCGACCTGCGGCTCTGAAGCCATATGCAGCTCTTTAGCCGCTCTGCAGTGGCTATCTGCGGCTCAAAATGTGTACCACGTGTCTACGACCTGGCTCCTTTTTGTCCAAATTTTGCCAAACCTCAACAGCTGTGGCTAGTCTTGAGCCTCACTTGCTAAGCTTGCAATGGATTCCAAATCCATAAAAGTAAAAGAGGAAAATACAGAATTTAATAGAGAGTGGACAAATTCCTTTGCTTTCACTGCCAATTTTGTACCAAATAATCACTGCAGAGGGGCCAACTTGTGGTGAAACGTATTTTTGAATGCTAATTTAGACTTAATATGCAGTGTTATCATAAAGCTCAAATATATTTTGCGGCTCCAGCCAGTTTTATTTTATTGTTTGGGTCACAAGTGGCTTTTTTGATAGTTAAAGTTGCTGACCCCTGAAGAAGAACATAGCCTTTCCATTGTGGGGATGCCTTCTACACTAACATTTATCAGCTGTCAGAGATTTTGCAATGTTGTTTGTACATATGTATTAATATCACAACATGAAATGACATGCCATGACTGCTACTTAAACTTTACCTGCAGGTCACAACAAACCAACACTACATCACATCTTACCTTTTCTGCTCGACTTGGGAGGCTCCATTATCAGCTTATACTGCAACTCTGCAACATTAAGAGAATTTCAGTGTAGGGAGGCACATGAGAGGCACAGTCTTGTAACACAGCCCCACATGTTTCCATGGGGGCCCTGGCTGCTGTGACAGACGAGTGGGGAGTCTCCTGGTGGCTGGTGAGATGCAGTTATATGGAACAGCATGTGACCTGTTCAGTAAAGTGACACTGGATCTGTGTCCACCTCCCACTGAGAGCCCATCAAACTCCCGGCGTTGCTATGCGACCACGGTACCTAGATTGAATGTCTCTCTTTTCAGCACACCTTTATCAGGAGGCAGCAAGGTCTCTGTCATTTACTTAAATGTGTTACACACAGGATGTGGAGAGAGACAACAACAGGTTAATGAGTTCATCTCTTGTAAATGCAAAACAGTGATATGGATTCTTTTGGGTCGCTATAACACTGCAATTTCTTTTGGGGGATAATATCCCCAATATATCTATATATATTGATGAAACACAGTATTGATCACTGAGCATTTTTGGCTTGTTTTGCTCCTTAACTTTAAAATCCCTCCTGCAAAGTGAGAGTCCAAATCAGAGCACATATTGTGGTCTTATTTTGCATACAGTGAGTTAATTTTAAAATCTGCTTGTCTTTCATTGCTCCCCTTTATTTCCTTCAGTATAGCACTTTTTAACTAGCTACAGTTATGAACTTGCTTCCCTCTTACAGTTCACTTTTTACTCTTTAAATATCAGCATGGTATAACATCATTTTGTGTGGCTAACCCTGACAAGCAGCACAAACTATTCTACTGGTTTCAGCAAATATGAAGCATTTTAATCATCCCAAATTAGTAACTTAGTGTCATTTGTCCATCTCATAGTGGTTTCTTTACCTTTATTCTCCCGTCTGAGATACTCTATCTCTGCATGGAGCTTCTCCAGAGTCTCCCTGTGTTGTTCTTGGAGGAACTGGATGTTTCTGTGCAGTGAAGCGATGCGGGGGTCCATGTCGCTGTGACAGGACACCTCTGCTGCGGCTCTCCACACGCCTCCTCTCTCCGCTGGCGGCGGCGGGGCGACAGGCAGCGGCTGCCGTTGGTTGGTCGGTAAACGCCGGGGAGAGCAGGACTTCCCGAGGCGTCCAACTCGGGTCCATTGTGGCAAATGCCGCACCGGCGGCAGGTTGTTACTGGACATTACTGTGGATCGTTAAGCTAACGAACCATTGTAGCTTCGTTTGCTAGCAAGGCGGCGACTACGTGTTTCCGCACGAACTGAACGAACTGTTGACTCCTGAACAAGTTAGCGCTGTTAGCTTGCTGTGTTTTCTCGTACCATTATACTCCAGTGAGGACAAGCCGACTTACAGTCAGTTAACACGACACCAGACTAACTCGTTTCTAAAGTCTGTTGCTTGTAAACAGCTCAAGTCCTCTAAATTAACTCGACTCTCATTTGACATGCGCGACACTCACACACAACGTTGCCGTGACAACCAGCTCATGGTCGGGGAGATTTCGCCCTGAGTGCTAGCTGTCAGGTTCACTACATGATTTGACACCTTTAGTACTTAAAATAAAAATCAAATAAATTATTAACTGGATAACAGATTAAGTCACCCATCAGTATATTAAATTGTTAGGATTGGCTCCACATGTACCTGCTGCAACATTTAAGTGACAGACATGTTTATGCATCAATAATTATAATCTAATACTGTAATAATAAAACATTTACACTGTAAATTGATGCAGAAAAGGCAAAATTAGTGCATAAAAAATCACCAGACTGAGGACCCTTAAACCCCCCGTTTCATATGTGCCCCTCCAAATGTTAAAACAAAACCTACACCCTTAATGAGCACTTTCACTTTTGGCACTTAAGCACATTATGACACTAATACTTTTGTACTTTTACTTGTAACAGAGTATTTCCACAATGTAGTATTACACTTTTACTTAAGTTAAATATCTGAATCGTTCTTGCAACACTGGTTGTTAAATATATTTGATTCTTGGTACTTCAACAAGGAAGTGAAATTGATGAAAAACAGTGGTGTCATGGAATTTGAGGAAACGAACAGTATGTGAAATGACGAGCTGTAATGTTGAGAACATGTGACTTGTAATGAGTTGTCTAAACTGTGCCAAGATGCTTTAAATAGACTTGATGTTAAGTCCCAGAGTTTAATTGGTCTTTGCAGCAGGTTTAATAGGTCAGTGCAGGACAGTCGCTGCGTCTGCCTCACCAGCCTTCATTGTACTAACGAGGAAAAAAATTCAGTTCAGCTTCAGCCTCCATAACTGAGGTGTCACGACAGCAGAGGAAACTGGCTTCATCTTAAGACAAGTTACCTTTCCCTTCACTTTATTCATGTTGCAACTCTCAAACAGTAAAGGTTACATCACACACAGGGACACTGAGATAGTGTGTCTGTCATAGATATGACAACATTAAAATGCTTTTTGCAACAGTAAAGAGACAATATGGAAGATCAGCAGAAGGCCTATTCTTTGGAAATGTATAGGTGGTATGGTACTGTTCTCTCTCCATGCCTGCAGCGTCATATATATGTACAATAACAACAATAACTTAATTTACAATATTTACAGGTAATACAGAATCTGTAAAGTGAAAACACACAAAATGAAAACATTCAGGTATGTTCGTAGCAAACATACAAAAATAAAAATCCAAATCAAAGACAGATCTATCATGGGAGTGCAAACATTACACTTCATCTTAAGTTTACGTGATACTTTGATCAGTAGCCCTGGAGCTGGTCAGGGGGGGTCAGTGTTTTGCTCAAGGACACTTCAGCAGAGTGGACACATGCCTGTCATAGGGCAACGTCTCCGCACTTCCTACACCAATCACTTCACTCTTTAATCATTTCAACTGCTTCACAAATTAACTCCTACCCCAGATCATCATAATTAGGATGGCCAATGGCAATGATTGTAGGGAACAATAAAAAGTGACACATGCATCTAAGATGTCATCCCTGTCTGCTACCTGTATCTTTCAAGACATCGTTACAAAGTGACTGAACACGACAGAGACAGAGAGGCTGTGGATGAGTTGATATTAGGAATGTTCACTCAATCAAACAATATACACACGCAGAGAAACTTTACGAATCTGACAAAAGGCCATAAAGCAAATACACGTAATGTATATTTAGAGAAATCTTCACTGTGAAAACCTTTGCTCTCTTCTGTCCTGCTAACAATGCTACTATACTGGCTTCACAAAATGTCAGCCCTAGCCACACATCAACACCTTAATCTAAAATATGCACTTAGTCGCCATCTTAATTAACTTAAAAAAAGCAGAGGAAGATAAACCTCAGGCAAAGAAAGTTGTACTTGGTTGCACCTTTCCTCATCCACGCAGTTAAGCAAAATCAAACCATACACATCTTGTTACAGAGCGATGTCGCTAATTCTGTATGGAACACACCCCATAGTCCATTAATACATCAAACAGCATTCATACATGCATGCATGCACACCAGAGCTGACCCTTCCCGTTGGCCCACAATTCAAGGGGGGCTGTAAAGGTATCCTGTCAGGGTGCGTGTCCAAGGTCAACATCAACAATACACAAATATTTCAGGTAAAATCAACAGGTCACTTTTCAAATCTCAGAAACTGAACACAACACAACCAAATCTTTTTTGTCAGCGTAAAGCAATTTTTCCATTTTCTTCTTAAAGAAATCTTCCTAAGGTTTCGTAGCTTATACCATCTCTTCGTCAGCATTCTCACGTCTAACACACAAACCTTTTGACAGCAACTATAACACAACTAAAACTGCAATAAAAGTATGGAATAGAAATCTCTAAAGAAGGTTATCTACAAAAACTGAATGGTTCAATACAGTACTTCAACAGTGCAAAAACATTCAGACGCTAACCCTGGGACGAACCTAAATTTTAGTAACATTTGGCTAATATTAACGCTGCTTCTCTCCTGACAGACCTACATTCAAATGTGATTATACTCCAAAAATGGTTGATTGATAACATGGAATCAGACAGAATATGGAATTGTGGGGGGAAAAATCACCAGCAACAGCAGCACCGAAGCTTCTGTGTACCTGAAGAATACATCCCAGGTTATTGCAGCATCTTTAACATGATTATATCAGGGATGCTAACAGAGCAGTCGTAGTCTCTGGTGGATTAAAAGCTATGTTTTGCATGTAGCAGAAGGGCAGCGAGTGTTTTCTGGACCCATTTTCTCCACCTTGTCTTAATACCTACCACCATTTCAAAAAAAATCCCAATTACATCACTGGTAAAGTGACGGAAAATGGTCTTAAACATGAAGAATCAGTAAAGTATGAAACCCAGGGATCTTTTTTTCCAAACCAGCATAGTTGTCTACCATGAGTCTAAAATATAAGCTAACACAAAAACAACTACACTCTGTTCGGCAACAGTTTTGTGATAGTGCTTGCATGCGCTTCCAGCCACCAACTGTATGTAGCATTACTATTTATACTTCCCCTCAGCAAGCAAGTAACAATTAGATAAATACCAGAACGAAATAACCCCAGGAAAGCAAACAAGCCGTAGAAGACAAACATACATTTGATGAGAATGATACTTGGCCGTTCCTGCTCTTCATCAGCACACGTCCTGACTGTATGTAGGTGTACAGCAGGTACTGTACTTTCCCTCCAGCGACTCATCTCAGTAAAGGATTTTGTCTATAAAGTTGCCTATTGCGACTTGGTAGCGCGGATATTTGTCCATCTTGTAACGCTATCTGTTATAGATAAGTATCTTATGTGGGTATGTGACTACTTGGCAATAATTGCTCTTGCAGGTGTTACACCTAGTGAGTGGAATCTTCCATTTCCAGCACCAGGAGCAAAGTCCTCTCACACAGATGTGAGCACAGACATTCCTTCACTGCACAAGTGCTTCATGTCCAACACTGGTACGAGTTTAGTGTTGGGGAAGTCACTGCCTCTGTCCAGAACTTGAAGCCATTCAGAGAGCACGCCCTGGAGGTTCAGTGAAAACTGAAGCCTTGTGGTTTTCTTGTGAAAACTGACGCATCGCTAGGTGAAAACCATGAGATGTAGGTGGAGATTTGGTTTGCTGAGAATGTGCAGGGTGCAAATGACTGACATCATATCCACACGTCAAGACGCAGCGTGGGACTCTCAGACACAGAGTCCTGACTGCAAAGCTGTGAGGCGGCGTTCGATGCACTCCTTACCTGCAGACACAAACAAAAAAGACAGTGGGTCACAGGCCACATCCACGTTGATATGTTTTCATTTCAAACAGGGCTGCAACTAACGATTATTTACATTGTTGACTGATCTGTCGATTATTTCTCTAATCATTTTATCAAAAAATGTGTTAAAATGTTGAAAAATGTCTGTCTCTCCCAAACCCCAAAAATAATGTCATCTAATGTCTTGTTGCGTACTCACACCAAAGGGCTTTAGTTCACCATCATGGGAGAGTGTGTAAAGCTGCCAATATTTGAACGTGAGAAGCTGCAATAAGAGTATTTTGGGGTACTTTTATATGAAAAATGATTCAACCGACAACAATGTGGAACTATGACTGAAAGTAGAGCTACAATAATTGACAGGTTTATCGACTAATAATTGAGTATTTTCTTAACATAAAAAAGTCAAAATTTTCTGATTCCAGCTTATTAAATGCAAAGATTTTCTGTTTTCTTTACCCCTCTTTAATAGTAAACAGAATATCTTTGAGATGTGGACAAAACAAGATATTTGAGGACGTCACACTGATTGACAACTACTTGTTTAATCGAGATTATAATCTAAAGATTAATTGCGAATGAAAATATCATGAGTATAAGGCAGTGAAAAACAGACTGGGAGTCACTACAAAGCAAAGACGAAGACACATCAGAGCAGTGCCAGCCAAGAAGCCACGGCAATGGGAAAGATGTACCCACACAAGAAGGAATAAATCACAGAAGGAATGTAGACCTAGGTGTGATGTTTTGACTCGACATGCTGTGACTCATAAGACCCAATCGGAAGGTGACTGTGGGTGTCTGCGTCATCCTTTCAAAAAGTTTCTGTTTTACGTTTGTCCAGACCAAAATGCCACCCTGCTATTTTCAAACTGATTCGGGGTCACCAGTGTTTTCAAAGGTCTTTGTTTTAGCCATTAGAAAATGCCAAGTAGTGTGAACACTAGGCGTAATAATTATGCATTTTAAAAGAAGAATACGTTGAGCCCCGTTTCCACCAAACACTTTTGGTTATGGTACCTTTGGAACCAAAAGTAACCCTTCAGACATTCAAGCATTCATTTTATCACTGTATGGATGGAACGTTTAACACTGAAAAATCTTAATAGCAAATAGTTTTAAAACTACAATCATAAAAGACTTTTAGCTGCAGGAACATTGCACGCTAAAATATGCTCAGTGCTGGTGCTGAGTGCAGACATCCCTTCTTTATGTGAATGAGCTGACAGACATACTTACATTTGCTAACACTGAGGATGTCGTCCTGTTCAGTGAGCAGCAGAGACAGGCCCTCCATCAGCAGGAGAGCTTTATGGTAACGCAGGACTGATGCTTCCCCCTGGTGGAACATCTCATCCAGTGCAGCAGTCTGAACCTGAGATGACACCAGGATGCTCGAATTCATATATGTTTGATTTTAGTTTCGATGAATGCTACTGGGACATTGAATGAGCCTCAGTTTCACTTCCAACACTTGCTGCTCCAGGGGACAGTACAGCTATCATCAACAAAGATTTGTTTTCCTTGCTTCGTGTGTTACTCTTTCCTGAACAAATTAGCCATTTTGCCCCAATTACTTCAGTAGCTAAACACATTCCTGTGAACAAAACGCAATATTTTGAGAGCAAATGCTTGCAGACTGAGTATAAATGAGACATGAGAAGAGATAGGTGGGCTATTTTTGGCATACATTCACTTCACTTGGTAATAATGTCTAGAGATAATTATTTGCTTGGTGCCCACAGACAGAGTATCTGAATGATTACGCTGTGGCCTGAAGCTGGTCACTAACCCTCATCTCCTCCTCTACTTCCCAACTGTCTAATTCCCCCCCCCCCGGCTCACCATCTGCACAGTGTGGCTGAACAGCAGCCGCTCAGCCGTGATGGAGGTGATTTGGTCCATTAGACGGTGCTTCCTGGAAAAGAAGTGCTCCAGACGGGTGCTGAGTGAGCGGCAGGACGTCACACTGGACTTGTACAGCTCATTCAGCCTCCTCACTACTGCATACGGACAGAACTGTATGTTAATATGCTGCCAAGATGCTCACTGTGCATTCTTTTATTATACACATTAGACACCGTCCTCTATGCAAAATAAAATGGCTCATACCTTGTTTGACTGTGGAGGATGGGTAAAGTTTGCCCTGTTTGACTCGCTCCATGGCCGTGTGTAAGGCAGTGGACAGGAGCTCTGCAGTCTTCAGGTAGAGAACCAGCTGCTCTGCATGACTGAGGAGACAAACACACACATACATAGTACTCAGTTATAATTTGACAAATGGACATGAAATATAAACAATGAAATGTTGAAGTTCAAAAATGAAAGTCAGAGAGTCCTGAGGACCAGAGTTGAAATTCTTCCAATTAATTAACACACTCTCTATTCTCAAACTCATCTGCAGTGTGTCTTCATAAATATTGAGGCCCCGAACAGACGGAGCATGTTTTAGCAGCACTGAAACAGCTTTTTGTTATTGTCTACAGGGAGTGTGAAGCGTTTTGTTGGCTGCTTTTGCCTTGCTGAGCACCTTGTGTTTTTCCGCTTTATACTCCTCACATTTTTGCAGCAGCACCCGGATCACCTTGAGTTGAAGAAACTTTGACTCAGAGCGTGTAAGTGCCTGATGACTTAACGTTTCTTTCTCCATTATCCAGTCAGATACATTAAGAGGCAGGCCTTCTAAGGTGGTGATGACGAAGTCGTGTTGTGCGGCAAGGTGTGGCCTCAACTACTTTCTGATATTTTACCAACTGTAATTAGGCCCAACGATCGACAGTGAATTGTCAAACTGTCCCTAACTCCTCCTGAAAATAAGCCTCGAACCGACCATCATCCAGGTGAAGCCACCAACTGGTGGTACTTCCTGTGATGTCTCCTCTTTCTAAGGGTCTCATGCCCCAACAAAGCTCACCATTTCCCAGTGATCAACATGCTATTTGGAAACTGTGATGACTCCTCCGCTCCACTAGGTGTGCCTGTTTTCCTGGCTGTTCTTCCCATTACAGCAACATGAGCCACACCTGGGCCTGCTGTGCTTTATGATATAAGAGCTCACCTCCTTCCAACATAATCGACCGCTTCCCTCACGCTGCAGCTGCTGTTCTTTTGCTTGAGTACTTGAGTACTCTCTACATATCTGCAAACTTCAACACAACAGTCTGACTTGATAGACATTTTCCCTGGTTTTAACATACATTTCATTTATTTTATTTTTCCCCAGACATGAGGCACATGCACGAGATCCATGCTGAATAAACTTTCTCAAAACTGGATATCCCTATCACTGCCATCAACAAAGACTCACAGCCGTGGTTGATGCAGCCTTACCTCCACTCTCTGCTCAGAGAGCTTATCTGATCAGCAACCAGGCTCTGCTGCTGAAGGAGGGAGGGATGAGAAATGTCTGCCTGCTCCCCTAACGCCGTGACCCCGCGGGCTCCAGCAACCTCCATCAGACAGCGGGCGAAATCCAACGTGAACCGCAGGCGTTGCACCGTGTCTGTATGCTCCTGCTGCACTCCAACAGAGATGGGAAGAAAGAGAGACAGGGGGATGGTTCAGTGACAAAAAATTTTAACAGACGACATCAGAATATTTATTTCGTGTTTAGTTTGCATTGGTGACAAGAACACAAGCATTAACAAGAAGCATTTCATTATTCCATCCTCAGATTCCACCTTAGGCTATTTCACCACGATGACTTGAGCTAAAGACACTTTAACTACACTCTGCTCTCTTTTTCTCACACTCTACACTCTCTGGAGAGATTAATCATTGCAAGGTTCTGTGACAATGAACCCGTACAAAACAATAGAAGTCGTTGCCGCATGCATAAATAGAACACACCGGATCCGGGGCTGTGTGTGAAACCTGCTTCTCACCTCCATCAGCGTCTCCTCAGGCAGCTCAGGTGCCTCAAAGGTTACAGGGCCGCCCATGTTGGCTCTGATAGGATCAGTGAAACTGTAGCGAGGACTAGAAGGAGCCTCAAAGCCATCCAGATAGGTGGCTGTCTGGGGGTAGCGGCTTGTGTAGGAGCCTGCGGGGCTGACTGAAGTGAACGAGCCTGTAGGAGTCAGAAAAAGAGTTAGCAAAAAGACATTTTATTTATTTTATATTAATTCAACACTTGATGACCACTGTATTGAGTGGAAATGCATTCCACTTAATGATCACCATCTGCCAGCATCTACATGTTTTTTCCTTCTCTTCATAAATATTTTAAGTGCCAATTACCAATTGGAAAATTGTGTGTTCTAAAAACCAGTCATTTGGGTTATTACTCCCTAAATCTAACTACATCCCTTCACAGTTGAGTGCAATCAAAGAGAAAAGAAAATCAACCTCTTACTGACATTTAATTAAGTTTCCACATCATGGAAAATGAACGTAATAGCTTCCCGGCGTGCAGAGTAAAACACCAATGCTGCTGTGAATGCAGACTTTGATTCCTTCTTTCTGTAGAAGGGATGAGACAAATGACTTAAAGATTTAGATGTTAGGGTGATCACGTCCTACCTGAGTATTTCCTCTGTCTGGAATTTTGAGGAGGGGTGCTGCCACTGGGAGGAGAGCCAACAGTGAAGACCACCTGTGCTGGGCTGATAGAGCCGGGTGCAAGGCCTCCCCCACCACTAGGGGGCACTAGAGGGCAGAAAAGAGCATTGAAAATGGTGGGGCTGTATAACAGTAGGGTATGTTTACATGCACATTAATATTCCACATTCTGAATTAAACATTTCTCCAAATGAAGCATTTTCTGATTTAGATATGTGGGTATGCTGATATTATTTGGGTTTTAGGAGCCTTCTTTGACGTGTATACACGTGTATGCTGTGGTAGACATGCAAGCCTAAGGGTTCTTTCAGACCTGGAGTTCTCTTGCTTTGGTCCAATCAAGGACTAATTTTATTCCAAAATTGTATAACTGCCTAGAGTTGGTTCGTGTTCTCACGGCAGCATTTACAAGTGGACCAGATAAAATGCCTTGTGCAAGAAAGCTGCTCTTGATTGGTCAGAATTTCCATGTGGGAAAAATCCAGGAAGTAAACAGACGTTGAAGAAGAGTACACTTGCAAGATAAATGTGACACTTTCTAACGTCACAATGGAGGGACAACTACACAGGTTGATTTATAGCGCTGCTCATCGTGGACTATATTGCTGTCATTGTTCATTTTAGTCAAACCATACAGTTTGAAAACGAGGCACGGCTCCAACTAGAAAACAATGTTTTGATGCATTGGATGTGTTGAATGTGCATATTAAGGCAGTACAGGAGGAGGTGCACATTAATAATCCTCCAGGACTGTAACATGCTCATGTTTAACCCAAACAATGTGTCATGTGACTGCAGTTGGTTCAGATCCAGGTTGGAACACGTTCTCACCACAAACGAACCGCACCAGAGTTTGTTTGTAACCGGACTGAGACCACCTCTTCAAGAAGGTTTCGGTACGGTTGTTTTGGTGCACACCTGGGTGTGATTGCTGTGTTCACACCTGCCCAAATGAACTGGCCTTAGGGGGCAAACGAACTTGAGTTCAATTGAGCCGAACCAAACAGGGCAAGTGTGGAAACCACTCTAAAAGAAAAGCCCATATTTCTGGTTGAAACGAGAAACACACCAACTTCTAAACATTATGAAAGACTTAAATATCAGCAGGATTTGGATAGGTGCAAATATAAGCCGACCTTTTCATTGAGGTAGGTGAAGGAATGAAAGAGGGAGGCTGTGACTGTACTATCAAACAAGTTTGAAAGAATCCTCACACAAGCAACAGCCGTTACAATTTTCAATATTTTGATGTGATTAACGATGTGTTGAGGCACGTTAATCAGAGTATGCACTGCTGCATGTAAAGCAGAATATTAGTGGAATATTTATTATCATTAGCCGTGTAAACAGCTTGGTAAGAGTATCAATTTTTTCGGAATATTTTGTGCATATAAACATCGTCAATGACCATTTTCATTTTCCAGTAAACACCAAAAACTGCTAAACTATATTTCAATACAGGCTCTCCATGTAAATAGCAGAATTAAAACTTAATTGGAATAGCATTGTGTCACATCTTATTCTCCAGTAATATATCACTGACCGTAAATAAACAGAAATTCCAAATACAACTGTTTAATAATGTGAATGGACAATCGTGCCTACCTATTATGTCTATGGCTTTTTCAGAGGTCAGGTTCTCTGTGCTGCCTCGATCGGCTGCCGGTCCACCTGGTCCAAACGCAGCCATCAGCAGCATGTCAGACAGACGACCGGCACTCTGAGACCTGCACCAAAGAGACAGAAGACAGCGACACAGAAGAGAGAACATGAAGAGATATGAAAATGGCAGACATCCTTGTTTAATACATATTTTTAGTTTTACTGAATAGCTCCCTATTTCCCTTCTTTCCTTTCTTCTTACCAGCCAATCTGCCCACTCCATTAGGTTCATAATCCCTGCCTCTTAACCTTGTTTCTCCACACACGAGAGGAATGACTAAAAGGGGCTGTTTGAATACTCTACATCTCCAGCTTCTATTTTAAAAAGCTTCATATATAACAAAAGAAAACCTTCATGTGATTAAGCTGCAAGGAACTGCTCAGTTTAAGAGGGAACAAGATATATTTCCAACTCTGAAGTAGTTTGTTTTCAACTGCAGGGTCACTCCTGTCTATCTTGTATCTGTAGGTAAACAACTCCTCCAACAGCCATAGCATCAGCATGGTGCACACAACCACCAGAAAACAACAGCAAATACAATATTCTAACCTTCCAAAGCCCTTGGTATCATCATTCAGTCTGTGGATGCAGTGGGCCGACGGGGTGACCTGCGTTAGTGCTTGTTGTCCTGCATCTCTGAGCTCTCCTGGGGCAGTCCTGCTGCAAGGGGAGCCGATGACCAAACCCTGTTGTGTCAGGAAGGTCATGAGGTTCGGAGAGCTGGGAGGCTTGGGGAATTCAAATGGAGGGATGGCCTGAGGTCGGAGAGACGAGAGGGAGAGGAGAGAGGTACCAGAGGTTCATTCAGACTGCTTGGTAGTCTTTTCTTGTTCTGTGTATCTCCAGAGAATTAAACAAACACACACACATTGTTATCTGTCTCTCTCTAAAAGGCAAAACACACACGCAGCTGGCTTACCCTGGAAGGAGAGCCCAGGATGGTGGGGAGGGGGTTACGCTGCATGAGCTCACTGAGCCTGGGTGACGAGTGTAGAGGTCGGCCAGTCATCAGGCCCACCGAGGGGGCCCCCACCGGGTCTGAGTGCTGCTTCCTGATCTTCTGCCTGCCACCGCCACTGGCACACTCCAACAGACAGGGGGCGCTGTGGAGCCGTGAGCCCAGTCCTGCCGTCTGCGGGTGATGCTGAGGAGTCAGGCGGGGTTCAATATGCTGGGGAGCTGTGTGATAGACGGTCAGAATATTTATGCTTTTAGACATCAGGTGGCATTGCAAAATAAAAAGTCATACAGGAGGAGAAAATAAGAATTCCAACAAGAGACAGTAGGGATGGACGAGTCCTGCTTACTCCCCCGCTGCCCTGCTGGCGTGCGTGCCCAGACAGATAAGAGACCGTGCCAACATGAGGAACTGGTAGTGAGGAGAGTGTTTGTGCATGTAGGAGGATGGTTCATTTGTCAACCAATAACTTTCAAATCTACTGACCTACCGGGCTGACTCTGAGAAACATTGGCGAGTGCTAACCACAACCGGACTTTGTCTGCCATTGATTTTTTTTTTGGGCAACACCACCTACAACAAGCCGCACACCTCTCTAGAGCTGAATCTAATCCTTACTTAGTGCTCTGTTTGACTGTTTTTTGATGAATCAATTTCACATTTAGTCTTAAAATATACAGAAATATATACTCTGGGTTCCAACGCGTTCTTAAACATCAAATTCAGTGGCTTTTCCAGGCCCAGTTCCCTCAAATTCAAGGACATAATGTGGCATAGTATGAGACACAGATAAGGGTTGATTGCTGTTAGAACACTGAGAATTTTTACGAGAACTATCAGACTTCACAGAAGCTCCAGACAATTAAAAAGAGGGGGTTGGATGTGTGAACACTTCTCAATTGTGCTGTGTTACATTGATGGCAGACTCTGTGGTCTCTTGCCTTCTCTAGCACAACACAGCAAAACAATATATTGTGTAACTTCATCGACAGAGACGGAGAACTTCTAGTCTTGCACAACATTTCCCTCAAATTCACAAACCATTTCAAGGACCTGTGCAAACCCTGTATATCTGAGAAGGAAAAATCCCTCTGGTATAGAGACAGCTGTGATGTGCATGTGTGAAAGTGGTTTACAAAGTGAGGAGCAGCCTCTGAGCTACCTTGAGGGGAAAGCTGGAAAGGTCTGGCACCTCCCAAGGAGAGCCTGCGATTGGTGGTGACTGCGCCTTGCCCGTAGGGCGGTGAAGGTCCGGTCCGACCAAAACCCAGCGAGCTTCCACTACTGCAACGACGCACCGGTGTCGACAGCCTAATAATATAAAGTTCATGAGACACTGCAGTCAATTTAAAAAACAGTGGGACTAATGTATATGTGTTTGTGATTGATGACAGACCGTGGTGAGCCGTCCTGTTTGGTGGAGTGGAGGTTCTGCTCCATGCGCTGGTAGTTCTGGACCTGGGTGGGGACTGGGATAGGCAATGACTGACCATGGTTGCCATAGCTACCTCCGTAGTTACTTCCCGAGAACTCGCTGGGCCTGCCAACAACAGTGAGAAGAACAGAGAGTGCCGAGGGAAACAGTTAGACAACACATGAGACGGTTATAGTGTGTGTGTGTGGACACAGAAAAGTTTAACACCAAGTATTTCAGAGAAGAACGATAACGTTCACCATAATACTGCCAAACTTGTACACTCTGCGATGTAAAAACAAGCATTACATTGTGTGTACGGATGACATGAAATGATCTGAGTTTAATTAAAGAAATGAATACACCAGATATCAGGGAATTAAATCTACTCCACCAGCTACTCTGGGCACTGCTGCTGCTGCTGCTTCTTCTTCTACCACTAACCAGTTCCCTATTTTACAGTGTCTTGCTGTCTGAGCTACACAGCATGACATCTATTACCACAACCAAAAATTCAGCTTTGTGCTGTTACCTGACAGGACTTGGAGACCCGCTGCAGGAAGGTGAGTGTGGTGGTGTTTTGACTTGGCTACACAGGCCAGCAGAAGCCAGAAGAGAGCTGATTAAAGAGAAGGGATAGCAGAGACATGCTGTCAGGACTATACCACGGTGCTATACTGAAAACATCATATCTTTCCTCCTTTATCAGCTGTATTTTGTAACACTGTCACACAACTACATTAAATATGGTTGACACAGATAAAGGAAATCTGAATAACCAATCTGTGTGTCGTACCCGCTGTTCATGAGGCTGTCCGGCAGCACTTTACTCTCACATGTCAGCTCTCCTGCTGCAAAACCAGGAAATACATTAAGTACAGAGACTGAAAAGAATGACAGAGAGAGGATATCTGGATAGAGCAGAGCTCCAGCCTATGAAAAATAAATAAAAGATGACTTGTGATACTTGAGCAGTAATCCTACAGAGCTGGAACCAAGGCTTCGGACTATGCACAGCTGCATTTGATACTTGGATAGAAGAAATGTTTCCTTACTGGTGAAGTGAGCAGGCACAATGACAAAGTCATCTGTGTCACAGGAGGAGGAGTTCTTGCTGCTGCCGCCCCCTCCAGATGAGTCCTTGAGGAGAAAACCAGCGGCCTCCTGGGTAGGGGAGGCCAAAGCTTTGGCACGCATATGCTGAACCTCAGCAAGAGACTGCTGCACAGACAGAGAGTGGTACACAAGCTAAGAACAAAAGCACAAAGGATATAATAACAGAGCAAACTGTGTGGGAAGGCCAAATAGATGTTGACTGGACATGAAAACACAGCCTCATTACTCAGGTACAGACGGAGGAACAGAGAGGAAATAATACAGGAATAACAAACACCAACCGGTGGCGAGGCGAGGTGAGAGGTGGACGAGCTGCTACAAGAGCTGGCTGATGCAGAGCTTGGGAAGCAGGTCATGGACACAGTAGGAGTTGCTGTAACAAAATGCAACCCGGTGGTTAGACAACTCAAGAATACACACAATGTGGTCTGTTGAGAAACACTGAGTGTAAACAGAAACTTTGTCTGTTAAGGCGAGCCCACAGGGCGAATACCGTGACATAACTCTGAGAAGTTTTTTGCTGCCATGTTTGCATCACTATGGCTACATTCACATCACAGGGCTTCAATTTAAATTCTGATTTTTGTATTCCTGTTTAAAGTGACCCATTTCTAACATCAGTGTGAACGTCACTTTTGCAAAACAGTCATTTGGGGAATGATTTGAATGATACACAAAAATCCATACAACAGTGTTATTAGCAGCTACTGCTGGTGGTTCTGTGGAGACAGAGGTGTGGGTGCAGGACTGGTGAGGCTCAAAATGTAGATAAACTGTCCCTGTCAGAAAGCATCTGGCAGTCTACTGGCTGGAGTTTCAACAGCTCTGACACAGTATGGCAGGTGATCTGTGACCACTCAGTGAAGTATGACGTGGAAAAACATGGATGTAACACACATGAATTCTGATATGACTGTTTTCATAGCAGTCATATGGCCACTTTATTAGGTACACTTTCCTCGCACCGGGTTGGACCCCTTTTGCCTTCAGAGCTGCCTTAATTCTTGGTGTCACAGATTCAACAAGGTGCTGGAAACATTCCTCAGAGATTTTGGTCCATATTGACATGATAGCATCACACAGTTGCTGCAGATTTGTCAGCTGCACATCCATGATGTGAATCTACTGTTCCACCACATCCCAAAGGTGCTCTATTGGATTGAGATCTGGTGACTGTGGAGGCCATTGGAGTACAGTGAACTCATTGTCATGTTCAAGAAACCAGTTTGAGATGATTTGAGCTTTGTGACATGGTGCGTTATCCTGCTGGAAGTAGCCATCAGAAGATGGGTACACTGTGGTCATAAAGGGATGGACACAGTCAGCAACAATACTCAGGTAGGCTGTGGTGTTTAAGCGTTGGTCAGTTGGTATTAAATGAGTTGCCGTTCTATCATCTTGAACCAGTCTGGCCATTCTCCTCTGACCTCTGGCATCAACAAGGCATTTTCACCCACTGGATATTTTCTCTTTCTCGGACCATCCTCTGTAAACCCTAGAGATGGTTGTGTGTGAAAATCCCAGTAGATCAGCAGTTTCTGACAGACCAGCCTGTCTGGCTCCAACAACCATGCCACGTTCAAAGTAGCTTAAATCACCTTTCTTCTCTGTTATGATGCTCGGTTTGAACTTCAGCAGGTCGTCTTGACCATGTCTACATGCCTAAATGCATTGAGCTGCTGCTACGTGATTGGCGGATTAGCTATTCGAGTTCAGATGAATATATACAACATAATACAATACAGCACAGTCTTGCACTCATGTATTACAGACCATTATCCAACCAAGCTCTATTAATAAGTGTGTTTATTTTTACTTACTCTTTTTCATGGATGAGCTAGCCTCCAGGAATGGATGACAAAAAAACTCATCTACAAACAACAAGAGAAGAAATATAATTAATAGGAGGCAGTGAAACACGACATTCATGGGAATATTTTATGCATCTGCTGCCTGTGTAATGTGACTAGGTATCTGTTTATGAAAAGCTATCTCAGAAAGTTATCAGTATAGGTCTGCATCTACACCATCTGGTCAGCTGATTCATTTTACTGTGCCTGTTCACTCACCAAAGTCCATGCGGTCCTTGTGGTTGCGCTGCAGCAGCCCCAGCAGCAGGTGCCTCAAATGACTCGAAGTCTCTCTGGGAATGCTGCGAACAAATAACACCACAATCAGTGTTTGCTGCTGTGCAGAAAATAAAACTCGATTAAAGGTCAAATAATACAACAGAATAACACTAATAGGGATACAGAAGCACTTTTAGCTTCACTTGGTTTACTCTCTCTGTTTAAATCGGAACCAACACATGAAAATATATGACGTCTTTCACAGTTAGTGTGGTTTCATCGGGCAGCTGTGATAAACTGAAATGTAAAACCTTTACACACATCATGTTGTAAAAGACAAGGTTGTTTGGGTTTTACTGGAGGCTTGTCATCTCTGACAATGTTGTAAATCAACAGCTGTTAAACCGTTAAAACAACCCAGCTGGCATGGCTCTAACTTGCAGCATCTCTGTGGAAGACTACTTTTGGTGACAGATCAAAATACCAGGTTTTAAAAGCACCGTAGCAACACGGAGACAAAGCAAAGTTTTTTGTTTCTTGTGAGCAAAATCAAGTGCAAAACAAAATGATGAACTCAACAGTAACATCAGTTTATCACACATAAACTAAACATGCTGTCTTCTCACTGTCACTCCTTACTTGGGGCTGAGAGTCTTGTTTTTCTCATAGAACAGCCGGAGGTCCTGGGGACTGCTCGCCTAAAGGAAGTCAGAGAGAAAGATGTTTATGTGTGCATGTACACACACAGCCATACAACCCTTTCATACTAACACTGCATACATTTTTATGGCACAGTATGCTGCCATCACACAGACTGTAGCGTGTCATTATACGAACACTTCACCCCCAAAATGACTGTTTGCATTTCAATGTGGAACATGTACTTGAACTTTTTAACTGAGTCTTGTCCCAAAACGAAAAGAAACTTAAAAGTGGGTTACTGACAAAAGAATTGGTGCTGTATAAATCATCACTGTGCTGTGTGGCTGCTGTGTTTCTGCATAGTACTGATTTATTTGATGTTCTGTTTGTTTCTCCTCAGTAGTGTCGATTGTGTGAAATATTCCTTTATCAGTGTCTGACTTGAGTTTTCTTGTGTAACGACACAATACCCCACATTTTCAACGAGTCTGTTGATGAAGCAAAGAGTGAAGCTTCTCTTTTAGTTTCAGAAATGCTGCTGGACCTGTTTAGATAAAGCAGTTTGCTGTCACAGCATCATTCAAGCTAGCCGAGGCTAATTGCTGGGTTTGTGGTTTCTAGCTCATCTTTCACATGATCTGGAGAGGGGGGACAGGCTGTTTGACAACTTGCAGCAAACAGACTGAAGGAATGAAAACCTGTTAAAGGATCATTCAGCAAAGGTTTTTATTTTTTTGTTACTATTCTTCTGCATGTTTCCATCACTTTAATCACATTAATTTTTTTGCTTCAATTTCATTATCTTGCGCAAAATGACAAGCAAACGTATGCACATATTGTTCGCATATCCCTAACTTGGCAAAACAGATAACATGTAAAGGCCATGAAATAATCCAGATATTTTTCTTTTTTTAACTTTAACATGATTGATGAATGATAAATAATGATTTGGTCGTTGGTCTGTGGAGTTTCAAAACTGGCTCACCCCAGTTCTGAACCCCGCTACCAGGCTCCTCACAAGAACCCGGAGGAGGGACAATGTCACACCTGTCTTAGCCTCTCTCCAGTGGCTGCCTGTTAAGTTCAGATTTGACTTTAAGGTTCTCCTGATTGTGTACAAAGCCCTTAATGGTCCGGCCCCATCCTACTTCGCAGGCCTTCTAACCCCCTATTCTATCCCCATGTCCCTCAGGTCAGCTGACCTGGGGCTCCTGGCGGTCCTACGCTCCAGACTTAAGCTCAGGGGTGATCGTGCCTTTGCTGTGTCTGCCCCTCCACTGACTCTTTTAAGTCCAGGCTCAAAACAGCTCATATTCATTAGCGTTTGAGTCCCCCTGACGTGGCTTCCTCTGGCGCGTGCCTGTGTGTGTTGTGTCTCTAAATGTGTGAGCTGTGTGCCTGTGTTATGCATGCATTTTTAAGCATTTTATTCCTTTTGTACAGCACTTTGGTCAACGTGAGTTGTTTTTAAATGTGTTTCATAAATAAATTTGAGTTGAGTTGAGGTGACTATGTGTCAAGCAGGTCATATTGCAAATAAACATGCATTGCGATAGAGTTTTACCTGAAAAGGAGCCTTCCCAGTCAGACACTGAAACACTATGGTCCCTATACTCCACAAGTCTGCCTTAGCATCGTAGTTCTGGGACATGATGACCTCAGGAGCCTGGAGAGGACAAAATAGTGAGATCATGACACATTTCTGTTGAGAGTTGGTGTTCAGCGAACACTGTCAAATGAAAAGAGTGAGCTCTGCAGATTGTCATGAACAATGATCACAGAAGCAAATGAGCCAGCATCAAGTTTGGGTTGACTGATGATCAAAATATAGCACCTTTAGATAGCAAGATAGATACTTTATCAATCCAGAGGGAAATTACGGCACCCAGTAGTTTATTAAACGACACATACAAAGACACAGATACATTTACGGATAGAAAAATAGGTAAAAAGAAGAAAAACACACAGCAGTGAAAGGTCTACTCCCAAGACTGCTACAGAGTGTCACTACAGTAGATATGCTTATGATGGTTATACAAATTTGTGGTTAATAGTGCAGATATTGCAATGTAAGCTGATTAAATCTAAGTGTAAGAGCAGTGCAGAAGTGATTCATACTTTGCTATGAATAAATAAATATATGTACAGATACCAGTGGTGCTTCAAAGTAAAAAGTAAAGACTGTATTGAATAAGGAATGCTAGAAAGTTTAAAACATAAAAATTACAGAAGGTTAAATATGAAATGCTAAGAGAGCGTAAATATTTAAATAAATCAATGTAAGTGCAAATTTATAGCATCCTCATTTTATTTCACAACAAATAAAGAAACGCTCTCTCCTCATAACAGCCTTCTAACCTGTGGTCTGAGTGAAAACACATACATCATCACATCTGAATTTGCTTGGGCACAACATTTGAGTATGCTGACAATTATTTTCCGTCACATCTCTGTAAACCTCCAAAGAGTGCTTACCATGTACATGGGGGACCCACAGAGTGTTGCCGCCATCATGTTGTTCTGAAGGTACCTGGCAAAGCCAAAGTCCGCTGTGGGCAGGAAATGTGCAGATGGTGAGACTCACAAACTGATGAAACAAGGAAAAAATAGAACAGAACTTCCCAGAGGAAGACTGCAGATGGTTGCGGAAGAATCCATAGTGCTCTCTAAAATGCATTTTGTATGCTGCAGGTTCCCAACTGAACGGTTTAAAACCAATAAAAGTATACAATATAGAGAGTGCAGACCTCCACCAAGGCCAAATGCTCTATCTCACAATGTTAACAATAGGAAAAAACTATTTCTATATCCGCCCCCTGATTTGAGGCTGCTAAAAATGTAATGGCTTCCTCCTTGGCCCGTTGTTTTTTGGTTATCCTGCTGACAGACAAACAAACAACCAAAAACATAACCTCCTTAGCGGAGGTGATAATAGCTGAGACGGAGATCTTCACCGTGATTACAGCTACAGCATTATCACAGTGGAGTTCAGCCCTCCAGGGAGTTCTGGCTTCATACAACACTTGCCAATCAAAAAATTCCTGTTGCATTTCCTCTACTGTCGAGCACACAGATAATAAAAGTAGTCCAAACAGTTTCTGTGTGCTCATTATATTACTCATGTTATTAAATTTTAAAACATCAGCTTAACAAATGATACCTAATATCCCTGAGCAAACAGCCGGCTTAACAAGTCAACAAAATCATTTTTCAGTAATCCCTCTGCCACTGCGGATGTGCTCGTGTGTCACTACCTGCATCTCTGTGGGTACAGTGAGTGTATATGTGTGTGTGTGTGTGTGTGTGTGGACAGTCTGTTTGTTAGTGAGACTGTGCAAGTTTTCCCAGAGCAGTGAGGATAATAACGTTCTGCAGTGACTGAGAGCCGCAGACTTCACTCCCACAGGGCAATCAATTCTCTCCAGAGGAACAAGAATTAATAGGCTTAAGGATTAGCAGAGTTTCCAAACAGCTGAACAACACACACTTGCTTTCACTACTTGGTCATGACACTTTCCATTAGATAACTTGTTATTAAACACACAACACTGGTCATGGTCAAACAAGCCAAACTCAAAAGTGATGAGACACATGTGTACATTATGTATCTCTGAATAGCTTCTTCAATTCTTGCTATTCTTTCTTGGTTATCAGAGGAAGATGACCACACATCCATGTGAAAATGTGAAATTCTGCATATATATCTTCTGATAAATTTCCTCTAACCCGTTTAGCCGAGTAATCTTGGTGGAATCAGTTACCTTTGGGAAATCATTATTAGGTCCTGTTGCAATAAAACTGTCCGTAAAGAGCTTGATTAGAGCGCAGGGATTTCCTACGCTGCTTCATGAGATTCAATTAGTTTTTTGCTCCTGTAGAGGGTTCTGGTGCTTTCCTGTTAAATCCCAAAGTACAACCACAAGCTGCTTTGCTCTTTTAATTTCTGAGTAACTTCATGTATTTGTTTGGCCACGTTAATCGATAGATATTATGTATTATATAATATGTGTTAGAACAAGCACTGCTCTGTTTAACAGGAAAAGTTTGATATTAAAAAATCTCAAGAAATTAATATTCAGCTGGGCCTGTACAATCAGTATGTTGGGCACCTCCCGTTTCCTAATCCTGTAGCTTCAGCCTAGCGATAACATATGATATAGAGGCTATTGTGCACGGACATATAAATACAGGTGTGCCTTGAGATTTGTGCACGGACAAATAAATACAGGTGTGCCTTGAGATTTTGGCTTGCCCTTTGGTGTGCCTTGGGCAGAAAAAGTTTGAAAACCACTGGATGATTCATTCGACAGAAAATTTACTGACGACTATTTCAATGATGCAGAAATAGTTTTAGTAATTTTTTATACTATGAGTCACATTGACTCACACATATTCATACACTGGTGGCCAAGGCTACCATTCAAGTTCCACCTGCTACTCAGTTAAGGATACTTCAACATGCACACTGGAGGAGCCGGTAATCGAACCGCTGATGTGCTGATTAGTGGACGACCCTCTCTAGTTTTATTTATGCTTTACAATAAACAGAATTTTATGCTTGTCTTTGTCATACACGATAATTAACAGAGTATCTTTGGATAATTGGACTGTTGGTTGGATGAAATATACCATTTGGAGATGTTTTGGGAAATTTCACAGGTCATGTTTCTCTATTTTCTCAATTAATCAAGAAAATACTGGGCATATTAATTGATAATGAAAATAATCCCTAGCTGCAGCCCTAAAGCACAGATGCCATGACACCATGTGCTCACCATCAAACCTACCAATCTTGATGCAGGTGTTGTTTGAGTGCGACTTGCGTCCTGGTGGGTAGGAGAGCAGGATGTTCTGGGGCTTGAGGTCCCTGTGGATGATGCCTTTGCCCTGTAGGACCTTCATGGCCCCTGCAATCTGCTGCAGGAAAACCCGAATAGTGTCCTCACTCAGCGTGCCTTTAGCTGCGGAGAAACAAGGTTAATTAACCACAAGTTCACTTTGGTATACAAGGTGTACTAGGTGATTTAATGATTAACTTGTGATGTGGGACACAGGGTGGGGGGTAGAGGAGTGAGACAGGGACTGAATGACCCTCTTCTCTTGATTTCCATATCTATGCAAATCCTGGAGTCAGATCATGTTACACAAAAGACAACACATCACTTAACCTCTAAAAAATATCTGAGACACATCACCCCACTGTCACCTCCTGTTTCCTGTCTCTTCCTCCCCTCCAATCACCTCACTCATCTCATGGTGTTACAGTATGGTCCTATGTGTGAGTCCCTCCCTTGTCTTGAATTTCTCTCTGGCTCCACCTCCCTGCCAACAGATTTTTAAAGCCAGGCTCAGGCTTGACTTGGGCCAGGAAAAAAAAAAAGTTTTCGTCATTGACCACAGTGGAAAGTGGATCCAAAAACGCTTTTTTCAACAGGCGGGCAGAGGCTTTAAATAGAGCAGATCCTCTGACTCTGGGTACTTGGCAGACAAAGTTAGCAGCTCCAGTTAAAATTAGTCAGCAAACGGCTGACGTCTTATTTCCCACCCTGCCCACTCTGAGAGACAAAGGCCCACCTCAGGCGAGTTTAGTGTACTTGTTACTGAGAGCCCTGCATTCATGAAATATGGCAAACCTAGGCAGAATTGTAAACTTTACTTTAACGAAAGATTTTTCTCAGTTTGTCAACGGACATTTTGACAATAAGTGTTCGTTGACACCATTTTATTTCATGACTAAAACAAAAACAAAAACATACTAACAACAAAAGTACAAAAGAGCTGTCTCTGTTCTGGCTAACAAACCTTACTGAGATCACAGCAGCGATCTCAAAGCATTGACTGATCTCCTTTTTATCCAGTCCCATTAGTGACTGGCTTGCTATGCTCCATTAACAAATTGTTAAATTTAACGCAGCCAGACTAGGTTGCGATAAACATCTACTCCTTCTGAGATGATTTATGATTTCTTATCACTCATAATCTGACACTAACTCATTCGCCTAACATTTAACATTATTCAGTATTAATTTTACTCCAAAGATTAAAGTGATGATGCTCGTCTGCCTTAACAAGTTTTTTTTATAACTGCTGATTTATTAAATTGGAGCTCTGCTGAATGAACTATGGCCCTGAACGTAGCAGAAGACCTCAGTAATATAAGGGAAATGAAGTAGAAGCAATAAAAGTAACTCTAGGCATAAACTTTTATATGATATGATAGTTCAAGGTGCACTTGGGATTTTTACAGCCAGGACAAATATCCTTCAGCAAAGTCCATTAGAGCATCGTGAAGCTGTCTGAGAAAATTACAACTAAAACACTGACTAAAATTAGACTAAGGGTGTTTTCACACCTGCCGTGTTCGGTTCGGTTCTATCGAACTCAAGTTCGTTTGCCCCCTAAGTGCTGTTTGTTTGGGCAGGTGTGAACGCAGCCAGACTGAGACGTTCTTGAAGAGGTGGTCGCAGTCCAGTTACAAACAAACTGGTGTGGTTCCTTTGTGGTAAGTACGTGTTCCGACCTCGATCCAAACCAAGTGCAGTCACATGACACAATGTTTGGGTTAAACATGAGCATGTTACAGTCCTGGAGGATTATTAATGTGCACCTCCTCCTGTACTGCCTTAATATGCACATTCAGCACATCCAATGCATCAAAACATTGTTTTCTAGTTGGAGCCGCGCCTCGTTTTCAAACTGTATGGTTTGACTAAAATGAACAATGACAGCAATATAGTCCACGATGAGCAGCGCTAAAATCAACCTGCGTAGTTGTCCCTCCATTGTGACATTAGAAAGTGTCACATTTGTTTACTTCCTGGATTTTTCCCACATGGAAATTCTGACCAATCAAAAGCAGCTTTCTCACACAAGGCATTTCATCTGGTCTGCTTGTAAATGCTGCCGTGAGAACACGAACCAACTCGAGGCAATTATGCATCTTTGTACGTAATTAGTTGCTGATTCAGACCAAAGCAAGAGAACTCCAGGTCGGAGAGCACGCTTAAATTAAAGCGGAGTTTCACTGACTAAATCTTGAATAAAACAAAAGAAAAAAAGGTGACTTTACACCTACCACAGTTTTCAGTAAGCCACTAAAACTAAATTTAAAATGTGTGTCATAATTAACACTGGCATAGTGTTTCCTCAAAAGCATATCTGCAAATAGTGCTGTACTGTAGCTATGTCTCACATACAGCATGTGTGAAGACTGAGGAGTACAGCACAGGAGACAGCAGGTGGTTTTATTACACTGCGAGTTAAAGTCTATTTTAAGCTTCAGGTCCTTCAAAGTTTCTCAAGGTTTTACTGAAGCACCAAATCTCTCTCTGTCTCGAGGGCCCTAGATAAAAGGCAGCTTCCTGCGGTCATACAGGAAGTGTGAAAAAAACTTGTTGTGACCTGAATGGCCACCTTGGGGCGTATATTCCACTGTAAAGTTGCTCCTTTTCTTTGCACTCTTTCAACCTTCTTGGCTGATCTAACACAGCTGAAAAATAATCCTTTCTCTTCTGCTACTTGATGTCTTCACTGGCTGTTCCTATCCAACGATCATTATTCTAAGACTCTAGGAAATTTAAGATTATTTTGCTGTTGAACATTGTGAGCGTAATGATTTATGATCTTGGCTTTTAGCTAATAGAGAGAAGCATTAACACACTGTTTTTCATAGACCAAGGACTCTCACTTTCTTGTCATCAAGCAACAAAGATGACATTTCACCATCAGTTCAATTGATTTTTCCACCGAGAAGCACCTGGAGCTTTTAGTAGATGAACTGTTGCACTTACAGTGTAAGTAGTCGGCAAGGTCGCCCCCGTTGCAGTACTAGGATGAGACGGAGAGACAGGAAGAGAGAGGGGAAATGAAAGAGAGGGAGATAAAAAGGAATAACATTAGAAAACACAGTTAACATGGAGGCCCGATGTGTAGCTGTAGTGAATGAGTGCCTGACATCACCCCGTCTCTGAGGGGACTGGGACGCAAAAGAGATCAGAGAAACGATTTGCTGGGAGAGTGACATGTTTACAGATTGCTCTCATTCCCAGCATTAATATGAATGAAACCAGGAAAGGGCGAGGTGTGCTGTGAAAGGTGAGGCTCTGAAAGGCTGCCTCCATTTCCATTTCCTCTCCTAAGATGGAGAGATAAGCACGAAACAATGGAGATTATAATGAACGGAACGTGTCAGAGAGATGTATCTGCATCTCTTTAAAGCTACTTAACATCTGTGCTCTGCTTCTGTAACGCTGTTTTTTTCTGATTTACACATCATATGACCTTTGGAGCCATTTAAAACTCCTTTGAAAAACACTTAACAACTTGAACACTGTGAATTGTCATTAGTGTGGAAATTACATAAACTGTGAATGTTACATTTATTTATAGACGCAAATGTCCTCCAAGCAGACACGCCATTTACCAAAGGTCTCTGATCTGACTTTTCACTAATATACTGTGATGTTTAATAGCTGTTTTATTATTTTATGTGGATTACCAATCACTGGAAGCTCAGGGGATGCTCATAAAGAATACAAATAAACAGCAATTTCTGCTCAGACTCAAATCCCAACCATTTCCAGATCCACTTCCTGCAGTTCTCAGTATTCATTTTGAATGTGAAACATTGCATTTTGAGATCTGATGCCTCTGGCGAGCAATGGCGGCCATTTTAGCATGCTAACTTGTATGCTGACATTGTGTCTGAGCAAGCTTTATATCAGTGGTTCCCAACTGGTGGGTCACAATCCAAAAGTGGGTCACTGCAAATGTGTCAAGTTTGTAAAAAACACACTTTCTTTTCAAGTACAGTGAATTTCCAGCACAGAGCTTTTGTTTTGAAGTGCTGTGTTCTGCTGTAGAGTGAGTGACTGACAGACACACATTAGCAGAAACACCAGATTGGAAAAAATCCATACAAATAGCATGATGTGTGCACTTTAAAATACTGTAATGGGGAATTATGTTGTCAGAACAAGAAGAGGCAGCATGACAGGCAACTCTTGCCATGCCTTGCATGTATGATCAATATTCATTAGGGGTGAGTGATAATAGTATATATCACATGACAGTAATTGTTCTGTATATTCAATTCAGAAATTGCCTCACATGAAACAAAACTTACAAACAAAAGATCCAAAACAGCAAAACTAAAATCCTTCCAAACTAGGAGCTTTAAGGTGCCCAAGAACAACACTTTCAAGTGTTCCAGATTTTTATATTTACAACCTTTATGTCTGCCCAAACCACATTACCTTGAGAGGCAGCTGGATTTGCAATAATCGCAAGATCACATGAGACACGAGCCCCGATTTGATATCGCCTGTCCTGAATAGCTCCCACAATATGCATGACACTGCCAAATATACAAGCCGAGACATTTCTATCCTTGCACAAAATATATATACCGTTGTATCGCCTAACCCTGACATGTATGAAGCACTTAAAGGTCTAGTGTGAAGGATTTAGTGGCATTTAACAGCTGTGGTTGTCGCCTGCAACCAACGGAAACTTCTCTCGTGTGCCAAGCATGTGGGAGAACTGCGGCAGCTGATGTGTTAACGTGAATGACACTATATAGAGCCACTGTTTGCTATGTCCGTTCTGAGCCACTGAAACTTCCTATGTATTAGAGCTGGGCGATATATAGACATAACTCCTATCTCGGTATTTACAGGCTGACTGGTGATACACGATACGAAATGGGCTTCATGTTTTCAGTTGCAAGTCACAGCTACATTTGACATGTCACTGGCACTTTTATAAAAACAGTCCGTGATCAAAATAAATGATGAAAGTCCCTGATTGAAAATATACAGCTGCACAAAATGTAAATGAAAAATCATACAGAATAAATAGCAGAGTTGTACATTAACGTATTTGCACATAGCACTGGAGCTACAGAGGTTTAAAGGTTTGCAGCACAGGACACAAAACTACAGCATGAGTATAGAAGTATCAAGTAGGCCTAAATCCACTGGAGTTTGGAACAAACAAAAATCTTTGTGGGGGAGTTAGAAAGTCATTTTCATGGCCTTTCTAATGAAGCTAGTGCTGGGAAATGATTAAAATCTTTTTATTCATTTCGGCTATTAATCTTATTTATGGACAGAGCATCAACAGAGAAACCGATGGAGGGAAGGAGCGAGACACTTTGTCCACGTTATGAATGCCATCTGTGTTGTCACAGCATTTTTTAAACACATCTGTCGCCTGCATCCAGGCTCTGTCTCCATGTGAAGAACGGCACGCGCTATGGTCTACCTCACACACAGACTAGCAGCTCAGCGCTGGATTGCACGTGTGGTGCGATAATGTCATCTCACAGACTGATAGAGCGTAGCATGTGCAACATATAGGCCGATGTCGAGCTCCTAGGGTTGCTGGAGAGCTAGTGAGTGAGGCGTAGCTGGGAGTGTGAGAGAGAAGATGCACACCTGCACACGCTATGTAACGCAACTTGACCCTATATCAATATAGATGGCGTTGTATCTCTAGATCATACATAGTTGTTATATTGCCCAGTCCTACTATGTAGATATGAACGGTTCATTCTCAGATAATGACAACAAAATGATTCTTCTTTTCAGGCACTTATACACTAAAGGAAACATATTTATTATTTTATATTGCATTTCTGTCAATATACCACATTAAATCCTTCACACTGGACCATTAAACTGGTCAGAAGAAAGAGCTAAACCATACTAACATTTCTGTTGAATATGAGCTCTGTGTTGTTTCCTGGTACTCAAACAACAAAGTTAGTCTAAAGGCCAGAGTATTACCAAAGCAGCTACAAAATTCACAATTCATTAGGGAATAATACCAAGCCACAGAAAAAACAGCAGCATTTGGATGTTGACTGGCGGACATATACCCCCATTGATGCTTGAGGACACGGCTAATTATAGCCCAGGCTCTGTCAGAGCTGCCTGCAAAGGCTGAGACAATACAGCGCTGAGCAAACAAAGCCAAACATCACAGCGAGCTTACCTCCATTACCAGGTACACTGAGCTGGCAGTTTCCTAAAGAGAGAAGAGATAAGAGTGGGGGTAAACAAACACATGTCAGTGACAGACAAAGAAAGTAACAGGTGGTACTGCGCTCTCTCATCATTTACGGGCAAAGTAAACTTGTGATTCATGTTGGTGAAGTGTGCAACTGCCTTTAGTGTTGCAGAAAAAAGGAGAACTTTTAAGACAAATAGCAGTTTGACTCTTGAGAAAAAAAGACAGGAGATAAGAAGAGAAAAACAACATATTAAAAGCATTACACAGAAGTAGTCAACATAAATCATCTAGTAAAACTGGATCTATCCAGCTATCTAACTATCTATTCTACTACATTAATACTGAGCCAAAAACAATTAGTGAATCAGATGGCTGCCTCTGCTGTCAACAGCGTGATAAAACTATGGGTATATCACTAGCAAGTGAGAGACAGCGAGAGGCAGCCAATTGCACAAAACTTTAACTCCTCAGCTCCCACAACAACACCAACAAAGAGCTTCATTTATGAACAGCTTGGATCATTTTTGATTTTGCACATTCAGAGCTCCAGCAGCTTGATCTGTCACTGACAGTCCTTGACTATCCTCTCCCTCACACAACCTGTCTGAGGCAGGTTGAGAAAAACAAAACACGGCGCTGCCTGCGTGAAAAAGTCCTCTTATCACATGGCAACAGATGACTGGTCTTTCCCTCTGACCTCATTTCAGTATCTTGTTGAATCCACCAGTCAGAGGCCAGACTGTTTTATATAGTTCAGCTGAGTCAGCCCTTTCGAAATTGGTTGTTTTTGGCTTTATTCGAGCTGGACAGCAACAAGCCAGCCAGCCAGTTTCACTTCAGAGAAACAACCATCTGGTTTCCACCGGCTGTCTCTCTAACAGAGGTGGGGCAGCAAACTTCTGTTAGATAAAAAGATTGGCGTTGCATGGAAGGTTTGTCCTCATCTCATGATATGACTTGCTATAAAACACTTTTGCCGTGGCATGTAGTCCTGTTTCACAAGTGTGTCTTGCAGCGTCCTCAGTGAAGACAACACAAGTGTCCTTTGTTTCTCTCTGAGTGAAAGTGTGCAACTAAATAAAACATTACATTAGGTCTTCATCCAGTGATTACTTGCGTTGTCATTGAATCTGCCATTTTGAGTTGTAAAGGAGCCAAATTTTGTAACGTTACCTTTGTTAAATGTTGCTGTTGTCCCTGGCTTCATTTGAGTCGAGGAAAAGTCTGCTAGCTGCTAGGCTAATTAATACAATTTAAAATGCCATAGGCTTGTGCTAAAAACATTAGCATGTTGTATTTGTGGGGAAAATGTTTTGTCTGTGATTTATTGTACGTGTAAGCTGTAACAACAGAATGTTTGGCTTTATTGCTTGAAAAATGACTTAAATCATTAATCGACTGCCGTCTCTAGTGAATCTATCTGTCCACCCTTTGCTCTTGTTCAAAACCTGTTAAGAAATGGGGACTTAAATATATTTGTGCTTTCCAACAACAAACCTGTAATCTTAAAGGCCAGCTTGGACTACCCTCATTGCACAGATAGATGTGCCACTGTGAGCCAGTGTACAGATAAGAGAGGGGGATATTTTTGAGTTCTGCATGGACAGAGGCATTATAACTGGCAGCAAATATTTTCCTTATAGCTACTGATGAAGAGCTCTCGGTCAAAGCAGTTAAATCCCTATTGGCCAACACTGTAACAAAGTGACTGTGCTGGGGAGCAGCTAGCAGTGCTCAGCATACAAATGCATGCATCACTGGTTGTGACGTTTTTGTAATCTTCTTTTGCAGGATGACTAAGACCTCTGACAAAAAAGAGATACGGGTAGAGGATGAAAGGTCAACTGAAATCAATCAAACAAATCTCCAGGCCTGGTAATAAAGCCTCCAGCATCTGCTCTCATCGGACTTAACATGCAGTTTTCAAATATGAGATATCATATGGGTTAAAAAATAACTAGCTCAGCAATGTATCAAAAGAAAGAGCACAATGAGACCAGAAAATGTTTGTCAGTGTGCGACAAAAGACACAGTATTGCAACAGGATGTATGTCAACATTCCTGCAGCACACATCATTGTGCAATTCTGCAGTCTCATCAGATGACACAGTAAGAATAATCTAGGGCCGAATGCATCAACGATGTGTAAACACAACACCATGTGTACGCCTTTTCCCGGAGGAATGTGCAGTGAGAATGTGTGCACCTCATGCCGACTTCAGACCAGGCGCACACATGGTTTTAACAGTGATATCCGCGGGTGAAATGATAAGGAAGAGATTGAATATGAGCTAAGAGAGGGGGAACATTGTTTTAAGGTTGGCTGCCAGGTTCACTGATTTTTATTTTTGCACTTTTGGGACAACATCTCCCTGTTAAAGATCGATAGTGGAGCACTTTCTAAAGCCTGCTCCAACATGATCTCTATGAATGAATCACCGATCATCCCTCTGATGTTTAATATAATGATGATACAGATTTTACTGCAATAATGATTAGAAGAAACATGTGATGTATTAGTGGTACGAATCCTACAAATATCCTGAGCCAAGCGTAAGGACAGCTGGCACTGCTCGAGAAGCTTGCCAATAAGATACGGTTGGAGATATCACACTTTCTTTGCTGTATATCTCATTGACAGGTCCAATAAGTAATTGAGCGGACACACGTATCGATAAGCAAACAGTGTTTTAGACTGTTTCTACATCCACTCTACAACCGAGGGAGAAGAAATAAGGCTTGTGCACGTGTGCCCAATCCCAGAACGATTGACATTTATAAAACAGAATCAGGTGCATGCACAGAGGGCTTTATAAATCCAACAAAAACAATGTACATGCACATTTCTGTCTTTGTGCACATACAGGTTTAGTTGACTCCACACAGAGTTTTATGCATCTGGCCCGTGGTGAGCTAAGAGGTGTATTTGTGTCAGGGCAGGGGGTCGTGCAGTCTAAATTATCTGGCAGGTGGTGTCACAGTGTGCCTCGAAGTGGTTACTAGGCTACAGGCGAGAACATCGCTGCGACTGCGGGTTCTTATTCATCACCTTACAATGCAGCACCTGTTAAGCGTGGCACTGAGCTCAGAGGTTCATACTGGTATTAATATCTGCACATGTACACCTGCACAGGTTGTATGGGAGCATATTATAACACCTAGTTGACACCCAAAATGTTACGACACTACTACTTCCTAGAAAGCCTTTCTCAAGACGCCCTGCAGGAACATCCCATGTGACTGCAGACAGAATGTAAACACGAGACAAGACAGCGCAAAAGAGAACACAAAGGCAGAAGTATTTAGTGCAACTTCACAAGGATTTGCTGCACATGGAAGAGCAGACGAGAACACGCCAGAACAACATAGAACAAACTGTTTTCATAGAACAAACAAACGTAGCAAAGCTTCATTTAACAAGCAGGGAAAACAAAACTGTTAAAGCTGCATGAAACAGAAGTGGGTCATGTGGAACAGGCATCCAGCAACCCATCTGCTCCACTTCGTGAGAATAGGCTGACGGGGAAACTGGGACAATAAGAGGTGTGATAATTATGTATGTAAACAGAGGCCTTGACTCTGTGCAATCAGCCTTATCCTAACATGATCTAGATACCACGTGCGAGTGCAGCTTTACATACCTGAAAGTCCAGTAATGCAACAATGTTCTCGTGTTTCAGCTCCTGCAGAAATGACAGATAAAAATCAATATTTGGATGCTGTGTGCCTTTCTTACATGTTAAACTTAAAAGAGATTTCCATCTTGACACTTCACTTTAACATCTGCATATTCAACAAGATGATCATGTTGACATTACTGCTCATATTTCACTCTAACATATGGCACCTTTCCAGCTCTAGATACTAAAATGTTCACAACAGCAAAATGCTGAATTACAACACCACTAGCCAAATGGTTTAAAAAACAGAACTGTGAAATATCAGGGTGACACATTTGATAAGAGAGACAGCAGGGTGAGTCTGAAATGTACCAGTGCTGGTGAGGACAGAGAGGCCTGTTTTTGTGCAGGTCTTATCTGGTCTCAGTCAAACAAATGCTTGCTTATACACATTACTCTATATGTGTTCCTTCTAATAAGAATAGACAGTAATCTAATGATTGGAAACCAGTGAACTCTTGGAAAAGTGTACCTTCGAGAGCTTCCTTACCTTGAGTATTTTGATCTCTTTCCCCAACAGTGTCTGGGATTTGGCCAGGTTCTTCTTGTTTATGCATTTTACTGCCACCTCCCAGTCATGTTTCTAGAAGGAAACATTACATGTAAAATCATTTTTGGGGCAGATCAAACAAATGCTGAATGGTATATGAACATCTGCTGTCTGTACTGTAAGTGTCAGTATGGGTCAGGTCATCCAGGAAAGTGGTTGAATTGCCAACACATTTATAATACTTTGAACATTAAGGTGTCATAATAACCAATGGGTTACATGCTTCCCTCCTTCATGCTGATAGTTTGACAGGTTTCCTAATGGAATTTGGTACTGATTGCTTATCACCTGCTGAGACTGTAATCAGACAGACGCTCTGGTTACTGGGGTAGTTTTGTACCCAGTATGTGGGGCCCATATTGGTGCTTCCTATTCTATGGTGCTAATTATGTGCTGCAGTTTGTGTCTTGTCCTGTCTGTACTTTTATTGTTGTTTGTACTTTGCACTGTTACTTGTGTTCTTGTTTCTGAGACTTTTGTATCTTAACGCCCAGCTAGGGGCGGGCAGCGCATATTAGCTTAGGCTATGTGCTGTGGTGTGTGGCATTTATGTATGCTACATACTTGTCCCTGTACAAATTAATGTTAAATACATAAATAGGGCTGCAAGTTACGATTATTTTCATGGTAGACTAATCTGTCGATTATTTCTTCGATTAGTCGACTAATCATTCTATCGAAAAATGTGTTAAAATGTTGAAAAGTGTCTGTCTGTCTCTCCCAAACCGCAAAATTATGTCATCTAATGTCTTGTTTTGTATTCACGCCAAAGGGTTTTAGTTCACCGTCATAGGAGAGTGTGTAAAATGCCACCGATTATTTTAATAGTTGATTAGTTGACTAATAGTTGCAGCCCTATAAATAAATATGGGTCGTAAAGGATGGGAAAATGGGATTGTCCACGGGTTTCATCATGGCCCCAATGCCTATTGCCCACATAGGTACGTTTACCCAAGTGGGCCTCAGATAAGATGCCCATTTTGGACCCTTACCCACTTCACACCCGGGTAGCCCTAGCATGCCATATGTGGGGCAAACTTGAGTAAACCAAAACCGTGTGAGCAACTAGCATGGGGCAATTGTGGAACCCATGGATGATCCCATATAGGGTCCATTTTGTAGCCCATTTACTACCCACATGGGCTGGCTGGGTGGAGTATTCATGTCCTTTATTACAATGCTATTTCCTTGTCGGTGCATTTTCTAACCTTACAGCATATTTAAATGTACTGCAAAATGTTAATGAGATGCCATTACTCTGTATAATGGAGGAAACTGATCTGTGTGCCACTTCACTAATAAAGCAACAGAGACGCTGCAGGCCTACATATGTTTCATATTTGTCTCAGCAGCAGATGTTAGATTACCAGTGTGTTACCAAATTACTGCAAAGCCATTATAGTTTATACTCCTTTCATTTCAGATGTAGGACATGTTTCAACATGTTCATTAATGGTGTCAGTGTGGAGCTCTCCAATGGAAACAACACTGCTCCACATTTACATCTGCCAGGATTATGAAGGTGCATCATCAGCTGATAATTTAAGACCCTCACAAAGTGATCAGACATTAAATATGAAGAGGTGTCGTGTGCATTTACGAAGCATTACAGTATTTATCCGTTAACTGCCTGTTATTTTAGGGAACATCCTGTTTGTGCTCGCAGGCCTCTTAAGGCCGTACAATGAAAACAAATACAACAGATGGGCATTAAAACGCGATTCACGTCTCATATTACGGGCAGTTTAACAGGCTTTTTGTGTCATATGTGTTTTGTACATTACACGTTTTTAAATAGTGAAAGGAACAGCAGACAAAGGCAACACTCACTTCTCGGTGTCTGCCTTTGAAGACGACAGCAAATGCGCCATGTCCTATCAGGTCCTTCCGACTGAACTCAAATTTCCCCACCGTCTCCATGTCGTGCCAAAGTCTGATTTTCCACTACTTAGAGGCGGACAAACGACCAGGGGGCCTCAGGTCACCCTTGTTGATAGCAAGTGCTCCTTCCTCCTCTGTCAAACAGGAGCAGCAGCAGCAGCAGGGATGTCCACCCCGTCTCTCACTTGCCATGAGCTGCCTTCCTGACAACAAACCGTCCTCTCCTCTCATGTTCGCACGCGGCCGTCCTGGACTTCACCTCCTAACAAAGCTGTGTCTTCATCTCCATGGCTGCCACCGCCGCCAGCACCAACTTAGCTCACTTCACACGCGATAGTCCAAGTCTTGTTGTTGCAGCTGTCGCCGACGCGCCACCTTAAAAAGCAACTCGCTGCGTTTTGTTTATATACAGGGGATCCTCACTTCGGTCGTCTGAAGCGTACACACGGCGACACGAGCCCTGTCCGTGGCCTCAAAACAACACAACAATGTCTAATAGCTGAAAAACACTGAGGATATTCCTCTGGATATCCCGCAATACGCAGCAAAGTCCTCAAAGTGTCAGCATCGATGGTCCCGTGCAGGCTGTGGTCCCAACAAAGCAGACGGCGTCGAGCCTTTGCTTCACTGCGCATGCGCACATCAACTACAGCTGTACGTTTGACGTCAGCTGACAAGAGTCCTCAGTCACAGTGCCTTTTTTTTTAACATTTTATTAAAGACAGTATCTTACACGGACACACACACACACACAAAACACATCAGCAGCAGCGCAAGGCTCAAGGGTGCAGTGAAGAGGAAGGAAAATAACCAAGGACATAAGCTTCCTCTCTCAAAAGACTCAGTCATAGCACCAACTTCTGTCACAGATGTTCCAATATCAGCCCTGCGAGGTCACAAAGGTTGAGCACAATAGCACAGTCCTCTTGCTCCAGAGTTCTTTGAGTATTTTATGGCATCCGTGTAACCAGGCTTTATCCTCTGTTACACTGCTGGGTCATAAAAGCAGGGGCGGAGCTGAGGGGTGGCCTCAGGGGCTCCAGCCCCAAAAGCCAGTTTCCATAAGGAAATCTAATATAAGTGAGTAATGGGGAATTTATGCTTTGCCGTAGCCTGACATGCACCTCCCCAGAAATGTAACTACATGTCGCTGTGACGCAGACCTCCTGTCTACTTTTGTAAGCTGAAGCCATTTCCCTCAGTGGAAACGAAGCTTTTATTTTACTTAAATCCTATAAGAAACAATAAATTGTGAAGACAATAAAGCCTCCACAAAAAAGCATTTCAAGTCTTGTGTGTGATTTATCCTAACTTCATATGAGTAGAGGAAATCTCTGCTAGCTGCTAGGCTAATTTACACAATACAAAATGCCATAGGCTTGTGCTAATAATGTTAGCATGTTTTATTTGTTTGAAAAACGTGTTTAGTATAAGACAGTTGTTTTGTCGGTGAACCTTGCGAGCTGTAATGGACCCAAAGTATGTGCCGTTACCTTTGTTAAATTTTGCGGTTGTCCCTGGCTTCATATGAGTGGAGGAAAAGTCTGCTAGCTGCTAGGCTAATTTATACAATGTAAAATGCCATAGCCTTGTGCTAAAAACATTAGCATGTTGTATTTGTGGGGGAAATGTGTCCAGATAAAGACAAGTGCTTTGTCTGTGAATGCTGTGAGTTATAGTGAAGCTGATTTGTGAACTTGTGTTTGAAATTGTTGCTGTTAAGCCAAGTTTAATGTGTGTTTAATGTGTGTTTTGGTTGTGTTGTATTCAACTAAACTTAACAGTGTTTCACAGAAACCTCCGCTGCTGACTAATGTTTTGGAGGTGCAACTGCAGAGTGACACAGACAAACCACTGCACTTAATGCTCACAATGGCGTTGTGACTTCGTCAGGGTGCAAAAGGGTGGACAGGAGTCAAGCAAACATTTTATATGCTTGGTAGGGTGTCACTCAATCTTGATTAATATTTGAGCACAGGTGGGTAACAGCAATGGATAGAGGCTAATGAGAAGTATGTCCTGTCCACCCTTTTGTACCCTGACAAAGATCTTAGGGTCAAAACTGGTCAGTGTTTTAATGTAAGCAGCCACGTTTTGAAATAAAGGCTTTTTAACTTAATGCAAATGCATCTGTTCTGACCCTTTTCTTAAGCACCTGTGTTTTTGTCTTGAGTATCAGAGTATTGAAGACCACATTTACTTGGCGCTGTTGGCAGCCCAGATTATTATGTCATGGATTTAAGTGTACCAGATTTGTCAGCTAAAGATCATTCAGGGGACTCTACTCCAGCATAGGAAAACAAAAACAGCTTTCAAGATTAGTAATGCTGTTTATGCCAAATTCCCACCTTACCTATGTTACGTAACTTAAAGATAGTAATTTTTTTCCACTCTTGGGTGGCAGGGCGAAAATGAGTCATCCTCAACATTTGTTACGGTTTCAGAATGATGAAGACAGTTGGACAAAACAGGATGTAGGATGTAACTAGTGAACTCTGGTGTTGTCTGCGATGTGTTGATATGAAGAAGCCCATCTTTAAAGGTGATCTGTGTTTATTTCCGATAGCTGACAACAAGAAGTAAAAACAAAATCCTCTGTTAAATACAACCATATAAACATGAGCCCCCACACAGATTACTTGAGACAGGATTATGTTAGCATAAAATAAACTTATAATCATAGTTTAACAGTGCTGAAACACAAGAGCAGTGTTGCTTACCTCTCCCATGGAGTACAACAGCAAAATGGCAGCCATTTTACATTCCATTGAGTGTGATAAAAACACAAAAAACATACCTGACAACAAGAGGTGAAAACAATATCTTCTGTCAAATACAACCATATAAACTTGAGCCACTTACACACATCAGGTGACACAGGAATATGTTAGTATAAAATGAACTTATAAGCATAGTTTAACAGCACAAAACATGGAAATTCCCACAAGAGCAATGTCATTTACCTCTTCCATGGCGTACAACAGGAAAAAGGGGAGAGGCAAGGTGGGAGACAGCCCTTTATAGGTGGGGTACCCGAAAGGTGAACGTAGGGGTACAGAAACGAGTATCAGACGTTTCAAATATTGACTATGGAGGCCTTACTGTGTCAGGTAATATCAACTGAAACAAATACTTAATATTACAAATGTACATTTGACTCTGTTACGCGTCTTACTGCTGTATAATTGACCCTGTTACATAGATTCAAAATGACCAAAAGAGACATAAAGAAACCAAAGAGATGCAAAGGAAATGTAGAGAGACAGAAAATAACATCAAAAAGGGGCAAAACGATCTCAAAGAGACACAAAGTGACCAAAAAAGACAAAAAATTACCTTAAAGAGACACTGAACAACTACAAAGATTCACACAGACTACAAAAACATGCAAAACAACAACAAAAAAGAGGCAAATCAGCCACAAAGTCTTTGTGTTTTGCTCTTATGTAGGAGAGGTGGTGGGTCCCTCTGCATATCTGAGCCCAGGGGGCCATTGTCTTATAATCCACCCGTGTAAACTCCACTGTTTACAACATCTGGCTCCAGCCCTGAATGAAATTAAAGTGCTCTGACATCTGTTTTTGGCTCGATTAAACTAGTTTAGGTAAGACTTAAAACTGAGAAACTGTCCTTAAATATTAAATGTGTGGAAAAATACATTTTGAGACAGTATATGTGCATGTATAGGCTAACATGAGGAAATATGACACAAAAAAGTCCAGCAGAAAAACCCAAAACATTCCAGTACACGATAATATTAAGTAAAAACAACATTGCAGTGTGTATTTTTGTGTGTTTCAGACAGTGTTGACACTTTTCTACAGCTTTCTAGTAATAAGAATAAAACCTTTTCAGCCTACTTACAGTGGAAGTCAATGATGCTGGCAGTCTGAAAAGCATCGGAGGCTCTCTGTAGGTTAAAAATCCTATATTAATTCATCAATAACTGATGTGTTTTGAACTCAGAAAGTCTCTGTGTGGGTGGTCTTTATTCCCTGATGAAGACTCTTAACCCACACGTTTTGATCTTTAACTTACAAAGTGCCTCGGATGCTTTTTTAGACTGACAACCAACGCCATGTGCTTTTATATTCTTATTTGACTACTTGCCCTATCCTTTAATAACCCCTGAAGTTTTACTTTAACACCACCAACACTTAGTTTCTTGACCCAGTGCAGCTCCCCCTGCTGTTTCTGCTTCCGAGGAAGACTTGAAAAAGTTTAAAAAATGGTTTCCAGTATGTGGAATTTGTCCAACAACGTTAATAAAATCAACCACTCCTTTTATAATAGGAGGGAATAACACCATATCCCCTTGATTCAAGTTTTAATTAGTGAACTCACATTTTTCTTGTATTAAACTCACCACTAGGTGGAGAGATGGACATAATCATCATCATAATCATCATGATCATCATCATTGTCATCATTGCAGGCTGTGGAGGGGAAGCTCGCAACACCAGGTAAAAAGCAGCTTCATTTGTTACGTTCGGAGGAGTGTCAGCAGGAGAATACAGAGGAGGAGAGGGGGAAGGGATGGAAGAGCGTTAAAAAACTATAGGAAGGAGACAGCAGCAGGATCTGGGCGGCTTTTATGAGAGGATGGTAACACAGCACTAAGATTATGTGTGAAATATATTCAATTTGTGTCAGTGCCCTGCATTATGTAAGCTGTATAATGACCATTTAATCAACTTTTAATTCCACTGAGCAGGCAAATTTCCAAGGGCTCTTTTAAGGCTGGGTGACATCTGGGAGAACAGTGAATGATGACAGAAAAGTAGAGGCTCTTTAAAGAGAGGCAGAGGAGAAGGAGAGGGCTGCTGTGGGAGAGACGTTCAGGCCCACAGGGAGAATGGTGACTGTCTGAACAGCCAACACTATAACTTGTTGAATACACACCGACTGCAGCTACAGAAAAACCCACAGAGAGCAGACCTAACCATCAGTAAAACAGGTTTCCTTGTTTTATTTGTGTACTAGGCCATGGTGGAAGTAGAAATGTGTAATTGCTTGCCTAAGGGTGAAATACCGTGGTGTCTGCCCTTACTTTATTCAGGTCTTTTGTCTCTCCTTTGTGATGATCATACACACTTTGGATTTGAAACTGCACTGGTCCAAGAACACTGACGCTCTGTATAAGAAGGGCCAGAGCTGCCTCTATTTCCTGAGGAGGCTGAGGTCCTTTAACATCTGCCGGACAATGCTGAGGATGTTTTATGAGTCTGTGGTGGCCAGTGCTTTCCTGTTTGCTGTTGTGTGCTGGGACAGCAGGTTGCGGGTAGCAGACGCCAACAGACTCAATAAACTGATTTGCAAGGCCAGTAACGTCGTGGGGGTGGAGCTGGACTCTGACAAATCCCTACCCTACCTATGTTGTGTAAATTTGAAATAGTAATTTTATTCCTCTCTTGGTGGCAGGAGTGAAAATTAGTCATCAACATTTGTTATGGTTTCAGGATGATGACGACAGCTGGACAAGATAGAAAATAGGATGTAGGCTCTACAGGATGATTTTTTACCCTTGGCAACTATCATGTGTTTTTTCCCCATAATGATAAGTAATACCACCGATTTTTAGGCATTCTGTTATTGCAGCTGGGTTTAAAGAAGTCCATATAGCTCATGGATGCATGAATACTGAAATGACCTAATGGACCTACACAGGCCCGGGGGCCCAAAGTGTGAGGGGGCCCCCTGGCTTTCACTTACAAAATGTCACTCAAATAAATATGGGCCAGCTGAGGATAGACTCAAAACAACCACAAAAAGACACAGAGAGACCACAAAGAGATGCAAAGTAAATGTAAAGAGACACAAAATTAAAACAAAAAGGGGCAGAACAACCACAAAGAGACACAAAATAATCAAGAAAGACAAAAAATTACCCCAGAGACACAAAATGACCAAAAAAAGATTAAGAATTACCCCAAAGACACACGAAATGACCAAAAAAGACAAAGAATTACCCCAAAAAGACACAAAATGACCAAAAAAAAGATTAAGAATTACCCCAAAGACACATAAAATGACCAAAAAAGACAAAAAAATACCCCCAAAAGACACAAAATGACCAAAAAAGACAATGAATTACCCCAAAGACACACAAAATGACCAAAAAAAAGACAAATAATTACCCCAAAGAGACACAAAATGACCAAAAAAAGACAAAAACTACCCCAAAAAGACACAAAATGACAAAAAGACAAAGAATTACCCCAAAAAGACACAAAATGACCAAAAAAAGATTAAGAATTACCCCAAAGACACACAAAATGACCAAAAAAGACCAAAAAATACCCCAAAGAGACACAAAATGACTAAAAAAGACAAAAACTACCCCAAAAAGACACAAAATGACCAAAAAAAAGATTAAGAATTACCCCAAAGACACACAAAATGACCAAAAAAAGATTAAGAATTACCCCAAAGACACACAAAATGACCAAAAAAGACAAAAAAAATACCCCAAAAAGACACAAAATCACCAAAAAAGACAATGAATTACCCCAAAGACACACAAAATGACTAAAAAAGACAAAAACTACCCCAAAAAGACACAAAATGACCAAAAAAGACAAAAAATTACCCCCAAAGACACACAAAATGACCAAAAAAAGGTAAAAACTACCCCAAAAAGACACAAAATGACTAAAAAAAGACAAAAACTACCCCAAAGAGACACAAAATGACCAAAAAAAGATTACAAATTACCCCAGGGACACAAAAAGAACACAAAGACATGCAAAGGAAATGTAACGAGACACAAAATGACCAAAAAAAGACAAAGGATTACCTCAAAGAGACACTAAATGACTCTAAGGTATGTGTCATCTTGGACAATATCTCCACTGCTAGTCCACGGTGTGCTGGTCAGACACAGGAACACATTTGGTGACAGACTCAATCCCCCAAGATGCACCACAGAGCGCTACAGGAAGTCATTCCTGCCGGTTGCCATCACCCTGTACAACTCCTCCCTCAGAGTGTCAGCTGCTCAACTAGACTTTTTAATGCATCTATAATTCTTGATTATCTATTGGGAGCAATTATTCAACTGTGCAATACTTTTCACCTCTTGAATATATATTAATTCAACATAAATGCACATAACTGTACATATTTCTTATGTTTACACTAACTATTGTTGCTTATTCTACTTGTAGATACATTTGCGCAGCACAGTAAAGATATAGATTTTATTTAAATATCTTAATTTCATGTCTTAAGTACTAGTGCTAAACACTGCAGCATAATGTACATTTTATTTTCATTTTAATGCACATTTAATCTCTACTTGTTTTATTTTATTGCTTCATACTTACACACTTTTATTCCATTTTCTTATTCTTACTTCTTTTAACTCTCTGGTCTTTACATCGGAGTGACTGTAATGAATCATAATTCCCCTCGGGATCAATAAAGTAGTTCTGATTTTTTTTTCCATCTAGTTGAATGAATTAATGCATTTCTGACAAATACAACTGATTTAATTATCATAGTTTGTCCTTGAGAGGAAAGTGTTCTCACAGTAATGTGCAGATGATAAGTGTGCTCATAATTTAACATTACAACCACAGTAAAATGACCGTGATATGAATTCATATGGCAACAGCTCGAGTGTAACAGCCACATAAAGTTGAACTAATGGCTGAATTGCAAAGACCATGCGGCTTTTGTCGCACATGAAACATTCCTGTATCCAAATATCAGTTTTATACACTTCAGTCTTGATGATACAATACAAGACAGCTCATCTGTGCAGGAGGGAAGAGATCAGCGTTTAAAACCCTTCCTGTATGTTGGTTAAAGCACCAGAGGAGGGCAGTAGAGGACTGCAGAAGAGTGCATGTCTCTTGTACCGTGAACACCTCGTTCCCCTGTTAGGTGGGAAAATGTCATTGAAACAAGTCATTATGTCATTTAGCATGTCTTTATCTCAGTCTTTGGATATTGGTTTGAATTAAACATGGAATAATCTATGACGATATTCACTTGTCTATTCAGTGGCAGTATTGTGACAGAAAGTTTACCTGGCAGCATTGTCTGAAGTTGCCAGAAAGCATCTTTTGAGAAGTTTAGTTGTAGCTGACACATTGTACCTTGTCAAATATCTATTATTTAAAGCAGAATGAGGTTTTTCAGAACCAAATTTTCAGATATTCTGACCCACAGTGGGCGTATCAGTAAGATCACCTTGAAACATCTCACTCTCAGCCCACGCTCACTGCCAATCTGATACCAAAATACATTGTAGCTGATATCGAGTGAGACGGCAGCCAGTTATTGTATAACACCGGTGCAGTATTGTCCAACAGCGCTGGTGCATGCTATCATGAATTAGTCATAGTGGTCTTCCTGAGCCAGGAACCAAACTACATTTACAGCGTCTGCATAATGATGCACTGCTGACACCAGACAGCTAGGCTGATGCTGTAATGTATTCATGTTTATATATATATAATGAAGAATGTTAACAGAGTTTTTACTCCTTAGTGTGTTGGAAGTTTGACTAAACAGGACAGTTGGTGTATTGTGCTGTAAGCAGCCCACTAGCCACCATCGCAGGTGTCCACTCTGCAGGGGTTTGCTCAGGTTTTTACATTTTTTTGCTTCGCTCTGTGGTTCACTCAGAATGATTGATTGGCTCTCTCTGGCCCACATTAGGTTTTGGCTGGTGACAGTTGGTGCAAAGACCTTAAAGTATTCACTTTTGTTAGAAAATAGACTAATACACAGCAGTGTCCCAAAGTCCTTACTCACTGCATACAAATAGTCTGTTTTAAACGAGTGGAATAACACACAATGTAACACATATCGACAACTTTAGACTTACATTCATACACGTGTACACACATGCATCCACACCCAGTACTCACACATACATAGAGGTATGGCAACTCATCACATCCGCTGAAGGGCATAACGATCTGTTTTATCAGAGCGCTCCATGTAACACATTTTAGGTATGTTCCACCATACTAATGATCACTCAAGGACAACTATGCACAGAAGCTTGTGTATGCATGCAAAGGAATATTATAATGTTTGTTTTATTAGACTGTTGTTATTCACGAAAGTCCAAAAAAAATTCTTGGACTACTTAGCCTACCTGTATCTATTCATCTTAAATGTATCATTCATTCATTTTCTATAACCGCTTATCCTGTGAGGGGTTGCAGTCAACTGACATTGGTCGAGAGACTAGACTATCACAGGGCTGACACATAGAGACAGACAAGGAAGCTGGAGTACCCAGAGAAAACCCACGCTGACACGGGGTGAACATGCAAACTCTGGACAGAAGGGCTCCCCCACCCTGGGTTCAACCAAATTGACATCCCAGATCTTCTTCTGGCTGTTGCTGGGAACCTCCAATAAACCAGCAGCAGATGATCACAGCATTGTAGCTCATTCCCAGCCCATGCAGGGCTTTGTATACAAGGACGAGGAGCTTAAAATCAATCCTAAATGTAACAGGAAGTCAGTGCAGAGCAGCTCAGACTGGCCTGACGTGCTCTCTCTTCTTGGTTCTGGTTAATAGCCGAGCTGCAGAGTTTTGAATGAGCTGAAGTCTCTCAGTGGTGTTTTTTCCACGAACAGTAAAAAGTGCTTTACAGTAGTCAAGTCGGCTTGAAATAAAGGCATGAATCACTTTCTCAGCATCTTTTTCATTTAGAAATGGATGTACCCTGGCTATGTTTCTGAGGTGGGAAATGTGCGACTCTGAGTCAAGGATCACGCCAAGACTTGTAACCTTGAACTTAGTCAAGAGCTAAATTCCGCTAAATTCTCTTTTTGTTTTGGGGCAGACACTGAGGATTTCAGTTTTGTAGTATATCAATATATTCCATATCTGAGTAGAAGTGAATAAATGGTCCATTTTGTGTGTGAATGTGTGTTTGTTTGCATGGGCTTTGTGGGGACATTATCACAGCGAGACATTATGGGGACTTGCATCCCCCTGAGGAGAAACATGGTCCCCACAAGCTGAGGTCAACAGTTTAGGGTTAAAATTTGTTCTCTAGTGTAGACTAGGATATGCTAAGTGATTCAGTGAGGCAAAGGTACAGTACAGTAAGGATACGCCTTTCACGAAAAAGACCGACAGTCAGCACAATTCCTCACAATTGAGAGAAACAGTGAATGAATGAATGTGAATGTGTGTGTGTGTTTGCATTTTTGAAAAGACCACTTCTTCATCACGTCTTTTCGTGCAGTTTTTATTTTCACTCACATCATCTGATCAGACGCTCTACTTGGCATTTACTATCTGCATTTTTGAGTTTAAATACCACCCAAATTCATCTCTAGATCAAGAAGTGTTTTGATATTGTTAAATGCTGTTATATTAGAAAGAATGTCTGCTTGCCTTTTCAAACATTCACAAATAATTAATGTGCAAAGACATGTTCTTTTTACAGAAATCCTTTTTACAGCCATAGTTTCTTGTTTCTCCTCTGAGCTACATGCTTTGTATATTTTAACTCATGTTTACTATAATGAACTTTACCTCCTTGACCGAAGGCGAGAGGGCAGCCGCCTCCTCCAAGGACACCTCTTTCCACTTAACTAAAATCAAGTGTCGTGGCACCGTGCCCTGCTCATCTGTTCGACCCTCCCATCAAGCCTTATACTACCCACTTGGTGCTAAAGTAGCACAGCTGAATGGTGGCCAACTTTTTCATGTAGATGGATAGCTACAAATCTTGCCATGAAGGTCATTGCTTTTTCAAACCCATCTCCGCACTGAAATGAACTTTTAAGACTTGATCAGCATAATAGTTTTGTCTGCATACTGCATTGCAATGCTCAAGCGTGTGATCCCCGCCAATAGGTCACGCCAGATAATTAAACTGAGAAGCTGAGGGAAATTCAATACACTCTATTACAACTGAGGGAGCCTTGGACTCAGGGGAGACTTTGGTATTCATAGACTGGATATAAAGCTTTTCTAAAGTATGAAGTAGCTCTGGCTCCCACTGGAAACACAAGTTTTTAAAGGGATAGTTCATTGCAAAACCAAAAATACATATTTTTCCTCTTACTTGTAGCGCTATCTATCACTCTAGATTGTTTTGGTGTGAGTTGCAGAGTGTAAGAGATATTGTCCTTCTCTCAAATATAACAGAACTAGGCTGCACAAGTCGGCTTATGGTGTTCAAGACACCTAAAAAATGCATTTGAAAAACTCAACGTCAATGTCTCTTTCCAGTAATCATGACCTGGTCAATCAAGATAATCCACAGACTTTGATGGGAAGTTTCAAGAGGGAACTATTTTGTTTCTACCAAAGCACACCGCAAACTGCATCACCGTGCAGAAGGAAGCGTGCATCTACTATTAGCTCACCTAGCACCACTGAGCTAGCTAACCTTCAAAGAGCACGCCCTTAATGTTTACACTGTGCGCTGTTACAAGCAGGAGCCTCTTATCCATGAGTAGATGCACACTTCCTTCTTCATGGTGATACGGTTTGCAGGTGTGGTTCAGTAGAAAGAGAGCAGTCTTTTTAAACTGCTCATGACAAGGTCTGTGGATTATCTTGAGTAACCCCGTTATGATTTCTGGAGAGACTTGGATGTCAATCTTTTCAAATGTATTTTTGGCACTTTGAGCACCACACACTGAGTGCCATCTAGCTCCACTTGTCCCCTGTGGTCACAGATGTGGTCGTGCTTAACGGTATTTTGAAGCTGTGTTAAATAGCAACATGGGAAATTCATTTTGAGGGCTCATTTTAAGGGCTCTACAACGTGCCCAAAAGAGTACTTCATCGGTTTGGCATTGCCCTCCTGCAACATGACATTGAATCACAATGGACAGTTAAAGCAAGGGATCAAAACAGATGCAGCATAACTAGATATGTCTTTTTTATTCAACATATTCGTCTTCTTTGCTAAAACCTGGCACCATTATCCACAGTGCAACTCAATCGCTGGCTGCTGGCCAGAGATTTTGGTGTGTTATGCCAGCAATGCTAGTATCAAGGAAGCTAACTTCTTCCTGATTCCACACGTCCAGATTTGTTCCATTTACAGCTCAAACAGACGCAATTCATCTGATTCCAGCTCCTTCTGGATCCACAAAAGGCTTCACACACCTTTTTTCCCACTGTACTCTACTTAATATATGCCAATTATTATATTCTCAAACTGAAGCAACTGGTATCTACATGCTTGCATTCCTCTGGATTGTTTACATGCAAAGAAGCACGTACTTTGTTTGTTCTGAATGCATTAATGAGTCACGTTTGACTCTTTAGAAGTTGGACCATAAATGAGAGCAGAAGGCTTTAAAAAGTCATGTGTTGGTGTTTTATCTGAACTGCATTAAGGGCCTCGGGGGCCTTTCACTGTCATCACCTGATAAAATGAGTCAGTTTATCCAACAGAGAAAGGCCAGACTGACAGTCCAGTGAGATCAGGAGAGTCCCTACTCTCATCGACTGCCCTGCATTTGGCTTTTTTAAAATTCTGTTGGTCACTTTGCCTGTATGTCATAATAATATCAACTTGAATATCCCCTCCCTGCTCTCCTTGTCAGTGTAACTGTGGCAGAATAATAATGAATGTACTGACATTAGGTGTAAGCCTTCACGATAAAGTGTATATTTTGACAGTCCTGCTTATACACTAGCTTACATTATTTATTTGTGCTTTGAGTGTCCACATGGCACTGTGGCTACATTCATTACTTGTACCATGTCTGTTTTTACAAGCTCCATCAAGGTGAACCTTCCCATATCACTTTGTCACACCAGATGTCAAGAGTGGAGGCAATGCTTCTGCTCCAACTTTGGACTGAATAGAAACGATTGCACCCTTCCTTCCTGCCGAATCCCCCGCCTTGTGTGGGCAAGAGCTGAATTCAGTATGACCTTTTGAGGAATGTGACGGCAGAGGGCTGCCAGAGCCCGGCCTGACAAGTTCGCCAAATGATTCTCTCGCCATGCAAGCTTGAACCGGCTCCTTCTGTTGACCCTCCCCTCAACCTCACTGCCATGCATCAACTCAGAGTCAGGCTCTTGGCAGCATCACTTCTCCACAGTGCAGTGACCATGGGAACAGTTGTATTTTGTTGCTTGGACACACACAATTACATATAAACAGTGTTTAACCAAGGACTCCACAGGTCAGTTCTTCTGCACAGAGTATTGGCTTTGCATTTCATCTTACTCTGGTATTGGTAAAAGTTTGGCATACCAGTTGTTGTAGAAACTTTTCCTCTGTTTGCAGTCAATTCTTTTGGAATTAGAAAATAATCAACTGCAACTGTTCTCCAGATGTTAGCCATGGCTGTCCATGTGCCTTTACATCTGTCTGTCTACCTGTGAATTGTAAATGATTTTTTCCTGGATTTTAAATCTTTCTGTACGCCCCCTCTTAAAACCCAAACCTCATGATCAGATCATCGTCTTATCCCAAGTCGTCACATATTTGCTTTTGCAGTGGGCTTTCATGTCTACATATTGCACACTATGTATCCTCCCATGTCTGCTGTTAATCTTGGACGCCGCTACCAATGCTGGGACATCAACAAAGGCATGTGGTTAGTTTTAGAAAAAGAACATCATGGTTTGGCTCTACATTTATACAGGAAGTGAATGCACGGCTCTTTGGTGAAAGTCTGGGGAAAGTCTGTTGGACCACCACCACCATCCCTCCATTTGCCCTATAGGAACTTTCCAGCACCTTAGAGTATGTTGCTACCGGCAGTGTTTCAACCTGACGCCATCGAGCACATATCATACCGCTGTGACAGGTGCCATCCGGCTGCCCGCCAGCATATCATACCACTGCAAAAGGTGGCTTCTGGCGTCAGGTGTGTGACACCAAAATCACTGACAAAGTGGAGGTATTTGACGACTTCGGAATAAGAACGGGCTGGTGGTGTCATAGAGCAGTGGTTAGATTTTCGTACAGTGAATTTCTTGCACAGAGCTTTTATTTTAAAGTGATGTTTCCTGCTGTAGAGTGAGTGACTAACGGACAGCTACTTGACAGAGACAGCAAACTAGCTCGACGACATGGCCCAACGCAAGTATGATGCTAAGTGTATTAACCCGTGTGGACCTTGAACTAATGACTAAGGAGAACTCCAGTTGGGAACAACTGTCATAGAGGGTTCCATGCAGACAGTGTCGGACCTAGTTAACAAATAATAACAACAAATATCAAACAATTAAGAACACGGCATGTGCAAATTTGCAAATTTCAACTTCTTTCATTCTTTCATTTTCCCTTACTCTAGTCTTAGGATCATTTTTCATATGTGTTTTTCTATATAAAATAAAAATAATAATGAATAAATATTGTTTTTGTTTGGGGGATCATGGTGGGGGATGGGGGTGCGGTGGCCGCCTATGTCACCTATAGACAGACCCACCACTGTATCCAGACATTCACTGCATAACATGATGACTATGACTCATTTTTCATCAGTTTCTTTTGCCAGGACGGGAGCAAAAAGCCTAAAATATATTATTTGTATATTCTGTTTGTGTATTTGTAATGTAATCAGTTGGGATGATGCTGGAGGCCCTAAAACACGCAGCAGTCACAGTCCAGGGCCTCAGCAGACAGAGAAGTCTTCATTTTAATAATGCAAACCTGCCTGGCTGGAAATATTTCCCACTTTTATTAGACAGCAGTGCCAATCAAGACCAGCTCAGGCTGTGATGTATTAATTAAATTTAGCGAATGTGGAACTGCTGATAAAAATAAAAGGATTAAAAAAACCAATAACTTTAAATTTAACAGTTCTATTAAAAAAATATGATTTAATACAATGTTCATTACACTTCGCTGATCAAATACCCATTAAAAAAAATACTCGCACACTGTTTTAAATTCTAAAAATTGTGTTTGGTTAAAGTAGCAGCTCAAATAGGATCAGTTGGACAAACTGCTGAACAGTGACCCGTCTTGCCACATGTGCCCCAGGGAGCAGGTGCTCTCCCGGTGGCCGCCGAGCCACACCAGTTAATTAACACCACTCGAGTGTGTCAAGAGGAGGGAAGAAAAATTGCTGCTCTTAGTGGTGTCACACCCCGGCCTGCGAGGCTTGAGAAAAAGGGAGATGCAGGGGGAATAACAATGGATTCATTTTAAACTAACATGATAATAAATTACCAGAATTTTGAAAAAAAAAAAAAGTATATTGAAAAGCATAACGGGAGTGCAAGCTATTACAACAAACCACAATGGCAATTGTGTTTGGGCAGGTAATCTCAGGCTACTGAATACAAAACAGTTTTGAACAGAATAATTAACAGTAAAGCAGGAGGGTCATTACAGCAGAAATAATTGTTGAAGCTTTTCAAACAGAATGAAGTTTGTTTTTGTGTATTCTGCCAAAGGTCATTTGAAGAATCTTGCTTAATTTAATTGCATTTATTTTAAAAGACCGTGACTGACATGGGCTTCTTGTGGTACGCAATGTTCCTCAGAACTTGTCTTAGTTGTTTACCCCCTACAGCTCGCTTTGATCTCTAACTCAGCACTATCTGAGCTGCTGAATATTTTTGGATCGGTTGACGTTACATCTCTGATGTACTTCCCTGGAAAAAGTGCGGGAATATATAATCCTCCGCCAGCAAATCTGCTCCCAGTGAGTGTGTGGTGTGATTGACGTGATGTGGTTTGCCTTCCCGACGAACAGCAGTGACCATTACAAGAGGAAACATGCGTGAGAACATCAGAGAGATGGAGAGCAGCTCCCAGTTGGTGTCTGCAAGCTGTCACGCTACCTTCATCTGTCTACAAGGCCGGGCTCCTTTTCAATGACACTAAATAATTACACACTCACACCCACGCAGCCGCAACACTGAGCACTCAAAAATAATCTGCACTCCATACAAATTCATGTTAGCCCAGAGAGTCATTCATGTTCTTTTATTTTTCTACAAAAATATTTTACATTAGAAAACACACCTTGAAATATACACAGTCCACTTGGTTTTGAAGGAACCATGGAACATCTCAACTCAAATATATCTGTCCATATTGAAATTGTAGGTAAATATATCAGCAAGAATAAATCCGCTTGCTATCTCGTGACCTCTGCTAGCGGCGTCACCAGAAGGAGCTTAGATTGATGGAGGACATCGTCCAGCGGTGAGGAACAAAAGGCTCTGTGAACTATGAACTATAATCTGATCAAAACAATATGAAATCACAATCTATCCATATTTATTAGCAAAAATACAACAAAACCAATGCTGCCTCTGATAATGACAGGGAGTGCTGCTGTACCTGGGTTGACAATGATGAGCTCATGGACATACATGAACAGGAAATCCTCAAGGAGCACGGGAGTACAGGTTAAGACAGGATAATGGCGAAGAGCAACTCTTAGATTTTAACTTTCTGTCGTACAGGAAGTCTTGGTTTGTCACACTTCCTGTAGCACAGGGTGCCTTTTTCTAGCTCTACTAGATAGTATTCACCTGTCTACCAGTTTACAGCCCTGGATGCCATTCATCTGACTGTCAACATCCCAGCATGCCATTCATTTGTCTTCCTGTCAACATCCCATGGGGCTATTCATCTGTAAACCTAACTATCTGTCTCCACTACATTTCAGGGTACTTTTCACCTGTCTGCCTAGATACATGCCTGGGTGTCAGTCACCTGTCTAAACATCGTATCTATATCCCAGATGTCATCCTTTACCCTGGTTTCAGTCTTGCAGGCAGCTCTTCCTGTCAGGTTGAGTAAAAACACTTTCTCTAGGGATTGGTGGACCCAAACCCCAACCGTGGTCGTATTTATAACCTCAGCTGTAACCAGCATAAACTTAAACCATTTGATTATTGGAGAATGCTGGAAGGCGGTAAGCAGCCTGGCACAATTCTGAGCAATAGTTTGACATGTTGGAAAATACCCTTTCTTGCTTTCTTGCCGAGAGTTTAATGATAGGATAAATACCATTCTCATATCTGTAAGGTAAATATTAGAGCACAGACTTACCAAACCATCATCAAAGAACTAGTGTATCATTATTATTGTTATTATTTTCGTTTATACAATTCAAACTGACATAAGGACATGAGAAAAAAACAAAAATGTAAACGAGAAATTGATTTTATACTTAAAAAATGCATGTTTTGTTTGATGTGTTTTCTTTAATGAAAATGCACAAATTCAAGTGTCGATAAAAAATGAATAGAATAAAATGTTTTTTTGTGTTTAAAAACAAAGAAGAGGGTCTCTTCTTTAGTTTCATGTATATACTGTTGACGTATTCATAAAACAAATTATTCTGTGGGTCTTGAAATATCAGTGAATATGATCAAAAATGCTAGCGACGGCTGGCAACTTAAAATAATACTCTGTCAGGGAAAGTGTTAATATTTACTTGACAGATGTGAGAGTGGTGATCTTTTCATCTAACTCCCGGCAAGAAAGAGAAAAGCGTATTTACCTCCCAAAATATAAACTGCTCCTTTAAGGTAAAACGTCCCTTTAAATCTCTTTACGCATCAACCACTAAACGTCTCAGGATACCATTCAACTGTTAAACATCTACATCCCAGGATGCCGGTCATTATTGCTGTAAACTTGTTATACATGTAAAAAGTAAGTATTATGGGTGCTGTTTGAATACTGCTGTATTTTATGTGAACATATTTCTGAACTGTTTAGCTCTTCCAGAAAAAAAAAACAAAGAGATAGAACTTGTAACTCAATTTGTTAAGCACAGTAATAGCATTGTCATTGTCGGTGGATTGATGTCCACTAGATATGCCCTAGTATGATATATGATAACTGTATGTACTACTCATACTGCAAGGCGCTTTAGAAGACCATCAAATGGCATGTGAAATAAATAACAGCAAAATAATAGCAAAAACATACCAGTTGATATTTATATGAACAAAATGTTCCAGTTTGTATTCAGACTGAGCGTCCACTGGCCCTCCACCTACGAGTCTCTGTCCTGCACCCAGCTTGAGAACTTCGTCCCATGCTTTGGCATCATAGCAGTTCAGAGTGGAGGGTCAGCGAGAGCGTCCAGAGGGGTGGCAGCAGCCACAGGGGAGACGGCGAGGGCCGGACGCCTAAAGGTGAGGCGTCGTCGGAGGTGCAGGAGCACACCTCGTAGCCGTTCTCTGCGTGGTCTGGGTGATGGTGCACGTTGACTCTCGTCTCCGTGCTTTTGGGCTCCGCGTCCGGAGAGTCCGACTGCATCTCGGTGCACAGGAGCCAGTCTTTAGCGATGAGGCGGGGGTATCCTGCCTCCACCTCCATGTCGCTGCTCGGCACTCGCCAGTACTCCTTCCCCTTGAAGAAATAGGACGAGCCTTCAAAGACAGAGAGGGCAGAGTGATTGTGATGGTGTGTGTTTTTAACTACAACAGAACAACATAGGACACTTAGGCTTTTCCTCGACGCAGACGAAAGGATGCAAATTAAGTATTAAAATACAGAAAACAAATATATCAGCAGTATTATTCAGAGAAACAAACGTATAACTAACACTATGGATGCTTTTTGCTGCTTTCTGTAACATATTTTTGCTTCCCCCTCGAGTATTGTTCCCATCATAACATCTCTCTCCATTCAGCGTTTCTCTTATCCATGTCTTACATCTGTGATTTCGCAAAGGCTCCATCTTTCTTTAACACTCTTCTAACTCGCTGTTCACCACGAGTTGTCACCACGTCTTCCTCATTTCTCCCTCCTCCCTTTATTCCACTGTTTTCTCTTCATCCCAGGCTTGTGGAAGCAGCCTAAAGGCAGATAAAGGCTTTGATGTGGCTCCAGTTCCCGGGCCCAGAGGTGTGCGTATATGTGAATTTGCTTGTGTATTAAGCATACATGCATTTTATGCCTCTCCATACAATTGGGGATTTTGTGAGGACAGTCCCCTCTTTTTGCTTTTGCTTTTGGCCTGTTACCACACACACACACACACACTCACGCACACACAAACACACTAAAAGGCTTGGAGCAGGACCTCTGAGGCTGGCAAAAGCTCAGACACAACACAGACCTCTGAACACCTGACAGGAAAAAGAGCTTCCACACATTCAGCTGGGAGTTGCTGCAGGGGAGAGAGGTGATGTAGCTTTCCCCCATTGAGAGAAGCCTGAAATAAGGACTGAGTACCTGCTGCTAATTAGTTGTTTTTGTGCCAGTTTTGAACATCTACAAGTGCTTTATCAAAGCCTAATCTGTATAGCCAACTGGTGGAGGCATTCCTTAAAGGGGATTTGCTTGGTACAGACTGCCAAAAACAATGCCAGTTTAAGTAAACACTGTTAATCTCTATGGGGAGGCAATATGTTCTCAGCATCTGACCTATTGTTATTACTTGGGAACAGCAGGCAACCTTTCTCCAGCACCTGGGGACGGACTCCAGATCTAAGGTTGTTGTCTAGTCAAAGGAAATGTCAGGACCAAGCCTGCATAATACTTTTAAAGTTTCATTTTCTTAGACATTGTATCACAATAAATGATATGTTTGTTTAGCAATACAATGGAATTAACATATTAGCCCTAAAACTGGCAGCAGGTCTCCTTTTAACCCTTTCAGTCTCAGGCCAAAGTCAACTTTTTTTTTTAACCATTTCTACCTTTATATGCCTCTAAAAGTGTCTTAATACCAGAGTCAGTGTAATAGCTTTGGTAACTGGTGAACTTTAAGGCCCATACACATCAAACTGACATCAAAGAACGAGTGAAGATGAAGGTCAACTGTTGCGTTGCCTCATGTTGCCTGCGTCTGAGCCAAAAAGTTGCCTGTGAACACAACAAAAGAAGCTCTGTTTCCACCAAGCAGTACAGAGCAGTTCGGTACCCTTTTTTCCTCACTGTCCCCATGTTTGGTCCCCCCTCTGTTGGGGTACCTAGTACACAGATCTGGTACTAAAAGGTGGAGCTGTGAACACTGCAGTCCATTCATTGGTCAGTAGCAGATGGTCACTCTGCTCAGGGCTGAGTTGTGGCTGGTTTTGAAGCCTATGTAACCACTGTTCATACTGTGGAGAGTTTTACATAGCTGTAGTCTGAGAAAAAATATCTTAATTCACTGGGGCAACTGCCGGCAACTTTTAAGGTGGAATGTTTACTTGTAATATTACGCAATGCACGAGTTGACAACATCAAATCATCAGAACACATCACTGTGACAAGTTTGACCATTACTTTAGTTTTTGTTGTCTCTACTGGATGACATACACTTTTAGTAATGAGTGGATCTTCAAGCGTTTGAAAATATATATCAATTTCGACCAGATTGTGTGAGCTGCCTATATCCCAATCCTCACTTGGAGAAAAAAAAGCATCGTGGCACTCTGTTCCTGTGGGCTACAGCAACACTGAACCCCTGAGCTTACCTGAGAAGGACTAAATGCACAAACCCGCTATTTTCAAATAATCCATGGAGAGAGACTCTCACTGCAGCCTGTTGTATTTTGTTCAGAAAATGTTGGCGTGCAGCCTCGTTCTGTGGACGATAAATGAGATTCAGACTTCCTTCTGTGTCAACGGTAATGAGGAAATATAGTGAGTGCTGGACGGAGCAGTGAGTGACAACAACCCCGCCCACATTTAAGAATACTGTTTGCAGTGGCAACGCCAGGGTCTAGGTACCATGTGTGAAGGGTTACTTTTGGTTCCAAAGGTACCATACCGAAAGTGAAACGGGGTGAAAGACTACAGCTAACATACATTCACATACACATGCACATACATTCTGCGCCTGCGTGAGAGGAAAAGACTCTATACCAGCAGGTGGTGGTAGTCTGTATTCGGCATTCAAAAAGGGAAACTGATGTAGAAAGAACCCATCGTTTCCACTGTACAATCATAGAAAATAATACAAACAATTCCGAACCGTTTCCGCTGCTCAAGGGCTAAAAAGATATTTTTACCCAATACAACAAGTTTGTTTCAATTTCACACCCTCTTTACTTTAGGTGTTTGTTTGCTTAACTCACGTCTGTTTCTATTCTTGTGCACTGAGCTGAACTGCCAATCAGAGTGACTTTTAATCACCGATGGGCTCCGCCGTCTCCAACACCGATTCAACATGCTAAATCGGCTGGAAAAAAGCCAACAAGGGCTGTTGGCTTGGTGTATCAGGGCCCTCAGTGGACTCTTTCATTCTCTGTCCTTTTTATGGACAATGGTAAACAACGAAATGTGCACCAAACAGTGCTTGGATTGCCATGACAACATGCAAACAACAGCTACAACCAAGCTCACTTTGCTTTTATGATATGTTAAATGAAAGCTCGACCAATGCCATCATCAGCTTATTTGCTAATCTCACTTCAAACAGTAAACCTAACGCTGGCATTCTGCTGGGACTGACAGGGTTAAAGTGGTTTCATTCAGAACATATTATCCTTATATTATGAAGTTGAATGGGTTTATTTGTTTATTAATTCTCAAAGCAATGAAGAAAAAATCTGTCCTGGGTGTGAAAATGGCCCTTGTGTTCATTACTGTTAATATAATTCAACACTTTCACTGACAGTATAACAGATGCCTTATTGATTAACATCATATTTTGTGACTAATTAAGTCTTATAGTACCTCCTATGCTGCACAGTGATTAAATCAAGTTATGAAACAGGCTCTCAGTTTATTCCTATTTAACCATGGCGTCTCAATCTCAGTGAGTTTAATTAATTAGCGTTTCAACTTCTAACTGTGAGAGAAACATTTAAATAGGCCAGAGATAAAAACATATAAATACTGTACGTTGTATATTTACTATGAAAATACATTTAAAAAGAAAAAAAGTTCAGTTTCAACAGTACAGTTCTAAGAAATACATTGTTTTTATTATCACTGCACTCCATTTTCCAGCACACGCTGACTCCTCATAATGGGTAATGTCATGTTAATGCCACACATAATTACACAAGGCCAGCTGTGAGCTCACACACACACACACACACACACACACACACACACACACACACACACACACACACACACACACACACACACACACAAACACGTTCACACACATATTTTCACTCTCACGTATATGCTCGGGTTTTATACAAGGCACTATAGATATTTTATAGGAAGTAAAAGACCAGAGTGTGTTACAGGCACAGATGCACATAGTCTGTAAAGATTACTGACATGGCAGATTCAGACGTGACAAGCTCCAGTAATGACCGCATTATTCCACCTCCTCCTATAAAGCCACCCGGAGAGCGAAGAGGAGTAAAAAGAGAGGGGGACAATAGGAGAGAGTTTAAAGGGGAGGTGAAGGAGAGGGATAGATAAGAAGGGAGGGACATACATGCATCGATGCACACACTAATTGAATAATATAAACTAAATGTGCATTTGAGCTAATGCATTTAATTGGTGTATCAGTTGTTAATTTAAATTGTTGTATATGATTATCACCTTGGGCTTTCTTTAATGATCGCTCTGTTATATGGACGAGTTGAACATTATGACATTATTTGTACATGGAGGAAATTACAAAAGACGTATCTTAAATGTAGGGTAACCATTTTATTTATGAGGGTATGTTACTCTGAATGTTCCCATTATCATTAATGTTGAATTCACCAATGTTCCATGAATGTTACTTGAGGTAGATTAGATCAAACACCCCAACTTGTTAATTAGAAAGATTCAACAAAGCAGGTGAATGTGTTGTTGATGTGTGTTGGAACTGAGACCTGATATTAATATCCTATGACACAAATAAGACATCCATCTAGATCAGCTACATTACTGCAAATGTATTGCTCCCACAAGGTCATATAGTTGTTTCACAAAATCCAACGAACATTAACATTCTTTACCAATGTATTTGTTTCCTATTGCATGATGTTTGTGACCACTCAGTGTCTTGGAACATTTCTTACTTAAGGTGAACGATGTAGAGATACACCACTGATTTGTGTTTGAAAGGTCATCACTGCTGACTTTTTCAAGGTGCTGTTCCTTATCAGGTCAGCAACAAGTCCTTCCAACGCATGCAACCACATACATTGTTTGTACAAAGGGGCAACCTCTGGGGCTGTAAAATGAAGCCAACCGGGAAGCATCCAAAACTGTCTTTCAGTCAGGACCACTGTAGTTGAAGAACAAATTTCCACTTGCAGTATTATATTTGGTGGTATGGCTCTGTTCTGGGGCCCCTCTACCTTTCCTCCGCCTATACAGAGAGCCTAAGGTGGAGAGAGCACGCCTCTCTGCCCTTCCATGTGCAAACGAGGAAAGCCTTAAGGCAGAAGGAGCAAACTTCCCTGCCCTTTCATGTGCCTACATGGAAAGCCTAAGGCAGGGAGAGCAGCAGCAAAGACCCTCCAGGAACATAACGGACCAGCATCAATGACAAACAGAAATGACACTGATAAGTCAGACACAGCATGAAAAGGAGGAGCTGGGGTGGAGGCAGGTTGCAAAGCAGCTTGCAGAGGAAGCAGCAACAGTAGGCAGGCCAGAGCAGTTTAAATAGGGCGCTCTGAATGAGATCTGCCAATTGGTTACATAGAAAGGAATCATGTGATCTATCAGCTGCTCCATGAGTTCATTGGGCTGTTCGAGATCAGCTGATGTAGCTGGGATGTGAGCTGAGCTTGACATCGAATCCTGCCAGGACAAACGCTATGCTCAGTTTTCTAACATGGCCATATGAGGCTGGATCCAAAACAGAGTCAATCCTCATAGACCTCCATGTTAGAATGCCCAGCTTTATAATGGGAATAAACATGTTTACAGCCTGGTACAAAAACAGTCCTAGTCTCTATAGCTAATTTCCTTGTTCACGACAACTGAACGACCAGAACCGTCTGCATAATAGAGCCTACATAGCAGGCGCACTCGAGACTTTTCTGGCAAAGCTGCAGTTTAGCCCTCCGTAAACCTTAATGAAGATTAAATCATTCAGTTGTGTGGCTCTAGACTTGAAAAATGTTATCCAACCAAGTGGCTCAAATCCTGATAGTGAAGGGAGTCATTTCGCAGGAGAAATGTATCCATTTACAGACACCTCTTTCACAATATAAGTCTATGGGGAAAAGCCACTTTAGGCCCCATAGCATCACATGCTGGACCTAGAAGTTGTAATTTCACAGTTTGGCCATGATGTGAAATTGGCTTTAAAGCCCAGAGCTGTTCTTGGGGGCTTCTACGAATTGGCTTCCTGGGTCAAAGTCCTGTTTATTTGAATCGTCTGTCAACCCCGACTATTTCCCTACACAGACTCTGTCTCTTTTATACTGTGTCCCCTCACTTCCTCCTTTGCTCATGTCACTATTGGGCCCTACTACAGCCACTAGAGGTTGCCACCTACACCAAACGTAAATATGGGTGGTAATAAACTGCTTTAACAAATGACCTATGGTGTTATTTTATGGGGAAGGACCATCTCAAGTCAGTGATTGATCATATGTCATAAAAACTATGAGCCAATGTGTGGCAGTTAGCAGAGAACAATACTCGTGTCGTCCATCTGCCACTTCTTCCCTGATGTGTCTCAGAAATTTCCACAATCATATTCTGGAACCAGTTTAATTGCATATGAACAGAAGGCAGTGCCCATGCTGCCACAGTGAAGCATTTGTCATGAGCGACCACTCAGCGACCACAGATGAGCAGGACACTCAGAAAAAGCAAGAAGTCTTGGCTGTGGTCACTGAGAGCCACAATCAGCTCAAATACTGCAGGCTGCAGTCTGTGTGAAGATGGTGCTCACACATTTAAGTTGAGCAAACAGTTCAGGCTGAAAGTGGAGATAAGCAGAGACAACATGGGAGCCTGATAAAACATCTGTTATTCCCAGAGTGGCATCCAAGGAGGGATTGCAAAAGCTGAGGGCAGCAGAGTGAGGATAAAAAGCAGAAATACATATGCTAATGCTCAGGGCATGTGAATACTCTAGAGATCAATGCATATCTTTTAATGATATTTTTTTGTGTGCCAATCAAAACAAAGGATCACATGATTGTATGATTTGTATGATTAAATTGGTGCCTTTGAGTACACCTTTGTAGTAGGAGTAAGATAAAAATATCGATACGGACATAAATCATTCGTTCCTTTTGCTATACGTTATCGAAACAAATAAATCAGGGAATAAATCAGTGAGGCACGTCATCGTTCAAGTCCAAAGTCTGGGCCCACTTCAGCTTCACACAGATGGGGCAAACAAAATCAAACTGTCTTATGAAGGTACGATAAACGGGCAACAGAAAAGCATGAACACCTGATTCTACATCATCCTGATCTTGTCATGGAGAAAATGGCTAACGCTTCCACAACTGATGACTGTTATGTTGTTTCTGACACCACAATTTTCTGTAACCGCTTATCCTGTTTGTCACGGGGGGGCTGGAGACTATCCTAACTGACATTGGGCAAGAGGCGGGGTTCACCCTGGACAGGTCGCCAGACTATCACAGGGCTGACACACAGAGACAGACAACCATTCACACTCACATTCACACCTACGGACAATTTAGAGTCACCAATTAACCTGCATGTCTTTGGAGCCCTTCAGTGTGGAGTTTGATTGTTCTCCCCGTGTCAGCATGGGTTTCTTCAGGGTACTCCAGCTTCCTCCCACAGTCCAAAGACACACAGGTTAATTGGTGACTCTAAATTGTCCGTAGGTGTGAATGTGAGTGTGAATGGTTGTCTGTCTCTATGTGTCAGCACTGTGATAGTCTGGTGACCTGTCCAGGGTGAACCCTGCCTCTCAGCTGGGATCAACAATCTCCTGAGGGAAATATCTAAATCTTTAAAAGCAAAGTTGTCGAATATGTTCACCAGCTAGTCACTAACTCTGTTTACACTCTGGTGCTGGGCAGGTACTGTAGTAGATTTGCAGAGCTTTTTCACTAAAACACTGAAAAGATACTTTATGAGAGCTGTGAGTGTAATCAAACAGTAAAGCTGCGAGCTGTAAACCATGACAATGTGCTGAAAGATGCTAAAATGCTCTGCAGAGCTGACAGGAGCTGCTGAGTCTGGTGAAACTCTGTGTGGAGTTGTCACTATGAAAGACACCTTTTACATTACAAGTAGTCATTTGATCCATTGTTGATATTAAATATTGATTTTTGCAACTTCAAAATCTGGCAACTACATTTCAGCATGGGTAAATGATAATTTGTGCTATTTTGTACACAAATAAAATTATACATTTGCTCCTTCATGGGACAGAAACACAATTCAATCCTGACATAAGAGGTGGGAGTCAAATCACAATACCACAGACTCAATATGCAGGTAGATTGAGATGTATATCAAGAAATTAAAGTACAACTAAACATAAAAAATGCAGACATGTAACTAGTCTGAGTAGCTCAAATTAGTCCGCATTTGCATATTTGAATAGTTTCTAGCTTAGGAGGTTGATGGCTGCAGGGAGTTAAGTGATTGGGAGGCAGATAGTGCGAGGCAGGATGTACTGAGCTGTGCGCCAGAGGGCAGTCTGTAAAATGCTAGGTTGCCAAAAGCGGTAAAATTGGCAGTGTCTTTCATTGGCTTTTTTGTTGCTCTGGTGCCATTCAGGTAGGGAGGCAGTCTTTACATAGTCTTTAGGGAAGACAACTGCAGGCTGGCTGCTTAACTGCTCAAATGACAAACTTCTGTTTTATCTTGGAACAGGGAGAGGCACAGTCGCATCAGACGATGCATCTGTAGAACCAGATCAGAATCGACTGCGAGACATTGATTTCCCTGAGGTTAATGCAGGAGGAACATTCTCTGTTAGACTCCTTGCTTAGATTAGCAATCTTGTCAACCCATTTTGGTGTTTTTCAAAAGCGTGCACCCCGTGAATCTGACCGTCTCCGCTGAGCTCACAGCGGCAGCATGGATTAATAAGGGGAAACCAGCTTGTGGATTCATAACACCCAACACAGCTCTCTACTGTGTTTGCAGTGTAAAGGTCAGGACTGTTGTTGGCAAGCCGAGATGCCAGTTTTACAGCCTCTTTCTGGTAGACTGACTCTGTGTGTGTAATCTAAAAAAGTTTGTTGTCAGGAAACTTGGTCCCTAAAGGCAAACATACAGCTGTACATTTTCCATAACCACAACTCACTTTTTATGGGTCACTGGTTCTTTGTTATAGTGTATATACACATCATATTTACCAAGAACCTGAGTTTTTGTGTGAATGTGTGTGTGTGTGTGTGTGTGTGTGCAGTTGGGGTGTTAGTGTTTAGTTGCATGATTAAATACTTCACTGGTGCTGTTATCTAAAAAGCATCATAAGCTTCAAAAAAGCTTCCAAAATGAAGCTTCAAGTATTAATATGGGTATGAATATTAATATCTATGCTCAGATAAGGTAAGCTAATTGTTTGCAGCCTTTAGAAGTGGAAATGCCGGCTCTTGCTGCAGGCCTAAATAATGTCCACTCCTGCCAAAGTCCACACCAACAATTTTATTAAGCATATTTTTCATATAAAATATGTTGTCTGAAGTCCAAGTAAAGATCACCTGAGTGACGAAATGTTTCCCTAAACTTTCACAGTTCCCTTAAGAGCCACATAAGACACATAGGACTCTATAAAGCTGGTTCCTTTTTTAAGTGGGTTTCCACTGATGGGGAAACTTCTGTTTGCTGTTGTGTTTAAATTTTGGTTTGTTCTACAAGTCATGTTACCTTTTAGGCACAGAGATTCATAGTTCTAGAGCAGGGGTGTCAAATGAACGACCCGCTGCCTTCCAGATGACTTCACAACAGTCATGATTATGCTTGCATTAGTCATTTGCGCTAGATTCATCAGCTCTCGAGCTTCTCATATTATTTTTACATCCCTTCATTGACATCTGTTGTGCTATTCTGTCAGAATGGAAATCAGTGCCACATCTTCATACAGAGTAAAAATAAAAAACACAGCTGGTCTGAAGAAATGTAACAACCACATCTTTAATGGTTTAAACTATAAAGCAGCACAAAAATGACAATTACCAACATAAGCCACCATGATCTCAACAGACACATTATAAACATCGTGACTTATAAATTCAATACCACTAACTTGTGAGGAAAATTTCTTTATTCTTTGATTTTTGGGGTGCTGAAAATAAAAATTAAAAAGATTATTCCAATATACAGACACAAAACTCAAGTATTTTTAATGTATCAGTTTTTAGAGATATTCCAAGTAAAAGTCCCACATTTTTACCCTGAAACTTGGTGCCCAGCCCACTTGTCATCAGATTGGGCTGTATGTGGCCCCTGAACTAAAATGAGTTTGACGTCCCTGCTCTAGAGATTCATAATTTCACATCCAGCAGTGTTTAGTGATGATTTTTATGGCTACTCACCATCTGACCACCTCATGGCGTCGTCCAGCTGAGGCGGCAGCCCCTTCCAGAGCGTGCTGTCTTTAGGGTAGCCCAGGTCCATACGCCTCAGGTGGTCATCGTAGCGCCAGTAGTGGTTGTCCTTGAAGAAGTAGGTTTTGTCGTTGTGCAGCCAAACAAAGGCTGCATCCACTCCTTCCAAGGGCAGGCCAAAGTCACTGATCGGACGGGGGTAGCCCTCCTCCACGTTATTGTCTTTAAATACCCAGTACTTTAGACCTGAAGAGGGTGGACACAGAGGTCAGAATTAAAAGGAAAAACAACTTGATTGCGGCAGAAATCTTAATCACCATTGCTTTGTCAATATTGAGATCACGATTATTTAGCATGATTACTCATTGACTTTGGAAATGTCATGCATTAATTGAACTTTCAAACAACAGCCTTGTTTTATTAACTGTGGATTTTCTTGAACTTGAAATACAATTCAACAGAAAAGCAAATAAAAATTAAATGTTAAAAAATGAGATAAATAAAATAATGTATAAAAATAAACACGGCATAAGAGTTGACGGAGACACCCTGAGCTGCTGGCAGCAGAGCCATGGACTGTGCTTACTCTGAACAGCATGCATGGGAATGATTTACAATACAATATGTTGGGATATATTTTTAGCTTTTTTCCCTGGCGGTCTGAATAAGTTGCTAAATTTGTCACTAGACTATTTCAAAATAATGTCATTCAGAAGAAAAGTTTCTAGGACCACCGATTTAAGATCGTGGCTGGAGCTCTGCTGGAAAACAAACTACGATATTCTGTGACTCCAAAACTGAAATTTATACAACAGGGGTCTCAGGGGCCAGAAAAGTGCTGGAGGCTGTGTGGTAAATCAATGGCAGACCATTTCCATATTTTTCAGGGATGCCCAGTAATTTCTCCATATTGGCAAGAGAGATAAGTTGCGCATAATAAAGGGCGTGGTCACTTTGAGGTGGCGCCATCACGGGTGGCTAACTAGCCGCTGGCCTTTGGATATTTTGTTTCGTGAGGGAACTGGCACCATGCGGGAGCATGAGCGGTAGCAGCCAACACCACAGGGCTAGCCAAAGTAGCGTAGCTTGTTAGTCTTTGCTAACCTAACAGCTTCGAGCAAGGTGGGCGTGTTTAATCAACCAGGCTTCATTTGGCCCGCATCTGTGCCCATTTTCGATTGGCCGGGAGTTGGGTGGAGTCAGGCACTGCCAAGATGGCGACGACCTGAGCCAACTACTTTGAGCTTCACACCCGCCAATGGGTGACATCTGGTGACTACGTCCATATTTTTATACAGTCTATGGTTCTGTACCATTGTGTGACTCTCACTAACCCCTGTACCCCCCTCCTTTTTTTCACTTTGACCTGAAAACACCAACAAAAATTAAGCAAAAAAAACAAACAAGAAGAAACGTTGCCAAATCTTGTGAGAAAGTAGCCAAGCTGGCAACAGTATGGGCTGTAAAAAGCTGTGCACAATAGCTGTTTTATCTCGATTATCCTGTTTTCATAATGGTCGGAAGCCAAAATCGTACTCAAAAATAAAATTTGATATATTGCCCAGCCTGATATGGAGTAGATATCAGTCAGTCAAATAAAGCCACACAGACAGATACAAGAGAAAGTTGGAATCAGATGGATACTGTACCTTTGAAAAAGACTATTTTGTGGTCCCCAGGTCTCTCATACACAGCGTCCACACTGTCCAGGTTGGGGGGAAGGCCCCTCCAGAAGCGATGGATCTGAGCCGGACGAAGAGACACCAGGTGCTTCTCTCTTGTTAGTCGCCAAAAGTACTTTCCTATGACAGACAGGAATGGGGTAAGGCTTGGAACTTCTTCACAATATCCTATTATATAAGTCTATTTCAAGAAAAAAAGCCGTGGTTAGTTAGGACACATTGTGTGTGTCTGCAGTAATCCCATTACAGATTCATACCCATCCCTCATATGAACAGGGCTGGTGTGAACTGTAGCTTTAACAATTACTATTAAAGTGACTTTAAATTCCTATTTAAGGATAAAAATTGTGTTTGTTTGGACACTTTTATCCACCAGTGACTGAAAATATTGGGAAATTGTTGGAAAATGTGCTCAGGAGGAGAGGTGTAATTAATTAGCAGGAAGGGAAACCTCAGCCAATAAACATCATGTACTGTTATGTTTAGAGAAATAATTTTAATAAGACTTTATTCAACATATTTGGCTAATGAAAGCACTGTTGTCACGCTGGCAAATAAGCCCCAAAAAGATTCATTTCAGGCTCAGCAGATAACAAGTATACAGCAAAACAGTCTGGGCCCTAAAGGACCATTTTGTTGAGCCCGCAGAATATGTGACGGTGTGTGAGCCTGTGATACGAGCCCAGGGAGCTACACATGACTTGGCTTTCTATTGATCGCTGGAGCCACCACTGTGCCCAGCCCCTGTCTCTTACTCTTCCACTTTATCTCTTCTCCATTCACTTCTTTTTTCACTCTTCTCCCTCACTGTCACTCTCCGTTTATCTGTCTGTCCGTCAGTCTTTCTCGTTCACTTTTTCCCCTTTAAGGCTTGAATACCTTTGAAAAAGAAGGCCTCCCCTCGTATTTGGGCCACGGCGTCGAAGTGACTGGTGCATCTGTCTGGGGCGTCTCGTGCCAGCCTGAGGGAGGAAAGAGAAGTTGGTCGGTAGACAAGGAATATATTTATGAATGGATTGCTGAATGGGCCAAACGGGCACAGGCCCAGGGGCCCAAAATGTCACTCATATTAACTCATAGCGACCAGAAAGAGACTCAAAATGACCACAAACACATGCAAAGGGACTGCAAATAGACATTAAATAACTACAAAAAGGGGCAAAGCAAACATGAAGAGATACAAAATGCCTACAAAGAGACACAAAAGGACCAACAATGACACAAAATGATCCGAGAGAGAAACAAAATGAACTCATAAAGGCACAAAATGACTATAAAGATGCATAACTACCACAAAGGAGAAGTGGTGGCCTTTTGCACACCTGTACCGAGTGGCCCACTGTCACACACTCCACCCATGAATGTATTAAATTCAATTTCATATTCTGAACATAGAGTGTTTGAGGTTATATACATACATACCTATATTTTTTCCATACAACAGCCTCATTTTAAGGCATGCACTCAAAAAAAAGCCCAATCAGTCAAAACCATTTACATAAAAAAAAAACCCAACAGTGGTAATTGCACCCACCTACTGAGTCGGTGTGAATGTGTGCATGCATGTGCATGTTTTTCCTTCAATTAAATAGGCTAAACATTAGGTGAAATGCTATCACGCTGACATGCTGAGGTCTCCCAGTGCATTTATCCCCTGGGCTAATAAGTGATTTAAAGCACTGACGTGGCCGGCCTGCCAATGACGAAGCCATTAGCACCACAGGGCTGCCACTGTGAGTGGGAGCCCGCCAGCCCTCGCATTATCAACAAAGATCCCCATTCAGAGCTCTATTAACACGACACCGCTGCCTAGTGGTCAGCGTTTGTGACCCACGTCAAGCATAATCCAGCTTTTCCACGCATCACGGCCAGATGGAGGTGGTGAAAAAATGAGGAATGAGGGCAGCAGAAGGCCGACACCACTGAGCCTGTTTAGTTAAAAACTGCGTCATAGCATTTGTATGAGTGTGAGTGAATGCACAGAGGTCAGGAAGCACTGGGTGTTGTTGTCAGTGTAGTTTGAAACACAGTTTGATTGCTCCCTAAGCAAGCTGCCCTCGCTTGATCCTTTTAATTCAAGAGGCGATCAGAGAACAGTTAATTCTCTGATAAAGCAACTGGCCTCTGTTTATGCCTGATAATAATCAATGTATCAAAATCTAAAAGGTTAGAACGGTGGCAAGTTTGCGAAAGGTGCTGTTCAGTGTTCAAATGTATGGATGAGCCCCTGTGGCCCTGCTATCTGATGTAAAGTGTAACAATATCCGGAGCCACGGTCTCAGCAATCTAAAGGCCATACTAATAAGACATTTCCTGGTGGGGAGGACAGATACTGTAGTTCGATGGCCCGGCTCCTGATGTGCAGAACCAATTTGAAATAGCAGACAAGAGACTCTTGAACTGAATCCAGGTCATCACTCGAAATTCACTTAGAGTTGATGTGCTGAGTCGTCTGACTGACGTGCTGCATCGCTGCACATTGAGGGTGGGTCTGTCCAAGTCTGTGGTCCACAGTGACATAACTTTACAACTATGGAACACATTGTGATTAAAATTTTATATTGATATTAATGGTCCTAAGTGATTTGTTCTAACATTGAAATGAGCAGTTAAATGTACAAATATTGCAGATGTGCTCAGACCAATACCATAAATAATAAAGACCAGGAGCTCAAGTATGAAAATGATGACATAGTCAGAAAATCAGATTTGTGTTCAATAGAATTAAATAATTTGACATCATAATAAGAAAGGGAAAAACATAGGCTATATTATTCCAGTCCAAAAGACTGTTTTTCCCCATATTTCTAGCTGCCATTATCAATAAATGTATGATTAACTCGTCGACTACATCACATCAATTTTAGCCTCTTTATATTGGCTCCCTGTTTGTTTTAGGATTGACTTTAAAATCTTATTGATTACTTTTAAGGTTCATTAGCAGACTTGGCGTGCTCACTCAAAGAGTAATTGGGTGCCGGTCCATAAAATCACAGCAAAGTAGAAAAACCCGACAGCACTCACTAATAAGTATAATACTTTTAATATAGTGGAATACCTCCGCCAAGGAGGTTATGTTTTCGCCGGAATTGGTCTGTTTGTTTGTCTGCAAAATTACTCAGTTGAAGCAAAGTGGATAAAATAATAAATAAGTCTATCGTCTGACAGCCACAGCAGCAATTTCAATTTCTAAAGACGGTGAAAATAGCACCATCCGGTGGCTGGAAAGCACGTCTTGTTCTACTTGCTAAATATTGTTGTAATTTTAAAGTCGAAATTAATGTTCTGTGTTGGAAAAAAAGAAAGTGAAAAATACAAAAAAACATATATTCTGTGCTGGTACAAAATAAAAATGAAATAAATAAACCACAGTGTCTCCACAGTGAAGGCATATATAACCTAATGATGATAGTGATGCAAATAACCTAATTGTGATGCAGGCTGCAAAATCTGATGCAGAGGGGGAGGGAATATCACTTACTTGGCGGAGGTCTGCACTCTCTGAGTGCTTTTCTAGTTCTATTATATTTATACTACTTGATGCATCACTGATGTTTGCATTTATGGATGGTCTATATTTGTATCTTCTTTAATGTTAATCTGAACCAGTTGGTTTCTGTTAAAAGGGAGACATGCCCACAAACCATTTAACGCTGGGGACGGCTATGAGCTGAAACGCATCCGTTTGACTGCTGCTGTGCAATCCACTACAAGTACTGTACTTATCGGTAAGTGTTGTTTTTTGTTTTTTTTTTACTTTAATTTTAAGGCTCTTCATGGCTACAGATTACTTTTCAGACCCTAATGAATATCTGAGTAGTTTGAGATCCTCGGCAAAGGTCTTCTGCTTGTTCCAGAGTCCAGGCTGAACACTAAAGGGGACAGAGCTTTTGCAAATAAGGCCCAAGGCACTGGAATGACCTGCCCAAGGATATGAGGCTGTCTCAGTCTCTGGCTTTGTAAGTCTCTCCTAAAAACATACTTCCTATGGGACAACAAATCCTGAGTTTATCTGAGCTGTCTGTCTATTTTATCGTTATCTTGTTGATTTTATTTCCCATTTATTTTCTTGATTTTAGTTTTGGCCTTCCTTATTTTATCTCTTACTAGATGATGTTTTATGACATGTTTGTTTTATTCTCTGTTGTTTGTTTAAAAAACATTTAGTTTTGTTCTACAGCACTACTAACTGTGATTTGAAAGGTGCTGTATAAATAAAGGTTTTTATTATTATTGTCACACTTCTCATGCTCAAAACCTACAGTGACGCCCTTACAGTCAGTTACAATATCGTACTTAGGCCATGTTTACACAAAAACGATCCAATGAAAACAGAATCGTGTCTCATTTTCGTTTTGAAAACTTTTCTGCATTTAGACGACAATGTTTTTATAACAATCGCCGTGCACACGGATCCACAAAAATGACCAAAAACGCTGCAGTATACATGCCAGGCCAGTAGTTGCCGGTGTGACGCTTATGCTTCCTTCTACAGAGCGGCAATGTATAAACAAACAAAATGGCAACCGCACGAGTGTTTGTCTGGACAGACGACAAAGTGGAGTTGCTACAGTAAATCTACACTATGATGGGGAAGCATTGATAAATTCAACACGGTGAGCGGCACAAGCAGAGCTCGGGAGTACGCCATTGTTGTTGTGATGGTCGACTTTCTCGTGCATGCCTAGTGACTGGAAATTGAGAACAAAGAGTAGGTGAGTGTATGTAATGCTAAAATAAATGTGTAAAAGTTTCAGGCTCCACATTTGAAAAATCATATATTTTTTCATGGTCCATGGCTGTCAATTTTAATGGTCCACAGAGGATGAACCCTGTGGGGATTGTTCTTAATCACCACTCTGTCTAATATCCACATGTACATATCCATTTTGACTGTTATACTATCTCTGTCTTTAGTAGACGTTTGATAACCAGAACAATCGAGCTCTTTGTGTTGCACTAAAAGGACAATACATCTTCTACTTACAAGAGGGTGGATCTGTTTTCAGGAAGATCCAGAAGGACGGGAGGTTCAGCCGTCTGGGCGGGGTTGCCTGGTCGATTTGTATGGGACACCGAGTCTCTGACACCTAGAGAGGATGTGTAATTAAAGAACAAATGAACACTCGAAACACAAGGCAATTAGAGGAGCACTTCCCCCCAAATGACCACCTGTGTATCAATTACTCACCCTGTTGCAATCAATTCAGGAAGAAAACTTTGTTTTGCTTGCATATCCACACGGCGAACAAACAATCCAAAAGCTGAGAAAATTGTTAATGTATTGGAACAAATGGGGGCCATGTTTAACATCGGTGAAAGTATATCTAAACATATGTTTACAAAGTCCCACACAACCTGTGCAGTATAATCCAAGTCTGATTTATCCAGTCGTATGCTCAGTACTTCCTAAACACATGCACTTTCACTATAATTTGAAACACTTCTGCATTGTCTATGCCTGAGTATATATAGGCAAAAGTGTTTGGGAAGTACTGAGCATACGACTGGATATGAGACTTGGATTTTACTGTTTGTAAATAGATGTTTTGATATAGTTTTGCTGTTGTTAAACATGGACACTTATAATTTTAGTCCATCAACACTTTTCTCCATTTTTGGATTCTTCGTTCACCATAATGGCGTGTGAAAAAAACAAAGTATACTTAATGAATTCAATATAACCCAGGGTGAGTAACTGATATACAAATGGTCATTTGGGGGGTGAAGTATTCCTTTAATTGAGACTGTGCTCTGTGAACTTAAGTGGGATGCTTTTTTTTGCCATTATAATAACTGATTGACATCCTGCTGATCTTTTTGTTTGTTGGATTTGTTGGATTACGTCCTCCTCGTTTAGTTTCGTGGCACCGCAATATAACATTAAAAATATAGCATGAAATGTTTACTCTTAGTTCTGTCTTAGTATCTTTGCGCTTTTTTAATTTAATTCAGCTCCCTCCTTCAAAGTCCTGGCCTTCAGCGTTCTTTCCTGCACTTCATTCTCGTCTTCATGATCATTAGTCTCTCCCCCGCACACTGCTACTCTCTATATCAGTCAATAGTGTGATAAGGTCATATGCCATAAAGAGGTCCAATTAACTCAATCTGTGTTTTCATTAATCAATAACCTTGCTCTACGGAGCAATTGCTCTTTCTCTCTCTGTCCCTCCCACACACACACACACACACACACACACACACACACACACACACACACACACACACACACACACACACAGAGCAGTGGATGAATGTTCTCTCCTACCATAGAGCTGCCAAACGCGGACCTTGTCTTCGTAGGGGAGGTCATATTTCAGAGGGTCTCCTACGGGACCCTGGTAGTACGGTCTCATGATGGACTCTATGGCCGAGGTGTGGACCAGGCCGATGGCGTGACCGAACTCATGGACTGCAACCGCAAACAGATCCATCCCATGAGAGTCTGAAGGAGACAGAGAGAGAGATCAGGCAATATGTTTTTACACATTTTGTATCAATGTAGGACTCCATGTGCTAAAAATGGATCATGAATCGGACCACTTAGAACACATAAAAAAAGGGGGGGTTGCGCAGTCTTCATGAAGCTTTGGGTTACTTCATCGTCACATACTGACGTTTGGTCATGGACTCTCCACGTCCACATATGATGTGCAAGGTACCCTGGGTGTGTTAGTTGATGTTCTGGGACACCATGTCAAGTTCTCCCTTTTACTTGCATTGTCTTTTTTCAAGATACACTTCCATTTTCACAGGAAATTTAACATTTATATACAGTCTCTTTCAAAATTAATGCACCACGTTAGTAAAACACGTGGTCAGGTTTAGGAAAAAAGAACAGGGTTTAGCTTTATAATCTTATGGGATGCGAACACCGCTCTCTCGGGTGAAAGTCAGTGTTTGTTGGACCCATCCACCACCCCTCCTGCCCGCCTTGGACTTTCGTCACCTTAACTTTCATCCCCTATCCCGCTGCGTTTCCCCCTGTTGCCACCTAACGCTTTTAAACTATAACGGCAACCGGCCATGAATTATGTCAACGTTAAAGGACGCCTTTTTGGTTGGTTTCTGGCGCCACATGTCACTGCCCAAGCACTGGATATTGAGGACTTGTGAGTGAGACTGGGCTCGACAGCCAGCTGATTGGATCATTGCTTCTAATCAGTCAAACACCAATCACAGCCAATTCTTACAACACAGCAGTCCATTTATACCAATGCTGCTACAAACTGCTGCTGCTGGCAAAGCTTTGTCTCCTCCACCCCGGCCTCCACCTTCTAAATTCAGAGTCCTAACATGGCTTAAAGTTTAAAAAGGTGTTCTATGTTTTGCTTTGGGGCCACTCTTGTACACCCATTGTGCTCCCTGTATTGGTTTAGCATGCTGCATGTCCGATCCAGGGAGCATCTTCAGAGTGGAGCCATCAGCGCCAAGCATAACCGTATTTCTATTTGTTCCTGAACCATTGTTTTCTATGTGTTTTCCTGTTTAGCTGCACATATTTAAATGGTATGGCGCTGGTAAGTGACATTAGTCAATTTTGTTCTAAAAAGTAATAATTACTTGATGTACTTGCATTTGTAATGGTGCATATTGGAGCTTGGAACAGGAATAAAACAGGAGGACACACACCGTCCAATTTGAATTTGTTCTCCTCATCCTTTAAACTGGAGTTATTTAGGTGAGCAGTCAATTCAATCAAAGAAGCAGCTACAGAATGCTGCACACAGCACATTTTTCTTCCCCACAATCGTTCCTGTCCAGCGTAGTAGTAAATTACTTAACAAGAAAATTGCACACTCAAAATCTTAGACACAGCTCCTCTTTCCTCGCTCTCGACGTTTCAAAAATGAAATCGGCTCCCTTTTGGAGCAGAGAGGAAACAACAGAGAGAAGCAAGACATGCAAATATTGTTAAAGCGGGCACAATTAGACATGATAATAAAGGTTTACACAAAACATGAGACGGTGTTAGTGCCTTTTATAAATCATCAATTGCTTTTACTTTAACCGCCTCTATCTCAGTTTCAGCTTTTACAGAGATCCCCTTGCTGCTCAAAGTTTGTGTCTTTTGTAGAACCAATACAACCCCTGTTTGCATGTTTATCCCTTTTATGAGTGAACTCTATAGGTTGCAAGTTAAGAGGCGTGACAGACAGCTCTGGTGGCTGTGAGTGCTGTTAGGCATGTGGTGTAGTGAGATAACTATGGTAATACTGCCTTAGCCCCTGGGCTGCCAATCAAAACCTGAGTGCGGAAAGACACCTAAAGAAGCTGCAGGCTATTAAAGCACATTTCCCTCGATGTTCAACTAAAAAAGAAAAGGCAAAGCCTCCAAAAACTCCTTGTCTGGCGCTGCTAAGCAAGACAAAACCTGGGATTTAGAGAGTTAGATTTGCAAAAATGTGAGTGCTAGCGTGTCGAGCCAAGCTAGCTTAGAGTTCCTTGGTGGCTAGGCTGAAGTCTGCATTCTGTTAACCTCATGTTGGCCTCGGCTCGGGAACATCTCAGTGCTGTGCTCTGTCAAAAGACAAAGGACAATTGGAGACACGCACTTGTGCTTACAACACCTGGGATATTCCGAAGCCAAATGCCAACTCTAATCTACAGGAGCACATGGCGCAGAGAGGAAAGGTGGATAAAAGGAGGGATCGAGGGGGAGAGAACAGGGATTCAGAACAAAGTAGGTACCATGTCATCGTATTTACAGTCCATCTGAGGTTGACAGGCAAAAAAAACCACCTTATGCCCGCGGACAAAGTCAGAGCGGAGAGATTTGGGTGGATGAACGGGACTCATTGAGTTAGACATCCGTGGCAGAAAGACAGAGAGCCGGAGAGGGAGAGAAAGTGACATTCAGAGTAAACAGACAGAAGCAAAAATCAGTAACACAAATCCCACAAACTGAAGTGTTTTCAGAGTATCACAAGATATTGTATTAAAAAATCTCATTACTTTGACACACAGTAAATACAGTATATTCAAGGGTACCTCTACCTTGGATTTAGCATGATGTACCCAGAATGCTACAAACACAGCCTGCAGCATTTAACTAAAAGTTTAATAAGGACGGTGTAGCATACGGTAGATGGAAAGAAGCAGGAGCACAACTAGCCGAGGGCTATCTTTTTCATTTGATGTGAATCCTTGTAGTTTTGTGACCTTGCATTACCTTGTGCTATAAAGACACCAGAATCAATACTTCTATCAGGACATTTGAGATATGCAATAGTTGTAACCATGTTTAAAGCAGGCAAAAACATGTTCAAAGCGATAGGACGAAACAGCCATTTACTTAAATTGTCCATAAGCATGGAGGGGAAATTGAGAGTGGATGATGATACAACAACTTCAGCAACCACATTGCAATTTATATCACTTGTCTCAAAATATGTTGGATTTTATCATTTAAATGGTAAAACATACCTAAAGGAGCAGTGTGTAGGGTTAAGTTGTGTCTGGTGGTGAGGATTACAGATTGCACCTAGCTGAACTTCTTCCAGGATTCCTTCAGTGTTCATTGTTCAGGAGGTTTTTACCAGGAGCTGAATTATCCACAGGGGTCTCTTCCTCTCAAAAACATCTCGAGTGAATAAAGTGATTAAGACCGGTAAAAATACTGAATAAAGCAGTTTCATGTATTTTTCTGATGCTGCTTGGCTCATCACTGACGTGTGCCCAATAAGCTTGGCTGGTATCACCATATGATGGTGTACCAGGGTATCTGAAATTCTCAATGCCATCAAAAATACAGGTGCTCGTCTTTCTATTAAGCCAATTGTATGCAGTGCACAGCACGTGCCACCAGAGGTCAGTCTCTGGTGTCTACTAGTGGAACAGGTAGCTGAGCTGACAGACACTAGAGTTACAGGACTGTAAACAGCCAGCCAGAAACAGCACACAGAGAGATAAGGGGGAAAAACATATATTTACATCTAACTCTGTGAATTAACGATTTATTTCAACCAAACCAGAGTTAATGATTGTTGGAATAGTTGACCAACTAACTGAACGACTAGTGTCGCACACTAATACCGTCATATATTGTATACCCCAATGAAATTTCAGGAGGGTATGAAGGTATGAAAGATAAGAAGGTTTTTACTGGAAGCAGGATTATCTGTAGAGATCTCTCTCAAATGGTTTCCTTGATTTAAACTGGTAAAAACACTAAATAAAGCAGTTTCAAGTTAAAAGTCAGTGATTTTCTGATGCTACTCCTCATTGAGTGGCTGTTTACTACAATGGCTGACATGAAAATGCAAAAATCAAAATTATTCTAAGGTAACAAAAACATGATGATTCTAATTTTTTAAGTGATTATACACAAAAGAAAACACACTTATTATATTGTGTTCAATTTCTGCCAATATATATCCCCACAAATCCTACATACTGGACATTTAATATGAGTGAAGTTGCATGCAAAAACAGTAATGGCAAAGTCAGGTACTGTGCACTGAATATTTTAGAATTCATTAAACCTGAGACAACATATTGCCACTGGCTGAGGATAAACATTAAGGGGTCTCAATATTTACACAAGAATCGTTTAAGCAGAAGAAATCCTGTGGTGGCTAATCTTTTTTTTTTGCAAGACTAAAATAAATTTGTGAGCGCCCTGAAAATCAGTTCTGGTGATATCTGCAGCAACAGTTGACCCACATATTTCCTTTTCTACCTTTTCTACCCTTACAGTAAGGATGCCATTACCCACTAGATTATTGGAGAGAACAGCAATTTTATTCCATGCTCCAGTGCAGCTTAGACCCTAACCTTCACTCGTTAAAACTCAAATAGGAAGCTGATCGTAGTATTAATATTTCTGAGAAGAAATAGACTTGGATCCTTGGAAATATATGAAAAAGGTACCTAGAGAAATGAAAATTAGACCTCGAGCAATTTGAAATATTTATCAAAGTTTATTGATCTCCATCTAGGCGCCGAGAAGTGAAACTAAAATTAAAGTCAGATTTTTGAACTCTTATTCATGTTGTGGAGTTGTGGTACCTTCTATTTGGGAATTAGAGAATGCTGACTAAAATATGTACTGAGTGGGACATTTTATGGTTGGAAAATAAACTTCTTAGTGCTCTCTGGGGGAGAAGCCATGTAATTGCGGCACTGTTTCCAAATTACCTCAATCATATCTTTGGCATCTGTTTACTGCAATTTTTTGTTACTTATCCGTTGGGAAAAAAGACAGATACTTGGCTGATAATATCCCCCATACCAATGTATTGGTCAGACTCTCTTATTAAATGTAACTTTCCCTTTTCAGCTAGTTTGTATGTGTTTGGAGACACTTCACTCTCTGTGATTTTGGCCTGCCTAAGGCAAAGCGAAATACAAAGAGCTATTATGTCATGTCAAAAATTAATTGAGAGGAATGGAAGTCTGCATCAACTCCTTTTGTGAATATTTAGTGTGTTAAATTAGGCAAGTTGGCAGCTCTAGAAAAACGACCCTTTAAGCTACTGAACAGACTGGATGGCTGCTATACAAAACAGGAGATGTGGGACTGTCACATCAATGGTCCAAATTTAATTAATACATTTTCAGTTTGCAACAATGAGCGACAATCAACATGCGGGCGCATCTGGCTCCAAACCACCAATGAGTAAACGCTGAGGAACAATAAAGGATGCAACCTGTTGCTTTTGCTGGTCGACAGACTCTGGGAACACGCCTGTAAGGTACAGTATGGTCTCATTAAGAGGAAAACTAAAGTCAACACATAGAGTGAAGACAAATTAATATTTCTTTGGATTTTTCAGTATCAATAAACTTTTCTTCGAGAATTCACCAAAACTGTCTCAGTATAAAATTACAGTTCTAGCATGCTAAATCATCTTTAAAGCTGCTGTAATCAACATTCTAACATTAAAAGCAAACTGTGGCTTTTTTGTGAACAAAGAAAAGATATATTTCTTAAAAAAAACCCACTCAGTATATCCTTAAGGTCCAATAAAAGTGTTGAATACATTTTGTTCCCCATAAATCATTTGCAAAGCCATTGTTGTAAACATTTTAAATCCTATATTACTTCTATCCAGGTTCACTAGCTAGCACTTATATTCAATTCCTACATTTGTTGAGGGCATTCCTGCATGCCTTGGTGCATTACCACAGCCTTGGTTAAAATCACAAATGACTTCCGCATGGCAACTGACTCCGGACTCTTAACCATTCTCATCCTACTTGATCTGAGTGCAGCCCTTGACACCATTTCTCACAACATCCTCTTCAATAGGCGGGCATCTATTGGAATAACTGGCACACTGACTGGTTTGAATCCAATCAATCTGACTGTATTCAATTTATCCAGCTCAAAACCCAAATCCCAGCCATTTCCAGGTACTACTGGTGTTCCTCAAGGTTCTGTCTTGGGTCCTCTTCTTTGTATTATCTACTTACTTCCTCTCGGCTACTATTAACCACCTTCGCCCATCCCTCACACTGCAAAGTATGGCTAGTCTTGCACTCTGTTTACATCCTATTGATTACTATAACTTGCTCCTTTTTGGCCCCCCTCTCAGATATCCACAAACTTCAGTTCTGGTCCAGAACTCTGCCGCTTAAATACCGCATTGACTTAAAGACATTGACTGTTTGGAGACAGAGTGGAGCCATTTCCATGTCGGGGTGATTTTGTTGTAACTGTTTAACAGCTTGTGTCAGATGTTAGCCGCTGCTGCTGTGTTAGCTTGTGCTAACCTGGCAGACATTGACCTGACCGCTTGGATAAAGGTGTCCACCTCTGCCTCTGGGTCATGAGCTTGTTGAGGGACACTTGACAACCAGGAGCAGCTTCATGGCGTCGCTTGGTGGCATTGTACGACTTCAGCATGGGCAGCAGCAGATTTTGCTATCTTATCATCTCCCCCATAGCGTATATTATATTTAATGTATTTTTTTGACTGATTTATTGACAGTATTAACTGGTCAGAACTGTGCTTATAGCTTTGGTCTGCACTGCCCCCAAATGGACAAAAAAACAAACAGTTAATGCAGGTTTGATAGACAGAAAAAGATGAAGAAGCAAAGAGGTTTACTGTGATAGAATCATAGGCTGCACCCAAATTGAGTAGAGCTACAACTCAGAGTCAGCATCATAGGTGCTGCATGCAGTAGGTCATTTATCACTATGAGTGCATTCTTAGTGCTGTGTAATGACCTAAATGTCAGGCTGAAACATTTGAATACCACACTGCTTTGGAGTTAATTGGGTTGCTATTATCATTTCTGGTGCATTTGAAAGAAAGAGAAGATTTGAAATTGTATAATTAGCAAGGGCCTTGGCCTACAGTGAAGTCCCAAATTGCTAAAGGCATTTGGTCTCAAAGTAAGACTATAGCAAAGATCACAAGGGCACAGGCAAAACTTTCAAGGAGGGGATCAATATCTTGTTTTTTATAGCGTGCAAATAATGTTGTCAGTAGTCTACTATCTATATCTAAAATCACATAAATCCTACTTCTGTTCTAAAAGATTCTAACAAAATCCAAGGCAGCAGTGTACAGTGCAGGGTTGTTTTTATTGGCATCGATTGGCCATAAGAAACACAGGGCTTAAGTGCCTTTACAGAGAGCAGGAAGAAGCAGATGCCTGATTTACAAATGAAAAAGTCTGATGTGTTTTATTTGATGTACATTTCGCCCTTCATTGCAGTAAGTAAAAGAAGTAACCTTGAAAGCAGAAACATCTAACAAGGTAAGATGATTCGCAGCCGGCATGTTTTCACTCTCGCTCACAGTGAAGGCTGAGTTTTTAACACTGTGGCTTCCATCTGGCAATTTGTGACTGGAAACATAATGCTTCACACAGAGAATTTTCTTTGTTTTATTCCTCTCTTCAAATCATCGCTCGCCATCATGTTGAAAAGATTCTGAAGAGAGAAATAGATTGGGGTCAAGGCAAGAACCCACCTCTGACCCCTGCCGGCTCCACTGCCCTGCTCCCATTAGCCAAATCTATGCAGATGATTCTGTAAACTACGACAGCATCATGCCATCATGTCCTGCCACTGCTGCGGCCTGCTGTGAGGTCTAATTGGAGCAGATTGAGCAGCTGTAACATATGGTTCACAGCTTTACCAGGGCAAAAGCAAAAGAATTGAAATGAACACGGGTCCTGCCTGCATCATAGACTCACCAGCTGGTACAGTCAGTGTCATCCACACCCTCGCAACAAACTTTGAGCTCCATCTCTGGGGATGAGGACAGCAAAGTGAGCCTGTAACACCCCTGAGGATCTTATTTTTCAGCCTTAGGTTTTGGTCACAATCATGAGAGGACTATGTGCCATGGAGAATTGTGTCCTGTCTGTCTAAAACCAAGTGACCATCATGGTATCGCACACATGAGTATATTTTTTGTTGGAAATGTAAAAAATTAGTGCCCAATTTGCATGGGTCATTATAAAGGGCATTTTCATATTAGGTACAATTGATTTGTTCTATGCCGGAGTACAGCTGCCCCCTTCTCCTCTCCCCTGCCGCTCAGCTTTCCAGTACACTTGCGTCATCATCTATGTCATAATTTTGTTGTGCAACAGTGTAGAAAAGAGCGGCACAGATGGACATTGCTGTCCCAGGGATTGTCAGCAGTGGGAAATGCCGGAGCAGCAAGATAAAGCTCTGGTCCTGGCGGGAGGAGCCACTGCGGTTGGGCATGGAGCTCTTTGCCTGAACTTGGAGCTGAAACTGCAGGTCTAACGCAGCAGCAAAGCTGGATCTGAGTCTGTCCATGGACTACACTGCCAACTTATATAGAGGCATCAGTATTAAAGCTACTCTCACCTTTCTTGCATTTCACACAGCACTTAGAAAAAATCTGAACATCCACAACTCCCGCCTCCCTTCAAAGTCCCATCCTCCTCCTCCTCCTGCAACTCCACCTCCCTCCAAAGGCCTACTCCACCTCCTCCATTACGTCCTCATTACGTCTATGATAGACATAGGCGTTGGCTAGGTAACATTAGATACACGTTACAACGTACAACCAAGACAGTCAAACGCAACCCCAGAGTTTTAAACCTCAACCTGAGTCAGTGATGACTGATGAGTTTTAGAATAAGGTTACAGTGCTAACGTCAGATAGTAGCCTTAACGTTACTAGTAAGTGGAAACGCACAAGGAAGATAACGTTAACGTTTCAAAGGCTACGCTACAGTAGGCTAACGTTAGCCATTAGAAGCAAACTAAACATAATGTTACCTGTCCTGCACAGTCAAGGTTTTGAAATTTATCTGGGTTCTGAGTTTTATAATATAACGTAAACGCTAACGTTAGATTGTACTGGTGACTGGCAATAGTTTTCTTAGAACCATATGAGAATGGTACAATTATGAGTTTGTATCTCTGGTGGAATTCACTTACATTTTAGTGTGCAATCAGCTTATTAATAGCATTTTAACGTAAACAAAGAAAAGCGTAAAATTTCCAGAAAGGTAAGTGTTGCTTTAAATTAAGTTCAAAACATCTTTTAGTCCCATTGGTGTTCAACCCTGATGCGTACCATACCAGAGTTCGTATGTATTGTACTCAAGGTTTGAAAGTGTACTTGGGCACAGATCCGCATACCGTGTCCTGGTAAGGTACCCAGTGTGCACTCTAATCAAATGAACTGGACTTTGGGGTCTAGTGTACTTGGATACAGGCCCAGGTCCCTGGTGTGAAATCCCCCCTTAATGACAACCTCAACAGTGTTGGAAGATGTAATCAGATTCTTTAAATAAAGGAAAAATTTGGCCTGGGTACAGCATATGAGAGAGGACATGACGCAAATTACACTGCAGTCAAGGTACCGGTTCTTAATTTGGTCTTAAACAACAGAATCTCTTGCCATTCATTGAATTTGTCTGATGATTTCGGCATCGGCTTTCTCTCCCTTTAGTCGTTTCCCTCGCTGTCTTTGTGTAAATGACCCCTCCTCTTTACCCTTGTATGTTTGTTTTATTCTGGTTTGATAGAAACCATCAACACGCCCACACGCTGGACCTGCTCTATTCACACATGGGCTCAACCGGACATTAAACAGACTTTGTACTGGAGAGCTGGCAGGGTAAAGTCCATTTAATGTCCGGTCCAACTGATTCGGACATTTGCATGCTCACATACAGCTCCTCCGGGTAATATCGAGATAATTACAGGTTTCCAGTGCATGTGTGAAAGGGGCTATTGTGTCCAAATCAGTCTTTAATTAATTGTCATTGGAGCAGCTGTTAGTTGACAACACAGATTATAGGGCTACTTAGAGGTCTGATAGATATTCCTTTCAGCTTTTTATTGCCATAAATCGAAGGCAACATTTTGCTGTCAGGTAGAAACACTTTGATCACTAATAATGGGGTGCATTTGTCTCTTTTAGCCAATCTTTTGTTAAGAAATTCTAACCAACACACTCAGTTATTATGAAAACCCCATGGCCTTATTCAGCAATCAAGTGGGATCAATATCAGTAAACTTCAATTTCTTTTTTTTTAATTGCTAAAAACAAGAAGTCATGGGTGTCAGAGGCGTATTAGAGTAGATTGTTTGTTTATGGCAGTTGGGGAAAATGAAAGGACGCCTGTAATGCCTCCTAATAAGCTTGTGATAACAACCACCACTGCTTTAGTCACTACTCTGAGTCCTGTGTCTGAAGCCATTGTATGTTATATTCATAGTTCTAACAAATTAAATATTAATTATAGAATCTGGAGCATGAACAAAGGGGTAGACGCACAGCTTGGCTCCAAAATGCAGTCAGCGTTCTAGTTTTGGATATAGAAGTCTTGGTGAGCACGGAAGTTCAAAACAGTTTTCAGGCTCTTTTTCATTTTCTTTGAGTTTCCGAGACAATGACTGTCTCTCCTCATTTTACAGTGCTCTGGAAGTCTCTAAGAAATGCTTTGATGAGATGTTTCCTAGAATATCACTCCAAACTCATTCTCCATCATACTTCCATCTTCTCCCCCTTCTTCTGATTCAGACACACACTGTCTTTACTAATTAATATAACACACGCCTATTCAAACACATGTGCACAACACCTGGCGCCTAAGCAAAGCTCCTCACCTGGTGATCTGAAGGTCCAGGCCTCGTCATCATCAAAGTGTGTATCCCCAGCTGTGAACCTCTCACCGGGGAAAAACGCATGCGCCACTGTGCCCCCTGGCCCATCAAAGGGGTATCCATCATTGTGGTCGGCCTTAGTGAAGTCGATCTGAATGTCTGCATCACTGCCGGCCACCTCGTGGAAGTTCAGTGGTGCGATGTCGCTCCAGACCTTCAGGGCGTAGTACATCAGGGCCCGAACAGTGTCCCTGCCCAGTAAGGCTGAATCCTTAGGGAAGGTCCTCACTCTGAGAGAAGAAAGGGAAAAAACAGATGTGTTACATAAGAGTAGAAAGAAAGAGGACATGGGGGTTATTAGGTGCCAGATTTTCACTCTCAGGCGTCTTGTGTTTACCACCCCAGAAAGCCCTGTAGCAGTTTTCAGCAAATTCACCTTTCTGAATAGACACCATTTTACACCTGAGCAAAACTCACAAAAACGTTCTCTGTGCATACTCTGTTCAGCGTTTAAAGTATTCTGCCTATCATAACCCTTTTCAGATAGATTGTCCAACCCTTACTTGAAACATTTAAATGAATAAATGAATAGAAACATCCTGAATTCTTACACTCGATCTTTGAACTGCCTTTTCTTGCCAAGCTATCAAAAAACTTGTTACCTTGCAGACTTTGGTGCACTTTGGAGTGCTGTTTTAAAAAGGGAAAGCGTTAAAACAATCGTCTGTTTTTTGCTGCCAATAAAGGTGACTCTTTCCTCCTGACTGTAAGTGTAGCTTTGGTGTAGCTGATTATACTGACAACACTGACACAGGCTCACCAATGCAGCTTTTAACCAGAACAAAGTGTTGCTTCTAAGGGTGACTCTTGTGTTCTGAAACAAAAAACGCCTCATACAGCATATTAAAGCCATGTACTTCCTCATTAATTTCATACATGAGCATACGTAGACAGATACACAGTTTAGAACATTAACTATTAGACCAAATATGAACTCGTCATCTACGTTAGAGCCAAGGCAGATGAGACCTCTCTGGACTTCCCCTGCATCACCATAAAAACTGATTATGTTGCCATAGAAACATACACTCGTGTACACAGGGGCAAATACATAGTTTAACATGGCGCTGATGTATCTGACTTTTAACTTCTTTGGTGTTACAGGAGCAGTGTTTAGGATTTAATGGGGCCTCTAGCCCAGCACCTGCTAATGTGTGCTCACCTTTTTTCTCTGATAACTTGAGATTCAGACATTCAGGAGCTGAATTACTTCTTCTCCAGACTAAGTAATTTAAACTGGTAAAAACACTGAATAAAGCAGCTTCATGTTAAAAATCAGTGTAACACTGCTCATCATGGAAGGGGCTGCTAACTATGGTGGCTAACACACAAACCAAGAAAACAAGAATGGCTCTATCTAGAGGCAGGGTTTGATTTATCCATTCTGGGCTACTGTAGAAACATGCCAATGCAACATGGCGGACGCTCCCTATGTAGATGTAAATTTATCGTTAAGGTTCGATGAGTGGTGGTTGGGTTACTTTTGTTGGGAGTACGCAGCAGGACGAATATTCTCTTAAACAGCACTTTATTATTCTCCACACTTCAGCAGCTTCACCACAACATTTCCTCGTTACACTTCCTTGTTATGGGTCACATGTCTCTTAACTAACCAGTGAGACTGAGGTAAATGCGCGTGACAATTACTGAGGCAGATCCAGCAAATTATTCGGCTGTTTTTTAACAATGCTGCCACTAATACTTTAACATGTAAATATGTCAATAATAATTTAGAATATTTTTTTTTATTATTATTATTATTATTTTTTTTAGAAATTACTAAAACACAAATTAACTTGTAAACCTTACATAAATAACTCTTTCTAAGGTAACACAAACACAACTATTCTTATTTTCAGGGGATTGTACACTAATGAAAATATACGTATTACACTATATTACATTTCTGCCAATATATTTCCCCACAAAAATTCTACACACTGGACCTTTAAGTTTCAGCTGCTGCAGATTATTCTGGACTTTAGTAGTTATGCAGATGACAACACAGGTGATGACACAATGGGATCCCAGCATCCTCAGTAGCTTTACAGGTTGTTCTTAAGGTAGACAGTCAAGTGTTGCATTGACACACAGGGGTCATTCCATTCTGACATATCACAATTAACAGCTGCTGACCTCACTTAACCATTTTGGTCAACATGCCCCATTAAGTGGACAAGCCTGCCTACTTCTCACAAACAACTGCTGTATGTTCCAGGTCAGCAGTTACCTGCAGCTGAACCTAATTAAAATTCATGGAAAAAATGCTCAATGCGACTTGAAGCTCTACCAATAAGACAATTCAATGAAGAAAACAGATTCAGCAATGTTGTGAGCTGTGTTTAGACCTCTTCAGAGATTTGTCATCTTAAATCCTTTATCCCGATGACCTGCCGATGTTTTCTTGTAGCAAAGGATATCAAAACTGATTTTTACTGAGTCAAAAGAACTTTCGCCACCAGCAACATTTCAGACCTTTCATCCCCACATGAGTCGGAGCAGCAGCTGTTTCAACGACCCCGCTTGCAGTGGAGGGTGACCGGACCTTTACTGTCAAACTTCTGAACACCTGCCAGAGGAGCTCACACCAGTGAGATCTCTTTAATCTTTTAAATCACTTCTCAAGGCGCACTCGCACAAGTCAGCAAGTTCTGTCTTGTTTTATCTTTTTAATCCCGTCTTTATTCCCATATTTCACCTTGTGAAGCCATATGATATATGCGTGTACAGCCTATGACTGATCTTCTTTAAGAGGTCTAAACACTCAGTGTTGTTACACTAAGCTTCTTTGTCCCCCTCCTTTTTCTGTGTTAAAACAATCTCTACCTCAGAGACGACTATACCTACCACACTAATGCAGTTTTCTTTAATTACAGAAACTAGTAAACTAGTAACTAGAAACTAGTGCCAATAGTGGAATAGTTAGTGGGCTAAAACTGTACATTAGTAGACGAGGTAGCACGTTGAAAGGCAGATAGTTTAAGTGTTTATATGTTGTATTGACTTAAAAATGGGGACCCACTGGTAGTTCACATGGGAAAGGTGCAGCTTGCCCTTGTTGCAGCGGTGGGGGATGGAATCCGGCCTTTGTTATTTGCTGCATGACTTCCTTGCTCTCGCTCTCCCATCGTTCCTGTCATGCTTCACTGTCCTGTCATATAGGCAAAAAAAAGAGCCGTGCTGTTCTACATATCTACTAAGTTTAGTCAAAATCGATATGGCGGTTAGGCCTAGATAAGAAATTAGCTGTCTAGCGCCCCCATTTTGTTGATGGGGTTAATAATGGAGGGGTCCCCTCAGATTATGTGTATGCTGTAAAGCCCTGTGAGGCAAATTGTGATTTGTGATATTGGGCTTTATAAATAAAATTGATTGATTGATTGATATGCCTACAAAGTTGAGTGGTGATGGGTGAAACCCTTGAGATTTTATACACCTTTATGTGATGAGCCACGCCCTCCGCAATATTCATTGTCTTATAGAAGCTCAGTTTTAGTAAGTTTTCCAACTTTTGCCAAGAGGGAACTTTAGAGAAGAGATCGATTTTAAGTGTTTTTCAAAAAATTTAAAATGGCGGAAAATCTATATAACCGGAAGTTATGGGTTCTTGAGGCAAATTTGTTCCTCGTGAGGAGAGGCATCTCTGTGCAAAGTTTCATGTCTCTACAACATACGGGGCATGAGATATGCCCATTCAAAGTTTGCAATTTCAGTTGGTTGCTATAGCGCCCCCCTTTGGCCAATTGATGTAATATTGCTTCATTCGAATCCTCCCATGACCCTCTACCACTGTGCCAAATTTCACATGGATTGACCAAGTCAGTGAGGAGAAAAACGTGAAACAGAGACACAGACAGTTTTCATCATTATATAGTAAGATAAGATAATGTAATGGGTATAAGGCAGCTATAATCAATACACACTACTTGTATGTGAAAAACAGCTGTTCTGAATACTTAGTTTTGTGCGTTGGAACTTGAGTGAGAAATATCCATGATTATTCAAAGCTTCAGTTTCAGTTGCTGCACCTAATGATGTGACAATTAGCCACTTTGTTAGCATGCAGGTTGCAGTAACATTAGCCACAATAGGTAGGACAAAGAAAACTTTGCAAGACGACTAAGCCTTAACTTAGAGTTTCAGGTGATTTGCAGAGCTCATTGTAGATTTATGATACGCCAGTTTCCTGTGGCAGATCTGGCACTTGATTTTTGGGGCCATCTTGGCAAATTCTAAACTTTTCCAGAGGTTTGACTTTCCTGTCATGTGTGGTCAAACTGTCCCAGTTTCGGAGGTGCTGGTGTGTTGGTGACTGACGTTAGATATAAGTGAGTCAGAGTGACAAACTGTCACTAAGTTTAAATGTCCCCTAGTTGAGAATAACTGATTTATGGGCTATTTAGATGTTGTGGTAATCTATCTATCTATCTAGAGGCAGGGAGAGAGATATGTATAAACATACAAACTGAGCATTTGAATACTGGATTCATTCCAATCTCAGTGATCAAAGCTTCAAAGAATTCAGGTCAGTGCTGATGTGAAAGGAGCCACTAGCACAGATGAACCTGACCCACTGAGAGTTGGCTGTATGGAGCGCTTTAGACCTTTCTCACTGCACAAAAAACACTCTTACACCTGCTAATATCTGGCTTTTGTATGTAATGGGAAAGGTTACAATTGCATTCACACCCAGGTCAAATGAGTAGTCACGGGCATTCATCGGCTCTGGCTCCAATCAGCAGTGATGAAAATACAACATCCGGGTGAACGTGTTTTTTTTAGCCCCTTTACTGGTGAGAAGCAATGATGGGCCATCTCAAAATACCATCTGTCTCCATCCAAGCAGCGCTACCCAAATTAGTTTGAGTTTGAAAGAGACTGAACTCGTAAGAGATGTAAAAAGAAGTAACCACCATAATTTTTTTTCAATCAGTAATGATGCTCATTACCCATGCCGTTGGAGCCAAGCTGCACCAATCACATTGGTGTATCTGATATAGGCGGGCCAGAGGCGAGCTAAACAGATGACGACAGCCCTGCAACGCCGAAGTCAAGAATCAGTCAGTGAACATTGCAAGATGGCTACAATGAACGAGTTAGACTTGGCTTTTTCTCTAAAAGAGGAACAGAAGACGGCGCTCGAATCTTTCCTTTGCAAGAAGGACGTTTTTGCTGTTTTGCCGATCGGATACGGCAAGAGTCTAATCTACCAGTTAGCTCCACTGGTAGCGCTCTGGATACGTCACCCCGTGTATTGTTCTGATTGGTTGTAGTGTTATCCAATGGCGTGCAGTGATATTTTCAAATGCATGCTTGGTGCCGCCCCTCGAGTTGTGCCATTTGCATTACTCATAGCCAGACCCTAAATCTTTCTAGATTTGGGTCTGGATTTCCAGGCTACCTGTTTTTTGGCCTGTCCGTGACATCGAATGTTACACGCCAAAAAAAAACAAACAAGCAAACAAATAAAAAAGGCACGCTCGTCTGCTGCAGAGCTGTGTGCATGGCTCTAGTGTACTGGAAATGGGAAAGAAGTCTATTACCTATTTTTAGCTGGTTTTCCTGTTTTAAAAAACATGTACACCCACTAATTTTGGTGGAAAGGGGTATTAGTAACACTCCATAGTCCATTGGGTTCTCTCTCTTACAATGATGACTACTTTTGCATATCAGAAAGCTTTGAAGAGTAGTTATATGAAATTTTTTTTGGATGTATAACAACAGAAATGGGTATAATCAGCTTTTTCTCTTCTCCAAACTTTCAGCCTGCATTAGCATATTTCCTCCTGCTCCTCACTGCAGTCAACACTTGAGCTGCCTGTTGTTCTGCTGTTACCACGATGTCTTTAACACACCCAGCGATGCGAATGAGTTCATTAGTGCAGCTAATTAATGTATTAATTAGCAAATATGTCTATGTCAACATGTCACAAAACACATGGGCGGTATTAGCAACTTTAGCTCGAGGCAATAAGGTAGTAGTAGCTTGAAAAGGATTTTTGCATCATCAAGATGGAAATTTATGCAGCTCGTCACTTCAACATCTAATCAGACCACCAATTCTGTGGGGAGACCTGTGGTGTGCGGTGAGTATGATTTTTTTTCTTCTTGCGTTGATTTGTTCACAAAAATGTGCCCACACAGTCCACTTATTCATACTGCCTGTGTGCCTGACCCTCGCTGCAAACCGCAGTTAGCCAAGGTCGCTGCAAATGGCTCAACCTCCACAGACAATTCACCTGCTTATTAGTTCTAATTCAGACGGACGAGGGTGGGAGATTGTGTGTGTGTGTGTGTGTGTGTTTGTGTGTGTGTTTGGGAGAATGTTGATGAGAGAGAAAGATGGAGAGGCAGAGTGCATTGTTTTGTCACCGTGAGACTATGTATGTGCATCCATTATGTCAGCTGCTGAGTGTGTGTATGTAATTGTAGGTAGGTCTGTCAAGGTCAGAGCTTTCCTGCCCTGCATCTCAGATGAACAAAGGAGCCCCGGGGAACTGACTGTATTAACATTAAGAGACTATAGGAAATTAACCAGGTGTAAAATCCCCGTTGCGCCTCCTTTAAATTTAGTTAACCTCATAGAGCATGACTGGGATCTTATCAGTTTGTCAATCTTACACCTTGATTACAACATTTTATTGTGTTCTAGTGTTCCCCCCGTCAAAAAAACTAAGCAGATATATTTACCTTAAAGGTCCAGTGTGTAGGATTTAGTGGCTACTAGCAGTGGGGTTGTAGAACTGGGGCCGGTTGCACAAAAGATTTTCCTTAAAGCCCATGTTAAGGCTTTCTTAAAATAAAGTCAGTTGCACAAAACACTTTTTCTCCTTAAGGTTTCCTCAAAATGTTAACTTAAGTATTTAAGGTTTTCTCCTTATCTTGGTCTTATACTTAAGGAATCCCTTAAAGTCAGTTAAACCATTGCACAAAATACTTCAGGTATCACAAGCTTGAGCACAAGCAAAGAAATGGTTATCAAGTAAACCTTTTAAAGGATTATGTGCATCACTCTTGAGTAAGTCCCTCAGCTTGGGAAGAATTAGGTTTTAAGTGTCATATATTTCGGGAGAAAACTTAAGATGTTTTGTGCTACTGTGTCCTGAAACTTCTCCCATGTGAAAAGTGTGTGAGAGAATGGTGATGGACATGAAAAGGCATATGCCCTATCTAAAGCCAGTGTTTGATTTGTTCGTTCTGGGCTACTGTAGAACATCAAGGTAGAAGAGAACCTGCTCCGTGTGTAGCCTAGATATAAACAGTTCAGTCTAAGTTAACGAAAACACAATGGTTCTTATTTTCAAGTGACTATAAACTGATGAAAACATAGTTATGAATAATTATATACCATTCTTGATGTACTTTTTTTTTACTTGACACAATAAGCTTATTTTGTCACTGAGAAATTTAATTAAATATGTTGTCATGTGTAAAATATGGCAAACTTTTGACCAATACAAGTCAAAACTTAGGATGCTTTCACACCTGCCCTGTTTGGTTCACTTCAATTGAACTCAAATTCATTTGCCCCCTAAGGTCAGTTCGTTTGGGCAGGTGTGAACACAACAACAAGTGCACACCAAAGCAACTGTTACAAGACCTTCTTGAAGAGGTGGTCTCAGTCCGGTTACAAACAAACTCTGGTGCGGTTCGTTTGTGGTGAGAACGTGCTCCGACCTGGATCTGAACCAACTGCAGTCACATGACACATTGTTTGGGTTAAACATGAGCATGTTACAGTCCTGGAGGATTATTAATGTGCACCTCCTCCTGTCCTGCCTTAATATGCACATTCAGCACATCCAATGCATCAAAACATTGTTTTCTAGTTGGAGCCGCGCCTCGTTTTCAAACTGTATGGTTTGACTAAAATGAACAATGACAGCAATATAGTCCACGATGAGCAGCGCTAAAATCAACCTGCGTAGTTGTCCCTCCATTGTGACATTAGAAAGTGTCACATTTATCTTGCAAGTGTACTCTTCTTCAATGTTTTGTTTTTCCCACATGGAAATTCTGACCAATCAAGAGCAGCTTTGATCTGGTCCTCTTGTAAATGCTGCCGTGAGAACATGAACCAACTCTAGGCAGTTATGCAGCGTTGTAACAAAATTAGTCCCTGATTCAGACCAAAGCAAGACAACTCTAGGTCTGAAAGCACCCTGAGATTATGATGAGTTAGAAATTCTCAAACATATTATCCATTGAATCCATTGGCTATGGGTCTGACAACAATAAGCCTCTGCTGAGAAACAGCCAATTTTCCAAACTATTCAGTGTGGTAAGCAGATACCCAAGCCAAGACTTCCTCTTCCACGTGCAGCTCATATCATCCAATCTCTATAAGCAGATTTCTGCATATGAATGCAGGTTTAAAGAACAAAAACACAAAAAGAAGAAGCTTTTAAAAAGCTAAATCATCATCAGACCATAGCCGATGGGTTCCAAGGTTGCATTTTGGCTAATGCTGCTTTTCTACATAGACTGTTCACCTGCCACTCAAACGTGATTGGTTGATATCGGACTACAAATGTAAACCAGAACACCAGAATTTTGCTCCATTGCCTGAAAATTCCACACACATATACAGTTATTTGTTGGATTATCCTTTTAGTATTGGCATATCTTTTATGGTCATACATTGTATGATCCAAGTCACAGATCCTGTTAAAAGTCTCACTGCAACATCTTTAAAAAGCACCCTACTTTCAGCCTTTAAGCTAAGCTAATGACATGTGTGTTATAGTTTCATATTAGCTTACAGACACGAGTGGTATTGAATCTCTCGTCTAATTATCATCAAGAAATTGATTTCTTTATTTATTCATCTTTTTGTGGGCAGCAATGTAGTGACACCATTTTCCCAAGCTGATGGCTGTGTGATCGCAGCCTAAATGTTTATTTTGTTCAAATTTCAAGGCCGTGACTGATTAGCAGTTAGAAAGTGATAAGCACATGAGCCAGCAGAGTCTGGAGTAAAAAAAAAAAAGTGCAGATGTAAGAGTTTTTTGGCTTCAGCATAAAGCAGGAGTCATCAGCAGGTCGGTGGCTGAGGGCTGTTTAGCAGCGGCGCAGCTTCTGAGTGTGCATCATTGACTCACAAATAAATATCTGAGAACAGAGTGTACTGTCAGACGTTTCCACATCAATCAAATATAATACCTCCATAAAGAACTGCTTACATCAAAGCACACCCTGACACTACTGAGCAGGCAGTCCTGGACAGACTCTGAATCTTTTGCTATGGTGCTTAACTGACAAGCTGAGGATGGAAGAGGAGGCAACGGCATGATGAAGAAAGAGAGGAAAGAGAAAGGGGCATTGTTGCAGGCTGATGGGGATGAAGGAGGAATAAGAGAAGGGAAGGAAAAATCTGAAATATGCAAGTCAGTGTCGCAGTATTTATTATGATTTGACACTTGTGCGTTTAAGAAATATGTATCTCATTAAATATAAACCTGACTGCATTAACTTTGTCCTTGATTGTCAAAAAATAGAAATGAATATTTGTAATCCTGCCGACTGGTTTATTTTTGTCATTTGTTTTAACCAAAGGAGCATTGTTGTTATTGTATTTGAGTCGGATGCTTTTAAAGTGAACTCGCATTCTTTACTGGATGATCAAAGAAATGTATGAAGGAGGTCAAGCATAATGAGGGCTGTAATTTCACAAACAACACAGTAGCAACACTAATCTGGGAGAAATACCTATTTCCGACTGATACTGAAATCAGTGTTTCTGCATTTGCCGACAGAGGTGTTCAGAATGTGGCTAATAACATATATTATAAATCCAAAGTTATACACTACTTGACATATTTTATAGCAGGGTATGATGTTTCTGAGAAATTGAATTTGTGAATCTGTTAATCTCGCTAGCCTGACAAGGAAGTCTTCAATTTATTGAGTTGTGAAAGAATGAAAGCTGTTTAATGGGTCTCAACACGGGCTTTGGAGACAAATCTTTTTCCCTTTAGATCAATAAGAGGAGGGCAATGTTTTGCAGGGGATTTTATGTGTAATGCATTATTTAGGTAAATTAATGTCCGTCCACCAAATCACAGCCTACACTTAACCCTCTGCACACAAATCATGATGCAGAAGCAACAGTTCGTGGAGGGTAGGGGAGCACACATACATTTCAATTTTCTATTTTCTAGTGCACTCAAACAGAGTGATCCCAGCTGTAAAGATAATGGATATAATGTGATCAATTTGAGCAAGTATACCGTAAAACTTCAATTAAACGCCCAGTCCCTTTTATTAGCCTGGTGTGGCGACGCATTTTGACAAACAAATTAGACGCCTGGTCTGGCTGCCAACCACTTAATTTTTTTAATAGAAGTTCTTCAGATGTATAAAATCTGGTTATTGGCTACCTCAATTATATGTCCATCCCTCCATTACCCTGTAAGTTATTCATATTCCTTTAGGCTGTATGGTCAAAAGAATCAAAAGGGTTTCTCATAAAAATGAATCCAAGTTGTGAGTATTGTTTTAACAGGATAAAGTGGTGCTGTGTTGGTGTGCCAGGTGTCATAATCCTCTCTCTAAGGCGCTGTCTGTCGGAGCTAGATCAAATTAATGATTCATAATTGCTATATTATCTGAAGCCTAATTTGTATACAAGAAATATTCATACTGGTTCAAATAAACAATTTGATTGTATTTCCCAGCTCTGCTGAGCAACAGTTTTGTGCGAAGGGAATTAAAGGCCTGTCCCAAATATAGGCCCATTGATTTCAGTTATTTCAGCAAATAATAGTCTGGGCTATTAACTGAAGTTTTACGATGACTAAGTTAACCTAATAAACCTTCTAGTCATCACGGAAATAACATGGCTGTGGAGAGTTTCATGGTTATACATGTACAGTGACTTTGTGCTTATATTACATCTTAACAGTTTTACATCTGACAGACAAATTATGTTTTAAATACTTAACAATAAAGAATCTAAGTTTTGCCATTACAGACTCTGTAACAATATATTATCTCAATAGTCCAATTGCATGTGGACCAGCTTCATCCTACCTTCAAATTGTTTGGACTGAGTACATGAAAATGCATTTATAGTAACCTTAGAAGAACATTATTCATTTATTTGTTGTGCTGTTTCAGTTAAGTTATTTCCTAATTCCTAGGTTTATAGTTATTGTGTTTGAAGTTAAATGACCTTTTCTTGGATTGTCAATTATTCCAACGCTCATCTGTCCTGACTAGCACACCACTAAGATAATAAAGTTCTAACCTAAGTGTCCTAAATTCTTAAATATTCTTCAACACTGCTTCAACACACCTGCAGGAACTGTACAACCTCATGGTTGAAGACCATGTGTATGTTGGAAAGACTGGTGACTGCTGTCCAAGTGCCCTCTTGTGGCACTCTGCACAATTGCGCTTTCAAGCACATGCTGTGCAGTCAGTAATCAACAGGGCTGGGTAGTAATCGGGATTGTGTAATCAGATTAAAAAAATAAGTATGTTTAATCCGCCATGGTTACATTTGAAAAAAAAAAAAGAAAAAGTAATAGGATTATAGTTATATTGTCAAGGATTACTTAATAACATTTGGATTACGTCTTTAAAATATGAATTTTAAAATTATGGAACTTCTTTTCCATGATGACTTATGCTCTATGTACTCATGAAAAGCACTTATAATGGGTTTCTTGGAAAAGTGCTTCGCTTCGTGACGGTCACTTTAATTGCCGAACTGCCAATGCTGAAAATGTAAATCGCATTTTATTTGCACTGAAAATGTTTTGAGGTGTTTAAGGAATTCCATTCACTGTTAGGAGTTAAATAAATACAAGATGAAATGGTTTTCAAAAAGCATGAAGTTAAAGATGAAACATTTATACAATATCTTAAGCATGGTTACTTTTTAATTTCAATTTGTTACATTTTCAAAATAACAAAAAAGGAACAGGGCCTGAAGCAAAGGTTTGGGCATCAGGCCTGGTCAGTTCGTAGTAGCGCCTACTTTGGCAAGTATCACAGCTTCTAAATACTTTTTATAACCAGGTAGGAGTCTCTCAGCTCTTGTTTGGGGGATTCTCACTCATTCTTCCTGCAAAAGGCTTCTGGCTCTGTGAGATTATCGGGCTGCCTTGCATGCACTGCTCTTCTGAGGTCTATCCACAGATTTTTAATGATGTCTAGGTCGGGGGACTGTGAGGGCCAAGGCAAAACCTTCAGCTCGCTCCTCTTGAGGTAGTCCACTGTGGATTTCGAGGTGTGTTTAGGATCATCATCCTGTTGTAGAAGACATCCTCTCTTCATGTTCAACATTTTTTACAGATGGTGTGATGTTTGCTTTCAGGATTAGCTGGAATTTAACTGAATCCATTCTTCCCTCTACCTGTGAAATGTCCAGATGAAGACTTGGACAATGTTGGCATTCTGGTATGTAATGGATGACAGTCTGCTGGCATTGTAACTTAAAGGAGCAACCAGGTATTTTAATTCTCTTGTGTAGTTGGAACTGACTTAACGTCACTGATTATTGGATGACTAGGCTGTAGTAACGAGGTTATGACAAAATGTATTTGTATTGGTAATAACTCATTGACATTAAGCATATCTGGTCTGGTTTAGGAAAAGAGAACTGGGTTTGGCTTTAGAATCTTATGGGATGCGACCACTGCTCTCTCGGTTTAAAGTCGGTGTTTGTTGGACCAATCCACCACCCCTCCCGCCTGTCCCACCCGGACTTTTGCTGTCTTAACTTTCGTCCTTGTCCCGCTGTGTTTCCACATGACGCTGCTAGGCGCCATTAAACTATAAAGGCAACTGGCCGTGTATCATGCCGACGTTAAAGGACGCTTTTTTTCGTTGGTTTCTGACAACGCAAGTCACCGCCTAAGTGTCGGATTTCGACAACTTCGGAGCGAGATTGCGCTCATCTGGTCACTTGATTTCTTATAGTGTTTTGGCACCTTTTATGTCTTTGTTGTAGAAAACACATTCATCAACTCTACACCTATAAGCATCAGTGGTTGCAATACTAGGCTCTTGTGTCAGAAAGAAGTCAGTAGAGAAAGGTTTACCCTATCTGAACACCCCATGTGTTCTGACCAGCAATTCAAGGTACAGTGCGAAGTGAATATACCTATTCAATAGGTCTAGGTAGGTGTATTCCCTTGAGTGATTTTAATGACGTAAAGTGTTTGAGCACAATTCAGTACCGCAGCACTTCAGCTATTGCTTGGAGATGAAAATAAATGTTCTCTGCTTAGCACCAACAATACAGGGACCTTAGAGCTGAATGACGATACAGGATACAATAGAAGGCAAAAGGTGTAAGACTGAGTGTACAGTGGATGTCTTTGAATGTATAACTGTGAATATGGTGATCTTCCTCCTCACAGATTGGTTAGGCACCGGAATATTACAGTAAATATCCATCTAATAAAGAAGCGAGCAAGGAATACGTTTTCCACATTAAACTAAATACCTGTTTTTTAAAAAAAGCTTTCATTAGGCTGCCGTTCTGTATAGAATATCAATGCTTTATGTCGTTTTACTGATAAACTACACCATATGGCAACCTCTTAAAATGTGACTGAATCTGACATCAACAAATAATCCACAAGTGTTTAGAATAAAAGCACAATAAATTTACCATCTGTTTCTTGGCAGGAGCTCCAGGCTGAAAAGAAATCTACAAAAGACCCAAGGTCTGTACTGTATATCTCTAATTTCCAGTAAAACTTGGCATCTTTGTGCAACAATGTGAGAACTGCAAGTAGAACTGGACTGAAAGACAGCTTGTGTTGTTTCACAGAGACAAGTGGGGCCAAGCTCAAGGTACCGTAAGGCGTGTGATGGGCAGTAGTAGGCTGGCAGTAGCGGGATGGAGAGAAGCAGAGAGTAAGAGCAGGCCGGTGATGAGAAAAAGCAAAATGTTCCAGTCATAAAACAGCAGATCTCTTCACAGCAGTGTGCATGCTGCTTCCCCTGAAGCAGATGTCGACTCTGTACAGCAGTTTCCTTGCAGAGTGAGGCTGGATTGCTGCCACTCGGTTTTCCAGGTCAGCTGAGACCTTACGGGAGCCCCCATGCAATCACATCGTGACCCCCAAGAAATGTCTGTATCTCTGACTGAAAGCCTCCAGTGGGTCGATGTGGGGGATTATTTCAACAAGGCAATGCCACGGGGACAAAGTCACCAGGTAATTTGATATCAATAAGCCATAACCATCCTGCCCCCGGTGACAAGTGATTCATCCCTCTGAACTCATCCCTCTTGCCGTCTGATCTGTTCTTTCTGCTGCTGCAAACCAGTGAGGATGAACCAGTCTGGGAAAGACTTTTATATTGGATGATTCTGCAGCTCACGATTTACTCCCAGTGTAATCTCTATAAACAGATATCTGTGTATGTATGCAATACCTGTAGGCAATGGGACAAGATTTTGGCATTGGAAGTTTCTGGTGTTTGTGCTCTGTTTGTAGTCTGAGTAGGACTGACGAAACAGTCTGTGTAGAGTGCAAAAGAGGAGTAATATATTGGCTGGAATGCAATCTCTGAGCCCATACCGTTAGATATAGATAACATTTTATAGAAATTAGCCAAAATGAGCGGCACACAGAGGAGGAATTCTTGGCCTGGATACACTGGATCTCCCAAAATATTGCCAGCTGCCTCCAGAAGCTTTATCGATGTCAAACGATAGCCAATGGGATCCTAGACTGCACCTGATGCCAATGTTCAGTGCCAACGGAGGAAGTAATTCTTCCTTTGCCTAGCAGGGGAAAAAAGTTGGGATATGAAAACCAGGCTGACTTTCATGTTTTACCGTTACCACGACTTGAACCAAGTGTGAGCCATAATCCCACCTTCACCACAGTTTGCCTGACATAAGCAAAATCCAATCCTATCCAAACATACTGTAGCTGCCCAGCACATGTAATGTACAAATGAATAATTACCAGTAAACAACATTGCCGATGAACTTGTAACAAGAGTCTATCAGGTAGCTCTGTGAGGCTTTACTGAGGCACAGTGGCACTCTAAATGCTAACATGCTCACAATTACAATGCTAACTTGTGATGTTGAGCAGGTATAACATTCACCATTTCTACCAGTTTAGGGTGTGAGCATGCTAACATTTGCTAATTACAATTAAGCTAGCCCAGTCACCAGAAGAAAATACTATGTTTCTGCAAACCATGGATACATTACATTTGTACGTGTCATATGCATCATATCAATGTTTCTAAAGCTGTGTAATATATGAACTGACATTATCAGGAGATGGAGGGTATGGTTAACACCTAGGCGAGACGGCTGCCAAGCTGCAGACTTTATTGAAAGTACAGTAGTACCATTGCCAATAGTGGGATAGTTAGTGGGCTAAAACTGTACATTAGTAGTTGAGGTAGCACGTTGAAAGGCAGATAGTTAAAGTCAATGCCTTATAGAAGCTCAGTTTTAGTAAGTTTTCCAACTTGCTAAGAGGGAACTTTAGATATTGGTCCCTAGATTATGTTCACCGAGTTTCATACAGATCGGTCAAACTTTCTAGGAAGAGATTGACTTTAAGTGTTTTTCAAAGAATTCAAAATGGCGGAAAATCTATAAAACCCGAAGTTATGGGTTCTTGAGGCAAATTTGTTCCTCATGAGGAGAGGCATCTCTGTGCAAAGTTTCATGTCTCTATGACATACGGGGCATGAGATATGCCTATTCAAAGTTTGCAATTTCAATCGGTTGCTATAGCGCCCCCCTTTGGCCAATTGATGTAATATTGCTTCATCCGCATCCTCCCATGACCCTCTACCACTGTGCCACATTTCACATGGATTGACCAAGTCAGTGAGGAGAAAAATGTGGAACAGACACACAGAGTTTTCGTCATTATATAGTAAGATGACCTAAAAAGCTGATTAACAAAATATAAAAGTGATGTACAAGCGCCTTGGTCCTGACCACATCACTGTCGTGCCACAAATGACATTACAGCACACCGTTTGGTGTAATACTGCTTAATTCATCACTGTGACTCTTTAGACACCAAACGGGTGTTTTTTAGGGACACGTCACTGTGTGTCCAGTGTGTATAACGTCATGAAAAGTGTTTGTTTTTACCAAGTCATCACTGCACTTCCAGTCCAGATTGTGCCAAAAACACCAAGTGTTTTAAGCCAAAACGTGATCTTGTCAAATCAAACCAAGCAATTTTTTGCCCTCAACCTAACCACATGCAGATACATAAAGAAAAAAGTATTGGACTGATTCCAACTATTGTATTACAATATCAGTGCCTGTAGTTTGTGGTCAATTTGTCCAATAATGTTCTGTCCAGTGATAAAGTTAGGAAGAACCACTCATTATTACCACTGGCCAACAATGATTAAAAAATACTACTAGTAATGAACATTATGCAGATACAGTATATAGCATTTTTGTAATACAGCATTTGTACTGTCCTCTGTACCTTTCATGCAGAATCTGACAAAAAAAACTTCTTTGAGTGTTTTTCCTCTCAGAATACAAAGACTGTAAAAATAGGATTTTTAGATCTCAAACATTTCTCTGGATCAGTAACAAAGCAGACAGATACATGTCTTTGTTTCTCTTAGAAAGGAGCCCAACTCAACATTACACAACTCGTCTTCATCCTCCCGCCTCATCATCTTCACCATCTCCTCTCAGTCCGAGCTCCACTTTATTTTATGTCCTGCTTTTGCAGTAACTACCGCAGCCCCCTCACTTCCTCATGCTCCCAGAGCCATCCCATCGTTCCTGCTTATCGACCCGCTTCTTCAATCCTCCAGTGCCCCGATGTCCTGCTTTCCCTCCGCACCTCGCTTCATTTTGCTGTTCTTCTCTCCTACCTTAGATCTATTAGCCTCCTCAGGTCATCATTCCACTGCAGGAAGCTTCGACCCATATGGCCCCTGTGCCAATTCTCCTTAACTTTTGGCTGGAGTGGCTAAAATAAAGTCTTTCCTCAGGTGCATACATACTTGTCTACCAAACAGATTAATGCTGCCTCTGTCTCATGTGCATTCTCAGTACTCTGAACAAAATTTACTTTCTTGATAAACAATATCTCAGCATCACATATTCTGAAAGCATAGCCAAGACTTGAACAGCCTACCTGTCTGTTTCAGTGTGTTCCTGCTGTCAGGTACACACTGCAGCTCCTGGCAAAGCAACACCCCACCGAGCTGAGATGCCATGCTCACCTGTCAGCAGTAAACACCTTGCTCCTCATCTAAACTAAAGCAATTTAACCACTTACGCTTGTAAAAAATAGCTCAAGAATGAAACAAAAAGATGACAATACAGTCCTACTGTGAAGAGCAGCATTGAATGCTGTGGTTATTACACAACACAGAATCAACCTCACTCTAGATTTCTTGTTTTTGTCAAGTTATTGTTTATGTGTTTACCAGAAGGTGTCATTTGCCTAAGTTTGATGTATCCTGCAGCTTTTAGCTTTCCTACTGTGTAATCGTAACATTTAGCAGCTTGTTTTTCTTTCAAACATAATTACAAATTTTGCAAAACTGGCTGAGCAAACAAAATCCAATACAAGCTAAAAGACCTAAAAAACAGAACAACTGTCAATGTGTGTGCAGACATTTGGGCTAAAATAAAACTGCAAAGCACATGTCAACTGTCAACTTGATTTTCAACAAGACTAACCATTTATACTGCTGTGTCAAATCAACGCTGTACCTATGGCAACAACAACATAGAGCCTACACTGTACCCTATGCCATAGCCTGACATGCACCTAGCCCAGAAATGTAACTACACGTCACGGCAACGCAGACCTCCTGTCTATTTTTGCAAGCTGAAACCATTTCCCTCAGTGGAAACGAAGCTTTTATTGACTTTAATTTCACAGATAAGAAACAATAAATTGTGAAGACAATAAAGCCTCCACATAAATAGCTTTTTAAGTCTTGTGTGTAGAGGAAAACTCCGCTAGCTGATGGGCTAATTTATTCAATGTAAAATGCCATAGGCTTGTGCTAATAATGTTAGCATGTTATATCTGTTTGGAAAACTTGTTTCATAGGAGACAGTTAGGAGTGACAGGGCTCCTAGGAAGACAACTTTGCCCATGCTGATTGAACTAGGGTTACAATACTTTAACGTTCGTTCTATCTCACACAGGCTCCGCCCTCTACTTGACCCTTTGGGTGCAGTGGGTGGTTAGTCGGTGTAGCCCACCTGCTTCTTTGTAACCTGCCCTACTGTGCTATGATTGGATGGTACTCATCATGTTGATGTGCCAAGATTGGACAGAACCAGGGTTAAGGCAAAGACGTCAGAGTTAGGGCTAGCACTAGCCAATCACAGCACAGTAGGGTAGGACTAGATTTAACACTCTTGGAAAAAAAACCCTATCTGTGCAGAGTGCTGCTTTGAGCTAAATTACTTTGGTTCATGTTAAATCCATTGGTGCCAGACGTCGGGACCTGAGTGAGAATGCCATGTTTGGACAAGAGGCCAAAGTGCCACGATGCGCCCTGAAACCTGGAAGCCAGCGACAGTGCTCCGAGGCTGGCAACAGAGCTCCATGCCAGTTTCAACTTCAGGCAGGAGGCAGAAGAGCCCTGAAACTGGGAAGCCACAGAGATACAGGAAGCCTGCCATGGAGCTCTGGGGCAGCTCCATCAGCTTCCTAGCGAGCCAAATCTGTCGCTGCAACGGCAATCTGCTGCGAAAGTTTCAGCGTCTTGTCAATTTTCTTTTCTATATTACTTAAGTAATAGCCTTGTATCACTGCTAGACGAGCTGACGGACACACACACACACACAAAAGCAGACAAACAGAGGATTAGCTCTAGTGTTAATAGAAAAGAGCAGAGGAGCAGAATTGTGTTTTAGTCTGCTAAATCCCCCCCCCCCCAGCTTGTTGAAAAATTACATTTTTGTTTTTACAGAGAAAGTAAAGTACCAAAAAAAGGTATTGCTGGGTACCGTTAAAGAATTCCAGGTACCGCAACTGGTACAGGTATCGGTTCAAATATGAACGGTACGCAACCCTCGCAATGACTGTAAAATATACCACTTCAACTGTTGATAATAATTGATAATCACACCATTAAACAAGTTAGTTCAAGATGGACTCCTCTCATCAGCAACTACTCTGCTGCCTGAAATCTGGGAGAGGTCAGTGCCCAAGAATGGGCAAAGACAGCAGTGAGGAGATTTTATCACAAGTTGTGATAAGACTGTCATGACTTGAGTCTGATGGCTGTCTGCCTGAGAAGCACTGACCCTGAACATACGCCGCTCACCAGCAGGGAGACTGAGAATATGGGAAACCTAACCTCGTGTGGAACTGGGGGTGTATTTGTATCGTTCATATCTTCTGCACGTGCTTGTGTGCATGTGTGTTTGTATGTACTGTGCCAATGTGTAGGCTTGTTATGTACGCATGTGTTACACAAGCACATATTAAACAGACTGGCCCGACATACCAGCTTAGCTCATCCCCGTGCTGAATCACCCCTGGTAGCGTGTGTGAATCAGCACCAGCAAACCATATGTTTCACTGCCTCTTCCTCTGCTGCCTAACACTAAGCTGTATCCCTGACAGATGGTCCAGCTGCACTTAACATGACCGTTTTATTTCACCATGTACAGTATAAACTGCAGAATGACTCTGTGACGAAGGCTTTTATCTCTTTAGGAATCACACAAGTGTTGTTGGAGCAGAGCCGCATAGACCTGAAGATGCAATTACTGTCTGTGTGCGAAAACCATTCCATGCATTTCATGCTCTTCTTCTGAGCCAATATTGATGCAAAAACCAAAAGACTAACACCTTGAGGAAGAGTCACCTAATGTAATCTACCAAAGTGTGCACAGATGGAGGAGGAAATTGAGAAAATGTGATGGCTTATGACTTTTACCTCCATGTAAAGAACTAATGTGGTGTACCGAGTTGGACAGAATTGTGTTGGTCTCACCGGAAAACAGATTGACACAGATACTAAAATACAATCACTGAAAAAATGTTGAACATTATCATACTTATACAAAACTGAATTGTATCCTAATTTCAGTTTGTGCCATCCATCTCAGTAGGATGTATTTTAATTGACTCAACAGTCTTATCTATGTGAAGCACCTTTTGGCATTCACCACTGCCTTTAAAAGGGAAACGGTCTTGACATTTTATTTACTGATGTGTAACTACAGACAAGAGCAACTCAACTTACGTGATATCTGCCCCGCAACAGGGTGGCCCACCGACTATTTTCTAATTTCACAATAGAAAATAAAGTCGATTTACAATGGGAATTGTACTGCAGAGTGTGAAGCGGTCGGGATGACAGTCAGCACCTCCAAATCTGAGGCCATGGTTCTCTGCCGGAAACCAGTGGATTGCCCCCTCTGGGGTGGGAGAGAGTTACTGACTCAAGCGATAGGGTAAGGAGCTCGGACATCCAGAGGGAGCTCGGAGTAGAGCCCCTGCTCCTTCGCCTCGACAGGGGTTAGTTGAGCTGGTTCTGGCATCTGATCAGGATCCTCCTGGGTGCCTCCCGTTTGAGGTGTTCCGGGCACGTCTCACCGGTAGGAGACCCTGGGGCAGACCCAGAACACGCTGGAGGGATTACATATCTCATCTGGCCTGGGAAAGCCCTGGGTCCCCCAGGAGGAGCCTGAAAGCATTGCTGGGGAGAGGGACACGCAGGGTGCTTTGCTTGGACTGCTGCCCCCACGACCCGGCCGCGCATAAGCAGATGAAAATGGATGGATAGAATGTGAATTTCTTTGACTTCTTTTACTTTGAGTGTAAATGAAGAACCCGAGTGCAAAATCAAGTTCTTCTGAACCCCTTTAACAAAATGTCGTCAAATCCTAGATACAGCTCTACCTACATCTGACCTGCATGGGGATGGTTTGACTGGATTGCCTCTTGGCAAGGATGAATGAGGACAGCAAATGTAGAGAGGTCTGGCATTTTGGCCGTTGCCATCTTGGCTTTTTGGAACCAGAGGGGACCATACTTGGACGTTAGGCTGTAGCTGTGGGGGAGTAAGGGGTGGATGTGCTGAGAACCCCAGGACACAATCCACAGACTTGTCTATCACTCAAAGACGCCATGGCCCTAATTGGGTATAACTTTAAGCCTTAATAAAGTGTAAACAGGAAAGTTAAATAAAAAGACGCCTCTACAGTTGTCATAAATGGGTAAATAAGCTATAAAGACCAGATCTGCGTTTTGTGGCTGTAAACATTTATTTCTGCTGTAAAATGGGGCATTTTAATATGGACGTCAATGGGGATTGACTCGCCTTTGAAGCCAGCCTCAAGGAGCTATTAGAGGAACTGCGGTTTTGTGTATTTCCACGTTGGCTTCATTTTTCAGCCTCGGAGGTCACCGCTCGGCTGTAATCTTCTAGTGTCTAGCAGACTGTGTATTTCATGAATCCCTACCTCCAGGACAGATGCCTCTTACTCCATTTGTTCTGAGGGTTCAAGCCTCGTTTCTTACGGCCCATTGTCACCTCCACCTCAGAAACATCTGGCAGAGAACATCTGGGCGTTTTCATGAGACCCAGTGTGGCTTGATCTGAAAAAGAGAGGAGAGGTAATTGTGACACGGACTAATGGAGGTACATTAATTAAACATAAAAACACTGTAAATATAAGTGTGTTACTTTCGTTTTATGACAGCTGGAACACTAAGTTACGTAACGCATGAATACAGATTATGGTTAACACAAACACACTGTGCAAAGAATGTATAAAGTGGAAGACATCCACCACTACGGTTCAACATCTGTTTGCTAATGACTGTTTGAGTAGCTATAACTCATACTCTATGTGCTCTTATGCATATATATGTGCATGTACAGGTGGTTATGAGTGTCCGCTCAGGTCATAAATCATAGATGCTCTGTGCGATACTCTCTCACATGGACAATCACACTCTCTCTCACTGGGGCCATAAATTATACTTGCTCACACACACACTCACACTCCCTTGTATTTTCTTAAAACTACACCACCACACAGCACCACGCTTTCTACCCTCCACAGTCTTATGTGGGATGGAGTAGTGGTGTGTGTGATAAAGAATATTGTCTGTGAAGGAGAATTGTGGTGTGTGCGTGTGTGTGTGTGTGTGTGTGTGTGTGAAGCTGACAGTACATGCAAGACATGGTGTACAAGAGAATAGTAGAGGGTATACTAATCAATATACTGCTATTCTGTTTTACACATACCACCACTATCAATCATACAGTATGCAGTGCTGTCATTCTACTGTGTGTGTGTGTATGTGACAGCATGTATGATTTATGTTTACAAGGTATCTCAAGGTGTGTAGACATCTATGAAATCGAATGCAACCCAATACAAAAACCTGAATTACATTTCTCCCCTCTAATGTCCAATGGTTGTTGTGTCGGAATGACTTGACTCAACTCAGTGGCCGTTTCTAAAGCCATATTGTGTTTGTGTTTAAATCGTAGCACTGTAGTTGACCAAAGAAAATCCTGGTCGACTGAAATTCTACCTACTCTTCAACCAATCGATTTATCTCAACTAAATCGACCACATTGCACCAAGGTGTTAGTTTTTTTTCCTGGGGCCAGGGTTGCAATGGGACTCAGGTGACCCACACATTGACTTTGCTGTGCTGATTGCTGCACGTTTGACGTTTCTTATTTGACATTTGTGTGAATCTTTTTATTATTCTTTGTCAAAATAAGCATATGGATTCTTGAGTTTTGGCCAAAAACGTGTTTTGTGAGGCCGAATTGACCTTTGACCACCAAATTCTAATCAGCTCATTATTGAGTCCAAATGCACGTTTGTGCCAAATTTGAGAAAATTCCCTCGAGGCCTTCTCAAAATATCGAATTTACGAAAATGAGCCAACCTCAGACCACCAAAATCGAATCAGTTCAAATCTAAGTGGACGTTTGTGTCAAATTAGAAGAAATTCCCTCATGGTATTCTTGAGCTATTGTGTTCAGGAGAAAGGGACAAATGGACGGACAACTCCAGCCAGCTATCGCCAGCATGGAGGCACAAAAACTCTGTGACCTCAAAGCCCTCTGGTGCTCCCAGCTGGCTGTTTCAGAGGAGCGCCTGGCAATGTCCGCTAGAAAAAACACTTTGATGGACACACAAACTTATGAGAGTAACACCAGCAATTTTCCAACCAGTGAGAATTTGGTTGGACAAGAACATATCGACCAACCAGAAGGTGTCAGCCCTATTGGATTACATTATATTGCAAAGTATACCTTATATTTTCTTCTCTCGCACATACTGTAGTAAACAAAGTAAACACACACACAGTGCCTTCATCCATGCAAAGTGCCAACTCACACAGAGCCACATACCTAAGACTCCCGTCTCCTTCAGGCCTCCGTACTTCTGCATGGCTTTGATGGCCTTGGTCAGGGCCTCCTTGGTCTGTAGCTGACCAGTCACTGGGTCAGGAGGCGGGAGGTAGCCAAACTTACTCAGCCAGTCCTGGAAGGGAAACAGTAGACACAGAGTGTCAAGAGTCATCGCAGGCATTTCAAGGACTTTAGGTACCCCAAAGCAGCTGAGAGGGTCTGACACCTGTTCGTGTTTACTGTCTGGATACTGTGTCTCTACACACACACTGGTGTGCACATTCAGGTTAAGTGAGAGCTTTTTGTCTGAATGCAACAGTTTTCACATATTTCGTCGAATCACAGTGAGCACAATCCAAAACCCATCACTGCTCAACACAAAGTGGATCGAAAAATATCATTTTCACAACAGATATTTCAACATGTCATGGAAAGAAGAGGCAAAGCACTTGTGTAACTGGTAACATTCATAATGGCTGCATTTCATTGAAGTGTTCTAGTTCTGGGACCCTTGTACTGTAAATTTTGGCTCACTGCTCTTGGCTTACTGGGACACTTAAGTAGAACACAGCTATAATTACCATTATTAGTAACACCTGCTCTTTTCCTCTTATGACAAGGTAAGTCTATGATGCTATCCGATATTGTATATCAATTAAACCATGCCTTCCAATGACTTCCTTACACATATAGACATTGAACAAAAAACTAACACACGATGAGGTTAAAAAAGTACGTAATAACTAATATCACAAATATTGCATTTGGAAGAAACAGTTGGGGGAAATGGAGGAAGACACTCATGATCTATTTGTGATCTCAGTCGCTCTTGTTTTACAGCAGACATTTCGACGTGCTCCTAGTAAAAGTGTACGCGTCAACATTAATGATGGCTCTGTGCTATCCAAGCATCCCAGTAAGATCATTAATTTTATTATTTGCACCTGTGCTTCTCTCTCTGCGACATGTCAGAATGTCTTCTGTTAAAAAAAAGGCCACGTTCATCAGTTTCCTCCTCATATTCTGATTAGACTTGGATTGATTTTACAACTTGTAAATGTTGTGTTGGACTGTTTCATGACAGTTTCATGTATGAACACACGTTTTTGCAACGGACAGGTTCAGATTGTTGTTAAAAGAGTCTGATGACATTACAGAAAAATGAAACGGAGAAATTAAACCTTTTTCTTCACGTTTTGCAAATGTGTACTGATGGCAAGGCAAGGCAAGGCAATTTTATTTTTATAGCACCATTCATACACAAGGCAATTCAATGTGCTTTACAAGAGAAAACATTTAAGGAACAATAGATCATTAAAAACAAAAGCTAAAAGCAAGACAATAAATAGTTAAAAACAGTGCAGAAAATGCATTTAAAAGCAAACATAAAGCCAAAGCAACAGCAGACAAATATAAAAACAATAGCTACAGATTATCCTAACAATAAGTTACATATCTAGTTCACTGGTAAGCTGCAGTAAATAGTAATGTTTTAAGCCCTGATTTAAATGAGCTGACAGTTTCAGCCGACCTCAGATATTCTGGAAATTTGTTCCACAGGCGTGGAGCATAGAAACTGAAGGCTGCTTCACCGTGTTTGGTTTTGATCCTGGGAACACTGAGTAAACCTGTTCCAGATGATCTGAGGGGTCTGGATGCTTCATAAAGTACAAGTAAATCAGATATGTATTTAGGCCCGAGACCATTTAGTGCTTTATAGACAAGTAACAAGATTTTAAAGTCTATCCTTTGACACACAGGAAGCCAGTGCAGTGACTTAAGCACTGGTGTAATGTGCTCCACTCTCTTGGTGTTGGTGAAGACTCTGGACGAGCTGCAGTTGTCTGATTGATTTTTTACTCAGGCCTGTGAAGACACCGTTACAATAGTCCAGCCAGCTGAAAATGAAAGCATGAACAAGTTTTTCTGTATCTGGTTTAGACAGAAATTCTTTTATTCTTGCTATGTTTTTAAGGTGGTAGTAGGCTGATTTAGTAATTGTCTTAATGTGACTATTGAAATTTAGGTCTGAGTCCAGAACTACACCAAGATTTCTGGCTTGATTTGTAGGTTTTAGTGTCAAGGCGTCAAGGTGACCACTGACTATTGATCTTTGTTCTTTGGGGCCAAAAACAACTACTTCAGTTTTGTCTGTGTTTAGTTGTAGAAAATTCTGGCACATCCACGTATTGATTTCGCCAATGCACTTATTTAGCAGATGTAGGGGACTGTAGTCATCTGGTGACACTGTTATGTAAAGTTGTGTGTCATCTGCATAAGTATGGTAGGAGATGTTATGATATTCTATAATCTGAGCAAGAGGGAGCATATAGATGTTGAACAGAAGAGGCCCAAGAATGGACCCTTGAGGAACTCCACATGTAATCTTTGTTCGCACAGATTCATAATTGCCAAGTGACACAAAGAAATCCGTGTCTTGTAAATAAGATTTAAACCAATTTAGCACAGTGCCAGAAAGTCCCACAAACTTTTCTAATCTGTCGAGCAGTATCTTATGGTCAACTGTGTCGAATGCAGCACTGAGGTCCAGTAATACCAGAACCGAAATCTTTGATGCATCACTGCTCAGATGAATGTCATTTAAAACTTTTACAAGTGCAGTCTCAGTGCTGTGATGTGCTCGAAATCCAGACTGAAAGGCATCAAAGGAATTGTTTTGCTCCAAGAAGGTGTTAAGTTGCTGAAAAACAACCTTTTCAATGATCTTTCCTAAAAATGGTAGGTTTGATATGGGCCTGTAGTTATTTATTACTGAGGCATCCAGATTAGGCTTTTTTAAGAGAGGTTTATTGATGTTAATGCATTTCCGTTACAGTGTGTAACCAAGTCTAGCTCAAGGAAAAGTCTCAATCTGAAATCCCCTTGACCTTTCCATATTGTCAAAATCAGCTAATTACTCAGCCATGACATTAAAAATCTTGTAGACCAGTGGTTCCCAACTGGTCCAGCCACGGGGTCCAGATCTCTCCTTAGTCATCAGTTCAAGGTCCATGAAGTTAAGGGGTTTTATACTTGTGTGGCAGAGCGTATGCCGTAGCCGATGCACGTGGCCGCGCCATTGTGAGCATTTATACTTGTGTGGTGGTGTGTCTGTGTCACTCTGCAGCACCAAAACACTAGTCGGCGGCAGAGGTTTCGGTGAAGTGTTGCTAAGTTTAGTTGATTCAAAACACACATTAAATATGGTAGAATACAGACAAATTTAAACACGAGTACACAAATCAGCTTCACTATCACTCGCAGCATTCACAGACAAAGCATTTGTCTTTTGCTGGACACATTTGCCCCACAAATACAACATGCTAATGTTTTTAGCACAAGCCTATGGCATTTTACATTGTTTACATTGATTCCACACAGAAGTATAAATTCCGCCTTACTTTGCTGTCTCCGTCCTGTAGCTGTCCATTAGTTACTCAGCCTACAGCAGGAAACGGCACTTCAAAATAAAAGCTCTGTGCGGAAATTCACTGCACTTCAAAGTAGTGTGTTTTTTTCAAACTTGACACATTTGCGAGTCACTTGCGGTCCATTCAAAATGGACCTTTGACCATCTTTTGGACCCCGACTCACCAGTTTGGGACCACTGTTTCAGATAACGCTAAGCTAACCTTTCTGTACTCAAACACAACAATCCCTTCCTGTCACTCCTCGCTCCAACTCTCCCTATACTTTCCACCAGTGTTTTCCTGCAACAAGTAGTCTACCTCTTGCAAGACTTCAGAACGACACTTCTCCTTAAGCGAGACTTGGTCACAATATCAGACCAGCGAAGGTAAGGAAAAACATTACTGCAACACGATGGAACGTAATATAATCAGACACTTTTAATAACAATCTGAGCCTGTCAGCGGCAAAAACAAGCACTTTAAGTGTAAGTAAATCAAAGCCAAATGTCCCAGGTGGTTACACTGCAGCATAGTTCATTGCTGCTGGCTGCAACACTGTCTCTCAATACTGGACCGGTTTCAATAATTGTTGTCTCCATTAATCTGGCACGGAAAATGTGGAAAATAGGATTCAGGCTGACAAATATTGAAGTTTCCCGTAAAGATGTGTTGAAAAAGTTTGTGCTGAAGAGCCCTTCCTTTGGCTGCCAATACAGTCTGGGATATTTTATTCCTACTCAAGTTGTGTCAGTTTGATAGTGAAAACTATTAGTTTCCTGACAGATTAATTTTCATTTCGAGTCAATTATTATAAAAAAACGATCTCTCTGTCTTTCTCTCTTGCCGTCTCTTGTTCTCTCTGTCTTCCAACTATCTCATCTCCACCCCTCTATGATCTGAAAGCCAGTCTGACACATCAGCTTTCTAATGGTTTTTTGATCAGCACTCATCACAGACGAGTGACACAGGTCGATAGGGAGGCGACTGTTGTTGACTGACAACACTGGGGAAATTTCATTAACTTAATAATTGACTTCAATTTTTAAAAAGCTGTCCACTGACATTTAATATTTGCCTCCTCATTCATGGCTTTGCTTAACAGAAACAGGGAAAACAGAGAAACAGAGAGACACTTTCTGAGTTTACCAGAGTAAAGTTCTTGTTTACTGTACGCCCAATGTATGAGCACTGAATCATATTATATCTCTGATGTCTACAAAATAACTACTCCCGGTGTTTATACACACCATCTTTTATTTTAATGTGCTGATAAATGTCAGGAAGTGAGGCCTCTTTTCATTTACTAATAAAACTGAAGTAACTGTCTATGTGATGATGTGCTTTTAGCATCTGCGCTCATGCCAACCTGGCTTAAAGGTGGACGAGGGCAGGTTTATGATTGAGGCATATTTTAAGTATACCATCAAACATCCAGCGGCTGAAGGAGCAGCAAGATGAGAAAGAAATCAAGAAAATTAATGATGAAACAAAATGTGGTAGTTGTGGTAGAGTTGGAGAGACGTAAAGAAACCGCTGACTCCGAGGTCTGAACTGCATCAAAGGCTCGGCCTGATACAGTTGTCATGTTGTATATGTGTGGTCTGGGTCAATGGCATTGGGATTCTGGGGCGGTTTATGCTGAGCTGGAGGGTCTAGCTAAGCACTTTAAGGTTCAAAAGCCACCTGGCCCACTTTTCAGTGACTGAATATGTCAGCATACTGAACGTTTTGGCAGGATGTAAGGAGAAAATAATGATATCAGGCAGTATTGATCCCTGTTGGGAAATTTCCACGTCAGTCTTTTCCCATCCACAGGGTAAGATACAGAATAACACCCCTGCAGCTGCTATAGATGAATCCACTGACTGCTTTATGTGTTGGCAAGTCATATCCTGCGTTTCATGTGTCACATATTTTTCTTTTTACTTTCAGTACGTACTATAGCTACCCTTTCAAAGTGCGCACTGTTGCCTGGAGTATGCATTCAGTTGAGACATACTACTTCATCATAACATTGTGCCTTGAACTTTGACCCTCTTGCTCATATATTTGTCGCAGTCTGTACTGGAAAACTTTAACCCTTGTGCCATTTTTGAACATTTTTTTAATGATTTGAATCATTTTCACAGATGCAAATTAGTGGTATATGATACACACTGGCATGTAAAGGGTTAATATTTGATTAAATAATAATTTCAATTGATTAAAATTGAAGGAATGAAACAAAAAACCTTGGAGGAATTGATAAAAAAAAATCACAATTTTACCAGGGGCAAGGTGGCATGACAGTTTTTTTTTGTCATAGGAGGAAATCAAAAGACTTTTATTAAAATCTGACATTGCACTCAAAAACAAAAAATAATGCACCAAAATCAATGTTGTGGGTTATGATTGAATCTTGTAGTGATTTGAGCCTTTTTTCGCAGATGCAAAAATGAGTGGTATATGATACACACTGGCATGTAAAGGGTTAATATTTGATTAAATAATGATTTAAATCGATTAAAACTATTTTAATAAAAAATAATGAAATGAAAAACCCTGGAGGAATTGATCACAACTTTAAAAAAAATGCAACACATATGGTCCTTGGACAATTTTGTGGTCATAATCAATAGGAAACAAAGATACAACAAAACGCCATTCACCGAGCTCGCCAGAGATGGAGGTCACCCAGAGAGTTCTCCTGTGTCCTTAACAATGTTTATAGTTTTAACTTCTGTGCAGAAATAGACAGCTCGCATTCAAAAGTCTGCATATTGTAGGTAGATGCCGCCGCAGTAATGCTTGGCTTGTTGACTTCCACTTCTTCCCCATAGCTGTGTATAGATTCAGCATCTTGCTAAAGCACCAGCTTTCTGACACTTGAACCCAACCCTGCTACTGCTAAATAAAAAAATATTTCTTACTGTATGTTGTCCAGAAAAGAACAACATTGATTTCACATCACCTCGGGTCTGCATATCCAAAAACCTGACTCGGTACCTGACACAAATGCAAAATGAAGAAGAAAAAATGAGAAATACTAGACAACCACACAAGGCTTGTATGTCTAAGAGGACCTTTTGACAACAATTGAGTAATTTCTGCACACACGTTGGTGCTGAAACCACTACGAGAGAATCAATCACAAGTGCTGTGTTTTTAAAGCAGCCAAGAGGCAAAGCATTATGTGCCATACCTTTCAAACACAGAGCAAATTCAAGGTGCCTCACATGAGGCATAGAAATGCATTGGAACTTTAAGGACATAGTGAATGGAAAATAATCCGCTAAAGTGAGTTGCAATGAAACCAAAGAAAGCAAAGAATAGGGTTTGAGTGCAGCAGGATATTAAACAGTCTAGATAGCTTGGTATGGAATAGAATCAGACTGGGTGTAATCTATATAAAAGACTATTGTAAGTCAGATATATATTTATCAGGACTGCACATAGTGGCATTCTTTGGCACTGTGTCTCTTGGAGTTGCTAAAGCCCTGACCTCACCTGAGCGCTGTGGGCGTACATACCCATAAACGACCCAAAGACAAAATTAGAAAATGCTGGCAAAGGGCAAAATCTCTGCAGAAAAATCGACACATTCTCACTTCGACCTCGTCCTATACACTTCCGTTTTCACAGGAAATCTCTGTCTCTTTCAGAATAAACGTACAACACTGGTACAACACTGTTTTTTGTCTAACAAACACACATGGCTGGGTTTAGGCAACATAAACACATGGTTAGGTTTAGGAAAAAAAGAACAGGGTTTGGCTTTAGAATCGTACAGGACACAAACACCACACTCTTGGGTGAAAGTCCAGATTTGTTGGACCCATCCACCACCATCCCTGCCCACCCCAGTCAGACTTTTGCCGCCTTAACTTTCGTCCTTGTCCCTTTGTGTTTCCTCCTGATGCCTCTGGGCGCCGTTAAACTTTAACAGCAACCGGCGATGTATCTTCGTTGGTCTATCTTTCGTTGGTTTCTGATGCCGAATATCACTACCCAAGTGCCAGATTTCAACCAGTGAGACTGGGCTCAAAAAAATACACTGCAACACACTTCTAGTGGGCTTACTTCTGTATACGTTTTTTTTTTTTCCTGAAACAATCCCTGCATATATATTTAATCCACAGACAAAGTTAGACACTGAGGCACTGTTGATGCTCAGAAGCCTGGAAGCCAAATGTTCAGTAAAATACATGACACCAAAGGTCAGGTTTGATTACACTAGATTCTAAAGGAATAAGAAAGGAGAAAGGTAGTATGAAGACAGGGAAATCATCTCTCCCTCATACAGAGACAGAGAAGTCTGTATGTATGTATAATGAAAGAACCGAAGCCGCCCCGTGCAAGTTTATTCTCTCTAAATCTGTGATTAACTGCAGCACGAGGGGGCTGATGCAGATGGCTGAGACTCCAGTCTTCTTTAATCATACATTATTAAGACATGCAGACACAGGAAGCGATGGCACAAAATGATGTCTAACATTCCAGTATTCCCATATTCTTGTACCTCAAATGAGAGGCATGTTTTCAGAAAATGTGCTCTGCCAAGCCCGCCGCCGCTGCACTGAGCTCTTCTCCGGAACAATCAAATCTCTCTTTGTACAGTAGTAAGCTGTCGTGTTTCAGTTGCTCTGCTGTGGTCGGCACAAAAGTTTCTTTAAATGTCCAAGTTGTAGAGCAGCACCAAAGAACAGTTGATCTGACAAACAAGTAAACAACTAGCACAAGAACTTAAAGGTAATTGTGTCACAATTCAAAAGGCTTTATGAGAGCAATACAGAGGTAAACAGAATACAGAAAACTGTCCTTGACACATTATTACTTGGTACAAGAAATGTATGAAAACTTTTTTTTTCTTTCTACAGTAAGCAGGAAAAAAGTTTACTGAAGATGTTTGTGTTGAATTGTCTGTATATATACAATATTCATCATTGTGGGACCCAAATGGTCAATTACTAAGTGTACATTGGTCCCAATGCCCTGCTGTCCTTTTTGTGATGGTTGAGAAGGGATGGACCATGGATGTATAAAGAGAACCGGATACAGTGCTGGAGGTGGGGCCTCGTTTGTTTCTATAAGAGTTGCTCAGTGGCGCATGAAGCCAAAAAAGTTAAAATTCCCTCTTGCCCTCTGGTAACACTAATCTGTATGAAATGATTGAATCATACAGCTCTTCTAGATGACTGAAATGTTATTGGACTAAATGGACCACATCCTGATGGTGAAACGATGATTTTTCAGGGCTTGTGAAGCTCTTTCCCACTGAAAGTCTATGGGAAGTTTTTTTGGGCCCATTGGCATCTTGTGATGAACCTGAAAGTTGTCCGGAGCACTTCCTAGGAGCCTGAGTTGACCTAAGAGCCCTTGCCAAACCACCCTTACACTCTCTCCCTACCCACTTTCACTCCATTTTTGCCTTCACACGGAGGGTCTGCCACATTGAGTGCAGTCTCAAACCAACTAGTGAGGAGTGAAAATGAGTTCTAAAACCCTCCGACAGCGAGCCTGCATTGATGCCGACTTGCTGGCCACGTGCAGCGCCGTATTGTGTTTGTCATGGAAGACGCTCTGTACAAATAAAGTTCCGCGACTATCCTTCTAAACATAACCTGCTCAGACTAAGATAGACATTTATAGGTCTGCTGCCAAACATCTTAAGGGTTACATTGTAGAAAGGATCAAATATATCCTTCTCTAGTCAATAGAAAAGAGCCGTGTTCATTTGATTCTAGTGCTGTATATTTACAAGAACTGTTACAAATACCAAGCAGCTTATAAACATCAAAGTGAAAAGCAAAAGAGTTTCTGAAGCCAAAAAAGAAAAGAAATGCTACGGAAGAAACTTAGGAGCAAGTGCTATTTTTTTATGATGAAGAACATAAAATTGGATTAAGCTCTATGGGAAAGTTATGACATTTCCTCTTCTTGCTTCAGAGAGGGAAGTTTGTCCCAAAGCTTGCACTGTGTTTATCCCCAACACTTTAATGAGGGTGCTTCATTCAGCTGTGAAGGTGACTACAAATAGAGTTACACTCCATGACAGAGTAGGACTGGGTAGGGTCTGGTTTTGGAAAGGACCTTAGAGCCTACAGCCATGACGGCTTTGTGAGGCTGTACTTTGGCATAGTGGTACTTTGAGCTAAATGTTAACATCAGCTCACGTCAACAGTGCTAACATGTTGATGTTTAGCAGGTAATGTCTACTGTGTTCACTAGAGATGCGCGGATGGCAGTTATAACAATATAATCAGATTGTTCATTTTTATCACCCGACCCGCCTGGTCCGCAGTTAATCCGCGGATCGGGTGATAAAAATGAACAATCTGATTAATGGCGGATGGGTTATGGGCGGGTGAAAATAGGAAGTGGAGACGTGCCGTCCATCTTTATATATGTTTTTTTGTGGTACTGGATGTATTGTTGAGACATCTCACTAAAAAAACAAAACAACGAAATCAACCTTATGACCTTAAATGTTCTAGAAGAAAGGTCGGGAGTTCACCGAAAACAAGGATTCTTCCTCTAGGCACCATATGTGTACCATATTTCATCTGCAGTCCGGCACCCCGAGAAATGATCTTTATATTCACCATTCCTGCAGTGCACAATTTACGCCCAGTGCCAGTGTTCGACGTAGGAAGCAGTATGACCTTTATTTAACAAAGCAGAAAGTAAGAGTACAGAGGTTGAGACAAAAAAGACTGGCATTGAATTTTAAAAACTTTGTCATTGAACGTAATCTGAAGTTTTGCAGAATCGCTCAACATCAACGTTCTATCAATAGCGATAGGGTTGTTTATTATAAAGTGGTATGTCATTGCTGTGTGTGTTTGTGGACACAGAGCAAGGTTGTTGTTCTACGCTGTCAAGAATCCCAAACTCCGTCATCTATCTAACTGTCAGGACTGCCTGCTGCTCAGAAAGGTGACTGTACAGTGAGTGTGAGTGTCAGCATGTATGTGTGTGAATGTATGTGAAAGCAAAATAAAGTCAAAAACTTAACCCCGCAAAACACCTCGCTCAGAGGAGGCACGCCACAGAGAAGAAAGGTGAGAGAAGACATAGGGGGAAACAGGAGAAAAGGGAAGACGGTGAAAGACACAGAGGGAGATGGAAGGAGACCTCTGATGAGGAGGGCTTCTTGAGTCTTAAGATGTGCTCATCCTCAAGGGAGCCTTCTGTTGTACAGCCTTGTAAACATCAAACCAAACCACTGACTATGATTTCACACACCACAAGAGAGACAGAGGGAGTGTGTAAATGTGAGTCATGCATGAGCTGCATGAATAACATCCACTGAAAAAAATAAAAGACGAAAAAAAAAAGCACACAGATCGACACAAACTGCAGCCCATGTTTCCAATTGGCCTTATTCCATCTGACCTTCCTGAAAATGGATGCATGGTCTTTCAGAACGAGGCAGAACAGCAGGTCAGTGTGTGACAGGTAGATCTCCTGGTGTGTCTTTCAGTAACAACTTTTACAGGGACTTGAATCAATAAAAGGAGAGTGCTGTGGGTAGAGTCTCTCGCCAGACTGGTTTTATAAGTTCCTGAGAGCACTTTGCTACTTTTTTCCAGTATAAAACCATGTTTCCTAATTCAAGCTGACCGCAACTACTGTTTTATATGACGGGGAAAAAACACCCAACTTTTTAACAACCATTTTTCAAGCCAACAAAGGGAGAGTATTTGTACTAAAAAGACACATTTAAGGGTTTTCTGCCAAATACGTGGATTTACCATATCTTAAATAGAAAAGACCCAATGTGGAATTCATTAAGGAAAAATAATTGAAAACTGAAAAAGTGTTTCAGTTCATAAAACGGTGGTTTTATAGTTAATTCTGGAGTTTTAAAAAAACAGAAAAAGCCATTTGGGTCTATTTTTGAGTGTTTAATGATGGAAGTCCTGGCAGGATAATGGGTATTGATAATAACGTTAGAGCTTTATAATTTATTGTGCACGGACCGGTATAGATTGGCTTCTTTACAGGGAATGAAAAGAGTCTTGGGGAGCATGGAGGGACCAATCATCTTAACAGGATATTTCAATCAAGTGATGGATGGATTCCTTGACAGGAGCAGATAGGTGGGCTCACTGAGGAGGAAAATGGCAGATTTTGCAGAAACTGCGTTTCTTTACATACAGTGGCACCCCTGGTCAAAATTTCATTTAATGTGCATAGTTAAGTAAGTAGTTAAAGATTTTAATCAAGATTAAATTATTTTTTGGTACAATTTCAGAGTGATTAAAAGCAAAGGAGCACCATGCAAATGTTCCGGCACTCTAAGACATTTGAGCTCTCACACACCTTCTACCAGACCTTAATTAGCTTGTTTGGGCTCTGGCTTGTTCAAAATCATCAGAAGAAAAGGCCAAGTGATGCAAATTTAAAAGCTTTATAAATATTCTGACTCCTGAAACCTTGTCCTGTCAATCAGCAGCCATGGGCTCCTCTAAACAGCTGCCTAGCACTCTGAAAACTAAAATAATTCATGTCCACAAAGCAGGATAAGGCTATAAAACTATAGCAAAGTGGCTTTAGGTAGCTGTTTTCTCAGTTTGAAATGTAATTAAGAAATAGCAGTTAACAGGAACTGTGGAGGTCAAGTTGAGGTCTGGACGACCAAGAAAACTTTCTGAGAGAGCTGCTTGTAGGATTGCAAGAAAATAAATCAAATCCAGTTTGACCGCAAAAGACCTGCAGGAAGATTTATCAGACTCTGGAGTGGTGGTGCACTGTTCTACTGTGCAGCGACACTTGTGCAAATATAGTCATCAGATGAAAACCTTTCCTGTGTCCTCACCAGAAAATTCAAAATCAGACGTTTGCAAACCAGCCTGATGCTTTTTGGAAACTAGTCTTGTGGAGTGATGAAGTTAAAATAGTTGAACACCTGTCCAACTGTTAAATACAAAGATGGATGGATCATGTTTTGGGCTTGTGTTGCAGCCAGTGGCACAGGGACCATTTCACAGGTAGAGGGCAGAATGGATTCAGTTAAATTCCAGCAAATTCTGGAAGCAAACATCACAGCATCTGTAAAAAAAAAAAAAGCTGAGGATGAAGAGAAGATGGCTTCTACAACAGGACCGTGACGAGGTCTGAGTGAGAAGGTGTTGGTTTCTGGCAGCGGAAAGAGTTTTAGTACCACTTCCTGCTGCAATAGTGTTTTCGTCATCTTTCCTCCCAAGATAATCAAAGTGATGGGATATTTGCTGGCATTTCAGGTGAGTATTTTCTTCTTCCAAACAAGCTTGCTGCTTTGTGACGTGCATGAGCAGTGTGTCAACTACGAAAATGAATCTTCCGATGTGATTGTTGCAACTGTAATATTCCTACTGAAATTTGATTAGAAATTAGTCACGCTACTCGTTACTGTCCAACACGTTAGTTATAAATGACAGAAATTCATCAAGTGCAAGACTTGTTAGTACTTAGTGATTTCCTTCATAAAACCTGTCCGAGTTTGACGAAATGTGACGAAGGTGGCCGCCTTGTAATTCTCTATGCAGAAAAACCCTGACCCATATATTAGAAGGGCTTTTAAATGATTTTAAACCCTAAAAAAAGAAGAGAGAAAAGGGCAAACCTCCTTAATGTCTTCATTACACAGCATCATACGTGAAGAGTTTCGGTGAGAACAAATCATCAGTGTTCTTTGATCACTGCAAGACTGTAGCCGCCATAATTGACACATGTTCGTGCCAGTTAATCAAACATTTCATTTATCACAGGTTTTGTCTCTCGCACGCACTGACAGGGTCATTTTTCTCTGTCACGTTCTCTCCTTCTGCCGGCCATTTTATTCAAATATGATAAGAAGTGGAATAACAAAGACAAAGATAATCCATCTTTCTATTTCAGCCTCTTTATTCTTTTCCACCCCTGCTTCAACTACGTTCCTCAGCCCATGACTCAGTGTTGCTCCTGCTCATCTCGACATGAGGTCAGTCACTGAACATGATTTGAATCCGTCTCCTATGAAAGAGAGGCGCAGGGAAAAGAGAAAAGAAACCGAGTGGGGGGAAAAGGGTTGATTAAGGAGAGCGTTTGAGAGATGGCTGGTCCTCCTTATCGCTCGCAGGTAACGCAGTCAGATGGACAAAAGGCAGAGGAGATCTTAGACGAGAACAAAGACAGCGAGCGGGAGTCAGACGGACAGACGAGGCAGGGCTGGATGTGTTGTTGCATGATGTAAAGATAGCAGATGCAGGGGCATACATCTCATACTGGATAGCAGTGTTGCCTGCACAGTGAGAGATATATGTGGAAATTTAGATCACAGTTAGGATAACAGTAAAAGGTCTGTGTTGAAAGTTACCAAAATTATGCCAAATGTTTGTTTATATGCAGGTTGAAGCGTTATAGACTAAAATAATTTGGTTGAAACTCACTCTGCATTCATTGTGCAGCGTGTTTTGAAAGTGTCTGACATATTTCAGCTTTTTGTGAGATTTGTATCTGCCTCTTAATGAGACACTTTGATCTCCCCCAGTTGTTTTAATTTAGAAATGAAGCCGTACGGAGGAGCTTCTTCAACAGCAGGGTAAAGATGTGAGAATGTGGAATACATAACCACCTACAGAATCAATGTATTCTTAAAAACTTACATTTAAAAATAAATATATTGCAGTTTTAAGGAAAAATAGGGAGTACAAACTTAGTTGGGGTACAGACTTCAGCAGACTTCACTGATTTAATAACCCATAATTCATTGCAATACAGATGTGGCTTGTGGGATTTTTAACTGTCGAAAAAAACTTGAACTTGAATGTGTAAATGTTACTTGAATTGTGTAGGCCAGAAAAAATATTTAACCACATCATGATACAGAGATATGTATCGTAAAGGCCCCCTATTTAAACTGCTCGGGCCTGCCTACTGTTGCTGCTTCCTCTGCAAGCCACTTTGCAAGCCACCTCCACCCCAGCTCCTCCTTTTCATGTTGTATCTGACTTAACAGTGTCATTTCTGTTTGTCATTGATGCTACTCTGTTCTGTTCCTGGGGGGTGTTTGCTGCTGCTCTCCCTTCCTTTGGTTTTCCATGTAGGCGCATGGAAGGGCAGAGAGGTTTGTGCTCTGCCTCAGGCTTTCCTCGTTTGCACGTGGAAGGGCACAGAGGTTTGCTCTCTCCGCCTTCTGCTTTCCACATAGGCGTGTGGAAGAGGCTTTCTGTGTAGGCCCGAGGAAAGGCAGAGAGGCCCCAGAACAGAGCCATACCGCCAAATATAATACTGCAAATGGAAATAATGTGTTCCTTGACTACAGTGATCCTGACTGAAATGGGATTTGTATCTTGTTATCTGCAGGAACAGATGAGTCATCAACTTATATGGCATATAAGTGCATATGACAGGAACAATACTTGAACAATTCCATGGCAGCGAGTAAAACAGTCTTGAGGGCTGTCTATCAGCTGCTTGCACTTACTGCCCTCGCAGATTTTATGTGATGACAGTAAATACGTCACACTACATACAGCTGAAGTCCGAGAGGGCTCAGTCTGCAAGTCCAGAGGGTGGAGGGTGGACATCACACCCTGATGAAGACTCTCTAGTCGAAACATGCTGGTTCATCCATGTATCTTTTTTTTTTTTTGCAATTTTAGTTTCTCATATAGAATAATGAAGGGTACATCAATTCTTTTTCTTGGCATCAGTGTCTGTTCTTTAATGTCTTTTCATATAACTCACTTATTTGTCATCATTTATGTGCCAACATGTGCAACACATCAAATTAGATTAGATTAGATTAGACTCTTACGCAATGAAAAATGGAATTCAAAAGGATTAGTGAACGCAGTGAAGGTACACAGTTACAGTGAGACAAAATACAGCATTCACAGTGTTTACAGGTAATGATAATGATAATAAAACATCAGTATATTTCTCATCACTCTGTGCACTGCCTCACTAAGATGGTACACCTTTAAAATATACAGTTTTTCATAAGGTGGGTGTAAAAGCTTTAATACTGCAGGGAGGTGCACCACCACACTGTACAAATACAAGAGTCCTATTAAACAGGGTAGGGTATGTAATGGTTTATTCATCATGCCTTTATTTTTATGCATGATCAATAAGCAATTACAAAAAACAGTATCTACACTCACAAAGGGCTGGTTATGGTAGAAAACAACTAGTTCACACAACATGTTCGCCAACCATGCCAAAAAGCAAAAGGGTTTTCTTTTTTCAAACAGCCACACTGAAAGGTGGAGTGAAAAGCCAGTTGCCGTGCAGAGGCAGGAGATCTGATATTGTTAAAATATGAGGAAAACAGCACACACTTTCAGACAGTCTCACCTGGAAAACATTCATAGCGTTGCACTCGATTGTGCACGCACATCAAAAGTGCCACAAATAGCTGAGTAAAGAATGACATAAGAGAGCCAGAATTTCAAATCCTGGCTGCTGGAGAAGACTGACATGATCTGTCAAAGTCTAAAACAGACAATGTAGGAAGAGTTAAAGGTACATTATGTAGGGATTGTCTGTTACTGCATTCAGCCTTGGCCCCTTGCTTACCACTTACTTGGACGTACTACACGCTGCAAGCTGCTATTGTTGGACATTACATTTATTATAATGGAAAAGTCGATGCTTTAGGAAGCTTACTGAGCTAACCTGCAGCACCTACCTGTCCGACAGAAAACAAGACTCTGTGTCGCTATTCATTTCAATCCTCTAATTCAGTGCTTTGTCTGCTTGCTGTTTTGCCTCACTACATGTGCATTTTTTGGGCACAATTTTCACAGTTTCCTTTTGGATGCGTGCTGCTACCCTTTAATAAAGTCCCGACCTCATCTGAGCACTGTTTTTAGCGAGAAGTACACACCCGTAAACATTCGAACAGGGCAAAATAAAAAGAGAAAATTCAGGCAGAGGGCACAGTCTCTGCAGATTGTCTCTACATCCATCCTGCACATCCAGACAAGGCCCAGACACACCAAACCGAAATCAAACAAACTAGTAGTGATAAGGGCCAGGTGTCACCTGTGTCTCAGCCAGAAAATTGCACATGAGCATACCACAAAGACAGCAGTTACCGGCCAAATCACATGTACATTCTGCACCTACATGAGGGGAAAAACTCCCTACCAGCAGGTGGCAGTTGTCTGTATTTGTCATTCAAAAACATAACAACACAGCCTGATATTGAAAGAACAAATTATATTTACTGTGGGTTAGCGAGCAACACAAACAGTTCCAAACTGTTTCTGTTAAAGAAGTCAGTGGCTAGAGAAATAATCTTACCTAATACAACAACTTTGTTTCGATCTCACGCTCTTTTGACTTCAGTCATTTGCTTTCCTCATTTCCATCTCTCTTCTTGTGCACTGAGCTGAACTGTCAATTAGAGTGATTTCACTCATCGACAGGCTCCACCAGCTCTGAAACCAATTCAACATGCTGAATGGGCCAGAGGAAAAAAAAAGCTAACAAGGGCTGACTGGTGCCAAAGGTACAGGTAACTAGAGGTGGGCGATATGGCCCTCAAATTTTATCATGATAATTTAAGGGTATTTTTGCAATAACAATAATCTTGACAAATTAGTAAAAAAACAGAACAAAATAAGTGATATAGTTTCACAGTTTACCTTTAAATATTCAGTAAAAACTAAAAAAAAAAAATCTAATTTCTTTAGTTTGTGAACAACAACAGTAACTCAGAGTGAGATTCAGATTCTGTATACAATATTAATAGTTCCACAAAATAAAATCTACCAGAAATTACATTTAAACAGCTCCCAAACACACAAAAAATGACTCACGACTCCCGTGTGCACAAGGTGAGAGAAGAGAGGGAGAGATGCTGTGCTGCTGCCAGAGGAGCCGCCGACTGAGTTCCCTCTAAGTCACTAAGAGAGTCTGAGAAGTCCGAGGCTGTTCATAAAACATTCAGGACGCCACAGTTTATTCCACACTACTGAAGCTGCTCCTCTTTTTGGAACCACTGCAGGGTCTGTAATAGCTGCGCTTTCAGCCATGCTTGTTGTTGCCGTGTGTAACAGTATGACGTCAATGGGTGCGGTTACATGATGGCTTCTCATTCATATTCTGAATATTCTGAATATGCTGAATATGCTGAATATTCCAGCCCCTTACATCGGATTGAATTTTCAATCACATTGGCCATTTTCATTCCGAATTAGGTGATCACTTTTAATAGGAATGAACTTTAATTCTGAATGAAAAGGGAATTAAACTGTCCATGTAAACGCACTCAATATGTCAACAAGTATTTTTCATATCATGTTAAAAATCGTACCGGTGTTATCATAATTGAGAAGAAATGGTGACTAGGGTGACAGACGCTCACCAATGGCTCGACACTGACCGGCAGCCAACCATCGTCTGTGTCAGAGTCCTGAGGCACTTGTAAAGGGAGGATTTTGACATCTATCATTTAGTGATGCCAGTGCTTACAGTGTAAAGTTACATGTGGTTTGCTGAGTTTATTGTGTACGCACCCACACTGTCATGACTCGGTGAAGACATAATATTTTGCAGTCAGACATGTAATATTAAAGGCTTTTATTACACCCAGGAGACAACCTTGGGATCTTCTTTGTGGGTTGCAAGATAAAAATGAGGGGTCACAAGATGATTATCAAGATGCAGTGAAGAAATAATAATAAAAAAAACTCCCTGATGTCTGCTTGTATTCTGAAGCACTAGATGGCTTCACCTCTTGTGGCCTCAAACTCTGTCTGGAACATTACGAGACATTATGCAACCTGTGACAGGGCTGTGAGTCGACGATGTTTTGCTTAAAAATAGAGAGCCAAAAAAAGGTTAGGAACCACCATTAGAGGATATTGCCACTTAAATAGCCTACTCAGAAACATCAGTGGAACTAATGTAGTCGTCAGTCCAGGTCTCGCCCGTTTAAGCATCCCAGAAAATGCGAAGCAACAAGTGAGTCACCAGAGTGCATAACACAATTCTGAAGTCTTTGATAAAGCTCCAAAGCACTCCGCTCCACTAAACAACAAATCCAGTTTGTATTTCATCCACACTGCTTTATAATAGGAGGTGAAAATCAATCCATACAATATTCTCAGTTTAGTCCTGCTATAATTTAATAGTTCTCACATACACACATTCTCAGCCTCTCACATTCTCAAACAAATTGTCAATGGGTATTAAAGTGGGTATTAAATCATCTGAGGTTTTGTTTGTTCTATTTCGCGCTACGTTATCTGTGAAATAAAATTTGTTTGCTCTGAAATGTGTGAGCCCCGGACACTGTAATCCCATTATACAGTGCGGACTACAGCAGGTAAACGGCTATAGTAGATATTTCTTGTTTTGTTTCATCTCTCCATCTCTTCCTCCGCTCCCCATTTTTTCCGTTTCTAACGCAGTTTTCTCATTTTTCACTTCCATTCCTCTCCACAGACTTCGTTCTCTCTGCCTTTTGGAGCGATGCTTCATATATACTGACCTGTTGTGATGAAAAATAAGAGTGACACCCACCATAAAGATGGAAAAATAGAAAAATAGAGTGGACACTGATGCAGAAAGACACAGAAGCCGGAGAAGGAGATAAAAAACTGCCAATAAACAGCCGTGGAATGGAGCATTCTGTTTTTGACTCAACTCCCTCATCCTCCTGTTATAGATTAAAGTCATCCCAACATCATACAACACATCCTGTCAGATGGGGCCGACCCTTTTTCCCGAAAGGTCAAATGTCACCCTCTATATAGAGCTCGATCTGTTTCATCCTCCCTGCTTGTCTGACAAAACCTTCCTCTGTTTTTCTCAAATGAACAGCTGCTGAGTCCCTTCAACCTCGGCCTTATTGACAAGAAATGAGTCACCGGGAGACGTTTAACCCCGCGACCTCACTGTTTTTCAGAGTTTGATGAAGTAGCAGAGGCCGCCTCAGTGTTTACATTGTTCTTTAATGCCTCAGAGGCAACGGCGGACCTTTACCTTTCCTGTCTGTTTAACGGTTTTGAAGCAGTAAAGTGCTAATTCAAACAGACAGAAAAGAGGTTCATAGCAAGTAGCACTTCACAGAGAAGGGCTGAAGTTGTGATGGACGACTACAGTCTTCATCCTGCAACTTTTTCCACGATAATGATAATTTAGCACTCATGTACAAATGTTTTTTTGGAAACTAACTTTAACTAACTAATTTCTTGCAGCGAAGTGTAGGACTAACCTTTGGGTTAGAGGTTAAAGATCTCCGCTCTTGTTAGCAAAAAGAATGCAAATGGGTCTATTTGTCGATTCTTTAGTTTTAAACCAAGTGAAAAAAAAGAACCAGTGTAAAACACGGCCTGACACACATTTTCCTGACCGAACCCGACCTGAGCCTAACGCAGTTTGTTACCTGACATGGTTACCTGCATGTTTTTTCAGCAGTTTTGTCTAGCGTCCTCCATTTTCATTAGCTCCGTCTGAATATTTACCGCCTCCTGCCTGAAATGTAACTATTGGCTTTTTTTGTGTTCAGGCGTTGTAATGAAAGTAGCAAGTTCCAGCACTTGAATGGACCATTGCAAAACACAGCAGCATGTCAAGTGGGCTGAACCCGAACCGAACCTGAGCAAAATTTCTGATTTGTTATCCGAACCCAGCCCTACCCGTATCCACACTCTAAACCAGAGAACATGAATGAAGTGATTTTGTTAGCTGCATGATAAACAAGTCGGGACTAAAGATGGGAACGCCACAAATCTCTGCTCCCATCTTTAAACCCATCATTTAACAGAATACACAAGTCTGCTAGTGAGTGACTCAAATCCACAAAGACTAGCTGCACCCAAACTCCTACCACAGTGAGCAACCAACACCCAATCATCAGGGCTTTCACAAAAACAACAAAACATGAGGGGGAAAGTAAATAGAGCGGCTGTGGCTCAGAGGATAGAGCAGGTCGTCCACTAATAAGTGGTTCGATCCCTGGCTCCTCCAATCTGCATGTCAAAGTATCCTTAAGCAAGATACTGAACCCCAAGTTACTCCCGATGGCTGTTCAATGGCTGTGTGAGTGTTTTAAAAACTGAGTAGCCTCGGCCACCAGTGTGTGAATGGGTGAATGTGATTTGAGTGGTCACATGACTAGAAAGGCGCTGTACAAGTGCAGGTCCATTTCGAGACTTGATTGATCTAATTTATTCATGCCATTTTTTTTATGATGATGTTTTGTATATTGTTGTTTTTCTTAAGGTTACATCATCAATAGGGGAATTCCAATACTGCCTAACCCTACAAGTGATGAAATGATTAATTAATGTTCAGAGAAGCTCTAATCAGGGATTTAATCCACTTCTTCACCTTTTTCCTTCTTTTGGAAATTCTTACATCATTTAATGCTCACTGATTATTCTGCAAAAGCATTCAGGATTTTGAGGGTTTATTTTCTAAATTTGTGTTAAATTGCTACTATCTTTGGGAGCAATTAAAGTTGCCCTGTGGGGTTTTCTTGTAAACAAACTTAAGCTGTTTCTACATTCTTGACATCCTTGAGGTCTCACAAAAGTGTGTTTCCTTGTTCATAAAATGTTCACAAAACCAAATTTTTAAGTACTTTAAATACTAGTTTGTTAATGTCAGTGTTTGCTTGCGAGCTTCTTCCTTATTGCTTTTGTTGGTGCATTGCTACAGTCGTCATTCATGTGTAACAGCCATCAATTGTCAGTTTGTGGAATAGCATGAAACCATCTAGGGCTGGGTAATAATGGCCTGTAGTTTATCACATTGTGATATTTTTTGGTCATAATGTGATATGTATATATCGATATTTTGAAATCTCCTCTAAACCACTGAAGACTACTAAAATAACAACTGGAGCTTTTATTCTAAAGCACCCGGCTTCTCTCAGGCCAGAAGTGTTGATGTCTTATTTTGTGTGATTTTGAAGCTTCTGGTCAACAGTTAGCTGTTTGCTGAATTAACATAAAATTAAACTGATTACAGTGGGAGGAAACAAAGTCACAGTTCTCCAGTTCACATATCAATAATATTTGCAAGTTGCACTGGTGCTCCATGGTAGCAAAATAAGACTTAATGATTGCTATCTAGAGCCCTGCCGATACTAAATCTGCTCACGCTATGGCCCAAGAGAGAGCGGTCTGGATGAGTGCGGAAGTACGTGTGACGTTTCTAGCACTGACTTAAAAAAATATGACGAGACACTTTATACTCAATGTTTGTGATATAGTCATTTTATACATCCCACGTTGAAGAACCGCAATTTTCTGCTGGCCAAGGAGGTACAGCAGCAGGGAATAAGAGAATCTAAGACTACAGTGACACGTGCAGACAGAAGAAGATGCCAGCTTTATTATTGTTATTTGCCCTCCTAAGAAATGAAAGAAAGTGGCGTGACGTCCCGTATCCAAAGTATATTTGAGCCAACAGTTTACAAGAAAGCAGCAGCTGCAACTGGTAAACCAAAACTATACTATTCTGAATAATACATATTGTTCCAGACAGTGTCTGGCTCACTGTTATGAATGCTATAATTGCAGTCATTTCAAACCATGTTACAAAAGATGCATGCTTGCCTCTAAGAACACAAGCCAACTCTGAAGCTTTCTCAAATTCAAGTGTATTTTTTCATTAAAGAGAGCATGATAAATACCTTTCATTCTTCAGATTTTTAAGTTTATCTCCAGTTCAATATTTCTTATAGCAGCTTGATAAATGCAGGCCCGGATCTGAATATTGTGTGTGGTATGCTATTATTCAAAAAATGGCACACAAAATATGTGTGTATATCCAAATAAATACCCACAGTATGACACAAAAGAATGACTGTTGTGTTAAAAAAAAATCTCCTAGTGCACCAAAACGTATATAAAGAATCCTTCCCCTTCTGTGTCACATCAATCAACCCCAAATCTCTGCTCTCAGCCGAGATTTCTCCAAACCGTTTCTCTCTATAACACCCAGGGAGTGTATGCAATAGCTGCAGCGATGCTATCACTCTCCAAAGCAGTTGGAGCAGCTTTCCATTTTATATCACCGGCTTATTCTGAGAAATCGTTTACTTAAAGCATTACACTGGGATGACATAACAGGCAGGCAATGACAGCTTGTGTGTTTGACTGAGGAGCTCATAAAAACGGAAACTAACGGCAGACTCTTTTTTTTTTAAAGCAAACACCATTTTCTGAAGAAATGAGGGATTTACTCTCACCTGTGCAAACAGAGGAGGTGAAAGTAATAGGATATAAGCAAAAGCGGGAGAGAGAAATTTCAGGTGACGCACAGCCTTAGAAACATGTTTGATCACACCAAAATATTGCTGCCAGATTACCAGTCGGTAAAAGCGAGAGTTTAGCTGAGCCGTGATATCATCTGTTTTCTTTGATGCATTTCCACCTGTTCGCTCGCTCCTCACAAACAAACAGGGCTGAAGAGCCAGACTCTCTAGTGAAAGAAAGATGAGCTGCGCCAGCTAGAGTGCCAGACCACGTCTGCGATTCAACACCGTGAAGACTGGTCTGATCTATAACAAGGATACTTACAGGCTCTCAGTGGTGTAAAGATAATCTCTTTCTTAGTGCCAGCAAAACAAGGAAAAAGATCATCACTGACTTGAAACATAAGGTCACCATATTACAGTAAATTGATGTGCGGTGGAAATTGCCACTTCAAAATTTACTTTACCAAGTCTGTATTTAAGAAAAGGCTCACTTTGTTGACAAGTGCAACACTAACAGCACAACTGTAGCAAACTGAGATAGATACATTATGATTGGCCAGTCTTCGTCTGGGGGCGGGACTTAGCAAAGGGGCAATAATAAGGATGTACCAATATGGATTTTATCAACCAATACCGACAACTGATACTGCTTCTTATGGCCAATAACCGATACGATAAACAATAATTTCACATTTTTATATTTTAAAAGAAGTGTATAACCTGTAGTTTATGTACACCTGAGGGTAAGAAAAGCTCAGGTGTAGTGAGGAAAATATGGCTGACTTAATATTCCACTGCTCTGACCGAACCAAATGAAACCGACATCACTATTGCTAACACAACAAAAACAAAGAACAGTTGTGACTCTTCCATACCTGCCAACATTAGAGTGTGAAAAAGAGGGAGATTTTCTGAGGTATTGTCAAACGGCCTACCCTTAATGTGTGAGAGACGTCCACACCCTGACATGTTTTGCCCTTTAGACAGCGTGCTGCACTGTTCTTCTTCTTTTTCTCTGTGTTCACTGGCGGCTCACAAACCAAGTTTAAAGGTGCATGTGTGCCCTTGTTAAGTCAATGAAAGCAGCCTGGCTTTGTATTATCTGTGCTATTTATTGGTTTTAATTTCAACTGTCCAAATAATGCACGATTATAAAAATGTCTCATTATTGGCCGATAATTTAAATCCTGCTACTTGCACCGAAGAAATATTATCAAAATCAAACCAGCTGTGTCTTCTTCTGACCTCGAAAAGCTGATTCATGCTTTTGTATTCTCGCGCCTCGACTACAGTAACCCACTGTTTACATGCCTCAGTAAATCCTCAGTAGCTCGGCTTCAACTAGTGCAGAATGCTGCAGCTCGTATTTGATATATGCCTATATGCCTGACTTGTACTTTTGTGATTTGTAACGTTTGTGTTTTATTTCCTTTGTCTTGTTTTGTCGTCTTATTTCTAGTGCTATACGAACAAATTTTATTATTATAATTTATCGGCCAGATAAATATTGTGCATCCCTAATAAATTACTTAGGTTCAGGGACAATTTTGACTAAACGTTCACCTTATGTAAAAGGGGACTTTTTTCTCTTGTGGTGGAGATGAAGGTAGAACAGAACTGGAAAATACCTGGTGTTTGTTGTTGGCAATTTTGTTTTTCTTACTCTGCTTGTAGGTGCCTTGATTCCACCAGGCCAAGTTTGAAAAACTGCTTTGCATAAAATATACCGAGCCTTACATGCTTTGCCTTATTCTGGATTCAGCCATGCCACAGAATCTTGGTTGAATAGCCAGTTTTGGTTGAATTTGCACTCCCCCATATCGACCAGAGAATACTCACAGCATACTAGCTGGCGGTAAGTTCAGCTATTCTGATCCGTATGACGTTAATGCAAGAGGCGTTTGATTAATTATTATTATACACTAGATGATAGACAGATTTCCCACAGCACTGTCAGACAGAAATGATTCATAAAATCTCACTTATCATATCTTAGCATTTCAAGACTTTTGAAAGATTGAAGACTGATTGATTTAATACCAATTACAGGCTTTTTTATATTAACAAATTTGAAGACATTTTAAGGACCTGCAGGAACCCTTTTATCTTAAAGATGCGGGGAAATGGCAGTTTGAGCTTTGTTTAAGCTTCTGTGATGTGACACGTTTCTGACTTTTCACCTCTTCCCAACCCTGTTAGATCTGGAGACAAGGGAGGTGAAGGACGAGGGAGAAATGACTAAAATAGACCACCAATTAGGAGAAGTAGACCATCGAGTAGGCACCCATCAAAACATAGCCAGTCTTTTTAGTAGGAGACACTTCAATAGACTCTTACAAACAAAAATGACAGTGTGGAGTATTCTTATTGTTGCCACTGACGATCAGACAACTTTTCCATTTAGTACACAAAGATGAGTACAAAATATGATGATTGATTGTGCGGTGATTTTCTTTTTGCGGTCTCTAGTGAAATCAACAAACATAAATTTGCTACACACATCCACTTGCTCAGGAACACAGGACAATATTTGTGCAAAACATGTACTTGCATCACTTGTGTGTTGTCCTTGAGAGTCGTCAAGGCACACGCTTTTCCCTGGGTTGAATGTACTTCCATAATTTTCATGCAGATGATAATAAATTGCCAAAACTTGCACTTAAACTCCCTCGTCTCCATTTCTATCTCACTCCCATTCCTCTGCTCTGAATGGAGGTCGTTTTACTTCATTGCTTCGTCTGGGAAAGTTAAGGTCAACTACTCACAGAGGCCCTTACGTCTTTAAGTGTACAGCATTTGCACAGACTGTGTTTTTATTAATTAAAATACCTCACTTCATCCTCCGTAATGATGTTTATTCCCTCTGTAATACAAACAATATTATTTTTTTTTTCTATTGTGCTAATCTAAATGGACGCTTGCACATAAGAATACCTTCTAACACAAAAAGAATAAAAGTCTAAAATGTAAAGTGATGTCTTCGACCTTATTCTGTACAGCTGGTTAGTGTGTGACACAGCACGTTGAGTGAGAAACTGAAACAGTGGTGCTCTGTGCGCACTACACCAACAGCATATGTTGACCCCCAGGTCAGGCTTAATCCGAGATGTTCCTACAGTATGTGCCTCTGTGGGAGTGACTGTGTGTGTGAGTGTGTGACACATTCACACTTCCAAGCAGATGTCAGAGAGGGCAAGAAGGACACGTTGAATGGAAACTTGGAGCAAGGGGCATCATTTCTGTCTTGGCGTAATGGTATGTGTGCTTTATTGGACAGAGACGCTGTACAAAGAGAATAACTGAGGATGGCTGGAGGGACTGTACTGCGCCAACCGTCTTTGAACTGCTTGACAAACATTATTGGGGTTCTTGATTTTTCAATTTGAAGGGATTATTCATCAGTTTTCTTTTTAAGAACCAAATGTAAAGCTTAAATTATCAATACTTCTCTATTAACATTGGATCAAATGACTGTGTGCAATGACTGTAGCAACTTGCTGGCAATCACAGCGACCTAAAGGACAAGTGCCAGATATTTTCTAAGAAGCTGGTGGAGCCCAAACCAGAGCAAGAAAACTGAGCAGGAGTGAATATTTGGAATATTTGATTTAAATTTATCATGAGGCCAGAAACTAGAGTAGAGGTTTTGCTGGTCCAGTTCGGTGTACAATCTTAAACCGGCATTTGTCAATGTGATTAACATAATATTCTGTTTGCTAATGGCCAGTAACATAGAGATCAAATTTCAGTAGTGGTGGCAAAAGGGGGGGAAAGCGGTGCTTGTTGTGTTTTCATTTAATTTTCCGTAACCCCTCATCCTGTTAGGGGTCATGGAGGTGCTCCAGCTAACATCCTAGCTGACATTGGGCGAGAGGCGGGGTACACCCTGGAAAGGTCGGCAGATTATCACAGGGCTGACACACAGAGACAGACAACCATTACAGCCAATTTAGAGTCACCAATTAACTTTACACGCATGTCTTTGGATTGTGGGAGAGAGCCGGAGTATCCGGAGAAAACCCACGCTGACACAGGGAGAACATGCAAACTTGCTTAGGGTCTGCTGAATGTGTAATATAGATGCCAAACTTTGTAAAGTGACAATTTTCTGGCTGTGTTCAGCTTGTTGTGAGATATTTCTGCCTCCAACGGGCCGAAGAGTAAATCAATTACTGCAACTCTAACTACTCTTTACACTCAACAATTCCCTTTATTCCAATCACTTTCCATTTTACTTATTTTGCTTTCTAACCATGCTGCCATACCCCATTGACTGTCCGGATGCTGTGGGCTTCTCCCCATGTCTAAAGACTTAACTTTGTCGAGAGAGATGGACGACACAAGGTGCAAAGGTGAGTGGGAGCGACAGAAGATTTAAACCCCAACTTACACCCATTGTCTTGGTACATAAGGTCAAGACAGATGGCGAGAAAGATGGATGAGCTCTCTGTTCCTTGGTCAGGACCAGATGGGAGTATTGGCAAAGTAGTTTTATCTGCTTAAGAAAAAAAGCTCCATGAGAATACGACACGCTCCACAACTGAACTGCCAATTTTTCAACAAGAAGGAGAAAACAAGAGAAGAGCGGCACGGCTCTAGGGATGTCAGTGTCTTCCAGTTGGTCCATTGGTCCGACACTTTGATCCAGATTAAATTTCAACAGCTACTGGATGGACTGCCATGAAACTTTGTACAGACCTTTGTAATTCCCAGAGGATACAACCCTCTGACTTTGGTGATCCCTCGACTTTTCCTCTAGCACCACCACAAAGTTGACTTGAATGGTTCAGAGTGAAATACCTCAATAGCTACTGCGGGGATTACCATGAAATTTGCTACATATATTACAGATCCCTACAGGATTAATTCAAATGACTTTGGTGATCCTCTGACTTTTCCTCCAGCACTATCAGCAGGTCAAACTTTACTTATGCAGTGATGAATCTCAATCTCATGACTTTTCTGCTGGTGCCACTCTGATGCTGACATTTCCACTTTTTAAAAGAATATCTCAACAACTAATGGATGGATTGCTGCAGAACGTGGTGCTCATCTATATTCCCAGAGGATGAAATGTAATCATTTTGGGTACCCATCCTTTTGTCCAGTGCCGTCATCTAGTCAAACTTTGATTTATTGCTTTGATTTATGATCAAATACTGCAGGTCGCACACACAACTGCCCTCACAGTAATCTCAGGTCACCCAACCACACTTATTTTTCTTCACTGACTCACAGCTTTTCTGTAAACCAAAAATGATAATGCGCGGCTGTTAGAGCATTTTAACATCTGACAGAGAGACAAAAAACATATTTAACTGCACTGCTATAAATAAAGTAGATTTAATTAACTTTTTTTGCACATAGTTGTTAATAGTTTGTGTAAACAGTGTTAAAACCATTTAAATAATTGATACAATGAGGCCCGAGGCTTCCTGACCTCTACTGACACATTTAGTTTTTTTTACTATCTGGATTTTATGCTGTTTAATGAGTGTGCAAATAAAAAATGAATGAATAAAATCTCAGCATCCCACTCAGATCTTCATCGCCCCTTGAGGGGAAACTTGGTTTGCAATAGAGGGTAAAAACACAAACACAACATACAAGAGGACATTAGACATTGACAGTTCGAGCAAACAACTTGTATATGTTTGTTAAAAGCATCATACCATTAGAATGGTAGTTATGACAAAGTGCTGCTGAACAGTGCAGTCAAGGGTTAGTGCAAATTAAACGCATATATTGCAACTGAAACAAAGGACAATGTGAACCTATTGCTTTTTATCCTGAGGGACCAGTATCTCTGCTCAAAAGGGAAAGGAACAGATTACTCCGAGAGTGGGTGGTCAGAGCTGGCCAAGATTGACTGTGCCTGCCGCAAAAATTGTCTGTCTTAAGTATCTGCTTTAAAAAAAAAAAAAAAAGCTGCTGCATGCCAATTATGTTGCGTGCCAGCAATGTTGCACAAACACTTTGTTTGTACTGTAAGGTTGGGGCCGTGGAGGCAGAGCAGTCATCTGCCAATCTGAAGTGTCCTTGGGCACAATGCCGTACCACAAATTGCCCAAATTGTGACAGTGTGTGTGTTTATCTGATTCTCTGATTATCCGATGAACAGATGGTACCTTGAATGGCAGCCTCGTCCACCAGTGTATGAATGTGCGTGAATAGGTGTGTTGTAAAGTGCTGTGAGTGGTCGCTTAGACTATAAGGCAATGACTAAAAGCAACCTCCAGTCCATAAATGCAGTCCAAGGAAAGGCAAGGCAAGTTTATTTGTATAGCACAATTCGCACACAAAGTAATTCAAAGTGCTTACCATATGAAGGTTCCCATAGCAAGAAATCGAACAAAAGGTTAAAATGGACTCAGTAAAGAATTTGTAGTATAAAGCCAGCAGTGTCTTGTCCACATTAAATCTTTGCAGGCCCTTTTTGAAGATCCCAGATATATTGAGGTCATGGTTCAAGTTCTTGTCAATCACTGGTCCCAGGTACTTGTAGCACTCAACTGTTTCAGCAAGTGAGCCCTTAATTAAGGTTGGAAAGGTTGAGTGGGAGGTTTCCCTGAAGTTGACGCTCATGTCTTAAGATTTGTGAATATTTAACTGCAGGAGGTGGCTGTCACACGACTCTACAAAGTCTTTCACAACTGGCCCATGATCGACCTCTCCATCCTGGAGCAGACTCATCAAAACAGTGTCATCTGCAAACTTCAGGAGAGTTCTGTCATCACAGTTACTCAGGACCGTACATATGCAGAGTTTTTAACTGCCTGGACAACGCAAGGTCCGGCGCTGGATGCTACTTTTGTGCCTTTTTTCTAACCAGCTTTCAAGGGCGTGGCAACTTGCATCTGAAGTTGCTAAGCAACCTTAACAAGCACTGTATCAAAGCCTATTTACCTCAAATCCTGAGTGCAGATCTTCTTCCAGGCGCTGTTTATAAGTGAGTGGGACAGATGTAAAGCTCTGGCAGCCCTGCACCGAAATGATCAACTTTTCTGTATTTATCGCAGACTATTATTTACAGAAAAAAGGGAAAGATATCTGTTGGTTGTGATTGGTCTTTCTTCGTTACATGACATGCAGTGCACGCTGCTGTGTTCCAAAAGTTCGTGTGCCCTGAAAAATGGGTGCTCCGGAATGAGTGCGTGCTGTGCCGGTGTTGCTCTGGCGTTTGAGCGCGCCTGCTGCACGTCTTCTTTTTAAACATTGCATTTGAGGGCAGCAGCGGCATGTGTACGGCCCCTTCTGGGAGAGAGCACCATTCGCTCTGACTGCTTGGGGCCTATGTGTTAAGAGGTCCCATTTTGCCATACCAGCATTGAGATAGAAAGTGAACAATGGTAAACTTAAATGTGTGGCCGGGTTGTTGAAAAGCTGGAAAAAAAAATCTACACATTAAATCCCTGCTTTGTTTTTGTACCCTCGAGATGTTTGTACAGATAATTAAGTAAAGTTGTAATAGCATTATCCACCCCTCTATGAACCAGATAATGAAAATTATATCTGGTTGTGCAGGCCCCTGAACCATATCTGTCAGGATTTGCTGACTCATCGCTTAAAAGTCTTCAACACTATTGAGGTCACAGCTAAAAGCCAAGGACCACTGAGCTGTTTAGGTAACATGTTCTTGACCACTGGTACAACAGTAGACTTTCCACAGTTTCGAGACCTTGTGCTGTGTAGGTGACAAGTTAAAAAGACCACTAAAAAATAACTGATCTATTTCTATTGCTTGATATTCCAATCCAAACCATTTTAAGTGAAAAAGACTTTAGCTCAGGCTCCTTTATGCAGAAATCAATACTGCTATAGATACAATGCCTGCTGTTGTCAGTTATTAAAGGAGCAGAGGGTGAATATGGCTGTGTACTGTAATAATAAACAAGCCATGCATCTGTCACACACCACACACAAATGGGCATAACTCAATGTGTAAAAGCTGCTTTGAAATATCAATCTGCATAAATCTATTTTGTCAGACAGTGTATGAGCTGCAGTATTAGAAGTTTAAGAGTTGGTATCCACCTTCCCAGAAAACCCTGGTCAGCTTGGTGCACATAGAGAACACTTTGAAAAAGTTTGTCTCGAATTCTGTCAATAGTTTTTGAATTCTAAATGTTTCTGAAAGAGCGGGTCAGATTATTTCTGTGCACTGCACTGTGTCAATCCATGTCACCCATCAACATGTAAATTTCACTGAGATACACAGGAAACTGTCAGTTTCTGACATCTGAAACGGTGATGCGAGCGCTGCCTTGCGAGACAATAAACTCCGCATAAAAGAGTTAATGCCTGTCTAGACATTATCTGTCTTTTCGCATCTTTCCATTATTGCTCTGCTCAAAAATAGTGAGTCTTTGTCTTGATGTCTCGCAGGCCCATTTTAGGAAGGTGTAATGACTGATGTGAGATTAAAATAGAAGAACACGTTTGAATGCTTACTTTGGTGGCAGATGACAATGGAGTTATCACTCAGTTTCAATAGCTTTCAAAAACTTATTCCCAAAATGCAGCATTTTAGACTCTTCTTGCAAACAGTATAAAAAATAATCTTACATGATATTTGGGGATATTTAAAAAGCTGCTCTGGAAGGTTTTTTTGACTTCTCCATTTCTAAAAACAGATGTGAAAGAGCCTTCTTCGTTAAAATCCATAAACACCTGATGAGCACACACTGATTCTCATTCACCAAACTTTTTTCTTATATTCTCCTACTTTTGTTTTGGAGGAAAAAAACCTGGGTGGGATTCAAGACATGTGCATGGATACTCAATTTTGTGCACGCATCCAGTGTAGCGGATGAAGAACGGCGACTGCTACAAAGCAGCATGGGCATGTGGGTTAATATACTTTATGTAATTATGCTAAGCACATGCAGATCTTCAACAGGCACGCTGACTTTCACAGCTTAGATTGTAGTTTAAAAAGCTGAAGTTGCTCCTCAAAGGCAAAGACCTTTTTCAAAAGTGCTCCAGAAAAAAACAGCATGGTGAGGAATTTGATATGCAGGAACGTGGTATCGGCAAAGCCCTGTACAGCGGATAAAAAGAAAAAAAGTTTGATATGAAATAGACGAGAGGGAAAGGGGGATACAAAGAAGTGACACAGTCTGTGGGCCACAGATTGAGGGCAAGGCACTGCTGGCTCTATAAGAGACAAACACAATGGAGGAATTATGGGTAATGGACGGCAATGTCAGGCAGCCATTCAGAAAAGGGTTGAAAATCCAGCCTGATTTCAACGTCTTCATTTCACATACATATTAAACCCATTTATAATGTGCAAGATATTAATCACACTTATCAAAGCACTTTAAAGTTTTAATACAGACTGGACTTCATTTTTTTTTTTTTTGCGTCCAAGAGGTCCAATAAGAGTCATGCATCATGACGGAGCGTGCATGCAGAGCTGAGCAATCTTCAAGATATTTGATTGATTTTGGATTACCTTGCCACCGTTCATCAACATTATTTTCCATTTTTTCATACGTAGGGACAAAATCATAGATTCCTCACGACTACACTGGTCTAGCAAGCAGAACAGATGTTGCACTTCGCATTTTTTTCAAAAGCTATTTTGCATTATGAAAGAACAAGACATTTGACTCTGTTTCTTTCAACCCATATTTCATCAACAGCACTCATCCCCTCTCCGTTTAATATAGACATAATAAACTCATTTCAAAAAGGGCATGTAAAGTGCAAAACAAATTCCGCTCTGAGGCTCCAGACTTTGGATTGCAATCACTTTTAGTCCCTCATAACTTTTTCAGCATTTTGTAGTCAAGTTGTTGTGTGGTGCGATAAGTTCAATCCGAGGGAGCAACCAGAGTTCACAGCCATCAAAGCAACCTCTCCAAACATGTACCATTTCTCATCCATTTCCACCGTGTTGACCTTCTCTTTTCCTCTCTTGTCTGGCAGACTTACACATGAAATTTTAAATCAAACCATTTCTTTATTCATCAGTTTATTTCTTTGTGTTGTTTCCAGCTGATGCAGCATTTTTTTATGGTTTGAGCTTATCTGGAGCTTTAATGCAACTGCATAAACTTCTTTTTCTGGATCCAAACTTTAAATGATATGATCGCTATTTCTGATGAAGAATTTATTTTTTTCCTTTAGGAAGCATGCTGTTGCGGGGAAAGTGGTCTACTTTTTTCTCTTTATGCCAAATTCATTGGCCAGGCTTAACATCTGCTGCTATTATAGGGTGTTTACTGACAGCCAGGTTTCTGCAAACCACAACTATGTTACATTTGCATGTTTCACACGTATCAGTCAAAGTTTCTATAGTGAAGTCGCGTACCAAAAATTAGGAGTTGCCTTAGTTCAGGCAGGACATGGTGTCATGCTCTGCTCATATCCCAGCTACATCAGCTGATCTCAAACAGCCAATCAACTGATGGAGCAGCTGATTGATGGAAGGGAGTCAGCTGATAGATCACATGATTCCTTTCTATGCAACCAATTGGCAAATCTCATTCAGAGCGCCCTATTTAAACTGCTATGGCCTGCCTACTGTTGCTGCTTCCTCTGCAAGCTGCTTTGCAACCTGCCTCCACCCCAGCTCCTCCTTTTCATGCTGTGTCTGACTTATCACTGCAAATGTAATGTATCTGTGGTTTGCATGTATATACATTGCCAGCAATTTTTCAGGCTGTTGGGTTGTTACTGAGGCTAATTACAAATTATTCAGCACACTTTTTATTTTGCTCATAAGATGAACAAAACAAAAAAGATAAGGGTGTGCGTGTTTCATGTCTTTATTATTTTTCTTTGTTATTTAAATCCAGCGATAACTGTTCTGTCTGCTGTGGAGCTATTGTTTCCTATCAGTAAAAATGTGCACGAAAAGTAAACTTCATAAAAAAAAAGACATAAATAAATAAAGCAATACTTCCCATGTAGGCGGACTGCAACACTATCAACCTATTACTTTCTGAATTAACATACAGAATCACTGATAATGTGTTTGCTGGAACACAAAAAATAGAGTGGGTTGGGAGTGCGCTTAGCCACATGAAGCAAACATTACACTGGGGTGCATGTACAGAGAAAGCTGACTGAGTATAACACACATATGCACACACACACACACACACACACACACACACGCACACACGCTTATACGCTGCCAGTAGCCATAGTGCTCTCCCGGTCTGAATCTGATATATTGCAGTCATTATCTAATAAAATGCAGGCATCAGAGATGATACATACAAGCTCTTATGTCGCTTTACAAGTGGACACCAGAGAGCAAATAATCACTACAGCAGGGATCTGCACTATCTGTGCCTCCCAGTAAGTAAAATGGAAAATGGAGGAGGGATGCAATTATCTTTGTGTGTGTTTGTTGGGTGGGTATTATGGCCTGACCATCTACAATCCCACTGGAAAAGGACTTTGCCCACCCTGGGCCATACTGCATATTCTTGATATAGTGATATGAGACAAGATATCATCTGTATTTCTGGTTTAAACATCACTTTTGCAAGCTCAGTTATACTCTAGGAGGTGTAATTAATTAAATCTAATCATTACATAACAGTATTTCAGTCACTATGACTTCATTTAATCTTAGTTGGCCTGCTGAGCTAAGAGACCACACTGGATAAGGAGCTGTTGATGTGGTAGATATTGCTGGCTGAGATATAACAGTATCATTTTCCTGAGGGGGGCTTCAGAAACAGATGGTTTCCTGGGTGGAAAGGGTCAGCAGAGCACTTTCTTGCTTATTTCTTGGCTCTGCCCTCGTGCAGATTCTCAGTCGAGAGCAGTTGGTGACCGCTTAGCTTCTTTGCCTTGTGTGCAACATTACATGCTGTGGTCTGTCCTTGGTGCAAGTGCAGGTTATAACACACTTGTGGTGCACACAAGGGTGTTCACAGAGGTGGAGAAGCCACAGAATGACAATGTTGGCTTCCTCTCATGGCAGAGGGCTGGAAATGAGTTCACCACATTCACAGCTGTGCTGTTGTTTTACAGGGAAAGACGAGAGAAGTCAACCCTCAGCTCAAGTGTTTAAGTTTCTTTCAGAGCACCACCTTGCCAAGTGGGTCACTTCACATCTGTGAGGCCGGTAGGGCTGTGTCATCAGCAAACCTTCCCAGACTAGACACACAGACAGTCGTGTACAGGAAGAAGCAAGAGCAGTCCTGTGGTGCAGCAGAGCTGGCTGCTGCTTTATGTTGCATCTGAACAAAACGCCACAAAGACCACATTTCATCTGTATTTCCTCCATGAGCGAAGAGGACCAGCATTCTTTCTGCTCTTTTCCTGTCTTATATTCCTGTGCACTAAACCCTGAGTTTAGTCTTATAATATCCTTGGGACAGCACAGAAAATCAAGAGCAAGCTGGCACATTCAAAAGCTCATATTGAATGAGCGAAAAGCACATGGCACACAGTTAAAACAAACACGGAGAGAAACATTGAAAAAGCAGGAGCCCAAAAACACAAGGTGCCAAGGTTGGCGCCGAAATCCCTGTGAGCCAGTGTTTGGATGTTTATCTTCCTCTTCACCAAGAAAACATTTAGTCAGAAGACCATGATGAAGATTTTATGTCCATATATTTTACTATTATCTCCACACTGCATTGCGGCTGCACATCACAATTAATTTAATTATATATCTGTCAAAACCAATACTCAAAAACCCCCGAAATAAAACTTACAGTGATGTAAAAATGACGAAAGCAATGAATCACCACATTTCAGAAACTGGAACCGGCAAATGTTTGATATTATCCCTTGACAAATTACCTTGTTACGTACCCAGACAGGAGCTACAAAAATGAGGTGACAGTGAAAAACAGTGTGTGGGTAATTTGGCTGGACCAGAGGAGTGGGTGCGCCGGCTTACAAAGGTGGCCACAAAGCCTGTAGAATGCTGAGACCTTGGCTTGCTGTTGCTGTGTCCACTGCAAGCCCAAGCATGGACACAACATTTATATATATAAAAGCTTTTCTCATACGTGGGAGAAAACCAAACAAAAACGATACCATAAAGGGGGGAGATCAAAACGCCTTCCAGCTCTATCCAACATTCAAGCCATCTCTTTTTTTTCTTCAATCCAACCCCCTTCATTTAGTCCAGACAATGAATGACAGGACTTAGAATTAAGTGCGAGGAAGATCCAACACACTGTCAGATGTCTACACCTTACTGGTTGCTAATGGAAAACTAGAGTACTAGAGTTGGGTCAATTTCTGGTTTTGTCAGCTCAGTCCAGTGTCCGCTTCAACTGAATTGATTTCATGCAAACCATCTGAACTGGCAATTGTCATTATGACACTGCCATACTGAGCGCACATTGTGTTCGTTTACGATAAAGCTGAAGTGTTCTTTAGGATGATGAGATGAGACATGGCAGAGTTAGCTTCGAAAGCCCCATTTCCACCAAGCAGTCCAGTTCAGGTCAGCTCAGTACACATGTTTTTCTGTTTCCATTGTGAAAAACTAAATGGTACCAATGGAACCGTTCCGTACCATCCCCATTTTTTGTCAGTGCTCTGTTGGGGTACCTAGCACAGTGATCTGGTACTAAAGGGTGGAGCTGTAAACACTGCAGTCTGTTAACTGACCTTAAATTTCAATGAAAACTTTGACCATTCCATTCATTTTTATTGTCTCTCCTGGATGACATAGACTTTTAGTAATGAGTGGATCTTCAAGCATTTCAATTTTTTCTATTTTAGTTTCAACTGGATTATGTGAACTGCATATATTCTAATCCTTACTTGGAGAAAAAGAAGTCATTCTGGTGGGCGCTGGTAGCACTAAACCCCTGAGCTTGCCTAACAAGGACTGCACAGACCAGCTTTTTTTTTTTAATATCCCATTGAGACTTTCACTCCAGCCTGTTATTTTCTGTTGCGAAAATGTCATGTTATAATCCCGTTCTGTGGACATTTAATGAGGTGCAGACTTCCCTCTGTATCACCGGTGAAAGGGAAATACAGTGAAACAACCCCACCTACATTTAAGAGTACTGTCTGCGACGGAAATGCTCAATGGATCTAGGGTCTAGGTACATGTCTATAGAGGTTACTTTTGGTTCTAAAGGTACAGCAAACGTTTTAGGTGGAAAAGAGGCTAAAGAAGAGTCAAAGTGCACCAATATAGCAACATTTTGGATGTGAAGCTGATGAAACAAAGTGAGTCAAAAAACAGACAAGACAATGTGTAAACACTGCAGGACAAAAGTAATCAGAAGGTGGTCATACATCTAACTCGCATGCCCACTTGCGAAAATATCATGCCTCCCTTGCTGCACAAATGGCCCCAAAGCCAATTAGTAATTACTAATTGAACACAACTATCCATAGAGTGGACATTTATTGAATTACAAACAAAGAGTGCACTTAAGCAGTCACCGCATTCATTGTGAAAGATTGTGTCTTTCATAGAAGTCGTCTTTTAAATCACTGCTCAAGACACTTAACCATCGATATGGTCCATGAGGTCAAAGTATTTTTCTCAAGTTGCTATCCCTGAGATGTATAATAAACTGAGAAATGAAGTTCAAGTTTGGAATATGTAAGGCCATCACCTCGCGCTAATGATAGATGCAGTCAAGTACTGATGTGACACTGTTTAAGTCAAGATTATGTAATGATTCATTATATGAACGAAGGATGTAAGATAGTGTCAAAGTGCCTCCAAACAAGCTTCTTCTCGGAGAGCCACATAGTTAAAAAACTGATTCGCTTGAAGATGCCCTGCATAACAGGCAACTGTAGCAGATCAACTTGTCGGCAACCTGCGATGAGGGAATTGGAGGGGCAATGGCTAAAATGTTTTGGCCATAATTTTAACCCAGCCATGACTAACACAGTCCTACGAGCCATAGGGGTCTGCAGCAGCATCACTGGTTTATTTTCCCACAGCTGCAAGAAAAAAAAGTGACCTGAGAAAAGCACAGCGAGAGATTCTTGCACATTTGTCTTGTGATGTCTATTTATTTATTTATTGTGTAGGCTGTCAGAGCCAGGGTGCATGCATTCATTCCATGTTGATATCAGAATCAGAACTACTTTATTGATCCCCGAGGGGAAACTGGGTCATGGTACAGCTGTTCATGTTGTAGAAAAGAAATATTATATATAAGCACAAAGAAATAACAGGAAAAATGATGTATACAGAGCAATGAGAAATATGTAAAAATGTACATCATTTAACAGTGTGAATTACAAGACTAAGAAATAGGATCTATAATTAAGTTAAAAAGCAAGATGCACGAAGTATCCCACATGCTAATACAAGGTAATGTGTGCTTTAGATAAATTGTATGATTTAAGTGAAAGTTGACTAATGTAGAGCAGCTTTACTTCTTTATTATGGGCATAATAAGGTTGCTGGTTTTACAATATTAGTATGTACGCTCTCCATTTTGCTAGCAAGCATGATCAGTTTAATTTCACTAGAATTAAGTGGCAAGCCTACAACTAGCAATATGTGTGAAATTCATTTCTTATAATCTGAACGAATATTAAGTCATTATTACTTCAAGACCGAAAGGGGCCGCTCCAGCCATAAATTCACAACAAACTTATATCGGCCATTAAAAATCCACTATCAGTCGACCTCTAGTTTAAATGCAGTATAATATAAAGTATTACACAGTTGAATTATTGTACAAAATAACTGTTCTATTGCTGTTGATATACAGGGCTCCAGAGTAACTTTTTACATTAGTTGCACTGTTGCCTCTAAATTATTAGGCGCACCAACATTTTTCTGCTCCTTTTGGTGCTGCAATAATTCATTTGAAGCCTTTTTTGTCAGTTCATACACACATCAGTAATTTCTTAACTAGGAGTGTAAGGGAAGCTCACAATTTGGTTCATACCCCAGTTTAGGAGTCATGGTTTGATGTGAGCTCAGTGGGAGGTGAAGAAAATGCTTACAGATCTGTTTCTTTTAATTTATCCTGAACAGAAATTGTCAAAGACAGAAAAATCCTGCTGTTGACTGGGGTACTATTTTGCCCACTGGCAAACTTGGTAAACGTTTTTCATTATGAAAATAAGAAACATTTCAAACACTGTATTACACCATACGAACACTGACGAAACACTTTCCCAAAAGGCAACAGGTCTTGACATAAAATTGAAAATACAAAATATATATCTTATAATGAAAATGAAAACTTCTGCATTAGGGAGGAGGGTTTCAATTTGTTCCAGCTTTGGTATATGCCAATGTAAACACCTTCAGGAGTTCTTTAAATCCTGCAGGCAGGTGCTCTGGCATTTCATCTGCGCTCACCACTGTGACTTACTTACACCCCAATATGCCTGACGCACTAACCTCAGCACGTTGCTAATGGCGTACAGCTAAAAGTTTCCAGAAAAAAAACACGTTTGAACTTTAGTTTGGCATCATGTGCATCAATGTAATAAATGTCAGGCACATCAGTGCAAGCACTGAAAAGATTTAGTTGCACAACAAGTGCACACTAAACTTGATTGAACCCACAATTACTATCCATGTTTAGCCTATTCCAGTCACACCTAAACTAAGGCCTTGTCTTGTTACTAGATTCTTGTTATTATCATTCAACAGGACTGTGCAACTTGTTGGGGCTTAAGACATGAAATGATAAGAGGGAATCCTCACATTTAAAATGCTGACCAGTGCTCACATCCCTTCCTCACTTGGCAAGATGTTGATGTCTTGGACTTCATCAACAGAGCCCTCATGCCAGTCAGTGAATTTACTGACATTCTCTCAGGGGACAATTACATCCCCACATCATCTCTTCTCCCACCGCTCCAACTCATTAAGAATACAATTTTGGCTGAGGAGGACACAGACCTCACCAAGGACTTGAAAGCTGACATTTTAATGCGGCCGGAATTCAGATACAACGACTCAGTCAAAGAGAACAACTCAGTTAAAGAGATGATACGTGCCGCCCCATTCATTGATCCACAGTACTATGGGATTAATTTTCCCAAAGCAGATTTGGGTTGCATTGAGCACAAAGTGGAGGGACAGGCGGTAAATCTGGCGAGGCAAAATGCACTAAATTACAGAGGACAGGGAGGAGCCTATCAGCCCGTCAGCCACGTCTTAAAAGAAGAACTTTAGGAAGTCCTTTCGGCGTCAAGTCAGCGACCCCTGTCATTTCCAAAACCAGTCAGGACAAAGGTGCAGCAGAGTTGGAAGTCTACCAGCAGAGGGCAGTGAATGACGGACAAGCCAACCCTTTAAAATAGTGGAGACTCAACAAGTCTCACTTTCCATTGTTGTCAAGCGTAGCAAGCAACAAGCACTCCACTAGCACATCAGCACATCAGGGAACTCTGTTGCGCCTCAAAGGACACATTGGGGCTCTGGCCAGGAATTTGCAGAGAAGCAAAGCCATTGAAACAAATGACATTGCTGTTTATCTTTGGGCAGTTTGTGGTGTTATTTTTTTTTAAACATTTGTATATGTTACAGTTTATTTTTTAATTTGAACATAACGTGTAGGCTGCAACATACAGCAGGCCTTAAGCATTTCTCATTCTCTTGAGTCGGCTACCAATGTCTTTGTACTGTATTATTTACCAACTCTCTCAAGCTGTTTTCTGATATGAACTCTGGACAATGTTTAGACATGATTCTCCTGACATGATCCAGAGTTTCTCTGTCACACATGCGGCACACAATAGGAAACTGTCCTTGTCAGAATTGTTTTCACCTGCTGGAAATACTCTGTTTGGTTTAGGCAAGGGTTGGCACCTGGGTGAAGCATGCAGGAGAAAGAAAATAAAGCGGATTACACTGCAGTCACACAGCCTGTTCAAAATGTGGTCATAAACAAGTTTCTTGCTGTTCCTTAAATTTGTCAGACAATTTCGGTTTCAGCCCTTACTGACAAAAGTTCCCAAATCTTGTTGTCTCTCCAATTGAACATTTTCCCTGCTGTCTTTGTGTAAATGACCCTTCTTTTTCATCTTTGAATGTTTGTTTTGTTCCACTTTTGCATGGGCCGTGTAATAAACGTCCTCAACACGCCAACTCGCTTGCTGTGAATTCTAGACGATGACCTGCTCTACTCACACATGGGCTCAATCTGACGTTACACTGACCAAGTACTAGGGAGCTGGCAGGGTGAAGAAAGTTTAATGTCTGGACGTTTGCGTTCTCACATACAGCTCCCCAGGCAATGTCTAGAAAATTTTAGGGTTTGCAGAGCATGTGCTACACTTTCATTATGGTCTACTTGGGAGCAGCTGAGTTAAGTGCAACAGTTAGTGGTAAATTTCAGTATAGCATCGCAGTCCTGTGTTTGGCTTAATATCAAACCACTTTGAAAACTTTTACTCTGGCCCAACTATAAAGTGTACGTGTTGTTCAATCAAAACATGACCGTAATCATTCATCATCACACATTCTCACTCTAACCTCATCAGATGTTGACATTTGGTTTCCACGTCAACATACGATGTGCGTTGGTTGTTGACGTTGTGGGACACCATGTCAGGTTCTGCCTGTGACATGCATTGTCTTCTTTCAACATACGCTTCCGTTTTCACAGGGAATTTACCATTTACATACGATCTCTTTCAAAATAAATGCACTGCGTCAGTACAAGGTTGAGTTTAGGCAACAAACGCAAGTGGTTAGGTTTAGGAAAAAAGAACAGGGTTTGGCTTTATAATCTCGCGGGACATCGACACTGGCCTCCCAGGTGATGGTCGTAGATTGTGTGACCCATCCACCTCCCCTCTCGCACTTTCACTGCCTTAACTTTAGTCCATGTCCTGCTATATTTCCCCCGACACCGCCGGGTGCCGTTAAACTAAAACAGCGACTGGCCGCGAATCATCCCGACGTTAAAGAACGCCTTTTTTGTTGGTTTCTTACACCGCAAGTCACTGCCCAAGAGCGGGATTTCGAAGACTTTGGAGTGAGACCGGGCTCAATGTTACAACTTAACCTGCCTAAACCTAACCTCCATAAGTTTACGTTAATAACATTTTAAAGGATATCATACGAATTATCAGAATGGTTTCAGCACTACACTACAGTATATACAGTGGACTGTAGCATTTAAGACAGCCAAAGAGTGACATGTAATAATATACATCTGTTGGAATCAAAGCCACTATTCTACAAGCAGATGGCACACACACCCCAGCCTGCTAAAGCACTCAATCACCTCATTAGACAAGTACTTCCATCTAATGTGCTTATAATGGAACACATGGCTGACTTGTTGTAAGGATACGTTCTGCTGGATGTGCTTGCTTTAACACCCAGTTTCCACTCACAGCCGAATGTCAATGTTTAATTACACATATCTAACTCTCGGATATAATTCAAATATAATTCAATTTGGTGGACCCACGTTAAAGCAACAAAGTGTGCGCGCGTCTGAGAGTGAGAGTGTGACAGCGAGGATTAAAAATACGGCTGGTAAGTGAATCATTTAATCCCTGGCTTAGAGACAGCTGGTTCTGTGGAGAGTTGAGACACAACTCTCCTGTGTCGACCGACGGGAGAGGAAAGGAGGAAGACAGACAGCGAAAGAGAAGAAGGGAGATATTTAAAATTGCTACCTCTCTCCCAGATCTTCAATACTAAGTGACCTAGACATGCCTGGTTAATGGAGGCTGCCATTTGTTCAATCCCATTAAATATGGAGTGGTGAAACAGGGAGGGATGGAGGCATTGATGGAGAGTTGGTAATAGAGGGAAAGGCAGCAGTGCTGGAGGTAACTGACGGAGACACCAACGTAATGTAACGCATATAATGACTCTTGAGTGCGCTGTGCACATCGGGCAGGGTGACCTGGTGGTTACAGAGTTTTAAAGAGACTCACACAGATATTATTCCTGTTTAACATTTCACCAGTTTTAAACTAGTAGTCACAGGCGTGGCATGTCATTATACCATCAGAACCACAGTAAATGATCAATAGACTGCACTTTTCGAGCATTTCACAGTGCCTTTTATATTTACTCATGCACACACGTAGTCACACACCAATGCTGGTGGAGCTCGCCATGAAAGGAGCTTACTCTTGGGGACCAATTTGGGACTCAGCATCTTGCTCAAGGACACTGTGACCTAGCACCTGAGCCACAGGAGTTTATTTTCTCCTTGCGCTGAGGTTTCTGATGTCAATGACAACATTTACATGCACAAAATATTCTGGTTTTTGCCCTTATTCCCCAAAAGACAATATTGTAAGCTGTTTGCATGGGGAATGAAAATCAATACTCCATGAATATTTCCGTTTTGCATACTCTTATTAATGTCCTCTGATATGTAGTTTATCACGTCAAAGTATGGAAGAGAAGAACAGCTGCTTCTTTGCATCAAAACAGAATATTTTCTTTTTAACTTTTCCTCCTAGTGGTGGACTTGTTTGACTGTGCAAACACAGCCTCCCTCTTTCATACTTTTATCCACCCCCTTGAAAAGGCTGGTGTTTGCAATATTCAGGCATATCCAAAAACCTTTTAATATCCAAGGTTTTCATAACATTTCAAAGGAGGTGTGTTTCCTCTTCTGACCAGAAACCTGGGCTTTTCTTTTGGGCATGAATCTCTCCCCCGGCCTTGCAAACTGTTGGCTAGTTGGTTTTGTATAAGGCATCCATGACAACAAACAGAGCTGACCATAAACAGGTCAATTGGAAATTAATTGGAAAATGCTTCATTCGGAAAAAAGGCAGATGGAATATCTTTAGTTTATTATTGTTTATTTACTTGAGCATTGGAGGCAAGTAGTATGTGGTCTTGTGCAGAGGTAAGTGTTATGTAGGAACATGGTTACTAGAGTGAGTTCTTTTTTATCCAAGCATCAGTCAGGGTTCAGGAAAAGCCATGGTACTGTAACTGCTGCTATGAAAGTTGTAAATGACATTAACAGCTGCCTAGACAATAAGCAGCATTGTGCATGTCTTTTCTTAGACCATGATATTTTCATTAATCGATTACTAAAGACAGGTTTTTCTGAACATACTGCAGGTCGGTTCTCCAACTACCTCTCAGATAGAACACAGGCTACGCAGTTTGAAGGTCTCACATCGAAATTTTTAACAGTTTCTAAGGGGGTCCCACAAGGGGCCGTATTAGGCCCACTTTTATTCACAGTTTACATTAACTCTCTGGGTGAAGATGTTAAAAACTCGTCCTTCCATTTCATGCTGACGACACAGTGATTTACTGCTGTGCACCTACCCTCAGTAAGGCCCTTGAATATCTACAGCATGCTTTTAACAGAGTACAAACACAGCTGTCCCACCTGAAGCTCATCCTCAATGCTGAAAAAAACAAGCTAATCAACAGGAAGACACCAGACTTAAATCAGAGCATTGTTACCACTAAAGGTCAACACATTGAGGCAGTCTCCATGTTTAAATACTTGGGTTTTTTAATTGATAGTCACATCACTTTTAAGCCTCATATAATTTAGCTTTTAGCTAAGAAGCTAGCTTTTAGCTAAGAAACTAAAAGCTAAATTAAGTTTCTTTTTCGGAAACAAGGCTTGTTTTTCTGTTAGTGTAAAACGTAGGTTGGTTGAGGGGACGTTCTTGCCTGTCCTTGATTATAGTGATCTCTATGCATGCACCTGCTCATTGTCTACATATGCTGGATACTGTATATCATGGAGCTTTAAGGTTTGTCAGTGGCTGTGGATCCCTCACTCATCATTGTACACTGTACTGCAAAGTTAATTGGCCTGCTCTTTCTGAACGACGGCTAACTCACTGGTTTATCTTTATCTATAAAGCCATTTTGGACAGACTCCCCGGTTACTTAGGTGAGTATCTGTGCCAAAAACGTAGCTCTAGTGGGTTGCGATCCCAGGACATTATCACCATGACTGTCCTGAGAGTTCGGACTGAGATGGGCAAAAAGGCTTTCATGTCCTCTGCCCCCACCACATGGAACATTCTACAAAACACATTAAAACTCCAGAATTCAAATGTGCTGTAAAGGCTATAAAATCTGAATCCATTAGCATTTGTAATTGTTTTAATTAAAAGCCATACTACTATGCACATTTAGTGATTTTTGCACCTTGAGCTAGTTTGTGTGTTAACATTTGTTGTCATTTTTGTGGGAACTGCTCTTGTTAATGTTTTTGTTATGTCTTGTGCATCGTAACCTTTATGTCTTGTTTTCAGGAATCCGTGTTGCTGCCTTTCTTGGCCAGGATTCTCTTGTAAAAGAGATTTTAATCTCAATGAGTCTATTACCTGGTTAAATAAAGGTTAATAATAATAATAATAATAATAATGTCTAAATTTAGCAAAAGTATTAAGCAAAATGACAGTTTTTAAAGACTTGTAACATTAGAAATGTGGACTTTTACATAGACAGGCTTCACTCATGTTCACAAGATTAAATTAAAAAAAATGGATTTAAGACCTTTATTTAATTTAGGACTTTTAAGGTCTTATTGTTGTAACATTAAGGCATTTTAAGACTTTTCAAGGACCTGTAGACACTGTGGTAAGGATAGGCAATAGAAGGGGAAAGAACTACAAGAAGAATGAGGCTTGTTTTCCCCTCATCATCTGACTTCTTGGTGCAGTTGAAGTTGTTCAGGGCAAGTGTGTAAAGGTGTGCAGGATGTAAGCATGAGCCATCCCAAGTTGTGACAAAACCTGAAAATATTAAAGGAAAACAAAAGTGCCAAAATCCACCTATGCAACATAGTGGAAGAAAAGCTTGGTGGACAATATTATTGTAAACATTACCAGCCCATGGAACACCCATGTATCACAATAAATGTGTTGATTCCAGGCGTTAATAACTACCAAATGTGTACTGCAAACAACACTTCTATAAACTGTCATAAAGCCGTCACACAGCAGTAGAGTCAAAACGTGTTTCCATGAGGCAATGATTTAAGTTTGGTTTGTTTTACTGGAAAATCTGAGGTCTGGACTCTTTTACAATAAGCATTTATTTACACAATACAGTTTTGCTTATTTAAACATTTCCATGATTGCTGCTGCTTCTACAAAAGGATGTCCTTCTTTGCCCTCCTTGACATCATTACATCTGTGTTTGTTTTGATAACCGAGCAGGAAACGGCCCTTTTTAGCACTCCTATGAGGTTATTTAAAGTGACGACTGCAGTTAACATAGTGAAAATAGCACATTTTTAAATTACTTGCAAAATTAAACACTGTGTTGTAATGCAACATTAGGTAGAAATTGAAGTACCAAAGTAGAGTCCATTGTTTTATATGTCTGAGCTGTTTCCTGTGGGTTTATGAATTGTGCTCTCTTCAAACTGGAGAGCACAGCTCCACAAAGGTGTCGTCAGTCTTTCCACAGCTGTCAAGAGTGTTGTGGACTTCTGAGGAACATTGGACAAAATTATCCACCAAATGGCATATTTTATGTTACCTCCAGAGGGGATTCGCAGAGAGTGCACGCAGTAAAAATAAGTCAGCCTAGGTTTAAAGATAAACAAACTGATGGATTTTGCAGCCAATTAGGACATGCCCCTGTAACTGGAGTTTATTTTAACAGGCAGAAGATTCAGTGGCTCCACTCAGGGAAAAAGCCCCCAAACCCTCTTTGAAGTTCCTCTCTCTGTGGGCGGTAATGTGGCATGGCACCCAGCCAAAGCCCACAAACACAAGGATTGAATAACGCCTGCCCAGTGTTCCCGCTGTGGCATTCATCCCATATGCCACAATAAAGAAGAAATATGCAAAGTCACAGACACGGACAGATATGCATACAAACACAAGCGGACGTGCACATGCTTGATTGCGTGACAGATCTGCTCGCCTGTCACAAAAGCAATCCTCTGCCAAGAGTGGTCTTAACTTTTAACAGTTTGTCTGAGACTGTAAATGTGTGAGTGGATTTCAGTGTGAACAAAGTTTGATGTGTGACAGTCAAAATAAATCCAGTGAATGAAGACAGATGTGTATCTCTTCTATTTAGTTTTATTTATAGGTTTATTGGCTCGTATTGCGTTCGTGCAAAGTTACGAGACATGGTAACTCTGTCGGCTCCCAAGTTCAAACAAGCTGCAGGAATATATATATGAGTGTATTTATGGATCTTGCATGTAATTTATAGGCCTGTGGGTTTAGGTATGGGGCCAGAACATGACAACACACACTGAGAAATGGTGACAACTGGTCTTAAACACAAAGACACACACTATCCACACCTCTTTCCATGCTGGATTTTCTCTCCCCTTAAACCCCATAAAATATTCATATAAAATAAAAAGATGGCTTTGTTAGTGTGAGAATGTGGCTCTGGGTACCACTGGGAAGTTAAAATACAAATCAGGAAGTCCAGTTTGATTTAACAGCTGGTTTCACACCAAATGTGCAAGATACAGTTTGTGTAAGGTTGAGCGTGTAGTGATGAGCATTATGAAAGCATTATCATTCTGCAAAACAAAAAGGATATTGTTACAAAACTCAGAGGTGCACAAAACTAACATCTCCATTTTTTTTCTACGGTGAAATTGATGCAACTTCGCAACAACTTCTTGACATAAGTAACATCTGTAACCTTCTGTCAATGCTAGAGGGCCATGTCACGGAGTTCATGGAGGTCACGCCATGGAGAATACTTGGAATCAATATTTAACTTAGTACTTCCTCGGTCAACAAATGCTCAAAGCAGCATTTGGGATGGGAGTTCAAGTAATTTCTATGTTCAAGTACTCTGATGAAATTATAATAGAGTACTCAAGTACTTACCAAATAAAAAATAAATAAATCTAATGTCAGAAAAGGAATGTAAATTGGCCAACAACAGAAAACAAGTGCAATTTGAAATTCATTTGTTGAACACCCAGGCTTTAATTAGACTATTCAACCATAAATTCAAGGTTAGTTGCACTGCATCTACCTTTCATAATGTGTGATATGATTTGTAGCATGTGTATCATGTTTGGTTAAATGTCGTTTTGTATTTTTGTGTTTATGTGTGGTCTAATATTTCATGTGTACAGCTGACATCCTTGGACACGACAAATTTCAGATTTTTTTTCTAATGATACATTGAAAGCAAACTTTCTGTTGCTGCCCATACATAGGTGAGAGGCAGCACTGAAGGACTGTCTCCAGAGCCACTCTCTTCCCATTCAGTTAAAAGTTTGCCCATTTAGCACAAGCTAACATGGCAGCGCCAGCTAACATCAGACACCGAACTGTTAAACGGTCCTAACAAACTCACACCAACACTAAAATGCCTCTATTGTTCAATGCCTCTATTAATAACCACTAGGTAACATTAGCCGTGTGATGCTAGCAGTTAGCCCTGTCACTGTGCATGTCTGTTTGGGTGGACTCTCACAAACTGTCCCCAACAGGGAACTCACACTCCTGCAGCAGTAGTCTCGTGATAAACAGAGAGAGCTAAGCAATAAGCTGCAACCTCTCTACAATTAAATGATTGTACCTGTTTTAAACAGTAAAGAAAAAAATAGAAAAGTTCCAAAGCAATGTGGGAGGTTGGGCGGCAATTACTCCATACACTGAACGAATACTAATGTGCAAATCAATCACTATCTCTAGTGGGCATAGCCTTAATGTTGTACTTGGTAAAGAACACAGTGTTCTCTTGAGGCAGGACATCACAATTTAAGATTGTTGCACAGAACTTTCAACAATCTGCTGATCCGTCCTGATGTTTGCACAACGCTGCACAATATTGACCCCAAGGTAATCTACCTGGAATTTTTACTGGCATATATTTTCCACATAAGTTGAACTAGTAAAAGCTGAAGCAGATTTAAAGTTTTAGCTACACATTCTTGAGTTTTTTCGCCTGAACTCTCTTTCAGGCAGCTCTTACTGATATTGCCACTTTGAATGCAGCCTAAGATTTTGTATGCGTGTTTGCTGTCTGCCTGTGTGATACCTCATGCATGCTAGTGTGTCTGACAACAAAACAAAACACTTCCTTACCTGTCAAACAAACTTCTCATCGCTACGTGGCTTCAAACTTTAGTGGGTGCATTTTCACACACAAGCTGTTTCGCCCTCTAGCACCCAAAACTTCATCACCTGCTATCCTGCAGCTACCCTCCAAAAAAATAAGTTCATCAAACAAAGAACAACAAGGAACCCCCACAGCTCCTACCTGTGAAAAGCACACAGCACATGATGACGGACAGTTATTATGACACTGCCGAAGTGTTACCTGAGAAAAGAGGGTACTAGAAGAAAAGAAAAGGTGGGATGTTGGTGTGTATATATGTGTTTGTGTGTGTGTGTGTGGGTGTGTGTGCTGCACCTGCAGAAAGACATGAGCTGTCTGGATATGTGCTGTTTCATTAGAAAGTGGAGCTGAGAGGAGCAGTACTGGACCTACAGCAATAAAAACCGCAGCAAAGAAATGACAGCCACGCTGTGAATCACCTGAATCCTCCACAGCCAGACACTGAAAGCTGCAGCAGGGAGTTCAGAACGCAACAAAGTCAAACTTCAAGGCTGAAGAATGGAAAGTTAAATTGGACAAAATGAGGTGCGCAGGGAGTTTGCTTGCTCTGCTATCTGACACTGCTGTTGCCTGAAAATGAGGTCAGAGTTCAAGCTCTGGTAATGCCTCTGGCTTGGGAGTGAAATGGGGGTGCTGTGACACAACCACACCTCCGCTGACACAGATAGCTTCTCCATGTGTGTGTGCACAGGAATGCGTATGAATGAATTTATTTCATGGCCTATCAGTTACTCTTCTATGTCTTCATTCCCGATGCATCTCTTTCTCCATGCTGGATGCCAGCAGGGATAGCAGTGTGTGTGTGTGTGTGTGTGTGTGTTTGGGTGTGTTTTCAACAAACCTCCTGTGGATCAAGCTGTGATGCTATATGGTAATAAGATGCTTGTCTAACATAGCGCAGTCTAGCTGCATAGCTAAGTGTGAAACTCTATACCAGGAGAATTCAAGTCGGTAGTACAAGGGAAATCCAAGTGGGGCTCATGTTACACTTGTGACAGTGTGGTGGTCGGGGGAAAAAATATTCCAGTCTGAAAAATGTTGTTTTTAACAATGTCTATACAGGATAAAGCTAAAATAACACATCTATGTCTAAGTATGTGCACACAGGAGGGAAAAGGAAACACAAAATATGGTACACCAACAGAGATTTAACAGTATGCAGTTCTCGTCCAGGTTAAATCAAAGTTCTGGCATTATTCGCAGAGTTTAAAAGCAAACCAAAGAAACGCCATTGAAAATAATGTTCACTCCACTTGCCAGGTTTTAAAATGCACTGTGGTTTTGACAGTCTCCGACAGTACCTCAACCCATCCACATGGTCCAATTATAAACATAACCAGAAATCACACACGCACACACACACACACACACACACACACACACACACACACACACACACACACACACACACACACACACACACAAACATGCAATATGCTGATATTACTTACAAAAATCATGATACATATTGTATTGGCACTTTAACAACATCCCTGCTGACTCTCAACACAGGAAGCCAACAAACTTCTGTAAAGGCTGCCAAACTATAACAGTCAAAAATACCACATTAACCCAAGCAGAACAAAAACCAGAAAAACAGCCAAAACAGAACCAGCAACCACAACACATTCATAGGACAGCACGTACACATAATGCTGTATGTATTTAAAACCAGTCTCCTATCGTCACCTTAGGCACAAATTCCTTATCCAGCCAAATCTCTCTGACAACTGCACAGAGGATTAAAACGAGTAAAGATTTAGACTAAGTCCATGTTCATGGAACAAAGCAAGGCAAAGCCAGATAAAGGACGGAGAAAGCCCTACAGTCCTGGAATATAATGAATATGTTTTTATCGTGCTGACAATCTGATAAGAATGCTTGATAGGAGTGGGGGGAAACATAGAAGTCTAGGAAGTATAAGTGAGTTTGTGGAGCTACAGAGTTTTAGTTTACCTCAGCAGTACTTCAACAATAGAGCAGCTTTAAGCAAGCACAGTCGTAAAGAGCTTAGCGTTGGTTCTGCAGTGATGTAAAAATGCATCTTTGTTCTAATTCTACATGCATTAAAAATGCATTAAAAGTTGCAATGCACTCCAACAACCCCACTTTGATACAGGCGATAGCTTTTAGCATACACAGGAAGACAAGGCACATAAAGTCGTCTTTGAAATTACTGGTCGATTGAGCAATTGGTTGACTAAGGGGAATTTTAATCAACCTTTTACTTAACTTTTCGGAGAATTACCCAACATTTAAAGGTCCCAGCCTTTCGGATAAAAGCATTTGCAGCCTTTTTTCTTTCTTTTTTTTTTTTGTAGATCACTGAAAATTGAATCCCTTCATTCAGACAAAACAAGTGAAACAACACCTCAGGCTCTGTGAGCTGCAAGGACCATAAGTACTTTCTTGGGACACATCACTGAATGAATAATTAATCATTTAATTGGATAAAAAATACATTTTGATGATGAGATAATCAGAATGCAGCACCAGCTGTCTTAAAATCTGATTTGATCAGTTAGTCTAATAGCCGCTGTATACTGTAGCTCCCTGATCCACCTGAAAAGGCGACCCATAAAAACCTCAGGACACAGTGCTCCTACACATGCTGCTATATGCTTACATCTGTTGGTCCTGACACTTCTACTGCCTCGCTGCAGACACTCTGCTCTGCACTCTCTCCAAACTCTGAGCTGCACAGACCACAGTGTACTGTTTACTCGCTGACTGCAGCTCCAATTCGGTGCCCATAATAATGAATGTGAGTGTCAAAGCAACCGTGGATTACAGACAGGCTGTCAGATCTGAGGCTTTGTTTTGCATTTATAAGTTTAATAAATGTCAGCGTCAGAGATAAAATCAATACGCAGTCATAGCCCGTGTTAGATGCTTAGGTTTCTTGTGAAAAGAGTGAATTCATGAGAAGAGACAGTGGACAGAAGCATATTGTCTAGTTTCATATCCAACATGTGAAGCTCTATACCTTTAGATTCAATTCAGCTCAGCTGCCAGAAGAAAATCTTGGCACTGTATGTTTTTGCAAAGCACAGATATGTTATATCTGTAGCTTTAATACAAATAATAAAGCATTTCTAAAGTGATGTAGTATAGACCCTCTTACTTACCCACTTACTTTGTCAATTCATACAGAAATATAACACTCTTACTTTGATCAACAGGGTTCTCATTTTAGTGCAGAGCATCAGACTGAATTTACGAACGCACCATGTCAGGTCACTCACTTTCCAGGACCGTGTTACTAGTTAAGACCGACTAATGGGACAAGACTGACTGACCTGTATGCTCTCACTCAATGGATGGAAGATTGACACAGGTGGGATGGCCGGCTCTGTGGCTGATTACTATACCAATCTTACAAAGGAGGATGACACTTGAACGGCTTCCTTCAGTTTGTTTTTGCTACTGAGCTAATGTTAGCTAATGTGCTAAAAAGTTAGTGTTATACCTCTTAATACCTCCCAATTTGTGATTAGGTTGGACATAACAAGCCTTAATAACGTAACGTTATTCATCCCTACAACAGTAAATTTTTCCTCACCTGATATGAAGTGTGTGCTGCAGATGTGAGCATTTTTGATGATCGCCTCCATCCAGTTCTTTGTCTTATCACATATAACCAGTTGTCTCTGTTTTTGTTGACGGGCAGTGGTGGCTGGTGTGTGATAAATTTAAGTTTTAAGCCATGACTCCTTCTATTCTGGCTCCCAATAAAACAACAAGATAATGTTTTAAGACTCCTATGTAGCCTACAGCCCTGTGGAGTCGTGTTTTGCCTCCAGCTAACAAACTGACGTCATTGTGACGTTGGCCCTAAAAGGGTCTATATAAACTGACTTTGTCTTCGGGTGGGTGGCGGGGGTAGATGGCATGACACCAAGGCAAGACGCCAGCAAAGCTTAGGACCTTGGTTGCTGTTTCCACCGGGGATAGTGCCACCAAAACAGCGGCTGTTTTTTACTGAAACATTGAAACAGAGTTTCCTGCCAAGATAGTGCTTCAAAAAGCTTGTTTATTTTACCAAGACAGACCTCTTAATGCATTTCCAGCAGGAGCTGTGCCACCAAAACCTGGTATTTCAAGCCAAAACATGTTCTTTTCCGAACCATAAGCAAGTGTTTTTTGTGCCTATACACAAACTCACATTAACCACAGCATTGCTGATTGTAAAGCTTGAATGTTCAACGTATCCGCTACACAATAATGTACAAATGTAATGTATCTATGGTTTCCAGAAATCAACAATGCCAACATTTATTCCTGGGATTGAGTTCTTTGATTCCAAATTATAGTGTACGGATTAAAAACACAGCAAAAGCCAACTTTTCCGGGCTGTGGCTAAGGTTGCATGCGTGGGGGTGTCAGCACACTCTCCAACCGTGTTAGCATTCAAATAGACAAAGAAATGTGTGCTGCTTAGACACTTGCTTCGGGGTTCTCTGCTTGGCATCAACAACTCCTCCAGCTCCAGGTGGAAATATGTAATGTGAATGTTAGTTGTATTGCTGAAATATTTGATCTTTCCGCGACCTAGTTTGCATACTGTATGGCTCTTATCCAGCTCCTTTTTTTTCTCCTATTCAATTTGTAAAAGCCAAAATGTGTCCATTTGGATTGCTGGAAAATCCAAAATGACAGCTCAGACTCAGCCAGAAAGGAACGGCTGTAGACTCTGTTGTGGAGTTGGCTTAAATTTGAATTCAGTCAAAAACCCATCAGTGTGAGAAACAGGAGCAGTATGCTGAGTCGCTGAATAGGTTTGGTCTGACAGTATAAAAATGACAACAATGGAATAACAATGAAGCAACAATTTATCTAATATATCTATTTATATTATAAGCTGAATCAGAGCATATTCATAATGCCTGTGCACAGAGTGATGTTTTTGCCCCTCAAGATAATAAAGAATAACGTCTTTGGAAGAGCCATTGGACACTTATCAGAATCAGTTAATTAAACTAAACAAGATCAGTGGCTTCCCCTAATTAATATTACATTCACCACATCATATCAGTTAAACGTGACTTCATCATGGTGTATCACAATAAATGGACAGACAGAGAGTGGCCGGCTGTTTACCCAGCAGACGATACTTGGGCAGCCCTTTAGATTCAGACTGAGGAGTTTTCTGCACCAATGCACCGATCAATCAAAATAGAATCACAACGAAGAATCTTTTTTCCCACTCGTAGAAATATGCAACTGAGAGGAGTGCTCAAAGTTAATATCAGTTCAAGAACTTGGAGGGTCCAAATTATAGGGTAAAACATAGCTCAGCTAACGCCATTCAAATAGGCTACATCCAGCCCTCAGATATCACTTCCAAAGTTGCCACTTGGGCTGCAGCCTATCCCAGCTGACATTGGGTGAGAGGCAGGGTACACCCTGGACACGTCATCAGACTATCACAGGGCTGACACATAGAGACAGACAACCAATCACACTCACATTCACACCTACAGGTTACCTATGAGTCACCAATTACCTTACATGTCTTTGGACTGTGGGAGGAAGCCAGAGTACCCAGAGAAAACCCACACTGACACGGGGAGAACATGCAAATCCAAACAGAGGGGCTCCCCCAAACCGGGGTTTAAACCAGGAACCCTCTTGCTGTGCGTTGACAATGCTAACCACTGTCCATTTTTTTCCACTCATAGAAACGTATTCCAAAATATAGGGTAATAAATCAAATAATCATACAGATATCACTTCCAGTGTTGCTATTCTATTCCAGTGTAGTGATCAATTTACTGATAAATGATCAGGGTCAATCTTCCTTAATTTGCTAATGCGTAGTGTTAACCTATTTTCACAATACTGAAAGTTGATTTAATTTTACTTTAGCCGGGTAGAGTTTACAGTGCTTGGAAAAATAATCTGATCACTAAATAACTTGTTCTTTTGTGGAGGATATGTAATTAATTTAATTGTCACTTAGGGAAAGGCACACTGAGAAATAACTCTTTTTGTTTGTCTCCCATGGGCTGGAGAGAGAAAAAAAACACTGCAAATACCTAATTAGCCAATGAATAATTGCTGAGTTAATGGCCACCTCAAGATACAATCTTGAATGTAACAGTCACTCTCCAAATTAATGGGGCTGCGTATTGTGCGGTGGGACAAAGTGATTCTGCTCTCAGTAGCAAACTCTGAATTTTATGCCTTAATGCTTATTGCAGCCAAGCTTTTATCATAATTCTAATAAACACATTACTCACAGACGTTGGCCAAACACCCAACGCCTCCCAGTTGTGCAATTTGTCTCTCTGTCTGTCTTTCTCCCTCTGTCTTCATTTCGCTCAGATATACAAATGCGCCTTCATTCTGAGAGCATACAGAACTGAAATTTAATTCCAAAGCACACATCAAGCGCTCCCTCAGAAAGTGTTTATCTTTTCCTTTCCCCCCTTTTTTTGCACAAGCTGTCCTTCACTTTGATATGAAATAAACTAAAAGCCAGCGTTGCCCATCACTCCTGTGCCAATGTCAGCGATGAAAATCAGTATGCATCTTGCTCCAGAGAAGCAACAGCCTTTTTCTTTATCCCTCGCACGCATACGAGCACACATACATACTGTAGTTATTACAATTCTGCCAGTTTCAGACAGCAAACTTCAGAGGAGCTCTGCTGTTGCTTTGGGGTTTCCTCCAGTTTGGTTGGCGGGTCTCTGGATTATTTTAACTTTAACATGCAAGCGAACTCCAGAAACCACCGAAATTACAAGACCTGGTCAGGCCTTTGAATAATTTTGGCAGCCAGAACGTTGATCGAGCGTGTGACTAGAGGGGGACGGGATGCCTCAGTTAAAATAGGACTGCCACATGGAGTTGATTTGGGGTTTTCTACATGGGGAGCCTGAGAGCAAGCCAGTGCTTTTAACCAACACTTACAGCAAGTCATGAAACCAGTAGGAACCAATGGGAGAGAGAATCATCTGCAGCTGAGGAGAACAGTAATTCCTGCTCAACTGCTTGCATAGTTCGGTCCATTACTTCTGTAATCTCACCTACTCTGACATTTGCTAGTGCCAAAACTCTGTGTAGACAGGATTAAAACTGTGCAAACAAGAGCTGAAATATGCATACACATTATTGTTGTCAGATTTCTAAGCTATGCATATATTCATGGTTCTGTTTGATAAATCTTACTGAAACTGCCTAATTTTCACTCCCACGGTTAGCCATAGATGGATGTACACACCCACAATCAACTGTCTGCATATAAATTGCCTCTGTCTGCTCCTGCAGTCTCCAGTGAAGCACAATTTCACTGCTTTGGCTTTGTCCACACTAAAACTGGTAGTTTTGAAAACAGTGTTTTTCCTCCTTTGTTCTAAAAACAATCCACAAGAGCACTGTTTTAAAAAATGTATCTGTCCAAATGAAAAATGACAAAACACAACTGACGCACTTACAAGAGCATGCCAAACCAACAGGCGGTGATACAGCCCCTTTTTCCGTTAGTAAACAGTATGACCTTTTTTGGTGGGCGGGGCTTAACTGGAGGCAAAATAGTTCTCCACAGACATTAGCTAGTTCTAGCTAGCAAGTTCTGTTGGCTTGTTTTAGACAATGCAGGAAGATGATACGAGTGGTGCATTCAGATATACTCATTCTGAGTGCCGGAGCGCATTCTGGCACAAACTGGACCGATTGTAAATCCCTACCAAATGCACCGTTCGGTTATCCAGAGCACCGCTAACCTGAAAAAAAGCTAGCAGCTGGCTGCAATGGCACATTGTGGAGGGGGGAAAATCATATTTGTGGACTGATAGTGAAGCAGAGTTATTGGTATCACATTCTGATGCCTCTTTTCCGAAACACAGTGGGAGAGTGTACGTTTATGTGTAAAAATGATAAAAGTCCTGTTAGCAAGGTTAGAGCCAGCATCATTTTGGCAACTGTCTACCATTGCACGAAATCTTGCTTTATTTGTGGCACCTCACAAAGTAGATAACGGTGCACGTTCTGATGTCACAAGCCAAGGACTCTTATCTGTCTCCACGACAACAGTGAAAACAGAGTTTCTGAACATCTTCAACCTGAAGGGAGATTGACTAAAGTACCTTTTACAAGTGGCCTAAAATGCAGTTTGTGTATGGACCAAAATGCATAGAAAAAGCTACCGGTGTATGTGTGGACCATGTCTAAGCCCATGTCAGCACCAGAGCATCAATCCCTATGTATGGCTGTGGCTCGATGTAACACCCATAGGGCTCTATTTTCATGGCGGCCCTCGTCCTGACCCTTAAAATTGGCTTTTCCTGTCCGTGTTATTTTGATGCCTATGGCAGCGCGCACAGAGCACAGGTGGGAGGACAGGCGCAAAGAAGTAGGTGGTTCATTCAAATGAGTTGGCACAAAGACAGTTATTTCAATAGAAATTGGGTCGAAGGCATTGCTCTGAGATTAGATGACAGTCTCTGTTGCCAATTAGGTGATTTTGTCAACAAGAGCAAACTATATCCTTGCACCAAATGCTCAGAAACAACAAAATAACACTTAAAATGTAGTTAAAGTGTTTTAATTAAACAATCTTCGATAAGTAGACACATTTGAATCAAAAGTTAATAAGAGCTGTTTGTGCAGTATCTGCTCTCCACAGCTGCTTTATACTGTTTGACAACCTTCTTCTTCAGTTCATTAAATCGCTGCAGCCATCTGAAGTCAGCAGGACAGACATATGTGATAAATCTGCAGCCTCTGATTGTGCCGCAGTGCCATTACGCACGACCATTTACTTTGATTAAATCACATGCAAACAACACCAGGCTGCTACTAAACAACTGCACGACTCTTACAACTCTCTACTCTGCCTGGTCATGCAAAATATTGATGCAATTCTGTACACCGCTTTCTTCCTCAAAATGTTGCGTTTTAATCTTTATTTTTTTAAACTAACTGTGGCACAAACAATGCTGTATCACCTTAAGTATGATATAATGTGACCTTTTAAGATGTGAGATATAGTGACTGAAACAGCCTTGGAATAATGCTATCATATAATAATCATCCACCAGTTGCAATTTTTTATTTCCGTAGCCTTTTTGCTGTGCTTGGAGACGCCCACACAGTGTGTGTGCCCAAGACCTATCACCTTGGCGATGGCTGTTGTGCTTGTATAGTTAAAACAGGGCCCACAGTGTCATTAATTTATTAATCCATCACACATGCACCTGTAAACCATAATTGGTCACATAATCAAAAGCTACACTTCAATCCAAAGTTGAGAGTATGTGGCCAAAAGTTTATTTTACAATCCTAGTTTATTCTGCTCATGAGACAACATGTGGATTGCCAACAGTAAATCAAGTTCTGAATTCATGCTGTCAAACTTTATCTGGAAATCGATGTGCTGTCATTGTCTGAGAACGTCACGCACAAGTCTTCCAGCTGCCACGCATCAGTCCCAAACCGCCATGCTACAGTGGCAGCCAATGAGGTGTCAGGGCTCCGGAGACCCTTGTTGAATTGGTTTCTGAGGAAATCATAAACTCCTCAGTAATGCTGACAGTCTTCTCAGGCACCTGCATGTCTCTGGAGAACTTTTACGCTTAACAAGGCTGAGGTGACAGATTGCAGGAGAGGAGCGGGTTGAAGGACCGGCTTCCCTCTACGCAGAGAGCTGAGAATACACTTTATATTACATGCTGAACATTTACTTTCCGTCAGTTTATGGAGAAATATACTCTCTCCAACATTCAAGTCCTCTCCCACATGACATTGTTCCTGAAATAATCTCCTCGCCCTGAATTTGAGTCCCACAATGCTTCTCTGCAGACAGAAGGTCACACAGCTTGATGGAAGTGGGACAGCGGTGCTAAAAGTATCCTAATGATCCAGGCTGAGAGATTAATAACAGTTTTACATGGAAACCAGCATCCAGAGTGTTTTTCTGGTGTGGTTTAACTTTCCTGCATACCTCATTAGTCATCACTAACTTAGCCATTAATTACAATCAAATCAATATCTTAGAGGTATAATCAGCTTCTCTAGGATGCTGCGATGTTGCATTTGGAACAGTTAATGCAAATTCAACCAAGCCACCTGAATTTTGTCAAACCACCAACCACCTTTTCTGCAGATTCAGCCGTTTCTCCAACAGGGGACGCGTGCCGTGGCCGTGCTGCTCTCTCCAGTTTTACGCCAGGCTCGGCTCCTTTCAAAGACTCCATGCATCTTTGCTCTCAAACCACAAAAAATGTGGCACAACAGTCTCCTTCAGTACATTATTCTATGCTTTCTTTTGATTTTCACATTGGCTAGTCATCCTGTTTAATTTGTCTTCTGATTAAATCGTAACCATTGAAACAAGTTGTAGGAAGCCTCTGCAAGTAACTGGTTGCTGGCAGACACTCTGTGCTGCAATAAAATGGTTAATCAGCAGTGTTGCGCACTGTAGAGCCGATGCGCTGCTGGTTCTGCCGGCCTGAATAGAATATAATGTCTATAGCCTACTGTTGGGTACAGCCTTTATAGACTGAGCTGAGTAGTGATGCGCGGGTCGACCCCTAACCCACTTGACCCGCAAATGGACCTGTGGGTCGGGCAGCAGTGATTGTCTGTTAAATCGCTCTGTAAATGATATTTTGACATTATTGTTATAATCTATTAATCTATAATCTATTACTGTCATGGCATCTGAAGGTACTGATGCGTTGAGCAGGTGACAGTCCGCGGCCGTTTTCAAAACACACTTGTGTCACGCACTCCAAAAGAAACTTGTTGAAACTTTAAACAATAATTTATTGTACAAAACGGGGGAAACAAACGTTGACAAAAACGGTTCCAAAATTCATATTAAATTCAAAAGATAACGAAAAACAGCTACAGGTTAGAGGGAATAGTGATAAAGTGGTAAAACTTGGCATTGATCCACAGCCTCAGACAGATGCACTCAAGCTGCCATGCGCACAAGCTCCGTTAGTAGGCTACACTATTTTTTCACATTTTTAACAATGCAATTTAAAAGTTTTGATTTTTACTGATAACCTACATTTACCAACATCAAAAAGACTACATTTAGCACCAAAAAAAATTGTAAAAAATAATAATAATAATAATAATAATAATAATGATAATAAAAAAATAAAAATAAGAAGAAATAAAAAAAGAATATCGAATTACCATTACCAAATTCTCATAACAAATACCTACCCATAGAAACGAATATTCGAATATCCGAATATTTGGGTACAGCCCTACTTGTTTGTAGACCCTTTTTTGTGCCATCAAATGGTAAAAACAAGATGGCAGCCATCTCTGTCAAGTCAGTCTGCAGCTGATCCCAACACAAAAATTGGACAAGGTCCAAAACCTGCTAACATTTTATGACTGAAACATGTTTATTTATGTTGTTGTTTATAATATGTTTGTAGTATGATACGGCAACAAATTTGACCAATTTTAATAACATCAGCGAGCTAAGAGTAAGTAAGAGTCCAAGTCCAAGAGTAGTTTGAAGATGTCCCAACTCTCACCTATGGTCATGAGCTCTGGGTAGTGACCGACAGAATGACATTGCGGATACAAGCGGCCTAAAGGAGTTCCCTCCGTGGGGTGTCTGGGCTCAGCCTTAGAGATAGGGTGAGGAGCTCGGACATCTGGAGGGAGCTCAGAGTAGAGTCGCTGCTCCTTCATGTCAAATGGGGTCAGTTGAGGTGGTTCGGGCATCTGATCAGGATGCCACCTGGGCGCCTCCCACTGGAGGCGTTTCAGGCATGGCCCACTGGTAGGAGGCCCCGGGGCAGACCCAGAACACACTGGAGGGATTACATATCTCATCTGGCCTGGGAACACCGTGGCGTCCCCCAGGAGGAGCTGGAAAGCGTTGCTGGGGAGAGGGACGTCTGGGGTACTTTGCTCGTCCTGCTGCTTCCATGAGCCGACCTCGGATAGGCAGATGAAAAATGGATGGATGGATGGATAGTTTGAAGACTTTATGCTGTCTTGTTTGAGGGCATTGGGACTTAATTATCATTGACAGTGTTTCGTTAGTTTATACTTATCGGCTCTTACTGATTCCAAATAGCTCGGAGAAATCAAAAATACATACCAAACAAAAGTTCAGGTCTCAGGAGGATATAATAGAAAAATCCCCAGTAACATAACAACAGCAACTATTCAAACATGGCCTCTCAAGAAAATGACCTGACAGATGTTCTAGATCTACGGCAAGCGCTAACAGAATAAAGGTGAGCTGGATTAAATATAGATGGTGAGTGATAACGTTAATTCACAAACTCAAAACAGTGCAGTTTTATTCTCTCTAGAACAAGTTGCCTTCGATTTTTAATGACTCATACAAAAAGTAATTACAACTATTTTTGCAATTTTCACTTGCTCCCTGATTTTATTACAAAAACCACCTAAAACACTGCAACATGCATTATAGTTTAAAAAAAAAAAAAAAAAAAATGCTGTGAAATCACGCTTTTTAAGCTGCAACAATCTCAAAAAAAATCCTGAAGGGACTGTATAATACACAGAGGTGTGAATCATTTTTGGTCATTAGGCTCGCAGTGACTGATAAATCCAAGATGAAACATTTCATATTTCATGGCAGAAGCATCTTATCACATACTTTTGCTCCTTTGCTGCTTAGTTATTTCAGTACTTTCTCTTGACTGACACTGCATCTCTTCTTTCGAGTCTCCTCTATCCCTGGGCCCCTGGGTGTAATCAGAAGAACCATGATGTGCTGGTAGAAAGAAAGCCTCCTACGTTTAAGTGCAGGAGAAGAATGGAAGCAGAGAGACTGAGAAGAGTGCGAAGAGGGGGGGGCTGGATATAATGCTGCAGAAATGTACACAAATTTCAAGCAAACACGGTACTAATGAGGGTAGTGGTACTGTTGGCGGCCAGAGAAATGGGGCTTGGAAATGAAATGATTTCCCTATTACACCCTTCAGAACAAAAACTGAATTATTAAAATTAACATTTTCCATCTTGCGTTCCACACTAAAAAATTCCTCAACCATTGTCGGGCGGAGGATGGAGGATTAATGGTACTTGAAGAGACGGGATTCAAACAGCAGTGAGTGAGTGGATATTGTTCCATGAGCATGTTTGAAGCTTGGATTTTATTTTGGTGCTGAATGCTCTTTGAGTCATTGTCATGCTTCTCTTAAGAATACCAATGACCTAATTACTGAGCATATTATGGGTATTAGTGAGCCGTATCTACATTGTATTTCCAGCAACCTTGCAATTTTTTAACCATGCCAAAAATAACCTAAGAAAGGATTTTAAATTTCATCAGAATTGTATCAGAAAAGCCACTTCAAATTGAAGAAATTTGGGCTGGAATAATCTCATAAAGGATCCTGGTGGGACTCATTAATATCACGATAGCAGTTTTGTTGCACATATTGACTTCACTTTTTTAAACCCCATCCTCCTGCATATTACTTAAAACAATTTGTTTGTTTTTGTTGTTTTGATTGCTTCTTTTTTTTTGGGAACTCATCATTTTGATAACTAGCAGGGAGGCAGAGTGAGTGGCGGAGATATGGGAGCAGAAGCCTACAGCTCCAGAGGAATTGATGCCAGATGGTGTTCTCATTGAAGAAATTAACCAGCAAAATGAGAGTGAAAAATGGACTGGCGGGGTGTGGTTGCCCTTTCAGGCGCACACACACACATTCACACACACTCACACAGTCTTGACGTTTTGTGGATCATTGATTGTGTTTCTGTAATGTATGAAATTCCACAGGTGGCTGGATGTACAGTAATTTAGGCAATTTATCAGCTGCTAATCTGCTCGGCTCACTCTCGCTTATCAAAAGAGAAGCCCTCAATGTTCAGGTGGATGGTTCCTTTGGGAAGCTGGGCGGTTCTGTTTCAGTGGAGCAAATATTCCTCACGAGGAACATAATACGATGAGCAGAAAACATAGAGCGTATTACGTTTTAGTTGTTATGACTCAGTTCCCTCAAGTGCTGAAATTGCAAATCGGTGCAATGTGGTGATATATCAACCTGGATAGCAGCAAAGCTATAAAATGAATACCTCTGATCTGTGCTTGAGTGCACAGTTCAGTTACTTAAGGACTCAGTGTGTGGTTGTTATGAACACACACACACACACACACACACACACACACACACACACACACACACAGTACATACCGTAAGATCTGCAATCCTAACTAAATGCCAAGTGATGGAGCATCACTGAAATGAGGTATAATGGGAGTGGATAGGAGCAAAGATGGAGATCAGAGGATTGCTTTGGGGTTGTTTTCGGTGTTTCAGATTCTAAGTGAAAAGCAGACACACACACACAGACACATGCATGTATCCATTGTGGAGAGAGTGATGTGCACAATCATCTGATCATATCTCCACTTTACAGCCGTTCCAAGGGTGCAGAATGACGCGCTCTGTGTGTCCTCTGGCTCCCCACTGCACCCCAGTGACAAGAAATCAGTCACTGGCCAAGTCATCATCATCGGAGCTGTCTGCGCTGATACATTCTCTCTGTCTTTCGTGATGAACTAGCAGCTGTAGTTAGACTGTAGCGTCGAGATAAATTGCCCTTGCTATCGGTGATCAAACATAAGGATCTCTGTTTTTACAGTGAAAAATAAAGCAGGAAAACTCTTTATCCCTCATATAATTGAGAACAGTGTCTGACTTACATGATCCCCCTTTATCAGATGGATCGTCTTCCAAAACTTCACACATGCTTTCTCCTCTAACAGGGCTCTTTAAGCATATGGTATGATCACTTATCTGAGTGCAACACTTACTCGAAGTATACAATGTATCGATGATCAACAATTCAGTATCGCTGATGCAAAGTGTCAACATTGTCGTATTAAAGATAGACCTTTTTTTTTAACTTTCCATTGCTCGTCTGTGTCACCGGCTGATAGTGCGAGGCAGATAATGGCAAGCAGCCAAAAAAAAAGATGACAAGGATATTTGCTTCCCTTTCAAGAGTAAATCCGCACTGTGGAGATATTTTGGATTTCTGAGAAAGAGACAGGTCAACAGACAAAGCACGTGCCATTATGCAAATGTCTTAACAAGGTAAAATACGCAGTAAACATGAGGATCCTGGCCGGGCATCTCACTCCATTACCTTGTTCTCACTACAACAATATTAGCTGCTCCGTTTCAACTATTTCTACAATTATTTATGTAGGTTTTTTTGTCTTTTATGGCCAAAAGCAAACAAGAAAGGGTTGGCAGCTTCTTCCGTCACTGCTTGTGTTAACTAGGCATATGATATTGTCTCATATCGATCGCTGGCCCCTGGGTTGAAATTCAAATGGGAATTGGAATTCAATTCAAAATCGTATCATTGCAGATTTTATGATATCAGCTAGGGCTGCCCCCAAAGGTCGATTAAACGTTAGTCGAACAGAGAGGTTATTAGATGGCAAGATTCCATTGGTAGCTTAGTCACACAAAAAAATAAACAAGCAAACATGAAACTCTGTTAGGAGCTGCGCCTTGTCAAAATAAATCAAAACCTATATGACTGGACCATGTGAGAATTAAATTTGAGAGGACAGACACAGGAAGTGGCCACACTCAGCAGTCAGACAGAAGTCACATTACAAACCAAGCACAGCAGACAGACAGATCTATCTATCTATCTATCTATCTATCTATCTATCTATCTATCTATCTATCTATCTTTCCCTTCTACAGTAAATATCAGTCTGTGATGAAAATGGAAAAGTTGATCATGTTAGTGCAGGGCTACCCAGAGCTTTACATCTGTCCCACGGACGATAGGCCTACACACTTATAAAGAGCGCCTGGAAGAAGATCAGCTCTGCACTCAGGGTTTCAGATAAATAGGCTATGCTACAGTGTTTGTTAAGGTTCAGATGCAACCTGCCACTAGGGTTGTCAAGATACTAAAATTTCAAACTTGATATCGATTCCCAGGAAAATATTCAATACTCGATACCATTTTCGATACAGCAGTAAAAATTAAGAGGCATGTCATTTTTTAAATAAAGATCAGAACAGTAACATCAATGATAACAACAAAAAATCCCCCAAAATAAATAACAACCAGAAACAAGATCTGTCCATACGAATATATTTATCTACAGCCCTGTTTATTCTCTGTGCTTCTGGTGAACTGGCACCATATTTTCGTTGCTGATCAAATAGAGATGGTAGTTTAGGCTCAGGATGCTCCTGTTTCTACCTCACTATGTGATCAGAGAACCAGGGGTTACGGGAGAAACCAAACGTTTTTTCAGTCTTCAGTCATTAGTACGGTTTTGTATTTCTCTGTAATGTAGCACAGTGTTAACAGTGTTACTGATACTATTCTTTCTCACACCTTCAACTCAAACCAGTGTGTTGCCCCACCAAAATATATCATTTAATAATTAAATCAATGTCGTAAACATGCAGGCGACCCGTCGACTAATGGCCCTAAATGATGACTATTGGTCGGCTCGTAAATTTTTTTCATCGGGGGCGGCCCTAATATAAGTAAATACTGTATTGCTGTCCAAAGAATCGATATAGTACAACATAATGAAACTAGTGATTTTCATCCCCAACTTCTGCACTCTACTGCCCATGATCTCCAGACTGAGGGAGTCACATGTGTCCTCTAAACAGCAGGCACTAGGACACCCTTCCCCTGGAGCTTCAACAAAGACATCCTATTTTTGTGACTTCTCAAGAAGAATGAAGAGAAAGTCTGTATCCTATTTTTCTTGGGCAAAAATGGAAATATAAGGACCTGTCCTGAAACTGCAGACACAGTGCAAAGATCACTCACCCTGCTTACTCATAAGAAGTGGTCAAGCTGGGTTCAGAACGATAAACTTGAAAGGCACTTTCATGTCTTTATGGTTTCCAGGCACAGACAGTTCCTACATTTTGGCTTTTAGGGTGGACCTTAAAGGGTACGGAGAGTTACTTCTCAGACGGTCCCATTTTTCAAAGTGTGCGGACACAGTGAGAAATACACTGGTGCCGGAGAATACACATCTTCTTCTACCTGAACAAATTATCATCTTGTCACTGAAGCAGCTCTTTTTCAACAAGAAAGAAAGTGCAAACACTTCGTAGCCACTATGCAGATCTACAAGGAGGTGCAAAAATAGAGATGTTTGTTTGGGTATCAATATTTTTAGATTATTGTAGATATTTCTTGTCATAAAGTCAAAGTAATGTTCACAACTAGTTTCCTCAGCTGAAATATTGTGGAGAAAAAGGCTCAACATCAGGGACATAGTTACATTTAATTGAATGAACTCTGTGACTCCCACCAAGAGGCATATTTATATCTATATTTTTATCATATCTAAGTCCACAGAACGAATGTAAACTTTCTCAGGCCTGTATCCATCAGTGTGCCGACAGCGTTGCTTTGCATTTACTGGCACATGAAGCCGGACAGGACATCACAGTCATCACAACATGAGTAATGGCCCTCAGACTACAGGCTGCACAGAAGCTGCAGCAGCACTTTGTGCTGAGTATATCAGCTCTATCTAGAAATGTAGGGAAGCTTCCATCTTGAATATTATTTTCTCTGCCATGGTAAATGGAGGAAAATCGCTGCTGTTACCACAGCTTTTCATCTGGTGCTACCGCTGTGTTTGTAGTGCCATAGTTCACACATTTTTTTCCAGAAAAGAGAAGAAAAAAAAAGTTTGTGAAAGAAAACTTTATACAAAAGCTGTTATCTTTGCCCAGTATGACGTGTCAGCTGAAGTGCTTTCATGTACTTTCATAACTATGTTTTTACAGTTAGGCTTCTTTATCAGTATTCTTCAGTAAAATCAACTAGAAGAAAGGTATCAGCAGCCGATAATAATCACTGGCTGATCAGAACATGGACACTGATTACCTGTCCATGGATCGTCCATCGCAGAGCCGGCTGTCTACAGACAGACATATTTTTAATATTCACTTAAAGACTTAAAGCAAAGGTCAGAGGGTATTTCGAATACACCCCTCTTCTGCAACTCTTCCGTCTCTGTCCTAAGCCCCTCCCATGGGCAAATGCACGTGTTTCATCCAGCAACCCAGTGTTTCCTGTACACTGATCTATTAGCTAGGTAACCAACCCACGGTCCCATCACCTCACTCCCTGCCGCTGTAGACTGCTTCACCAGGAGGAGAGCATGCAGCAGCTCTATACCTTCAGCTGGCAACTGGAGCAGCTCGAATTTGGCCAGTGCAAACCCCACAGCGCTGGGTGTCACGGCAGGCTGCTGGCCAGTGGCAGTGCCAGGTCTCAGCAGCAGATAGTTTGCTGACTGAGTGGGGAGCTGGGGCCGTCTATTCCCCCAAAGCTGGGGTTTGCGGTGGCTAAATTGCTGTGGCCACTGACTGAGGGTCCATCTCTGGAACTGCTGCCTGCTCTCTTCCCAGCGAGGTGGTCTGTAGTGGCGGGGAGTGAGGCTGAGGACACACTGTGAGTCAAGGTTCTAGCGTTAGCTATGTAAATATGAACATGAAGCCATAGCTGTGCGCCTTTGGTTCCGGTTAGCAGAATGCTAAACTATCAGCAACCTCGCCGTCCATCTCTGAAACACTTTGCCATCAGTGTCTCTTTTAGACTCTACTTTAAGCTAACTTTTTGCGTTGCTTTGCAGTGTAGGCAGTTGTTGCCATTGCTCGAAGAGCAACTTTCTCTGCAGGGTTCTCCGCCACTGAATCAGCCTTTCACTGAAGGGACGTCCACACACATCTGCATTTGTGGAGCGGCCAACAGGAACGCCCTCTCTTTGATATAACCTGTGACTGGCCAAAGTCTCCCGTCATGACCTAGATTTTCTAAAGCCTGAAAACTGAGTCAAGGAGTTACAGGAGTCTAGTTTTCTTTCAGTGCACTTGTATTACAATATGGTCAAATTTTATTATGCGATTCTTGCCCGATGACACCACAGCAAAACTGTTTACCCAAGCTTTATTGATAATCCTGAACTTAACCCCTCTGCTTTACAACTTATTTGAAAGAGAGAAAAACATATTCACAAAAGATGTTTTCACTGATAGAAAATGATATATATTACTCCTACGATATTTTTCTCTTACTAATTCACAAATGCTGAGACGAAGCAGAAAACTAGGGCTATTGCGAAAAGTGATAAAGCACTGAATGATGTTGCAACTGGAAAACAAAACGAGACAAGAAGGTCAAGGGTGGGAGGGCCATTCTGTTAATGTACTGGCCTGTTTCAAGGCTTTGGCTGTTTGTGGCTGAAGCCACACAGCAAGACAGAAGAGTGTACAGGTTGTGATGAAAATCCTGTCAGGTGTGGCCAAACTGACCTTTTGGAAAAACAGAAAAAAATGGATTCAGAGTGAAGGAGCAACAGACCATGTCCTGATGTCAGGGTTGTTGGCATCTGCCTCAGCAGTGAGTCTGGGTATTTCACACTGATAGGAAACGTGGTTAACATCAGCTTACTGGGCGTAGCGTGTGCCTTGTTGTCTCTTCAGAACAATTTCTTGCATTATGTAACTTCTTTGCACAATATGTTAGCCTACACAGTATTTGATTATATTAAATTATTCTAGTATCACCCACACAGTCTAACCTAGATCAAAAATTATGATCTCAAAACTAAAGTGTCTGTTGAATTAGTTATAAAGTCAAAATACTAAAAGTCAATAAACTTTTCCCATCTATCTAAATAACCTTTGTTATTTGTATAATATCCTTCCGAAATAAACTGGTATTTGATATAGTTAAACTAACAGTATAAATCTTTGTTTCTGTAACATCCCCCAATGAGAAGAGATCAAGCTCCAGGTGTACACTCATTTTTCAACCTCACCCCAAAATACAGATATGACAATACCGAAAAAGACGGACTGTTGACGCAGGTTCTGAACCACAAAACCAGCATTCATCTGATTCTCTAACAGCCCATATATTCAGCATTTTTCTAGTAGCAAGAAAGAAAAAAATTGAATAGTTGTGTTTAATTGTGTTTAATCACAATCAATCACACTGATAGAAAACGTGGTTAATGCAAGCTTACTGAGTGAAGTGTGTGTGCTGTTGTCTCTTAAAAACTATCTCTAACATTATGTAACTTCTGTGCACAATAATTCTCCTCGTCTCACCCACACAGTCTAAACTAGATCAGAAATTATAATGTCAAAACTAAATTGTCTGTTGTGTTAGTTGAAAGAAACAAAGTCCAAAAGGAAAGGTACACCGGCACAAGGTGGACGAATAAACCAGAAGCCAAAAATAAGCAAAGCAGTAGAAACTGATCTATTTTGGTGTCTTTGTGGAGGAAAAGCGTAATCCCCAAGCGTGGGTCTCAGACAGAAGAAGAGTTTGAAGCGAGACAGAAGTTTGGGATGAGCGGCAACAAAAAACTGCCCCGAGGAGTGAAATAGTGGAAAGATGCAGCTTTAATGAAGACGAAATTATGAAGATAATCAGCTTTTGAAAGCAGAGAACTTTGAAGAAGCTCATAATGTACATGCAACATTGTGTTTCATCCCATTTGCAGGTGCCTTGCTCCCTTAACCCCAGCTTGTGTGCTGCACATGCTGTAGGACTCTGATGATGGTGTATAGCCATGTGACATCCTCCATTACTCTTGCTAAACATATACACTGAATTTAAGATATCACTGTTAATTAAACATGTGGTCCTTTAAGGGAATAGCTTCTTCATTAATGGTGCTGCCTGTTTCACTGAGCTCCAATCTGCTCCACCAGACTACAGTATAAGATCCTGTATTTTAATCACAGCAATCCCCTGAACTTGGCTTGGGGTGTTACACAGGCGTGACTGAGACAAGCCCAGATAAAACAACCTATAGCTGAATGTCTCATGGGTTCAGTCGGTCCCAGTGAGCTCCAGTTATCATATTAGCAGTGAAAATGTGCTGTCAGCATACTATAAAGAGGTGAATATGACGCCTAGGCTAATCCCTTCACATGCATGTATTTATTTCTTGCAGGATTTTTTATATATATCTATTTGAAATGTATATTTTTAAAAGGGAGGATGTCTAATTAGGTAGATAAAGTTGCTGTGCACATTTTCATCTCTCATCATGCAGTGTGCACCGTCTCTCTGCTTCGTGCATTGGACTGCAGAGCGCTGTTAAAATTCAGAGCAAGTATTCAGAGAAGACAGCACTTGCTCTTTCCTGGACGTTCAAGAGTAGCCCAAGTGGGAGAGGAGAGGAGAGGAAGAAGCTGCCACCCCACGGCCCCACACTGTGGCAGGGTGTAGACAAATAAATAAATAAACACAGCACCGTATGTTCACTGAGGCAAGCAGGTAGAAGAAGTTCCCACCCCTCCAGCCTGCTTATAAGTAGGCAGAATAGGTGTCAAACTTACCACCCCCATGTCCAGCTGCTCGGTAGTCTGAGACGGAGCCGCTCCAGTCAGAGGTAAAAGCCACAGTATCGGCACCAGCAGCAGCATCTCCGGTGAAGTATTCCTCATCCACTTGTGAAGAGCCAGAGAAATCATCATGCCCTATGACAGGCTGATCCTGCAGGGCTCAGACACAAACCCCGACAGCCGCATCCACGGGATAAATCACACGCCGACACTCGGGTTAAATTCTGCCCCAGTAAATCTACCTGACTGTTGAGCGCAAACACATAAAACACATTAAAACCGGCGCTGGTATAAACACTTAAGAGCATTAGAGCAGTTTCTGCCCCGCAAACTGCGCTCCTAACTAACACCTAAGTGCTCATGAGCACAGATAAGCTGCGTATCGTTGTGTTGGTCTCAAGTCCAGCAGAGGTAATATCCCTGGAGCGTGAGGCGCGAGCTCCCCTCTCTCTCTCTCTCTCTCTCTCTCTCTCTCTCTCTCTCTCTCTCTCTCTCTCTCCCTCTCTCTCTCTCTCTCTCTCTCCTCGTAGCGTCTCGAGCGCTGGAAAATGAAAGCAGCTGCGTGCGGTTGTGTCGCGAGCAGCAGAGATCAACCTCAAGTCAGCCACAATAACCTGTCACACTTCCGGGCACAATTCCCAAAATAAAATCATCGCTGCTGAATTAAACAAAAAAAAATAGAATGACACAGACGTCATTTTATTTATTTATTTAAATTATTCTTCTTATTCTTATTTTATATTTTTATATTTTTAGGGATGCTTACATTTATGTTATGCTATTATGCTATTTTATATATTTATATTTGTATATACTTCCATATACTTTTTTCGAAAATATTTATTATATTTATTTATTTACTCATTTTAAAAATGTTTATTTTATTTCAATTTACTTTGTTTTATTAGGGGTTTCAGTCCCCAAATCTAAAAACATTTAGGACGAAAATAATAAGCCCAATTATTATTAAAATTAAAAATACTGATTGAAAATAATTAATTGCAGTTTTCAGAGCTGTTGGATTTATTTTTTAAATTATTTTTGAATTTTTGTATTAATGTGTGTGTGTACATATATTTACATATATTTATATATATAAATTTATTATTTTTTATATTTTTAGGTATGCCTATATATATATAGCCTATAGCCTATATATATATATATATATATATATATATATATATATATATATATATATATATATATATATGTATATATATAGGCTACTTTATATATTTGTATATACTTCCATAAACTTTAAAAAAAAATACATTTATTTTATTTATTTATATATTTTTGGGTTTTTTTTATAAGTCACATTACAGTCTGTGAACTTTTATCTCTATTATACATTACACATAGTTTTTATTGCTTTATTCGTTGTTGTTGTCATAATTTGGTTTCTTTTTGTAATATATTTTAACTTTTTGTGCTTAGTTTTTAGATGTGTATGTTCTATATTTAGATGTCTTCTGTCCTTGTGTTTGGTTGTGAACTAGCTGCCATATAAAGTCATCTCCTGTAAGGATAAAAAAAAGTATATCAATAACTACAGTAAGCTATATTTATACTAAACATTTGCTGAGTGCAGTAGTATAAATCAGGCTATTTGGAGCTTCTCACACTTTTACACCACTCTTAAATTAAATGGGTTTCATCAGGTTAGTTGGTGTTCAATATAAACAATTTTAAAGCATCACTCCAGAGCTGTGATAACTTGTGAAAGACATGAATCTACTTTCAACATTTTATAGACTACATTTTTTAAATTAATTAAAGAGTCAATTTCAATTAGATTAATTTAATTGTTTAAATAGTCTGTCAAATTAAAAAAAAAAAAAAAAGATTAATTATTAAAGTAATAATTTGTTAAAGTTCGACAGGAACTTTGGGTGAACTGCTGTTTTAGATATGGCCAGCACATAGATACAGACTACAATTTTTTTTATCATGACCATAAACATAGTGAATAGTGAGTACACCATGCAGTTTGTTCATTTGTTTGCTAATTCATCCCCTACACTGAATAATAGCCACATTTACATGATCTCACAGTATATATCAATTTTAGCTTGTGCTTTTATTTTGAAGTCCAATGTCCAAACTTCCAGTGGGCTACTTGTCAGTTTTTTTCTGGCTTTATTTAAACAGCTGTTTGAGAATTTGAACTGGGCTTGAGGCGCCTTCTATTAAATCTCCAGGTCCTTTACTCAGGATTCATCTGAAAGATAAAACAGTTCATGTCCTAAGGTGATAATGACAGGGTGGCCAAGTTGTTACAGTAGTAATGTTAGGTAACACAATGCTGTAAAACAGACACATCAATGAGTAATAACTGTTGCTACTGCTGACAATAAAATTGGTATCATAATACAAATTAGAATTTTAATTCCCCTCAGAGACAGAGTTGTTCAGTGGTGGAGTTTTGTAGCCTGCATGGTTATAACTTACTGACGAGGATGATTGCTGAGCCCAAGGTTAAATAAACATCATAAAATACTCATTTAAAATAAATGAAGTCAAATTAAAAGTCTAAAGTTGGGAGCGCTTCAACAACAAGCAATAACATTTTATTTATTTCAGTTAGAAACAAAGAAGATGATGATGAGCAACATCCTTCAACTGGGGGAACCAAGCTCAAGCCCCCAATATGGCAATTATCCACTTTCATGAAATGACTTCAAGCCAACCTCTGAATTCCTTATTAGTTCTAGCAGTGCTGACCTGTAGATGACCCTGCACTGCTGCACTCACACCTCCCTGTGGAGGGTGCGTGCAAAAAGAGCATTTTTCCAATAGGAATTTTAAACAGTGAAGCATTATTGTTAGCCCAGTGGAGAATCACCGATAACTGCCTCCACAACATCAAGGTGAATTATCCATTTAAGGTGTTGAATCATATTGCAGATGCACGCACACACCTCGTTGCCCACCCACACGCAGGCGCCCACATGCGAGCATCTTAACTATTCTGTGTCTACTTTGACAGACAGTCTCCTTAACCTTAGTGCACTGTCACTAATGATTCACAGCTCGCCTTTATTGTACCACAGCCTCATGACTCGACTGCAAAGAAATGTATAATGAGTGCATGGGCACGGGCACCCACGTACACAAATTAAGCTTATCCAGTTGATCTACCGCTGGAACTACTGCATTTCCATTTCAAATAGTTTGCTATGTAATATTTAATGGTTATATCCTCATTCTCCAAAGGTAGCTCTAGACAACTGGTGCTACATGATGCCGCTGTTTGTGCCATTAGCCCCAAACTGTGCTGGGAAACACCGAGAAACGAATTGACACCCAATTAAATCCATATATCAGCAGCTAAGCTCTCTTCTTGAAGTGAAGAAAGTGCACATGTCTCTGAAATGCAGATATTTTGTACCCCTCATTACACTTCCATATCCACCATATTTTAGAAAACATAACAGAAAGGCACCGAAATTGATGAACTACAGAGATAATGTGTGTGAAAGCATTACAGTGAGGGAAACACTGGCAGTTGATGCATAATACAACTCTGTCAGCCCACTCTCTGCTTCCTCAGAGGAGAGACTAATGAATTTATGTATGAATTTTATGTTAATAATTATCAGCATTCACCGGCTAATCCGGGAACATTTTATGATCAATCAACTGATCAGTCAGTCAATCCGTAAAAGGCCGCACATGCTTCCTTGGCTGGTTCCATTATTCGGACCCATTACGGCGGTCGTTCATCAGTGGTCGAGAAGAGCAGTGACATGAAAAATATGTTTTCTGCTCAGCAGCATTAAGCTCTGCTGTCCTAGTGCTAAAAGGTTTAAACTTCTCAAGTTTACTGCCTCCAGTCTCGCTTCGACTTGTCGTATAGCCACAACATTATGATAATTGTTGCATCGGAATATTGTGTCTCACAGCATGTCTGCTGGCAGCAAGAAGCTTCATTCAGTTTTATATTAACAGAAGGTTAAAACATCCATTTACTCATCTCAGTCTGCCGTGCACATTGTACCTGAAGTGCTTCCCCGCCTTAAGAGTATTTTCCGGAGAAATTTACCTAATCTTGTGTGGTCACATCGTATAATTACAGGAAAGACCATCGCCCAGTGTGGACATGGAGTGAATTGATTTTGTTGGCTGCTATTGTAACACATGCAATTTAATATTTATCGTAGTGTCTTGCGCCAGTTTGGCTGCAGACCTCCTGCACTGCTGAGGTTAAAACCCTAAAGCTAAATGAAAATTGTCTTTCTGTGTCATCGAATCATGTCATGTAGTATCATAGAGGAGTGATGTTGATGTTTTTGTGTGGCTCAGTGAGATGTTGTTTGATTATGGAGACAGTGCTTGCAGTTGTTAATAACATAATTCACACTTAATGTTTTTTGCATTGACACCGTTAGCTCTACTTAATGGGCTTTCCCATCAGTCAAGTTAACATTGTGGTGATAAAAACCAACATGGCATTCATTATTCTTTTTGTCTTATCTACATTGTGTGTGTGTGTGTGTGTTCCACTTTCAGCTGTGGTGTGCTCTTGAATTATAATTTTTTGTTATACACGCTGCCCAATCTTAGAAACTTTTTGGCATTATCAAAGTTGAAATCCAAATCTCCTGCAATTAAATACGCTGTGTGCAAAGCTTGTTTCATTTTCATTAACTTTCTCCTGCAGATGGTATTTATGATAATATTAATCATATTATTCTCATTGTGATAAAGGCGAAATAGGTCATAAGTATAAAGAAGTATTTAGAACAGATTCAGTAGGCATAAGTAATAAAGTTAGAAACAGTAACTTTAAAAAACCTGGATCATTTTAAAGGCATGATTTTTAACTGGAGCTGCAAGAATTTGAACCAGCACTGGCTTTCTGTCGGCGAGCACGACCAAGCTAACTTGACTTACTTGACTTATACTCTGTAGTGGTGGTTGGGAACTTTACCCTTGAACCACCTGTTCGCTCAGAGGAAGGCAACTCAGAAAGTAAAGACTGGTTTGGATTTAAGATCACAGATCTGGCTTTAAGATATGACTGTTCCAAAGATTAGAGGCTCTAAATGTAAATGCAACCTGGTCTCACTCTGAAGTCGTCGAAATCCGGCGCTTGGGCAGTGACTTGCGGCGTCAGACACTGAAAAGCCGTGCACATTGTATCTGGACGTGGAAATGTCGATATGTGACGAGGTCAGAGTGAGAATGTGTTGGTAAATGCTCTATTGCTCATTTGAAATTACAGTATGCCATAACCCATACTTTGTGATATCTCTGGTGAATATACTAAGACTCAGTCTTACAGTAACTGTCATAAGCTCTGAAGCATCTCTTTCCAGGTGACTGTGCAGCAGCTCACACAGAGGCACTGATGACTTCAACTTTGAGAAAAAACTTTTTTGTCCCCAGAAAGGTGTTAAAGGGATTCTTCAGATCTTTGGAAAAGAGGTTGTATGAGGTACTTATCCATAGTCAGTATATTACATACAGTGGATCTCAGTCAGCATGCCCCCAGATTGAAGAGGCGGCAACAGTACAGCTATGGAAGCTGAACAGTGATCAACAGTGGAAAGGGGACAGCAGCAACATGGATATCAGCCACCTAAAAAAAAAGTCCCACCCAAAAAATCTAAAAAGCAGTTTAAGTGCTAAATTGAGAGGGCAGCACAGTGGTGCAGTGGTTAGCATTGTTGCTTCATAGCAAGAGGTTTGCAGAGTTTGAGTGTCAGCTTGGGTTTTCTCCAGGTACTCCGGCTTCCTCCCACAGTCCAAAGACATGCAGGTTAACTGGTGACTCTGATTTGGCCGTAGGTGTGAATGTGAGTGTGAATGGTTGTCTGTCTCTATGTGTCAGCCCTGTGATAGTCTGGCGACCTGTCCAGGGTGTACCCTGCCTCTCGCCCAGTCACAGCTGGGATAGGCTGCAACCTCCTGCTAAGCCCAAACAGGATAAGCGGTCAGGAAAAATGATGAATGAATGAATGAATGGATATATTGAGAGTTCTTTTACCACTCTACCTTGCCATCAGACAGCCCATTCTGACAGGGAAGCCATTGCTGTTTTTAGCTTTCCATCTATGCTGTCGTCAAAGCCACCAGACTCCATTGGCAAAAACTGTTATTTTGGCTCGCTGAACATCAGAGCTGCTGGTCTACCGCTGCCTTGATCTGTGAGTTTGTTTGTGTTATTGTGTGACTTTGTTGAATCCAAACTAACCCTTTCAAACACCAAAGTCACACAATAACACAATCTAACCAAGTGATGGATGGCAGTGGTAGACCAGCGGCTCCTGTGTTAAGCAATGTTAAATGGTTTTCTCAATGGATTCTGGCTTTGAAGAAAGCAGTCGAAGCTTCAGTTCCCCATGGAAAATCACTGTCAGATGGCAAGGTTAAGTGCTGAAAATATTCTCAATATAGTGTCTAATTTATGTGTTTTTTTGTAGGAGGGACTTTTTAAGACAGCTAAAATATGTTTCATTGCTGCCCCCTCCACAGCTTCCTTTCATATATTGTATACTCTGACTATGGATAAGCACCTCATTTAACCCCACCTCGAAAGATCTGAGCTATCCCGTTCTATCTCTGTTTCTAATGATAACATAGTGCACGATGTGGCAGATGAAGCTGCAACTGCCTTACTTTTTTTTTTGTCACATCTTAGAATAGAACAAATTTGACTTTCTTCTCACCTACACGAGAAACAGTGAGTACACATCATGTATACTACTCAGAATACAGCATAGTGCACATGCATACACACTGGTAGAGTTCCTCGAGCATGTTGTGAAAAATCCCCCCCTTCAAACCATGTCATTCACTAAGTCTGACACTCCAAAATCGACTGGAAGCTCACCTCAGATCTCCTGCCATAAAAGACCATGTCAATCACGTATGAGTGCCACGAGGTTCAAAACAAACAAAAAAAAAAGTCATTTTGTTTGTTTGTTTTTTTATTCATTTATGCAGATAGAAGACAGGATTTATTAAAAGGCTTCTCCCACACTGATCCTCAGAGACCAAGTCAACTCTTTTTCAACTTTTGTTTTCATTTTTGTCACATTTCTGAGCCCATTCTGCTCCATTCACATTCACGCTGCTGCGGCAGCACAGAGACAAAAAAATACATACTATTCTTATACAAAAAAGAGTCTTCTTGGGTTGTTTAAAATGCAGTTTTCCCCCTGTCCTCTACAGGAAGAGAACAGGGCATGCAAGAAAAAAAAAAAAAATCACCCATGTATGCAGAACGCAGAGAAACACCCTGGAGAGGTCAGTGGTCTATCGTGGGTCGAGAGAACTTTTTTTTAAATAAATGCAAATCCAGCATCTGTCTCCTCGAAGAAGTTTTGAATGTGGAAAAGTTTACTTAGTTTTCCATTCTGCAACTGTATCTCTGGAAAAATGGTTTGGTTTTACAGTTAAAGCAGCTCTGAATCAATATTAACAAATCAGTATCTATTGACCAGAAACTATTATTGCATGTGCTAAGAATCCGCTTTGTACTTGTATGACTTACAGTAGTCAGTACCTGTTTTGTAGTCATAAAATGTCTCTATTCAGACAGAGAAGCGAGAATTATGCAGGGCCAGAGAAGTGCCACTTCACTGTGTGGAGTGCTACACTCCTCTTACCATGAGGGCCTCATTTTAAAAGCCGCTCTAGAGCTACATTCCACAATGCGATTGTTTTACATGTGTTATAGCGACGAGTGTGTGTGTTTACAGTATGTGTGTTGCCACAATAAGTTTTCAGCTACACTGAACTGCTGTAGCTGCTGTACAGCCATTACCATAATAATAAAGCACAGTCCTTCTTCTTAACGCCACCATAAAAGCTATCAGTTAGGGTATTTATCCCTTCATCTATATCCCTGTCCCCTGCAAATACCAGGGTATCCATCTAGTCCTGCACAAGGGTCGTTTTTAAAATCTCCCCCTGTGGGATCAATAAAGTTTATGTTATATTTTATAAGGGGCAAACCTGTGAGGGTTTCTCATTACTCTAAAACAAAGACACTTTCATTAATAACTGCTTCTGTTCCAAAGATAAAGGACAGACCCATCAAAGTTTGAAGCACTTTGTCTAGGGAAATAAATATTTTAGTTAAGTTAGTCTGGAAGTTCCTTTATTAAAGTGGTATCTTGGTGCTTAGAATAAATTAAAGGAGTAGTTTAGCATTTCTAGACTGACCTTTATTCAGAGTGTCTCTATAGCATTTTTTCTCTACGGTAGAAAAGCACTGGCAGCACGGAGTGCTTGTTTGATGCTTTTGAGTTTTGTTTCTATGACAACAACATTTACTAGCTAACTAACGTGACGCTACATTAATAGAAGGTTGATTGCACAGCCAACAACAAGCTACAGTACTAAAAGCACAACACTCACCATCGTCCGGCTGCTCTGCTCCCACAAATGGACGTTTTGGTCTTTGTTGTGATAGTTTGTGACTGACAGCAAAGGAGCCGCAGTAATGGCCTTTCTCTGCCTTTCGGAAAAGTTAAGAGATTTTTACTTAAAAGGGTTTGGCACAGCCGCACAAAAAAATCAGCTGTCTCCTAATTGGGAACACTGAGGAAAGAAGCTGGCACTCAGAAAAAAAGCAGTGTGCACAGATGTGTAAATCAATACCACTCTCATTATCTCTCCGTTAAATTAAAAGCTGGGGCCAGGAGGAAGTTAGCTTAGCTTAGCATAAGGACTGGATGCAGAAAACAGCTAGCACAGCAATAGCTTCCTAATTACCACATTTTTTTGTTTAACACACTGAAAAATCAAATTTGTAATAACAATAAGACTCCCCCGAGTCTTGTCATCACTGGGAGGTTACCAGCAGCCAATGAGGAATCCAGGAATTCATCGCTTGCAGCATTTGCTCCCATTCTTGCTCAGTGGCCACTTGTGGTGTTGTAGTGAAAAAGTATTTTCTCCATAGGCCAACACTGTAAAAGAGACGTCAGGAAAACTGTTGACAGTACACCTAAAATTAAAAAAAAATATTGTCAATTATGACTCATTCCAATATGAATTTTTGATCCATGGAGATTTTATTTTTGTAAAACTTTCCTCAAGCTGAGAAAAGCAATTTGAAAATCTGTGACATTATCACAATGTAAACTCTATAAGTCGAGTGGGAATTAGCAGGTGGGGCCAACAGGTGGGACACTAGTGCACATACTCAGGAGGCCGCATATAGATTCATTCATTCATTCATTTTCCATAACTGCTTATCCTGTTGGGGTGACAGGGGGGCTGGAGCCTATCCCAGCTGACATTGAGCAAGAGGCACATAGAGGCAGACAACCATTCACACTCACATTCACACCTACGGACAATTTAGAGTCACCAGTTAACCTGCATGTCTTTGGACTGTGGGAGGAAGCTGGAGTACCCTGAGAAAACCCACACTGACATGGGGAGAACTCTGCACAGAAGGGCTCCCCCACTCTGAGTGTTTCCTAGACTGTCCTGCAAAATATGCGTAGGTTGTTTGTGCAAGCAGCAATTACAACCCATGTTTCTGTTTATTGTTAATCAGCGACCTCTATTGGCCTTAGTAATTATGACGGGAGCAAGGAAGGAAGTCAGGCAACAAAGAGCAGCAAAGTCTGCTTAGGGTGGAATTGAGGGGAGGTGGATGGGTCAAACAAACACAGGACTTTCACCCAGGAGACCTGTGTCTGTGTATCATGTGAAACAGATAAACAATGTTGAGTTATTTTAACAACTTAATATAGTATGTTGCAGTGTGTCACACAATGTGTATGACTGGAACACAACATTTCTGAGGCGTATAAGCTCCAGTTTGCTTTCTATACATTGGGGTGCTAATTTAGGAAACGCTCCTGTGGGTCGTATGAGAGAGTCGGAATATACAACCTATGTGGTCGTATAGGTTAGAGGCCTTTTCCCCCTGTTTTAAGTCTTTATGCTAAGCTAACCTAACTGTCTCCTGGCGCTAACTTTAAAATAGCACATTTCCTAAATCGTTACATTACTCCTTTTGGCATTTCTATAAAAAGCCATGCATAGGCGACACATAGGGTACACTACAAATGAAAACTTAAAGACCTGTAAGGTTACAGAGGAAGTAAAACAAATAATGATATAGCATGTAAACATCAGAGAGGAGGACATGGGGTATGTTTCCAAGAGAAACAACGCTTGAAAACTCCAAACACATTTCCCCGCCGTCCTCTAAAGATGGTGTCTGTTACTGTCAGTGTTGCAGCGGTTGAAGCGGTGAAAAGAGCCCCACACCTGCTCCCACCTTGTTACAGTGACTGCTCTAATAGAAAACGTGCTCTGTGTTAAGAACCCGTTCGTCTCATCGGTAGGACCTCAGCGTGAGCCATCAGTGAGGGCCATCAATGATTTAGATCAACAGCACTCTCCTCAGTCCTTAACAGGATCCGCAGGTGTGCTGGCACAGTCATTCATCACTGAAACATTATCAATTCTCCTCCAGTTTCCCACAGCGGCACAAGCAACAGCCCTTCACTCTCTCTGCTTCCCTAACAATGTGTAACATCTTTTTATCATTATACTCACTGCCTGGTAAGGCATTGTGCTGAGAAAAGTGTAATTAATGAGCTGTAATTAAAAGGATTTTTCTTTTGATAATAAGCCTTTTGGTTAGATTCTTGTCAGACTCAGACGCAGAATACTGGGCACGTCGGGGCAATTTGCTTCTGTTTTGTGTCTATAGAGTCAGGAAACATTAGGGCAGAGAGAGTGAGAGCAGAAAGACATCTGACAAAGGCGGGACAAGAACTGGGGACATCAAGGTTACACACTAAGGATCCAAGATTGCTCGGACATGCTGAGTGCGTGTTCAGACAGAAAGTGAAGTGAATTTTTGACTTTAGATCATTTATACAAATGTCACTGTTGAACCATTTGTTTGTTTAGTTGCCCGACAGTCAATGTCAGCCCGCTCCTAATTCCAATTTGTCAAATACTGCTACTTTGTCATTGATTTTGGTGCCAGACACCTACGCAAAAAGGCACCTTTCATGGCGGTATAATTCGGCAAATGGATGGCGTCAGTTTGAAATATTGTAACCTAATATAAGGAGCTTGGAAGTCCCTATGGGCTGGATGGGAGGGGAGGTGGATGGGTCCAGCAAACTCTGGATTTTCATCAGGAGGCTTGCTGTTCACTTCCTGTGTGAGTGTTGACAAAAACCATGATGTTTGTTTTTAAACCTAACCATGTTCTTTTGTTGCACAAGGAATGTTTTACCAATGTTTTAAGTGTATTTTACATGTTCTCCCCGCGTCAGCATAGGTTTTCACCAGGTACTCCAGCTTCCTCCCACAGTCCAAAGACATGCAGGTTAAATGGTGAAGGAGGAGGATATCTAGTGCATTATATGTAGATGTGAAAGTGCTCTGACAAAACTGCAATATTTGATGAGCTGGGATGAGAAGGTGATGCCATTGTACACACAGGTGTTAGCTGTAAGCCAGCTAGCAACAGTTGCATTCCCCTTTTTTTACACAGAGATCCAGGGATAGGGCGAAAATGAAGAGCCTTTATTATACCAGCTTTACTTTTCCAAACAACGCTGGAATAATGCCACTCTAGTGTGTCATTTTAGGTAGCATGCCGGTGTTGTGGAAGCAAAAAGGGCGTAACTTGTAACACAACAGCTTCGGCTTCAAGTGGTAGGCTACATATCATATCACATGTTTGCTCCGTACAATAGAGCGATCCATTGTCCCTCTCACGGCTTTCTCCTTTTAAATGTTATCATTCCTCACACTGGCTGCCAATCAGGGCTTATATTCCCACACGAGAATGGTGACAAATAGGTTCCCTGTAAGGGTTCTTTGAAATAAGATAAATTAAATTGCATTCTTTAGCTAGAGTTTGCCTCTTTATTTGGAAATGGGTTGGAACAACACGCTGATACAGTCAATGAAAAATTCACTCATAACTCTTTGTATAGGCCCAGTTTCATACTGCACTAGCAATGTGGGGGTATCACAAAATCCCACCGCACACCTGGTTTAGCATCACAGCACACCTTTTGAGAACCACTGCTCTAAACAATAACAATGGAATTACGTGGCAGCAACAATCATTTACAGTCCCTGTCATATGGCAGTTGATCTTGTTCTCTGCTCAGAGCGTAAGGAGCTCCCATAACTCACCGTCTCCACAATTTGGGGATATTTTCAAGTGATGTTCTTTTTCTTGTTTTTGCTGTTCTTGTTCTTCTTCTTTGTCACACCCGTCTCTACCTGCTAGCTTACACTTTTACACAGACATGAATTCAGCGCTGTTACCACCTTTGCTGCCAGCTCAAAGGGCAACATTGCCTAAATTAATAATTTCAACTTTCTATTTTAACGGCTTAGAAAAGTTCAGTCAGTACTCAACCTCCTCTCTCTTAAAACCAGAAACCAGAGAAGTAAATCTCATAATTGTGATGTCATAGGGTATAAACTCTGGAGCTGGACCGTAGAGACTGAATGGTAGCCTGACTCTGTGAACCCACAGAATGTTTGTTTTTCTTTTTAATACCCAAAATGAGCTTTATTCTACTGTAGTGTCCTCAGTGCTGAAACAGAAAATGTACCCATGTAACATTCCCCTGAGTGCTCTCTGTGTCATTTATCGTTTCCAAACCATTGTTTATGGAGCAGTTTCAGGCTTTATAGCCTATGACATCACAAATCTGAGTATAAGCACTCTAGGTTTTGGATTTGGGAGAAAGTTGTTCAAGTTCTTATAACTTTCACTGTCTTAGACCATTGGAATGAGACGTATGAATTTTCAAAATGGACGTTATTTCCCTTTAAGGTCGTTCCTTTAATACAGAAGGACAAGGTAGAATGATAGCACAACATTCCCACCTTGAAGAGGCAGTGTGAAAAGGGCTACTGACTGCGTCTGCGGGGGTGTGCCACTGTGTTTGTGTTCAGCTCAGCCTCTGTCTGAACTTTGCTCATGAGGCAGATTCATAAATTATTGGGTTATGTGCACACTTTTCATTTAAGTTGAAACACTGTCAAGTAGCACAGGCGCCTTTTTCAAATGATTTAAATCATGTAAATTCACACCACCCTGTGCACATTTGCATCTAATTGCGTCTCCCCACTGACTTTGTGATGCCTCCTCTAAAAATTGCTTTGCATTCTGCCTAAAAACACTGTAAGATTCTTATTTCTTTTTTTTTTATTTAGTAACTTGTAAATGCACATCATGATCTGTTGTGTGATGCATTATATGTTTCTGTTTGAACTTCAGCAAAAGAGAAAGCTTAAACGTGGGACTGATTTCCCATTCTGTTTCAATTCATTCACTCAGCCTGAAGTTGTGTGTATGATTTCATGTTGCAGGGTGGATGTACTTTGTTCAGTCTTAACCAATCATTGGCAAAAAAAACAATGTAATTTTTATTTGACACAAAATGTGATAGTGGTTGCTAGGACACCAACATGGTGATTTAAAGGTTATCTCTGTATATAGGCTTACAACAATTTGTATAACTGCACTGATCTCATCCACTTTTTTCCTGCCACTGTTTGTCATTCTGCAGCTGAGGAGGAAAATGACTTCCCCATTCTTAACATCACCTTGGTTTACGGTGTCTTCAACCGGCAGTAACAGCTGTCAGTGGGCACGACACTTGGCCTATTTGAATTGCCAAACAAAACTAAGATGAGGGCGGCGATTCAGAGGTCTGGAACCGTGGCGATGTGACTGACTTATATCCACTAAGACACTGCTTTGGTGTAAGCCACAGAAATGTTTGGGAAGATTCCAGATTGCATAATGAGTACACAATGAACCATATATCCGAGTCGTCTTGGAGAGCACAGAAGAGGTGGTGGAATTTAAGCAATACATTTTTTATGAGGTACTGAAATTTGCTTTCCTATTTCCATTTCAAAATAGCACAAGAAGTAAACCTAAGGCACACCAGCTCTGAGTCAGCGAGATATAGCCCACCAGCATGTGATGGTTCAGCCTGACTTCCTGTGCAGCGACAGTCAGGTTTATGTCTGGAATTGGAGATTGTTGCCTTCTCATCCTTTGCTGAGAAGCTGCTAAGGTCCAGAGTGGCGACATGCACCGGTGTGACCAGTTAGATATTGGAATTTAAGTTAGCTGCAAAGTTATCCGTTTTTGCTTTCTAAGCCTGAAGACCAGCATTAGAGGGGTCTGACTTTTGGACATGGAACGTTATGCAGTGCAACTTTGGTTATCTGAACACAGGTGCTGTTCCACTGCTAAAAGACTTGGCTGAGCATGAGCATGCAAATTTTTTAAGATGAAGAGATGAGTGCCCAGGCTGTAATAGGCCTGTAGGACGGTGGTCATGACTAATGTTACAGTGTGCTCCTACATTATTTTGCTTTCATGACATGCATATTGATCACAGAACGCATTTCCATTTGTTGTCAGTAGCAATAGTACGATTACATGCCTGATTAAATCTGTTGCTACAGCCCAGTTGCAGCACAGTGTAATGAAATCCGACATCCTGGCTGAGAGAGGGCTGCTGCATGCACACACTGCCGCTGTAAAAAAGACGAATGTCAGAAGTTTAACATCCACCGTCTCCTTCCTCTCTGTTCCCTTGAGTCTGAATGCCAGCGGGGATGGGATACTTAAATGAGCAGGGTCGAGAGGTTGTGGATCTACAAGCTGCAGATACGCATCTCTCATCCTCCAATGCTAATCAGAGTCCAGTGTAGTTACGATGTGTACTTGTACCCAGAGGATGTGAGATAGTGATTTCAGCACCCACACAAACAAATGGCATACTGTAAGTCATTTAAGTTGTGTCTGGCAACAAACTGTGTTCTGAAGATTGCCCTTTGGTTTTCCATTACAGAAACTTGTAACGACCTGTAACCCAAGACTTTCCACGAACTTTGAAAATGTGTTGTTCTCCTTATGTATTCTAGAACTTGGGGCGTTTCAGAAATACGAGCGAGGGTGGTGCTACACGGCATGAGGAGTGTTAAATCACTCGATGCTTTTCTATAGGTCCAGTTTTCAGAGCAACAAAAAGTCATTGTTATGCAAGTTACAAGTTAGTCTTTGCCCTAAAGTCCCAAGTCCTAAGTCCCCTAAAATAAGGGACACAGCTTCATGGATGTCACCCATTGGTTTGTAGACCCCCGTTTTGAAACCTCAAATTCGGCAGTTCAGCTAACGCCATCATGGTTTTTTTGGAGCCATATTTGGACGAGAGGGTGGAGCTTCACAGAGGGCCTATAACTCAAAGCAGTCCAGCCCTTAAATATGTGTAACTTTAAGCCCTAATACAACCTAAGTGGGTGAAGTTTAAAAACATTCATCTCATACAGTTGTCACAAATGTTAAAATGAGCTATAAAGATATTTTTTTTTGTAAGAGGCTGTTTATTCCTGCTGTAAAGCTGGGCACATTAACAAGTGTCTCTGGGGATTTCTCTGTCTTGGAGCCAGCCTCAAGTGGCCATTTAAAACCTTTTACTGCCAAAGGCTTTTCTGAGAAGTTGATTTTTTTATCATTTTATTTTAATAGTAGGTTGTGTTTAACCATTAAGCATTCAAATGCAGTTTCTGGCAACTTTGCATTGTTTTTTTTTTAGCCTTGGAAACTGCCACTTGGTTTTGAGTCCAAATCAAGTCATAGTGCACTCTTCACCAAATGTGATGTTAAACAACAGAGTAAAAATATATTCAGTTAACAAAAATCATGAACACTCAACACATTCTCACTCGGACCCTGTCATATATCAACTTTTGGTCATGAACTTTCCACGTCCACATACGACGTGAAAGGTACCCTGGGTGCGTTGGTTGGTGACGTTCTGGGACACCGTGTCAAGTTCTGCCTGTTGCGTGCTTTGTGTTCTTTCAAAATACGCTTCAGTTTTCACAGGAAATTTACCGTTCACATACAGTCTCTTTCAAAATAAATGCACTATGTCAGTACAACACCGCAAATTGACATTTTTTTTCCTCCAACAACAAAAGCATGTGGTTAGGTTTAGGAAAAAAGAACAGGGTTTGCCTTTCCGTGTAATTTCACGGAATGCAAACACTGCTCTCCTGGACCCATCCACCATCACTTCGGAGTGAGACCGGGTTGGTATGCTTTTTAAAATTTTTATTTGTTTGTTATAATAGTCTGTTAAAAAGTCACTTAGCTGTTAAGCTGATGTCAGCTAAGTATTAGCATGCTAACTATCTCAACGCGCTGCGTAACATAAAGTTAGTTCGTCATGGTTCCCTTCTGCAACTTGGATACCGTCGGATAGGTTCAGATAAGTTAGATGATTCAGGAAGTGAAGGAAAACTCAGTTGATTTGTGGCACACTGTTTTTCATACTCTTTAATCTTTGGGCTTGGGGGACGGTATGAAGTATTTTCAAGTCAAAAGGCACAAGTCCAAGTGAAGTCAAGTCCAAGTTGGTGTGAAAGTCTAAGTTGAGCTGCAAGTCTTTTTTGATTTTGTCAAGTCGTACCTTAAGTCATCAAATTTGTGATTCAAGTCTGGCTCAAGTCCAAGTCATGTGACTCGAGTCCACACCTCTGTCACTTTTCCCAATCTTCCTGTTTCTCTTTTCCCAGTTCTCACGAATGCAACATTTGTTGATAAACCTCATTTTTCACAGCCTATTTCAGCTCCCTCTTTCCCTCAAATGCTTATTAGTATCACTTCAAAATGTACATGTTGGGTGGTCTATTCAGCTTCCATTCTTCAATGTTAATAAGTGCCAGCACTGGGAGGGCTAGTTAGCATTGCTTGTTTTCCCTCAGTTCGGTGGTGCTGGGACTCTGACAGATAACAAACAGCTGCACCATAGGGGATGCAGCAAAGCAATGCATCACGGAAGCAACGGTCTAGTCACCCTGCCCTCCTTCTTCTTCTCTATATTCCTCTTTCATCCACTCTTCACAAATCCCGCTATTCCATCGCCTGTGTCATCCCTATAATTTGTATTTGTCAGTGTACGCCGCTCGTCTTTGAAGGCCTGCTGCGTCTCGCATGCAAGACAATATAAAAATACATCGGCAACTAGTGTTTAGCAAGTGGAGCAGTTCAAAGAGAAGATCAATCCTGCCTCTTTTGCATATTCTCTGTATGTGAGGCACTGCCTAAGTGCTACAAGGTTACAATCTTTTCAAAAACCAAAGGAGCTCTACCACCCTGAAAAGTACAAGTACTTAGATTAACAAGAATAATTGTTACGGATATCTCTGGGTGACATTGGTACAAGAGTAACCACTTTAAAGAAACTTTATGATACTGGGAAAAAAAATATAGCTATGGAAAGAAAAACAAAACCCTGTGAGTCTATTATTATTATTATCAGTACAAAACTAGATACATGCTTCCCTAAAAGGCTTGCTTATAATTTATCATGGTAGCTCAGTACATGGCTTGCTACACCAAAGTGCTCTCTCTCTTTCTATGGAACAGACAGAATTAGGCCATGGAAACACCCTAAGGAGTCCAATTAAAGGCTCTAATATTAGCAAGTAACAGTAAAAACGGTGAGGTTAATAGCTATTTAGTTATCCAGCTTAATTACCAGCCTGCAGCTTCCTGCAGAGCTCAGGTTTGCACAGCGGCGTGTTTAAAGACCTGTGATTCTATTAAGTACATTGTTTCTTCTCCTGGTGTAGAGTACAGGAGGTGCAGATCTGGTCAAATATTAAAATTCAACCCTCCAAATTGTCTAATTTCTTCCTTTAAATGATTTTCTTTGTGTCACAAGGAGAAAAGAAAGTGAAATGATAAACGGAGAGTGGGAAGGAAAGAATGAGACAGAGATACTTTAGAGATCGTTTTCAAGAGTGCCCATAAGGCATCGCCCATTACTTAGGTTGAGGAGTTTACAATGCCAAATGGTTTGGCACTGACAGTTTTGCAGGGCCGTGTTAAAGGCTTGACATGTCCTCTGGCAGTTTAGCAAATGCTGATAAGGGGAAAGACAGTAGAAAGTTCTGACTATGCTGCCAGCTCCTTGCATTATGTCCTCGTCCAGCTCGGAGTTTGAGTGACATCCTTAAAGGACAATGGTACTGATCTTAAATATAATGAAATGCATTAAGAGGGTGCTGAAGAGGCTCTTCTTTGTGTAGCAGTCTTTGTCCCTCGAAGTCATGAAAGACTTGTTACTATGGGCAGCTTATGTTAGGTGCATAAACCAGCAAGATTATACCGGTAAGTGCATAAAAACATTGGGGATCCCCTCTGTAATTAATTACAGGCAGTACCCCTGGGTATTTATTAAAGGCAAACAATTAATCAGCCCACATCCTACCAATTAGTTTCTGCCCGTGCTTTTCTGATGTGTGAGATCCAGGGAAGTCATATTATTTGACTGAATAAAGATTAGAGGCATTTAGTGGAAATAGAAATGTGTTTATCACTGAAATCCTCAGAAACAGTAACATGGTACAGCAGAACTCATAATCAAACCTGCTGTAATCTGCTCCCACCTGAAGATCAGCTGATTACCAACTAATTGAAAGGTGGCCAGTGACTCACAATGGTGTAATGAAGAATTCAAATGTGCATGACAAGACTTCTTGGCTCCGATAACACAGAAGGAGAGAATGAGAAGAAGACAGTGAAATGTGACATTTATTCAACCCAGACGAAAATGACGGCATTGTTCACTTCTGTAAACCACAACACTGAATGACTCAGTGACTCTATTCATGAGCTGACTTTGTCATTAGGGGGTGAAGGGAATGCTTGCTGAGCTTCAGGCCACTGCAGACCATTGTTTAGAACCACCAAACAACGACACCGGTTGTCTTTTGGCAACCTTTTGTGGCTTTTCCACCAGTGTCTGTGGTACTGAACCTAACCACTGCTTTTCCCGCTTTCCAGTGGCTAAACTAAACTTTAAACTAAAAATATGATCTTTTCTCAACCATAACCAAGCGCTTTTTGGGCCAAAACCTAACCACACCTTCATCTGTTGAGAACATAAAGTTTCAACGTGTCCGCAACAAAATCATGTACAGATGTAATGTGTAATGTGTAATGTGTGTTTGCAGAAACGTACAATAGCAACATTTATTCTGGCGATTAGATTGCATTTCTTAGGCAGTCACCTGCACTGCGTATGGCCCCACTGCCTTTAGAAAAGCCTCAAAAAGGTTCAGCAGTTCACTTGTTTGTGTTTATGCATATTTTTCAGCGCTGCATTGAGGCCACAAACCTCCGGTTTCACCTAAATCTGCAGGTCTGAAGCCTGAAGCCTTGTCAGGCCACCCAGCACCTTGAAACGGTGAATACTTTGCAACATGATGCATCGCTCTGCCAGATGCATCCAAAAGGAACACTGTATGACAATGAAAGGATAAACCTAGTGTATAATGTAAATATATACTGTGGCATTTAAATGATCCCCACCAGGCGTGAAGGAGTCCAGTATTATAAATCTGAGAGACCATCTGGTTCACTCATATTTGCCTTCTCCCAGTCTGTCCCAGTTTAAAGTATTTTAGCACCTATCTCTGACGGCTATACAACTGCAGGTCCATTCATGTTCCACTAAATCTGTTTTTTACTTGATTACTTGCCCTTGTGGTAGGTCGTATGTTATACAGACCAGTAGATCATTAAAAATGTGTATCGCTCATTTTATTAAACTTTTATCACTCTATTTACTCTTTAAGATACGTTGAGATTGAGAAGGTAACCCTCCCCCTAAGAGGAGGTAATCTGGATGTGTTACTTTCCAGGAGAATGGATTCAATTGGATTCTCCATTTGAGAACCCTGTCACCCCATGGACTGAATATAGATTACGATTTCGCATGTTTTCTGTGATGTTCCTCCAATTATTGGATACATAGTGAAAGTTCATGATGTTCATTAAACCCTGACCCTCTGCTCGAAAATTACATATCCATAATGAAATGAATATATCTCTGCAACCACAAGGTCTATTTGAATACTTTTGGTGTCATGTTAAAGGTAGGCTGACCAAACGTCCTCTTTTGCCTGGACATGTGCACTTTATTACGTCCTGTCCGGGGCGTCCGGAGGGTGTTTATAAATTGATGATAATGTCCGGTTTTCCTTGTGTGTGTGTGTGTGTGTGTGTGTGTGTGTGTGTGTGTGTGTGTGTGTGTGTGTGTGTGTGTGTGTGTGTGTGTGTGTGTGTGTGTGTGTGTGTGTGTGTGTGTGCGTGTAATCCCAGAGAGGCGGCCTTATTGACGGATCTCCAACACTGACAACAAGGACGCAGCAGACACCGGCGGCGCAGCATTATTCTAAGCTTCCAAGATGTCAAAGCGCAAGTGCAGCTTCACAGAAGAACTGCAGAAAAAATTCCCAACTTACCATCCCGACCTGGTCGGGATATATAGGAGGTTGAGTGCACCATGTGCAAAGCTAGCACATATGATTCTGTGTCTAATAAAGGTGCCGGGGAGCTCAAAGTTGGATTTTCTAATACAGAAGAGGTATTATTTAGAACATTATTTTATATTATTTATTTATTTGTCCAGTAAGACTTGAAAAGATAGCTATCATTTTACACGTTGATTTTTCTAATACAGAAGAGACATTATTACTATCATTATAGGGAACACTTGTGAGATTTGTTAAGATGTGTTAATATCAGTTTATGTGTTATATGTGAAGAGTAAATGAAGATGGCACACAGCACAAATGAAATATTTTATTAAGAAGCATTTTTAGGGTGAGTATCGCTTTGGAATGATGCAGCAGCAGCTTTAAACCTCTATCACATCATAGTACAATATGTGAACATTAACTCTGCAAAGGTTGATTCTGGTAAAGTGAAGCAGAACAATATAAGAGAGGTTTTAGTACAGAAAATTCAGACGAGCTCTCCAAAATTGCACCATGTTTGCACATGATTTTTGTCATGTACAATCCTATTTCTTTAATTTTTTGTTTCTGTAAATCCCTACTGATGTTATGGGTATACACATACAACTGTCTGCTTTGTTTTTTTACTCGATTTCCCACTCCAAACTGACCAATATGCACCTACTACATTTGAGCCTGAGTTTCTATTCTGGGTTTTGGAGGCCCGTATCTCCACCTCGTTTGATTCGTTAGAGCCAATAGAATGACGTTATACCCACCAAAATGAGATTGACAGCACTGTAAGCCAATCAGAGTCAGCAGATTGCATTGTGGGGAGATGTCGGCTGCTGTGAGTGGTCATTGTTTTTGTTCCCCCGGAACCTTTTTTTCCGCCCAGATTCATTTGAATGACGAACTTCCGGTAGTACGTGAACGGAGCACGAATCAACAGCAGAATGCGCATTTTACGGCGAAATTAATAAGGCAAGAGCCATATTACAAATATATTTTGGCAAAGAGATTTCTGTTGTTGTTCTTTGGGCTGTAGATCTGTGATGGTTAAAGATTCCATATAACAGATCAGTGTACCTGTGTCTCAATACGCGTGTTGATCTTGAAGAAGGCCCGAAGGCCAAAACATCATCAAAATAAAAGAAATGCATATGGAGCCAGAGTGTGTGACACTTGTTCTCTACAATCAAGTCTATTGTCAGTGATGAACACCTCATTATACTTCTTGTGTGCGTTACTTTTATATTTTTTGGAAAAGGAGTCCAGTATGCCAAGAAACACAACAGATTCATGTTATTCATACCAGATTCTGAACATGCAACATTTTTCCAGGCAAGGCTCTAGGCTTCTTTCTTCGGTGTGTCATTTTTATATGATATGGTGCACATTACAAGTGGTTAAATGCGAATCACACATCTTGCCTCATGTATTGTTGCGTCAAATTAAAAGGCAGTATCTTTGCTCAATGTGGTACTTACAGGGCAATCTGGTGGCTCTGGTTAACCTTCCATTCAGAAAATGAGACATTGTTAATTTTGTAATTACAGCCTGCTGTTATTTGAGTCCGTAAATGTGTCACTTCCTTGTTCGCTGTACTTAAAGGTGCAGTGTGTAATTATGGAGAAAGATAGCTGATTATTAAGTCTCATGGTTTGTGTTGGTGGGTTTGGACTTGTCCGTACTTGATGACCTGGGAATGAGACTCAGCATTCAACTATCTTTTTGCAGAATTGCACACTGAACCTTTAAAGTTGCTTCCTTCCTTAAAACTGCTTAAATGTCAATAGATAGATCGATCGATCGATAGATAGGTCTATCAGCAGTGGAGTTCTTAAAGGTTGTCAGAATTGGTACAAAAATCATTATTCAGTCAGCCAATCAGGGTTCTTCGAGTCACTCTATGAATGAATTAAAATCATGTTTTAACCTTGTCCCTAATTACTTATTGATAAGAAAAAGTGATATTCATAAAAAAAAGTCATACTCACTGGAGACACTCCAACAACAGTGGCTCTTATTATTGATACAAATGTCAGTTCCATAATCTGTCAGTCTGGTGTTAGACATTCATCCCATGCACACAGGAGTAACCTGTCTTAACCTTTTCCCTGATTATTTATTCATATGAACACAGTTCAGATAAATGTGCCCTGCTCTGGGCTTTCTAAAATATTCCATTTCCTCTTTTGATTCCTCCCCTAAATTAACATTAATGGAATCATCAGAGTGCAAGTAAACAGAGTGCAGCATTTCTGCGCTGCTTGAGTGCACACGGCTCTGTTCCTGGTCTTTCTGCTGTTTATCCATCATCTTAGTGACCAGGGTGTTTTTAAGCTTTAAACAACTGACTTCATTTGATTAGACTTTTTTTTCTTCTTGACACTGAGAGAGCACTGACCAGCCATCCACTCAGCTCCTCATTTTGAAATTCCATTTGGCTTCATAAATAAATAATGTTATTCTCCACCACATCCTCATCCACTACCAACACCCCATCCCCATCCCCATCCCCCACCCTCCACCCAGTCCAGCTTATAAATTCTGCTTGTTTATGTGTTTGTGAGGCTGCTCATGGGAATAAATGAGGAGCAAAGAGGTAATATTTTTGGGCTGTTTCAGTCAATTGTAGCAAGACAGAAATCATCCTGGAGCCTAGAAAGAGTGCTTTGTAGATTCAGTGATTCAACAGCATCAACCACATCCACAGCTTCCTTTGAAAATGTTCAGATCCTTTCACCTTTTTCTGTATTTTGTCGCCATTACAGAATCGGCTAGGATATTTACTTTAGGATATTCACAAACTTATCCCAAACCATCTCCACCATTTTTGTTGTAGTGCTAAAAGGCACTCTACAACAAGGGCATGATTACAGTATACATAATGGAAGATGTGTGTGTGCTTAATATGTCCCTGCCAATTTATTGGTTAAAAAATCTAGATAAAATGCTGTGCTTTAACAAGGAACCTTTCACCCAAATAATCATTGGCAAATATAATTATAATCAACAAATTGCCATCATTATTATTATTACTAGCAGTTCTGCTATTACAGTGTACAGTTCTGCATGTGTTTTTGCAAGTGGTGTTGCCATGGCGGGCGGCATGATGGTTTAGTGATTGGCACTGTCGCCTCACAGCAAGTTCCTGGTTCAAACCCAGGGTGCAGGGTTCGAACCCAAGGTGAGCCCTTCTTTGCGGAGTTTGCATGTTCTCCCCATGTCACTGTGGGTTTTCTCTGGGTACTCCAGCTTCCTCCCACAGTCCAAAGACATGCAGGTTAATTGGTGACTCTAAATTGTCCGTAGGTGTGAATGTGAGTGTGAATGGTTGTCTTCCTGTATGTGTCAGCCCTGTGATAGTCTGGTGACCTGTCCAGGGTATCAGTTGGGATAGGCTCCAGCCCCCAACAGGAAAAGTGGATACGGAAAATAATTGAATAGTACCTTTCTCCAAACCATAGATATAGTACATTTGTACATTATTTTTTTTTTCAGATACAATGAAACTTTATGTTTCTCAATGCTGTGATGAACGTGTGGTTAGGTTTAGGCACAAAAACTCCAGCCAGGGTGGAGGGTGTGAATCCAGGGTGGGGGAGCCCCTCTGTGTGGAGTTTGCGTGTCAGTGTGGGTTTTCTCCAGGTACTCCAGCTTCCTCCCACAGTCCAAAATAACACAGTCTTTACTGGTCAAAAGGAAGGCTAGCTACACAGAAGGACAATCGGTGGAGGCAAACAAATTCAATAGGGGTGAGGCAGATGCAATCAACAGGCTCAATCCAAAAAACACAAGAAAAGGACACAGGGAAACAAAAGGCTGCAACGCTAGACACACAAGGAGCTATGGTGAACTGACACGGAGAGAAATCAAGACACACACTAAATACTCTGGTGAGGGGAAGGATAACGAGACACAGGTGAGGCTAATCAGGGCGGGGCTGACAATCAGACACAGGTGAAGTCCTCAGAAGGGAGGGAAAACACACAGGTGCAGGAAGTGAAGTGATCCGAAACGAGAGGAAATGTGAGTTTTAAAGTAAAACAGGAAAAAACATGAATGAATGAAATAAAACAAATTGCATGACATAAGAAACATTAGCTGTGACAACAGTATTACATAAAAAAGTCAGAATAAAGTAAGTGTGAGTGCACTTTTCCTACGCGGTCCTCAATAATATGCTGGCTTCCTAAAATGCCACTCAGTCATCAAAACTTAGAGAAACCCTGATCTAAGATTTTTGTTCCAAAATGCTCTAAACTGGTCGGTTTAGATGTTCACTTTCTAAAACATTTGTGGGTTTCAGAAGGTGTCATTAGAATATGGTCCCTCCCAATGTTAAATAGGTGATTACAGCCCTGCTCTACTGGCTGATTTCAGAGAAGGTCCTTTCTCAGTTCAAGGGACTCTGAGCCCTCCAGTCATCCACCACAGACATTGTACAGTTAAGAGATGCATGGTCCCGGACATTCCCCAGACTTAGAGCGAGGCACTAATGCCAGAAACAATGTCCATCATGCTCCAAGTCTGAAATTGCCTTACAAATCTCAGTTGTGCTGTCATGTGCCATTGAGTCTTCAACATTTTGCCACTCTACAACACTCTTTTTTGATTTGGTGCAGTGCCTGGCACAGATGCCATCAGAGTGGGCGATGGGATCTTGAGTTCTTCTCTGACCAACACTCTTCTTGTCCTGTCTGAGCCAGACAGCCAACCCCAGCAAGAGGTCTGCTGGTTCCACACTTTTTCCACACTGATCATTTTAGTACTGAACTCCACTGTGCTCTGAACAACCTTTGTTTTGGCAATTTCTCTATTCCCTTTGTGATGATTTCTGCCATCATATCCATCTGACTAAGTATAGACTTTTATGGACATTAAGTGCAAACTGGTGGCAAATAATGTATTTTCATTAAGTCACTAGTGTATCAAATTGAGTAAAAGGAGTCTGAATAGTATCTGAGGTCACTCTATATAAATAAGCAGTCACTCAAATTTAATAGCCATTCTTTGTTGAAAACACTCAAAAAGACAACATTTAGCAAAGCTTCATTTTCAGGAGACTTCCATTATTACAGTATCTGACTGGAGATAGGGCACAGTGGCTGCAAAAAAGCGTGCAATGCGTTTGGAAAGATAAATGTTCCCTTCAGAGGGGTCAGACCTTCAAAATGTCAGTTCTTAGATTTAGTAAAGCATAACCCACTGGCAATCTTTACGCAGCTTCCCCGAGAAGTTGTTGTCCATCATAAATCTAGAAAACATCCTCTGTGCTTTCTTTGAAGCACAAATGAGTGGGGAGAGATTATATTTAGGAAGGCAAAGGTTTCTGTGGAGATACAGCTCATCGCCTTCAGCCACTTAGCAGGAACACCTCTAAAGGGGAGCTGCCTTAATGTTGCCCAGATCATTTACAGGATAAACAAAATGAAAGAACTTGAAACAGCGTTCCCTCTTTGCATGATGAGAGTTCATAATGATTTACTAAAATGGCACCGGTTTTTATCTTTTTTTTGTGGAACACTTACATTTCTGAAGATAAAGACACATCTACCTTTCATCTGCTGCAAGTCTTTATGCCAAGCTAAACTAAGCTAAACTTAACTTTACATTGAGCACATGAGGTAATTTGTGGTTTGCTAATTTGTTTGATATTATACGAACCGCTGTATGTGCATTTTCGTAAAAATATTATACGAACCATTGTAAGAGGATATGTTTAACCATCCTAACTGTTGCTTTTTTTAACAGATATGAGAATAGTATTGACCTAACACTTGGCACAAAAGCAAATCCTGCTTACATGCATCAATATTCTAACACTCTAATAACAGCTATTCTCATCTGCTTTTACTTATTTCCTTATTGGCATAATGCATGCCCTAACCCCTTACCCTACCCTTAACCATCACAACTAAATGCGTAACTGTCACCTAAATCTAACCTGAAACCTAAAACCAAGTCTTAACCCTATAAAACAGGCCTTTGAAAAAGTGAGGACACTTTGCAAAAATGTCCTTACTTTGTTGCTAAAATACATTTTTTGGTCCTCACTGCGCAGCATGTACAAGTACAGACATACACACACACACACACACTCAAACAGACAGGGTGAAACCTCAGCAGCTCTCCTGCCTGTCTGGGTGACACTCCATTTAACTCCTCCATTAAACACTGGAGGACCTTTTTTGTTGGATGTAGAGCTTGAAATAAATGTTCATTTGTACATCACAAGGCAGCGAGTAGTATTTCAGCAGGGCATCACTGAGGGAAGTATTATCCTCAGTCAATCCTAATCACATAAACTATCTGGCTGCATGAATGTAAGAAAGGATTAATTACAGGATGAACGAGGATCCATAGACATTCCCATTTTTCAATTTAACTGGATTATCATCATCTTCTCCAGCTCCATGAAATTGCCTAAGCTGCCCAGACTCTGATACATATTTGCCCACAGACACTTATGTGCCCTTCAGTGAGCAATAGAGGAGAGAGGAGAGGGGAGCCATTATCCTCCACAAGAAGATCCCACATCCATATCCCCTTCCTTCCCTCTGTCTCACTTTTTAATCTTCCCCTGCCGCCTACCTGTTTTCACTCTCTCTTCCTGTCTCTTCCTCCCATGAGCCCGTCCTCCTCTCTTGCTATTTCTCTTCATCTCTCTTTATTTTTCTCTTTCTCTGTTCCCTTCTTCCTCTCGGGTCTCTTTACTGTACCACACAGCTGTCTATCATTCTCTTTGCCCGTCTCATCCTCCCTCTCCCTTTGCACTGTCACCGTTTCTGTCCCCTCTCCCCGCATCCATCCTTCAATGTTACTCCAGTCTCTCAAGTGAATCTGGTTAATGGGCCCAGCCTTTGTGCAACCGCAGCAGTGCGAGTGCAAATGTTCCAACCTGCAAACAAAAATACGTGCACCTTTGCACGCTCATGCGCACTCATGTACACACACTTTGCAAACAGAAATGTTCCCGAGCTCAAGCAAACTCCCAGGAACATTCAAAGACATGTAAGCAACCAGAAGCTTTGCTGAAAAGTGGCTCTGATGATACTGCCAGCATTCCATTCAAAAAAACAAGACGGCTTTGATTTATGTGTCCAGTGATTTGATTGGGTAACCCTTTCATGGCACTCCATTAATTAGCAGCTGGATACAAGTAAATGGCAGGGCGGAGCATAGCAGAAAGAACTAGTGGGGGGGTTGGGGCTTTTCCCTTAATTACCCCACTAACTCCAGTGTCTGAGGAGACAGGAGGAGCATCAAAGAGCATGTGTAATAAAGTCCATAACCCACACAACCCAAGCAGCAGGCACAGAGTATCTCCATCATTTGTATCTTTTCTGCAGCCACTGTATCTCTCAGTGTTGCAGATGCTGCTGTACCAGTTTATATGTGTATCCGAGAATGGCAGACAAATCATCAAGAGGTAAAATTACGGTAAATTACACGTGGAAATGGAAGCTCAGTGCTTTTGTTAAGCTTGAACCTTTTTGAATAATTCCTTGTGTTTCATTTAGCTTTTTCCTGTTTTGCATTTCCATGAACTGCTGTACACTTGCAATTAACTTGCTTTCTTGAGATGCTTTCCATGAAGATCACAAAATGAATTGGTTACAAGGGACAATCCTGGCTGAGCCAGCACCCACTGGAAACCTGCCTGACTGCTGAGGATATGGACAGCTCTCACTCTAATTACATCACGGCCGAATGGCTCGTAGTGATGGCCCAGTCCTCCATTCTCTGGCAGCACCTTTTACAAATGCAAACTACCATCCCGGGTTGCCAGTTCATGGACACTGTCCATGACCACCGTGCCACTGAAGAGGCATCTCGACCAGGGCAGTCATTTTTTTTCAAATATTAATTTTGAATGAATTGCTGTGAGGCCTATCTGTCTTGAGTGTGAAGTTAGATGAGTTTTTTTTGGATTTTGCCTCAGTGACCATGAAACTGTAACCCTTCTGACCCTCTGTTACCTGTCTGCTGCTTCAGAGCAGTGGCTCTCAACCTTTTTTCATGTCAAGGACCCCTGAATTGTCACACATTAGGTCACACACATTTGATTAGATTTCACTTTCACTTCAGAGCAGGCCAACTCTTAGGAAATATGGGCAGGGGCGGGGGCAACATTTCCCAAAGTGGGCCCCTCTTCCACAAAATCAAATCATGATCGGACCCCTCTGTCAGATGGGCCACACTCTTTCACAATACCTGCGGGGGGTAGGAGCATCAGATTGCATTTTGAAATGTATTTTAATGATAAATGAGTTTTGAGCATAGCCCACTTGGATTCCACGTCCCCATTCTCTCCTGGCATGCATGACAAATTCTTCTGAGGGTGGGAGTTAAAGACCTCATGGACAGGGCACAACCTGATCCCACCATCACGTGGTTATCAGCTGACAGCTCCCTCCTCTCTTCACCTGCTTTGCCTGAGTGTCAAAGACTTATAGCTGCAGATCAGATGAACCCCTAACCCACAAGGTCAATTATCAGCCATTGATATGATACAATATACTTTATTGTCCCTATAGGGAAATTCATCTTGGGCTCAGGAGTTGCAAAAATATTGCTACCTTACAATAATAGAACATAAAACAACCCCTAAAGCATCAAGCGACATTTTTTTAAAACTTAATTGAGGTTAGCACAAATCTATTTTTTTTAATGATTCTTTATAAACTTTGGCATCCTGTATCATCCTTTGACCTAAGTCAAGTCAGTTTTATATATACAGCCAAATATTACAAATCTCAAATTTGCCTCAAGGAGCTTTGCATACTATAGCATATGACACCCTCTGTCCTTTGACCTCCTTCAGATAAGGATTATGAAACCCTTTCAAATAGAGGAAACCTCAGGGATTGCAACAGAGGATGGATCCCTCTTTCCGGACAGACAGGCATACGATAGATGTCGTGTGTATAGAATAACCAACAGGATGACACAGTTATAGAAAGATAATAATAAACGTGTCTGAAGAACATGGATCCAGGAGGACTGAAAGCAACCCAAAGTTTCGCCAAAGAGACAGGACCTGGGCCACATGACCTCCAGTTCAAATTTATTTGCAAAACATAAACGCACCATTCACTGAAATAGGAGAAAAAAAACAGGAACACACAGAGGGAGAGAGAGTCGAGGACAACATGCACACAAGGGAGACACAGAGAGACAAGAGAAGATGCTGAATCTCCTGGAGGAAAAACATCGACATCCAAAACATCTGGAACGAGGCACCGGCAGCCAGGGGAGGGAGACAGAAAGGTCCCAGGACAGCCAGCGTCTCCGCACAGAGAAGCCTGAGCGAAAAGACAAGGAGGAGGAACTTGGCAGAGAGAAATGGAGACACATCTAAAGTGTTGTGGTACCAAGAATCCAATAACTAAGCACCACTCAGGGTCAGATCAGGCATGCCACTAGCACTGAAGTCTTTCAGTACAGTGGTGGTTATGCTGTCAGAGTCTTCCTCTCAACACCGAGCTGCATAGAGGCAAACCTCTCATTCACTGGGAAGAACTCTAACAGTATTCCCACACCCAGCTGGCCCTGCTCACTTTAAGCAACTCCGGAAAAGGAGAAAGTCCAGCCCCTCTCCAGAGGTTTGGTGCCAGACCTAATGCTGTGCTTAGAGGTGAGCCCATCTATATTTAGTTGATACCACAAGCTCCAGTTCCTTCCCCAAGGTGACGCTCCCTTGAACCAGAGAGACTCCCTCCTCTACAAAGTGATACGTTAAACTTATAACTAATGCAGTCCACATAGCTGACACCACACATTCACCCATCCTGTGTGTAGTTATGAAAGAAACATGTTAATAGAAACAGTTTAAAGCCTCTGCCCATCACACAAACCTCAACAGACCCCACCAAACATGAATCGGTTTGTTACCACAGTAAACCAATCCAAGATCTGACCGTTTATCTTTTTATTTCTACATTACAATATTGTAACTTCAACATCTAGACCACAAATCACCCATGCTCATTGGTCTAGCTTCCATACAGTGGAGAGTTATCATTTCAGTGTAATGCTCTTGAAACGTCATTAAACAAGACTCCTGAAAAGCTTGACCTTTTTCAGCCAAACAGCCAGAGGCTTCAACCTCGACATCTATGTGTTGTTTTACCTTCAACTCTACAAATATATTGCTCCAGCCTTACTGGGATGGACAGGAAAGCCCTCGGGAAAACTCTTCACAGTCATGGAGAATAAAACAAACATCTTAAAAAAAAAAAAAAGCACCATTCAATGCTGTCAGTCAAAGCTGATGCTTTGACCGCTGGTTTTGACAGAGTCCATCTCGAGCTTCAGAGGTCTCTTGGTGGGAGCAAAGCAGATACTGGAGTTGATATCCACAAATATTAGAGCATTATAATTCATTATGCTGTCACTTGAGGATTTGTACTTTGTATTTATCTGACATATGAGTAAAGGAAATCTCCAGTCGCCGCTAGGCTAAATTATACAGTGTAAAATGCCACAGGCTTGTGCTAATGACGTTAGCATGTTATCTTTGTTTGGAAAACGTGCTTAGTATAAGAAAGTTGTTTTGTCGCTGAACCTTGTGAGGAGGATCGGATTTAGTCATCCTTTTATTGATCCTTTTCTTGTTGCGGCGCTGAAATGAGAAGATAACACACAAAACAACAACAGGTTAATTATCCAGACACATACATTTTAACAGAATATTCACGTCATTTTCTACCTTTTGTCCCTCTCTCTTCCTGTCCCTTTTTCCCGTTGTCTTTCTCTCCCTTTTTTCTTTTTCTCTTCCCCTTTTTGTCATTGTCTTTCTCCCTTTTTTCATACTTCTGTCCCTTTTTCTCGTTGTCTTCCTCTCCTTTTCTCTCGTTTTCTTTCCTTTTTCCTCAACCTTAAACATCTGCAGCAGGAAATTATAACACACATTAAAGCGATATTAATACAAAGCTAAAACACTGACAGGGATCATTTTAATGCAGAGTGAGTAGTTGTTAATAATTTACTTACATACTTTGTAATGTTTTGAATGCATAAGGTAAAGGACTACTTATCAATATAGAAACTTGGACTGTTTTGATAACGTTCCTCACTGGTTGTTCATCTCGATCTCCACACGACAGACCCTCCTGAACGGATGTCGACGTCGTTGCTGCCAGTTGACTGTTGCTGGTGACGGTGAAAAAACTAGTGACTAGTGACTTGTCAATTTTGTAACAAATTTCCTACTCTCCTCCTTCTTTCTCCTTTTCTCAGCTCCGCTGGGGTAACTTCTTGTCATTTCTCTCAACTTCGTCGTTGTCTTCTTCTTTTTTCCTCTTCTCTTCTCCGCGCCAAGCCGTTTGTTTTGCCACTGTCTTCCTGAATCCTTTCGGCACATGCGCAGTAAGATGGACTAGTCCAATGTAGTGGGGACTGAAGGGGGGGCCGAGACACACATAATACAATAAGCGTTCTGCTGGCATTTTAGTGAAAGGATTTTAATCAAAAACATAAATAATGTGTGCAAATAAGAAAAAGCTCTATTAACCATACATGTATGAGGAGTTTTATGGGGCCCTCAGAAACTTGGGGCCCCAGGCAACTGCCTTGTTTTGCCTAATGGTAAGTCCGCCACTGCTTGTGAGCTGTAATGGACATGTTGTTACATGCTGCTGTTGTCCCTGGCTTCATATGAGTAGAGGAAAAGTCCGCTAGCCGCTAGGCTAATTTATACAATGTAAAATGCCATAGACTTGTGCTAAAAACATTAGCATGTTGTATTTGTGGGGAAAATGTGTCCAGATAAAGACAAGTGCTTTGTCTGTGGGTGCTGCGAGTTATTGTGAAGCTGATTTGTGTACTTGTGTTTGAAATAGTCTCTATTTAGCCATGTTTAATGTGTGTTTTCAATCAGCTAAACTTTACAGCACTTTACAGAAACCCTACTGCTGACAAGTGTTTTGGAGAGCAACACAGACACACCACCGCACAAGTATAAATGCTCACAATGGCGTAGGCCATGTGCGTAGGCTACAGTGTAAGCCCTGCATAGAGCTGAAGCACAAGGATAAATTCCGCTTCTCATTTCGACAAAAAATAGATTTTAAGGTTTCCAAGGGGTCCTAGGCATTGATAGGTCCAACACCACCTGTATTTTTTCACTGCATACCCATGCTCTCACCTAAGACCTCAACAGATTATATTACATATTCCCAGTTCTTAAAAAAAACAGTGTTTGGTAAGACAGAAATAGGGTGAGCAGACTGTGATCAAGACCTTCCTCACAAGCAGCTGCTTTAACTTTTCATGTGATGAAGATTTATGCCAGTAGTCGCACTCATTTTTCAACCTTTTAATAGCATGTAATTTTATTTACTATTATTTCGTCATAATTTAATTACTTTGTGGCACTTAATACATCATGCAGTTAAAATGAACATCTCTTAGGTAATGAGGCTTTCTTCTGTTATTCAACTGAAAAATGAAAAGTCGTCAGCGATGTCCATAATGAGCAGACTAGTTTGAGAAATTGCTGCCTGAACTCCTTTTTCCTTCACAACAGAATTCTGCGAGGCGTAGATTCAACAAGGTTCTGGAAACACCGCGTGGGGATGCTGACTCGGTAACAACCAGCAGTGCAGAATTGCCATCTGGACCTCCAGTTGTCATCATGAGCAGAGATGTGGAAACATTTGGTCCCGGTTATGATCTCGGGGTTGTTTCTTTGTAACTTTATGTGAGCGATCCAGCTTGAGATGAGTGGGGAAGCATTACATCAGTCATTAGTTCTAAAGCATGTATTTTTTTTAAATAAATGAGTACTGAGAGTGTAGCAGCATTCACTTCTTGCTGAATGTGAATTTTACAGATTGATTATGCAATATCATTTTGTTGGTCTCGACTCTATCAGACTGGAGCCGACAGAGAAAGGACTCAGACGCAGGACTCAAAAACACAAGGTCTTTTAAGTGAGAAAGTGGTCAGTGCACAGATAATCAGTCCAAAAACAAAAGTATCCAAAGGCAGCAGGGTCAGAAATGCAAAAATCTTGTAAAATCCAAGGAAAACACCAGAGAAACAACAACAGACAACAGACAAAGGGCAGCACAAGGACTAAATACACAAGAGAGGAGGGGTAATGAGGGGCAGATGAAACCAAATAAGGTGGGGCAGGTAATCACACAGGAAGGAAACACACAGGGGCAGGAAGTAAAGTACCTGAAACGAGAGACAAGGGTGAGTTTCAAAATAAAACAGGAAATACTGACAAAAACTTAAAAAAGGAAAGCATGACCTTAATGGGGACCTCAGGGTGTAACAGTCTTTTGGTCTTACAAAGGACACAAACAGTGTTTGGGGTGAAAGTTCTGAGTTTGTTTGACTGATCAACTTTCTTGCTCTTTACATTACAGCAGCTGCTCTGAGATTTAAACAATGCAGCCGCCTGCGTCACATACGATGTGTTGGTATCTGATGCCGAGGGCCACCGACCAAGTGTCAGTATTTAAAGAGTCGGGAGTGAGACTGGTTCGAAATATCAGCTAAGCAAACTAAGTCCTCAGAACATGTACTGCATGATGGAATTAATATATTATCTGAATATCTTCTCACATCCCCTTGTAGCATTCTGCATGTGTGTGTGTGTGTGTATGTGTGTTTATGCCTTGGTTTGTTTATAACATGACAAAAGAATCCAACAAAAAGATTCTTTTACATAATCCTATCTCCGTGTTTTGTAAATGGCTGCTACCCTCCAGACTGAATTTTAACAAATCAAATTTGCAATTTCCAAATGCTTCACACTGATCATTCATCAGATGTCTCCAAATTAAAATGTGTCTCTGCTGAAAACACAACAAAGAAATTTTACAAACAGTCCAACTCCGATTTGGAGAAACAGTGCGCGCCCAAAGATTATTCTGGCATGTGACAAAACAAGACCGTGTCTCTGCAAACGACTACATCTGCTTACATCCTTCCCTCTCAGTCTATGTTATATGGCGGTGTTGAAGAGCTCTGTGGCATCCATACTGGCTCACTGCAAGCCAGATCACAACTAAAATTATATCCTCAGTCTTTGTATGATCTCTGTCTAATGAGCCTGGAAACAGCTGCTAACACATGGTTTTTTGAATAATAGATGTGATGGGCCGATGGCTCTCGTCTAGCATCGCTGGCCATGGGAGGAATGGATCTGAGAAACAATAACAACTACATGATGCATCTGATGAAAGCAGAGGAGATGAGCCGTTGTGGAAGAAGAATCCATAGATACAGAGGCATTGTTAGGTCTGAGGATGTATGTACCCACATAGACAAACACATATAGGGGCTATCTTACATGTACACACTAATGACCTTTGATCCCTTAAGCCTGTAATCCCGAGATGAGTTGTAGTTTGGCTCACTGGACAGGCAACTTGATTTGTAGCATGTGTCATTTTGTGTTTGACTACATGTGTACCCTATTACTGTGACTTTATCTGAAAATAAGCAAGCTCATGATTGCATCTGTGCTTCCTCTCAGAAGGATCAGTTGCCGACAGGCTCTAAGCGGAATACATCATCCTTTATCCCGTTCCCCGGTGCTGGCTCTGCTGGCACCACACAGAGTCACTCCATTTTCCACTGATCTAGTCCCTGTGATTAAGTGTCTCTTTGTACACTGTGTATAGGAGGATGTCTTTCTTTTTTTTTTTGTAGCTGTGGGCAACAATGAAAATCCCTCATCGGTGAGAAGTTGTTAAATGAAGCCACAGTATGTCAGTAATGTACCTCTGGAGCAAAAGACATGTCTTTGTAATAATTGCCTTACATGGGGGAATTTGGTGTTCCTGTGCCGCACATATTCATGTTCAATTGGCATGACAAAGGAGTGTCAAACAGTTGGTTGTCGTGTCGACGTGTCAAAGTCGTCAAAATGCTCTCCTGCTTAACATTATCACACTGATTTGGCTTTTTAAAATTTCATTTTATTCAGTCATTTATTTATTTCCCCAGCAAAGGTGTCATGATGAGCAGTGGAAGGCTTGTAAAATCTCAATTAAAATCCCAGAGACTTACGATTCTGATTCTTTATGACAGTATTTGAGCCAGAGTGTCCATAAAAAGAACATGTGAGAATGAACATCACACAGAAACAACCCAGGACCACACAGCTTAACCCCCTTTATGACCACAAACTATTCATATGAGTGTTTTCTGATCTGCCATTTCAAGGGTTTTAAGGACAACAGTGGTTTATTAAATTTTGGAATCCATTTTCGTTGCTAAGTCCAGTTCTGTCGATTGTGATAATTGCCAAGATCTCAGGGTTCTGCAGCCTCACTAAAAACTGTCCCAATGGAGAAACGTACTTTCTGTCTCATTGTGTCATACGGATTACTGTTAATTTATTATGTAACACATTCTCACTCGTCTCGTTTATTTTTCATCCTCCTCTTGCTTTTTTTTTTTTTCCTTGTTGCGTGCCCTGAAGAATATGTTCACTTCATTTTGCCCGGCACCGGCAGCAGCAAAACCAAGTCAGCTAGTAGGGGGCCCCATTAGGGAGGTCTCCCAACGTGCCATCGTTGCAGTGTCTAAGGGGGTTTCAAGTTGTGTCGTTGATTACGGACCAAATATCAGCAGTCTCCGGGAGGCCCCCTCTAGCCACTCGCAAGCAGCAGCTAGTAGGGGGCCCTATTAGGGGGGATTCCAATGTGTTGTCGTTGTTGCAGTGTCTACAGGGGTTCGTCATTGATATGAACCAATGTCAGCTGTCTCTGGGGGCCCCACGTGCATGTGTTGGCATCAAGTGTTAGGCATTTCTGGGAGTCAACTAGTCTGCTGCGGACCACATTTTGACTCTGTAAGGGCACAAAAATTGACATCCGTAGAAAAATTTGTTTTCATTTTGAACCACAGCGTCTGCAGATTAATTCAGTACATCATATGTTATGTCCCACAAAAGTTAGGCCCAATAACGACACAAATAAAGCTGGCGTTTTTATTGTAAAGGCCCTGACACACCAAGCTGATGGAATAGTCAATGCTGAACCTACGGTGAGTGTCTGTTGCCCTAGTTATTGTGGTATGTCCTGAAAGCAGGGTTTTCTGCCTCTTGCTGGCTTGTTTGCTGTACATTTTTGTTCAAACGCACAGTATATCCTCCCTGCTCGGCGCTTAGCGAGGCAACAGAGGGAGCCTGGCTCTCTGCTGTGATGACAAAAGAAGCAGCGAGTGTGCACCTTGCCCGCCCACTCACGATACATCCAGGACAACTTGGAAAAATGAGCTCTGAGTTGTTAAAATAAATTTAACGGTTGTCAGACTTGATTTACAGTATGGAGAAATGTGGGGGACATAGGGGACAGATACAGCAGCTGCGGGGGACATGTACTGTACTTCGCGTATCCTGCGTCCACTACGCCCCTGCTTGTCACCTCACTGGACCATATTTCAGCAATAGTACCCTGTTTGCCAGATCTCAGAGGGTACAGTGGCAGTATTTTCCTCAAGTGGATTCACCAAAGTCACACAAACAAACTAACTAATTGAGGCAGTGGTAGACCAGCAGCTGCCGTGTCAGTAGGGTGAAATTACTGTTTTTGTCAATAGCTCAGCTAGCTTTGAAGAGAACATAGATGCATTTCACTTTCCATCCAGAAAGGGCTGTCTGTTTTGGAAGTACTGAGGATAAATGAGACTTGGATAACACTGCACAACTTGTGTTAGAGTTTGTAAACGGATGTTTTGATATAGTTTTTCTGTTGCTGAACACTGACCCCTGTGACTTCTATTCATGTAGAAGTTTCTCCCCGACTGGATTCTTCATTCACTGGACACATGCGAGAAAAATAACAAAATCAATATGACATGGGGAGAGTAATTACAATAGAAATTGTCATTTGTAGAGTGAAGAGCTCCTTTAAAGAAAGGAGAAGATCAAATCATTGCTGGCTGTTGTTGACGAGATGTGCGTCATTATTCCATGACCGCAAGAGGTTGCTTGTATGAGGAAGATAAATGTGACTTGTTAAAGCGTTTGTACAAGCAACAGATGCTGTTTTTTCTGGCAAGGACAGCTCAGACAACACACAGGTTGAAAGAGGAAGTTCTAACATGATTTGTTCATTCACTGAATAAATTCCAAGTCCTCCATATTTGTTTTTAACCCTCATATATGTAATTATGAAGAGAAATAACCCTTCACACACAGGCTGTATTATCTTTTGTATGAATAAGGCCATGTATTTACTGTAACTGGAGTCACATTATCTCTCACAAGCCATTAACATGGAAAAACATCTCTCTCTCTCAGCTAATATCAGTCCTTCATAAATCTAAACCCACACGCATCAGTAAATCCCAAGCAGCAACAAGCTCCACACACTCTGCTGCTCTTTGTGCCAACCTAACCAAATCACCATGAATGTCGACACGCAGCACCTGAAAATCAACAAATAGCAGCACAAGCTCCCTCGGCCCTACGTGAAGCAGCCATGCCTTTATACCGACGCGCTATTAGCGAAGGCATTCATCTGTAACTCAATGCCATCCTCGGCGGGGATCTAGTTAAACAGAGTATGTGTTTCACTTCAGTGGCAGCAAACATAGAACACTCATTCGCCTATTTCATTTTCTAAAATGCATCGATCCCATCCTTGATCCCCACGAGTCCATGTGAGCAATCCATCAGAAGTCGTTGAGGTTATTCAGCCCAAATTACAATTGATCTTTTGAAAGTTGACTGCAGGACACCAGGGAGTAAAGGACATCTTTTTCCAGCTCAAGGAGAGCTGCTTAAGTGAGTAATATAGGAGGGACTCATGCTCTGTCAAGTGAGCACCTCCTCAATTAGAGTTAAGCTTAGACATCAATGGGATCAGAGGAGAGGATTTGACTGCTCTTCTCCCTTCCCTCCGTTCTTGTGGGATGGTCTCGTGGCAGCCAACTTCTGCATGCAGCCCTGTTTCACAGAGCAGATAAGAGCTATTGTAGTAGCAGCTATTCATTGGTCTTCTGCATCTGCAAGGACATTCCAAGGGCTATCCGTGTAAAGATCCACTTATCTGTCCACATTAAAACCAAGGTATTCATCTCCGCCCTAGGCTTTACACTCATGATTCTGGAAAAGCTATTTAAGAGACCCTGAATGCTTTAATTGAGGCACGGGATCTTAAAGCAAAACGGTTTCCTGTTCTCATTAAACCAGTTTATAACTCAAGCTGATGTACAAAAATAACACCATTTTTATTCTCGGCGCACTGTTAAACCAGCGCACCATGAACACAGGATTGAAATGCAGATTGATTCATACAGAGACTTGTGATGCTTTCATTATCTTTTGATTACATTTCCATTTAGAATTGAAAATGATTATACCCTCTTGCCTGCCAGCAACCATAACAGACATATCTGGGGCAGTTCCAGGCAACATCACGCACACTCTTCTATGGATACTGATCTCTGGTAAAAACAAACAAAAAGGCACTTTTGATTTTTGCATTAAACATTTTGTTTTTTTTGTCGCAAGGATTGTTAGATGGGTTGCCATGAAATGCTCCTAGAAAAAACTCTTAGCTTTGTGAAGTCACAAAGACCACCTGTCGATAGGAGATACATGCTCAATCGTTTACTGAAACAGGACTGAACAATCAATCACATTAAGACCAACACTGCGACGTGACAGAATGCAATGTTCTAATCATAAATTTTGTTATAGAAAAAAATAACAACATCCAGGTTGGAAAAAACTGGTCATGTGGGATTCATGTGCAAGATGAGAAAAACAAATTGTAAAATGCCATATGCAAGCTTTGACTACTATGTGAAAATGACCAAAAATCTATATGGAAATGAATGACAATTATTTTTAAAGACTTTAATTGATTCTTACATTTTCCAATCGTATAAATGTGCAGCCCATACATTGAATTTCACACACACAAAAAAAAGTTTTAACATCTTGTCTTATCTATGTGCGTCATACATCTACAGCCTGGTGCCTTTTCCTAAAATCTGCCGAATCTCAATAGCGATGGCTAGCCTTGACTCTCCTCAGTGAGGCTAGCTATTGATTCCAAATACAAAACCATGAGCAGTTTATCAAATCCAAATCTATACTCAGGAGGTTAAGAGGTCAGGGGTCAAACACGGGAAGGCACTCAGCGAAAGCAGAAAAGCCCATTCAGGGAAATTACACAAATAGCAAAGTCCATAAATCCAAGCAGAGTCAAAAACCAAGGAACCATAACATCACATCTTGTTCCCCTGTACCTACATACACGTATTTGTACGTACTGTACAGGAACACCGTTGCTACAAAATATTACACCCTAACTCTGACGTAATCGTTACCATACTTTGTTGTGAGACATATTAATGAATGCTTATTTAGATGGAATGATGATGTGTTATCGTCACTACATGTATAAGGCACAAATATGTTTTGTGGCTCCAGACAGTTTACTAAAAAAGGTTGCCGACTCCCGGTCTCGTGTATAGGATTTAATGGTGGTAAGGGGTGAAGATTGTAACTACCTAAAACTAAAATGTATTGAGAAAACTCCAGTGGCAGTACAACATGAAAACACAAAAACCTGAACGGCCATATTTAGAGCCAGTGTTAGGTTTGTCAATTGTGGGCTACTGTAGAAACAACATGGCAGACTCAATGTAATAGGACCTGCTCTGTATGTAGATATAAACAGGGCATAAAAGGGGCAAGTTTAAGAGCAGCTCAAGAAGACCTTGATGAAATGGCATATTCGGACTTTGAGGTGTTATTCCACAGTGCTGTGTTGTTCTCTTTCACATAGAGGTTAAGTCATGATGGTAATATTCCATGTTTACACGGCTTGACGTTGCAAGTTATGATATTCTACCGTGATCAACAGTTTTTACAGTCGATCACAGTCGACAAAATAAAGAGATGTTATTCAAATAAATTCATGTATCAGTTTATCTCATGTCATAATAACACACTGGTTACATGAAAGAGCAGTGGACATGTTGACATATCAAATATGGTGTTGGTTATTCCATGAGATGATTTATATGCATGTGTTTAGTGAATTATACATAAGGAACTTTAAAAAAATGCACACTGAATCGCAACTGCAATGTTAGTCTAAACAACAACAACAACACAAAGATAATTAGATTATTTTTCTATATCTCTCAGCCATCCAGTGGAGTATGGAAGTCAGTGGCTGGAACGGTTCAAGAAATCAGGGAGCCCAAAGGGGACACCAGCTTCTGAGTGTTAAGGCCCCATCTGGGTCCCCTGAGGTCCCTGTAGACGGAGCGAGAGCATGAGTGAAGACCATGGAGAAAGGATAAAAGAAAAGATGAGATGGGGAGGGGTGCATGAGGAGGATGGATACATAATAAGGAGTTGAAAATGAAGGAAAAAAAATGCAGAATATATAAATATTTCAATGCGAGAAATGGGCAACTTTTGAACCATCAGTTGTAAAGACATTATCTCGTTCATCCTGTCAGATTGTGACAAAAATCCAATGACTTTATAAGACGTCTTGGTTTTATTATGTATTAATTTCTGCATTTCTAATACATCAACTTCCCTTCCAATCTTGCTGTTATAGTCACACCATATTAAGGAGGCGGCTCGTCGTCTTTGGTGCTCAGAGATGATAAAAGATGCTTTCCCATTATAATTTCCACAGATGTTCAGTCAGGAAAAGTGAACAGAAATGCAGTCTTAAGGAAATAACATTTTAAACGAGGCATCGTACATCTTACCGTGAATCTGATGAGTCATATTCTAAAACACATTGACCTCAGTTGACTTAACGAGGAATAATATTGCTTTACGACACACATCCTGCAAGCTGCACTCTCCCACCTACCTAACAGACCTCACATAAGGTCCGCTGACTAACAGTGCATGCCTTGAATCTTGAATCCTCATATCTTAGCTGTTTTAGTAAAAACTTATTTTGAAAGCCAAATAAATAGGGCTGTCAACTGATTAAAATATTCAATCCAATTAAGCGCATGATTGCCCATAGTTATCTCACGATTAATCGCTAATCACACATTTTTTATATGTTCTAAAAGTGCCTTAAAGGGATATTTTTATCAACACGAGAGTGGACAAATATGTTTGCTTTATGCAAATATATGTTTATTATCATTGCAACAGTCCAAAAAATGGCAAATATAGTCCAGAATATTCTCCAGAATAACCTCAAAGGTACTGCATGCTCATGCCCATTTTAAAGAACAAATGGGTCGGCCGCAGACAATATAGGGGAGTCAGAAAGCATCAGTTTTTGACGCTCAGGGAGAGTGTGTCAATTTATGCTCCTAACATGCATTTTTGTCTTCTCAAATAAACTCCCGTTTTCCCCACGAAATGAGCAGTCTCCTCTTGTTCAGTTTTACGAACACGAGGGAAATCCAAGCTCAGGACACAGGATGCGGATGATGAAAAGGTTTATTGTCACAAGAAACTGGACAGATTGGATTCCGGGGTCCCTGGGAAGGAATGGAGGAGGCTGAGATGAAGCTGGCGTAAGCAGACGGTGAAGGAAGTGTAGTGTGCAGGTGAAGCTGATGGCAGGTGAGTGATGATCCTGAACACGAAAAAAAAAAAGTTATAAACATGAAAAAAACACAAGAGGAAAATAGTTACTAGTCGGCAGTGAGGTTTATCTACTACTTGGCTGAACAACAGTCTGGCAGTGCTGCTGCATGCTGATGAGCTGATGAGTCAGGAGGACTTGATGAGCTGATGGCAGGCAGGTGAGTATGATGAGCAGAGCCAGTAACCAGGGAAACCAGGGAGGGGGACCACGCCCATGCCAGCACACAGACAAAACTAAAGGGGGAGGAAGGCAGACAGGAACACAGGGAAGGGGAATCACAAGGAAACATGAGGAACAGCACAAGTTATGGCAGTGCTGTAATATGAAATGCATTCAGTCTCTTCGAAATAAACAGAACAAAGGTAAAAAACTTCAATTTCAGATTTAAAAACATGTGGTTAGGTTTAAAAATATAAATTATTTGGCTTAAAAATAAGTGTGTTTGTTCCTAATGTAATGTAACAGCCTTTAAAATCTCCAGTCCAAAATTCAAAATTCAATTTCAATTTATATATTTCTAAGACCTCTAAACATTGTCTCAATATGATTCTTTCATACCCGTATATTTCAGCCACGGTCTGATCCGTTTCTGTGTGTTTGCACTCTATGCCACAGATGAAATGAGATCCTTCCTCACCAGGAACGCTGCCCGGCTCCTTCTTGAGCTCTAATCATTGAGTTATCTCTCATTTTTACTGGAACTCCCTCCTAGCTGACTTCTTGAACTCCATTCAGGCCCTTCCATTCCTCACGCACACTGTGGCGTGTCACCCTCTTGCACCCTTTCATGTTACCACCGCATCCTCTGTCCACTGGCTGCTCGTGTCAAGTTTAGACCTCGGGTGCTGGCGCGCAATCCCAAACCTCCGGGCCATAGTGCAATCATAAACACTGCAGCGTTGTGCCCCTATCAGCCACTTGTCTTTCTCCTCGTCTCTGCGATGAATTGCGATGTTCTTCCCCCCGTCTCACCTATAGAGAAGTGACCTTTTCACTCTATTCACAGCAGCACAGTCACTCCTCATCTTCCCTTGCAAGGTGAATTTATTTTTTTCCTAAAGTTCAAAATGTAATTGCTCTAAAAATACCTCTGTTATTTAATTTAACCTGCAGGTCTCACATTATCTTTCTATAATTGTGACCATTTAACTCCCATAAGCTAATTAAAATGTTGGTATTCTGTCAAGTTAAATGTATTCCGAAATCACGTTAATATCTGCATGCGAAAAAGAGCGACATATAAAGGTGTGTAGGTTATGAGTCTGTGGTGTGTAGTCTGCTGCACAGCTGCGCGGCAATTAGGCTCTGAAATGCCCACCTGTCCAACAAGGATCCAAAATGAATTAATACAGCTAAGAGCAATCCATCAAACCTTTTTAGAGGGTATCTGTGCTGAATCCTGCGAGGAATGTCATGCAAGTCATTAGTCAGTCAGGAATTAAATAATTAAGAGGTTTTTTTGGCAGGCCAAATGTCCCCTGTGAGTTTAACACAAATTAGGAACATCAGGTTTGAGGGTGGAATAATGTTCAAAATGTCCATGGCACTGGCATCAATCATCCTAAAAGAGAACGTAGGTAGGTAGGTAGGTAGATAGATAGATAGATAGATAGATAGATAGATAGATAGATAGATAGATAGATAGATAGATAGATAGATAGATAGATAGATAGATAGATAGATAGATAGATGCCTTTCTTCATTATCTGTGAATTAAAAAACATCTGTACCCACTGGAACTCATCCTTTAAAACTGTGGCTTTGGGAGAGATCCGAGATGACAATTCATCCCAGATTAAAGTTTTATGATTCTTTGTCTGGGTTCGTCTGGTGGATCCGACTGACTGCACAGGCTCGATCAGGCTGGCAAAATAAAACACCCCGGGGATGGTAGAAAGGGATCAGCCAAGAGTAACAGGACAGCGGGTCATTACACACAACAATTGTCCTGTGGGCCGTGGAGCTACAGTGGAGGAGTGGAATCAGAGAGGGAAACGCGTGTGAGCGTGTGTAGCATGGTTAACGTTTAGCAAAAATGTATGCATGACAATAGCTTGTTAATGAGCATGTGTTCCTTTGTTGTTGCCCATAACTTATGAACTCTGTGTGAACTGCACTCTTGAATCAAACTGTGCTCCTCAATAAATACAGCTGTAACTAAAATATATACTTTTGTGGGCAACTTTGTGGGCAGTTTCTTGTTGTTCAGTGGCAGTATAAAAACTATTTCAATCAGGAGTGACAGAAGAATGAAGTAAAGATAATAGTTTAAGTCCAGAGGGAGACATTTTGTGATTGAGGGACATCTGAACAGCAGCAGGATAACTCCCCCCCATGGAGTCCAGACACTGGTGGTGGTGGTGGCTGATGGCTCTGAGGCTGATGGCTGCTGGGACGTATGAGGCTGATGAATCCAAAAGACAAAGTGGTGATGGGGAGGTGGAGGGTGCGTGTGACAGCAGCAAGAAAGAAGGCAGAGAAAGAATCGGAGCAGTAAGATGATAGGCTGACAGAGAAGGTGTGTCGCTGTGCTATTGGTTCATTGTTTCAACTAAATAACTAAACCCTGGGTCCACAACCCTCTAGGGGGTCGTCAGAGTTACTGCAGAAGGCCGCAATATTTTTAGTTTTAATTCAATTTAAGTTTTAATTATAATTTCTTTAAGTTTTTTATTCATTTCAAAAATGAAAATTTATCTGAAAATACACATTAACATGACTACCATATATCAAATCAACCTATTCATTTAAAAGAAACATTTACAGGGCATGGCATTAATGACAGTCTAACTGTTACCTATGAATCCTGGTGCAATCCTGTGAACTAGCGGCTAAATAACTGTGCTGCACTTATCCACAATGGCGGGGTGAACTAGTTAGCTAACATTCACATACTATTGAAACATATCGGTCAATTAACTGTATTATACTTGTGTATGGACATTCTTGTGAACAACAGTAAATCATGTAACTTTTTGTAACCTTTCTGTCCGCCTCAGAAACCACTGGCAAAAGTCTAGCGGGTGAGGCTAATGCACCTAGCCGTGCTACAACTGCTGGCGACATAGCAGCTACAGGCAAGCGCACATTAACAAAGACCAAAAAATATGCAAAGGATTATCTCAATATATGACATGAGGTCCCCTGAAAACAAGATTTGTGACATTTTGTGGACTCTAAAATATTGGCAATCTGATATTTTTGCAGTGCACTTCTATTTTGCTGCATCATCAGATGATGATGACGATGACCATGACCACTTTCACTGTTGTTGATGAGGACTAGATCCTCTGTATGCAGCCTGGCAAGTCCTGTTTCTGATTTAATGTCCATACATTTCAAGGTTCAAGCTCCGGTTTGTTGTTATGCAAACATGATAAAAACATGAAGGAACGAATCGGTGAAGATTCTCATCCAGGTCCAGGTCACGTGAGTTGTTGAACCACCTGGCTATCTTGTGTGTCGTTAGGGTTAGAAGGGTTCAGGTGTGAATGGGTGTTAAGTTGTTCCCAAGACCGTCTTCTCGGGACCATCCAACCCTAACGACACACAAGATAACTTGCATGTGACCTCAACGACTTTGTAAGGATTCACACCCACTCAAACTTTAAAGCTTGAGACCCAGCACGAGTCTGTTAGAACTAGAGAAGCCTCTTGGATGAGAGGCCAAATGTCTTCAAGAATCTCAAGCAAGCCCAGTTGCCTATGATATAGCACTTAAGACGAAGGAAGGAAATTCGTTACCAAGGTCCAGCAGTGTACAGAATAAACATCATTTTAAGATAGACCCTATTAAATAACCGAGAACATAGCTAAAAACCTAGCAGCATGTTGTGTGTGTATAGATTGTTTTGACCTGTACATGTTTCATTTGTGCCAATAAACTACAGAATATAGTACATCAACCTGCAGAGTATATTGTGCCCTGATACAGTGATTATTATATATCAGATGTTCTGACGTACAGCATGTTGCAGTTATGTTTCTTTGCAGCAAGAGCCATAGTCAGTCCTGGTCTTTGATTCATGCACAAGTGACCTCCATTTTACCTTAAATTTAAAGGTAGAAAGATTCAGTGTGAGCTTGTTTACCTGCATCTAAACTGTTAAATTAGTAGTTAACCTCAGAGCTGTATCATCACTCACACAGCGAGTAATTAGTCAGTGATTTCAGACGGGGGAGTACAATCGTCTGATCAAACTATTAAAATATATTACATTTTTAATCTACACATGGAGCTCGATCAGCATCAGAAATAGGGTGAGCAATGGTGCAAATTACAGAATCTTATACAAGCCGCACCGGGCATGACTCACGGCGGCAGTGCATCACAACATCTGTCAATATGAATGTGATTAAGCCACACAGAAGATTGAATTTTAATTTATAGGTTAATAGAGTGATGACTTTATCAGACCCGATTCACTATGTTTAATTTAAAAACAGTATGTACGGATTTAAAGTGGATATAAACGGGGGAATTCATGTGGCTGTGATGTTTGGCTCGTGCAGTTCATGTAGACATAATCGCAGCCGGTGAATAATAACACATGCTACCAATAGACCCTTACCTCATCCAAACTCAGGAAACACGTACGGGGAAACTTCATCATCGCAGTCTGACCCGCTGACCCTCAGACAGTCTGCGCAGTGAGCTTATGGCCTTCGGCATGTTTAACAAGGAACATGAGCTGTTTCCTTTGGTCTGGCTCTCTAATTAAGCACTGACACGGCTGTTAAACTCTCAGTGGTCCTGTCTGCCGGAGACCACAGCTGGTCGCGAGAAAGCCTCCCTCTTTGCTGTGGGACGCCGATTTCAGCTCACATCACTCAGTCACTGACACCGCGGCGCTGAGGATTTGTCAGGAGGAGGTATTACAGCCATAATATTTTAACAGTGGACAACCGGGTGTATTTATGCAATAACAATATAAAGGGAGCGCAGCAGGGGGAACGGGTCAATATAGCTGTCATCAGATTGAAAAGGAAAAACAGAACACCCTTATTCTCTGTTGAAAACACAGAGGGGCTAAAGTGTCACAGCTCTGTTATTGCTTTGCTGCGTCGTAGGTGGTGGAGGTTATGCTGTTATAGGCACACACATGGCTGGTTTGGTCAAAAGCCAGATCAAATGCATGTTACTACTATTAAGAGGAAACCCAGTAGGGCCATCATGCCTGCCAGTCTGAGGGAAGCTCAGACAGGTTGCGACCTCACTCTTTGTTGAATGAGGAGAGGCTGGCTTGTAATATCAGAGCAAGCAGGAGATCACTGCCACTCTGCTGGGAAAGAAAGAAGCTGTTACAAAGACGGGATGAAAAAAGGTTGCTGTTTGCTTTAATCGTCTGGCAGCCAAAAGAAAGTCTACGGGATGATACAACACCAAGGGTCAGGGGTCAATAGTAGACATGAACGCATGGCACCCTTGGGCTCCCTAGTGCTCCCTGTGGAGTTTTAATGCCTTTAATTAAGAGGCATTTCTCCCCCACCACCAACAAGTTTGAGCTGAATAGCACTCCCTGCAGAGGGAAGCAACCACTCTCCTTTTATTAGGAGATATTAGATGTGACTGGGCTGTTCCGCTGACTGGAAGCTCATTATTAAAAAAACTGCATTACCTCAGCAAGCTGTCCTTAACCACGTCTATTCACGGAGAGGGGAGAGAAATAGAAAAGGAATAGAAAAAGTCTTTGATAACATGTTAAAAAAAAAGAAACGGATTTGCATGAGCATTCCAAGAAAGGTAGTTAGGATGCACAGAGAGAACCGAGCACAGATCAGTGAATAGGAGTATAGGCAGCCTTTAGAGTGAATGCAAATCAGGCAAGACCAAAGGATAGGATGTGCACTGTGGGAATGACCCACTCTCCCAAATGAATATTCTCACAGCAGATCCTCACATGCGGGCAGACAATGCCAAAACGGTCCCATCCGAAGCCTTCAGAGGAGGAGGACAATACAAACTCCCAGGCTTCAGGTTTGGTGGCCCACGGTCAGGCATCCAGCTGCACTCATTAGAGGTCTTTTCCAATTACAGTGGAGCTGTCTGCACACCCAGCGTCACGGTTACTCAGAGGCCATTGTTTAAACAGCTCAGCCCATGTTCCAGAGTTTGGAGCCTGAGAGGGTGGATATGGAGGAGTTTATTGGGGGTTTTTTTTAGGGGAACAATGGCTGCTCTACACTGAGTGGGGTCCAGAGATGCAGGACTGTTTGTCAGTGGGAGCCAGCCAAGAGCCTGCAACACACACCAGGAGAGGATAGAAGCTGGATAAACACAGGAACAGCATCAGAAGTGGTGGTGCTGTTGGTGCCGATGATGTCCTCGCACTCAGGCAAACACCAGAATGTTCCCTCTCCGTGCATCGGGACAGAGACAGAGGATGGAGAAAGACAACATTGCTGAAGATAAAAAACACTGTAGATAATCCATATTCACATTCAGGTGGACTGGGCTGCAGATTCCTTGAGGATGCAAAGGAAAGGAGACAAGGAGATAGCTCAAACAGGGCATGTCTGACCTGTTATTGCTGACTAAACTTCAGGTCCAGGTCCATTTATTCACCATTCAGCCCTTTCTATGATATACAGCGATTGTGAAACAGGAAATACATTTTGAGGGAAATGTACTGCCAAGCCAATTACTTTTTTATGAGCAAAATGAGGAAATGTTGCCAATTAAGGTCTGTCAAGTTGTGAAAATGTTGATTACAGCTGCCCCCTAATAATCGACCAAGCGTTCGTCAACCAGAAAGCTCATTAGTCTACGAGATTTTATCAATCGCTTAGTCACAGAAAAATAAATTAATTAATGAATTAACAAAAGGAGAAACTCTATTAGGAGCTGCGCCTTGTCAAAATAAATCAAAACCTATATGACTGGACCATGTGGGAATTTAATTTGAAAGGACAGATACAGGAAGGGGCCGCGCTCAGCAGCCAGACAGGAGTCACCTTACAAACCAATCACAGCCGACAGATATCTTTCTCTTCTTCTGTAAATATTCAGTCTGATAAATACGGTTGATTACTTTAGCGCAGGGCTACCCAGAGCTTTACATCTGCCCCATGGACGATAGGCCGACAGGAACAGTGTCGGTGCTGCTGCTGCTGATGTCCTCGCAATCAGGCAACAACCAAGTCTTCCTTCCCTTGCGTTACCCCACAGTTTGATTGGCCTCCTTTGCATAGGAATGGAGAAAGACAACAAAAGACACATCTCTAGATCACATCTTGCTGAAATTCTGAAGATGAAAAACACTGCAGATAATTCATAATCACATTTAGGCGGACTGGGCTGCATACTCCTTGAGAACACAGGGGGAAGGAGACACAAACAGAGACAGCGACGGGAGGAAACACAGACAAAGTGCCACGCAGAGACAAACAGAAAGACAAAAAGGAAGAGAAGAGTTCAATAAGGTACTTGAACATGCTAACACAAAGGAAAGTCCATTCATAATGAGAGCTAAAAGAATCCAAGCACTACTCTTGTGTGTACAGAGTGCACAAGTTTGGTAAGTAGTTTTAAACATCACCAGGAAAGATGTCTCCCTGCTGTGTAGCTCCACTAAACAATTGAAGCATGCACTTGAAGGCACTCAGCCGGCTGTAAAATAGAAAGAAGATAAAGCTCAACACTGTCCATCGCTGTACTCTCATAAATAAGTGTATCAGGATGTGCATGTGCAACAGAGTGTGTATGTGTGTGTGTCTATGTTTAGGACATTTTATGACTCAGTGGTAGGACTGTTTTCAGTGTATCGCCCCATGAGGTTTTGGTGCACAGTGACCTGCAGACAGCAGCCAAAAGCCCAACAGTTTAGGTTTATGTGTCACACACATTATCCAAATGAAAGTAACAAAATATGATTATACAGTGGGAGACCATATTAAAACCTTGGGTATACATTATATATGATCACATTATTTCAAGCTGACTTAACATTGATTTAAACACCGTAGTATATTTACGCAGAACTCTGGTATTTCCGCAGGCAGCTGTGTCAACGCCTTTTCAGCGTCAGTATGTTCGCTGTGATTTCTTAGTGGTACTTTGGCAAAGCGTAGAGGAGTGGGAATAGAGCCGAGGTGTTTCAGATAGGGGGCAGGTAAAGATGCCAAGACTTGGCATCAGGGGAAGGAAAAAGACGGGTAGGTGAGGCAGATGTCCTGGCAGCTTTACAAATCCCTTCACTTTATACCTGCGGAGAGACAGCAGACCTGGATATAGAACATTTTTGTGGCCACCCACTGAAATGACCTGAATGACCTATTGGAACATTTTGTGATCTAGTGAAGTTTAGGCAACTAAAATGTCTTGAGTAAAGACAATACCCATATACAGTGGCAATGTTTGGGCACCCCTGGTTAAAACTGCATTTACTGTGAATAGTTAAGTCAGTAGAAAATGAACATATCTCTAAAAGGCACGAAGGCAAAGATTTTAATCAAGATTATTATTTTTGGTTTGTACAATTTTAGAGTGATAAAAAGGAGCACCATGCAAAAGTTTCTGTACCCCAAGACATTTGAGCTCTCACACACGTTCTACCAGGGTCTCAGACCTTAATTAGCTTGTTCAAAATCATCGTAAGGAAAGGCCAAGTGATGCAAAATTTAAAAGCTTTATAAATATTTTGACTCCGGAAACCTTGTTCCAGTCAATCAGCAGCCATGGGCTCCTCTAAACAGCTGCCCAGCACTCTGAAAACTAAAATAACTGATGTCCACAAAGTCAGGAGATGGTTATAAGAAGAAAGCAAAGTGTGTTTAGGTAGCTGTTTTCTCAATTTGTGATGTAATTAAGAAATGGCAGTAAACAGTCCATGGCATTTAGATTCTCCAATATTTAATGATACTCGGCTCCTGATAGGACGAAGACCAATAAGAAAGGGTGTTCGCACTCTGAGAGATATTTTTAATAACACAGGTCTTCGCTCTTTACCAGGTACCTCTTTCTTTTTTTATTTACAATTGAGAGCAGCCCTCAGGGCCCATGGGGTCCCATGAAACCGACCACTGGATCAGCATCCCTTCCATAAACTCATCACAAGAAGAAACACTTTTTGTCTTGACGACTGTTGCTGTTGTGTTGTTGTATTGTTTTGCATGTTTGTTGAAAAAGGAAAATAAAAAAAATTGATAAAAAAAGTTAACAGGAACTGTGGAGGTCAAGTTGAGATCTGGGCGACCAAGAAAACTTACCAAGAGAGTTGCTTGTAGGATTGTTAGAAAGGCAAATCAAAACCCCTGTTTGACTGCAAAAGACCTGCAGGAAGGTTAATCAGACTCTGGAGTGGTGCTGCACTGTTCTGCTGTGTAGTGACCCCTGTACAAATATGAGCTTCATGGAAGAGTCATCAGTCATTAGAAGAAAACCTTTCCTGTGTCCTCCCCACAAAATTCGGCGTCAGAAGTTTGCAAAGGAACATCTAAACAAGCCTGATGCTTTTTGGAAACAAGTCCTGTGGAGTGATAGAAGTTAAAATAGGACTTTTTGGACGCAATGAGCAAAGGTATGTTTGGAGAAAATAGGATGCATAATTTCATGATAAGAAAACCTGTCCTTGTGTTGCAGCCAGTGGCACGGGGACCATTTCATAGGAAGAGGGAAGAATGGATTCAGTTAACTTCCAGTAAAATCTGGAAGCAAACACCACAGCATCTGTAAAACAGCAGAGGATGAAGAAGGATGACTTCTACAACAGGACAATGACCCTAAACACATACGTCAAACTTGATGTCGTACCTTGGTTTATTAGACCCATGTCCATCTGAATGTTCCATCATGTTCCTTCTGAAGCCTACACAGTACATTAATGTAGTTTTTCATTCCCCAAAATAAACAGTGTCTCTGAACATAATCCAGGCAGTGATTACGTTGCCACAACCATGTAATTAAGAAAGCAGTTTACCAACATACAAACATAATTTCCAGGAGACAGTTATTTACGTTCGCATGAGTCATCTAGCCTTTTATTATTAGCACGCGCACACATAAGTTATGGCAGTGATTAAGCCAGAGAGGCTGTATCGTTTTCTATCACTCACCAACACGCAGCTCCCTGACTGACTGATTAATGCCACCTCCTGACAATAATAGGAAACATTATTGAGAGAGCGGGCTATAGCTTCATCTCTTATTGCTTATAGCCGTTCTCCTCTCTTCCTGGATCGGCCACATGGTCACTGCCACTGCAGCACTGATATCAAGACAGATCCCTGTACATTTGCTATGCATTAAGCTGATTCTGACTAATGAGGTACAGTATACACCTAATGTAACACTAATGAGGGGTATATCTTCTTTATGTCTGTCTTTCTACCATATCTGGAACATTTCTCTCCGTGTCATGTGCATCCGGTCATGCCGCGAAGAGGTGCTGCTAGTTTTCAATTAGCCTATATACTACAGTAACATAATGGATCTCCAGAAATTCAGTTATTGCTGTGTGCCATCCCAAGACTTTCAGTGGCCCCATCTGGCCACCCCTGTGAAGCATTTCTAGGGGTGCCACTATGTGTCTACTACCTCCTTCCACACTCATATACTTCCTTCTGACTTTCTTTCTCCGTCTGTTTCTGTTTTCTCTCTGTCTCTGCTTGTGTCTGAAGAAAGAGAAATCAATGCCAAAACACAATGCTTTGCATTCTCAGGTGAAATTAGCTGCCACTCTGCATTGCAATCAGCAGTCCCTTCTGAAATCAGAGCGAATTGGTGTGGGAATGCAGCTTGCTCACTCTTTTATTCTGTTTGAAATTATCGCTGTGTGCATGTGTAGTAAGCTTAAGACTGTGTGCGTGTGTCTGGATGTCAGACGGGGTCAGGGCTTTGATGTAGTAGGATGGGTGGCTTATATCTGATATTCCTACTATAGGAATCATGTTTTCTGTAGAAACTTGGGACGCCGAAACATTTTGTAGAAACACGAGCCTGCATTAAGAAACTGTCTGTTGAAGGTCGGTCTGACTTGTTATGTGTCCCCACTTTCTGTTAGAAGAGTGACATTATCAGTTATTCATCTGAAGAATCTGCATAAATCATCTATGCTGTACATGATTAACAAAGGCACAGTTTATACATGTTTAATATGAACAGTAAAGATGAAATCAGTTGTGCCCAACCTTGTTACACTCTCATCAAACATCGCTACATATGACGCGCAGGTATCCTCCTATGTCTCTTGTTGACGTTCAGAGACAGTCTCAATTTAAACTTGTTACATACATTGTGTCTTCTCATAATACACCTCTGTTCTCACAGAAAATATACAGTTTCTGCACACACGACAAAATTAACTAACGTTTGTAAAACACCTTGTTTGAAGTTTGTTTCCTTGTGCAACAAAAGAATATGCTTAGGTTTAGAAAAACACATCATTGTTTGGCTCAACATTCACATTGCCATTGACATAGCATCAGTGGTTTGTATTATTCCACCACAAAAGGTGCCTTTGTGCGTTAATATCTAACACCCAGATCACTGACAAAAGTATTTGACGAGATTGGAATAAGAATGAGCGGTGTTGTCAGTGTGTGTTTGGAGTTCCTAGTCATGTTTCTGCTGCCTATGGGTCATTATCAGTTCCATCAAAAGTAATTTTCTCTCTAAATATTACAGAAAATTATTTTCAAAAAAAAAAAAAAAAATACTAATTTGAATATCTCAACTTTGTTTATCTCCTTTCCTCTATCATTAATCATCTCATTGCAGATTCATCTTGGGAACCTTTGAGAGGGCCTGAGTCTTTGATCAAGAAGTAAACCAGCTCAACCTGTCGCCTGTATTTCAACCCATCTCATCCCAGGTCTTCCATTACCGATGAATTGTCGTGGAAACACACTGTCACACATGGTTAAAAAAAGTATATTTGTTACATAACATAGTTTGCAAGAACTGTACGTAAAATGGTCAACACTACAATAAAGCAACATTGACTTTTGGTTTCATACTGGATATACTGTGGTCTCCTAACCTGGAAATCCAGATGCCCCGCCCCAAGCAAATTCGAATTTGCACTGCACGGGGATCTGGCCCGACAAGCAGAGCCCGTTGAATCGCCATCGGACCAATCAGATCAGTCTATCTGACAGGGGCGGGCTCTGGGCGGGCGTAACATGATGAGGACAACGCTGCACCATAGTAGTCAGAAAGTAAACAGTCAAGATGGCAGCTGCCGAAGGACCCGTCCATTCAATTTAGCTGTGGAAGAAACGCTAAGCCAACTACACTTATCTTTTTCCTTGAGAGAGGAACAGAAGACTGCCCTGGAAGCCTTCTTAAAGCCAGACTCAAAATCCTTCTAGATTTGAGTCTGGATTTCCAGGCTAGTGGTCTCCAGGATTAAAGTCTATGTTTGTTTGATCCATCCACCTCCAGTCCCTCCTGCCTTATGTGCACTACAACAGTGGCTCTCAGCATCAAGTATTGGATTTAAATTGGACTTAGCTGAAAGCCTGGTGCTGGCGTCAATATCACACGTTGAGGGGCGTGACAAGGCGTCACTGTTTGACATCCTGCAAAATGAGAACTGTCTGGCTAACTCCATAGCTCCATCTTCAACAGCACAACTGTAAAATGCTGCTCACACATTAATGCAGCACTATAAACACTGTAATAATTTCATAAATAAAGATATATCAGTCACAGGGGACAGGGGGAAAAACTTTGAGGCAGCAACAACTTGGATTTCACGGTGAGTTTCTTATCAAAATCGTCTTATTAAAAATTTGAAAAACTTAATAACATTAAGCATCCCTTTGAGTTGATACTACGGCGGCCGAGACGTACATAACAGGCTTTCCTTGCCTCTTTTTAACCAGTAAAGTACTGGTATACAAACAAGTATACAAACCGTAAATGGAGGTTCCAGATGTAAATTATAAGCCTGTTGTGGTATCATGCACGTGGAGAACGAACCTTGTGAAATTGCTGTCATGCACAGAACAATCTGTAATTTCTCATGTGGATGTAAACTGTTCTTGTCTGGCGTTTTGAACTCTACCTACGTTAAACCGTGGACATGACCCAAATCAGAGCACTGTTCAAAAAGGAAAGGTAAGAATGGGGGTTGATTGGATGGTAATCTTATTGTCAGTAACAGCGCTGACTTTCAAAGCAAGCGCCAACATAAACTGATGATATCTTATGACACAATCTATACCGTAATTTCAGTAAGTCGCTGAAAGAAAATAAGAAACCTGCCAAGCTCAAACCTCATACTTACTGTGCTATCCTGAGCTCCCACACAGCAGGCTACTATATATTCATTGACAACTTTCAACTCTCAGCAGTGAAGAGAAGACTCCCCTTCATCTTCTCCTTCCAAGCATCATTACCAACACCAAATACTCTCCACAGTAAACACCAGTATTCCTCCTGACTTGTGTGTGTCTTTCTGGAACAAATGGGACTGAAATCATGTTCAATATCTGCGTACCAGTTCCAGTTTTTCTGTGGCAGATGGAGATTTAGTGTTGGTCAGCAGAGTGTCCACCATGTATTTTTTGAATTGCCTCACATATGGCAGCCTGGATAGATACTTGTATGCAGTCTTAAATTAAACCACAAAAGGTCAAACCCTGACTGAACAAAATTAATCCTGCGCTTGGTTTCTTGCTTGCTGTCAATAAAGTGTGGGCAAAGACCAAAGGAAGCAAATCTCCAGTGTTCCTCCTGCTCATCGACTCTGAACGCTGTCTCACCTCTCTGAAACTAGGAGCTCTGCCAAACCCATTGAAATGTAAATTTGGCCTAGAAAACAAAAAGCTGTTGACCGACTCCGCCCTTTAGAAAATTCAGTTCACTAAAAGTCAGATTTTTCATTACTCTCCTCTCTCCTTCAGACTCACACTGTGACCCAGAGAAGAACTGGCTGCGTAACACTGCCACTGACTCGGATTTTATAAAGATCTGACACAGCTCAGCTTAGGTATAAAACTGACACGTTTCTAAATAACAACAGGAATATTGCATGGTGACATGGACTTGTTTTCGGATCACTAAAAGCTTATTTTAGATTTAACTATTTAATATATTTCTAAGTTAACAAATATTGCTGTAAATGTGGTAAAAGGTGACATTAAAAAATTCACAACACTTTTTTAAACATTGTTTGAAGCTAAATGTAGCAAAATGGTTGATGTTATTTTCAGCGTGGGATGCGTAAACGGCACCCCATAAGTGTGTGATTCTGGATTTTGTGTGTTTGTTGTACTCATGACAACTGTCTGTATCCCAAATTGCCCCTCAAAGACTTTTAAGTGTTGTCTTACCTTTCCTCACCTCACCTTACCTTACTGTTAGCTCACGCTACAGTTTAGCCAAGGAGGACAGCAGAAGGAAGTGTGCATCTACTCATGGATGAGAAGCTCATGTTCGTATCATGATTTCCAGAAAGAGACTTTGCTGTTGAGTTTTTTTAAATAATTTTTTGGCACTTTGAGCACCACAAGCTGAGTACCATCTAGTTACATCATATTAGAGTAAAGTCAGACATCTCTATGGCTGATATCTCCAACACTCGGCAACTCACACCAAAACAAACGCACTACACGTCAGAGGGAAAATATGTATTTTTGATTTTGGGGTGAACTGTGGGGCTATAGTGTATTATTTCAATACATATTTTTTGTTATGCGACCTTCATGGAAAGCCCAATTTTAACAACATATGTCATTTGCTACAAGTACATCATAATTTGAGGTAGCAGCATAAACCTGGATGATGGCTCGTGTTAATAGACCGCTCCAGTTTGCATTCAGCCTGCTGTGAAGAGAGTTGTAATGATAACATTATGTCACTAAGGACAATAGCTGCTAACTCTACAGCACCACTGGAGCCAAGATTAGATCAGACATGATTCAAGTTATCGTGATTACGCCGTACAATCAAGTATGTCAGTGATGACAGTCCTTCAAATCCCCTATTCAAAGATAAGAATAGCTTTTGACTGAGATTCTTGGCACACGCTCATTTTTTCTGTCTATTTTCTGATTCTTCCATGTAGGGGAAAAAAAGATCTGTTGACTTTCAGATCCCAGGAGCTATTATTCTGCTGTTGTTGCAGGGAGACAGGGATGAGATGTGACTAAATATAAATGGAGTGACGACAGGTGTGTTTGTAGCCTACTGTTTGTCAACTGCTGGTATTGAAGTACATAATCTACACAAACTTTTGTGTCTCTACACATGTTGGAGGGAATGACAAATACAGTACAAAGTGGCTGCACACACAAATCCTGCAAATTTCAGGCTTATTTGACAAATGCTGTGCTGAAATTCCTATCAGTGAAAGAGAATATTATCACTTCTACAACAACCTTCATAGAAACAGAAAAAGTCAACACCACATATCTGTGATTCAGACTAAAGGCACAGCGGTGGGTAATGGGCCTTTTGCTGTTGGGTCCCAAAGCAAGGCTAAACTGTTGCAGTCGCAGTGGGTCAGAAAATCTGGCAGGGGAACGCAAAATGCAATCCCTACCTATCACAGCAATCCACCATTTACTCCTGAGCACTTCTCTTTCAATAGCTCGCATAGAGGTGAGGTCCTGGCAGCAGGCAGGTGTGGTGAACGTGTAATATGGCATGTTGTACTGAAGCCCTGCAAAAAAGATTGGAACTGCGATTCGCAATTGTAATTTAGAGGGATACTGTGTAGCCTACTGTGGGGTTTAAACAGCGTGGCCAGAGCAAAAAATTTTGGGGCTTTTTACTGGCCTCCCAAAAAGCACCACTGAGAGACTTCAGCTCATTCAGAACTCTGCAGCTCTGCTATGAACCAGAGCTGCTCTGCACTGACTTCCTGTTAACTCCCTTGTTAACTATTTGCCTCCAAGAACACTGCGATCATCTGCTGCTGGTTTATTGGAGGTTCCCAGCAACAGCTGGAACAAGATCGACGATGCAGCCTTTGTCAGTTACGCCCCAAAGCTGTGGAACACACTACCTATAGATATCAGGGAAGCTAGCTCGCTAAATATTTTTAAAGGAAAGCTAAAAACGTATCTGTTCACTTTAGCTTTTAACTAGCTCTGACTTTCCTGATACAGGTCTGAAACTTTCCGTTCACGCTCCAAGCTTCTGCAACTCTTTTAAAATCTTACTTGATTTTATGATTTATAGTTTTACAACTCTATGATTTTATGAATCAGTTCATCCTTGTTTTAAACAGTTTTTAAATGTCCTTTTATATTGTATGGCTTTGTCTGTTTAATGTTCATTCTGTCTCTTTTCATGTAAAGCGCTCAGCTCTTATACTGCCCTTATTATGAAGCACTTTGTGCTACTTTTCTTGTATGAAAGATGCTACATAAATAAATAAATATTATTATTTTTATATCACTTCTTCAGTCTCTCTCTTGAACTCTGTGTCGATTAAATTTTGAACAATGTTTGAGCGCTGCTTTGACGGTGATGGATGGGATATTATGGCTGCTTGTCATTGCATCGCACCGGCAAAGGGGCTAAAACCAGCGCGTCCATCTGGCTGTTGTGTTTCCATTACTGCTGATAGAAGCCAATTGGAGCTGGAGCTGATTAATACCAGTGAATACTGCAGACTCATTTGTCCCAGGAGTGAATGCCGATTGTAACCTTTCCTATTAAAAGCAAAAGCCAGATGTTAGTGAGTGTTAGTGAGGGTTTCTCTCTCCAGTGGGAAAAGAGCTCAAGTGTTGATTTCAGCTCATTTGTCTCAGTGTAATGCAACTGCAACGTAATGTGCAATTAGCATTCTGTGCTGTTTAAGACGTTTGTGACAGTAGGGAGTTTTCTCATGCTACACACAGAGGATTTTTTCCTCACAGAAGATTCATCACACTGAATCAGTTTCATTGGTCAACTACATCAGTATATCTATAATGGCTGAAATGCAGAATGCACTGGGACAACACACACTTGAAGTGGCTCAGAAGAGTGGCATCTATTTACACTGGGAGGTTGATGAGGGGATGAGGAAGGGCTGAGTGGGCACAGGTGACTGGTTTAGGCTAATAACCTATTATAAGGTACTTTATCTGAAGCCGTGGTCCATATCACCATGTCAATAGTAATTTACACCTTGACGTTAGAATCGTGTGCACACTGAAGAAGCAGCGAAGAACTCGGGGTGGCATGTGACAGGCAAGGTATGCGTGCTTTTATAAAGCCACATATGTTTTGGTTCAGGGTTGATCTTTCTGCCTGCATCCCTCCCCTCATCCAACACACAAATAACAACTTCTACCCAGTAGAAAAGTGACTGAGAGGAAGATAGAGAAGGGGAAATAAAGTGCAGGAAAGAGTGCACACTAGAGAGTAGGTGAGTAAACAAACAAAGCTATAAAGTGAAAGTGAAAGTGGCAGGCAGAGGAATTACACCAAAACTCTGGCAGTCAGTGTCCAGTCTCATCGGTGGCATGGATGCTGTGAAGTGAGGGGCTTGCTGCAAGGGTAAAAACAAAGATGAAATTTCATGCTAAAATGGCATCAGCCGTGTTACAGCGTCTTAAGACATGCAGGTTTGTGTGATGCCATGTACAGGCACAGGCACTGTAGACTACAAATGGCAGCTGAGCTGGTTAAACTAGCAGGTAGGCAAAGTTTTATGATGACAAAACACTGACACCGTGCAGCAGGTAGATCCGTATTAAATAAAATGGCCCTCTCAGCTCAACCCATCATGGAGGAGTATCCAGGCCACGGCGCTGAATGCTTGAAGAGCATTAAGGACGGCAAAAACATTAACTTGGTCTGACGGGGAGGCCACGAAGCATATCGTCTGCTCTCTTCTGTGGGAGCGGGACACACTTTAAGCCGCTGACTATAGAGGCTACATTAAGTGGGGACTGAGGGCACCTTTGTCCCAGACAAAGACGTAGTGGTCTAATTAAGACCAGTGGCGTCGAAGGCAGAGAGGAATTTAAAGGAAGTCTCAGCCTCTCGGTCTCGCCAGTGGTAAACAGACGGACGGACGGACAGGCAGACAGACTGACACATGGGAAATCTCTACATCTGTCTCATCCTAGACTCTGTTTACCGCTGGGACCTCTGCCAGTCTGCTCTCTTCCTTCTTGCCACATGTCTTAATTAGACCACTGTGTCTCTGTCTGGGTCTGCGGCCAAGGTGCCCTCGCTCCATGTGCACTGGGTCCTCCAGTTGGCGGTCAGGCCACATCTGTCAGAGCCACTTCAGCGCCCTGTGAAATACACTGGAGCCGTGAACCCTGCTTACGCTACGGTGCAGCAGGATTTCTACGGCCACGCAATGGAAATCATAAGGTAGATCAACACGGTGTCACATCCGATCATGGTGATGTCACCTGAAGTTAAATCAGTTCATTTTGCGGTATGAGCTCAACGTGTAGCCACGAAAAAATAAAATTAGACAGAGGATTTAATCATCCTAATGTTCGGCTGTAAAGTCGTGAATGTTGAGTATTATTATTTTTAATAAACATCAATTGGAATGGAACCCCCTCCTCTTCAACACAAACTTCTTTTATTCCCCATGCCATCTCCTCAGATGTCTCACTGAATTACGATGCATTCAGGTCCCGTAAAACAAACAAATCACTCCCCTGCCCTCATGTTTCTCTCTAACTACTTGCCTGAGTCACTTTCCCCCTGCCCTGCATGCTCTCTCGCTCTGCTTTCAATGTCTTATACACACACACACACACACACACATACACACACACACACACACACACACACACACACACACACACACACACACACACACACACAATCTCTGTCTCTGCCAGTGTGAGTTAATGAAATTGCAAATGCCAGGCAGCAATTTAGTCTAGAATCAATCAGTGCAGATGTGATGAGCTTGATTTGATTACATATAAAATTGTGATTTAATGTTTGGTTGGGGCATTGTGGTTATTATAGTCACCATTGACAAGGGAAATGAACAGGCAAGATGGAAGTGGCTATTCACTTGACTTATTTGTTTTGTTTTTTTATTTTGATGGGCTATTGGCACTAATGTGTCGGGTAATAACAATATAGTATTTACATTACTGTGGGTCTAAAGGCTTTCAGAGGTCTGTTACTGTTGTGAAGTGTTCAAAAAACAAATATGACCTCAGTTTAATTAACCGTGTTTCAACAACTCCAGCAATTGTTTCAGAATTGTCTCCATTTTCTGCTTCTTTTTTTTTTGTATATCGTCAAAAGGCTTGCAGTGAATGTTCCCTGCTCAAAAAAAAGAAGGGAACTCTAAAATCACACATCAGATCTTGATGAACAAATTGTTCCAACTGAAAATCTTTACTGATGTACACTGTATAGTCTGTTGAGAACAAAATTACATAACAACAGTCAATGGAAACCAAAACCATCAACCAACTGAAGGCTGATCCAACTTGAGTGACCCACAATGTGACTCAGTCGTGTGTATGGCCCCTTCGTGCCTGTATGCACTCCTGACAGCGGCTGATGAGTCAGCAAATGGTGTCCTGGGGGATCTCCTCCCAGACCTGGATCAGGGCATCAGTGAGCTCTTAGACAGTCTGTGGCGGTACTTGGTGACGTCACATAATGTCCCAAAGGTGCTCAATTGAATGTAGGTCAGGGGAAAGAGAGGGCCAGTCAGTGGCATCAATGCCTTTGTCATCCAGGAACTGCCTACACACTCTGGCTACATGAGGCCGGGCATTGTCCTGCACCAGGAGAAACCCAGGGTCCACTGTGCCATCGTAAGGTCTGATAATCACTCTGATTATCAGTGCTCCTCCTGTTCCTCCTGACTCCTGCTGGGTTGATGCCCCTCTACATGGACGTTTTCACGCATTTGTATGTTGTAGGGGTGTAGCAACACATCAGTCTGGATTAATATATCGATTCAGTGATCAATGATCCAATATCAGTGATGCAAAGTGAAAACACTGAGACATATAAACATCTTTAAGAGGTGCCTTTATTTTGAAATTTTCATGGCATGTTTGTGTCACAATTTTTGTCTCCTCCATGCTTTTGAGACTGTGCTGGGAGACACGGCAAAACGTAACCTTACCTTAACATAACCGTACATATGGATGTGCCATCCTGCAGGACCTGGACTACCTGTGCAACCTGATTGGGCTGCAGGTACCGCCTCATGCTACCAGTAGTGACAAGGACACTAGCAGAAGACAAAACTAGAGAAGGAAGGATGAGGAGAGAGCAGCTGTCTGTGGACACCACATGTGAAACCTCACTTTTTTGGGAGTTGTCTTGCTTTTGCCTCTCCATTGCACCTGTTGTCACTGTTTCATTTGCACCAAAGCAGCTGAAACTGATTCACGATCACTTGTGCTTCCTAAATGGACAGATTGATATCTCTGAAGTTTAACTGACTTGGTAAGTGTTCCCTTAATCCTTTTGCAGTGTTTCTGTATTTCTGTTTAAATATTGATGTTTCTACCAGTTTTCGTGAGCATCGGGATGAACTGTATTGCAGTAATTGGTTCATTTCATTTTGATGTATGCTCTCAGTATCTTTATAAGTGATAATACCAGATAGGGTGTTCTGGTTCTGACACCTATAAAAAATTATGGGACAAGAAGGAGGCAAAGCTATTATTTGATATGATGGAACAAGTCTGAGTGTAGCATAACATGGTCACTGATCATAGTGGAGGAAAAATAGAAGCTTATTCAAATATTAATTATGAAGAAAAATTTAATCTGTAATAATGGATGTTTTGGCCACTTGGAGGCAAAAGCTGCAAACACACGTTGGCATATCGCCTAAAAGTTAGTTAACTTATTTACACATCCTGCAGGCAACATTAGCATTCATCAGGAGTTGTGTTTCTGGCCTGTTGATGGATGTAAGGCCAACATTAACTCTCCTTCTAGCTCTGTGCTGGTTTTTCCTCTAACTCCTAAGGGAATATGTGAACTTTACAGGATGAAATATCTATTATTAATCTATTATTAAACTATTTTAAGCTTAGATTAGGTCATTGCTCCTGATGGAAGCATTGGTTTGAAAGTTGAAAATGTGACGATAATTTCTTTTTTAATGAAGATTATTTTTTGGGCTTTTGCCTTTAATGACAGGACAGTTTGAGGAAGATATACAGCAAAGGCCCATGGGCTGGAATCAACCCTGCAGCTTCTGCAGCAGGGTCTGCCTTTGTACATGGTGCGCCCACTCTGAGCTACTGGGCACCCCTTGGCTATAATATGTGTTTTTACAGTTTCTGACTATGATAGATGATGTGATTCTGGTGAGTTTTACAGAGGCATGCCTTTCAAACCTGCAGGATTTGGGGTTCAGATGGTATTTAATAAATACAAATTACAGCTATCTACTGCTGTATGTCCCTCCCCTGAGCCAAGATAAAAAAAACAGTCCCTCCTCCCCAGTGCTTAAAAAATTATTTGACATGCCTTCCCCAGTTTTGCAGCACTCCTCCCCCTTTACAAATCGCAAACAGTCCCTAATGAATAAGCTGAATATTCAACTATGTCCATCAGCATTGTCTTTCCTCCATTCTGTGGGTTTGAGTGAGCTGAAAACAGCTGCCAGTGATGAAACCAAAACCAAGATGTTGACACAGGTGATCATTTTCCACAGATCCATCACCATGAGCAGGCACTTTCACGTAAATGTAGTTTTTGATCCATTGTTAGTTAAAAATATAAATTATAGCCATTTTAAATGTCAGGCATCAGTTGAGGAGGGATCCAAATGCAGAGCAGCAGGCAGGTTTGAGGTGAAACAAAAAGCAAGCTTTAATAGAGCTGATTAAAAACACTCAGAACAGGCAGGTAACAGAAAGTCCAAATGACATAAGACCGAAAACTAAATTGAAACCCAACCGGGATAATACAAAGAAAAGAAAAGAAAAGAAAAGAAAAGAAAATGCAAACAGAACACAAGACACCAGGCAGAAAAACAGAGCAGGGAACGACACCAAGAACACAGGGATGAGCACAGACAACTGACAAGGGACCAGAGGGAAACACACAGCTATATAAACACAGAAAACTAATCACAAGAATGAGACACAGCTGGAGCAGGAGGACACGGACAAAAGGAGAAAAAATGGTGATCGGTTGACTACAAGGGTGTGGAGGGGAACACTAGGGTGGAGCAAACAAGACTAATACAGAACAGGTGTGAGGGGAAGACTCTGGGAACAGGGAAGGACTAACGAGACAGGTGTGACAGAAAACAGGCGGGAAAACATACACAGACAGGAAGTGAAACCAGACACAACACATGAGGAGAGGATCTACAAAATGAAACACGAAATGGTGGCAGACTCGAACATGCAAATGGCCCCAATCTAGAGCCAGTGTTTAGTCTGTCCATTCTGGGCTTCAGTAGAAACAGCATGGTGGACTCCATGGACGAGGACCTGCTCCGTATGTAGATATAAGCTGCTGATTCTAGGGTAGTGAAAATGAAACAGTTCTTATTTTCTGGAGATTGTAAATGAAGGAAAACATAGTTATGAATATTATTTTCCATCTCTGCCAATATATCCCTCTAAATCCTACACAAAGGACTGTTACTTGCCAGCAAACAGCTTACTGTAGCAAGCACTATTGCCATGGACACCTGCAGTTAAACTGTTGACTTGAACTACAATGTGTTTGAGAAGTCGTAGGATTTTATCTTATCTTTTTCCAAGTCTTTTATTGGGGTTTTCAAAGTTAAACCAAGCAGTGGGGACTGGGAGAAAAGTGGTCTTAAAGTGGTCTAAAAATGGTTGCCAGATCTGGTAGAATTTGTATTCACATCCTGTAAAGGTAGCCATCATATCTGTCAGTAGCGCAGTATCGAGCACAGTCTCACTCTGAAGTCATCGAAATCCAATGCTTGGGCAGTGACTTGTGGCATGACACACTACTGGTTTAACAGCAGGGGAAATGCAGCAGAACAAGAACTAAAGTTAAGGTGGTGATATCAGACACAATGGTGGACTCACAAATGCAGGCAGAGACGAAATCCAAAGTTGAGGGTTTTTAAATCCAGTCAGGGTCGGTACACAAAAGGCAGTCAGCACAGGCAGGAGTAACCAAATCAACAGGCAACAACTTGTTGGTCTAAATACAAAATAGGTCAGTCTCATGAGGAATACACACTAGGAAGAACACAGGAATGCTCACACGAAGGACAAGACAATCTAACAGAAAACAAAGGGAAGACATAGACTTATACACTCTGACAGGGGAGGTAATGAGACACAGGTGAAAGCGATCAGGCAATCAGGGTGGCAGGAAACTTGACAGGACATGGGGAGACAAACAACAGACTAAGATTCCTAAACCTAACCAATGTTTTTGTTGCCTAAACCAAACCGTGTGTTTGTTGTTGAAAGAAAAAAACTTCAATGTGCGGTGTTGTTCCAACGTGGTGCATTTATTTTGAAAGAGACTGTATGTAAACATTAAATTTCCTGTGAAAACGGAAGTGTACTTTGAAAGACGAGAACTTGACACGGTGTCCCAGAACATCAACAACCAATGCACCCAGGGTACCTTGCTCATCATACCTAGACGTGGAAAGTTCATGACCAAAAGGTCAATATGTGACGAGGTCAGAGTGAGAATAGGTTGCAGTATCAATCTGCGTGCTAGCAGGGTTACAAATAACATCATATTATCTTGGGAGCAGGTTATCACGAGATCAGAACTTTTAGTACCACAGGGTGCGGTCAGAGGATCAGGATTCACAGGTCGACCCACGACGTCTGACAGCGACTGAAAAATATTTCGCCAATATCTTGTGAATGGGCTAGGGTATCCCCATTCTCGGAACCCATCGGTTGTATTCGGCGTCTGACTTCCGGCAGACGGCGATACAGCCTCTGGGGGCAGGAGGCGAATTTCCGTTTCCGACTTTCGTTTATATATAAGTAAATATGCTGAACCACTGCGATGGATTCAGAGTTTGCAGTGACGCCGGTTATGTTCCGCCTCGTTAGTTCACCGCACGGACAGTTTAACAACAGCCGGTTGCAGCCGGCTCAAACGTGATTGGTCAACTGCAGCCGGCTCAAACGTGATTGGTCAATATCACACGGACTACAAACAGCCTACAACCGGAAACCAGGGCTCTTCCGCTCTTCTTCCGGAGGCAGGATCTCCGAGGTTTGCCTACAGACTCTACATTCACTGAATGTAGAGACTAAGGTATCCCAAACTATAGGGAAGTGCTTTTCAGTCCTAAAATCCCCACTTAATTTGAAGGGCCGTGCGATGCACACTTACAACTTAATGCTGCACACATTTAGGTAGCATTTAGAAGCGATGTCTGTTACGCCAATTTGCATGAAGTGGCGAGTGCACTCGAAACCAAGGGGTAAGGTTAAGGGAAGCGAAATCGGGATTGGCCCTTAGATTTGATAAGTGATATGCAATATTTTGTAAACTTTCTATGCAATATTTTAAATTCCATTTAAGTCCATGTCTAGCACAAACTGAGGAAGAATGTACCAGTAACTCTTCTGAAATAGCAAGCCCCTAAATCAGTTTTACTTTTAAATAATCTAGAGAGGTAGTACAAACTAAACATGAAAGTGCATGATAAATAGCAGGGTGCCTCCTTTGATCAGTGGGTTTGACAGAAATATAGATTCTAGTGAACTGATTGGTAAGTTAGGGAGGGATGAAGTGTTTTGCTTGGCAAAGGTATGTACCTGTAAATATCTGAAAAAAATGAGTATGTGGTTTGTCAGGTTTAACTGCTGAAATGATAAGAATACACTCTCAATAAAAAGATCTTCGAAGGAATGAATGTCTTTTTCGTGCCATCAGTGAGAGATGGAGTAAAAGAGTGATTTGTGACCAAAGGAGCCAATAGAGAGTCAGAATGCCACCAAGTCTGGCAGACCAAGTTTCAAGTGAGTATAAAACTGTTGGGTTATAGAATACGAGTGTGAAGAAGATAAAGACGAATAGAGTCGGGCTGATAAAGAAGTTGGGGAGAAGTTGTAGGGTTTTAAAAGACACTGACCGCTTGAGATGAGTATTTTCTACACGTATCAAACTACTTCTCATATCGTGAGGCGAACTCACACTCACACTCTTGACAATTGACACTTCTTAATTCCCGTCCTATTATCTCCGCACTCTAATTAAAGACGCTAAAACGACACTGAAGTTCCCAAAGAGAGGAACAAAGGTCAGGATTACCATATTTATCCATCGCTAAGATATTCAGTTTCTACAGCCCTCTGCCAGTACACGACAATTAACCCTACATGCATGTTTTAACCTTGTGGGCCATTATCCCTGATTTACAGTGGCAGTTACAACAGAACAATCAGCAGCGTTTCATTTGCCAAGTGCGATGCTAAACATGTGAAATGAGTACAGAGGTAAGATGCGTTGAGGCAAACACTAGAACTGAATCAACAACCTTTCCCTCATCTCCTTTTGACATTTGGAATACAGACCAAAAGAGCCTAACGCTACACAAACTTCATACGTGCTTAGAAGAAGTATAAGACTACTGTATCTGCTTTGGTAATAAAGGGATACGGGCTCATCCCGCATATAAATCTTTCTCACTAGACTCTGTTTGACTCGTACTTATCTATTCCTCAGTGGTAGCGCACAATTACCCGTTGAAAAATGCTGCATAAGGCATCACTCGCCTGCCTTATCAAAGCCACTGCAGCTGTACAGACAGATAAAGGGCAGAAATAATAAAATAAGTGTCTTTTCACACACGCCGGATTGGCCAGATGAACTGCCTGCTGAATTTTTGACCCACGCGTTGCGCGGTATCAAGGCAAGACACTCGCTGATAGGAATAAGAAATGCCAAGAATGTGGTTTATTTTATTTATCTGTTCATAAACTTATCATGGAGGGTTCCACGGCTAACAGATTTGTGCAGTCGTACTGTACGCCAGGAGATGAATTCATTTTTAAAGCAGCTTTGGCCGGCCATCACAAATGTTTAATGTGGAGAGACCACTCATCCATGTAACCTCAACATGCAAGGCGCTTCGTCATTTAGAGTGACAGCAGGGAGTCCCAGGGAAGTTCACACCATCATGTTACATTTCAGCTGTGTAAAGTTTGTGTTGTTGTTGTTGTTGTTGTTGTTACCTTTATTGCTGAAATAAGTGTAAATTAGCGAACAAGAACACGTATTTGTTCACCTACTTTCCCCAGGCTGTACAGTTGAGACTTGACTAACCTCAGACAGTGTGTTTGGCATATTAATTAACCCCATAACGACTCACAGATTCCATATTTATGTGTTTCTCCTTTTTAGTATTTGTAGAGCTGTTTTTGTCTCTAAAATATTGAAGATTAAAATGATTAATTCTTATCTGTATGTTCTATCAGGAATACTTTGAATAGAGTGCCGCAGGGATTTTTTTCTCTTTGTAGGCTGACACAGAAGTTTCCTTGATAAAAAGTCTGTGGACTTTCCATTGGATTTTGGATTATTGCACCAAAAACACAAACAAGTAGAAGTTTATGATGCTTAAATGTTTCGTTCAAATTAATGCCACTATTATGATTTTTGAAGCATAAATGCAATCGGCAGAAATAAAAAGCTACTGCGTGATGATGTTCTGTATTGTCATTTAGCCATTTGTTTGCAACCATCTTTTGTAAGACACCGAAAAGCTTCCAAATTTAAGATTGGGGCACTTACTGACTTATTTTATGTTGTAGGAGTAAACTGTCGCTGTGACATAGGCAGTATAGGCGAATGCTAAGGGTGCTGTCATCGGCAGGGGGCGCCACAAACGGGGGGAAAAAAGATCAAAATGTTTCGTTTCCATCTAACAATTTTTTACTAATACTATTACTACAATTATTTTGAAATATCACATGAAGCCACAACAACATATCTACGTAACAAAGCCTACTAAATAATAGATTACCTGGGTTCCTGCCATCCCCAGCCCCTCCTCTCACCAGCTCGTTACACTTTGCCTGCTCTCTGAGGGAAATGGCCGAGTTATCCAACGACACACGAACCCTGAAACAGCCTGTATCGTTATCATGTCAAAACGACAAAAGAGTGGAGTGCATGTTAAGAGAAAGAACATGAAACCAGCAGGAGGAGAGCTGGTTATTGTAACCTCTAAGCAGTCGGTGGCCACAACCAACAGCTCAGGGAAGTTACATTGATTTACACTGTGAAGCGTTCAAGCTCTAATTTGTAAGTCTTTTTTTAATTGATTATTGAATAATAGTTTTAACACATGTGAAAGCACATTAGCACATTTTAAATCTTTTTAATTTTATATTTTAATTTTATTTTATTTATTTATTTTAGCTTTGTTGTTTATTTGCATTTTGCTAATAAACTTGCAGACAACATGTTTTTTATTTTGTTGTTGTTGTTTTGTAGAGGGGGAGGGGGGCTCACCTAGGGCACCAAATGTCCTGGGACCACCACTGGAACTAAATGTGAAACTATTTTAAGCTTGTGTTAACCACAGACCTCATTTCAACCATCTAACCAAAAACCAATTCAAAAAAACCACTGACTCTGAGATGAGGGGACCTGAAGTGTAGAAATGGGAACTCATTGCCGGGTTTCAGGAGTCATCCCAGCAGCACTCTATTATTCATGGTCTTTTACCCCAGATTGATCAATCCGTGATGACAAAAGCACTGTTTGAAAAAAGAAAAGAACCACGTGTCCGAGAATGGATGCCATGGGGTAGCCTTTAAAAAACAAAACAAAAAGGGTGGGTCAAAATGGTGACCCATCAGTGTCCTCAGAGAACACTTCATCAAATGCGATAAACCACTTTAAATCACACACAGCAGGAGCATGTTGCAGCTCATTCCCTCCTGAAACTTTCAAGGATGTTGCAGATCTGGCTGCACCATAATCAGCGATGCAGATGCAGGTGTTTTGTTTATGACAGCTGGTGGAAAACACCTGCTTATGAAATGCTTTTAAGAAGTTGTTAAAAAGAAGTCTTTGAAAAAAACAACAATGTATGGTACAAAGCAGTCTTTGAAAAAAAGAAAAGAAACAACCCTATGGGCAGGCTAAAGGTGTGTTTGCACTACTTAAAAAGCATCTCCTCCTGTGGCTTCACTATTAGAGAGCACATTTTTTTAAAGGGTGTGAATGATAGTCAGGGTAAGCCATTACATATAAACACAACCTGCTGTTTGTTTATTAGGGATGCTATCCAAGACGGCATTAAGAAAATCAATGAACTAAATAAAATGAGTCCCTTAATAGTTTTCTTCTTGTTTTATAGTCAGCATGTTTTAGTAATTACGCTGCTATCTTTGCTTTACCGATGCCGGATAAGCCACAGGTTAATTTTAGCTGTCAGGCAGGTGAGTGTGAGGCAGCAGGACCAGGACCCAAATGCAGATTGAGATTCAGTGGTTTAGAATGGCTCGGAAAGCAAAGACACAGGGCAACAAAGAAGCTACATGCGCTGCAGGGCTGATGAGGAGATTAGGTGCAGGTGGGCAGGTGGGCAGGTGGGCGGGGACGCTCAGGCGAGGGCAATATAGTGATTGTGGGGTGAAGTTGGGGGGTGGAGTGCAGGAACTGGAATAATGGTGCGTTCGTTTTGTACTTGGAGGTCGAAAGTCGGAGGTGGGAATGACGTCACCTCCGAGTTGAAAACAACAGTTTTTGCATTCTGGATGACAACGGTGGACAAGTCGATGAACAACATGGATGCCTGCAGGAAAGCCTTTGTTGCCCTTGCACTTTTGGAGTATGGAAATCCGATCTCAGGGTGCGTTCAAGTTTAAAGTTCCGAGTGGGAACTGGGAATTTCCGACCTCCGAGTACAAAACGAACGCAGCATAAGTCTGAAGGCATCTGGGGGACAGGAAATGCTTACCATACAACAGAAGACTTTAAAAAATTCTGAGACACCCTCTCACATCTAAAGACAGTGTGAGCTTTGAGCGCCATTTCTGGGTTGTTTATGATGAAATAGAGTGGCTGAGACCAAAATAGTGACAATTGCTCATTTTCTGAGAATTTGGCTTTCCCCTGCCTGGCTTAACACTGCTGCCTATGGCCATGTGTGAACCTGTCCCTAAAACTACCCAAATCATTCGTTTTCAAAACCATGAAACTCACCGAGTGGTCAGTGGTGTTCGTTGATGTACAAAGTGCAAAACACCGGACTCCTCCTTTAAAACAATTTTATTCCAACATTGGAAATTTGCCTGTGGCAGTGAGATTGCTTGAAAAGTTGTTTGGTGTAAAGCCAGCATTAGAAATAACACTGAAGAGGTTTGGGAAAGTGGTAATGTGTCTGAAGAGAGGGACAGAGAGTCAAATTGGGCAGGGATCCACACAGCTGAGGGGAAAAAATGTCACATTAGCTGCCAGCCCTGCCTGCATCACAACTTTTTACATACATGTTGCACTTGCTACAAATATGATGCATTTACTGTATTTAGTCGTGAAGAGACTGATACAGTACATCGCCCCTCATACATGTCTCTTCTTTATTCTGGGAGCTTTCATCTCCGCATGAAGGGCCTTACACTTGCCTTGAAACCTGCCCTCAAGGACCTGTAATCTGACTCAAGACTCATCCTTCACTGACACATTTAAGTCGATGGCTTGGGCCCGTTTCAAATGACTTGAGACTTCACTTGGACCTTCACTGAATCACATCTCCGCAGCTCCCGAGCAGCCCAGTGTGAAATCAATAAAGACCCTTTCAGCTTGCCTTGGACAAGCCTCGTACAAAGAAAAAGTGCTGGCAAATGTGAGACTGTTGTTGGCTTCCAACATTATTGCTGTACCTGGTTTTGACCTTTTCTATATCAGCTCTAACCCTTCAGAGTGGAAGAACACAAGAAGAACAGTGAAGTGAGGGCTCTGAAATAACCAGCACGACTCGCAGCTTTAAAGTGGTCAAGTCTGCTTTTTACTTGTCACTCTCTGTCTGAGTGACACAGCCTCAGTCGGTCAGGCGTAACCAAGTGGCAGCCTCCAGGGCTGAAAATGAAGCCAATGCTGCGATGCCACAAAGTGCAGTTCCAGTGATGGCAACTTGAGGCTGGCTCAAAAAGGCAGTCAATCCACTGCCCCCCCCCCCCCCCCCCCCCCCCCCCATTTAAAAATGCCACCATATGGTCACCCCTGGCTCCAGACATCCATGATGGCGCTGGCCAAAATGCCAAACTTGATGCTTCAAACCGGAGTCCACAACCCGATGTGTGACATCACGTGGCTACGCCCAATATTTTTATACAGCTTATGGGCACAACACCACATGACACACAACCAAGTGCTGTTGCCCGGTAGTGGGTACAAATCTCTGCAGTATTTTCACAGTGCAGAGTCTGCATGTGTGTGTGTCTCCGGTTAGACAGAAAAAAAAGGTCCTCACTGAATGTGAGTAAAAGTTTTGGTCTGAACAACAGTGATGAACAACAATGCGGGAATCACAGTGGCAGTGTTGCCTGTCAAATTTTATATCATTATCATAAAATAACAAATAAAAATCAGTTAAATAATAAGATAAATTTCATGAGAAGAGGGCTGATTTCCTTCCAATCTGTTTCTCCCCATGACTAATTTGGCTCCAAGTGTTTGTATCCAACAGACATGATTTTAATTTAGCTGATTATTGACTGATTCTTTGCCTTTTAAGTACCACTTGCTGAGAAAAGAGTGCAAGCTTTATTTGAAAAAAAAATTAAAAAAAAAAAAAAATCACTTGTTTCAGTGTAACTAGACTGATTTTCTCCCACTTTAATGTTGTGAAACATCCTCTGTAAACCCTAGAGATGGTTGTGTGTGAAAATCCCAGTAGATCAGCAGTTTCTGACAGACCAGCCCATCTGGCACCAACAACCATGCCACGTTCAGACTCACTTAATCACCTTTCTTCCCCATTCTGATGCTCAGTTTGAGCTTCAGCAGGTCGTCTTGACCATGTCTACATGCCTGAATGATTGAGTTGCTGCCACATGATTAGCTCGATTAGCTATTTGTGTTAACAAGCAGTTGAACAGGTGTACCTAATAAAGTGGCTGGTGGGTGTATATGCTAAGAGTACATAAAGTAGTGCCAGTGGGAACTGTAGTACTTGATTAAAAAAGGGGGAAAAAGCTTCTTGTCCAGTTTGTGAGATTTTCATGATCAACTACAAGAAAACATCTCACTGGTGCATATTGAACTGTGTCTGTTATGTTATCCAGCAGCTGGACAAAGTATAATCCAGTCTAATACAAGATTTCTCCCACCATTGACAACCCTCTATTCTCAAAGAAAACTCAATTCATTATATTTCACTGCTGTTCATGTACTGTAGGTGTGTCCAATCCCTGTTCTAGTGGAGACAAAGTACACCAATTTAGAAGAATAAAACAGAAACCCATCCAATCCAATTTTCCACCCTGTCTAGCAACTCTTTGGACAACACAGCACTTAGATTGAACAGATTTTTTTTGACCAGAATTTTCATTCAGTCTGGGTGCTGTGAAGAGATGAACATTCACACTTTAAAACATTTCTGGTGGCTACGTTGTTGAAAAAAAAAAATAAACGATTTGATGGTTTTACTGGTTTGATAAAGGTCAGAAATAGTTTTCTAGAAGTTTAGTGGTGACCCTAAGTTTTTGTTTGGCGTATGAATAACGATGACTTCTCTAATACTCAGATCTAATCACTGTAAAAGGGAACAAATTAAGGCTGTTATTACTGGGAACGATTTTCGAAGCTGTTAAATTTAATATACTGCTGTAAGAATTAGTGTATATAGTATAACAGTTAAATTCTAACTTGCCAAGTAGGCTGCTGACAGCAAGTCAATATAGTGTGGGAATATAATAATGTGGAAACAAAAAACAACAACAAAAAAAGGAGCCAACTGTGTTTGTGTCAGCTGTTTATGTTTGTCTGGAGGGAGGGAATATTCAGCATTCTCATGGCCTGAGGCTTGAGGCACCTCTTTACTTTGTTGTTGTGGGTCTTAATGCTCCTGTAGAGTTTCCCTGATGGTGAAAAGGGAGAACTGACTATTGCTGTGGTGAGAGGAGGTTTAAACTTGTAGCTCTGTAGAGCCTTGGGGTCAGCGAGGCAGTTGGGATACTTTTGATGTTGCATCTACTAAAAAAAAGGTTTTGAGGGCAGGAACGTATTGACTTTCCTTAGGATGAGTAGGCAGTGCGCCTTTTTCACTATTTTTAGTTTTAGTTTGTATGTAAGGTAGACCCTGAGCAAGTCAGGGCTCCTGACTATATTCAGTGCAGTTCCTGTGAAGTGAAGGGTGTTGTGAATGAGAGACTTCTTAGGTTTACTGATGCTGAAGAAGAGGTTGCTGTCCAGGCACCATGATCGAAGGCATTGTCGCTGATGGTCAGCTAAGTTGATGACAGAATGCTACACTTCGTCTCAAAGGATATCCCACAGTCCTTGGTAATGTCACGTGCCCCAACTGTGTGCGCTCAAACCTTTTTCTAAATATGCCAAATTTGCATTTTAAGACACATGCTGATGATTTACTGTTTACATACAGTTTCTTTCAAAAAAGACACACTACGTCAGTACAACAATGGAATCGATGTATTTTTTCCTCCCAGCAACTAATGCACATGGTTAGGTCAAGGCAACAAAAGCGTGTGGTTAGGTTTAGGAGAAAATGACAGGTTTGGCTTCAGAATCTTACGGGATGCTAACACCGCTCGCCTGGGTGAAAGTCAATGTTGGACTCATCCACCACCAAACCCCACCTGCCCTACTTGGACTTTTGTCACCTTAACTTTTATTCTTGTCCCGCCGCTCCCCTACTTTACAACAGAAATAAACATGTTTACAGCCTGTTAGAAAAAATGGTTTTGGTCTCTATAACCAATTTACCCATTTATGACATATGATGATATAATTGAAGATATTTATGATACAACTCCCCTGTTTAAATTTTTAGTAGGCTTAATGTTATGTATAATTAAGGGCATGGCCACTTTGATTGACAGACTGGTGCAGTCTATTGACAAGCTGCTACCAAGGTGGCAATGTAAGCTAGGTAATGTAACCATGATGTAACTCGAGATTCATTGAGTGTAGGCATACCTGCAGCTTGTCCTCTTGTCCAAATATGGTCACTTTTGGGTCCAAAATTTCAAGCTGGTGATGGCCAAAATGCCAAACTCAAGGGGCCCTATTTAGATGGTTTAAAGCGCGAAGCGCCAGGCGTGCGGCGCATGGGCGTGTCCCAGTGACTTGCTAGTTAGACAGCACGTTTTTAGACTGTGCGCCATGGCGGAGAGTCTAAAAGGTTTGGACTTACTCTGTGAATTAGTCATGGGTGTGTTTTGAGCCAATCAGAGTGTCACCTCTCATTCCCCTTAAAAGAGGCGTGATTGGAGCGCATGGCGGAGAGCTAGTTAGCAACAGACAGGCACCCAAGCTCCCTGAGGTAAAGCAGGCGTGGGATCACTAATACAAGAAAGATCTTTCTAAATATCTGTGGAATATTATTCAAACCTGTTTTCAGAGCGGAGCTCCCAAGGTGCTGATCCTGCAGCTAGGACCTGTTCAGATGTGTTCTGCCTCTTATTTGCATGTGTGTCCTCTCTACACTCAGATAACAATATAATAATATAATGTATGTATAATGTATTTTGATTGTTATCTTTTGCATATGCGTGGCTGCTCCGTGTGTGTCTGAGCAGAGTGCACGTGCATTGTGCACCCGCCTAGAGATGCATATTACTAACTTGTTCAACAGCGAAATACTGCGCCGTTGACTTAAGACCAGGTTTTTGTTGGTCACTGGCGTATTTGCTTTTTACATCATCTAACTAGCAACGCGCCATGACTGCCCCTGACCACTCCTCATTTTTAGACCAACACACCCAGAGAAGCACAAGTTCATTTGCTAGTTAGACGACAAGGGCGCAGGGCGTGAAAATGACAATTGCGCCTGCATCTAAATAGCAATGACACTTGCGACATGGATTATGTGCCCTCCGCTTTAGACCATCTAAATACGGCCCAAGGCTTCAAGACTGGGGTCCATAAATCGATGGATGACATCATGGCAGCTACATCCAATTTTTTATACAGTATAAGGGCTCCATGGCATTAGGCTGTGGTGTCAAAACCACTGAGCTCACTGGATGGACTTAATGTCGCCACAGTGCTGTTTACCTGTTGTAACAAAAGCAGGACAGCATCAGTATGTTCAGGAGGCTGTAGCAAAACTATAAATGACAATACATAGAGATGAGATCACCCATGTTTTACTGTCTTTTCATTGATTTTGACATTTTATTGATTATTTTTCAGACTCCACACGGCCATGAAAGTGATATCTCTCTCTTCATTTAGTCCCTTGAGAGCATGAACCAGTCAAGTACAATTTCTGTGCCCAGGATTAAATGCCAGGGTACAGAAATTGGTTTAAGCACCATCTCAGTGGCAGCAGCAGCAGACACCTGAAGGATATCAGCCGATCAACAGTTATGTTTATTGGGGTTATCAGCAATGTTGTTGTGACGTTAAACTCAGTACAGTCAATGGAGGTGAAGGTTTGGGGCCAGCAAACATCACTTCTTCCATCTTATCAGCGTGTCCCAAATGAAGGACAGTGAAGACGAGGAGGGAGGGGCTGAGTCTTTTGCTCTAGTTTCAACTATTTTACTTATCTATCAACTTTTGTTTTTGAACACAATAACCCAGAGGTAAAAAAAGAAAGGAGTAAGGACCCACAAGTAAATCATAATTGAAACTTTATTGACAGTTCGGATTAGAAAGTTGTTTTGCATTAAATTCCATTACAGTACAAACCAGGAACAGAAGTAGAAGGCCACGCACTAGAGCTGAGGGACACGGTAGAAAATTAAAAGGGCTTCTTAAGCAGACATGTGAGGTGCTGAAGGGAGAAGACAGCTGGGGGCGGACATAAGAGGGAAAACAACAGCAGAGAATAGTAGATGAGGGAGGAGAGAATTGAATTTATCAAAACAACACGACCCTTCATAGAAGGAGAGAATACAGACCTCCAGCAGCTTTATGTAATGCTGCAAAGAATGACTCACCACGTGGGAGAAAAGTAGAGTGTTTTTAAACAGGATGCAAATTAACATATGGATTTACTTCCAAATTTGCACCAAAACATGTCAGCCACTGACATGATCCCTGCGCCGATGAGCTGTTTTCTCAGGTCAGGTGTGAAACCGGATATTTCAGCTTAATGAGTGCCTTTACATCACTCTCACAATACTGCAGAAGACATAACATAGCCAAACTGAATCTGCCGACACTCAAATCAAGATGAAATAATAAATCAAGTATGGACACAGGTGGATAAAACAGATCCGGGCCAATTACATCTCCAGGAAACCAGAGGATGCCGACTGCTGACTGGACATGCCGTTTTTAGGAATTAGGAGGTTGGAAGGTCTTGGAGGTGGCAAGCATGGCTCGCACTTTGGCCATCAGATCCTGAAAACAGAGAAAAGCCAAAACAGAGAAAGAGAGATTAATTTCATGTACTACACATCTCCACATATATTTTCAGTGTCACGGGATAACCGAGAAAGAACTTAAAATCTGAGTGGGACTGCAGAGTTGTTCTACACCTGTGTGTATAATAATACCACTGCATGGGGTGTTACAGCAACCACCAATAGGATGAGAGCCTGAAGGTATATTTACATCAGACTGTGTGTTGTTGAAGCCAGCAACAACTTTAAATCCTGCACCATCTGATGATTAAGTTATCGCCAATATATTTCTCCGCTCTCTGTTTTGCTTTGACTTAAGCACAACTACTGATCCCTCTCCAATAAAGAACTGCTATGAAAAAATCCAACTGATCTTGAATCAACAACTGAGCTGGGGACCAAAATGGAACATTGAGGGGAAAAGCACCAAGGAAATTATCTTATTTTGAAGTAACTGATGAAGAAACATTCATGTTATTATTATTATTATTATTATTATTATTATGTGAAGGAGCTGCTTATTGCTAATCTGGTGCAATATAATGATTCAATAACCCAATCCAACTATCCAGTATCACTGATGCAAAGTGTAAACGCAGAGACATAATGTTATCTTTATATGCTCCTGAGACACAAACTTTTGTCTGGTATGCATTTCTAATTTCTCCTAGCTATTTCGGATCAGTAGGACCCAATAAGTATTAAAAAACTAAACATGGTTAACGATAATAAAGTGCCAGTGTCTTCAAACGAGTACTTCCTTGCTTGTTCCTGTTGCTAAAATTGGTCAAATTTGTTGCCATATCAAACTACAAACATATTAATCATGAGTAAACAAGTTTCAACCATAAAATGTGATCAGGTTTTAGACCTTGTCCACTTTTGCGTCAGCTGCAGACTGACGTGGCAGAGATGGCTGCCATCTTGTTTTTACATGGATTAGTGTATTGTGCTCCTACTACCACTAGATGGCACAAAAAAGTGTGCATGAACGAGGACAACAGGTCTAATTCAAGTAGAATGAAGTACACGGTCAAGTAAACCCAAAATGTGATGTCCTCACATGAGGACACAGGGTCTGAGGAGGATGTGCCTTTATTTTAAATTTGATTAGCATGCGTGTGTCGGCGTTCCATCCCAGCACACCTCCTTCCTAAACAGTCAAACAGTGCTAGCTGCCAAACCAGACCCCCAGAAGGTGTGGCAGGTTTTGAAACCAATTTTTCATAGTGGTCATGCAGTGTAATTACATCACATGACATCCTGTACCTAAAAGGACTTTTTCCCATTGACTTACATGGGGAAATATACATCTGTAAATCAGTTGATGCATTTTTTGAGCATCACAATCCTCCCCAAAATGACTTTTTTTAACAATCAGGATTTGATAGATTTCATTTGTAAGTCTAGAAGAGCCACAAGATTGAATCACTTGATCCCGATTAAAGTTAGCGAAGCGCTAAACCTGGAAGTAGCCAGCTCAGTCTCTCTAGTGTTCCTGCTTTATGGGCCACACAGTGTGGAAACAGTGCCGATCATCTGAATAATTTTCTACGCAGCGATTGAACTTTCTTGGCTTCATATCGACGTTTGGTAATGGACAGATATGGCATGAAAGATCACCAAGGTGCGTTGGTTGTTGACGTTCTGGGACGCCGTGTCAAGTTATACAGGTTACATGCATTGACCTCTTTCAAAATACATTTCCGTTTTCACAGGACATTTACTGTTTACATAGTCTCTTTCAAAATAAAAGCACTGCATCAGTACAAAAACGCAAATTGATTTTTTTTTTCTTCCCTCCAACAATAATCACATGTGGCTGCATTTAGGCAACAACAACACGTGGTTAGGTTTAGGAAAAAACAACAGGGTTTGGCATTATAATCGTAGGATGCGAACACCGCTTTCCCAGGTGAAAGTCAGTATTTGCTGGACCCATCCGGCGCCAGCCCCACTCTGACTTCCGCCACCTTAACTGTCGTTCTTGTCCTGTCTTAATTTCCCCTGATGCCGCAGAGGGCTGTCACTATAACAGCGACTGGCCGCGTATCATGCCGACGTTAAAGGACGGATTTCGGATTTCCCACGACTTTGGAGTGTGACCAGATAGTCCTGTGCCACTGAGCAACTTTCATAGTAATGAACGAGGGTCCATGAGTCCAGCACCAGGCAGACAATGGAAAGAAGCCAAGAAAAAGACACTGAGGATGTTTACTAATATCCTCTAATATTAAATGCAGGCCCCTGACTTGAATTGAATCAAAATTGTATTGTTGCTGACTTTGTGATGTCAGCAAATATCGTATTCTTGTCTAAAGAATTGATGTATTGGATTGTGATGAAATTTGGGACTTCCACCCCTTCTAATAATGCTGTTCCCATTGGGAATGAACCCCCCCCCCAGTCTGCAGCCCCTTGATATATTATTGCATATCAAGGCTTGTTTTGGAGTATGCTTCCTGCCCTTGAGCCGTCAGTAATTCTTTTAAACATATGACACATTTTAAGTACAGAATATAATACCCTGTAAGCATATTACGTCCTCCCCAAGCCATTATATCAACAGTCACCTAATCCTTAATTTCAGTGGCTGACCTGCTCAGTGGCCAAAAGTAAATGTATTATGTAAACAAGACAATGATAGGAAAAAACAATTTGTAGAAAGCTGCAGTTTCCAGAAATGAGCATAGGGCTAAACTGAGACATATAAAGTAGACTGAAGTAAGTAGAGAGCTGCCACAATGCCAAATTCCATTCCTCCCCTCTTCAGGTAGAAATGTAAATTTTGCTGACTAGGGGGCAAACGCTAGCTTTGCTGAATAGGAAGTGTTAATTTGCATCCCAAGAGTGATTCATACACGCATGGACAAATATCCACCCTTGAGCTCTCCTGACAGATGAGACAAATTAACAGCTGTAATCACAGAGGGAAGGAGCTGTCATATCAAATCACTCAAAAGGCTGTTTCTCCCTAAACCCTGGTGTATCCAAATATAACAAACACACACGCACACACACGAGGAAGTGCTCACTGAATGTGACAAACAATGCCCCAAATTATTAACAACCGAGTGGAAAGTTGGTCAAACTATAGTGTAATTCTTGTCTTAGCAAACAAAGTGCAGCAGGAACTGTATGACATTAATAGATCATCACAAGTTATGTTACAGCTGTCACACACGGGATAGCCGTGTATAGTTACATAATACTGAAAAAGCATGAAGCCCACTTACAACTAAGGATTCCAATAAACAATGCATAGGATGTCAACCTAAATATTCATCCAACATTTTATAAAACACAAATACAAGCTTGCATTTGAAAACTGTTTAATAATACAAACCGATTGCTGACTGCTCAGCCTGACGGAGAAACAACATACCCCCCACTGATCTGTTATCGCAATACAGTATGTCAGCTGTGGAATATTTAAATCTGGAATATGGAGGGAAATAAATCAACTTCAGAAAAGTAACAAGGCAGTATTCCAAGTAAGTTATGAGGCTATCAACTTAAAGAAATACTGCATGCAATAGTCCACCTTCCACCTTCTCTTCCCTCTATCTGTCACTTTGTTTCTTTCCATCTTAAACACACACAAATTGGAAAGTGCTGCAGCAAGGCTTGTCTCTGTGCTCAACTCATGTCTCGGATATAGTTCGCCTAAGTCCAACAGGCCAAATTTATTTGTCTTAGGATGATGAAGACATGACCCACCATATTCTCCCTCTGATTGGCTAGTACTTGCTGCATTCATTGGTTGGGCTGGTTAGGTTCAGGCATGAGGAGTAAGACTGGTTGCAGTTAGGGTAAGAATATCAGGGTGAGCCTATCACTGATCGCAGAAAGAAAAAAACAAACAAACAAAAAAACCCCCCCAACAACCTATAAATACTGCCCCGCGGCTATATGCCTCTGCACTCCAGTCATGTTTCTCTCACAGTTTACATCCATGTCTGAGACAACATGGATGCTTCACACACATCTTCCCCCCGGCAGCACAGAAGATCAATACAACCAGCACAGTTTCAAGGCTGGCACCTAAGATTAGTGTCATCAATTCAGTATCTGACTAAATGTTTCCCCTTCTGCTCCTGAGAGATGGCATTGAGAAATGGACAGAAAAGTGTTTTCTGCACAATATTATGATGTCACAGTGACATAAACTTCTGACCTTTTGAATATAAAAAGTAATCGCTTCCATCGTTATATCCTATCAGACATTTGTGTGAAGTTTTGTCATTATTTGTATAAGGATTCTTGAGTTATGACCCAAAACATATTTTGTGTGGTCACACTGACCTTGACCTCTGACCACCAAATTCCAATCACTTTATTTTTCGACAGTTCAAGTGAACATTTGTGCCAAATTTGACAAAATCAACACAGGATGTTTCTGGGATAAAACTTTCACAAGACCGATACAGACAAGGTCACAGTAACCCTATCCTTTGACCACCAAATTCTAATCAGTTTATTGTTGAGCCCAGGGGGACAGTTATGCCAAATTCAAAGAAATTCCCTCATGGTGAGATATTGTGTTCACAAGAAAAAGGCATACAAGGTCACAGTGACCTTGGCCTTTGACCGCCAAAATGTAAGTGGATGAATTTGCCAAATGCAAAGACATTTTCATTGTCCAGATATTTTGCATACTCAATATCTTGGGAGCCTCTGTGATTCTCTGCTCACGTCCTTGAACAGTTAACACATAACGCTTGAACGGCAATTGGTGAGCACCGGGCCAATGTCGATTTGTTTCTGATCCTGGGCTTTTGTTAGGGACCTTCAAAAACAGCTGGCAAGCAGAAAATCTGGGCTAAAGTTGTGTAATGTGAACCAGGCATAAGAGGGATTTTAAAACTCTAGTTTGGAAACAGGTTGCATCGAGCACATAAGAAGACATTTCACAGACTTGCTTCTGATTGCAAACATACCCACACTGCAAGGTTAAACAACAACACTACAATATACTGTTAAAATACCTCAAGGGAGCTATGCAACAGCTTGAGCTCTCTCTTCACTGCACGTATACACACCTGCCTGGGAGAAGTTCTCCACAACTTTTCTCTTCAGCTCTTATCAAGCTTGAAGACAACTTAGACTGGACTTAGCCCTTCTCTTATCTTATCTTTCAAAAAGCAAAACAAAACAAAACATGTACACTGCTACAGATCTGAACTATAAGTACGACAATGTTAAAAAAAGATCCAGCGCAGGTTTAAAAGCTTCTCTCAAAGTGCATGACGCATCCATCAAACAGAGCAAAGCACAACAAATGTAAAGCAGAGAAGGAGAGGGGACAGAAGACGGAGGAACAAAGACAAACAGGAGGAAAATGAGAGACGGGCTGAGGCGAATAGCAACCAGGCACCCTCGGGGAAGAGGAGACCATTAGGCAGATGAGGATGTGCTGAATTATTCAATATGTGTTTGTAAAACATCACAGACGGGGTATAAGTAGTTAGTGGCTGTGAATCTGTGCATGTTGCAACAGCAGCGAACAGCATGTTTTCATGGGCTCGCTTATGTTGGTATGTTGAGATGAAGACAAGAGGAGACTGTTTGGTTATGCGAGAGTAAGGAATGTTTTTAGTTGGAGCATCAAGAGATTTGAAACGTGTGGTTTTGTATATCTGTGGTGAATCTGTAAACACCGGACACTCAGAAACACACTCTGTCACTCTCTCCTACACACATGCACACACACACACACAGAGGCCCGTGGCCAGAGGAGAGAAAATGTTCCAAATTCTGAAGTTGCACAAGTGTTCACAAAATAGTCAGCGTTGCTTCTCCATTCACACTCTATTGACCTCCATTAGCTCGAGTCCCAGCGCTTCTCAGATTCTGGCCTTGACTGTGGCCTCGCTACATTCAGTGCAACACTGGTTTGCTTGTAGGTAGAACTACTCTTACACCTACACATATTTTATGCTCCCAGTGCTAAATAATGAAGTTACAGTGTATTACTGAAGCTACACTTTACATTCAAAGTCTACACCTGCACACTGGGCCCTACTCTTCATGCTTAAAACATGTAGTTGCACGGTGGTTGCGTGAGAATCAGTATATCAATATATTGCATCGCTTCATGCAAAGCAGGGACAAGCAGACATGGAATTAAAGGATTATTAATCAAAGATGGTGCTAGAAATGAAAAGAAGTACATATGATTTAAGTCGGGAGACATTTCCAGAAATGTTTTTCATCTTGGCTTTAGACAAATCAGGGTAATTGATTTCGAACCTTGTCTTGATGGATGTTTTTCCATGTTCCTGTGGCAGTCAAAGTTAAGTAAATGAACAGTATATTACATTATTGCACTTAAGTGCTGGCAGAGAAAGGCGAGCCAGATGAAAATTAAAAAACAAAAGAAAAACCAGCAAATTAAAGAAAAAACAGGGTGAGATTTTAATCTTAATGATAACTGAGGTGAAAATTGGTGTGTGTTGAGCGCACTATGGAGCCTCTTTGCTCATTTAAGAGAGGGCAGTGAGACAAACGTCCTATGAGGTGATACACCATTCTTCCCTTCATGTCATCTAAACAGCTTAAACCTTTACGCCAATCCTACAATATAGCTTTTTTTCTTCCAGAGCTGGTGTGTGTGCGCGCATTAGATTAAGGTGCATTTCTGAAAGCAGCATGATAAACAGCCATAAATTGGACATTGTAATTTTAAACTGAGTGCAACGGGGAGAATGTCAGAATTTATTGGCGAGGCGTGTGAGGTTAACATTGTGAGTAATGTGTGTGTACCACTTATTCAGACAAATGCTCCTTTTATCGCGTGCTGTAACACCCCAGTGAGAAAAAAAACACACACACAGCCCATCGCAGCGACATTTTATGTGTCACAAACAACCCACTCATTCCATTAAAATTTACAACATAGACCAAAGTATGTGACATCACTACACGCAGTGTCCTGTGTAGAAAATGACAGTATGGCGGCCATGTTTAAAGTCCGTGCCACCTCAATAACAGTCTGACTGCAGCAGAAATAATGAATAATTAAAGTGTTACATTGAGCTACTGTTAAATGCAAGTGCAGTAGGGAGGTGACTCCAGCAGGACGCTGATGTGGCAAGTACAATGCACAAAGCATTATCATTCTGACAGTTGGTAGAGACAACTGTGAGGAAGTGGCCGCATGCAGAGCTTGGAGTGTGATTGCTGTAATTTTATGGATGGAAGTGTCACTCGACGGGAGACAGTGGCTTCTGTGAGCTGTTGTAGTCATCAAGTTATTCGCACTTGTGTGTTTGTAAAACTTTCAATAACTGATTTTTTGGCCACTTGGGGGCAGTGAAAACTAGTTGTGAACACATTTTAAACCAAAAAGTTGCTATAAGGGAATATTAGCATTCATTTGGAGGCATGTCTCTAGCCATCTTGCGAATTAAAGTCCAATATTCACTTTCTTCTAGCTCTGCTTTTTGGTGTCTACTTTACCAGCTGGTCACTAACTGTGTCTGTCCATTGCTGAGCATGAAAACAATGCTATATGAATGAACTGTTGCAGTTGGACAGATTTACCATGAACTCCAATTCACAGTAAACCTCAGTAATATCAAGGGGAGCTGCAGAGTCAGGTGGTAATTCTCTGAAGGCTCACCAGTATGGGGTGGGGTTATGCTGGGGTCAGGAATGACGGTTCGTGTTGTATGCAATAATCCATTGTTTCATCTCATGTAATGTGTCATAGTAGCCGACAACTGACACCATGTCTGGGACGCCTCACGACACCCGACATAAAGTCTAGCATATTTGACTGCTACCGTCACAGTCATCACTTTGATCAATAGGAACACAGAGATATCTGCTGCTGTAGACAACTGTACGTCAACACCCCAGCCTTTTTGATATTTCCTCTAGGGACGTTACCACAAGAGTAAAAAGGGAAAAATGATGGCATGAAACAGCACTTGAGCAACTGGGTGAGTTCTGCCATTAGCATCAAGCTAGCAAAAATGGTCATTTCTTTATAATGGAGGATATAAAGGAATGAAATAAAAAAAAAGTAGCAGCAGGGCTTTTACTCACCACAACTGCAGAGGCTACCAGCTTCATTTGAAGCAGACTACATTATAAACGGGCTGTTATCCATCATTCCCTCTGTATTTTTATATTTTTACCTTTTATCCGCTCCTGTTTGCCTTCATAAAGTTAATGCATCGCACCATTATTTCAAACTTAACACTTCCTGTATCCATTTAAAATTAAAAAGCCCCTTATAATATTGGTTGAGAGAATCCCTTCATTTTCTAAAAGGCTTTTATTGTGAAAATTTGCAGGAACTTGCTGTGGACAATTTAGTGACTTGCATAGTTTGCATGTGGTGCTTCAAATGTAGCTCCTGCCATCTTGTGGCTATAATAACACTATAGTAACATTTTGTCTGGCGCAAGACTTACAAGAATAACCCGATGACATCACACATATTGTGAAAGATGACCAGCAATGACTGGTCTTGGACCAACGTGTAGTCTGTCATGTCTGTTGGCCAAGTCACGGCATGATTTCATGACTTCACAATCGCCTAATCTGAAATAGTGACTTTCAGAAGAGACAAAAATGTCATGTAGTGTGAACCCGGCATAACCCCTGTCACATTGTCATATTATCATTTGATTTTTGTTGCTATATGGAATATAGATTAGATTGGAAAAACAAACAACTTGCAGACAGTCTCCAGCCAAGGAGGCAAAAACCACCTTAGAAAACACTGAAACTTTTGCTAGTTCGGAGGCTTTGGCTTCTATGAAGAGGTGAGGTTGACCGGTTCACACATTAATTTTAGGAGGAGCAACCTTTTGAACTCAACCTCAGCACGTAGAAGTGGAAACTCGCCTTTCTGTCTGAATTTGCTGGAACAGAGCACATTAGCTCTGCTTCGTTCCCCGGGAGAGAGGTGAAATCCAGCATCCAAAGAGTCGACTTTTGTCAGGGGCAAGTTCACCGAGGTCTCCACATTTGCCTGCCGCTCAACTGACATCAACCAATATTCAGCCTCTATCTTTCCAGATTCTTGGCTATGCTCCCAGAAGGAGTGAAGGGGATGAAGGGGAAGTGCAATTTTAGCCAGGATCAGTTGTTACAGTTGTAGCACGCAAACTTTTGTCAGTATAAGAAGATGATGTGTATGGGTCATGATGGCCATGTTACTATGTAGAGGTAGACAAAATACCAGGAACAAGTTTCAGCACTGGACACTATAGCCTAAAATACTGTCAACTAACAAAATTCAATGTTGGTTTTGACTGAATCACACAGTTCTGAATATCAACTGCTGTCAAGGTCAAGAGTTAAACATTTAAGTCAACATGATACAGTCCAAAAGGTACACAGACCCATGGAAATGTTGAGCCCCTACAGTTTTGTGGAACTGAGCAAACTCTGCTGTGTGATACAGTCAATAGCCCCAAAACAAGCAGTAAGTGGACCTTGAGTTGACACCTGCTGTTTTAAAAAGTCAACGAAAAGCTCAAATTCACAAAGGATATTTTACTGCTGGTGTAATGTGTTTTCTCATATTGGCACTGAATACAGGATGTAACTATACACACCCACAATGTGCACAAACAGTTGTAATGTAAATAAACAGGTGGACGTGAAGACCCAAGCTCAACCACTCAAAGACCATGTTTACATGCACAAAATATTCAAGTTTTTGCCCTTACTCTACAAAAAGACAACAATCCTACTAAGCTGTTTACATGGCTAATGAAAACTAACCTTCCACTAATATTGCTGTTTACATGCAGCCATGCATTACTTCAGTTATGCGCTACTCTCAGCTGTGCTTGACAGTTTTCCACCAGTGGTGGACTCGTTGGACCTAGCGAACACAGCCTTCCTCTTTCATTCCTTTGACAATGCTCTTGAAAAGGTCAGCGTTGTGATAACTGTGCATATAAAAAAAAACCCTGTGGAAATCCAAGTCTTTTTATGTTTCAAAGCAGGTGCATGTTCCTTTCTCTTTGTGTAAATCAAAGTAACTATACATTGACAATTTCTTTGACCTTATGCTTTTCATCATTACTTTCTTCTTGTCTGTTTGTCTTCTTGTCTGTGTCACTCTGCAGTTATACCTCCAAAACATTAGTCAGCGGCAGAGGTTTTTGTGAAGTGCTGTTAAGTTTAGTTGATTCAGAACTAGTGTCTATACAGACAGTCTGTAGGCAAACCCTGGAGGTCTTGCCTCCGGAACAAGAGCGGAAGAGCCTTGATTTCTGGTTGTATGCTGTTAGCCGGCTGCAGTTGTTGCCAGGTTAAACTGTCCATGCGGTGAACTAACGAGGCAGAACAGAAATGGTGTCAATGCAAACTCTGAATCCACCGCAATGGTTCAGCATATTTACTTATATATAAACGGAAGTCGGAAACGGAAATTCGCCTCCTCTGCCCAAATTAAACCAGAATGCCAAAAAATCAGGGGTCTGCCCCCAGAGGCTGTATCGCCATCTGCCGGAAGTCAGGCGCTGAATACAGCCGATGGGTTCCGAGAATGACTAAGAACACACGTTAAACCCACATGGCTAAAGAGAGACAATGTGAAACACAAGTACACAAATCGGCTTCACTATAACTGAAGTATTCACAGAGAGCATTTGTCTTTTGCTGGACACATTTTCTCCACAAATACAACATACTAAGGCTGTTAGCACAAGCCTATGGCATTTTACTTTGTTTTAATTAGCCTAGTGGCTAGCAGACTTTTCCTCTACTCATAAGAAGCCATGGACAACAGCAACATTTAACAAAGGTAACGTCACAAAATTCGGCTCCATTACAACTCACAAGGTCCACCAACAAAACAACTGTCTTGTACTAAACACGTTTTCCAAACAAATATAACATGCTAACATTATTAGCACAAGCCTATGGCATTTAACATTGTATAATTAGCCTAGCAATGAGCGGAGATTTCCTCTACTCATATGAAGCCAGGATAAATCCCAAAGTATAAATGCCCGAAAGATAAATCACTCACAAGACTTAAAACGCTATTTTGTGGAGGCTTTACTGTCTTCACAATTTATTATTTCTTATCTGTAAAATGCAAGTAAATGAAAGGTTTGTTGACGGAAATGGTTTCAGCCTACAGCGCAGCAATGTGTGGCTACGTTTATGGGGAGGTGCACATCAGGCTACGGTGTAAGGTATAGTAAAGGCCCTACAGTGGCGTAGAGCCTACGCCGTGGGTACAGCATCGATTTGACGTAAAAATATAAATCCCACATCAAATTTGGAAAACTGTTCTATTCCGAATAATAGTAGTAGTATTAGTAAGCATGTAAACATAGTCAATAAGAGGGACTAACAGACACACACACAGAAACCCTTCAGTTGCTAACGTGTATGTGGTAGAAGATGACATCAGGTCACAGATTAGCTAATAGATACTCGGGCTGCAATGATTAGTTGACTAATGGCTGACTTATTGACTACAAAATAAACGGTGACTATTTTAGTAGTCGACTAATCGTTTTGAGTCATTTTTCATAAAAAAAAGTACTATAAAAGTACCCCAAAATACTCTTATTGCAACTTCTTATGTTCAAATATTAGCAGCTTTACACACTCTCCCATGACGGTGAACTAAATCCCTTTGGCGTGAGTGTGAAACAAGACATTAAATGACATCATTTTGGGGTTTGGGAGAGACAGACCGACATTTTTCAACATTTTAACACATTTTCCGATAAAATGATTAGTTGACTAATCAAAGAAATAATCGACAGATTAGTCGACAATGAAAATAATCCTTAGCTGCAGCCCTCGTAGACAGTGTAGCTACAAGCCACAAAATGCAGGTAAGAAATATATCCTGCAACACCCATTCTAAATCTAAAGATAAGACACAGAGTTCTTCAAGGTTCAAACAAATTCAGCTTGACAAAATACAATGCATCAATTTGTTGTGCAAACTAACAGTAGATAAAGCAGAATATAAAAAATGAATTCCAGTAACGCAGCACTTTTCTGTGTCCTCTTTGCATGCTGGAAACACAAAACAACACTCAGTATGTGTATTCGGTGGGCTGTAAAGTGCAGTGGAGGATATATTTGGGATAAAAGCAAAGAACAATACCTGAGTTATTTTGGACTGAACAGAGGATACTATGGATGAGGACACTGCCTTGTCTTTCTCCAGAGAACCACCCCTGCAGAGAGAAGAGAGGGGGAGAGACAAAGAAAAAGAGAAGAGAAAACCAATCATGTTAACAGAAGAGCCTATAAAATATTCATATCCTGTGAAATGTTCAAAGTTGGACAGACAATAAGAGCTGTAGAAGAAAGAGCAAAGGGAAAGACAGAGGTGAAAGAGGAATGGCCTGTGACCTGTAAAATCTAAAATATCCACCAGGGCCAAAACAACATCATCAACAATGTCAAACTCAGACAAATATATATTCTTGCAGACAAACAGAAAACGGGCCAAAATTGCAGGCCTTAAATTCAACTTTCACGGCTCTGTCCAAAGCTTTTAATCTCTCTGCTGTCTAACATTTCATAATTCATCAGGAGATTTTTAAAATAGAAAACATCTTGCGCATCAAGCTGATTGAACACAACAGGTGACAAGAAGGAGGATGCTGCTGATGTTAGGGAGTTCTAGCTTCAGTCCACTGAAAAACGGGGACAATTTGAAGTGTGTGTCTCCGTGTATGTCACTCAATCTTGGGTATTACACCCCTGTGAGAACATACCTTGGAATTATTATGGTGTTTTTTGATAACAAAAACCTTGAAAAACAAACCAATCTCATGGAATAATTCTGTGGCTGCTTCAATAACTGTTTTCTGAAAAGATAGAAAATTACTTCATACGACCAGCAACATTCAAATGGATCAAAAAAGTAAGTGCACTCTCATCCTGACAAAGAGCATCACCTGGCTGATATACTGGTGATGGTGGATGTGGTTTGACAACAATGCTTTGAAAAGCATGCAACCATGGTTTATGAAACTACTTAGTTCATAGGCACTCCGTCCCTGCTCAAAAAGGAGCCTTTGTGTTTGTCTCTTGTGCAAGTAAAAAATATTTCCATGGTGTGTCGTCATTCAAAAATATTTTGAGGGAAAACAACAGTTATGAAAAGTTACATTTCAACAAAGCAAAGATTTGCAAACACTTATGTTCACTGCTTGCTCAGGATTTCTTTATACCAGTTACACAAATAAACATTAATCAATCAATCAGTCAGTTTGTTTGTCACATGAAATCATAAAAGGTTCAATTCCGGTGAAATGTAATCCCGTTAGTTCTTTGAAATTGTGCTGTGAGAGTGTATTAATAAATATGTAAGTATGGGATTGGGAGGGGCTTTGACAGTCTTAGGTAGTGACCTCAATTAGGATCCTTGTGGCCTGAGGGTTGAAGCTCTTTCTGAGCCTTTCAGTGCTGGCCTGGTGTTACCGGTACCTTCTTTCAGTCTCTGCATTGCGTTTCTCACCACTGAGTAAGTATGCGATGCCCAGATCAGACCCTCTGTGATGTGGACACCAAGGTACTTGAAGGTGTCCAAAAGGACCTGTTAAAATTAAGGGGCAGCGTAGTTCCTTTGGTGCTATTTCCCAAAGTCCACCATCATCTCCTTACTCTTGCTGTTGTTCAGGAGTAGGTTGTTATCCTGACACCAGCATTGATTTCACTGAGATTACTGTCACCTTTTGACCAGGAACAAGGGTCAGCTTCTGGTGGTGCTGCTCTGCTAGCGACCCAGTCTCTGTTATACGATGTTGGTTGATGATAAGGGGTTGTGTTTTGTTTTGTTTTGGGCCCGATCTAAGCTCTAAAGCCTGGCTCACACTACAGGATTCTCGGGCTGATTTGACCCAGATTCGGCCCTCCCGACAATCGGCGGAGAAATCGGGTCTCAGACCTTAACTGGCCCTGATGTTCAGCCCAGATTATCTTCTAGTGTGAGCGGGTGAAAGATGAATCTGGCATTATGTGCAGTACATGAGTGACTGATGTGCAATACTGTTATGTGTATTATGTGTTTCTATGCTTTAATGGTGTGTGCTTCATTTCTTCTAGACTATTATTGTAAGGCAGCAATACTTTGCAGCTCCTGAGTCCAGGACAAATGTACCTACGGGGACAATAAAGCATATCGCACTGTATCGTATCCTATTGTATCCTATCGTACTGTATTGGTATTGAGTTACTTAGAGTGGCTCATCCAAATTTAACAACTTGTATTAGGAATATCTGAGAGAGAACAGTGGTTGAACATGCGTATTTCAGTTTTAGCTGCAACCAGCAGCTCTATATATCACTGTCAGTTGGTGGGTTGGTCCACAAAGATTTCTGCATCCTTTGGAGAAATTTGAGGGGCCTTTTTTAAAAACACATAACTTCCAAATGGATTCACAGATGTGCCCAACTTTGTGGAGAGATAGGTCATCTGCCAAAGGACAGCTGATTAACTGCTCATGCCATTTGGCAAAAGGGGTAACGCATGAATGAATGCATGCATGTACATGGTGTTGGCAGCTATTGCAAATTTATGCTTGTTTAACACCTTAAACATGTCATTGCAGCTTCTTTCACATTGTTTGCTTTTAGTCATGATCCTTCCAGAGTGATGATGGCCCAAACTGAAACTACGACACAGCCCCATGTTGGAGGAGAATGGAATTTTCCGTATATAAGATATGGCAGGGTTATTGTATTGCATTTGGCCTGAAGGTATTTCAAGTTTAGTCGTCACTCGGTGTATGCAAGAGTTTAATGCATAACATGATCTGTACAGATGAGATCTAGAACACACAGTTGCATGGTGCCACATCTAACGTTTGCTTAAGGTGCTATATATGACTGGCATGGATCAAAAAAAGAGATTGCATCAAGACAGTGTCCTACTGTGTCCTATGCACACGGAGTGCCAAACGTCTACGAAGAAGACGCAGCGGGGCACATGAGGTACATAAGGCGACTTATCTGCTTTCTGATGCTCCGAATGCCACTGAAGAAGATTGCGATTAACATCCCAGGTGTAAGTCCCATTGCCAATGAAGAATACTTCCTCTACAAAGGTTTAGTTTTTCTCTCTCCAGCTTAATGGTGGATGCTCTCAAATGTTTCAGAAACTTATAACTTATACATTTTCTTGACTTTGCTTTATTTCTACCATCTTCCAGCTTGAAGTTGTCTATGATTATCTATAGCCAGAAATGATTTGGCAAGGACTTGTCAAACTGCCACGAACTTGACTGAAGATGAATTACATTCAAAATATGTGGTCATTTGCTCTCTTGATAAAGATGGATCTACTGTTATTATGCCACTTGGACAATATCATTATGAAATCAAGAGCCTTTTGTCTGACACCTGTTGTTATGAGCCACTTCATCATGACCTGACAGATGACATCAATAAAGAGGTGTGGAACAATTTTATTGACAGAGCTTTCAACACAGGTTTTTCCCTTGCATAAAATATCCAATCTGTCCAGGCCTGCCTAAAATAAATAAATCCCTCCTTTGAGACCTATAGTGGCTACTGTTGGCATTTTAATGGAGCCTCTGTCCCTCTGTTATTTTATCAGAAAATACTGTATGTTACCTCTTTGCCTTGTTTTCGAGGTGACACCGCTGATATTCTGAATACTGCAAACGATTTTGGCTGCAGTGACAATAAACTCATGACTTTGATGTACAGAGTTTGTACATTTAAACCCCCACAACATCAGCCTTGGAACATTATCACATCATCTTTACAAACTAATGCTCCCAAGGATTTGCTGCTGACCTTGACTGAGATTATTCTCTCCATTAACTTTTTTGAAATATTCAAGCTATTAATTTTTTTTTTCAGTCACGACACACAACCCTAGATAGTTAAATCCTGCAAATCCATTTGACTCTAAAATTGCTATAAGAGATATATTCATGATTTTATGATAACTTGGAGAGTCTGCACTCACGAATTGCATGATTTTTTTTATAATACTGCCACATCTGATTATTTGTGTTTCAATATGGATTACAACGATCAACCAGGGTCTCACAGAACTGGCCCAGGGTCAGTAAAAGGGCAAGAGACTCCGACTGAGCTTGTTTTCGAAGATGTCTTCAGCCCTTTTCAAATAGGAATTGCCCAATCAGTCTTCTTTCAGCATTGGCAGTATGAAAACAAAATCGGGGAGTGCAGCAAAATGCTGCCTACCTACTTTTGTTCATACAGAATGCGCCTTTTCAGGGCAATGGGGGGCGTGAGCAAGTAACAAAACGTGTAGCTCAGCGTGTGACGTACTCCGAGGGAAGCTGGGCTGGTCAGTCCTTCGGCGACTCTCTTATAAATTGGCCCGCCCTTCACTGTTCCCGTCATCTGACGTTAATGGCCTCTTCCTTTGCAGGGGCAAGGAGGGCGCGCAATTCCTTGTCTCCCAGTTGCTCATCTTTACAGTGTCTTTCAGGTTTGTGTTTCCCTCTTGCTACTAGCTGCTCATTCCTGCTGTCAGCGGTTTCCTGTTTATCCACCACCAATGGATCGCACGTGTGGCGTCATCAACAGCCCCTCCCGTGGCGGAGGGGCGCCTTGTTCTTTTTAAACCAAAAAGGTTCCGCCAATATGTCTAACCTACAAGGTGGAAAACTGGTCACGTCGGATCAACTCGCCAATCTGGCTCTGTGTCTAAACACTCGTAGCTTGCCGGCAAAACGGCCCAACATTTGCCAAAAACCCTGCAGTATAAAATGGGCTATAATTTTCAAGACACACGACCAATGAAATGCCTGGTAAGGAAGGGGAGATACTTTATCACAGTATCGGTATACATTATCGGATGCTCTCTTGGCCTACCAGCCTCGTCCTGTGGGCGGCTGTGGCTCAGAAGTAGTGCAGGTCGTCCACTAATTGGAAGATCGGTGGTTTTATCCCACCTCCAGTCCAAAGTGTCCTTGGGCAAGATACTGAACCCCAAATTGCTCCCATGGCTGTTCCATCAGTGTGTGAGTGCATGTGAATGCTTGCTGAGTAGCAGGTGGCACAATGTACGGTAGCCTCGATCACCAGTGTGTGAATGTGTGTGAATGTGTGTATGAATGGGTGTATGGGGCATGTAGTATAAAAGCGCTTTGAGTGGTCGAAAGACTAGAGAGGCACTATACAAGTGCAGTCCATTAACCATTTACTAAAAAAATGTCAGTGAAAGAAACATACAGCTAGGGCCACAGCACCTGTTAACAGGTTAGGGCAGCCACACGGCCTGTGCACGCAGCATGACTCAGGCTTGGCTTGTCTTCAGCTCATGTAGATATTCAGCACGTCGCATGTGTGGTTCTCAGCAAACATAGACAGTGAAAATGATTGTCGATAGTTATGTTGACATCATGCCAGCAACATTACATCTTTAACTACAGTTTAAACATCTGTATCTGTAGAACATGGCGAAGCTGTAAACGCTACAGTAGCACTCATGTTATCTGAACACTGAAATCCCTGCAGTCTGGTATACTGTCAGCCAAACTCAACCAACTCTAAAACTGAGGAATGTAAAACATAAGACTGCTAATCACACTAAGAATCTTAAATATGCAATGGCGCATCATTATGTAAATGCAAATCATGGATCTACCCTAAAATTCTGAAAGGATTTCCTCACCCCCTAGGGGAGGAGACATTGTAAATAAACTGTTACACAGAGAAAGCTGCCGGATTTATACACTGAACACAATTAAACCACATAGATTCAATGGGGAAATGAATGTATCCTGTTTCCTACAAATGTTGTGAGACTCCTTCACCTCATGCATTACATATCAGTGATATTCAAGCACTTACAAAATCGATTTTACTGATATGCATTTCCAATCTAACATCTGACACTGCTGCTCTGGAGAAGTTAATTGCTTCAATATGTGAAGACACTTGAGAGCTGCATGAATTAACACTGACATTTGCTTGCGGTGATATGGCCCAATGCAATGTGAAGGGCAGCATTTCTGCATTGCTCTCTATCAGCCTTTTAACATTCCTGCTTTCTTTGCTGGATTCGATGATGAGCTCTACTTCAGCCCCCTTCTCATTGCCTTCTGTGTTTGCTGACCATTTCACGCTGTACAGGAACACTATGCCCAGAGCTCCTTTCTTGAAAGTACGCTGCTGGATTAGACACAAAATTGGAGCTCTGGCTAAAAGTGAATTCGACTCAAAAAGAATGAATTACAACTAATCTTCTTCACTTCAAGTTCAAACACATGACTGATTTCTTTGTTGGTGCATACAAAAGGAATGCTTTCCTCACGATGCAAATGGCTTGCCCCAATTCACTTGGTGGAAGGGAGGGGAAGGTGGGGAGTAATTTAGCCGCCAGTTCATTCTGCAGTCCATGTAGCGCTACATTTTGCCCTCTAATATTCAAAAGTTAATGTATTCAGTTTTAATTGTTTCTTTTGCTGGAGATATTTTAAACAGCAAACCAACAACCCCAAGACCTCAGAAGAGATTGTGTTCGTTGCCATGAATGCTTTTGTGCCTCACGACCTTGAAGCTGAAAGACGCTGGCTCTTAGCCACCCTATCACTGACTCTTAAGATTTGACGCTTTGAGTCTCTCCCGTTCATACTGGATTTAGAAATCCTTGGACACAATGGACAAGGCTCAAGCTTTGTTTTATCCACTAGAGGTTTAAATTCACAAAGCAAGTGTCAGAGATGCATTCGACACATCTTTTTGGATGATACTGCTGTATAATGAGGACACACTAAACATGCATGAAAATTTCAAGGCTACATAATTGATCATTCTGAAGTCTCTTGAATTCTGGATGGGAAATCAGTGCATTAAGAAATCCTGCACCTATGGTATATTTATTGACTGGTTGTTGAGCCCCTTAACCCTCACTTGCTGTTGCTACACCTGAAAAGCTTTCCATTCCTGTTGAGCATATATGTACTTTACAATGGCAGTGACAGATTTCCATCCATCTATCCATTTTCATCAGCTTATCCGGGGCCACGTCGCGGGGGCAGCAGGCCAAGCAAAGCACTCCAGACGTCCCTCTCCCCAACAACGCTTTACGGCTCCTCTTGGGGGACACCAAGGCGTTCTCAGAGAAGATATGTAATCCCCCCAGTGTGTTCTGGGTCTGCCCCGGAGCCTCATACCAGTGGGATGTGCCCGAAACAGCTCCAGAGGGAGATGCCCAGGATGCATCCTGATCAGATGCCCGGAACATCTCAACCCCCTTTCGACACAAGGGAGCAGCGGCTGTACTCCGAGCTCCCTCCAGATGTCTGAGCTCCTTACCCTGTCTCTAAGGCTGAGCCCAGCCACCCCACGGAGGAAACTCATTTTAGCAGCTTGTATCTGCAACCTCATTCTTTCGGTCACTACCCAGAGCTCGTGACCATAGGTGAGGGTTGGGATGTAGATGGACCCGTAAATCGAAAGCTCTGCCTTCCTGCTCAGCTCCCTCTTCATCATAACAGACCGGCGCAGTGCCTGCATTACAGCAGTCTCTGCCTTTCTGGCTGACTTAATTTTTCCAGCTCACTCGTCTTGAAACAAGAACACTTTAAAATGGTCTTTACTGTGATGGCTACAAGGAACCATTTGGCTGCTTCGCTTATACTCTGACAAGCAAGACAGGGGTTTGAGTTACGCTTTATCCTTCATATTGTCGGGGTCAGGTTATAACTTCAGGCACTAGCCTTCATGCTAACATGCAGTTTAGGTTAAAGGAGATAAACACTCTGCTAAATCCATTCCTTACACTTTTGGTTTTGGAAAGGCTTAATAAAAAAGAAACCACCTTCTGAACTCTGTAAATGCTGAGTACTGCTCTTACTACAGCCTCATGCACACGCTGCTTCAATATGTGAAAGAAAGAACCTAAAGCTTGACAGCCATGCTGTGCCTAGTTTTGATTTCTCAATATGATACGAGAATCTTTGTTCGGGGGAAGGGGGGTTAACAAACGATCAATTCTTTAGACTCAATTACAAAAATACCAGTATAAAGACATTTTAAGTGAAGACTGTGTTTGTCAAAAGCCTTTAAAGAGAGAAAATTAATTGGACATCATATTCAGTTAGGTCTTTGACAGGGTGTATCAGCACCGTTTTGACAGGCTGCTGTAATAGCAAAGTGCTGAAGTACTGAACTGTTAGATGTGTTCTGTTTGTTTCATGAGAAATGGAGGCTTCAAAGACGGGGAGATAAACTATTGGACTATGTAAGACATTTAAAAACAAAAGAGTTTTAATTGTATCAGTTTTGTATGCCATATCAACACTAATATCTTCTCATATTAAAACAGTGTTGTGAAAGCCTCAGTGTGTAAAAATGGTGAGTAACAGTGACATCAGTGGTCAAATTCTAGATTGCACTCACTCACTCACCCCTCCCGTTGGGTAAGTGACGGTGGCCTCGTAGGACAAAAAGCCTTATCTGATCTTTTTCTTTTATTTGGTGGCGTGGTTTCCCTCTTACGGGGCAAAACATGTGTGGTCCTCCATTCAAAGTGTGACAGAATCATAAAAGCACAAAGCAGGTTCACGCAGAAGCGCCCCGGATTGATCTTCGCATTAACCGTCTCCAGTGACAGCAAATTCCACGTAAACGCGAAAGGCAAAGCGCGTATATCCCTTTCGGCCACTGTATTCAAATATGGCGACGCCAAAAGGGGCAGCCTCCAGCATACCGTGCCCTGCCTGTGTATATATAGAGAAATCATTCTAAGCCTGTGAGAAAGCTTCCATTTGTATGTGAATTGCATTACACTTTAGTAGATATATATTTATGGAAGCAATAGTTGATATTTGCTAATAAACAACCACGTAAATTATACACTGTAACTTTAAATGAAAATAATCTCCTTACACTCAAGAGTTTTAGCACTGTATCAGAAATAATCCCCATCCATACTGACATGCCTGAAAACACCATCGAGAGACCATTCACGCACAATGAGCATGCACATGCTCATGAAAACAGGAATTAGTCAGTCTACTCTGTGGTTGGTTGTTTAGTTACAGAAAATATTGCAGATTATTCAATTATTTAACTGTGCAATATTTTTAGTACTTGACTTTATCATGCACATAACTATATATATTTCTTATGTTTACTCGTATTCTATTCTTGTTTATTCTATTGATGTGCAGTTCCAGTCAAAAGTTTGGACACACCTTTTCATTCAAGTAAATGGAAAAGTTTGTCCACTTTTGACCGGTACTGCACAGTGATGATATATATTTTATTTTTAAAATTTTTATATGTTAAGTTCTAGTGTTAAACACTACAGCATAAAGCACATTCTATTTTATTTTATTGCTTTGCATTTTCATACTTCAACTTCATACTCTTATTACTTTTTGAAACACTGCATTCTTTACATCGGAGCGACTGTAACAAATCACAGTTTCCACTTGGGGATCAAAAAAGTATTTCTGATTCTAAGAGACGGCAAAAAGACAGTGATTTGAACATAAGGTGGCCAAGGTTGTCGGAAAATAGATTTCAATAGATTACAAGGCAAATACAGCAACATATTAGAGCAGCATTGGGAGCATTATCCATTGCTGCTGGAAGTCATGGCAATGGGTACCCAAACAAGAAGGACAAAATCACAAATGTAGACCGACCAATAATTATTTGAATTGACACCCAAGCGGGGAGCAACTGTCGATGTCTGCGGCATAATTTCCAAAAGTCTCAGCTTTTGCCCATCCAGACTAAAATGCAACCCCAGGATGTTAAACTAAAATGGGCTCAGCAGTGTTTTATAGGTCTTCATTTCAGGGTCAAAACAAGTAATAGTTATGTTTTTTTGAAACAAAAACGAAGCCTCACTTGTCGGCTTCAAGCTCAAATCCTCTTAACAACCTTTAGTTTCTTTAGTGAAGATACTTTAAAATACACCAGGGAAAGCAATCTAAACCCTTAGCTGGCTGATTGACAAGCTTGTAGAGGCTTACCTGGAGTGGGTCAGGCTGGAGGCGGGGCTAGCTGATGGGGACAAAACTCTGCTGGGTGAGGAATACGGGGAGAGAGAGGAGCCCACGGTGTGCATTTGTCCTGAGGATGACAGGGAGCCCCTCCTTTTTTCTGGAGGGGACCTGTGAGACAAGAGTGTGAAGGGAAGAGATTTCAGATTCAGGCAGTAACATCACACATTATATCAAGGGCGTGGAATACTGTCTGGAGGCAGTTCTTATGTGTTCAGCAAAGCCCTACTTTAAATTCATGCAAGTGCAGCTGTCCATTGCAGTTTGTGGTCATTTGGGGATTAAGCATCTTCTAGGTATGTTCGCTAAATCTACTCTTAAAGACACAATGGAAATCACTGCTCAATGAATAGCAGATGAACACAGTATTATCAAGACCCCTTTTTTGGGAGAGTTTGTGTGTCTCTGCCTTGACAGCTTTAATAATCAGTGTTTTCAGTGATAAACACAGCTGTACATGGAGTCCCATGATTCATCCTCTCACCACAGACTGATGCCTCCTGCTGTTAGACTTACCTGGATCTCGAATGCCCCCTGGGCAGGCTGGAGCTGCTGCTGGGATGATAGCGCTCCCGCTCTCTCTCCTCTCGTCTTCTCTCTGATGAGGGGCCCCGCCTGTCCCTTCTCCCCGGGGAGTGTGAGCGGGATCTGGCCAGACGGGAGGACAAAGGGAGTGTAAGATGGAGAAACGCCACTAAATTACACGAGACAGAGTCTGGTAGATGAGCTGATGCATTTGAAAGAAGAACACGAATAGATGAGGGAGAAAAGAGAGTGATAGGACAACGACGGAGTTACGTGCAAAGGGAAGAAATGAAGTAAGCTTTCAGGATGGGTTTTCAAGGGATTTGAAACCAAGAATAGCCAGTGAGGGTTTGAGGAAGATTTGCAGTGATTCCAGCAGATTATTTGAAGACCTGAATGTGGCACAGCTCACATTAAGGCAGTTAAAGGAAGTCTAAATACAGTGCAACTGGGCCATGGGAGAAAAACACACATAATAATTCAGTGAACTGCTTAAATACATACTATGTCACATGGACTCTCAATATGTAAATACTGTTTTTCTAAACTAGTCCGAAAAGAAAACAGAATTAAATATTTATAGATACTATAAGAGATTAATTCACTTCTTAGATTTCTTTGCATAAAGGGCAGCACTAGATGAACTTTCTCCACAAGCTAGTACGCAGAGCATACATGCCATTTACAGACATGAAATAGCCGGGGTTTGAGAGGGAAGTTATACCCCTTTCAGGCTTTGCAATGGTGACTTAACAAAGCTGTCTGGTCCATTTTGATGGATAAGCAGCACAAACAAAACAGCTCGATCTCTACCTTTGATCACTTCCTCTCACCCTGCACTCTCTGAGTTAACTCTTTCTTGAGAAGTTCTCTGTCAGAAATGATTTCATTCCTCCTCTTCGTTCTCCCTCTTTTACACATGCATTTGTTTCATTAATTCATTCCACATTCATCCCTTTTCTCCTCTGAGGAGAGGCAGGAAAAGAGAAAGTAAGGATAACAGGAAATAGAGAGACAGAAGAACACATTATTTTCTATTAACGTTTTTGTACATACGGGTGCAGCGTGCAATGCACTTAACATTCAGCTTAAGTGGAATATAAAACAGAGGGCAATTAATCATTATGTTCTCAGCCTGTCACTTCAAATGCCTCGTACCTTTAACAGCAGCTGTACCAATCACAGACCTGCATCTACAACTAGTTAAAGGGATAGTGCACCCAAAAATGAAAATTCAGCCATTATCTACTCACCCATATGCCGAGGGAGGCTCAGGTGAAGTTTTAGAGTCCTCACAACACTTACGGAGATCCGTGGGGGGAGTGTGTAGCAGTACAACTGCACACCTAATGGTTTTTAGCCTCATTGTAGCCTGTAGCTCTGACTGCTTCTGTGTACACTGCGCCGACATGTGTGCACTTGCGCGAAATTGTGAGACATGGGCACTGCCTTCATGTGTGTTCATGTGCTTTCGCTGGTCCACAGAGAGGCAGTTAGAGCTACAGGCTACAATGAGGCTAAAAACAGAGTTCAAATGACGTTTTTCCAAACAACTTTTTATGTCGATATTTTGCGGTTTCAATTGTGTGTTCTTGGACGTTTTAATCTGGGTCGCCGTGAGCCATTAGGTGTGCAGTTGTGCTGCTACCCAGTCCCCCCTCAGATCTCTGTAAGTGTTGTGAGGACTCTAAAACTTCACCAGAGCCTCCCTCGGCATATGGGTGAGTAGATAATGGCTGAATTTTCATTTTTGGGTGCACTATCCCTTTAAGTATCTATCCAGAGACTTTTTATTTCAAAGATGACTTTGTTTCTTAACTAATCCTTTGTGAAATTCTACCTCGCCACATTGGATACACCAAGGGGAATATGGACTGTGTTAGTCTCTTCCTGTTTAAGGCAGTTTAGTTCAGGAAATTCTTTCTGCAGCAAAGCAGCATAAATTAAATGATTAAATGCGTGTTGTGTTTGTAGTGACCAGCAGCAGAGGCCAATAAAGATCTCAGCTAGAAAGCTGCACTGAGCAGTGTCAGGACTTAAGACTAATTTCTCTAACAGGACATAGTCACAGTGAGAAAATATGCATGTGTAATCCAATCACATCACTTTAGCTTAAGATTAAATTGAATTTATGGACACTTAGAGATTCCTAGCCTTGCTACTGAAAGGTTTAAATGCTTCACGGCTGAGGTGTCTTACCGGGACCTGCGGGCTCTCCTGTAGGCACTGGGAAGTGAGTGTTTGCTCTTTGAGGCCGACCTCGACTTCGATCTCGATCTCGACCTTCTCTTGTGTTTTTTTTTCTTTTTGTCTTTGTCCCTCCCTTTGTTCCTGTCTCTGTCTCTATCCCTGTCCCTGTCTCTTTCTCTGTCTCTCTCTCTGTCCCTGTCTCTATCTCTGTCTCGGTCTCTGGCCGCTCCTCTGGACGTAGTGTGGGAGGATGATGAAGAAGAAGATGGGGCCTCCCTGCTGCGATACGCTCCTTTGTTCTCCACAGTGGGTCTTTGATCCTGGGGGTATGCAGCTGGTACAGAGGACACTTGTGGAGATGCAGGGTCAGACAGGACAGAGAGGGCTTCTTGCAACTGGAAACAAAACGCAGACAGGACAGAGAGCAAAAACATCAATCATACTGGACCTTCTCTTTTTAACTGGTTTAAAGATAAAAAGAAAAAAAAAAAGGCCAGTCTCCCTCTTTGACATAAGGGACACTGAATAAATTCCCAAAAGCTTGATCCCTCTGTACATCTGTGGAAAATCAATATGGGGGCCAGTTCACTTCCTGAGATGCAGGTGATGCACAAGGTTGACTGTGTATAGAGATTAGAGAGTTATTTATGCAATTCCCCCGTGTCCATCCTTGTCAATATTACAGAGTAAAATTGCTCAGGTGGATATGGAAGAATCAGAAAAAATAACACTGAGTTTACTCTATGAGTGAAAGGACAACAAGCTTCTGCAAAGGCTGAGAAAGACTTTTTCTCAGTTTTCTTGTGGAGAACATGACAGTGCTTGGGTTTGAGTAATCTTTCTAATCCCGATTTTGCGAAATTGTAAATGTTTATTGTCATAAGTTTGGTTAGAATCATGTAACAGAATGAAATCTAAAACAGTGTCTACAGCTATCTGACACATTTTATGATTTTTAAGACCTTTTCAAAATAATTTTTAACTAAATTTCGGACAAATTTTTGAATTAAGTATAAAGGTAAGTAGTATATGTATTTGCTCGTGTCATCATGATACTGGAATCTCTAACTTCAACACAATAACTTGGAAAATATTGATTTTTGACACAATTTTCGATACCATGACTAAAAATGACATTTAGGTCAGAAAACAATATAAAATATAAATATAACAAGGCTATAACATAACACAAGACTTCCCTTTTCTTTGTTAGAAGCAGAGAACAATGAATGACTGTAATAATATTAACAATAAGAGAGACCAAGACAACACAGCTGGTACCAGGGTATTGATACTACAGAAAATGAGACCTGAAACCAACACTTTTTTTAACAACACTGATTTTTGTGATCCTGTACAGAGGTAGGTTTTATGTAGGAATATGGTCAGTAGCGTGAGTTAGGTTAATCTATATATTTTTTTAACAGGTAAGTGCAAGTATAGAGTTAACAGACAGTATTTGGTTCAATGTTAAGTTTAAAGATTTCCAACATTTACTTTAAGAAGTATGAGGAAAAAAAAGTCAAATTCCTTTTGTGTGCACACAAACTTGACGATTAAAGCCGATTGCAATTTGTTATTCTGACATGAGGAAAAAATTAAATAATATAAAATATTTGTGGAAATTAAGACTTCAAAATGTTAAATTTATGACTATTTAGACGAAGAAGAGGAAAATATTCTTTATTAATCCCCGAGAAGAAATTGAGTTTATATACACAGGCCCAAAATACACACATGCACAGACAGGACCCACACATGCATTAAACAGAAGAATGTAAGAGCAAGAGGGCTGCCTTGGGCAGGTGTCCCGAGCAGTTGGGGGTTCAGTGCCTTGCTCAAGAGCACCTTGGCAGAGCCTAGGAGGTGAACTGGCATCTCTCCAGCTACCAGACCACACTTGAACTGGCAACCCTCCGGTTCCCAAGCCAAGTCCCTATGGACTGCCAAAAATGTAATGACGTTTATGGTCTAATAATTATAAATTTAATTCAAGACACTTAAAGGGGAACATCACCTAGATTAAAAATTTCAATGTTATTTTCATGGCCTAGGAATGCCAGAAAACAGAAAAGAATAAGTCTTAAACTTGTGATGTCATCGGGTATAAAGTCTGGAGCTGCTCCATAGACAATGACTGGGAGATTGATTTTGTGGACCCACAGAATGTTTGTTGTCTTTTTAATACCCACACGAGCTTTATTCTATTGTTGTGCTCTCAGTTCCGAAACAGAAAATGAACCCATATACTCAGAACATTCTTCTGGCTGCTCTCAAGAGTCATCTATAAAAACTTTCATCATTTCTTGTCTATGGAGCAGCTCTAAACTTTATACCTGATGACATCAGAAATTTAAATTTTAACACTTTCGCTGTAAGATTTTGGTTGAGAGTTGGTCATGTCTACTAATATTTTTTGACTGTCTCACACCATAGGAATAACATGTATGTATTTTAAAACTGGGCGAAGTTTCCTTTTAAGTTCTTTTAGGGTTCTGCAGAGACCCTGTATAAAATAAGCATTATATATGCTTGATTTGTTCTTGATAACGAGCTGTATAGATGTAGCTACAAAGAAAGGTGGTGGAAATTATGCACATCAGGAGATTTTTGGGGAAAGAAAAGGTACATGCATGCACTATAAGGGGCATGGGATTATAAGCAGCTGGCTCAGGCAAAGTCATCGTCCTTTACTCTCTTGGGAAATTATTACTTTCATTCTTACCTTAAAAAAAAAAAAAGACAGAAAAGAAAATCCTTGCTCAGCTGATTAAAAAGTGCGGGTTACACAACACAGTCAGCCCTCTGGCTGCACGCTGAGCTACAACTGTCAGCTGCAAAGTGCCTCTAATTACCCCAATGTGGGTCTGTCTGCTCGTATTAGATTGGCCTGCTGCTGGATTCACACTGAAAAGACAGCTTCAGTCCATCAGTGGATTAAACATGACACTAAATCTTCCAAGGTCAGATTTTATCTTCCAGGTTTAGGTCTTAGATTGCTCCTGGGGTCACCTACGTTACATATGTATTCATTCATAGTACTGAAAGGGCACTTGGATCAAGACATCAAACGGCATACTTTATATGCTAACATTAACATAAATGTCATGACCGCCTGAGTGATTCATGACGAACATGGGACACAGAAAGGAAATTAATGTGGGCTGTGACTTCAATCTCTCCAATTCAATCACCCCGCCTCTTACCCATCTGCTAAAAGTGGTAAGAGATGGGTGGAGCATAGAAAGAGAGACGGGGAGGGACAGAAAGAAGCAGAAAAGAGAAAAGGGTGATGATGAAAGAAGATGAAAGCAGGAAGCAAATGAGGTGAAGAAGTACAGGCAGGAAAGAAAGTGAAAGTGCTCACGACAGAAGACAATCAATGAGTATCTAAAAACGGGCAGGGGAGAAGAGAGAGGAGGAATATTTATTACAGCTTTCTGTTTGCGCGCTATCTGGTGTCTGGGCTAAGGGAGAGATAATGAAATGATATGAAGCAGGGTTTGGTTTAAAATTAGGACTGACATATGGGAAGCTTATCCCAACACCAGGATGAGAAAATGCCTACACTCTCACACCTGCTCGGGCAAGATACGGAAGTGTGGACAGTAAGGGGAGGAACAATTAGAAGTTGCAGGGGAGAGGATAGGAGAGGAGAGGAGAGGAGGAACACTGTCATATTGGCATAAAAACTCCTGCAGCACAAGGCTAAACATTCACACGCCGAGATTAAACGCACATATTTTGGCTTGAATTAAATCACAGTTATAATGTATCACTTAATTATTATGTCCTGCGCTCAAAGAAAATAATATCATTTTAATTAACTATGAAATACTGCGAATAAGACATTTTTATATTGTTAGGGAGTCTGCTCTCATGCTGAATTAGTCTTACAGACAACAACAAAAACAGCTTACAGTCACAATAATAATCAGACCAGCTCTGGCTCTGTGTATTTCCAGTTTACACATAGCACATGATCAAATAGAATAAACAACTTCAATTTTACTCTTTTTCATTCTGTGCTTGTGCACTGTCTGACATTATATAACGGGCTAGGCAGCAAAAAATCTCTAATTAATAAGGAAATTGATGAGAAAATGCATTAGGAGAGTCACTGTGAGGAGCAGGCGAGCCTCCCTCATGCTCACAATGGTCACTAATTAAGGCTCCGGCTGCAAAATAAGTTTTAAAATCCATCACCGATGGCAGCCTGTGAGAGAGCCGAGAACACTCTTATTCCTTCATATCATTAATCTGCAGTTCACTGATGTACTCGTGCCATCGCTCCCCTACTGAGCTCTGGGGCTCTTTCCATAACTGTCCTGTCATGTCTGGATGAACACTCCAGATACATTTATGTAAAAGTCACCTATGCCTGACTGAGCCCCCCAAAAAATCATCACTTTAATAGTGAGATGATGAAAAGGCCAGCAATGTCCGTGACTGAGAAGAGTTTGAAAGAGTGCTCCATCTATTTATAATGGACATTTCAAAAACAATTATCGAAATTGATGGAGCACAACAGGAGGTATCGTATGTTTTTTATTATTAAATACATTCTTCTTCCTCGTCAAAACCTGATGCCTTCATTACCCATGATGCAATAGATCTGGGTGTGTTATGCTAGTAGAGGGCAGTGTAGCCTGAAGCCGCTAGCCCAAAGCAGAGATGAGGGGCGGGCTACAAAGGCCCAGTGAGCTCACTTTCTTTGAACTTCACACCCCAAGAGTTTTTTTTTTTTCCATTCCATACTTGTGATCTTCAGGCCCACCGGAGGCTGACTCAATCGACACCCTTTGAGGCAACGTATCCGATTTCGCTCGGGTCTCTCTGGAGCTACAAAAGCCTTTATAAAACTTTTTTTATCTTACATATGCAGTTGTACTCTTCGAAACCTGTAAACAGACCTCAGACTTTAATGTGTACAACCAGTGGGATTCGCTTTTGAAGGGACAGCTTTGCCAGTGCCCCCTTCTCGAATGTTGGAGATATCAGTTGTAGAGATGTCTGCTTTCTTTTGAATATAATGGAACTAGATGGCACTCTGCGCTCAAAACACACCAAAATAATATATTGTAAAATTCAACCATAATGTCTCTCTCTAGAAATTATAATGTGGTCCTCAAGCTAATCCACAGACCTTGTTGTGAGCAGTTTCATAGGAACTATCTTCTTTTTACCGAACTACACCCATCAATCATATCACTGCACAGAAGGAAGTGTGCATCTACTGCTGGTAGGGTTGTCATGAGAACCGATACTTCGGTACCAAGTCGATGCCAACATGCAAAAAAATACGTTGGTACCTGTTTTTTTTTTTTTATAAGTACCTGATACAACTTCGCCCTCAGCGGGCTGTGTCAATTCCTGTCGGGTGTCAGTCTGTGCCGAGGACGAGCGGCAAAGAAGAATGGCTGTTCTCCATCGTCTTTGCTAGAAACAATGGCTTCAACAAGTGCTGCTGGAGCCACAACATCTCGGCTTGTCGGAAAGTCAGGTAGTAGGAGTCGTGTGTGGAGATATTTTGCATTTGAGGCTGATGAAAGCAGACTCGCAAAAACCAGTGTGCAAACAGTGCCTCCGAAGTTTCCAGACCAAAGGAGGAAACACTTCAAACCTGGCTAAATACTTAAAAGACAGACACCCTGACTTGCTTAAAGAATTCAAGGTGAGTGAGTTTCAATTTACCATCACTTGTGTTATGTTATACTTATCCTGAAATATACATTACATTATTTGGGTTTGAGTGCCAGCTTACTACATTTATAGTAAGTAGTACTACTACTTGCTACCTTACGTTATAACTTACCCTGTAACAGATGGCTAACGTTACGTGACGTTAACAATGCCGTCTTTCACGTTACTTAAGGTTGCGTTTCAAGCAATAATTATTGGACTAATTGTCTGTCACCATATCCATAAATTCAAAGTTTGAAACAGTTTTAATAAAGTAGTGAATTTAGAAATACATGAGTTCTGTTTTTTGATTTTCATTGTGGTATCGAGTGAGTATCCAGAATTGCGGAAATTCACTGGTATTGGTATCGACTACTGAAATTCTGTTATCGTGACAAGCCTCCAACACTTGGCAACGCATACCAAAACAATCTAGATTAATAAATAGCACGACAGGTTAGAGGAAAAACATGTATTTTTAATTTTGGTGTCCCTTTAAGACTATGCTGCATTGTAACCATATTAGTCTGTTGAAATCCCTGTGGGGGTAAAAAGTAGTTGCACCACCTTTAATACATCATGATGAAGCCAAAAAGTACCAAGATATAGAAAAGTTACAGAATCACATAACTATAAAAGAGTCACTTTCAAAAGCAGAGAGGCCTTAGTCTGTAAAGCTTATTCACTGCTGGGTTCTGTTTACTCATGACAGCTTACTCGAGCTACAACAGTGCTGTTGCATAAACAACATGATGAGCGCTATGGGGAACATTGCGAGCTTACATCAACAGATCCAAGTCAGCAAAGACATGGCATCAGCATTCACATTTGTCCTCAAACACTCGGTATCTGAAGCCCCGACACACTGTGCTGTTGCACCATCCTGTTTTCTGGCCTTCCAAAACACAACAGCAGCTTATAAATTTCTGCTGCAAGTATTTACTACTACAAGAAGTTAAGGAATACTTTACCCCCCAAAATGACCATGTGTATATCAATTACTCACCTACCGTTACAATCAATTTGTGAAGAAAACTTTGTTTCTAGAGCATGCCTCTAGTGGGGGAAGAATCCAAAGTTGAAGAAAGAAATTGTTGAAGAAATTGAAGTCATAGGGCGTATGCAACAGCAAAACTATGTCAAAACATGTGTTTACAGACTATCATAGAACTCATGCAGAATAATCCAAGTCACAGTTATCCAGCCATATGCTCAGTACCTCGAAAAACAGGCAGCCCTTTTTTTAACAGGAATCTGAACGGAAAGTGAGTCATATCTATGTTCTCTTCAAAGCCAGACCGCATTGACAAAAGCAGTCATTTTACCCCCCCAGAACTTGGGAGCTGCTGGTCTACTGCTGCCTCGATTAGTTGGTTACTTTGTGCTTTTGAGTCACTTTTGTGATTTAAAGGTTTAGTTCAGATTCACCAAAATCACATAGTAGCACACACACACTACAGATCAAGGTAGCAGTAGACCATCAGCTCCTGTGTTCAGCAAGGTAAAATTACTTTTTTTGTCAATGGAGTCTGTTTGGGAAGTACTGAGTTTACAACTGGATAAATGGGGCTTGGATTATACTGCGCAAGTTGTTTGAGTGTTTTTAACCTGATATTTCGATAAAGTTTTGCTGTTGTTAAATGCGGACCCCGATGAATTTATGTAGTCAACACAATAATGGGTGAGTAATTGATATACAAATTATCATTTGAGGGGTGAAGTATTTCTTTAAGGCCATTCTTGGAACCCATCGGCTGTATTCAGCATCTAACTTACGGCAGACGGCGATACATTCCCTGAATGTAGAGTCTGTATATAGAGACTACTTTAAGGCTAATCATCTTAAAGCTTTTCTGATCTCCCTTCAATTTCTCCAAATTCAGGTAGCGTTTATCTTCAAAATACTTCCTCTGGCTTTCTCCATCTTATTTCTCTAATGTCAGCATTAACTCTGTACCCCCTCGTGCCCTCTGATAATATCAAGTAAAGAAAGAAAAAAAATATTGCACTAGAAGTAATTGTTTAAATCTTTTAATGTCATTGCCCATGTTACTGTCCCTTTCACCGTTTCACCCCAGCATATAATCTATCCTCATGTAAAGTCTCTTTTAAACATGGACTGTCCAATGTTTACCAATTACCATAGTTGATTAGATCAAAATAGATTTTCTCTGCAAAGTCCTTTAAGACTTACAGTACTTTGTAGACTGCACCAACCAACACAAGTTCCCAGTCTCTAACCTTCTGTATATTCAACTGCAACATCCATTTATTCATCAGTAGGCCAATGACCTGGATGGTGGTCATCCCTTCAGGGTACCTGCGCTCTGAGGGCCACTGCAGAAGCCACAGAACATCTGGAGAAGAGTGACAGAGCTAGCGCAATAGTGACAGGAGTCTGCCCACTGCCACCTGGCCCAACCGGCAATAGGCCAGTTCACCATGCATCGCTTGGGCTCACATGAGGAGCTGACAAGCAACATCCATCAAATGGACGGGCAATCTACACATCAAATGACCACCCGCGAGTCTTATTTACACTATAAAGTACTCTCGCCTGTTTTGTCTGTGGTTATTATGACAGACAAAAGGCTTTTAAGATTTACATTACTGCAGCACTACAATGAAACTCAACAAAGGGGAATTTTAAAACAGATACCCTGCATTAGCTATGGGCCACCAAAACTGAGAACAAAGAAGTTGATGGGCAGAAGAAAGGTAGCTTTGTACTGATGTGCAAAGCATGCTGTGATTTGATTGATTTATGGTGTGCTTACATCTACCCAAATTAACTTGGCTTGTGGTATTTTTTTGTTTTCTATGTGGGGTCTACATGTTCTTCCTGTGTGAGTATGGGTTTTCTCCCAATTGCCCATAGCTGTCAATGAGAGCATGAATGGTTCTCTGTCTCTATAACCTTTTCTCACCAAAATTAGCTCTGGTTCCTGAACTGCTTCATTGGTACGATCCATTCAACTGGATAGTGTTTCCACCAGTTTTGATCAGAATAACTAATGAAGGATGTGCCATCAACAGAGGGCATTGTACAATGCGCATATGCTGAGGGAAGCTCAGGTGAAGTTTTAGAGTGCTCACAACACTTGCGGAGATCCAAGGGGAGAGGAGGTAGCAACACAACTCCAACTAATGGAGGCTTACAGCGCCCCAGATTCAAACGTCCAAAAACACAAGACAAAACCACAAAATATCTCCATACTGCTCGTCCGTAGTGATCAAAGTGTCCTGAAGCCCCGACATAACAAGTTGTTTGGAAAAACATCACTTGAACTCTGTTTTTAGCCTCATTATAGCCTGTAGCTCTAACTGCCTCTCTGTGCACCACGTACACGTGTGCACGCGAGACCAGAGAAAGCACGTGAACACACATGAACGCACATGAACGTGGTGCCCATGTCTCGCAGTGCCCATGTCTCGCAGTGCCCATGTCTCGCGGTCTCTTGTTTGGTGTGTGCTTGAAACCAATTTTTCAGGTTTTTAACCAGTTTATTTTTAGTCAAAAGGCTCTGAATGGTTCAAAATTAGGTGCAGGAACCAAACTGGAACCCATCTCATGTTGGTTAAAAGGGGTATATGTGTGTCGGCCCTGTGACAGTGTGCTGACCTGTCCAGGATGTACCCTACCTCTCGCGCAATCTCAGCTGGGATTCGCTACAGCCCCCCGTGACCCTGAATAGTTCAGGCAGTTGCATGTAATGGATGCAAGCAAAAAAAATCCCCAGCTGAAAAAAGATTCCTCCATCTTCTGCCTTCATGTACTGTATGTTCACTGACCAGCTTTTCCAATTACCCAGTCCACATGTGTGTTGTGTAGATAAATACAGCAGTCAAACAGTACAGTCAACACATGAACACAATAATTTCCATGGGAAGAAATCATGAAAAAAATCCTCAAACCCAAAACAAAGACAACAAAAAAAGCTTTTTAGATCTCAAGAAAGATTCAGCCGTCTGCCTCTGGGCCAGTCTTTGTTGAAAACAGTACACTATGAGTCAAGGAAAAGATACTCAGAATCAGTATCAGTGCCAACAGCTGCATGGTGAAAAACTTATTCAGCATACAAATCCTACCACCTTTTTAGCAATGACTGATTAGAATTGCTGTCACAGACCAGGCCTAAAGCTGCTCATACATGGAAAACAGTCTAAGCTTAGCCTCAGCACAGATTCAGCTCAACAACAGCTCAATAACACTGTGTGATGTACTTTACCTGCAGTACATAAGCAACCTTTAAATGAATGCCGCTTCCCAACATCCACGTATACATGTGACTGATATACATGGAGATATTCCCTCAGCAACCAGACATTCATCTCTTAATCTATGAATGCCTGCTCACATAAGCTCGAAACTGCCGACAATACAGCAGACACACAGACAGGTTCTAACAGCTGAAGGCAACCGCGACTTTATCTCCACATAATCAATAAAGATCCATCATAGAAAAGATAACACAATATGCCATCTGGTAACAACACGTTTGATATCATACTCAGACAAAAAAAGATTTAGGCTGTTCTAGCATGGGGTTACAAAGCCAGCTGAACTTTTTACTGAACATCTACTATGACCAAAGATTTCACCGCAGCTCAATAAAAAATAAGAGGCCAAATCGAAAAGGCAGAGCCAGCAAAAAATTGCCATTGACCTCAGGGTGGACAGGTTCAGCCAGGGGTGTAGCGCTAACAACTTGATGTGTCAGGCTCCATGTTTCAATTATACTGACAAAATTTGTGCTCTGACAGTATGTGTACCTTTTCTACCTTGAATTGTCCAACTATATATTACAAAAAAGCCCCATTTTCACCCAAATCAGCTATGCTGTTTATATTTAAGGATTGCAGAACAAAATGTTGTGATTGTAGCTGTACAAAAAGTGTGTAAATCAAACAGCACAGAGTTGCAGGTTATGTAAAATGTCCAGGGAGAAACATCAAGGTGGACTAACAAGCCCACCTTGTATGCATGTCAGTTAAAATATATGTTTACACTGATACGCTCTGTGCTAAAATTGTAAAATTATATGCTTCTGCATATTGAGAAAAAAAATGCAGACTTACCAACATTTACAAATAAAAAAAGAATCAATGAGAGCTGAGCATCTAGTGGCAATTTGAAGAAACAAAATAAGTGCTTCACCAAATGCAAACATGCTATCAATGAGCACAGTATCTTTCTTCCAACATCACGGACTACTCCTACTTTTATTCTGACGGCAGGTTGTTGCAGTCAGCCCAATACAGTGACTCACAGCACCCCATTTGGTCCCTAATTTGAGATGGTAAAGTATAACACAAGCAGGAATGAGTCTCCCTTTACAAGACGTTTTTGATATTTGTGATATTAAAAGGCCCAAGACATGATGTCCCAAACTGCAATTAAAAGCCCACTTTACACTGCCTTTTCAAGGCGAGAACCCTGCACTGTTATTCCCCCTCACTGTTCAGTATAAAAGGTGCAAACACTGAAGGTGGGGGAGCAAGTTGTTCCCCCTTTACTTCAATCCAGCAGAGGAGGTTTAAACAGAGCTGAATACATGTCTGTGTTAAAAGTGAGAGCTGGTAGGACGGGATGTGTGTGACTTTTTGACAATGTGTTATGTGTGCGACCCACCACTGAGAGACTTAAAAAGCAGCTAGAAGCAGTTAGCAGCAGTTAGCAGCTAACTCGAAAAAGAAAAAGAAATGCCAACTGGGAAGAAAATGAGGTGCGGGAGCTCCTTACCCTCAAAGCAGAGGGGGAGATCAGCCGTCATATAACAGGGAAGGTAAATCAGGTTGTCAACTGGTATCAGACTGTTAAATTTAAGGATTTTTAAAACCTGTTCAAGACCAGTTTCAACCAAATTTAGGACAGATTTCTTTGGACAAATCATGTTTTACTCATGTGCTCTTGTGCAGAGTTAAGTGTTATGTAGGAATATGGTTATTGCTAGTTATTATTAGTGAGTGAAGTCAAGCTACATTTTGCCAACAGGTAAGTGCAAGTATGAAGTAAGATGACATTATTACAGTTTTTTAAAGATTTAAAGACTTTTACACAGAAAGGCTTCACTAATTTTCACAAGAAGAAATAAATTAAAAAGAAATAAATTCAAATTTAAGACAATTTAATGGTTTTTAAGGCCTTATCATTATTATACCATTGAATTTAAGACATTTTAAGACCTTTTAAAGACCTGTAGACACCCTGAAAATGAATGTTATTGCCATGTTACACCATTGTTTCTGTTTAGAAAGCGTTGCCCGGTGCTTGTGTTAAATGTCTCACTTGAGGCCGACACTGTTGTGATACACGTCACGTCCATTACGCCTCTTTTGCTTCCGCAGCACCGGCATGCCGCCATAAATCTCAGATTGGGGCGACATCATCCTGCTATTGTTTGATTCTTTCTAAAAAAGCAAAGCCAGCAAAGGGTCTACGTTGCAGCAGTACTGTAAGATCTCTTTGTGAAAAGGGCTAAAGATAAAGCAGCTTTATCTTTATTATAATGGAACAATACTAAGGATAAAACTTTAGGTTGGCCAGGTGTGACTAACTCTAAAATATTGAGTTATACATACATATGTATAAGTTATGCATTGCATCAGGGGCCAAGCAAAGAGGCATTAAAAACAATAGGACTATGGTGTGTAGATGTTATTGCAGTATGCTTTAACAGAGCTGATTTAGAGTGATTCATCAATGCAAATTAAGGCACCGATGCTATTTATTACTGAGTGTGGTATCTTGCTGAGATGTCTGTATCTTAAATTGATGCAGACATTTGGTCTTAGTGATTAACAGAGACCTACAGTAATGGCAAAGTCATTAAATGCATACGTTCTCATTACAGCACTACTTCATTTATACTTCTATAGCTTTGTGGATAATACTCCGGTAATACACTGTGCATGTTCCAGTATATGACTTGAGATGACACTTTAGTTGAACTTTGGGACTTGTGACTTGGGGTCAACCACTTGGGATTTAGTCATGATTTGTGAAAGGGTGATTTGGTTAAGGTTTTAAATTAATATAGCTACATGACAAATATTGATCCATATTTCTCAAACATTCACCTACCTCAAACTGTGCCGTTGAGTCTAGCTCAGCTCTCTTGGCCTCAGGCTCCCCAGCAAAGGGACCGCGGAGGGTCTGCAGGAAGAGCGCTGCCTTCCTCTTCCTCTCCGCCTGTAGCTGTTTCTCCTTGGACTCCTTAGATGCCTGGGCCAGCTTCTCCCTGGCTGCAGCTGCGAGACGGTCCTCCAGTTTCTGCTTGGCTGAGAGTGGGGAGATGAGAGGGTAGTTACAGGTGAGACGTGGTCAGACAAAGATGGAAACATTTTAGCCATTGTCCCTCCTCTATTCTTACCGCAGCTAGAAATGCATTTACCATGGTGGTACAGGGGAGGAGAGAATGACAGAAAAGACAGAGAGAAGGAGGCAAAGAGTGGTTATGCTCTACTTTTCACTCAGCCAACTTTTTCCTGACCGCAGGTAAGTGGTCTTTGGAAGGCACAGAACTACAGGAGGGATAAAAGACACAAATAAAGACACTGGAGAGCAAAACATGAGAGGGCAAGAGTCCAAAAAATATCAGGACAAAAAGTGACAGACAGACAAGAAAGAAAGAATGTTGAGAGTAATTTTCCTCTCTTAATGTCACATCTAACTAAGGTGATAACACTGGCATTTTTTCTGAGTTTCCAATGGCTGCGACTTCACAAAGTTCTTGCTTTAAATGATAAGGCCTGACTAAGTCTTTGGTGGAAGGTAATTTCATGCAATCCAAGGTTTATACAGAAAACAAAAGCAAAGTAGGAGGGAACATGTGGGTGGGGAAGAGGAAACAGACATCCGAATAAAATTGGGGGTGGAAAGTATGCACGGTTTTGAGAGATGAAGAAAAGAGATGAAGTGACAGAGACTGGTGGGGGATAGATAGGTAAGGAGAGCACAAGAATGAGATGGGTCACAGAGAGAAACAGGATGAAGCCGGCAGAGAAAACAAGACGAGACAGTGAAGTATAAAGCAAATGCTTGCGGAAAACACGTTGTTTAAGTTATGCAACCGCTGGGGCTACTGTTATCTCTTCAGGGTTAAAAATAGGCGAGCTGCCGAGGCAAATCATATTTGTGTACAGTGTGAACAATAGCCAAGTGGAGCAGAATCCATCTGTACCCCAGACAGTGACACAGTACAGTCCTGGCCAGGCTGACTCTTACTTCTGCATTTACAGACTAATTTGACATAATAACAAAGGACAATCTTGCTTTACTTTTACGTCCAGTTTTGTAAAACATGCATAATTTTAAGTGATGAATTGATCACCAAAACAATGCATGACAACTTTTATAACTGATTGATGATTTAATTACTTATCCAGTTTCAGCTTTTCATATGTAAAAATTGGCTGCATACAACACACACAATTAAGCAAATGATCAAAAAAAGTAGCTGACATATTAATAAATAAATAATCATAAGTTAACCTGCAACAACAGTCCTCTCTGGCCATTTACAAGCATCCGAAATAAGCCGTGAACATAACATTGATGTAATATGTATTATCTCCAGTGATGTTCACTCTTGTAGCTCTGTTTTTGGTCTCAACCTGCTGCCAATGTCTGGCCATTTAGCTGCTAAACGCCTCACCACGTTCAGTAGCTAGTTGCTAATTTTTGAAATGTTGCAAAAAGGAAATGCGAATTTGGCGTGTTTCCATCAACTGGTTTGGAGCAAATAAACTAGGCTCTGCAAAGCATAATTTTGTCAGAAGTTGGCAGAATAAAGCAGGATTTATACTTGTGCAGCAGCACTATTCAGAGCCTATGCCGTTGTGAGCATTTGTACTTGGCAGTGGTGTGTCTGTGTCACTATGCAGTTGCACCTCCAAAACGCAAGTTGGCGGTGGGGTTTCTGTGAAGTGCTGTAAAGTTTAGCTGATTCAAAACACACCCAAAACACTAAACATTAAACATGGCTTAACAGTGACAATTTCAAACATGAGTACACAAATCAGCTTCACTGTAACTCACAGCATTCACAGTCAAAGCACTTGTCTTTATTTGGACACATTTTCCCCACAAATACAACACGCTAATGTTTTTAGCACAAGTCTATGTCATTTTACATTGTATAAATTAGCCTCGCAGCTAGTGGACTTTTTCTCTACTCATATGAAGCCGCAACATTGAACAAAAATGTAACATTATAAAATAAGGCTCCATTACAACACACAGGGTTCACCTTAAAAAACAACTGTCTTATACTAAACACGTTTTCAAAACAAGTATAACATGCTAACGTTATTAGCATCAAGCCTATGGCATTTCCTCTGCTCATATGAAGCCAGGATAAATCCCTGAAGGATATGATGAATCTGTGACATTTAAGTAAATAAAAGCTTCATTTCCATTGAGGGAAATGGTTTTAGCTTACATAAATAAACAGGAGGTCTGCGTCGCCGTGATGTGCAGCTAAGCCGTATCCTAGGCCGTCAGGCTTCAGCGTAGGCTCCATGTCAACACAGGGCCTACTCTGTAGATATGGCGTCGATTCAACGCAGAAGTATAAATCTCACATTAGCTACGCTTCTAATCTGTTTATGCCAGAAAACAGATTAGTAGTAAAGGTTATAACCTAGGCACAAAACAAGTTGCCTTGGCCACCTAACCCATCTACAAGAGAAAAATGGGGAGAGGTTTCAGGAATTTGTTTCAATTGGGACCGTTTTGATTGTAATTTGGCAAACTCTAATTGTTCGTGCTCTCACATTAGCTAGTATTGGAATGTTTCATGCTGTCCAGAAACATAAATGCAGTAATTCTGTAAGCTATTTTGTTGAGCTGCTTCTTTACGATGTGCTCTAAGTCATTTTAAGTTGGGCTTTTATTGTGAAAGGTAAAAGCAGAAGGGGTAAGCTGTGATGTCAAGGTTCACGCCATTCCAGACTAAAGAGCACCCTGTTTTTATGTCATCATTTATATGAGTACAGGTGAAATTTATGAACCCTCGCCAATTGTAATTCATGGAGAGACGCCAAGAGTGTACACAGATGATCAGTCATTTGAGTTAAATGACCACTACATTAGAATTTATACTGCAAGGGCTTTTTCATAACCCATTTATTCCATCAGCCCTTTTTTGACAAAAGTGAAAACCACCTCAAGCGAGCATAAAGCATAAAAACTTTTCTTGCATAATTGAGGAAGTTTTACTTAATTACGCCATTTCTATTCAACTTTTCTGATGCAATACTTCAAAATGCCCATAAAAACACACTTCTGGAAACACAGTTTGTGTCTGTCTGCTGTTTGGTGTTAAACAGGTGGTGTACAGTGGGTTTTAGGAGCTGAAAACAACACCATGGAATTCAATGAGCTGAGACTCACTATTAGCCTAGGGGAGCTGCAGATTGTCTTGATAATTCTCTGTAGGTTCATTATTAGCCCCTTTCACATTTTAACAGTGTTCACATTGTCATCTGATGCATTGTTATTGTGAAACTATTATTTATTACTGTTTTGAAGCCAAAAATATGACTTTACATGGCAGGCAAAAAATGAATGGACGAAAGAAAGTATGTGTATATCTATATTTACAGTATATCTAACATCATCTCTGAATAGAATGACCACATATTTTAAATCTCTTACTACCACTATGAAACATCCACTCAGAGATGTTTCCAGGGACCTAAATGATTCATGTATTTATCACTGGAAACCACATTTGGTGTGTGTGGCTGTTTTCCAGTCCATCAATACAGATTAGCGTTCTGCTGTCTGCCACTGATTCTCCTGCTATCTGATCAAGTTAGGCCTGCTGACTGACAGCCACTTTGCCACACAGCAAAGCCAATCCAGTCAGCTATTTATTAGGCTTTTCCAGCCTCTTTCTCTGGCCGTCTGTCAGCTCGCAGAGAGAACATGAACACTCTTAGATTGTTCCACTGAACCTAAACGGGACCCGTCACCCTGCTTCATGCCGAAAAGTAGCACATTTGTCTCATGTGTCTGTCTGTCCATCTTTTTTCAGGTTCTATTTTGTGGTTATCCTTCTGGTCTGAGGGAGGTTTCGACACTTTTGCCATGCCCTTTGAGAGCTCATGAAACGCTGAAATCAGCGTCTTTAAAGACTTAATGTCTTAAGGGCATTTGGCCGAACAACTGACTACAGTATTGGCATCTCAGTCATGTCTCTGTGAGGCACCCTCATACTACTGCATCTGAACACAGTATGTAAGTATTGTAGGAAATATTGTTACCTTAAACACAAGCTATTACAGGTTACTCAATGGCCAGACAAATGTATTCAACTAAATATTCGACTGCTCCTTAACACAAATAGCTTATCAGCCACCAGCAGCAACTCAATGCATTTAAGCATGTAGACATGGTCAAGACGACCTGCAGAAGTTCAAACTGAGCATCAGAATGGGGAAGAAAGGAGATTTAAGTGACTTTGAAAGTGGCATGGTTGTTGGTGCCAGACAGGCTGGTCTGAGTATTTCAGAAACTGCTGACCTACTGGGAATTTCACACACAACCATCTCTAGGGTTTACAGAGGATGGTCCCAAAAAGAGACAATATCCAGTGAGCAGCAGTTCTCTGGGTGAAAATGCCTTGTTGATGCCAGAGGTCAGAGGAGAAAGGCCAGACTGGTTCAAGATGATTGAAAGGCAACAGTAACTCAAATAACAACTAGGGCTTCTACTAGCGATTATTTTCATTGTCGACTAATCTGTCAATTATTTCTTCGATTAGTCGACTAATCATTTCATCGAAAAATGTGATAAAATGTTGAAAAATGTCGGTCTGTCTCGCCCAAACCCCAAAATTATGTCATCTAATGTCTTGTTTCATACTCATGCCAACAGGTTTTAGTTCACTGTCACAGGAGAGTGTGTAAAGCTGCCAATATCTGAATGTAAGAAGCTGCAGTAAGAGTATTTCGGGGTACTTTTATAGTACTTTTCTATGAAAAATGACTCAAACTGATTGGATGACTACTAAAATAGTCACCGATTATTTTAATAGTTGATTAGTTGATCAGTCATCTATTAGTCGACTTATCGTGGCAGCCCTAGTTACAACCAAGGTCTGCAGAAGACCATCTCTGAACCAACAACACGTCCAACCTTGAAGTAGATGGGCTACGGCAGGAAACACCAGGAAACTGAGGGCTCACCAAAACTGGAAAAGTTGCCTGGTCTGATTTGGGACAGACAACATGAAAGCATGGATCCATCCTTGTAGCCTTGTGTCAACAATTCAGGCTAATGGTGGTGGAATTTTGTGGGGGATATTTTCTTGGCACACTTTGGGCCAGTAAGTGTATACTCTTTGGTAACAGGGGATAGCTAACGATAGCTACAACAGAAAACAAAAGCGCTATCCTTTTCCTGATTTGGTCGCGCAATGGTTCGATGCATTTACTTAATGCCGTAAACCGGTGGTAGACAATATTGCATAGTGATATTTCATAATGATAAGTTAGAACAAAAAACGTGTCTATTTCATCTTTAATATACTACATGATAAAGCGTTACCATGCTTACCATTTAGATCATATTACTAAATTCACAAAGATGACTTTGGAGATGCACAGTTCAAACCTAACCTTGAATGTTTTGACAGTGCAGGCAATGTGAGACAGTAAGACATCAAACAGAAAAATATCTAACAAAAAGATAAATATTCTAGGGGATAATGTTGGGATGTTGTTCTCTGGTCATTTGCTTACAAAGTAACAGTATACTGGTATTAAGGTAAGGTTAAGGTAGCTTTCATGGGGAGGCTCTGAGAGACTTAGAGAGACAGACATCTCGGCGCTTGCTGAAGTAATCACCGAGTCATGAGTATTGATCAACTCACACAGACATATGACGCTTATTTTGTGAAATGACAGGACCAATCTTACTTTTTAGACCTTTGACATTAAAGGCTTGTGCACCTGGTCAAATGGATTATTGATAATCCGAACTGCATCAGAATCTGGCGGTTGTCAGTTTTTGTTTGACAGAGATGTGAAAATGTCTTGGGGGATTTCAGCTGCTTTGTCATCACTCAAAGAGGCATGCAGACGAAGATGAAGCTGTCGAATTTTTTAAAGCTAAAAGGGCGCGACTGCATATTTTGGGGGGTGTAAAAGTATAACAAGATGCAATGAATCAACTTCAAGTACAATAGCTTCCAGCTTTTAATATAAAAGCCTATTACTTTTTGAAATTAATAGCCAGTGATACATTAGAATATATGAATATTTGAGAGATGTGACTCTAACCTTGAAAATAAAACAGGCAACACACATGAGGCATAAGTGTTTTTTTCTCAGTCCCTAATGCAGGAGCTTTCTGTATAAATGGTTAAGATCATCGACAATGTGGTGATCTCACTGGATCAGCCAAGTTAGATTTGTTACAATACAGTATTTAGACGGTAGAGTGTAATGCCCTTGCAGGACAAAGAATGCTTTTTGTGCTTGTATGCATTCTGACGTAAACGAATATGCCTGTGTAACTGTCCAGTGTTTCTGAGTGCAAAGTCACTGATGCATTACTTTAGTTTAGGAAAGACTGAGGAGAGCCAGTGTGTAATATTCTACAACCATGACTGAACAAAAGAGAGAGGCAAAAATAGAGAAAATACATCTCCATTAGGTCTTTGGAGAGATATATGACTGTTGTTTGCTGTACCACACAGCTCGTCTCTTACTGCAGGGTACACCCGGTTGAGAGAATTTATAATTCAGGCTCAATGGATTTATTCATCTCCTTTCTTCCCCTCTTGTTTTACCTCTATCTCCAACCCTCCCAGAAAGTAACAGCATGCCAGTGGGTGTGACAGAGATGTCTTGTAAGCACCTGTACTTTTATGCTGACGAGAGAATTTAATTCTAGCGCACCCACATTAAATAGCCACGGAGCTGAAGGAGAAAAAACGACCTCTGTCATAACCATCATCAGATGCTTTATCAACATTCCGTCTTTTACACAGGCAGAATGAGGCCGCTGATTGTCTGAATGCGCAAGCTGACAGACATAAACAGGGAAACGCTGTCAGATTAGATCTGAAACATGACATTTTCAACTTGAAGGGAATTAATACAGTTAAGTGATTATTACACACTCACAACTGGAATTTGTAGCCACTTGACTGTTTATTTATTTTTTTGTCTGCCTTTTTCATATTTTTTTCTCTATTGGTGCTGCCTGACAACCAAATAGACCAAAAAGTAGGTATGCTGTGTCTCCCAGCACAGTCTCAAGAGCATGGAGGAGACACCAGGAGACAAGGAGAACTGGACAGGGCCGTAGAAGGATATCAACCCAGCAGCAGGACCGGTATCTGCTCCTTCGTGTCAGGAGGAACAGGAGGAGCACTGCCGGAGCCCTACAAAATGACCTCCAGCAGGCTACTGGTGTGCATGTTTCTGACCAAGCTGTCAGAAACAGACTCCTGCATTGTCACTGCATTGACCATTTCTCGCCTCCAATGTTTTCAGAAACATATTTCAGTGTACTGTTTAGCTATAAAATGACAGTTTGTAGCCTGACCACCATATTAAAAATAGTCAAGCCAAAAGCAGGCACCGCCCACTGGCCAGACCAAACTTTTTCACTAACAGCTGTGCTTTTCAGCTCTGATTGGTTTTCTTTTAGCCATGGTGGATTTGAGCAAATGCCACTGGAAGCACTAAACGAGGAGGAGGAACTGTAGCTTTAATCAGTGCAGGATGAATATTTTTCACAGCATTTAAAAATTTCCCATCAATAATTTTAATAATGTTACCTTGTTTTGCTTCCAGCTCCTCCAAACTGAGTGTGGGTCTCTTCTCTTCTGGCGCACTGGCCGGGGCAGGCTCCTTCTCAACCATCTCAGCTCCACCCAATACAGAATCCAGCCCCTGCTCCTCCAGCAACTTCAAAAATATATGATAATCTATTGTTAATGTCACAGTTCTAAAAATATATTTTCAAGGATCAGTTTCCTATCCATACTAAATCAGCCCGAGTTGTATGTGCATTGAGTAGACCGAGCGGAACTAGACCTTGTCCTCGTCCGAGTCATCGTCCAATCGAACTCTGTTCTTCTCCAACGGCAGCATGTCATTTTCCTTTGCCTTGATGGCAAAACAGATGGGGGCAAAAGAGGCTGTGATGGCGCAGAGAGACAGAAGGAGATGTGATTTAGTGAGAACAAAACGGATTCAGAAGAGTACATAATCATGACAGGTGGACAAGTGCTTCTTGGCCTTCTTTTGTTTGACAAATTCAGAGTAAAATGAGAAATGCACTGACTTAAGCAATTAGGCTGCTTCTTGGAAACGACAGGTGCATTAAAAGGTTCAGGACAAGGCGGAGAAAAGATTAGGAGAAAATTGGACACAGATAGAGAACAGAAAGATGGAGAAATAGGAAGGAAACAAAAAAGGAGACCAAAAAAAAGTATGAGTGAAAGAGAATTCACAAAACGTTAAACAAAACTACACAGAGACAGGCAAAACCAAACAGAAGGACAGAGAGAGTTGGCCCCAAAACTCTTAAGATATTAAGCAGCAGTGGTGTGTCACATTGATTCTTATTTTGTAATCAAAAGTGTCTCTAGGAGAGATGAAATAGTACACAATGTGCCTCCTTTCCTTAAGAAATAACCTTAATATAGGACCTTGATCCTTATTGTGGAAGGCTCTGCTTCCACTTGTTATTAGTTTTCCCTGGCCTGCTCCATGACCTGACGCCCTCCAATAGCCTGTGAGAAAGCATGTCTTCATTTGCATATATGTGTGTGTTTCCGCCAGCCTTGTGGTAAGCAGACGCTTTCATCTCTGCAGACATTTTCAGCCTGATATCATCAAATGAAACTGAGAGCATAAATACTAACAGACTCACAGACAGCTGTGCACAAACACCAACATATGACACAAACACCCACACTAGAGTAAACATGTGCATGTGTACTCATATATATGTATGTATGTATGTATATATATATATATATATATATATATATATATATATATATATATATATATATATATATATATACATACATACATATACATACATACATACATACATACCCAATGGCTTTGCATCTCATTTACTGAGTGAATGAACTGAAGCAGAGGAAGTGACAGTAGTACCATGTTCTGTGTGTTTTTTCACATGCCAGTGTCCTACCTTTAGTCAGCTTGGAGTCCTTGAGTGACGTGTCTGATTGAAGCTTATTATCGTCATCATTTACGCTGTCACTCTGGGTGAAGGAAAAGAGAGGAGACAGAGAGACAGAAAGAGAGAAAATATACACTGTAATCAGATCTAAATCATTCGTTAGTGCACACGGTTAACAAATAAACCAGTAACAGAGACCACACAATTCGTACATATCATCTAAACTTGACTGTGTTTCCACATTATGGGTAAACCAGTAGGATTTTGACAAGAGACAGATGGTGCTGAAATTGAGATTCAATGGAAACCTGCTGTCCTTTGTTTTAACATTATGTTCTTCCATGAATGTTTGCAAGTACGGCAGTAGTATGTGCAAGAAGTTGGTGTCAGGAAAGTTTGTCAGAAACACGTCTACGGTGTGAATGCTTCTTCGCTGTAAATATCACCAGTGGCTGGATCCAACATTTTAGGATGAGTCATTCCTCTGTATCTGTTTCCAATCTAACTGTTGCATCTGCAGGGTTCCATCTGCTTAAAGTTTACACCTCTGAAGCAAGCAGCAACCTGCGGGGCTGAAAAATTAAGCCAACATGGAAGTGCTGAAAACTGCGGTTCTTTAAACAGCCACTTGAGGTTGGCTCCAGAATCCAGTCAATCCCCATGGACACCCATGTTAAAACGTCAAGGGGTCTGATTTATAAACACAGCGTACACACAAAATGAGGCCTGAAAGAGGCGTACGCCACTTCCCACGGAAAAGCTGTGAACTGTAAAAACAGATTTGATGGAAGACACTTTAACCTATGCTTACGAACATTTTGGAGACGGGATATTTGTGACGCAGATGGTGAGATGGAAGCCTGATAGTAGAAATTACTGAATATTTTTCGGCACATGCCATTTTTGGCTTTTGTCTGTATGTACATTTTTAGTATGGACCCTACGCATTGTTTTATAAATGAGACCCCAGGTCTTAATAACTAATTTCAATGACAACTACCCCAGACCATGATGCGAGTGCTGTGTTGGATAGTCGTGGTAAAGACGGAGCTCAGCCGAAAGGCGAAGCTTTCAATTTACTGGTTCATCTACGTCCCAACCCTCACCTATGGTCATGAGCTCTGAGTAGTGACCGAAAGAATGAGACCGCAGATACAAGCCGCCGAAATGAGTTTCCTCTGTGGGGTGGCTGGGCTCAGCCTTAGAGATAGTGTAAGGAGCTTGGAGTAGAGCCGCTGCTCCTTCGCATCAGTTGAGGTGGTTTGGGCGTCTGATCAGGATGCCTCCTGTTAGAGGTGTTCTAGGCACGTCCCAGCGGTAGGCGGCCCCGGGGCAGACCCAGAACACGCTGGAGGGATTACCTATCTCGTCTAGCCAGGGAACGCCTTGGGGTCCCCCAGAGGGACGAAGAAAGATACAGAAAGATGCCAATGGCCGAAATGTCGAACTTAAAGCTTCAAAACAGGAGTCCACAAACCAGTGGGTGACGTCACGTTAGCTACCTCCATTAATTTTACAGCCTACACTGTCTGAAGTTGTCTCCCGACTGTGCTACAGAATGATTTGATGTGGGGGGAACCAACAGCAACTTTGGAGAACAGAACCTTCTGGCTGCAGCTGAATGGATATCTTTCAGTACTTTCAATTTCTATATTGGAAGCACGGAGCAGGATAGAAAGGTCAGTAGTCCATTAACACCAGCAGAAGACTCTTTAGAGTCGAGCCAATCTTATAAGATGAAAAATTGGATTTTTTACTCAACTACTGTCACTACGCATTAATGGGACCTAAAAAAAGCAGAAAATGGAAATGATCAAGCCTGTATTTTTACTTCTCTTCAAGGAATACTTCCCCGACAAAATGACCATTTGTATATCAGTTAGTCATGCCGTGTCACCGTGACTTTGCAAAGGAAACTTTGTTTTTCTGGCATGCCTCCATGGCAAACAGGGAGCACACTGATTTACTGATTGATTGGGGACAATATTTAACTACAGCAAATCTATATTAAAACATTTGTAACGAACTCCCACACAACTCGTGCAGTATAATCCAAGTGTAATTCATCCAGTCATATTCTTAGTATTTCCCAAACACGTACATTTTTGCTAAAATCTTTGGATGTAAAACTGAACCAAAAGAAAGCAAATCTATGTCCTCTTCAAAGCCAGATTCCAACAAAAGGTTTCTTAATGAAAGTGCATGTGTTTGGGAAGTTCTTAACGTACGACTGGGTAAATGTGACTTGGATTATACTGCAAAAGTTGTGTGAGTTTGTAAATGGATACTGTTATGTTAAAATTGGTCCGCAATCACTCAATGAATAAGTATGTTCCCTTTTTTCTGAAAAGGCATGCAAGAAATCAAAGTTTTCTTCAAAAATTCAGTGTTACATGGCATGACTGACTGATAAACAAATAGTCTCCTTGAAGAAATTGCTATGCATACAGGTCATGATTTTGGTTCGAAAAATGGTGGACAGAAATTAAATAACAAACAATACAAAGGCTGTAATTTACCTATATAAAAAAGTCTCCCAAATTATTGCTAACTAAACCTATTACTCTGATACGTCTGCTGGTCACCAATTTCAGTGCACAACAGACTCCTCATCTGAGTCTGGGGGCCCTATTTAGATGGTCTAAAATGCGAAGAGCCAGGCGTGCGGTGCATGGGCGTGTCCCAGTCACTTGCTAGTTAGACAGCGCATTTTTAGACTGTGCGCCATGGCGGAGAGTCTATAATGGTTGGACTTACGCTGTGAATTAGTCATGGGTGTGTTTTAAGCCAATCAGTGTCACCTGATTAAAAGATTGGAGCGCATGGCGGAGAGCTAGTTAGATGGCGGACCTACCAACTGGAAAGAGTGAGCGTTTTACAGCTGAGGAGACGGATCTCCTCGTGCGGGAGGTGAAGGCCCGTCAGAACCAGATCTACGGGGACAGCAGACAGGCACCCAAGCTCCCCGAGGTAAAGCAGGCGTGGGATCACTAATACAAGAAAGATCTTTCTAAATATCTGTGGAATATTATTCAAACTTGTTTTCATCATATAACAGAGCACAGCTGTCAGGACTGCCGCGGAGCTCCCCAAGGTGCTGATCCTGCAGCTAGGACCTGTTCAGCGTTTTCTGTGTGTGTCCTCTCTACACTCAGCTAACAACATAATAATATAATATAATGTAGCCTGGTATAACATGTTAAAATAAATGCAATGTGTGGGCTTTGGTTTTCAATCAAAAAAATGACAGGTCAGATAATTTCACAATTTCATTTGTCATTATTACAGATTATGATGATTATTACTGATTACTGACTGACCATTAAGACGTGTTTCTGATAAATATTTTAATGTGCACAATAATAACCTTTCACATTGTAATCATATTTTTATTTGTTATCTTTTGCATATGTGTGGCTGCTCCGTGTGTGTCTGAGCAGAGTGCACGCGCGTTGTGTACCCGCCCAGAGACGCATATTACTAACTTGTTTAACAGCAAAATACTGCGCCGTTGACTTTAGACCAGGTTTTTGTTGGTCACTGGTGCATTTGCTTTTTACATCATCTAACGAGCAATGCGCCATGAGTGCGCCTGACCACTCCTCATTTTTAGACCAACACACCCAGAGAAGCGCAAGTTCATTTGCTAGTTAGCAGGGCGTGAAAATGACAACTGCATCTTAATAGCAATGACACTTGCGACATGGATTATGCGCCCTCCGCCTCAGACCATCTAAATAGGGCCCTGGGTCTGATTGAGGCTCAAACATGTATTAGTGTCTGCACAGGGACTTTTTTAACCTACTGAAGGGGTAGGTAGCGTACAGGGGTTTAGAGAGGTTTTTTACTGAATGATCCTGTACATAATTGATCAGAATCAGTTAATTTCGGTATATTTGTTTGCTTCTAGTTCTTACTCTCTATTTTCTCCTCCATTAAGCTGTGTAAATAGCTGCTGAACCAGCTCTGAACACGTCCACTTGGCTTTCTAATATCCCACTGTATGGTCTATCACTAATAAAGTATCTTTGCAAAGCCCTTACAGCTGGCTTATGTACACAGTTCTGATAACCAGAAACCCTCTGTAGTAATATCTACACACCAAGTGCTCTTACCCGCTATCCCAAATATAAACTGCTGATGGAAATAAGGGGAAAGTGGTGATGAAGCCAATGCCACAAGAGGGGAAAAAAACCCTAACCTCATGAGGTACATTTTACCATGTTTGAAGAATGCTTCAAATACAGCTTCCTACTATTCAGCTGTAATTGAACAGTGCTTTCAGTCATAGCACTTTACCAGGGGCCCGGGAGAATATAACTCCTAAAAAAAACTCTAAAATCAAAGTTCACAGGAGAAGAAGCAGGAGGAAACTCATTCTAAGACCTCACCAGTTAGAGTTTGCAGGGATTTGATTGTGCTCACACACAACTTTAGCTTAGCCTTTAGAATCATTTGATTAGTTGATTTGCACGCTTCGCTGTAAACACAGGACAATTCAGGAGGTAATAACCCTCCACTCTGAATGAAAGCATGCATCAGTGTTTAGTAGTGGGGCTGCAAAACCTGTGCTGGGCGATCATGAGCTTCACGGTAATCTAAAATTAAAAATGTTTGCTGCAAAAGAAAAAATGTAAATGACAAATAATTGACCCAAGAGCAACTCTATATGGTCAATGGATGGATACTTTTACATAGCCTTTGTTTGACCCCTCTCCAACTGAATTTTATTGTTGGAATTTCTACTTTGTCTCCACGCAGAGCTTTGTTCAAAACTACTTCACTCAAAATCAAATTGTCAGCTCAATTCAAAAATAATTCAAACAATAAACACTGTCACTGTCAGATTATAGTAAAATGTCCGGCCCAAAATAGAACATTGTACTTTGTGTGTTAAATTGTCTCATTCAGGGATAATCTGACAGCAGAGGGGATGAAAACTGCTGGGCTGTGCCCAAATTCAATTGTCTAGTTGTGACTTCACATAAGCTAATTATTTATTTTTTGATTGGCTAAAATACAATCCTTTTTTGATGCTTCCATTCGCACATTAGCCACAAACAGACTTTCAAAACCACATGGGTGCTGCTGAATGCTAACAAAACAAACGATGAGTGGCTCCCAGAAGTGGAGCGAGACTTGTATTAGATGCCAGAGCAGATTGAAAACATTTTAATTATTGAAAGAAAGTGTTTGATAATCAGAACTGAGAATTTGGGTGGAGTATCACATTAAACCCAGCAGAACAGCATGAATCAGAGAGTTTCTATGCACCTTACGAGGAGAGCTCTCCAAACAGGATGCACACGCATCTTTTGATGAGTTGGACTATTTACAAAATGCTCCCTTTTAGATAAGTTTTATTCATCCACTCCCAAAGTGCCACATTCTAAAGATTATATTGATGCTTATACAAATTAACAGCAGCCCCACATCCTGCTGCTGTCTGCTTTGACTGATTTTAGCCCTTTCTTGCTTTTTCATTAACTATGAAACTATAAATAATAGCACTGACTGAGAGCAGCGATATCTGCATCCCATTACCCACGGCACAAATCACAAACACGAGGCAGGTTTCTTGATAGAAAAGCCGAGCAGCTGCTTGTTGGAGCAGCCTGAGCTGTGTCATAATGGGCCACACTCCTCTGCACTCTGACAAGCTAATGGATTTGATTCGTCAGAAGACAAATTGCTCCTTACAAAAGTTTCTCGCTCACTTCTGGCTTTCTCCCCTCTCGCTCTGACACAAAGCAGATTCAACAAACCTTGAATATATGTGAGTATACACAGGCATGCATATATGTACATAAGAAACATCCATCAATCTATGTGCACACCTCGCTATTTGACTGCCTAAATCACATAAAATTCCCTTGTCTGAGAGGGATGATGGGTTGATGGAGCTCCTGTGAACTTACACTCTATGAATGTAACAGAGGACTGAACGCACCACAGCTCAGCTAGAGACCCAAAAAACACTTTGAGCTGAGACACCAATTCTGACAGGTTCTTGTTGGAAAAAGGTGAAATCTGCCCTCAGTAAATGACCTGTAAAAATGACAAACTGCGTTTCTAAAACCTTGAAACCACCCTGTGAATATGCTACAACATGCATTGGTCCATTCATCTTCAGTGGTGTCATGAGATCAAATTATAAAGGAACCTTGGCAGGAAAACTGGTTGTGCTTTTAAAGGGAGTCGAGCTCATAATTGCTTTCATTTTGGTGCAGTACATAACATTTATCACCAGCACAGAGAAAATATATGATGTATCGCTTGTCCTTGCGTCTATTCATAAGCTAAATTAGTGGCCCCTGTGGTAGAGTTAATTTTAAAGCAACCAAACAGGTCTTGGCATCCTTTAGTTTAGCTTTATTCAATAAGAGGCTTCAGCAGTCAATTGCTCAAAATAAAGTGGGTTTCTTCCAAAGTTTAGTAGAAAATGTCCTCTTTGCATTACTGTCCTTCCACTACTGGGAATATTTGTAGCTAAAAGACTGCAAGTTTGGGGAAATCCAACTTTATTTCACGAAGGCAGGGTTTCCACACATCCTGGAAAACCTGGATTTCACATGGAAATGAAAGAAAAAGTTTTGGAAAAACTTGTGTTGTCCTGGAAAATTATTTCAAAATTCTCTCATTTTCCTTCAGCTGAGAATGAACTACTGTACTAGGCTATCAACTGGAGTTCCCTAAAACACATAACACTGCCATGTGAAAGGGCTAAGTCATGTTCAGGGTCATATTAACATTCAAATTGTAGTGTATGGGCAAGAGTATTTTGAATAGGCTGCTCCCAGTTACATTGAGGAAATGCTGTGAACACACCCTTAGGGCCCTGACCTTAGATTATTTGTACCCTCAAATCCATTGCTGCCAGTGAAGATGCGCAAAAAGAGCACTCAGACTATACTATCAGAATGCAGGAACAATCAATCACTACCTGCAGATACCTCTCAGTTTAAGGTAAGCATAGGGGAGAAGATGACCCAGAGCTTTATGATTTGTCCCACAGACAATACTTTATTTGCCCTAAAAAATAATGCCTGGAAGAAGATCAGCTCCGTGTATGGTTAGCTGGCTATGGTCGCTTAGCAACGTCTACCTGCCTTTGAGCCCTTGAAAGTTGGCACAAGTGTAGCACCCAGCGCCTGTCTGACGCTCTTCGAATTCTTCAAGTGGTAGAGGATGCGGCAGGTGTCCTAGAGGGCAAAACTCTAAATAAAGTCACTTACACAGAGAGGAGCATATTAATGTAAGTGCAATATCTGTCCTGCCTGTCTTACAAGCTAGATCATCACTGAAAAAGTCCTGGAAAGTGATACATAAATCAAGAAGCTGGTTGTCTTGCGCAGTATCCCATGACCATAAGCTTAGTCTGTGTGGGTGTTATGATAGCTTTATTGTATTTAATGAATGTCTTGTAGATGTGGGTATGGTTTAGACAGGTGCTAGGAGGCTGAGGCAGGGTCAGCACTGACGTCACACTTGGGGGTTGGTGGTACTGAATCATTAGCCGCTATTAGCCGCACCTGGAGGGAGAGCTGGAGATGCCCTCGAGCTAAGTGGGCACGCCATACGGGTGGTGCCTGAGGCAAGACATTCTGAAGACAAAAGAGACTGACAGCACAAAATGTCCATGTGAATACACATTCACTCTGGACAACCACGAAGAGCGAGCTGGCCGACTGGTACGACAGAACAACACCCAAAGGGTGTTCAGCAGAGTTGGTCCGAGTGAGCTGGTTGCAGGGAGCAAGAGCGGTGGCTTTGGGGTGAGTTAACCATTAACACACTCACCCAGGGAAGTCAAGGCACATGTCTAATGCAACGTGTAGGGAGATGCACTAAGCTACAGGCTTGCTAGCCTTAGATGACAAGGTTTCACGAGCCAGGTTTAGCATAGCAGCGCAACAGTGGGGCTCTAATATACAGTAAACATGGTGGATATAAAAATGAACGAATGTATTTTTTCTACAGGATATATATTAAATAAATATCAAAATACAGATGACCTGAAAACTTGAAGAGGAGGAATGTATCCCAGATATCAATCATCTCTATCAAGCCTAACCCCGGAAATCTGTTAGCAACAGTTACTGGTTGACAGCATACAGCATTGGCAGCCAGAAGAGCCAGTGAGAGTGCTGCATGTCTGTTGGCACTGCTGCTAATTAAGGTCATTGAGGTCTTCATATATGATAATTGGATTTTAGTTCTGAGACAAAAGGTATAGAACCATTTCAGTGACAACACAGCTGGACAAGTGAGAAAAATCTTATCAAAAACTAACAAGGAAAAAGACTGCAAATGGGCCGTCAACAAATCCATTTGCTTAGAAAATTAGGTTTTGTTACTGATGCTGCATTCTGCTTGGTTTTAGGGTATTAAAATTTGATTGTATAAAATTCTCAAAGCAGGGAAGACAAATTGGAATGACCTCACTGGCAGAATTGATGTTGGAAAACAAGACTGGATGCCTATTCAAGAAGGAGGAATTTTTGCAGTGTATTGCTCTGGTGCCCAGCGAGAGGGCTGGATCTAGCGTTCTATAATACTCAGCCACTGTGTCACTCTCATCCATCCTTTTTAATATTTTAGATCAGGATACCTTTGATTTTAGCACAGCAGGTCCTAGCTTATCAGCAGCAAAAAAGCAGCTAATTTCAAGGCTGACTGTAAGTGCAGTGAATGCTTAGACAACCTTTTCCCATGTCTAAATGGTGGCTGCAAATGCTGTTAAACATAATTACACACAGGTGTGGAGAACACCGAGGTTGACGACAGGAGACAAATGGGAGAACGGTGTTTCTCCTAGATGTGAAGGTCACTTTTGGGGGAGTATTAATACTGTATTTATTGAGCTTTTATCTCCTCATACCAAGCACCTACTGACTGAGAGAATTAAAATAATTTAATTTAAAAAAATAAATAGAAAATAATACAGGGATTAGTCTTTCTAAAGGTTGACTATGAAAACACTATGTAGGGGTTAGGGTCAGACTTTCAATTTGATGTTTGTCTCCACCCCAGCACTAATTTGAGCCACTTATTCCTGCTGAGTTTCTACATGCTTGTTGGTCCTCCAAAAACTCTGTCAGCCCATTGTCTACACACATATTATATTTCTTTCATCAGCTCTACATGCAATTTGAGTTGTGTGGGTTGCGTGGCACAATCCCTCCTCTTCTTTTTTTCCTCGCTTTACTGAAGAAGAGGACTAATTACCCTGACCTTTCGTTCTTAAAATGTACTTATCTGGCTTTATTAGACAAATACCCCCCCCCAACAACCATTTGTATACCAATGACTCATCCCACGTTACACTGAATTTGTGAATAATCATTGTTTTTCTTGCATGCCTCCGGTGAACCAAGAATCCAAAAAAACTGAGAAAGTTCTTGATGAATTGAAATCAGGGGGCTGCGGTTAACAACAGGAAAACTATATGAAAACATCCACTTACAGACTCTCACACAACTTATGTAGAATATCTTAAGTTTTATTAGTCTAGTTGTATGCTCATCACCTCCCAAAAAAGCCCTTTCCTATGGGGAACCAAACCGTAACTGGGCTATAACCTGATTTATCTATGTTCTCCTCAAAGCCAGACTCCATTGACAATAACAGTAATTGTACCTTACTGTACACCGGAGCTGCTGGTCTTCCACTGCTTCAATCAGTTAGTTTGTTTGTGTTATTGTGTGACTTTGCTGAATCCAAACTAACCCTCAAAAACATCAAGTCAAACAGTAACACAAACAAACTAACTGATTGAGGCCGTGGCAGACCAGCAGCTCCTGTGTTTAGGAGGGTAAAATTACTGGTTTTGTCAATAGTCTGACTTTGAGGAAAGCACAGCTAAGTTTTGATTTCAGTTCAGTTCCCCATCAGAAGGAGTTGTCTGTTTGGGAAGCACTGAGCATACTACTTAATAAGTGAGACTTGAGCCCTTGTTAGATACAAATTGTGCAAATTTGCAGGAAAGCCCAATCAATCTTTTTTCAGCATTGGCAGTATAAAAACAAAATCGGGGAGTGCAGCAAAATGCCGCCTACCTACTTTTGTTTATACAGAATGCTTTTTCGGGGCAATGTGGGGCGTGAGCAAGTAACAAAACGTGTAGCTCAGCGTGTGACGTAAACAGTGACATACTCTGAGTTGGCCTGTCCATCGTTCCCGTTACTTGACGGTTAATGGCCTCTTTGTTTGCAAGGGCAGGGAGGGTGCGCGGTTCCTTGTCTCCCCAGTTGCTCATCTTTACAGTGTCTGTCAGGTTTGCGTTTCCCTCTTGCTACTAGCTGCTCGCTAATTCCTGCTATCAGCTGTTTCCTGTTTATCCACCGCCAGTGGGTCGCACATGCGGCGTCATCAACAGCTCCTCCCACAAGTCTTCAACAGCTCCTCCCATGGCGGAAGGCTGTCTCAATCTTTTTAAACCAAAAAGGTTCCGCCAATATGTCTACCCTACGAGGCGGAAAATTGGGCACCACGGATCAACTCGCCAATCCGCCTCTGTGTGTCTAAACGCTCGCAGCTTGCCAGCCAAATGGCCCAACAGTCGCGGAAAATCTGGCAGTGTAAAAGGGGCTAGAATGAGTGATGAATATACGAATAGTAATTTGGGGGGTGAAGTATTCCTATTTAGGAATATTAAGGGCTTCATGTTGGAGATTTTATCATTTATGATTCTGTAGCATCTGTGATTAAACTGTAGCAGTACAGTCCCCATAATCATTACTGTTCATAAACTGTGGACCATATCAACGTTCATGGCAAAGTCGTAGCCGTACTTGTCAACTTTATCAAACACATTCAAGTGTCAAAGGTACAAGTTTTGACTTAAGGTGTCAAGATGGGGACAGGAATGTTAAGTGAATCTGGAGGAGGTCTATTTGATTCTTAAATACAGAAACACACACATATATATTCACATTAATGAAGCTTGTCATACCTCTGGTAAGCCTCTTCCTTCCTTCTGCATGAAGTAATTCTTCTTAAACTCATAATAGCTGTTGTACTGATTCCAAGACTGCAGAAAGTCAAACCTACAGTAGACAGAGAGAAGAGCACATTCTGTTTAAGACGAGAGGTGAGCACTCATAAAAGATAAGCCAGAGGATGATGAAGAGGTTGTACAATATCTGAACTCAAAGTTACTGATAAGACTCCCTAAAACCCAGATGTGACCGGAGCAATAGATTTATTTCTGCTAAGGACACTTACCGTGGATCATTCTTGGCACGGACACTGGCCTCAAACTTAAGACCGTTCCTAGCAACGTACTCAGCCAGCTTGTCTATGACTGGCTGGGTGTCAGGCGGTGGGGGGATGATGGCTGCCGTTGCTGGTGTGGAAACTTGAGCTTCAGGTTTCAAACTGTTTTCAGGGGAAATTAAAGATGTTAAGCTGATAGAAAAGCTTCAACTATTAAAACAGGTGTGATCTGTTCTTACGTGGGTCTGATAGCTCTATTAAATTACAAAACTCTGACTGAGCTAAAAGTCAATGTTTGATCAGGTTCTCCAATAAAATTACTGTATCAATATCGTATGTTTAATCAAATGGTTCATAGTACTTGATGTTTGATAAAGCAAAACACAAAAAACACAAAAAATTCAATTACACTTTAGAAGTCACTAAAACTTTCAGGAGACATTGGCATTAGACGAGGATGTCACTTAGTTCCTACCTGGTTTCTGGCACAACAGCAGAAGCAACAGAGCTGGTGACCTGAGAGGGGGCTGTAGCTGGTGGTGCCATGGTGATAGTTTCAGGCTGGTTGGGTGTAGCTGCTAGATTAGGCACAGCCTCAGAAGATGTAGGGGGAGCCATGACAGTTGAGGGCATACTGCTATAGTAGGTGCTGGCATCTATGCCAGGGGGAGGCGGGGCCAGGCAGAATGTTCCATCAGGGAGCATGTAGTACCCGTAGTACATCGCTGCGGCATTAGCTGTGAAGAAGAAGGAAATTATTACATCGATTTCCTTCCACAAATGCTTTGATTCTGTCTGCTGAAGGGCAAAGACTTGCTGAACTTCATGTGGACATAAACTGCACATTTCAATGCCACCTTTTTCCACAGCCATACAATAAACACTAGCTTTAAGAGGATCGTGGTCAGTTTTTGTTGAGACTATCACAGTTGTTGATTGAACTCTACAGTGAGCTTGAGGCAACATTTTGGTATGGTGCTGTAATGTTTTACAGTGTACAGCTCTTGTGTCAATGCTCTGCACAGTCAGGCTGAAAAGTGGGAAGACCAGTTGTTAAGGAGGTGAAATTATGGTGCTTTCACAAGAGTTAAGGGATGATTTACTAATTCATTTCAGAGTCCTGTCATGGCGATCTTTCTTTTCCAACCTTGGTGAAGAACATCAACAGTTCAGGGGAAAGTCATCTGCCACTGGAAATAGAATCTAGGCTTCTTCAGTGAGTCTATAAATAACAAAAATGCCACATTTCTGCTCAGCCACTGTGCTGAAATTACATCTTCATGGCAGGAAAAGGTGGACAAAGACAAAGAATTTTATGGCCGCAGTAATTTTACCCTTTCGAGGTTTTAAGTGTGTCCCAAATCCAATGGTTTGTGTCTTGTTATTGTAAATAAACAGTGAATGCAAGCTGTTTGTGGAGGGTTTGAATACACTGACAGGCAATCTGGAAATTTGATGGATAACTGAGATATAAAAAAACCTGAAACAAACCAAACATATTAAGTGCTACTGCAGGAGCTTGCTTTAAGATTCCATGTTCTTAGTTTTGACCAATGACTGTACATAAAGATGGAAGACATGACAGCTCCCCAAAAGTGAAGCCAAGACATTTTGATCACCTCCTGGAGGCTGGCTGCAGTACAGGACATAAACCCTTTCCCCTCTAGCAAACTAAAATATCAAAGTATGCATCAAATAAGTTTTCTCCAAGGATGATTTTTGTATTTTAGTTGGTCCATATCATGCCGATTTTTGATCAAGTGTTCATTTTCTCTGATAAGTTTGGCTTTTATTAGCTATTTGATGCTATAAAAATTGGGTTTGATGTCATGATTGAAAACTGTAAGGGTCAGTCATTGTGCTCACAATCAATTTTACTGCTTGTGATTGGGTTGGACGAAAGTATTGGCAGGAAGTCATTGCTGTGACTCTACTTCCTGATCGCCTCAGCGCAGACGCTGACTCCAAATCATGAAGATGGCAGAGCCCAAGATATTTTGGCTTTACTTTTGTGCAGTGGGAGGAAGTGGAGCTGCATCGTCCGTCTCTACATACAGTCAATGGTTTTGACACAGATGAAAAGCATTCCTAAGAGTGGAGGCCAAGCGCATTCACACTGGCCACTGGACAGCCGCAAATCAGTGTGGTTGTTGTGGTCAGACCTCAACAGCTGAGTGGTGTTTAAGTGTTCATTATATGGCTTTGATAGGCCTTCTGTTGCTAAAGCTTGCTTTGTGTTGTGGCTGTTTTACGTGCTGTGCTGTCCTGTTCACCATCAAGCTATGTTTTTATGTTGCAGTTAATATGTCCGTCGCAGTAATTAATTTAAATCAGCAGATTGAAGAGCATATAAATCAAGATATGACCTATGTGCGAATGGGTCATCTCCCTTATCAGTGGATTTGTATTACAAAGACTCTTAATGAAAAAAGAGAGGGGAAGAGGAGGGGGGCAATACAGGGACAGGGGCAAAATAAATGGTCAATGTCAAAGTAGAGACAGTGTGATATTAACACATTAGTCACTGAGCTGGTTGACTTTAATGACATTTTCAATTTTCTCTAGTCAGGAAAATAGAAAACCACAGCAGGAGCTTTCATTTACAAACTTGACATGTGCTACAGTTGAGATAACTTGACTTAAGATGTGTAAGTGAAGGGCTGAAACGGAAATTAAATTGAATCCTTGGTCAGATAGAGAGATGGTCAGATAGATAGATGATTGGATCGCTAGATGCATTTTATAAATTGACCTTAATGTTGAAGCACGCTGGTGTTTTTGGAGCTGCTCTTGTTGTTTGGCGCTTAGCATACTCATATCCATTAGGGTCAGAGGGAGTGATTGAATATACTAAATTAAGGGAGGGAATCCAGTACAAAAGGGGTAATGGAGCGACTTATTATCCGCGCCCTATATTTACATCGTAAGTGGCCAAACAAAATGTTCAAAGGACAAGGGAAGGTTTTCTCTTTGGACCAAGTGTAGCATAGCTACATGGATGGGCAAATTAACAGCCCGCCATTATGAGCAGCAATGCATATCATCGGCATTAAGCAGCTAGGTCATCCGCAAGCAATTTTCTAACATCAACAGCCCTGTTCCTGCAGCACAGATCAGGTCAAAGGACACTCTCCACAACTGTCTCTGGGATGAAAAAATTGCAGTAATGGTCAAGGAAATAATCATGGGTCAGCAGGGGCCAATGACCACTGGTTTATTTGAGCAAGCGGTTCAGAGGGGGATAAAGGCATACAGGAAAAAAATCACTTAAGCAGAAGTGCGATGACTAACACAGAGTGGGTTTGGATGTGACTCATCATTGACGGATAGGCATACGACCATGCATACAGTATGTACACGAGCCAGGCTTTCTTTTGAATTTAATGACGGTGCTATTGTTTAATGTCATCCATTCTAAAAATGTCATTTTCATTATTTTCAAAAGGTCATCTTCAATGGCGTTGCATGTACAGGAATGATCAAGGCACTACATTAGCCACAGTAATGTTAGTAAAATTCATGTGACTATAAAGTAGCTCATAATAATACAAATTATAAAGTTTTGTGTCGAAGAGGTTAATTGTTAAAATGGACAAGTACTTGTGGTTCAAGTGCTTATTAAGGTACTCTGTTACATTCAGGAACATTTTAACATAGACTATCAGAAAGGCCTATGGTGTAATTCTGAGTAGAAACTTTAAATGGTAAATGGACTGTATAGCCCTTTTAAAGTCTTCCAACCACTCAAAGCACTTTAACACTACATGTGACATTCACCCATTCACACACATTCACACACATATTCACACACTGGTGGCTGAGGCTATCATACATGGTGCCCCCTGCTATTCCGTAACCATTCACACGCATACACACACCGATGGAACAGCTATTGAGAGCGATTTGCGATTTCTTCGGCATGCAGACTGGATGAGCCGGGATCAAACCGCCATTTTCCGATTAGTGGACAACTCGCTCTACCTCTGAGCCACAGCCTCTTGGCAGCGTTTTGGTCCAGACCATCTAAACCGTCACCAAGTCATGACCAAGACCAGACTGTACCGAGACCAACACAAGACCAAGGCCTGACCAGTGTGACTGAAAATGTGGAACATGCAAATCATAGGCACTCTTTTAACTGATCTGAAAGATCCACAAAAATCATCCACAGAAAACAAATAAAGGTTCCTCTTAATACATCGTTGGCATTCAAACTGTATATAAGTGTGTATGTATAAGTGTATCATGAGAAATGTCGTAATAAAATAATCAAAAGGTTTTGCAGAGGTAAATTTCATGTGTGGAAATCTTTCTTTGTTTTCTATGAGCATACAAATACAATCAAACACTAAGAATCTTATTCAATAGTCCTTTTTTGTACAGGCAATTTAGCAATATCCCCGTATTTGTTGTCTTGAGCTAAAATCCTAAGTCGTCTTTGCCTGAAAACCAGACAAGACTGGGTAAAAATGTGGTCCGTTACGAGACTTAAACCTTCAAAAGATGATCTTGAGACTGGTCTCAGACCAAGACCAATCTACCAATCACTGATACTAAAACACTGCCGCTAGGTGTTAAGATTGGAAAATTTCTGATTTTGATAACTCCTATTGATAACAGCGACAGAGAGCAATGATCTTGTGTCCATGTCATGCAAAAAGACAAGACTTTCTCTGTTGTGTTGCACTTAAAACTCACTTTTCAAAGATTTAACTTTTTTCATGGGAGCATTTCTTGTTGTTCAGTCAGGACCACTTAAGTCAAAGAAAACTTTATTTCCATTTGCAGTATTATATTTGGCGGTGTGGCTCTGTTCTGGGGCCTCTCTGCCTTTCCTCGGGCCTGCGCAGAATGCCTTTTCCACATGCCTACATGGAAAGCCTAAGGCGGAAAGAGCAAACTTCTCTGCCCTTCCACCTGCAAATGAGGAAAGCCTGAGGCATAGAGAGCAAACCTCCGTGCCCTTCCATGCACCTACATGGAAATCCTAAGGCAGAAAGAGCAGCAGCAAAAACTCCCTCAGGAATAGAACAGAGTAGCATCAATGACAAACAGAAATGACACTGATAAGTCAGACACAGCATGAAAAGGCGGAGCTGGGGTGGAGGCAGGTTGCAAAGCGGCTTGCAGAGGAAGCAGCAACAGTAGGCAGGCCAGAGCAGTTTAAATAGGGCTCCCTGAATGAGATTCACCAATTGGCATAGAAAGGAATCATGTGATCTACCAGCTGACTCCCTTAATCAATCAGCTGCTCCATCAATTCATTGGGCTGTTTGAGATCAGCTGATGTAGCTGGGATGTGAGCTGGGCTTGACATCCTGCCTGAACTAACACTAAGCTCAATTTTTTTGGGCGGTGTATAAGTTTTCCCTTTTGTTCATAGTCTGGTATATCACATTAACTTACTGTCCATTGGGCATTTTACAAAGCGTGAGTGAAATTCTTGAGTGGGACTATAATGAGTATGCTTTAATTTTTATTAATAAACTCTCTAACAAAATTAAGATTCATTCAGTCAATTATTTGTTGCATTTTGATCCCTCTTTGAGATGCAATATGTGTTGCTCATGTAATCAAACATTCTCAGGCTCTGACAGGTCTAATTGAAATTTTGCACGCCCCAAGGACACTTTTTCATTTAATTCTGACCTGACCCAGAACCCAGGTGGACTAGAACATGTGGACCTGAGAGCTGGTTCAGGTCCAGTCCTCCGGTTTTCAGAAGGTGTGGTCTGCAAGCTCAACGTTACTTTGCTGAACGGCGTTAAAAATACCCCCACATCTATGGGCAGAATTAAGTAGTGGGGAGTTGTGTTGAACAACCAGCAGAAGCAAAACACTATAAGCAGAAAATGGCTCAAAAGGAAGAAGTCAAATGCCAGTTTTCTGTGGTCAACAGAACTCTTAGAAAAAGTGCAGTTTTAATACGGGCACAGTAGGGCTCTGTGCTCAGTGGTGGACAAACAAGAGCGGCCATACTTGGCCGAGGGGAAAACAGACGAAGATGAAAAAGTAAAGACAACAAAATAAAGTATACCAGACCCAATATGTGATCAAGCCTGTCGGAGTCTTCATAAATTGAAGATGACTTGTCTTTTGTTCTACGAAAAAAAAACAAAAAACTATACTCACGATCAGCAGTGTACTGCGCCGGTGTGGTGGATGCAGCTGGGTCTGTCACTTCCTCTGGTTCAGCTGCCACTGTCGCCGCGCCATTCCTTTCCTGTCGGGCTTTTCTAACAAGTGCTGCCAGAGGATGATCTGGGTCCATTACTTTTAAAGGCTGCAGAAGAAGAAGGCCAGTTTGGTAAAACCAGTCAATTATTTATCTTCTATGTAAGGAATGCTCAAACCATTGAGATCATAACACACGCGTATCATCAGAAACAGAGCCGTTTCACAGTAATAATATAATACATATAAATATTCAAACCTCTATGAAGTCAGAAACCTTAAAATGTTGTGCAATATTTAAGCATTGCATACAGAATTTAATAGTTAACCCATAAAATATGAAATATGAATCATTAAGAGCAAATTAGAGTGGCTGATTTGAAAAGGAAAACCCTCTTGATGGGAGGCAACTGTCAGACAGCTTGCTATTAAAAGGAGCTCATTATGTTTCTTTAAAAAAGACATGCTTCCATTCTTGCCGCTCCGCCACAGACTAATGGCTGTTCTCCTGACAATGCACATGAAAGTACTAACAAAAAACTGTTACAGCATGAAGACAAGGAAACAGAATATAGTTATTAGAGATAGACACAGGCAGTACTAACAGCATGTACATTTCAGTCACCTGAAAGACAGGGGTCGACTACCACCTAGAAGCTGTAGAATACTTTTGCAACATTACATTTTCCATTTGACTCCTTTAGATGTTCACACTATGGTCACTATCCAAAGAAAACCACTCTCCTACAGGTAACTTTCTGGTATTTTTTCAATCTGGACCCGATTTTCTCGTGTTTTTGAGTCTAAGTGACAAATGGGAACAACAAGTTTTGGAATCGGTCCAGTATTGAGCAAGAGCAGAGAAGCCGACAGCAGCTATAATCAGCTGGGGCAATTATGAAGCATCAATTTAAGTCCATTAAAAGTGTTTGTATTTGCCACAGACAGGCTCACATTATTATTTTAAGTGTCCGGCGGCAGCATTATGTAAAGGATCCTTACAGAGATCACCCTTTTTGTTTAAGAGTAAGTAATGTAAAAGTAATGTAAAAACAAGACGGCGGCCATATCTGCTAAATCGGTCTGCAGCTGATCCTGACACAAAAGTGGACATGGTCCATAACTTGATCACATTTTATGGTTGAAACTTGTTTATTCATGATTAATGTTTGTAGTTTGATATGGAATACAAATGTGAATCATTTTAGTAACAGTAACAAACTGAGACGCAAGATGGTTTTTGTGAGTTTTATTTTGTTTCTGTCGACTCTGAATGAAGCGTGTTTTATGATGGTAAAATTACTGCTTATTTAAATGGAGTCTGGTGGGGTTGGCGATAGTGATTTTAGGGCTGTTTATGGTTAAACAAAAGGACCTTAGTCTTTCCCCAAAGGTTGATCCATGAATGGGATCCTTTCCATAATTTTGTCACACTTAAAATACTAGTGTGAGCATGTCAGCTCCAAAAACAAGCACTTTTAGTGGCTGTAAATTGACGGTGTACAAATGCCCTTAGCAGTTACACTGCAGCCTGTTTCATTTGCTCAATGCTAGACCAATTTAGAAAATTGTTGATCCCATTAGTCAATTAGACACAAAAACGTGGGAAAATAGGGTCCATACCTAAGTTACCCTTTAAGCTACATAAGTCATGTCAAACCCACTGGATTGCCTATAAATGCTCTGAAACAAAACCTGGCTGTTTTTCTTGCCTCATTAAAATGCTTTTTGCAGGAGAGCATCACAATATAAAGTAGCAACTATATCCAACAGGTAAAGCTCCACACTGGGTGGCCTATATTTTATTGACATTACCTTCACCAGCTCCTCCAGGCGAGAGCACTTTTTAGGGGCAAACAGGCTGGGATGGAGGTAACTGCCATCCCCGTCCTCATCTGAATCATCAGAGTGGGATTCTACAGCAAGACAGCAGCAAAAGGAGTGAACGTGTGTATTAATGCAGAGTAATTGTTAATCACTGTATCATTATGTTCGATTGCTCATGTATTATAGATGTGATATTTCCTACAATAATTACAGTACATGACACTTCTTGAGTCTGCAAATGTAGTGTCTGTGTGAGGAAATTACACGTACAGATTCAGTGACTGCATTTTATAACTCACCCTGCGACTGCTCCTGCTTCTTGGCCGAGCCGAGGTTGTATCGACCTTCCTTCATGGCCCGCAGGATGTGTTTGTAATAAGGGTTCAGGTAATGGTCAAAGCGAAGAAAGTCGAACTGGGAGTTACCGGACTGCTTGGCTTTCAGGACGATCTCAAACTGAGCCCCCTGCTGAGATACAAAGTTGGCTGTCCTCTCAATGATGTTGTGGGTCTTAATGGTTGCCGGCTACAAAGAAAAAAAGAAATAGAAAATTGAGAAAAGAGCATACATGTTCTGAATAACAAATTTCTTGGATTCTGAAAAAAATAATTAATGTGCAGAAACAGGAAATATGTCCAGTAGAAGCTATGTTGAAGCTCAAGCCAAAGTAATGAAAAATAATGACCTGTATGACACATAAGAGGGAGTGTACCTGACAGCCGCACATAACATTAAAATGCAACGCACAGCTCATGAAGGGCTTCTTCATACCAAGGACACAAGCCATTTTGTCTCTGAGGCATTTTCATGCCGGGCACTCTTATGTTCATTGTGATGACATTAATTCTTAAAATACACATGGGGTGGAAATCAGTGGAACAAGAAGTGGTCCATTATTCATTCATTATTGTCCCCCTTGTGTGCTTTTAATGATTAACCATTGTCATTACCAAGAGAGTGCAGAGAAGTGCAGCAATCTCTGAAAAGAACACACATATCTCATTAAGATGAAAGTCATAATAAATACCACTTTTCAGGACAGCGGCCAGAAAGATGCCAGTGTCCAACACTAACAGACCATTATTGTGTTCTAAGCTGCCAAGGACTTCTTGACATACAAGGGCCTCTCACACTCCGATTTATGGAAGTGGCTATTAGGTAAAAAGGGGGTGTGTTATACTTGTTTTATGTTGATGTGATATACACCAAAAAAGCATCCTCTGCCACGCCTAAAATCGAGCAACAAGACCCAACGCAAAACATAACTTAACGAGTAACGGTCATAAAGCATGCCAGCACCCTGACAGTAGAACGTGGAGTTTACAGCCATTTGTTATCTCATGCCCACACAAAGAGGAGTCATCTTGGCCCCGTCAGCTGAGGTGAATGCCCATTAGTTATGGCATCCTTTTCAAGCTGATCTGGGACCTTTGCTGCATATCATCTCCCTCTTGTCATACATTTTTTTTCTGTTGTGACCACTGTCCGCTATCAAGTAAAGGTGAATTCCACTGATATCATAGTTCAACAGAAAAACAAATCAACAATAAACTGCTCCTGCATGTATACTGCAGTTAGACTACTGATATTTGCATCCTGGATAGTCAGCATGACATGCATCTTGCCTTGGTTAACTTTGGCCCAAGAGTGCATTCTCCACATACTGCCTGTCATTCTCTGCTACAACTATCAAATATCAAATATCACTCAGTTGTTTTTTTGGTTGTATGTATGTATTATTAATTTAAGAACAACAAAATAAGGAATCACTTCACAACATTGACTCCCGTGTGCGCACAGCGAGAGAGGAGAGGGAGAGACGCTGTGCTGCTGCCAGAGGAGCCGCTGACTGAGTTCCCACTGAGTGGTAACTTTCTAAAAGAGTCTGATAAGTACGGGGCTGTTCATAAAACATTCAGGACGCCACAGTTTATTCCACACTACTGAAGTTGCCCCTCTCTTTTGAACCACCGTGGAGTTGGTAATAATTTCGCTTTCAGCAAAGCTTGTTGTCGCCATGGGTAATGGTATGACGTCAATATGTCAAAATGTCAACAAGTTGAAATATCTCGATATGAATTTTTCATATGATATCAAAAATTATACTGGTATTATCATGAACGAGATGATATGCCACACCCCTACTTCTGGGGATGTAATGGTCCCCAGACTTTGCTGCAGAGTGAGCGCTCTTGACTTTCACGCTTCTCTTTGGTACAGACAGCTACAGGATACAAAGACTCTGCATCGTAAGGCTCCAAGGTAACGTTATCTTCTTCCTTCTGTTCAGAAGCACACAGCCTCTGGCTTTTGTTTGATGTCTAGTGTCGGCAAAAAATGTTTTTGCAGATTTCCAATCCATCGTTAGCGCAGTTAGCTTGGTTACTATATGAATTCATTAATTCATTCCACATTTTAAATCTTTTTTTCTTTACTCTGTTACTGTAAATCTGTATCATTTATTATGTTTTATATTTTATTGCTCTGGTGTATGAAATGTGCTATACAAATAAAGCTGCCTTGCCTTGCCTTTCCTATAATACATGAATACTGTCACATTTAACATCCCGCTGAGCCCGTTCAAACCCTCAAACTCTTCATGGAAAAAAGAAAAATTGATGAGTATACATATTGAAGAGCAAAAGCTGAATCAACTGACATCATTCTGAGATGGGTACAGCCCTACTCCAATGTGAATAGTCTTTAAAAGTAACGACAGATAGATGACACTGAAATGTTTTCAGACATAATGATATTCCCTCACAACTCAGAAAGTCGACATTAATATTATATGCATATCATGTGCGGCAGTTATGTTATGCTCTGCATGTATTCACAAGAGTATTTTGGCTGTTTTATACCCAGCATGTTATATACTGAATATGGACACAGTCCTCGTCAACATTAAAGCTTGTCATTCCTCTCATGCATAAGAAAGTGGCAGCTGAAAGGGGTCGTTGAGGGTTCTGGTTGTGGACAGTCCTGGTCCTCAGGGAAGATTGTTAGACATAAAAACAGCAATGGAGTTAAAAAAAATAAATCTATCATTCCCTGTTTGCTGTTATCATTGTCACGTTGTTATGTCAGTGTGAAGCTTTGCCTGTATGTATACACGTATATTTCTACATACAGAGAGTATGTGCTCTTTTGTAGCAGAGCTGTAACAACATATAATTTTATACAATTTTATGACATAAACCTTTCATTTAAAGGGAAATAAAAAGAGGTGTCATTGTGCATAGCAAATGCTTGAATAGATATTGATTAGACTGTCATTTGAGATCTTTCAAGATCTAGGTGGATTATCACCTCAAACAGTAATATATAGAAATATTTACATTGTGAACACATCCTGATCCAAGTTCTAAAAAATGTTACCAGACCAATTTATTCAGCTTGTACTCAGTCTCCTATAATTGTCACTGCATATACCACTGTATCATATATAACCTTCGTATCTAAGGAAGAAATAATGTCTGTCAACCATTTATAGTTCAAGCACTGCGTTTCTGAATGTTGCAGTGTTATTATTTTATCAGATTGTTTAACATTTGATAGTTTTTTATCTTTAAAAGGCTACAGTTGTACCATATGGAGTTGCAACAAAATGCCTTCCAGGAACCGAACAATATCTGACAGCAAAAAAAAAAAAAAAACCCCCAAAAAACGGACCAGACAAAAATGTTTATGTTCTATGGAGGAGACTAACACCATCAACCTGGCCGCCATGCGATGCAGATGCTGCCTCTGGACCACCCAAAAAGCACAGGAGCTGACTGGGGAAAAGACTGCAGTCAAGCCAGCTGTCACTCAAATCTCCGTGGTCAAACCAGCTGCCACTAAATTTGGAGTGCACTTGTATTCTGACCTTTACGGTCAATGGATTGAAACAGCCTATGATACATGGAACTTTAGCTCTATTGGGACGGGATTAGTTTAACGTGGAGACGTGGGGTAAAGTAATTATTACCAGAGAATTTAGTCTTGTCCGAACGCACCATGTCTGTAATCATTACGGATAATGTCAATAAAATTTACGACTTTTACCTTCTGTAAAAAGGTCCGGAGAAAATACCTCGGGTAATATTAATCCTGTGCCAATGCGACCCTCTGTAAAAAATGTATGTAAATATTTCGTCACGTCCTCTTTACAACCATTTTTCCATGTTTACAACTAGTTTTCAGCGTTTTTTCGATGAAGGAGGCGCTTGAAGAAGCATTCGGTGTTGTCGGCAGTCGTGATAGTGGACATTCTTCTAATGATCGCATAACCCTACGTGGGAAACCAATCAAAACAGGTCGAGAAGAGAGCACTTTTCAGAGCCACGAGACTTCTGGTTGTGTTAGGTAGGCCTAATATAAGTCCATATTGCTAATCGTTGTGTGCACACAATCCTGATCATGGGCAATATTTCATATTGGGCTAATCACTGATTATTTTCACATACAAGAAGTAACGTAGCATGCGCATGCCGAAAGGGAGGTGACACCAGGGCACAAACCGAGTTACCACTCCAATCTCTGGTAGAATTACGGGGATTTCATGTCTCGTGGAAATCAGACATTTATATTACACACATCCTGTGGTAAACTGACATTAGACCACATCCCTATGTAAAACTAATCCCGTCCGAATAGTACTAAAGTCCGCTTTTCAAAATAAGGTGCTCACACAAAGTATATATTGAAATTAATTGGTCCATACCGCCCCTCCAAGACAGTTCATCTACACCAGGGGTCTGCTACGTTCTTTAGTCCAAGGACCCCTCAGCAAAAAGAGAGACAAAGCAGGGACCGCCAACTACATACAGAATATTGTATAAAATAGTATATAAAACTGGGCAGATGGAGGTTGTCAGGCAGAGGGCTATTATCAGCCTCAGGCTGCAGTCTTGACCTACATTTGCTTTTCAAGAAGGTGAGGGAGGAAACATTCGTAAAAAATAAGCTGCTGCAAAAGCAAAATATGTTGAAATCATGTAAATATTAATAACATTAATTTGGTGCCCCCTGTGCAGTAACCCTGAGAACCCCCTCAGGTTCCCTAACCCCCTGTCAATGACCCAGGATCTAGAGGGAACACTGTATAGGCCCTCTGTGATCATCACAACAGTGTCCACGCATACATTTACATATACATCTAGATTTACATTTAGAATTCTCATGCAAGGCGTGCCATCACATCAGTTTGGGCTGTAATAATAGGCTGTCTGAACGTAATTACTGTCTCTCCCTCTCAAACCAAACAACTAGAAACATTACTCAATATTCAAAATACACGGAATGAGGACAAGACAGTTCCCATTACTGTCATATGCTTCGACTGGCAGGGTTCATATATGCACACCTTATTTTTACGGTCTTCATATCACAACTGTGACCAAAAGTTTAATACCACTTCATGATTTTTTAAGCACTAAGTAAGCTATTACATGTTCTCAGCCTCTCTGAGTGGAAAACGATGCCATCAACCACACATTTATTCAGTTAGCTGAACCTTCACAGTGGCAAAACCAGTCCAAGTCTGTTAAATTTAACAGTAATTAAGACTTTTAATAAAACATCATGTTGTTGATTCAACATTTCTCAGATCAAGGGAAAGCCAGACATTCCTTATCAGACCCGAACAATTTGCAGCCAGTGAAGAACAATTTCTGTATCTGGCTCCAGAAACCGCAGCTGCCTTGATCTTGTGAGTTTATCACTGCCTACGTCTGCACGAGGTCAGAGCGAGTCAGGATCAAGCTGAACAGAACCAGCATGCACTGTGTGCTGCCAGTAAGAGAATGGTTCCACACATTCCTGTCATTGTGTAAACCGACTGTACATATACATGTTTATATGCTGTATATACATACTGAGCGTAAGAGTACAATAGGGCCTCAACAACAGTGAGCCAGATGGATATTTAATACTCACCAGTTCCACATCAGGAGGGATAGCGAGCCCTGGGGGAGCGACGTACGGTTCCTCACTCTCCTCAGGCTCTGCCTCTTCTGTGCAAGTGAAGAGACGTTAGGAAAAAAACAAATGAGATTAACTCTTGTTAGTCATTTGTAACAAAAGGTAAATAAACCCTGCTGGAAATAGACCCAGTTGAGCAGTAACGTGAGATTCCATCCAGTATACAAATACATCTCTGTGAAACACCACACTTTGCATCCACTATCCTTCATCCGCACTTGATAAAAATATACAGGTCAGGTGGAAGCGAGATTAACATTTTTAATGTTGTACTGTGGGGAGTTTGCACAGCAATAAAAGTGAGAAGCCCCTTCATTTAAGACACAGCAGAAAAGCCAGTCTTCCCACACTTCCTACGGATATCATTTGGCTCCTGGCGTTAAGGTGTGCCGTGGGTACAGTTTTGAAATCAGCTTTTGCAGGGCCTGAAAGCTACACAGCGTCCATGTGTTCACTCCATCCTATGTCACATCCCAGCTCCAATTTAGTGATAATATAACGGCCTTTCAAGCTCTGCCCTAATTTTGAAAGAAGACATGCTCTTGATCATCGCTTCAGTTATATAACAGGATTATTATCATGGTTGACTAGCTTGTATTTGGCTGCTAATTCTAAAGTGGTGTATTATGTAAAACTTTGTTATCTCACATTAAAACCAGCCTATTAAAATGTCTGTACTCTTATTTTTAAAGGAAGGCCAGCACCATTTCCAGTTACCCTGTGACCAACTTATAAAGGGCCTATATTCAAAAGCAACAGTATGGCCACGTATTGACTCGGCAGCTGCATACAGGGACACGGAGGTGAACAGAAGTGCCAACAGTGGATTTCAGGTATTTCAGTGAAGGTGAAGTGGGTACATTTAAATAAATTCAGCTGAGAAATATAGTGCACATTCAAATCAAGTTCCCTTTTTTGACAGGATATGAAATTATTGGGTGTATTTTGAAATGACTGGGTAACAATTACTATAGTGCAGGATTTAACAGGAAGGTTAACAATGGGAACTACATTAGTCATGTTTAGACAGACAACAGATAAGAACTTACACTGCAATTAGCCTTCCATCTTATTTGGCTTTCATTTATGAGCCAACAATAGTGTCAGTTGTTTGATTAATATTGTGATTACGTGTTTCTGTATCTGTCCGCCCAAACAGTCTTTCTTTCAGGCGTTCCATTTGCACAGTAGTGGGTGTGATTTGTGATACAATTGAAGACTTTCAGAAGTGAAGGGCAAAACCTGACAACGAACAAAAAACGTATAACTGTAGCAGGGATTCAGTAGCTCAAGATGCTAACGGCCGCTGTGACATGACCCCTGCTGGCTTACTCCCAAAAGACAAATTCTACTGGCAGATGTATTCATACTCTGGACTCAGCTCTACAATCTCCCCAGAGACAGAGGCACCTAGTCTGCTTCTATCAGGCCGCTGGCTGACTGGGACAAAGTGCTTCCAGCAAACCCTACATCAAATATTTAAAGTTGTAGGTGTGTGTGTGTGTGTGCGTCAAGTCAGATATGGATGCATGACAGCCGAAGTTGACGCTGCTGTTCACAGGTGATTAGCAGTCGAAATGTCAAACCTCCTTCGGCTCATGGCTAAAAAAATTGTAATTATTTTAATGCTACAACTGCAGGGGAGGAAATGTGAAATTTCAAATATGTTTGACACGTTCGACGTGTGCTCTGCAGGCAGAAATTCAACGTCAGCAGCCCCCCTGGAGGGCGTGTATCTGCAGATGGTCGCATGGATTACAATATTTAAAAAAAAAAAAAAGAAGAAGAAGAAATGGATTAGACAGACCTGCTGTGTTCTTCACAGCAGGCTGTGGCAGGAAAAAAATTCAAAAGTCAAGCAGCTAAAAACATAGACATGGCTCAGATCCCACAACAGGCGTGCCAAGGACAGAAGGGGTGTATCAAAGACCCCTGGTTTTCAAGCAGGACATGATCGTGCATACAGTAACGTGATGACTTTGAATGACTAATGACGTTGTTTCATTTATGAAGCACCATTCTGCAAGGTCCTGTCCTCTGCAGTGTTAGCTGTACCCCATAAAAGCTGTGTTAGGTGTTTTGCTTTTCTGGTTTTGTCACATAGTTGCTACAAAGTATCTGAGAGTGTCTAACTATTGAACTCCTTTGGCAAGTTTGTGAGTGATGTGCTCTCACCAGATTCCCTGTTAGCGTCCTCCTCCTCAGTGGGCTGAGAGGGGTCATAGTAGTCAGCACTGTATTTGAAGGCCACTGCATTGTAGGAGCCTTCGTCAGCCAGAGCTTCACTCAGACGTTTGTATTCCTCCTCTGTGGAAAACACACAACGGAGAGACATTTACAACAATATTGAATATCAGTTTAAATCAGCAAGCAGAGACTGACCATGATTTTCCATTTCGATGTAGCCCTGGAGAGTATGTAATTTTGTTTTATACCTGAAAGCGGAAAAGAAACTAAACAAACAAACATGAAGAAGTTTTGCCATGGAAAGAAAGACGAGAGTCAGCCTTCAATTTCCATGTTCGTATCCTTAAAAAAAAGTCGGGTTTAAACCAGGCTCGGGCTCATAATTACAGTTCAAGGGACAGGCGGGGCGGGCCGGGGCGGACCTTGGACAGAACACGCATGGGCTTTTTTGGGCTCTATCTAAGCTCTAGCAGGAGCCATTGTTTCTAGCAAAGACAATGGTGAACAGGCGTTCTTGGGCGCTCGTTCTCAGCACAGACTGACGCGCGTATACTGCCCCCGTCATCGGCATGGCCTGCTGAGGGCAAAGTTGTATCTGGTACTTACGATGCCAAAAAAAAAAACAGGTACTGACGTATTTTTTGCGTTTTGGCATCGACTTGGGACCAAAGTATCGGTTCTCATGACAACCCTAGTTTCTTCTCATACAGAAAAAAACACAAGATCATCTAAGGGTGTTTTCACACTTGGTCCTTTTCAGCCCACTAAGGAGACTAAGAGAGACTCCACTCCAAGAGAACTCAAACCCCTCTGAAGTGAACCGAACTCAGACCACCCAAGTCTGTGGTGCGGTTTGCTTAACCTGTGCACTTTGAACAGAAAGACCTCCAGATTCATTCTGCTCTTTGCCATTGTGTTCAACTCTCTAGATCACATGCTTTTGCACTGGGATGCTTGAAAAAAAGACGGAACCACGTCAGGCTGTGCTGCTTGCAAGGACGCAAGACCAGCAGTAGTTTGGTCCAAGAAAGATACTGCACGTCTCCAGATGTGGAATGTAGAATACATCAAACGGCAACAGTCTACAACACAGAAACGCTAAGGTTTTCCTGGAATTTTAAGTTCATCTGAAAGCGAGGGGCTTCATAACCGCACTGCAGGGGCACATCAAAGTAAAAGCAAAACTATGTCAAAATATATTATATATACTGTGAACGGACAGAGGACTAAGGCCCCATCAGAGCGTGGATCAGAAAGAGAACTGGGTCCTTTTTCAAATGAACTGATAATGTGAACACAAAAAGAAATTGAGTCCTTTAGTCCACTTTTTGGTGCACTTTAAGAGGACTGAGTATGGTTTGTTTAAAAAGGACTATATGTGAAAACACCCTAAGAGCCACATGCAAGAAGGTCCTGAAGAAAGTCGGATCGGCAAAGTACTGCTTTGCTAGTACAGGTCAGACCTGGGTTCGACTAGCTGCTCGCAACTGTTGATTTCACTCATCCGCATCCCTGTATATACACTGCAGCTGGCTACAGGAGCCATTTAGCTCAAACTTGCAGAGTACGCCTTGTAGTTGGGTCAGATCGAGGTCAGATCATGTTACACACTGATGCTTCTGAGAACCCTGGATTTTGTTTGAAATGTTAATTGATTTTCCAAGATAAAACATCACACAAACATACAAAACATACAAACAAAACAGCTCAGCTCAGCTCGCTGATACAAGCACTTGTACATGAAAGAGACTTAGGCTTTATATAATATTAGAAAAAAGAAAAATGTCCGTACTACATAAACCCTCGAGTAAGAATAGCAGAGATATTCAATCCTATATAGGACATAAAAGGCTCCCATGTTCTATGAAATACACGTACAATTCCTCATACATGTCAAGTGATCTGAAGAAACATTTTCTGTTTCTGTTATCTAATTAAGACATATGCACTTTCTTGCACATAAAGTTAAGCATTTTATTAAACTTCTCTTCATATTTCTCAGTAATGAAGTCATTTGGTATCCAAAGTAGCATACACACCAGATCCCTTTCTTGATTAATGGCTAAATTTTAAGACCCCTGGACAGTTCTTTCCAGTGTAAGCGACGGTGCAGTAAACTTTAGATTTACAGTCATTCATTCTCATAATAACTGATGATCTTTATGATATAGTAATAATAATAATAATGTGATTGATGCCATGTGATTTCATTCTCAGTCATGGCAAATCCTCGCACAGGCCCACAGATCAATAGAAAAGACTGAAAGAGAAGTACTTACCGGTCGCTGGATAAATATACATGGTTATTTGGCCCCAGACACTAACCCTTTTCTATTGAAATTCATAGTGAACTCTATCTTATTAAAGAAGCAAGGGTAAAATTGCCACTAAAAATATCAATATTTCTAATGCTTTCCTGCTGTCCCTTCAGTGGACAGATGGGTAATAGCCTGAGTGAATGGGGTCAGGCCTCCAAATTCAAGGGCAAACTAGTCTAGGGGATGAACCCTCTGCAGCAAGTGCGTAAGTGTGTGCGTGTGACACAAATCATTAGCTGACTCATTCTGTCCTGTCAGTTTGGGCATAAGACACCATATTTCACATAAAACTGTGGCTTATTAATTCAATTACAGTCATTAAGTCTGTCTTTCAGAAGGGTGCTTTGTCATCAAAACAGCCTGTTTCATTATAATGTAAAACGACCGAGATGCAAGTATCGAAGAGTTGAAAGTAATTTCCATAGAAATGGCAGCTGTTGAGCTCAGAGTCAAAGCCAGTCTTTTTTAAAGAGATGGAAAGCTGAAAGTGCTTTAGAAAGGGATGTAACGCTGTCGAAAATCCATCCTGGAAAAATCAAGATTTTGCTAAGAAGCCTGGATGTATAGACGTACACAGAAATTGTCAAAGTTGCTGTACTCTGTCATACTGGTGTTAGATGTTAGTCCGTGGGGGAAGCATTAAAACAGGACACTTAGATTAAATCATTTCAAGACATCAACTCAAACACAAAGAAAAAAGTGAACATTTTAACTTGAGACATCAGTAATAAAGACAGAAATAAACACCACAAAGTGTCAAAGATTTGGGAGCATTTCAATTTGACAGAGGCAATGCGGCAGCGCCAGGTTGGCAGTATTTGTGTTTAGTTATGGCTTGCCCTGCAACCTTGGCTTCCACAAACGTATTAAGCCAAAGTGAGAGCTGCCTGCAAGGATCAGTATCTGCCAGATAAGTACAAGGGACAGGACTGCTGCTGGTGGGGAATTAATATCTGCCACTGGAATGCAAGCATCAGACCTTTTGTAAGTGCTGTAACAATATGCCAGTAGGACAGTAGCTGTTTATGCTGTTTGCTACCATATGCCACTGAAACAACACAGAGATGTGGTGCAGCAATTTAACAAGTCTTAAAGCACATTTTGTAGGTTATGTTCTTACCAGAGGTCTTTCCATTCTGTGTATTTGAACAGTCGATAAGTAGTGTGATTTTTTTTGTTTTTAGAAAAGTATACATGCACAGAATACACTTACTGTACACAGTAAACAGAATTTCTGACTGTAGTGCAAGTTACATAAACACAGCATGTATGTGTGTGATAAGGTTCTCATGTCTTATTTAAAATACATGCAGAACAAGCAGATTTTTACTCTGAAACCATCCGACATGACCTACTAAGGACAGACTGACATTAAGATGTGCCACATGTGTGTGTTACGTATCCAAACTAGCACCCTGCCCACCTTGTCTGGCCTCCTCTTCAAGCAGGTCAGTGTGCAGAGCCAGGTACCTCTCCTCATCGCACAGCGCCTCAATCCTGGCCTCCTCCTCCGACAGCTGGTAGGATGTATTCCATGACCCGCTGTCATACTCTGAAAGGTCATGTAAGTGACCACGCCCATCGTATCTGTTGGATGATAGCAAGAATTAGAAAGAAGGAAGTCGACAAAGCCTTTTAAACACAATATGGACCTACTTACCAAATGAGGGGGGACCTAAAACCCAAAATTTACAACTTGAAAAATGCTCTACCTCTGTAAGTCTGTCATGAGAGAGTATACTTGTAAAATACTGAAAGTTGTGAAAATTTGTCATATTACAGACAACAAAATTATGCACTAACCTTGGGCCTTAATTGTCGATAGTGCTCTAAGGATAACCTAGCAAGCTCCCTGCAGCTATTTCCTTCTTGGACAAGTCTTACAAACCAACAACCCTACATCAAAAGCAAAAAACAAAAGAGAAACAAACAAAGCAACTCGCCTCTTACCTTACAGGGTTCAATTTCCCCCCTGTAACACTCATCATTACTTCTACATCTGCAAAGAGAGTTACATTCACACAAACCCGAGCACATAAATACCTATCCGCAAGAACCCAAATGGACGACATTTTCCAGGGTTCGTCCCTCTACGCCACTTCTCAGTTGCAGTTTCTTCACGAAGACAAAGAAATGGGGTGCTGTGGTTGCCATTCGGGGTTTGGCAGGACCCCTTTAGCCTACCTTGCTGGGGAAGAAACTGGGTTATGTGATAAAGACACACATACAAATGCTGTACAAATAAAACACAAGTTGGGCCACTGCAGATCAAGGTGACTCAAAAGAATGAATGCACAATTTAAAGGCTCAACAGTTTAAGATTAATTTATTATATGTTCTGTATGGAGGTGGCAAAAAAAACATCACCCTGTCACCCACAAAGGAAAGCACAATTAAATCTTCTGTTAATTGGTAAACCCTGATATTTTACATTGGCATTGAGTTACATTTTGAATCACCTTAAGTGCCGTAACTTTAGTCTTGGTTAGAATTTGCTCTGGCCTTGTGGATATCAGCACAGGTCATTTGCTTTGTGTACATATTGGTATTTTCTGCAAATCTCAATTTGAAAAGGACAGAAAGAAGGAAACATCTTCTCCATTATACTCCATTTTGACCTCTATTTTACTCTACTATAGTGTATGCCTGGAGTAAGTTTCCAGAGGAAATTCTCCCAACATGCCAAGATGCAAAGCCCACCTAAAAGCTAACCTTTGTTGTCTTAAATTATATGAAATTGAAATTGCTTATATTGTCTCTAAAATACACATAATTGGCAGTTTAGGAGCTACACAGCAAAACTAACGCACTCATATAGACACAGCTCTGCAACAAAACCTATCTACATGAATACTTTTACTTTTTGTTTAAACTATTAAACCTTGTCCACCCCATTTGTTTCCCTGTTGCGTTACACTGCAGTAGTTTCAGCTAACAACTTAGCTACTGAGTGTACAGTGATGCTTCAGCATCGTGGCTAACGTTAGCAAAGACTGGCAAGGATTTGCATCTTCACATGCTATTCTAGAAACTTCAGATACCATTGGTTGTCAGTTCAGCACATCCAAAAACAAGTTAGCAGGCAAGGAATTAAAGACACTCGTCGCCAGTTGCAGGTGTTCCCAAGCTTCTGCAAGACAAACTCCAAGTGGTCCCTTGAATTGTGAAACAGGCTAACGGACAGCATAGATGGTTAGCATAATGTTTCGGTCTAAGTTTGTTCAACCGACCTATCAATCATGATGCTCTTGTCCCCCATCCATGGGATAAGATGTTTTCCATGTTCGTGGTAAAGAGCCCTTTCGTCGTCTGGAAACAGTTTGCAGGCATATCCGAACACCAAGAGGTCGGCGTATTTATCACTGTCACTCACATCCTTCTTCACCGGTTTGTTGTTGTGGTCCTTCTTTGCCGCTCCGCGACGATACATCTCCCAGTTACTCGTGAAAACAAATTAACTAAGCTAAGAAATTTCAACGAAGGTGTAGTAATTGTTATCTGAGAGTCAAATAGCTCATAGGTGACCTAAATGTTACGATAATCCGTGATATGTTACCCCAAAACAAAATTCTACGAGCCTTCAGCCGCCATGTTGGAAAGCTAGTAAATGTAGCTGTGTTTCCGGTTCGCACTTGCGACAATTTGTCAGCGTTACTTAAACGTATCCTCGTGTAAAATAAATCAAATCGCAGCTTTAAAGTATTTTCTGAAGCCTGTTCGTTTTATCAAACACTATAAATTATATATGCGAGTCGTAATTTTGTCAGGTTAGTTGTCACATCTGTCGAATGTGCTGATGGTGAATGTGTCTCACTGTTACACTGGGCTGTTGCAGCTGCACTGACCGCACTGAGCTGATCAAACAGGCAACTCACATTAAAATGAATGTGAGGCCACATTTGAGCATTTATTCTGATTCATTGGGGGCCCGTGCAGCATTATGGTTAAAGGCAAGAGTATACTTAAGCTATGTTTGTTGGTATGTTGGTTAAAGTAGCTGAAAGACAGAGTATAAATGTTAGATAAATAGAAGGATTTAAATCAGAGACAGGAGATCCAAATATGTCCAATGTGTATACATAGGCCTATTGCTTTGCATGTTTTAACTAGTTCCCTACAAATCATGGACTCTTCATAGGTTGTCTCTCTCCCTCAGTTGCATATCCTCCTAAGACCCAAACTTTTGTTTGGTACGCAAACAAGACAATAATAAAACAAGACAATAATAAAGTCTCAATGTCCTCAAACGAGTACTTTCTAATTACAGCATCTTAGCTTGTTACTGTTGCAAAAATTGGTAAAACAAAAACAAATTTAAAAAAATTAAAAAATTGTAGGGCATATTAAACTACAAACGTTATCAATCATAAATAAGTTTCAACCATAAAATTTAATCAGGTTTTGTACCTTGTCAACTTTCACTGTACTGTACTGTAGCTGCCATCTTGTTTTTACATGGATTAGTATTCTGGTCTTACTACCACTAGATGGCACAAAAAGTGTCCACAAACGAGGACAACAGGCCAAAGTTTAGCAAAATGAAGAACAAGGTCTTAATCATTTCCTTAGGTGAAATTCCCAATTCCCAAACTTTCTTTGCCTTCCCACGCCACAATATATCAGTATACCGCTGAAATGACGGCAATTTTATTAGTGCTACAGTGGAGAGAGGAGATCAAATCCCCGTGAATATTAATATGCTCAGATTCAAGTGCAGCCCTGGCCAGTTTCAGAAATACCTCTTCAAGATGTGGACAGGATATTCTTTATGATATTTTGTTATTGTTGTAAAGAATCATAAAACTAGGAATTGATGTACAGTTTAAACAGGTACAAACACAGGTAGACGTTCAGCAGAATGAAATAGTAGATCACCTTGGCAAAAGTGGAATAAAAGCAAATCAACCAGAGTTGGTAATACCAGTGAGCAAAGCAGAAGCAAAAACCTTTGAATGGAAAAAAGATGCAGTGCCAGAGGTTATGGGACATAGATACTAAGGGAAGACTTTTTTTTTAAAAAAAGACTTAGAAAGAAGTCAGAGAGGGAAGGTCACTGGGGAAAAATAGTTACTAAGAGTCTGATCAGTAGAATCACAACAGGACACAATAAATTCATCTCTACACCTTACTGGAAAACAAAAAAGCAGAATGTGTGAAGCCTGTAATTTAACAGAGACTGTGGGCCATGCTATTTGTCAATGTCCTAAATATGCATGTCAAAGACAGTTGCTGCGGAGTGGACTGGAAGTGAAAGTAATTAAACACATAGGCCATAAAACAATATTTGCAAATAGCTCTGGAATGTCTGGGTTTTTTTTTTAGCATATCTTCAATTATCTATAAAATACTGGACTAATGGCAGGACATAAGGACACTGTAACACGACAGTTAGTGCAAGTTGCCATTAAAAAGAAGAAGACGATGGCTAGTGGTCAATGTTGGAACTGCAGGTCATGTGACACCAGGCCATTCAGGCTACTCAATGCATGTTACATTTGCGAAGAATTTTTTTCCCTTGCATGCCTCCATGGTGAATGGAAATTCCAGTAGTAGTAGAAGTCCAAATCTCAGAATAGGGAGACAGTATTTGCAAGGCCCGGAACAGGTCATCAAGGTGGCTGAGAGCATCAGCGGCTTCCCCCTACCAAACCTTTTTGACATTCACTCAGGCTGTCTTCTCACACGGGCCACAAATATAAGGTCAGACCCCTCACACTCCGGACACTCTCCTCATCAGCCCCCATCACACGCACAAACAAGCTATGTCACAGCTTTTTCCCAAGAGCTGCGGACAGATTCCAGAGACTATAGATGGGTGTTCTGGGGACATCAAGCAGCAGTAGATACTGGCATATGCACCCCATGAGCGGGTAAATGGACTGCCAGGTTTCAACTCTTAATCCACTTTAAAAAACATCCGTATTTTTTTCCTGACAGCACAGTGTCAGTTATTTACTTAAGGTTGACTGCCACCTCCCTGGTGACGTACAGGGTGCTATTGATAGTGAAGTATGTCTGAGTTGAGAGGATTATTTCAATATTCAGGAGGAGCAAAGATATGGTTGAGTAGAGATGTGATGGTGCAGCGAGGAGAAGGCTGATCGGCCGGTGCAGTGGACTATTGAAGAGAATCAATACTTGGACGAGCTTGGGAACAAGTGCAAACTATATGTTTTAGATGAGAGGAGCCGAGAGAGTATAGCTAAAGCCCACTGACCTTAAAAGTAGACTAACGGAAGTAGATTTTATGACTTTTAAAATTGAGGTAGCCCCTGCAAGTTTTGGCCTAGATTTGTTTGGATAGTTATTTAGTTGTGTCCCTGATTAACCACTGAGTTTCATTTCTGGTTATTTTTTAAACCGGTAAACTAAGATCAATAGTGGAAAACATTTTTAAGCCTTTCCAGCTCTGTTCCTGTCCTTTTCAAGCATGCATCTGTACCAATAATCTCTTATACAAATCTGGCAGCACAGATGGTGGAATTGAAACACTCACTATTGTTTTCTCTGATGAATGCAATGTAGCCAGAAATATTTGGGAATGAATAGCACACTGGAGGAGACTTGAGAGAGCCTGTTTCTCAATATGATTTTAATAGCCCTACTGTTACAGAATTTTTCACTTTTTATTTATTCTTGAAATATTATTTATCAACAACAGCTCAGCCTGTGGGCATCAAACCTACATACAGTATCTGACCCACACAGCCAAAGGTGAGGTGTGAGGGAGGAGAGGTTTGGATAAGTGCTCACAGGAATAACAATCACAGAGACGAGTATATAAAATATACGGCATATTGCATGTATTTCCAAATCTCTCAGAAACAATCGTCACTGAGTGAGAGTGAGGTAAATTATAATGATGGTTAAAACATACATTGAATAATATGATTTTTTATAACCTGCAGCTGCAAACCAAGCACAAAAGAAGCTTTAATTGGCTATTGATTTGTCTCACTCTCCATTCTAGTCTGTTGTCTAAGTGACTGTGAGGAGCATCACACTCAAGGTGAACTCAGATCAGCTGTCTAAACAGTGGCAATTCAGCTTAGCTTGTAGCCAGAGTGTACAGCAGCATACTAAGCACGTCACATGTTAAAGTGGTTTTAATGACCCCAATTTGTTGTTGTAATGCTTCAAAAAGCAGATCAGCTACAAGGAAAATACTCGTTCTACTCAATTGTGCACTCTCCTCATCGAGGTCACCACCCTGCGCATCACATTTACACAGTCTGTGTGTGTATTAATGATTTAAATCACAGGAGGTCAGTTAATTTATTTTTTCTTCTTTTGAGATTCACTTCAGCACACAAAATGGTGGCATGGTGGTGAGGTTTTCTCCAGGTACTCCAGCTTCCTCCCACAGTCCAGAGACATGCAGGTTAATTGGTGACTCTAAATTGTCCGTAGGTGTGAATGTGAGTGTGAATGGTTGTCTGTCTCTATGTGTCAGCCCTGTGATATTTTGTCATGTATAAACTTTTATTGTGAAGCAGCAAAATAAGGAAATGTGGAGTTTTTGAGCAGCAACTTCTGATACAGCGGAGAGCGAACATAAACAATAAAATAAAGCAGATATCTAAAGTAAAAACAGGATGCAGGAGAGACACTAAACTCCAGTTAGAAGCTACAAAAGTACTGAAAGTGAACACAGAGACATTTAAAAGCACCTTTTTCTCTTATCTCCTGCAGACAGAGGTGAGTCTCGCAACACACACACTTCAGGCAGAGAAGTGGGTTCGTTGGGGGTTGGCAACAGGCTACAGTTGGCAAGACGTCACAGTTACTCACTTGAGGGTGAGTGGTCCGGCTTTTGGACCTACTCTGGAGAAGGCCCATCGCTGGCACAGCTTGGCGTGGCACAACGCATCTAAACTGATAATGGAAACACAAATCAGCGCAGCATGGCTTAACTCGACACTGCTAAAAGTGACACTGGAAAAGGCCCACGTGTTGTCAGGTCATTTATATCTGCGCTCTCAGCATCTTTACACCGTTATTGTATAGCATACAGTATCTCACATAAGTGAGTACACCCCTCCCATTTTTGCAAATATTTCATTATATCTTGTCATGGGACAACACTATAGAAATGACACTTTGATATAATTTAAAGTAGTCAGTGTACAGCTTGTATAGTAGTATAGATTTACCTTCCTCTGAAAATTACTCAAAACACAGCCATCAACATCTAAACAGCTTGCAACATAAGTGAGTACACCCCACAGTGAACATGTCCAAATTGTGCCTAAAGTGTCAATATTTTGTGTGCCAACCATTATTATCTAGCACTGCCTTAACCCTTTTGGGCATGGAATTCACCAGAGCTCACAGGTTGCTTCAGGAATCCTCTCCCACTCCTCCATGATGACAGTTTTCATTATCAAGTTTTCCAACATGATAATGACCCAAAACACACCTAGTAGATGACAACTGCCTTGCTGAGGAAGCTGAAGGTGAAGGTGATGGACTGGCCAAGTATGTATCTGGCCCTAAACTCACCTGTGCACCTGTGGGGCATCCTCAAGCTGAAGGTGGAGGAGCGCAAGGTGTCCTCACATCCATCTGCTCCATGATGTCATCATGGAGGAGTGGGAGAGGATTCCTGAAGCAACCTGTGAGCTCTGGTGAATTCCATGCCCAAAAGGGTTAAGGCAGTGCTAGATAATAATGGTTGGCACACAAAATATTGACACTTTAGGCACAATTTGGACATGTTCACTGTGGGGTGTACTCACTTATGTTGCCAGCTGTTTAGATGTTGATGGCTGTGTTTTGAGTAATTTTCAGAGGAAGGTAAATCTATACTATTATACAAGCTGTACACTGACTACTTTAAATTATATCATGGTGCCATTTCTATAGTGTTGTCCCATGACAAGATATAATGACATATTTGCAAAAATGGGAGGGGTGTACTCACTTATGTGAGATACTGTAGTTGCAACATCACAGCTTTACAGAAGCTCATTGCTCATTTAAAGACACAATTTATGAATAGGAACGGTATGCTTTTCTCTGAGGATTAAGCATTTTGTTACTTTCACAATATTTATAAAGCACCTGTAATGCTTTAATTAAAACAGATTAATTTAATTGAAAAAGATTAAAAAAGAATCAGACTTTTTACACTATGGGAACATAAAAAGTGATTTCACAGGAAACCTCAAAGCAAATGTAAAAATAATAAAGGTAAAATCTTCTTAAGTTGCATTACGGTGCCACATTAAAGTGGTGGATGAGTAATGATGAGTACATAAGCTTGTGGTGCATGGCACGAGTATATATCTCAGTGTGTGTGAGAAACACTCAGATTAATATAACACAATAATGTTTTTATGCCTGGACATAAACAATAGTTCTATTTAGTGTCAAAGTATTTATCACGTAAGGCCTGACTAGCTCATTAAGCCTAATGAAGTCCGCAGCTGAGATTGCGTACTTCAGTCCCACAAAGGAGATCGAGCAGACTGGCCTTGCAGCCCTTGCCACAAAGCTTTTATCTCTCCCCTCTATTATTTACAACCCCTGGCTGTGTTTTGTTAAAATATGTCCATAGGTTCCGACGAACACACTCGTGGAGGCAGAGGGCGAAACAAGTAGGACAGGGAGCGAGGGAGCATCAAAGTGTTCAGACAGCGGTTTGTGGTGCTGGAGTGGAAACAGCTGTGTGTGTTGTACAAATACATACTGGAACCCGGTCACGTTTTTGTTTGTTAGTAAATATTCTCACCAGTATAGCTGTGACGTATGATTGAATATGAGCTAAGTTATTCATATGGGTCTCTACTGCATATTCATGCGCAGGATTTACATGACATTAATGCAGCATCATGTATGCACTGACATGAAATAAATGATAAGGTCGATGGTGTGTGAGCTCACGGCTTTCCTTATTAAAAAATACCTGCGTATCTCTCCACGTTTAAATAATTAAAATGTAATTGCTGCCATATTTCACTGCATGCAGTAAAATTTTGGTACTTTTCATGTGGCTCCATGTGTTCTTTAAGATTAGCAGTCATTAACATGAAGTCATTTATAAAAACCAGCCTTACATGTTGTGTTTACGCACATTTGACAGGTTTGAAACTAGAGTTACACAAATTAGCCCTAATTACCTCTCGTCCAACATGCGTCTTTAAAGCGTTGGCTGCTACATAGGCCATGTTGGGCTTCCTTCATAAGCATTGTTATAACCCATTCTTAATCACAAGGTGGTAATTAAATACCTTGAAGACGTGTATTCACAGATGGCCGGAGAGCAAAGCAGGAGGGCGAGAGAGCCATTTGGAAGCTGGTGGGCAGATGTTTAGCTGAACAACAAAGCCCTCCTACACTTACGGTATTTATATGGATAATTTATGCGTCTCTCTTCTGTCGCCCTCTTTCTCTGGGCATGAATTAGTGTTGACATGTGAGGATGGCCGGATGTAAACAGCTCAGTGGTCAGGGCTTGAGTGCAGTTTTTAGTAATATGGCAGCAGGAAGATTGTTTTTTTGTTTGGTAATATTTTAAAAGCTTTTCCAACAGAAAAATATGGAGTTAGATTTGTGTCTTTATTACATGCGAGACAATAAATGATATGAGAGAAAAAAAAATGTTTGAGAGAAAAAAAAATATTTGAGAAAAAGTTTTCACACTGATAGCAAAAATAATAATATTTGAGACTAAAAAAAAAAAGAGAGAGATTTAAAATATGATTTCCAACCGAAAAAACTTTCTCAAAAAAGTATGTTTTACTCTCAAATATTATTTTTTGCTATCAGTGTGAAAACAGTTTCTCTAAAAAAAAACTGTTTCTCTCAAAACATTTTTCTTCTCTCTCTTCATCATCATCATTCATCATCTTACCCAGACATTGGAGTCTCCACTCCCAAATAAGGCAGTGCATCTATGCCGGTGAATCGACCATGGTGGATGAATGATTCAGTTGAATTCGACTCCCAAGACAATCCTCACCCAGCTGTCAATTCGAGACTGGCCAATAGGTACGTGGCCCTGCTCATGACATTATTATTTTTTTCTCTCAAACATTTTTTTTTCTCTCATATCATTTATTTTCTCGCATGTAATAAAGACACAAATCTAACTCCATAAAAAACACCAAAACTATCACCAGTAATACATCAAACCTTAAATTATATCACCACAGCTCAGGTGAACTCCCGCTGCACCAGCTGCTCCTGTGACTGAAGGCTATCACCATCTGCGCACTAAAAGATAAAACCACACATTAATAAGTTCCATTTACTAAAATACAGATGCAACAATGTACAATAAATAACATAAAATACAATATTAAATAAACAGCGATCAGGAATTTCCCTGGACTGTCAGGACCCAGGCAACATGTGCACAGGAGTGCTCACAGGTGAAGGATGAGACTCGCACACGTGTGCTCCATGAGCCTCTCAACAGCTCAGGTACTCTCACCTTGATTGGCCAAATTTCCCCAGGGTCCTAGTGTCCCCCTGCTACATTAAGTCCTCGCAGTGAGTTTGATATATTACTTGGTTTACCTGTCAGACTACTTTAGCAAGAACAGCACACATTAATATACACTGCCGTAAATGCATACCCTGGAAATCCAGAGTTCTTGTGAGAGCACAATTTGAATTTGCTCAGCGAGTCACTCTGGCAATCAGTAATGATACCCATGCCGTTGGAGCCGAGCTGCACCAATCACATCGGTGTATCTGATATAGGCGGGCCGTAGTGTTATCCAATTGCGTGCAGTGATATTTTCAAATGCATGCTTGCCCCTCGAGTTGAGCCATTTGCATAACTCATAGCCAGACCCTAAATCTTTCTAGATTTGGGTCTGGATTTCCAGGCTAGTAAATGCACAGGAGCTGGCCAAAGCACAATTTTTTATCTCTTGTCTCTGGACAGTCACTCTCAAATGGAATACAGATTTTTAAAAGTTAGTGATATAAACGTGCAGATCAATCATATAAAAGTATATCTTAAGAATTAGATCTTCACAATTAGTTGCTTAGTTGATTGAAAGAAAATGAGCAAAATCAAAAATTACTTTGATTAGTGATTAATTGTATAGTCAGTTATTTTTCTTAAATATCAGAATTTGCTGCTTTTTTTTAAATTTTATGTTTTATTTAGGATAGGAGTGTTTGAGTTTTGGACCGTTGGTTCGACAAAAAAAGCAAACTGATGATGTCACTTTGGGTGCTAGGAAACTGATGATCATCTCTCACTTTTTTAATTGTAAAAAATAATTGGCAGATCAGTCAATAATGAAAACAGCTGCGGCCCTAGTTAGTATATTAAATTGTGCTACATTGTAAGGCACAAATTAAAACATGCAACACATATAGCTGGGACTACTCATGGGGTACCATGCAGGATTTTCAAACAATGTATGGACTCACACAAAAGTAATCCCTTTCAATCATCACCTATGTGCCACTAAAGTGTGTGGCGGTGTATTCATCTGCAGAGACTTTACCCCCTGCCTGTGTTCTCTTATTTTCTTCTTTTTCTGCTGTGTTTGGGACGTCTCATGTATGACTCCCAGCCAATGACAGCAACAGCCAGTAGCAGCACACATTAAAGAGGAGGCTAAGGAAAGCGAGGACACCCAAAAACCCAAACAAACAAAACAAAAAACACAAGTATTGCGAGGTGAAACATCTGGACGGTCACTCTGCTCAGGGCTGAGTTGTGACTGGTTTTGAGGCTCATGTAACCACTGTTCATACTGTGGAGAGTTTTATTAGTAAACTGTAACTATAAAATGAAAGGATGTTTTGCTGCCTCTTGCAGAAAAAAAGTCTGCTGGCGACTTTTAAGGTGGATCGTTAACTTGTATTGTTACTCAGTGCATGAGTTGATGACGTGAATCCATCAGCACACCTTAAATTTCACTGTGACAACTTTAACTATTACTTTAGGTTTTATATGACAGACACTTTTAGTAATGAGTGTATCTTCAAGCATTTATTCATTTCAACTGGGTTATGTAACGGCATAGTCTAATCCTCACTTGGGAAAAAAAGCGTTGTGGAGCATCGTTCCTGTGGGCTCCGGCAACACTAAACCTCTGAGCTTGCCTGAGAAGGACTGAATGCACAAACCTGCCATTTTTAAATATCCCATGGAGAGAGACTCTCACTGCAGCCTGTTTTATTTCGCTCTGAAGATGTCGGCGTGCAGCCTCGTTCTGTGGACGATAGACGAGGTGCAGACTTCCCTCTGTGTCACCGGTAATGAGGAAATACAGTGAGTGCTGGATGGAGCAGTGAGTGACAACGACCCCGCCCACATTTACGGGTACTGCTTGCAGTGGAAACACTAGGGTCTAGGTACCATGTGTGAAGGGTTACCTTTGGTTCCAAAGGTACCATACTGTAAGTGCTTGATGGAAACGGGGCTTAAAGTACTTAAAGTGCCTCAAATTTACCTGCTCATACACATACACACACTCATAAATTTTTTAAACACGGTTGCAGGCGAGCTGTGTTTCCTGATGGTCTAACAACACACCTTAATATCTATAGTTTCCTTGTGCGAGTTAATGTATCATTCACATAACATCTGAAGTGGGCCTATAACTTCTCATGGCGTATGTAAAGCACAATGGATTACAGCATCAAATCTTAAGTATTGGTAAATAAAACATAAATGTATTTGTGAAGGATCTCAGCAGCTGACTTCATTCCTTCTTGTTAAACCCTGCGGTACCGTTCAAAAGGAGCTATTACATTGAGATTTCAGGATCCAGCCAAGTGCCTCTTCTTTATAGTCAGTCTACAGAGCCTCAGTAACAAGGCTTTGCTGTGAGTCCACACTGAGAGCCGGGAATAAAAAACACCTTTAAAAATTCTCTTTACGGGTCTTTATATTTCTCCGACGATCCAGTCGAAGGATCACTGCGTTGTCCAGTTTTTATTATTCCACCATGTGCATACAGTGTTTCTCACTAAACATGGGTCGGACACAGATCCATTACTCTGACTATTAAATTTATAGAATGCATTATGAAGCACCTGCTGCCTCACAATCATATTTATCGTCATGTCAAATGGGTCTCTCTGCATGATCTATGGCGGCTTTAGAGAGAATGTTACCAGCTACTTAGTGCTGAAGAATATATCTAAACAACAGTGTTAATGTCTCTTGAATGACATTTACAACCTGATGCTTCAGTAATCACCTCTCAGAATTAGGGCATTAGACTGCAGTAACAACACCAAGAAACTTTGAATGCTCTAAGTCTATTCTTTGATCTTGCTGAGTAGTCCTCTGAGAGGATTAAAGTGTCATATTAGATAGATTTGCGTCTGTGGAGAAATATATAAATCTTCCAGTTCCCCACAGTGAGATCCATAACTGACTGTATGACAGCATGAATGAAAAATGCAAATCGCTCCACATTTAGACACTTTGTTTTTTCTTGTTATGCTTGGCACAATGTGTCAAGATTCACTCGGGTGACAGGGAAGAAAAATCTACAGCCTTGCATAAAAAGGCGGTATGCGAAAATTGAATTTATTGTTGCAGCAAAGCGCATCTATTGAACAGATTCTTGTGACTAAGCAGGGGTTGTTTTACTGATCGTGGCCGACTGCTGGAAGCGCAGTCAGCTCTTCTCCGCGTCTAACAGTCAGGTGTCAGACGGCGTTGTTAGAAATGACCCTCGACTCTCCTTATCACCTGCTGCATGCAGCATCACACACCCAGAGGAGAGCAGACATGTCTCATACGCTCTCCCTGTCAAGGGTCGTGGATCGATCCAGGTGATGCCCTCCATGAGTGACAGATTGGACAGGACATGAGGCAACAAGGACAAACGTCCTGCAGCTGTCACTTTTATTCAGGAGCCGGACGAGTCGAGTTTGATTGTGCTGCGGAGGCAAGTGGATTTATTGGGATTAGTCAGAGGCTTAATGGGACCCCTGGGCTCTTATCATTATTTCACACAGAGCCAGCCCTTCCAGGTGGGGTTAAACAAAGTATGAAATTAATTTATGAATATTTATGGCCCTCTCAAATGAGGCCCTGCTAATCCATCAGGATTTTTTGTGTGAATAGTGCATATGAGATATTTTCAGCTCGGCACCTTTAGGGCTGTTTATCTGCTTTGTTCACAATATCCAGGTGATTAATGTAGTGATTAAGTCTTAGCTAAGACAGATTTTTAGCTTTTATTAGCCACAAAGGTCTGTCATAAAGGTGTTTATGATTCGTCTTCGAGTGATTCAAGGCGTGCATAAACACACAGGGAAACTGCGGCAAGCGGACGTGAGCGCAGACACAAACTCGCACATAATGAGAAGATAAAAAACAAGAAAGATGAGCAGATTGTCGAGGGGATGAGTCAATATCTTCCACTTTAGCTCTTTGTTGTTGTGAGTTTATGCAGTGAATATAATCCTCCGTGGTGCAGAGTCCCATGCAGATTGGCTGCAGCCATGAAAATGACACGAGTGATGAGTGATAGAGAGAGAGATAATATTTTCCGTATATGATCTCTGTTGTGATAAGGTTAATGTGGCTTGAAGGGCAAATGTGACGTATTGAATGGCAGTCGCTTTCAATCACAAAATAATTATTAAATAACACACAGGAATTGACTCATGTGGCTATGGCCAGCAGCATAAGCTTTGTTTCAATTTTCAAACACGTTTTGGGGTCCTCCACCAGAAAGTAGTCGGTAGTTCCATGTTTTGACTGAGCAGTTCTTACGAAATATTCCCCAATGGTGACAAAAAATGTCTTTAATTATGCAAAAGTAAAAGTCCTCTGCTACGTCCATGTTTTTATTGGGGGGAACATATGCAAATATTCTAAATATTGCATCCCCCAAAAATGTATGCCGATGGCTATGGCTGTTTCTGTTGGTGTAGGTATTTGGGATTTTCTCATTTACTTTTCACAGTCTTTTAATTAGACTTTTCCTACATTGGGCCATTGTTTCATATTTCTGTAACTTTCTGTGCCTTTATGTATTTTCTTAAAGTTTCAGTCTTTTATCTCTAACTTTCCAACAGCTTTAAGCAGAACTTTTTATTCAGTTTGTTAAAAAAAAAAAAAGTTAATAAGTTGATAATTTAAAGAAGCTCCTGCCTCCTAATTGGGTTCTCAGACCTGCTCCCCCACAGTAAAGGTAATTGTTAAGGCCTAAGGCTCAGAATCCACTGTCATCCAGTTGTTTTAATTTTACCAACGAACATTTGCACTTCAATTAATTTATGGAAAGCAGCAGCCATTGGTGTGAGCAAGGAATCTTAAGTAATGCTAATGTTGTCCCACAATGTCATATTTGCTCCAGTAGAGTGAAATTATAGAGTAAAATCAAAAGAGCTATCATTTCCTTCTGGACTTCTGTGCTTTGAGTCTGGCTCAGATTTCGGGCCTCATCCAATCTCCATAGTCAAAGTCAATCAGCGTAATCCAGATTGGCTTCTACCTAAATCATACCCGACAGCGGATCTTTAACATAGACTTTAAGGTTTTATTTTGGGACTGATCAAAACGTATTATTGTATCATCTGTTCAGAGGTAACATTTCAATAATCAATTGAAGCTTTCTTTCAGTAAATTGACCTTTTCCTGTGGCCTTTTCCCATGAATAATAGAAATGCTGTGTGACAGCAGCTCTTGGCAGGATTAAATTAGTGCAGAGTAAAGCCCATTTTATCCTGACCACCGTCTCAGAATATATAGATGCTTCCATGAAGCCCAGACTTGGCATTTCTCAGCTGGCACTGATGACAGAGCAGGCACGGGAGTAAAGCCTCGCTCCATTTTGAGCTGAACTCAGATGGAAGTCATTTTTATCCAAAGATGGCAGTGTCTGTATGTCACTCGGTAGATGGTTGGTAGGCTATGTCAGTTCATTTCGTCCAAACTGAAATGACTCAACAAGTATTCGATGGATTGCCAAGAAATTTTCTGCACACTTTAATCATCCCAAGAGGGTGTAACCAAGTTACTTTGGTGATCTCCTGATTTGTTGGGTGGCACCACCAGAGGACCAAATTTTTTCACTGCACACCAGTAGCCTCCTGTAGGTCATTTTGTAGGGCTCTGGCAGTGCTCCTCCTGTTCCTCCTCGCACAAATGAGCAGATACTGGTCCTGCTGCTGGGTTGACGCCCTTCTACGGCCCTGTCCGGCTCTCCTTGTCTCCTGGTATCCCCTCCATGCCCTTGAGACTGTGATGCTAGATGGTGAAACTGATACCTGCTAAACACCTGCTTGTTAGCACTGTCCTTTCGAACACGTTGCCATGCTAGTGTAGGTGTGTCAGTCAAACAGATTTGTCTTAAATTTGGAGACTTCCTCATGCATAAAATGATTATGCTTTGTTCATTAATAATTGCCATGCTGTATTTATGTCTTCAGGACAAAACAGTCATAACTTCAAAGTAAGCTGCTCAACAGCACTGCATTTATATTTTTTAAATGAAACCCAGGAGACAAATGATAAACAAACAGAAAGTTGTAAATAGGTTTGAGAACTGTTTAGCCTTTATGTATGCTTTGGAGTGCCATCTCTTTATGCTGTGAGTTATTGTTTGGATTTATTGATCGTTGCAGATAATTACCACCTGCAATATATAATCAATCATGGGGTTTAATTGATTTTCATCATACAGTAACGCATTTTTCAAAGACAGAAACAGAGATGCAGAGCAGCAATAAGAGAGCAAGGAATGCCTCTGCTGAAAACTTCTAGTGTAGATAGAAAATGACTGAGAAATTGACAGAGGGAGAGAGATAGACAGAGAGAATCCAAAAGGTGATCAACAGACTGGGACAGCCGGCAGACAGATACTGGCAAGGATAAAAAAAAACGAACCAAAACAAAACTGTGAACCTTTCCAAATGATAAATAGGACAATTCAGTGGCACTGACTGGTCTGTGGTCAGTGCACTGCAAAGGGCTCATTCTTCATCCTGGCCTGGTTGGAGTCTAATGGAATGGCAGCCTGGCAGTGTCTGACAGAGAGAGCACTGGAGGGCAGGACAGTGGCATATTTCAAATACTGGACATCACTCAGGATAATTCAATCATTCACTTTATGTCTTCATCAACATATCTAAGTAGTGGCAATGTGAGAAATCACAGCCTGCTCAATTGCTCTGCTGGTTCTTGCTGTAGTGGGAAAGCAGGTGCCAAACCAGTTTAAAGGGCAGTTCCTCTATTGGTTTTGACATACTGTATAAAGTACATTGTTGTTGGTATTTGCTGAACCTTTGCAGGCTCCTGTAAACAGGTACAAAGCACTGAAAGCCCTGGAAAACTGGGGACATTTTTTAATTACCCTCATGCTAAAACTTAGACCTAGGCCTTGCTGGATGCACCAAATTTGATGTAGAATATGGGAACCCTGTTCTAAGGGAAACGCCATTTTCAATAAACTTTGATGAAAACACACCTGCACAGTCTCACTGAGTAGGAGTTTCTTGTGCTTATAAAAGGTCCAGTATGCAGGACTTAGAGACTTCTATTGGCAGAAATGGTATATAGGTTCAGTTTAGGACTAGATGTTACAACCCCTTGATGCACAGACTTGAGACTATGAGTGGAAGTAATAGTGCCGTCTGGGGGTTTCCAAGTGGGAGCAAAAGGGTTTGGGTTAGATGGATAGACAAGTGGTGAAAACCACAGGTAAATAGAAAAGTAAGAAGGAGCATAGGGAAGGCAGAGCCAAGCAGAGACGTCTGTGGGGACTGAACTCTCCTCACTGGACCGGGCCAGACACTCTACCTCCCTCTAGGTCATCAGGTGAGTACCCTCCTTCACTGGCGTTGTGATGATAGGCCCACAACACCACTAGAGGGTTCATCGACAACACCTGGCATCCCATGTGCCAAACTTTTGCAGATCTCGATTAACAACAAACTTGTTGATGGACTGAAGCAGTGCATGGCCACAGAAGGTAACAGCAATTCAAGAGTTCATTTGCAAAAACAGCAAAGAGCCACTTTTAAAGTGAATAAACCTCCACTCTGATTGACATTCCTTTGACTGCACAATAAAAAATACATGATTTATGAAAATTTAAAAACTTTGAGCTATCTCATCAAAACGCCCAATACCAGTCTAATAAATATCCCCTGGTTTGCACACACACACACACACACACACACACACACACACACACACACACACACACACAAAATATGATTTTTCAGGAAAATAAATGAAAACAGAGATATCTGCTTTTTCAAACACTTCAATTGAACTGCATAAAATAGAGCCCCACATTTCCTCTGAGGACACACACACAGACACACACACACACACACACACACACACACACACACACACACACACACACACACACACACACACACACACACACACACACACACACACAGACACACACACACACACACACACACACACACACACACAGGAGTGGCCTCCTCCACAAACAACTCCAGATAGCTACCTGTTGAAAGTGTCATGGAAAATGATTTATTGTCCTGCACCCACACTCCATTACATTGTTTGTATAAAGCAGCCAGCATATGGTGCCTCCCTGCACAGGTGCTGTTGTAGGGAATATTTTGCTGAAGAATTAATTTACCACTTTGGTTTGACTCCCTGTGACAGGCTCGAGAGCTTGTTTTGTACCTGAGTGTAAAAGATTCTAAGAGGCAACTACCGAATGGCTGCATTGTATCTGTGAAAATCATATATGAGATGTAATGAGGTCCCTGTTCAGTGCCAAACAACTGACAGCCAATTGTTCTGTGTCCATAGAGTCTTTATCCCCCTCCACAACTTTTTGTTGTCATTCTATAGAGCAAATTAGAGCCTGGTGTCTCTGGATAATTTATTCATCTTCACAATGTGTCTTATTCAAACCCCAGTCTGTTCAGCAAAGATACTTTGTTATACATGATCATGATTTCCATTGGTTGTTCTTCGAGATGGATCTAAAATTGGACCATGCATCATCCATTTTGTTTGTCCATCAATCGCATGCCTTAAATCACTAATCACTGATTAGACTTTGATTAATCTAGTGGGTTTGGGTGGCCCTTTCAATATTACACTGATTAACCTGGGCATCAGAGATGAATAATGAATAAATCTACTGTTTAATTTCACTATCATTTGTAGTTGCTGTGGAGTTTTCTAGTAAACAAACAAAAGTTATATTTACATTCAGTGTTCTTACCAATGTTGTGTATCCTTTGGATCAAATGTCCATCCATCCATTCATTTTCGTAACCGCTTATCCTCTTGAGGGTCACGGGGGGGCTGGAGCCTATCCCAGCTGACATTGGGCAAGAGGGAGGGTACACCCTGGACAGGTCACCAGACTATCACAGGGCTGACACATAGAGACAGACAACCATTCACACTTACGGACAATTTAGAGTCACCAATTAACCTGCATGTCTTTGGACTGTAGGAGGAAGCCGGAGTACCTGGAGAAAACCCACCCTGAGATCCCACCTGGGATCGAACCAAGAACCCTCTTGCCGCCCCTGTAACATATGTGTTTAATGCATTTCTGTCCTCATATTTGCAAGGCTGGGAGGAGACTCAAAATCACCACTAAAAGAAACAATACGACCAGATAGGGATGCCAAGGTACTGCAGAGTGACACAAAGCAACCACAGGGGACATAAAAAGGACTGCATAGCAACACAAAGCGTCAAAAAAAGACACAAAATGTTCTCAGTAAGATGAAAAATTACACAAAACACCTACAAGGAGACACAAAATTACCTAAAAGAGATGCCAAACATCCACAAAGAGACCCGAACAATTACAAAAAGACACAAAACAACCACAGGGGACACAAAATTACTGCAAAGCAACACAAAAAGACCAAAAAAGACACAAAATCACCTTGAGGAGACACAAAATAATTGCAAAGAGACACACAATTACCTCAAGGAGACCCAAACCATCCACAAAGAGACAAACAGGCACAAAATTACCTCAGTAAGACACAAAATTACTTCTAAGAGACCCAAACAACTAAAAAAAGACACAAAACAACCACAAGGGGACAAAAAGTGACTTCAAAGAGACACAAAACGTCAGCAAAGAGACACAAAATGACTACAAAGACACACAAAAGTACGTCAAAGATACACAAAACAAGCACAGAGAGACCAAAATGACTACAAAAAGACAAAAAAACCACAAGAGGACAATAAAAGTGACTTTCATGAAACACAAAATTACCTCAATCAGACACAAAGCAAACATAAAGAGAAACAAAATTACAAAAAAGATGCAAAAATTACCTCAAGGAGACACAAAACATACACAAAGACAAATCTGCCAGTGGACGTAGCCATCGTGACATCACCCATTGGTTTGTTAATCGCCGTCAAAAGCCTTGACTTTGGCATTTTGGCCTGCCTTTAATTATACATAACTTTAAGCCTTAATAAAATTTAATCAGATGAGTTATATAAAAATTCACCCTCATACAGTTCGGGGCAAATAGCAGAGTCCAAAACTCTTTTGTCCCAGGCTGTAAACATGTTTGTTTTGAAAGTTGGACATTTTAACATGGTTGTCCATGCAGATTGACTCACTTTTGGAGCCAGCCTCAAGTGGCCATTCAAAGAACTGCAGTTTTTGGCACTTTAGCGTTGACTTCATTTTTCAGCGTCAGAGTTGCCTCTTGTTACACCCTTCTTCTTCTTCTCTGCCTTTTGTTGGCGTAATGCTGCTTTTCTAGGTAAATTGCCACTGCCTGTCCTGTAGATCAGTGAAACAGTGTGGTACCATTTGCAGTGTCACCAGACAAACTAAAGGTGGATCCACTCATAAAACTATGGTCTACTAGGCTCAACAAGTCCAAATGGAGACTTTGACCAGTAGTAGCACAGCATTGTTTTAGGGATGAGAAATGAGGTTATGTGGTACTTATTATGTGATATTCCGGTTGACTGCAGAAGGCATAATGCTTGTCAACAGTTATGACTCATAAAATGTTTTAATTTGCCAATAAAAGAAGAAGAATATGACTGCAAGCTGATGTAAACAAGGCGGGTTTCAAAACAAAAAGGGCTTTAGAAATGTTTTATGAGGTAGGAAAGGCATCCAAAACGTCTGTTTTGCCTCAAGGATACACACAATGTGTTTTGGTTAGGAATTTTGAATGACATCAAAGCGCTGCATCTTTAAATGCGCCTCAAAAGGAAATCAGCAACAGACTACACCAACTTGAAAATCTGGAAAATTTCCACTTAGAAGCTGCAAAACTTTTTCTTTAAGATTTTCGATCTTTTTTTTTTTTTTTTAACGTTTTTTTAATTACATGTGGTGAAAACACTTTTCACTGTTGCCTGTTTTTTTTGTGTTGCTTGGTGAGAAGTTAGTTAGCACAAAACTTGTTCGCTTCTGTTCCATCAGCTCTGATAGGCACAGATGAAAAGGATTAAATCTCCATCTCCACTCATTTTCTCCTCCTCCTCCTATCCTCTTCTGTTTTTCCATCCCCAGCAGTTTGTGAGAAATGATCACTTGTGTGGATTGGTGCAGGATGCTGCAAGGCGTTGTATAGACAGGCCGGTAATGAGGATATGATTCCACCACAGTCCACCTGGGCTGGAAAGGGTTTGAGGGAGGAGGGAAAGAAGACCAGAGAAGGAGGAGAGGAGGAAAAAATAACGGCATTTGTGAAATCCTACTTCCCCCGGTCCCCCAGGCTCCGTCTGGACCCACAGGCAACAGAAGCAGCATCTGCTCAGGGCTACAGGAAGTGGTAGAGCAGCTAGAATTCCCTGCATTATCTATTTCCTACAGTAGATTATGTGATATACACGTGCTATTGGATGTATGCTTGAAACAGTATCTCACCAGTTAGTCTTTTTTCTCTTTGTCCACATAAGGTTACCATTAATTGGTACCTTTGTTTTAGTTTTACTGTGATAAACAGTTAAGAGGTGAAGCATGCACATGTAATGAGTGAGCAAACAGTGGAAATACTGTAATCACTACTGCCTACGGGGAGTCAATCAGTCAGCAAATTCTGAGCCAAGCATAAGCAGCAATGGTGGAATTAATCACCTGGAATAAAGTAAGGTCTGCATTTTCCCGTTTTTCATTTGTCAAAATGACACAGAGAAAACAAGACCAGCAGTGATGATTAAGCACACGGTATTTGACACCTAATAAGTCTGAGATCTGATAGATGGTCCGGAGAGAGGGCAGAAAGAGAAAATGTTTCCAACCATGTTTTGTGGCCTGTTGATAATGCTTTCACTCAGCTCCTCTCAGGTTGTTCTGGTAGAAAGGTCAGAAAGTAGAATGGTGGATGTGCCTTCTGACTGTAGCGAAGACCTTTTAATATTGCTCTCCTGTCGCTTTTCAGAATGAGACTGCGGATACAAGTGGCCGAATTGACTTTCCTCCGTGGGGTGGCTCCGCTCAGCCTTAGACATAGCGGCCACGCAGAGGGAGCTGCTGCTCCTTCACGTCGAAAGGGGTCAGTTGAGGTGCTATGGGTATCTCATCAGGATGCCTCCTGGGCGCCTCCTGTTGGAGGTGTTTCGGGCATGTCCTACTGGTAGGAGGCCCGGGGCAGACCCAGGACATGCTGGAGAGATAACATCTCTCATCTGGGCTTGGAGCCCCTTGGGGTCCCCCAGGAGGAGCTAGAAAGTGTTGCTGGGGAGAGGGACATCTGGGGTGCTTTGCTTGGCCTGCTGCCCCCACGACCCAGCCCTGGATAAGCGGATGATGTTTATATTGATACAGGATCATCACTGACATGTTGATCTTGAATAGAGTTGCTTTTGTTTGTCCAGGACCATCATCGCCACGTTGAAACCAGATAATTTGGTTACGTGGATCGTGACCATCATAAGTGCTAAATCGTAGGCAACTGGACTTGCTTGCGTTTCTTGAAGACGTTTCGCCTCTCATCCAAGAGGCTTCTTCAGTTCAGTGAAGTTCTTGGATGAGAGGTGAAATGTCTTCAAGAAATGCAAGCAAGTCCAGTTGCCTACGATATAGCACTTATGATTACCATGACCTGGATGACTGAGAATCTTCACCGACATCTTGGCCATCATTGCCGTGTTGATCCAATAGAATTGCTGATACTGATCCAGGACCATCCCTGCTATGTAGATGTCGACATAAGCAAATAATCCAGAATCAGCTTGATGCTGATGATGGTCCTGGATAAATCTAACCAAATCTGTCCAGGACCAAGGAAAGAAGAAGAAAAGTAGGGAAAACGTGTTGATTGCAGCAATTTGCAACTGAAAAATGATATTATCCTTACTTGTTGTGAAAAAAGAGCTTACTTGTTAGCATAGCCTACCTAGTTAGCAAGCTAACTCGCTAACTCTGCAGTAGCTTTTAAGGTTTTTGGTCAGTTTTACTGGATTTTGTTCAATTGTATCGGCTTCAATTTGGAAAACTAGCTAACTTTGAGAAAACACAAAGGAATTTTGAAAGAAGCACACGAGCAGCACACAGATGATGTCAGAGGGCTGCAATTGGTTGATTGCAATGTTGGTCCAGGAGCACAATGTGGGATGTTGATCCAGGAGCATGTTCTACTTGGCAAATTCACGTTGTGCATAAAACGGCTTAGACTTTATTTTAACATTAGGGGTAGAACATTTCATTTCCTGCATTAAAGTGAATTTTAATTTGTGTCTTTCTTGCATCAGTTTAAGGTGGAAATGTCTTTGATTTTGTCAAAATAAAAGTCATCTGCTACTTTAATGTTTTTATTGCGAGAGACAATTGCACATTTTCTAAATATTGAGCAGGACGTGTCCCCTGCGCCCTCCCTCGAAATCTACCCCTGTGCATACATGTAAACTGCATGGTGACAGATAAAACAAGGCTCTCTTGTGCTGTGTTTGTGGCACCTGTTTTCCTGTTGTATTTTTACTCTCCAGCCTGCAGCTAGACATGGCAGCAGCCCCCCACACAAGCTGATTTATGAGTCAATTTGTTCCTTCTGTTGTCAATAATGCATTTTTGGAAGGCACACCTCTTATTACTGGAGATGGAGAGCAGAATATTAATTTGTTTTGATGGTGTAATTAAGTCTCGTAAATAGCTCAATCTTGCCATGCATTATGGAAATGTGATATACAGCTACCTTATTTTCGATTTATGTAGTGGGGAAAAAAAGTTTAATGATGTCCTGTTTCATTTCTAAATGAAAGTAGGGGTGTTCATTACTTTCTATCTCACAGCTTTGTTGCTATCATGAAACATTCATGAAGCACATACAGTATATTCCCACACAAACAAACTCCTCGTTTCCCTTTACTAAGATTAAAATAACAAAGTGCGGAAGATAGACACGCACACAAAACCTTTATAATCACAGATACTGTACATGATTAGAAGTAACTTAAAGGCACAGTTCACCCCAGAATCAAAAATACATATTTTTCCTCTTACATGCAGTGCTACTTATCAGTCTAGATAATTTTGGTGTGAGTTGCATAGTGTTGGAGATATTGGCCATAGATATCTGCCTTTTCTTGAATATAATGGAACTCAGCCTGTCTTTTTTCAGAAATCATGACCTGGTTATTCAAGATAATCCACAGACCATTTTGTGAGCAGTTTCATGAAGGAGATATTCCTCCTACAGAACTACACCTGCCAACTGTGCAATAGTACACATATTGGGTATGTAGTGCATAGTATGCAATTTCAGATGCAACAATTGTCTCACGTTTCCCCTTAATTAACCTTTTGCTAAGCCCCCCCCCTTTGTGATGGTCCATGCTGAGAAAGCATGGAGCCACACTGTAACTAACTGCACTCCCTGTGATTCCAGAGAGGAGCAGACAGAGGGGTCTACAGTCTGTGTTTGAAGGATATATCCAGGATGTCAAACTGACTCAGCAGCAACAACAGGTTAAAAAGACAAAGATAGTTAGAAGCTAAAGCCGAACTATAGGCTACAGATCACAGTGTAAAAGTGAACCACCACATCACTGCTGATCGCCACACAAGACAATTAATATAAAGGGAAACTTTGCTGATGTTGAACCAGCTGTGTGGCATCGCAGTGTGTGCAGATGAACCGTGTTTGGCTTTGCTGGATGGGTAGGAATCTGCAGGAGAAGTCAAACAACCTTCATCTGCACACAGTGTGATGACACACAGCTGGTTCAATATCAGCAAAGTTTCCCTGCTTTCCTTCACTGGTTCCTGTACAGCAGGGTCGCTCTTTTTTTACACTGTTATAATCATTAAAAAGCAAAAGCAGCACGTGTATACATTCAGTAGGCTATATCTTCAGTAGCTAGCTAGCTACAGCTACACTTTTCAGGGTTTGGTTTGGTTTTGGAACAGGGAAGAAACGTATATCTTTTTCCAACCTCTCCAGGTAACGAGTATCATTAATACATGACGTGCCCCAGGCACAAGATTTAGCTCCAAATCCACAAAACCAGCCTGAGAATGAAGGAAATCTGAAACGATTGCAGGTTGTTGTTGGACCCTGATCTGAGGTGGCCCAATGCAACGTAACGATTGGCAAGTCTGTGTGCGGGGGCGGGCCAATTGTCTTGCTTTATTACTTGTTGCCTTTCATTTCTCTCATTCTCTCCATATTTTCCCCTCATTCTTCTCTGCTGCTCCAGTCTCTTCCTCTATTTGTGTTTGTTCTCTATCTAAGCAGCAGCCAGAGCATTTACAGAAAGAAACTATGGGATGGCTGTTTTAAAAGAATGTGTAAGAAAGGTGTGTGAGACATTTTATCTCTGAGGGAGTGCTCTTACAAAATTGCTTTGCTTCAGGGAAATTTACATTGTAATCATCGTGTGTGCTGAACCTTTGGCGAGAGGACTTCTTCCATCACTATATCTCCCATTTGCTTGTTTGTTGTTGAACAATAGGAAGGATTGCATTATTCTTTTGTACCTGTGTTTGTTCAATTCCATCTCTAGATGTGTCTTTTACTTTGGCAATATGAGGTGGTATGTATACTGCATGGAGCACAGCATCCCCAAAGGAATTTATAGTGTATTCATTGTTCTATTGTGAGAAAAAATGTTCACAATGGATCATAATGGATTACAAGGACAATGAGACATTCACAAGCTTTTACAGCCTTGCTTTATGAAAAGGGCAGCCCACATCAGACTTACCTTACTTTACCACTCATTAAGCTGGAACATTTCTTGTTGATTTCTAAGACACACAAGAGAGATAAATAGGAGGAGTGAGCAGTGATGCTGGCAAACTGAAGTGATGTTGCTCCTCTCTGCAGCTCATGTGCTATAGTACTACTGCTTTGGGTAATAGAGGGACTTTATAGGAGAGGCACTGGATACTGACCCCACACAAAGCTCCCAGCTCCTCGTTCAGTTGGCTGGTCAGCATGTGCTCACCCACTGCCTGCCGTGTCCTATCTCAGCATGTCTGGACTCCAGTGTTGAGCTCTATGAGGGCCAAGAGATTTGGCTCCTACAGAGAGAGAGCGGTAGTTAAAGTCTGGCTGGATAATCAGGGAACCGGTCCCAGATATGTTCAGGTGCATGTTCCCATAAAGTAGAACATTTGGACAGGCTCTTTACATTAGTACCTGAGCTAAATCTGCACCGTGTCGCCGTCCCTGGTGCTGAACATCTTGTGCACTGTAGTCCTCAAGTCTGCATGTTTAAGTATCCTCGGGCAAGATACTGAACCCCAAATTGCTACTGATGGCTGTTCCATTGGTGCGTGAGAGCGTGTAAATGGTTACTGAGTAGCAGGTAGCACCATGTATGGTAGCCTCAGCCACCAGCATGTTACTGTGTGTGTGAGTGGGTGAATGTGACATGTACTGAAAAATAATTTTGAGTGGTGGTATGGTATGGTTCCACATATGGTGGAATTAGGGTAAGAACTCAAAAGACCCTCTCTGGAGCCAGTGTTTGATTTGTCTGTTCTGGGCTACTGTAGAAACATGGCAGACTCCGTGGAAGAGGACCTGCTCCCAATGTAGACATAATCGGCTCATTCTAAGGTAACAAAAACACAACAAAAAGCTGGTGAGGGATAATATTATACACTCTCCTGGCTAAACTAAAGAAACTATCAAGCACAAACTGGAGAAGGACTCACAAAGCAGACTCACAGACTCAGTTTAAAGTTCAGGGTCTTTAACCAGGCTCAGGTCGGTACGTGGGTGATCAGTAACACAGGCAAAGGCATCCAATTCGACGGGCAAAAAGGGTGGTCAAAAGGCAAACACGGTCAAAAACCCACCAAAAAACACTAGGACAATGCTAAAACACTCACTCAACACAGGAGAGGAGTACAGGGACTTAAATACACTGAGGGAGACATTGAGACACAGGTGAAGCACATTAAGGCATGGATGGATCTGAAACGAGGCAAGACAATGGTTACTCAAATAAAACAGGAAGCACAGGGAAGACAAATACACATGAACTCTGGTAGCTTGACGGGTCATACAGGAGCAACTGAGTAAAATTTGAAAATGACTCATTTGTATCATCATTATTTCAGCACTCCATCTTAAGAGGGTTTCTGCCTTCTACTCAAAGGGTTCAGAATGCTATTCCAGGTACTGTCTTATCTTCAGTATTTATTACAGCTCTTAAACTAAATGTATGTGTCTCTTGTGTATATATTCTTTGATGAGTGTCCATGGTCCATCTAAACCATCTCTTTAAAGCCCCTGTATGGCTGAGGCTGCACATTCTATCATTATTAGTTCTATGAAATCCCTCAGCCAGTTATTTAAACAAAAATAATTCAGTTTCCATAAGAATGATCCTTTTTAACAGAAAGGAATGCCAGTGTTAACAGATGTTGTATTACTCCAGATTTTTCACCATCCACTTTAACACTTCTGGGCATAAAAGTACAGCCACATTTAGCATTGAACGTAACATATTTTGGACTCGCTTCCCAGATTTTCTTATTTCTGGGCAGTGCCGTAACATATTTCAGTCAGGAACACTTTAGTCAAAGAAAACTTTATTTCCATTTGCAGTATTATATTTGGTGGTATGGCTCTGTTCTGGGGCCTCTCTGCCTTTCCTTGGGCCCACGCAGAAAGCCTCTTCCACGCACCTACATAGAAAGCCATAAGGCGGAGAGAGCACACCTCCCTGCCCTTCCATGTGCCTACATGGAAAGCCTAAGGCAGGGAGAGCAGCAGCAGCAAAGACCCCTTGGGAACAGAACAGAGCAGCATCAATGACATTGATAAGGCAGACACAGCATAAAAAGGAGGAGCTGGGGTGGAGGCAGGTTGCAATGCGGCTTGCAAAGAAGGCAGCAACAGAAAGCAGGCCAGAGATTTGCCAATTGGTCGCAAAGAAAGGAATCATGTGATCTATCAGCTGACTCCCTTCCATCAATCAGCTGATCCATCGGTTGATTGGCTGTTTGAGATCAGCTGATGTAGCTGGGATGTGAGCTGAGCTTGACATCATGTCCTGCCTGAACTAACGCTACGCTCAGTGTATGAAGTATCCTCTCTTTCCACAACCACACCAGCACAGGTTTGATGTATTAATATGGAGTTCAGTGCAAAAGTATATATCTAACGGACTTTGTATGTTGTATTATAGTGTCCCATTGTTCAAGTGGCAATTGTGTTTTTACCCACACTCCCATTGTTATTTACCTTTAGCCATATAACTACAGGAGGAGAGTGAAATAAGTCTATAAAGTTTAGATACTGTGACTCGAGTTGTTAAAGTCTCTCTTAAATTTTTATCTGTCTTTATCTGAGGTCAGTGTGGAGCTCTGAAACATGAGCTTCTGCAATAAGGATTTCAGTTGTAAATACTGCAGAAAAGTCAATTCATTAAGATTAAAATTAGCTTTAATTTCACCGAGTGTCATTATTCTTTCCTGCTTTACAGTTTGTCCCAATTTCCTGATGTTATGACTTTCCCACTCCTTTATTATAAGAGTCTTTCCTCCATGAAAATGATATTTAACTTGGGGTTGCTTATAAACTTTGCATCATAAGATGATGAGAACCATGTCACGCAATGTGACTCACTTAAGAGCACAGCTTGAGCAGCATTCCTAAAATGCAAATTCACACATGAGCTTTGTGCGGCACTTTAGGATGTGTGTGTGAGTGCACACTTGTCAGCATACGTTTGCATTCTGAGCATTATTCTGTTTCCATGGGAACAGTCTCGCTGACGTTTCTGACATTTCAATCCTGCCACTCCTAGTCTTCAAGGGACGTACGGGCATGCTTTCATTTAAACAGTACTGACACATTTTCGGCATGTTCTGCCATTAGGCAAAATCATTAGAAAGTTAGATCTGTTTCTGGTTATTATTTTTTATGATTTCGACTCAAGCATTTTATTGTTTTGGACACACATTGAAAACAGTCGATATCATGTTGAAGCTTTTTCTTCTCTTAATAAGAAAATTTGTGATCATACTTTCCTCACTTTTATGACATTTTTGACAGGTAAAGCTTGCACATTCTGATGCTCAGATGTATGCAAGCCATAATTTGTGCGCACATTAAAATGCATAGAAACCCTGCCACACTGAAGCTGGCCTCTGACCAGAAATATGGCCAGTAGGCTATACTGCCCGCAGAGTTTAGAATACTATTCCCTGATCTATCAATTGCAGCACCTGGGAATTCAGCTGAATAGATTTAGACTCCATAGGGAGCAGCTGTTGCTATTGGTTATCATCCCTGGTCCCCTTGGCTGCACACTGTAACTCACAAGTTCCTACGAATGAGCAGAAAGCTGACTCTAGGCGCTATAAGAAAAATGATGCTTGTCAGCTGATAAAAAGGTCTGAAGCCACAGTAACAAAACAGTGGGAACCTCCGTGCACTTTCCACACAAAAAACAACAACAAACAAGCATGACCCTCCTGGCACCCCGCTGATGGAGGGGCAATATGCCAACCGTCATGCATCAACAGGGCATCAAATACCAGCCCTGTCAAAATCATCAAAACCCACTGCTTGCTATTCCAGCTGCTCACACTCCTCCCAGAGCAACAGCAGCAACACACCATCATTTTAATACAACATTACAGGACAAGCTTTGGGTTAATTGTGACAGCAAAATGCACGGTGTGGTGTTAACCTGATTTCCGAAATTAACAGTTCTATCTCTCTGTCCCGTGAATACAAAATAGAGGCGACTGTTTTTCAAGTGCTCAAAAATCAAGCTTAAGAATGAACAGCAGCTGAGAGCAGTTATTGATTGTGTGCGCACCCATTTGTGCTAAAAAAGAAACAAAGACATAAAGGCCCGGGGAAATGTGTGCAGCATGGTTTGTCTGTTTTACAGAGAGAGAGAGAGAGAGCTGAAGGTAATGTATTAAGCTGTGATGATGTGTTCTTTTGTGGTTTCCAGCTGTTCCATCTTCCTTGTAAATCCATGCTGATTATTGCTGCTCGTCAGCGCCGGAACATGCCTCTACATATCTGACAACACAAGAGCAATGTAAATTTCCTGCTGGCATAGTCAAATATTTATAAATGGAAGCCTGAGACGGTTCAACAACTGGGTCAGACTGCCTCTCTCAGAAAAATACAGATGATACATCGTCCGTTACATCACAGCAGGTTACTTGTTTCTGACTCGCTGACAGGTGTCAGTCTAGAGTAAATATCAGGATCCCTTTAAACGCATGCTGCACTCAAACACTGCAACACCTCTCTATATAATACAAGATAGCTCTACAGCGCTACAGCTTCCACTTCTGATCTCAGAGTTGAATCAACAAATCCCTTACTGTCAACAAAAGCTGAGCATTATAGGCTTCACAAAGATATTGCAGTTCTTGCAATACATCACACTGGCTTGTACACTGTAGATGTGTTTAATAAAGTTAGAACTCTGTAAATAAAATATTAGCTTACCTCATTTTTTTTTTCAGAACTGAAGAAAGGAGGCGATAGGCATGATAGTTTTTAAATTGGAAATGGGTTGCCACGGGGTTTATCTGCCGTTTGAAAGGAAACATTATGAAAAGGAATCCAGGTGTCATATGATATGAGTTCAAAAGAGGGAGATGAGTCATTCGTAATCATTTTTTAATCTGTCTTTCAATCTTTCAAGGTACCAACCTTTGAAAAAAAAAAAAAAAAAGAAATCACCTCCCTTCTTGTAACATAGCCGTACCTGCAGCTCGTCCTTGTTTTTTCCGTAGAATTTCTCAGGAGTCATTGCTCTGTTTCACAGGAAAAAACCCTTCATTAGGATACAGACGCACCCACCCGTGCTTTTCTCAAATGGATGCTCACACACCGTTAAATATTCATGTCACTTGCAGCCTCACATAAACAAACACAACTAACTTTACGCTCCGCGCTACCTCCAAACCCCTTAGTCCCCTCTGCACAACTTGGAAATCCCCAAACCCCTGCCAATCTATACCTGCTGGTAAAATGTAAACAGCTACTTCCATAACTGTGAGGCGCGGCTGGAGAGCAGCACCTGCTGGGCTCGCACCTCCAGGAAGCGAGAAGACAAAATAAGCCTCCTGTTTAATAGTACATAGTATCAAGGCAGAACTCCCTCTGTGCAAAGGGCTGGTAGCTCAGAGGTTTGCCCCAGAGAGCAGCAATTACACTCAGTTTTGTCTAATATTAATGTGTTCGACTAGGATTAGATGATCAGCCGGCTGTCACTCAGTAATGTGGAATATTCCCATTACATGTGTAGTGTATATAATATTTCACTTGGAGGCTAGGTCTAAGACAAACCCAGCATTCTATACATCCCTCTCCATCCCAAGTGAACAAACTCTGTTACCTGCTGAAGGCCATGAGATGAACCTAGAAGACCTTGGATTGTTTTTCAGTCTATGAACCACTGCCTGAAACACATAGGGTCTGCATACCTTGAAGCACTGCACTGAAGGGAATTCTCACATGGAGAATTAATGTCAACTGTTTCTCAACAAAACCTGAAAACAGCACAGGTTCCCATTAGGTTACAGGCTGCCCACAGCAGCTACAACTTTCAGTCGCAGTTTTGAATCAATACAGTGGGTTATACAGGAAATGTAACGGCTTATCTTTCACTCTGACTTTGCACATGTAGCTGAGACCATAAACTGACACGTGGGTACCTGTAAATAAACAGCAGCAGAATGAGCACAGGGTTAATTCAGGCACAGCACTGATCCTCCAGCTCAGCTCCCTCTTCACCACAACGGTCTGGCATGGCACCTGCATCACTGCAGATGCTGCAGCAATGTGCCGATCCATTTCACGCTTCATCCTACCCTCACTTGTGAACAAGACCCCAAGATACTTGAGCTCCCTTGCTTGGAGCACTAACTCTTTCTCTTAACCTACCGTTTTCCAGCAGAGATCCACTGGCCTCAGACTTGGAGGTGCTAACTCTCTTTCTGACCGCTTCACACTCAGTTGCAAACTGCTCCAGTGCGTGCTGGAGGTCACGGTGCGATAAAGAGAGAAGCAATTCTGAGGTCACCAGACTGGACCACTTCCTCCCCCAGCCTGTGCCTTGAGATCCTGTCTATGAATATCACAAACACAATTGGAGACATGGGACAATCCTGGTGGAGGCCAACACCCGCTGAGAACGTGTTTGACTTTACCAGTCAAAGTTCAAATTTGAACCAATGCCAAGATGCATATATGATTTGCCATGGGATGCGAATGTTTTATTTGAGCCGTTGCTTGCACTGAATGGAAGCAACCCAGAGGCGAGTAATTCACCAATAATTTTTTTCACTCATGTGTCGCACCTGCCAACGCTATTTGCTACCACAAACTCCTCCTTATTTGGTGTTGTTGGGTGGGCTATCGTCGGTACTCTTTGTCAAAAAAGTGGTAGTAATTTACCCAGCAAACTCTTTGTCTAAAGCATTTGCTATAAATGCCAATGTCAACTCCCTAACTTCAGTGACTGAAGACCAGCAAAGACCCTGGTAGCCATCTGTGTGGCTCTGTGAAATCCAAATACTTTTGTTTTCACTTTAGCAAGTCCACATGGCACCCAGAGTGAGTGGGAACTGTTCCCCAAAAGCTCTGATACTGTCTGAAGATGGGAACAGTCATATAACAACTGACACCACCAGTAAGTAGTTAACAGAACATTTGCCAGCACTTTTTTTCAACCGAGGGTCGGAGCGCTGAACGAGCTGCAAGGTCTTTGTTGTGTTGTCATAAGCTGTTTCATACGGTACAGGGTGTTTGTATACAGCTTGGCACATACGGTACAGGATGTTTGTCTGTATATAAAGCGCTCCTGAAAAATAGATGAGGACATATGGCTGCATTCTTTTTCTTTTATGCTTCCTTCAAACGGTACCTGCAGAAACTGAGAAAAAAAAAAGAGGTTCATGTCAAGTACTGTTGATACAAATAGTCCAATTATAGTGTCATCCTTATAGGTTGAGTTGTCACTTGTTTTCTGCAGTATATTCAGAAGTTACAGCATTTGATGTTTACAAGGCAGATGTCACTTGCCTTTATTCTCCATCAGTTTGGATGATACAAATCCGAGATAAAAGGAGTCCTTTGATTTTTCATTGCATGCGATGTCAGCTTGTTGGGCTGATTTTTCTTGTGGTTCTCTTAACTGAATGTGGGCCTATAGTTAGGATACAAGCTTTCAAGCCATCATCTGTCAATGGGCTGCAAGACAGTTGTGGGTTAGATCCAATAGTATTGATGTTCCCCTGTCCCACAGGGGATGTAAGTGTCTTAACTTGAAGAAAACTGCAACAGCATCAACATTCAAACATGGTTTACTTGCTTTCTGGAGGATTTCAAAAAAGGCTCCAGTGGCCACTCCGGGCACTAAAAGTCAATACTTGTGCAACAAGAAGCCAAAGTAGTCTCAATTTTAAGTTTCAGAATGAGACAGCAGTCTCATTAAAAATACAGACCACAAACTTTCCCCAGGTAAAGATATCTGGATCTGCAGCAGCATCTTGCCTGCAACATGCAAACTATGCTTTACATAGCATAAACCACAGCTTATTCTATCGTCTGAGCCTTGTTTTCATGAATTTAAATGTGCGAGCCATTGTTTGCCTCATCCCTTCTCCTTAAATGTCCCAAACTACTAAAGCTGTTTGCTTGACTTGTCAGCCTTTTAACCACATGCACTGATCTGTTTTGCCTTTAAGCTGCTGTTAATATCCACAGAACGTCTGCAGAGCGCCAGTCATGAAGACACAGTTGTAAAGCTAGAATTACCTGCTTAATTGTGCCTTTCCCTTGAAAAAGAATCAGTGCTAGTGATTTGCAAGTGGGAATGAAAGCTTACCTTTACAAAAAAAGCCTGTCTGAAACACCCACAAAAACAATTTGGCTCCTGTGAGTTTATTTTCTGTATTGTTAAAGTCACAGCTGTTAGATAAAACCAACAATCTGCATGAAATTGTATTAATTGTAACGGATGTTTCCACATGAGCATATTCACAGTAAAATTATGGTCTGTCAGAAGCCAAGAATTGTTGACAAATATGACATTTTTGAGAAAAAGAATTAAAATTGTATTTGTTCAACAAGACTAGCAGCCCAGACACCTGGGCAGTAAGTTTTTCTTTTTCAGTTCTTTTTCTTACTCCTCTGGTGGGCATAAAATCATAGTACACACACAAACATGGACAAAAAAACAAAAACATAAACACATAACAACAATTTTGCTATTCCACAGTGGTTTACCTTTTACAGCTTTGAGCAGCTCCTCCATTTCCCCTGGAAAAAAAAAGCAAAGTGTTGTCATTTCATTGTACCATACTGTATTTCTGTATGCACATTCACTGCCATTGTTGCAGCTAGTGTCAGTAAAGGGCAGGAGAACACAAAGGCTGAGGTTCAGAAGACGGACAGCCTCTGAAACAAAGCTCACCCTCCAACAAACAATCCTCCATCTGAGGCAGCATAGACGCCTGCCAGAGGGGAGCTATTCAGTGGATGTGTGCATGATGTGGCTCGGTGTTTTAACTGTTTGTAGTCTGTGTACCTTACCTTTCCAGACTTTAACACAGTAGGGTATAGCATATAACTACCCCCCCCCCCCCATTTTGAATTGGAAAAAAAAAGACTGATTATCAAATGAGGCCTGTGTCCTGTTGGCATAATTCAATTGTTTGTGCTTTGGGGTTTGGTCCAAGTAAAAAATCTAATTTATTAAGGGCTCTTGTTTGCGGGTGGTGCTCGGTCTTTTGCAGCTGCTAAATGCACCTGCCTTGTGTTTGAGATGCTGTATGTGTCACTTTGTTTTCCTCTAACAGCTTGTTTGGCACCATTGTGAGCTGTTTTGCTTTTTGGCCTGTCCTGTTCTTTTAATATATCCCTCGGCTATTTTGTGAAAAGGAGTTTTAGACAGGGAGGTATTAGAGTTTCTGTCTTCAATTTGCTGGGGACTCACTGTTTCCATGCAACCTGATATTATTGTATGCATGTCCCTGGTATAGCCTTGACTCTTTCCTTTATCATTTGCACTGAGCAAAGTGCGACAAACATTTCAAGCCTACCACTTGTTATATAACTAAGCAATTATTTTCATCAAAAATCTGCACGTAACAACAATGTTTATCCTCTAATTGTTGTTAAATTGTTGACACTGGCAAGTATCCGTATCTATAATGAATTGGTGATGCTTCACAATGCTTGCATAATTTACGGAAGGCTATAAAATGGAGCATAAAGTAAAGGCTTGCTGACCAGCCCATTGTCATTCCCAGGTCATCATATACTGGTGCTTTGTAATGCCCCTTGATGTGTGATACCGACGCTGAAGGAACCCTTTGGGGTCTCTCTGAGATGCACTGGGCTTTGAACTGATTCCAGTGTAAACCCATTCACAGCAAGAAAGCGTATTACATGACTCAGGAGCATCTGTATTTGACAACCTGGGATGAGAATGCTTTGTGCTGACAGAATGGGAAGCTGGTGAGGGATCACGTCCTTCTTAAAGCAGTAGCAAATCCTACTGGTTGGTTACAGGAGCATGGTTGGATTTGTTGGTGTTACCACTCAGATATACAACGATTAATGGCAGTGCCCTAGCTTTTTCAAACCACTTAACCCCATCACAGCAGAGTAGAGTGGCCAGACACTAGGTGGTAAAAGGCATGTGAAAGTGAAAGCTCCTGTTGACTACATGTGTACTGGAGAATAAACACAATAGTATACACCCTACCAGGACCAACAGAGGAAGAAAATGACAGGAAGGATCTTTCCAACATTCCTGCGATGGTGAAGTGTCATGGTGCTATGGCCAAACCTAGGGTCAGGGCTCAGGTATGCTACACTTCATTAGTACTCGGTAAACAACATAAATACAGCAATGCAATTAATTAAGGCTGACTTCATTATTGGTACTTAATTAATCATTGATTCAGTGCACCACTCAGCGAGTATGCTAGTGACGCAAATCGAACATATCCACAGTCTCATTCCACAGCCAACAGCATGGGATGTCTGGTGATGTTCATAATGGATTATCCATTGCTGACTTTTACCTTAAATGAGGTGCACACAGTCTGGCAGGTATTTCTTAAGATCCCTTTCACCACTATGACTATTGAGTGCTCATTCTACAAGCTCAAAAAATAAAACTTTTTCAGAACACAGTGGGAACAAGAGAGGCTGAGTGGATTGGTAATATTGTCTATTAAGAATGAATGAAGCAAAAGAAGTTGTACCAATGGCAGATTGTTGAAGAAATTGCAGAATGGAAGGCACACAAAATGGTGTTCAAATTTGTGAGTAGTCACTGATGGGTGACCAAAGCCTGTAACAACCCACAAGGCACTGTGTTTTATAGCGATGGAATGTTTCCTGTGTGAGCATTGTTATGTGCAAAAATTGTGCAGGCTCTTGGCAATGCATTTTTTTGCTGTTTAATTTATGTATTTATGCAGTGTACAACCACAACAATCTCAAACACATTTTTTAAATTATTGTTGGCAGCTTTTGTTAGTATTAGGATCTTCCCAGATGAATTCCAGTAAGGCTACCCCGAGGACAGTGGTTGCATTTTATAATTGGTAGTCTGTTGTATGCATGGACCACAAGTACCTATCTTTAAATAGGGAATTACATGGTTTGCACAAAGGGCCCAGTGGAGCAGTTTGCACCTGGCCCGGCATGGTTTTGATCCACTACCGATTCTTGCTACAATATGGCAAAATCACCGAACTGCAACTGTGACTAAAACAGTTAGTGACCAACTAATGTGATGGCATGCAGAGAAGCAGAACCCTTGTACCCTGAGCCCTCACCGCAGGTTTTTACTGTCTCCAGACTCAGTACAACACAACACAGGATAGCCAGCATAGCCTCATTCTGCCCATCACAGGATCCCATTGGCTTACAAGAAGATCTGAGTGTGAGAAAGGCAGAGCTAAACTGTTGAACAGAAGGCAAAGCTGAGCAGAACAACAGCCAAAAACATAGGTTTGGACAAAAACAGCCAGGGAGATCACCTGCATACACGAGGAAATAATTAGCTTAGGCTAATTTTTAAATTACCTTTGACTGTCACTTAACAATCGGGCCTACCATCAAGCAAACTGAATAAATTAAAAAGTGTTAAATTCCCTTCCACGACTGAAGTGTAAAATCATGATTCCCCACTTCAGAGGACCGATCTTGGAATGAGTAATGCATGGTGGCTTACTGTGCCAGCAAAAGTCTGGCACTGCTTCGCTGGTTATTTCTGAGTAGAGGGACATGAAGCAACAGTTAATTCCCAAGGCATGTTTAATTGTGAAAAACCAAGCACTCCGTACTATTAACAGACAGGTTACAGCCTCTAATCATGTTACCCATAGTTCTTCTGCTTCTGCTTAATGAAAAGAAACCATGTGGATCATGTGGAACTGATTATAAAAAACCCAACTGTAGCAGGAACAAAACAGAGAAATGTTGACAAAAGCATACCAGTGCACTGATAATAATCTATATGAAAATAGAAATATTTGAAAAAACAAAATAAAATATTGTAAAATTTAGAGAGCATAACATAGCACCAGGACTTCTGAATAAATATTGGTGTTAAGCCAAGACTTAGCCAATATGTCATGGAAGATGAAGACGATGAGGACTATTCGTTAAAGTACAACATCATATTTGGTTTTGAAGAAGTATGGTAAGGAGTTCTGAGGCTTTAAAATGTTCAAAAATACCTGAAGGAGCTAAACCACTCAAAAATAGGATCAATGTGAGTATTTTCTTGGTAATTTGCCTGTTTTTAGTCCCATGTCTGGCTGCTGAATTTTGAAGAAGTAGCTGGCCTTGTTGTTGACAGAGGAGTACAGAGATTTTTAGAAGCCCCTTGCAGAGATGGCAAAAGCATGAATAACTCTCTCATGATCCTGACTGAAAGATATTAATTTGCTGACAGAAATATAAGCAAGTTTCAGTGCCGGGCTTTGCATTATTGACAAGACAACCTGGGAGCTTTAGGAGGCTAAGACAGGATGTCTGAAATGTAAGAACTTAGATTTACGAATATTAAGCTGCATGAAGCTTTGTGACCTCAGGTACTTGTCTACTACATAATTTTCATGTGTGTCCAGCACATCAGAATTGGTAGGATCAAGAGGTAAAGCAGGATGTCATCGGCATAAGAGAAGACATCATTAATCCTAACTGCAAGTCCCAGGATGAGCACAGAAAGAGAAAATAATTAGGGGGCCCAGGATTGGGTCTTGCGGATTACCACAATTCACACAATGTTGGACATGACATGAGGCACAGTATTCCATTTTGTATAGAAACTATCTGAATTTATCTGTTATAGTCTCTGCCTCTCCTCTACCCTTCATTTTCTTTCTTTGTGTTCCCTGCTCTCTTGTCTCTATGGGCATGTGTGTTCATGAGTATGGCACTCCTGGTCCTGAGCTTGACAGCTGGCACATCTGTTCTTCTAACTAATCAATGACTGCAGTATATCAACCCTCTCCTCTCAAACTTTGTCAGATCGTCCACTACAGTGGTAGCTACATTTCAGGCCAAAGTAGTGTTTTCATTCCTTAGATTCCTGGGTTTTGTTTCTGAGTTTACCTTTTGTCTCCTTGTGCTCATATTCATCTCCGCCTGTCAGCCTGCCACTCTGGACTTCCTGTCTGCGGCCTGCCTGCTCAGTCTCGGCCATCATACTCAGCTCATCACTCCTGTCTACTCAATCACTGGAACAGCCCAATGAACACTTGTCCTGCTTGCCTACCTAAACAAATTTTTAGGCCATTAGCTTTCAACTGCCTTCCTATTCTGTGTGCTGCATAAACTCATTACTGAACTTTACATTACCAGTATGAAAACAAAAATGATGCATCTTTCTTACACAATAAGGCAAATGGGGATACATCTTGTTCATATCAGTACAGATCAATTGCAAGTTATTCAACACACAACAAACTATTCTGGGATTAGAATGCAATGCTGGGCATTACACTCTGTACTGAACTGTAGTGTTATAGCCAAATGGGCCAGTTAGTTGGATAATGACTACTGATGGGCCCCTTGATATCAAGGCCTTGATATAAATGGTAAGTGGACTGTACTTGTATGATGCTTTCCTAGTCTTCTGGCCGCTTTTACACTACATGTCACATTCACCCATTCACACACACACATTCACGCACTGGTGGCCAAGGCACCATACATGGTGCCACCAGCTACTCAGTAACCATTCACATGCACTCACACATCAATGGAACAGCCATCGGAGCAATTTCGGGTTTCGGATTTCCCAGGTATCCTTGGGCAAGATACTGAGCCCAAGTATCCAGACATGCAGACTGGAGGAGCTGGGTATCAAACTACTGATCTTCCAATAAGTGGACGACCCCCCTACCTTCTGCGCTGACGTAGTTACAGTGTAGCACAGACAATTGTTTAATCCATGAATATGAGACTTTTTGACAACGCAAGCTCTTCTCACATCACTGAAATGTCTAATATAATTTTAAAGACCAAACCCTGCATCTGAGACATGAAGGAGCTCCAAATTAGTAGATGCTCAGACAGAAAGACATCCAAGAGTGACCTCATACTCTTTGTTTAATGATTTCTTCATGAAGTCTGTCAGCTTAGAAAAGTAATTTAAAAGAGCCGCCTTCAAAATCCCTTTTTCCCCTGTAACTACTGTCTATTTTTATTTTTTAGATCTGTGGAGAGTATCTGTCTCGTCGTTTCCTCTTTGTACTGGTAGGGTGCCAAGAAGGGTGTGTTTCTTTGAAGCTTAGTGTTCTGAGCTACAGCAGGGGCTACAGACCAACCAACCATTAAATTCTAATGTAGTTCTGGTTAGACTGCAAATTATTGAGTTGATGGCTTCGAGTGTAACTTTCAACATTTGTCAACATATATTTTGTCACATTTAGAGTTTTTGTGTAACTTTGTCTCAATTGAAAATCAAATGGCTCCAAATCAGGGTGCAGGGGAAAATTCACTGGAGCAACAAGCCCCCTGAGCAAGGAGAGATTATTGTGCTGATACTTAACAGTTGATATGTGGGTCTGATGACAAGTGTGGCACCAGTGTTACGCTGCTGCACTCATGCATCGAATAAGAGCCAAAAACTGGCTTTGGGATCGACTCAATACATTTGAAATCAATAGCATTTGTTATGCATGTTAATGGTTACGGTTTGTTTTGTAAGCAATTAAAACGTCACTACAGTTAGTGATAACTCTGAAATGAGGAGGATTTATCTTTCATTTTAACTGGTCTACCACCTCCATCTTTTATCAAGGTCTCTATCCTCTGAGGCTTTTTACTAATAAACACCTGAGAACACAATAAAGCCTGGAAAAGAAAAAGAATGAAAAGCAGAAAGAGAGGGGGGTTGTGCTAAATCTCTAAGGGAGCCACGAAGTAAAGGCTGACAGAGAAACAGGAAGAAAGGAGATGAGAGTGAAGACAGTGCTTTGACCTTAAAGTTATGTACGGCACCTGACAGTACACAGACAGTCAAAATGTATATTAGGCTGCGTTAGTTTCATAACTCCCCTGAAACCTTGTGTACCGCCAATTTTAGGTCAACTCATCTCATGAAAAAGTACACTGCTTAAACGTTTTGTTGCAGCTCAGTGCATGACCTTGAGAATAATGTGTCACTCAAGGTGGTACACACACAAACAAAGAAGAATGCTAAAAATATGTGCATCCATGTAAGTTTAATTCAAAAATACAAACTCTGACAGCACATGAGCTGTATTCTGTAAAAGTTTGAAAGCCTTTAGCGTGTTCGTTAATGCCTGAATGTCTACCGAGAGACCATGTCAATCTGGCGTTCGCAAGGACTTGGGAACCAAAGGCCGGCGCTGGTGGTCATTTATCATTGTGGCTGTTATCTTTTCTTTCTATTGTTCCAATCTCTCTCTCTCTTTCAATCTCCACATGCGATGCTATCTTGGACCTCTTAATCAGGTTACCAGTCACAGCTGTTTATGCCCCCGGGAGGACGGAGTCTTGTCGACTGTCAGGACACATTGTTCCACCAGTGAAGAGGAGGAGATGAAGAGATTAGAGGTTGCACTCGCAGCGCTACCGAGACCTCTGAATAGTCAGAGATAAAGGGGGAAAGTGGAGATGGAGGAAGACAGGGAAGTGTGAATGAGAAAATGGGCGTCAAAGCCCGGTCGGTCAGCTGCAGCCATTGTCTATGTCATAGACAACTCCCTGAGATCATAGACTATGACCTCAGCTGTGTTGTTTGAGAAGCATTAGCTAGTTTTTCAGCAAGGTCCCTCAAGTGGATTGTTTTGTTTTTTTTCTTGATAAACAACATAAGTGTATTGACATGCCAGTGAGATTCAACAAAGTCCCCACTTTGTCATCCAACTAGCTCCTTCTTTGTTTTCTACCCCTCAAATACCCCTTTTAATTGTAGGGGACTAAAGGGTAAGTAGTATTATTTGTTTTTTGTCCAAAGGACACACTGTGAAGAAACCTATTCTGCTGATTGTTAGAGAAATTGTTGAAAAGTCTTCACTTGTCACAACACCTGGGGCATGTCTTATCTTTGCAATATCTGGCTTCACAAAACCAAATAGAGTCAGCCATGGTAAATTGGTCTCATGAAGGTAGGAATCATTGGCTGTCAGCCCTCGCTTTTCCAATCTGATTATGAGCACAATGTGACAAATTGACTATCACATGCCACATAAGCCCTGTTTACACCAAACACTTGCAGTATGGTACCTTTGGAACCAAAAGTAACCCTTCAGACATGGTACCTAGACCCTTGGTCCGCTTAGTGTTTCTACCGCAACACTACTATTTCATGTGGGCAGGGTTGTTGTCACTCGCTGCTCCGTCCAGCACTCACTGTTTTTCCACAGTGAGAGTCTCTCCATGGGATATTTAAATGTGCATTTAGTTCTTCTCAGGCAGGCTCAGAGGTTCAGTGTTGCTGGAGCCGCAGTTCATATAATCTGGTCGAAATTAATACATATTTTTAAACACTTGAAGATCCACCCCTTACCAAAAGTGTATGTCATCCAAAAGAGACAATAAAACCTAATGGAATGGTCAGAGTTATCACACTGAAATTTAAGGTGTGCTGATGGATTCATGTCAGCAACTCATACATTGAGTAACATAACGAGTAAAGACTCCAGCTGCTGTGAGAGGCAGCAAAACATCCTTTTATTTTATAGTTGCAGTTTACTAATATATGTAAAACTTGCCATGGTATGAACAGTGTTTACATGAGTCTTAAAACCAGCCACAACTCAGCCCTGAGCAGAGTGACCATCCGCTACAGACCAATCAACGGACTGTAGTGTAGAGCTCCGCCTTTTAGTACCAGATCTGTGCGCTAGGTACCCCAACAGAGGGGGGACCAAACATGGGGACTGTATGGAGCAGTTCCATTGGTACCATCCACAACTTTTCACAGTGGAAACTGAAAAAATGCGTATCAAACTGAACCATCCCCCACTGCTTGGTGGAAATGGGGCTAAAGACAAATCCATAGCATACATATAACTACCGCTAGCCTTGAAAAACAAACTTGTTCCAGGAACAATATGAATGCAAGTTACAGACAAAAATATTTTACGATCACAAACAACTTTTAAAATAGTTTGGGATGGAAATACATTTTGTGCTGTCAAATATTCATTCAAATATCTGATCCAAATGCCCTCATGCAAGATAAGGCCTGCAGCTATTTATAATATTGTAGGTGTTTAAGGCGTGTTTTGGATACTCGATAGAGAATATTCCACAAGCAAGATATATTATAAAGTAGAATACACAGAGGATAACAGGGATACATATAATGGAATGAAAAACACATGGAACAAGTCATATACTCGTATGTTGTCCTGACACATTACAGGCAAACACAATTTCAGATTTTTTCAATAGGACATAATCCTCTCATATATAATAGCATATGATTGATTCAGTGTTCCATTCAGCATATGCTGTATTTCTTTTTCCAATTATAGGGGCAAGCAAGTGTCGACATTACATTTCATCTGCTTGTCCACAAAAAAATTTAGTTGAAAATTTCTGTTTCATTCTCAGCAGCAGTCAGTTTGACCCTCCTGCCCTCTTGTCATGCTTGATTATAATCATACAATGGTAAAGCTGCTACACAGAAATGTCAAGCAGGTGTATTAATAATGAAGAAATTCATTTTACATGCTGGCAAATATATAGTGCAGCAGAATGGGATTTGAATTCATGAATAGCATTGTAAAGCGCCTGGAAAAACTGTCAGAAAATTAATCTACTGTGCCATTCAGCTCTACAAAGCCAGAGAACGGTAACTTTGTGCAACGAAACAGAGAAAAGAATTCACAGTGTGTGACCTGACACTTTACTTTCATGTGGCATTACTGGCATCCATTAACGTGTATGAACATTTATGAACTTTGAAGTCACTATATGCAGAATTTGAAAATGTTCAACTTTGGTGGCCTCAGTGCTAAAAAGGCCCAGAGGCAGACAACAATGCATTTTGCAGCTTAAACAAAGTAAATTTTACATCAGATGCGAAGCAGTTACATAGAAAGTCAATGGATAGACGTGAGTGGATATTTTACCTTTACACACAGCCATTCTCCACACACAGGATTGCTGAGTTTATTTCTTGCTAGCTATGTGTGTGCTGTGTTTGGATACCATACACACAGTTTAGTTAAATGACAGGCAACAGTACCTTGTAGGAGCAGAAAGGGGACGTAGACGTGGAGGCAGAAGGTCCAGAACCAAGTAAGTACACAGCCCAAGTGGACAAACAGAAGGAAATGATGAGGCGCTGGATGAGGAGAGCCTCCCTCCCCCCTCCCATCCTGACTACATTCTACAGAGGCAGCATCGAGAGTCTGCTGACCAGCTGCATCTCTGTCTGGTTTGGGGCTTGTAAGGCCTCTGACTGGAAGTCTCTGCAGAGAGTGGTGAGAACAGCGGAGAAAATCATCGGGTCCCCGCTCCCCTCTATCCGGGACATTGGGCACAAGCGCTGCCTGACCAGAGCCTAACGCATCTCCTCTGACCCCACCCACCCCCACCATGGACTGTTCTCCATGCTGACCTCTGGCAGGAGGTTCTGCAGCATCCGTAGCAGGACGTCCAGATCCAGAGACAGTTTCTTTCCCCTGGCTGTAAGACTATTGAACACACATACAATAAATAAACACTCATCGATGGGGATGCCGGCACTATCTACTACGCTACCGATGCCCCCACCTGATCATTTCTGCCTGCCCAGTCACCCAGTTGCCATTCAGAAGTTTTGCACTCACCCTGGTTTACCACGTGTTAACTTAAGTCACAGCAGGGCTATGCCTCGCTGCAGCGGTCGCAGGTTCGACTCCGGCTTGCAACCCTTTGCTGCATGTCAACCCCCACTCTCTCTCTCTCATCCCATTTCAATCTGTCCTGTCCATTAAAGGCAAAAATTTTCTCCATCCACACTGACATACCTTCTGTTTCCTTCATCTATTTTGTACATTACAACAATCATCACACAGTGGACTATGCTTGGTCCCAGAAGGTTCAACCTCCATTCAGACCATAGACTATATAAAAGAAGGGACGTAGCCACCATGACATCACCCTTTCATTTAAGGACCACCGCCTTGAGTTTTTGCCTTGATATTTTGGCCATCACCATCTTGATTTTTTGGAGCAAGAAGTGACTATTTTTGGAGAAAGCTGGTGTAGCTATGCAGAAGTGATTAGTAGATCTGACAAGGAACCTGAGGACACCGCCTTGGTAGCAACTTGTCAATCACAACCAACCCTAATGGCTCCCAACTGGTCCAGCCACAGGATCCAGATTTCTGAAATGGCACTTCAGAATAAAAGCTTACACTGGAAATTCACTGAACTTCAATGATACAGTGTGTTTTTAACTAACTTGACACATTCGGGAGTCACTTGGAGTCCATTCAGAATGGGCCGTGACCCACTTTTGGACCTTAACCCACTAGTTTGGAACCACTGCCCTAAAGCATGCCCAGCTTTAACTCTAAGTTGGACCATAATTTATAAAATGAACATCATGCTGTGTTGAGGAAGACCTAGAATTAGCTATTGAGGCCATAAACTTATTTAAAAAATGTTACCAGAAGTAATAAATAAAGTAGGGTCAGAGGACTTATATTAAGTGGAGGGAGCAAAATGAGATATGAGATTTAAATCAGTGGCTGCAGGTTTGTCCTTCAATCAGACAGTGTTTATATGAATGTTACAAGTGGTACAAGAATAAGTGCAGGCGAAATTGATCTAGTGATGTGTTGCTGTCTTGTGTTGTGACTCGGAAGTAACGCAGTAAGTGTAGTATTGGAGTTATGGTTTAGGATCTGAAACTTGAATTTAATGGCTTGATTATTTATGTAGTTTTGAAAAGTCAAGGTGTTAGAGTTTGAGAGTGCGATCCAGTGATGAGTTCAAAGGAGGAGGTTACAATAGATCTTGTAAGGCCTTCTGTATAGTCTTGCTATTACTTCAATGGTCTGATCTTGTTACAGACATACAATTTCTGGTTGAGCTTCTTTGTTAGGTTCTGAATGTGGTGTCGATAAGTGAGATGTGAGTCAAGGAATACTCCAAGATATTTGTAGGTTTCTGTGACGGTGTGATTTGCAAAATGAATAGGGTCAGACATTCATTTTTTAATTCATTTTCGTAACTACTTATCCTGTTAGGCGTCCCAGCTGACATTGGGCGAGAGGCAGGTCACCAGACTATCACAGGGCTGACACATAGAGACAGACAACCATTCATGCTTACATTCACACCTATGGACAATTTAGAGTCACCAATTAACCTGCATGTCTTTGGACTGTGGGAGGAAGCCGGAGTACCCTGAGAAAACCCATGCTGATATGGGAAGAACATGCAGACTCCCAACAGAAGGGCTCCCCCATCCTGGGTTTGAACCCTCCGCTCTGGATTCCAACCAGGAACCCTCTTGCTGTGAGGCGACAATGCTAACCACCGTGCCGGAGGAACACTCCAAGATGTCTGTAGGTTTGCGTGATGGTTAATGTTTGATTTGCAAAATGAATAGGGTCAGACATAGATATTGTTTTTGTCACTTTTCAGACCCAGAAATAACCACTTAACTCAGACACCTCCTATTTTCTAAAACTAAAATTCAGTTGTTCTCATTGACATATCTTTGGAATTTCTGTTATTGGGAAATTAAACAATTATAAGGAAGTTATTTGATTACATAATGTTTTAACTAAAAACCCTTCTTCCCTGCTGCACTGAGACCATTTAGCACATAATTGTTTTGGTCTTATGAGTTAATTTTCCTATTCAACTGGCTTATTTTTGCTATAGCCTAAGAGATTTTCTTTGTTTAAATGCTACAGTTTTTAAGCATTGATCACCCAGGATCTAATTATTGCATTATGTGTTAGTCCTTGGACCAAATTTCACAAAAAGTGTGTCGGTTCTGGCCACAGGGTGCAGAAAAGGTTAAGTGTCGAGTAAAAGACGTAGAGTATGTTGAGCACACTTGTCACTCACTGCTCAGTTCATTTGAAACTCAACTGAAAAGTGAGAGACAGTTATTCATCCAAGTTTAATGGTATACCACTATAGCAGATTTCAATTTGTACAGAAAATGCACCTGAATAGAGAGTATGGAGGGAAGTTTAATAAAGCCTCAATGTACCTTCGCCGCTATGACAGTATAATGACAGTCTAGTGTGTATTTAATAACAGTCATCATGAGCATAAAGGGAGGGGGAGGGAAGGAGGCGGAACTGAGGAGGAAATTAAATTGAGATGCAATGACTTCTGCTGCGTTGTATTTTATTCTGTAATACTGATTCTCTGATAATGGGTTTTGTGATGTTCATTTAAGATAGGTGACTGTTTTTTTGTACTGTTAATTTGAAACGGGTGATGATATTTTCTGTTGTGTTGATTTGCTCGGGCTTTGCAGCTATTTATTCTTTGAATCTGTTCCGCATGACAGCAATTATCACCATCTTTAAAGAGCTGAGTAAGTGTCACACTGTATTGGCCCGAAGGCTCCGCTGAATATATTTATGAGGGGTCCGGGGTGCTTGATTTATTAAAATGTAAACATTTTGAATAGTTGCTTGTGTTTGTTTTTCCCTTTTATCCCTCTAAGAAAAGAGTCAGTGGAGATGTAATTGAAACCAGAGTGGGATGTCACCCATTAAAAATATTTGAATTATTTATTAACAGTGAACTGAACTCACTGCTGATGTGAGTTCAATTACATCTGAAGGGGAGGAGGAGGAGGAGGGGCGAGGGTTTGTGGCGCAGGAGTCGTGCAGTGACAGAGGAAACAAGAGAATAAATACGAAGAAATAAATATGAGGGAGAGCGAGTGGGTGGGGAGATAGAAAGAGCAGTAGGAGTAAAGAGTTGAGATGGGGTTTCAATAATAAATAAAACAAATCTGTGTAAGCCTTGATTATATTGCTTTTCCATTTGCACAGGGGAAAACAACTGAATAATTGATAAAACCTAAATGTGTGGGGCCCGTCGATACATATTCAGTCTCATTTTTTTAAGATATTCAATTCTTAGCAAGCGTGTAAAAAATGTGTGGCATTATTACAGTGCTAACTGGACATCACAGACCTTCCTCAAGAACTAAAATGACCAGTCCTGATTACATTTCTAGCAAATAATTGATTTATGTCTACTCCCTCAGTGAGGCTGATGAATTTTCAAAGGATTATTTGGCTTACAAGAGCGATCATAAAAATCCAATTCACCAGTTCAGCAGAAGTGGTGAATGTGTGCCTCAACAATTTGCTTGCAAGTGTGTATTCATGTGTGTGTTATATGTGTCTGGGGTTCAGTGCCCCACAGTAGAATTGGCCATTTACTGTTGATTATATGGCTTCATTCACAGAGTGACGGAGTGACAAGACTGGCTGCGAACCTGTGACAGTGTGTCTGAGAAATGACTTGTAATAGGCTATTACTGCACAAGAACTCCTCGTCTCCAGCAGTCAGCTGCTGGGATCTTTGCCGCCACTGGAGGGAATACAAAACAGGTAGAGAGGAAGAGGGAGATGGAGAGAGACTGACTGATAGACTGGCTGAACGAGGTAAAGATGCCAGGAGGAAATCAAAGATGGTCAAGAAGGCTCCAGAGAGATGAGATGATTTGGAGAGGAATTGTTTCACCCTCCAAATAGGGAGACTGCAGAGGAAATAATCCTTTGGTGAACAGATGTCTTGCTTGTGTGATATGTGTTTTAAAGGCACAATTCGTGATCCAAATGTCAAGAAAAAGTAATTCTGAAGCCAGCAGATAGGTTGAAACTTTATGTTTCTCAATACCAATGTAGTTAACTTGTTGTTACGTTAGGGGAAAAAAACACATGGTTATGGTTATGAAAACATCATGTTTTAGTTTTAAACCCTCATGTTTGGTGGCTCAAAAACTGCTGAAAAAGCAAGGACGGTTAGTAAAAAAAAACTCCCAGGTTTGTGTGGCTCAAACGCCATTAGGAAACATTGCGATGTACCACTTAGAAACCCCACAATTTGGTGCCACAAACACCACCTTCTTTAGTGTGGCTGCAGGAGTCGCACACACTGCGAGGTTGACCGCAAAGGGTCACCAAAAGAACACCTGGTGTTATTTGTTGGTCTCAAACAGTGTGGTCTGCAGCTTGGCAGCCGTCTTGCCTAGAAGTCACACTACCCACCATCCCCTCCACTGCCACTGGCTTTGTCAGCACTGTTGCTGTTGTGAGCACTGCTAGCCCTCAGCTCAGACACCTCCATGTTGACTCTAAATCATAGATGTGCTCTGAATGTCAAATGCAACTCCTTCAAAACATAAACTGAATCAATAAAGAAAAATGTGCTGATAATTAAAGCCAGCACGGTGTGTATCCATTGTGTGTTTGCTTGTGAGAGCTGTTGATTGGGAAGTAAAATCAGGTATCACACTGACAAGAGAGCACCCACTGTGTGAGACTATCTTTAGTAACTTTACCATTGCTCTCTGCAAGTATTTCCTAAATGTTTCCAACATGATTTGTTTGATACCATCATGCTATTTTCCCCATGTTTTGTAGCCCTGCTATATATAGTAAATACCTGGATCAAAAGCTCAGCATTGTCCTCATCCTGCTGGCAGGCAGCAGGCTTAAGGATGTTGATGGTCCCACACTTGATCACTACATCTCCAACAGACAGTTACTGGCCAGATAGTTGATGTGAATCAGTGAAGGAAATTCTGAAAACATGCTTTGACTTAATGATTATTTTCTTATATTCAACTGCAGCTGAAGTGGGCAGCTTACTGAAAAGAGAGTTACCGGATATCTATCATCTGCACAGCGAGGATGTCTTAACGAGGACATAAATATCAAAGTCCTCTGATCAGTGGCTATGAAAGACGGCTTGTTGGGCTAATGAGGCTGCATTAGGGTTCTGTTTTTGATGACATGTTTTTACAAAGTAAGGTCATAATTTGGCTCTTGCAGTGAATGTCTCAGAGTGGCCTGCTGCTGTAGTACCCTTGATTCATTCACTTTGCTGGAGAAGCCTGCTGAATCAACAATACTCTCCACAACTCTCCTTGTGAGAGCTATGAAGGACTGAATCAAGCTGTTTTAGAGATGCACTCGACCTGCTCCTTTTAAGGACCCAGATAAAACAAATCATATTCTTGGCACTTATGACTGAAGTGACATGAAGTGGTTAACTGTCATTCGAGTGGAAGTGGTTCACATCTGACAAGGCTGTCAAAGATCAAACCATGTATGAGAGCAAATGCCGCCTTTACCTCTCAGGAAATTTGAGTCTGTGGAGGCTCATGTGGAACCACGTTCGCTATCAAGAGCTGCATACTGTAATAAAAAGGTTTTTATGACGGCAGCACTTTGTCGGAGCAGCTTAACTGCATGTGGGATTAGAAAGCTGTGAAATGAAACAGGAAGGGCAGGACACTGAGGCCGTCTGCTTATGTAAGAGCCAATGAATGCAGAAAATAGAGCGATTGTTTGTTTGGCAAGTGGCAAGTGGTTTTTTAAAAAGCACATTTTGCGAGGGAGCATAAAATGTTAAATAAAATAAAAGTCATTACTAGGGTGTCAAAGTGGCTTGTTATCTAAGATGCAAGACCACATGAGCATAACTCTTCAGGATCAAATTACATTTCATCCCCTTTCTTCTCTTCTCATCTCTCCTTCTCATTTCTTGTCTTCTTCAGTGCATACTGTGGGTGAAAATATATAAAAAAGTAAAGTTTAGAAACAGAGGAAGAGGGGCTAGGCACTGCATATTAGAAAGTTATATCACAGCCACTCTTTAATGTTTTAGCTTTTTGTAATCTTCATTTTTTTTGCCTTCAAATTTGGTACAGACATTCATGCCCCCTTCGGGATGCATAACTTTGGCGATCCCTTAACCTTTCATCTCGCTCCAGCATTAGATCAAAATTTAAAATGTTCCAATATAAAGCCAAAGTCATTACATCACAAATGGGCCAGCCTCTGTTCCACCAGCCTGTGTAACTTAATGCAATCTCTCTCTCCGTCCTGCTGTTATTACAAACATGCCCGAGCTAACCACAACCCCTCAGCTCGCTCATGCACTCGCTTCCTCTGTCGAACCCAAACAGCAACCTCCAGGGTTGAAAAATGAAGCCAATACCGACGTGCCCAAAACTGCAGTTCCTCAAATGGCCACTTGAGGCTGGCTCCAGGAGCATGCCATAGGCCTCCATGTGAAAATGCCTTACTTTACAGTGGAAATAAACATGTTTACAGCCTGGTACAAAACACTTTTGGTCAAGGTGTTCCCCTGTTTGTAGCAACAGTACGGAGATGAAGTTTTGTACAACTCACCCTTTTAAATTTTTTTGAGGCTTCAGGTTATGTATGGGTGTGACCTGTGGATGCCATCCGTTGAGTAATGTAACCATGGCGTAATCCCAGATTCATAGATATAGCCATAGCTGTAGCTGTCACTGTTTCAGTGTATTTTCACTTTATTAAAGATAACTGTAACATTTTGGCTGCCTAAAAAGTCTTGTTCAGCGTTTGATTTTACTAAAAGACCCTGCAGGGAGCTGGGAGTTCAGTTTTCCCATTAAGTACATTTCATCTTTTTTCTGTACCCACTTATCCTTTTGGAGGTCGCAGGGGGCTGGAGCATATCCCAGCTGACATTTGGCGAGAGGCAGGGTACACCCTGGACAGGTCACCAGACTATCACAGGGCTGACACATAGAGACAGACAACCATTCACACTCACATTCACACCTACGGACAATTTAGAGTCACCAATTAACCTGCATGTCTTTGGACTGTGGGAGAGACCCAAAGAAAGCCCACGCTGACACAGGGAGAACATGCAGACTCCACACAGAAGGGCTCCCTCACTCCAGCATCCCTACTTAGTCTCACTGTACAGAAATAAAGGCACAATGTCCCAGATAGGCCGCTGCTTTCTTGCGCTGGTGACATCATTTGGAGCCAAAGTCTGTGCAGTAGTGATCCCCACAGTATTGAGTTTCCACCCATACACGTGTCTGACTAATTACGATGATGATGATGATGATGATGATGATGATGGAAGCCATTGTAATAAAAAAATTATTTGACATGTACTTTAATCTTTCAGTTTAGCCCATGTGCCACCTGCTTGCAAGGTGGAGGCGGGGTTTATGACCCATAATGCAGCCAGCCACAAGGGAGCGATCAAAATATTTCACCATGGGGGACTTTGGGAGAGCTGTGATGTCATTCATCTTTGTTATACAGTCTATCTATGGGTTAGCTCCACCCTGTCATCTAAATATGGTCACTTCTTACACCAAGATAGCAATGACCAAAATGCAAAACTCAAAACTTCAAAATGACTAATGGGTAAGATCTTGGTGGCTATCTTATCTTACTATATAATAACGAAAACTCTGTCTATGTGTCTGTTCCACGCTTTTCTCCTCATTGACTTGGTCAATCCATGTGAAATGTGGCACAGTGGTAGAGGGTCATGGGAAGATGTGAATGAAGCAATATTACATCAATTGGCCAAAGGGGGGCGCTATAGCAACCGATTGAAATTGCAAACTTTGAATGGGCATATCTCATGCACCGTATGTCGTAGAGACATGAAACTTCGCACAGAGATGCCTCTCCTCATGAGGAACACATTTGCCTCAAGAACCCATAACTTCCGGTTATAGATTTTCCGCCATTTTGAATTTTTTGAAAATCAGTGAACATAATCTAGGGACCAATATCTAAAGTTCCCTCTTGGCAAAAGTTGGAAAACTTACTAAAACTGAGCTTCTATAAGGCAATGAATATTGCGGAGGGCGTGGCTCATCACATAAAGGTGTATAACATCTCAAGGGTTTCATCCATCACCACGCAACTTTGTAGGCATATGACCACACATAATCTGAGGGGACCCCTCCATTATTGACCCCATCAAACAAAATGGGGGCGCTAGAGAGCTAATTTCTTATCTAGGCCTAACCGCCATATTGATTTTTACTAAGCTTGGTAGATATGTAGAACAGGACGCCTCAAGGTGACTGGAGAAATTTAACTCTAATTGGCAACTGGGTGGCGCTATAACAACAGAAAAATGCTTAAAAATGGCTAAAATGCGGCCGATCGCTGTGGCTCCCCCTGTGGCTGAAAGTAGTTGTTTTTCTTCTAATTTTTGGTACGACTAAGTCATGGTATGGTATGCTGTACATAATCACGGAAACTGTCCATGTGACATTCTGTCAGTCAGTCAGTCATTCTGTCTGTCCCACGTTTTTCTACTCACTGATGTGGTTAATCTATGTGAAACTGCACATAGACATTGAGGATTGGCACAGGTAGAAGATGACAAAGCTACCATTGGGTATGGACTAGTGTCTATTATTTTACACGATCTGTTATTGAGCCGAGATGTTGAGCTCCTGAACATATTGGGCTAAAGGGAAAGGGTGTTTGTCAAAGGTCACAGAGAAACGTTATTATTAAAATAACAACGTGATATACAATATAATTGAAAGCTACTGTCTTTTATATAAACTGATGAAACGAGCCACATGACTTCCTGTTGAGAGAAGCTGTGTTCCAAAGCTGGATCTTTAGTTTTTTAGGGATGATGGTGTTGGCTGTAAAAAGGATCACCAAAGTTAATACAATTCATCCTGAGGAAGACATGAATGTCTGCACCAAATGTCATAGCAATCCATCCAAAAGTTGTTGAGCTATTTCAGTCTGGACCAAATTGGTGCAGCAACACACTGACACTGCTGTCCCTGGAGCCATATGACACCATTGCTAACAACCAAATAATAGTTTCTATAATCTAAGCTAACGGGAACAGACTTTAGATGACATTTTCATACCTTATGCCATACTGTGGACTGGTAAAATCAATCCAGAACACAACATAATGGAAAATATATTTTGAAAAATGCCATCACAAACTGTGATGATTGAAGTGAGATGCTGTCTGACGCATGAATATTTCATCTGTCATGCTTTAAACATAGAAAAAAAAGTTTCAGTTTTTTTTAAGGTGCTGCTTGAAATGGATGTGCGTGTTTAGAATTTGACTCAGATGAGGTTGCATCAACATGACAGAAGCACCGGTCTATATGCATGTCAAATAAAAATGTTAATGGTGTGAGGAAGGAGGAAGATTGACACAGCTGATTGAAAGTTACATCAGCATTACACGGCCAGGCAACAGCCAGGGAAGTTATGATGCTGAAATATTAAGAAAAAATAAACAATGACACACCTCTGCAGCCTTATCACTTCAGTATGGGCACGTAATGCAAGTCATTCCCACGCCTCATCTTCATAGCTCAAAGACAGCATTAAATATAATGAGGTATTGCTTTTTATCTGAGGTAAAAGCCTCAAGTTTTAGCTGGAGAGTAAACACTGAAACGTTGATGTATGAGGCTGCCTGGCATCAGTTGCTCATCTGACATTTCACAAGAGAGAAACTCATAATGTCAAAGCCAGACTATAACTTATGAATTTCTTTGCAACTCCAGCAAAGTCCCTCACATCACGTCATCTTTATTCCCAAACTGGAGTAGGGACAAAGTGTGTGTTTGCATATGTGTGTGACAGTGGGAGAGAGCAAACAATTTAGGAGTGTTAGGGTACTGCAGAGTTATAACTGATGTTAATTTTGATGAATTATGTGCACTGGGTGTTTAAGGGAGCCCAGATCCTGACTCCCATGCTAACCAGCTTTCTAAATTTGCCTATAATTTACTTGGTTAGACAAGCAGCAAAGACTCCAGGAGTCGCACAAGAGGAGGGGCAGTGGAAATCATCAAGGACACCTCCACGGGAAGAGGGAGGGGGATGTGATGAAGATGAAAGAGGAAAAGAAAGAAGCAGCCACTGAGTATAAAGGAGGCTTCGGTTGTACAAGTACACAGAACAAGGTCTGCTGCTGTGAATAAACATATATTCAGACATGCAATAAGCCTGAAAGACCTGTAAGACAACCCCAAAATGTGAGTGATTGACACCTCCCTCCCAAAGTTCTTAAGCACACCCAAAATATGCAATAATAGTGCTAATTTTGGCCGACTGCACTGACGAAAGCACACTGTTTACGGATTCCTGGAGACATTAATTGACTAAGTTGCTTATCCATACTGTAGTGTCAATATTAAGAAATGTTGATCCACATGAGATATTGGTTTCGAGCATCTGTCATTGCTCACACGACAGGTATCAAGTAAGTAGCACAGCAACAAGGAGGTAGGGAGGAGGTTTATATTAGGGAGGCTTTGAACTTTATTTTTAGTGTGAGTGAATTTTCCAATGAATTGTCAGTCGTCACAGCTATGCATTTCCATATGAGGTGCACAGGCAGAGCATAGCAAAGAGTTCTCTCAGAGAAAGAATTTTATTTCCTCCAGAAAGTCTGAGCCCCGCTGCATTGCATCATATTCCAATCTCTGCTTTTCCACATTTCTTATATTCAAAAACTATACTTAAGATCAATTAATCAATAATTTATTTTTCACATGAAGTCATAATAGGGACAACTCCAGTGGCATCTTACATTGTTGGCTGCTGCTTTAGAATTGTCCATACTTCCAAATGGTGTATAGTGGTGATCCAGAGTGTTTATTCCCCTTGTGGCGCAGGGCGAGAAGTAACAGCACAGCACCTCACATTCCCATTGTTACAGTCCTTATTCGCCATATAGCACATGCGTCTTCCACTTCTCTTGCCCAAGTTCTCTGCTCTGTTAAGCCCAGTTCAGATGTTCTAAAAACCTACCGGTTCACCCCAGTGCAACTAGATGAGACGGTGTATCATCTCTATGCAACAACTCTCTGTACTTCCGTTCTGATTTGCAGCTTTTCGGGCTTATTTTGTGGCTGAATATAATTTGTAGCCTGTTAAAATATGAATGAGGATAGTGACGGTGAGAGACTGGCTACAGCTGCATTTGTAGTAGTGATGAAAGAGCGAAAAACTGTACAGGGTGACATAAGCACATACAGCGAGCAGCAGTGACCCACCATCTGACACATCATGAGGATGGAAATAGAGGGCTTGGCGGGGACGGAGAACCTGCTGCAGTGAACACACCATTTGGGGTCATTTTGACTTGACCAGCGGACACTGCAAGCCGACTGGCTGTTGAAACAGGTGACATGTTTTACGTTCTAAAAACCAGCCGCTGGCGATTTGACCAGCGGAGTTGTATGTGACATCACCCAGCTTGAGTCGAGCTCGGACGACCAGTTCACACCGCTGCAACTTTTCTCTACAAAGTTCTAAAATGGTTTCATCTCATTACGAATCATTGGTCTGAACTGGGCTGTAGAAAAGAGTCACCTGGTTGAATGCTGTCCGGTATTCGCCAAGTTTTGGGGAAACAAAGGATACTGTGGTTTGTTATATCGCATTGGAAACTGATGCAGGTGCAGAGGTCCAGCGCTGGTAAAATGGCAAGCAGGACGCTAGCTCGGAAGAAAGAAATAGGGTATGCTAGGTACCCCTCCTGCATCAGTTTTGGACGCAAAGCTTTTAATATGACAATAAGAAAATAAATAAGAACCAATAAAAGATGAAAAATTGGAGACTTAACATTAAAATTTAAAAATAGCTGATGCAATCTTCAGTCCCATTGGATGACTGAGCTTATCTAACCAGATCCACCAACAGCATGGATGACCTTTTCTAGATGTGAGGAGACTGAATAAACATGTCTTAAATTTAGATTTATCTGCAATGAGATATATCTAACCTTTAGAAAAAGTTGCTCCCAAATATATTTGCCAAAGTCAGGACTCCGCTCTTCAATATTCGCCTTCATAATTCACTGCAAGTTACAGCTTCCACATTGTGCTAAAAGACACACCTACATGTTCACCAGCATGGACACATAAACAGATGCATTTCATAACTGCTTTCAGATCCAGCATCCAACAGGGATCATCAGGTCATCAAGGCAAATGGACTTCTGGGTCACACATTTTTAGTGGACATAATGTCTTATGGGATACAACTTACTAGCGCAGTGCGACCTCTTTTGCTGTTGCAAAAAGGGAGCATCATGACTGTGTGCCGAGGGAGGTGAGATACTGCCTACTTTCACTGAAAATGTTTCGTTTGACATAAACAAACTCATCTAGCTCGGTGCTGAGACATCCACACCAACTCATTGCTGAAGGCAGTCCATTAACATTGCATGATAGATGGTGTAAAATATTGTACCCAGGGTTAACAGAACTAAAATCAATCTTTCGCAACGGATTTTAAATGCCATGTGAAGGGCGCTGTCTCTGCTGCAGTATATATTGTGCATATTATTGGTGGGTAAAAACTATCTTTTCTAAAGCTGTAGATCAAAATAACAGTTTAGGGATTGGTTAAAGTGGCCGCAAATAGAACCTGACGCAAGCTAAACACATATTTGAGAAGACCAGTATTGATTATTAATGATTAAGCAATATTTTAATGGTCTGTAAGACTGCAAGCTAAAATGGGTATTCTTATTTCTTATTGGACAGTTATCAGGGGACATCTGGTCGCTTTTTGCAAGGACCAGGCAAACAGTTTCTATGAGGGACGACAATGATTTGTGCATTGATTTGAATATAAATAGCCACAATGTGTATTGTAAGATACCACATAATTGTGCTTATCTTGTTTTGTTGGGTAAATGTTCCCTTGCTTTATTACACTGGCATTAGTCGCTGCATTCTGATTAGAATCAAGACCTAAAATCTATTTATTCACCGAGAGTAAATATTTGAGAACTGCCTCTGAAACTAATTTGACTATGTGCACAGAATCGGGTGTCCTATTTTTGTACTTATGCAGTGTATCATAATTTGTTGATACTAATTTGCCAATCAAGTGTCAGGGATAAATACCATGTTTACTCTGGCTACAGTTTTAAAATACACAGCAGGCACCACTCACAGTGTCAGACCTAGAATGCAAAGAAATCCACTTGTAATTCATATCCAGAGTTTGCTGAGAGCTTATAAATTTCGCAGGTGCAGTCTACAGAAACTCTTGATGATTAGCCTGAAAATACATGGATGATTGGAAATTGGAAATGGATGATTGAGTATAAAACAACTCATCACTGACAATGAGACTGGGAACATGAAATAGCTCTGCTCACGCTTTATGCAAGAAAACAATCCTCAAAGTCGGATGATATTTGATTTTGCAAAATCCAATGTAGGTGTCTGCGAGAAATAAATTTACCAAATTATAATATGAATAAATAGAACAAAGTTGGAGGTTTCAAAAAGCTTGTATTACACAGCCTCATATTTTACTATGCTGCACTACACTAGTACATTCTGACTCTAACCATGTGTTGCATGTTAATAAAACATCAGCTTAATCTACTGTGTCTCTATCCAGTGTTAGAGACACAGGCAAAGAGGCAAAGCAATCCAAATTCTGTCCATAAAGGTCATGAAACTAAGCCTTAGTTTGTCACATAAAGGGTAAACATATTCATTAGCACCATACATGGGCAGATTATGGGACAATGGTCCCCTGGGCACAGACCTGTAAAGGGCCCCACCACCTCTCCTACATAAGGAGGACACACAGACGAGTTGTTTAGCGCCTTTTGTTGTTTTGCATCTCTTTGCAGTTGATATGCATCTCTTTGTAGTCATTTTGAGTCTCTTTGTAGTTGTTTTGTGTGTCTTTGTGGTCATTTTGAGTCCCTTAGTACATGTTTTGTGTCTCTTTGTGGTAATTCTGAATCCCTTTGTAGTTGATTTGCATCTCTTTGTGGTAATTTTGAGTCCCTTTGTTTTGCGTCTGTGCTCATTTTGATTCCCTTTGTAGTTGATTTGCATCTCTTTGTGGTAATTTTGAGTCTCTTTGTAGTTGTTTTGCATCTCTTTGTGGTAATTTTGAGTTTTGCGTCTTTGTGGCCATTTTGAGTCCCTTTGTAGTTGTTTTGCGTCTTTGTGCTCATTTTGATTCCTTTTGTAGTTGATTTCCATCTCTTTGTGGTAATTTTGAGTCTCTTTGTAGTTGATCTACATCTCTTTGTGGTCATTTTGAGTCCCTTTGTAGTTGTTTTGGTCTCTTCATGGTAATTTTGAGTCCCTTTGTTTTGCGTCTGTGCTCATTTTGATTCCCTTTGTAGTTGATTTGCATCTCTTTGTGGTCATTTTGCGTCTCTTTGTAGTTGTTTTGCATCTCTTTGTGGTAATTTTGAGTTTTGCGTCTTTGTGGCCTTTTTGAGTCCCTTTGTAGTTGTTTTGCGTCTTTGTGCTCATTTTGATTATCTTTGTAGTTGATTTGCATCTGTTTGTGGTCATTTTGAGTCCCTTTGTATTTGTTTTGCGTCTTTGTGGCCATTTTGAGTCTCTTTGTAGTTGTTTGGTGTCCCTTTGTGGTTGTTTTGTATTTTGAGTCCCTTTTAGTTCAGTACATTTTTCTTTAGGTGATATCTTGCAGGTGAAGGCCAGTTGGGCCCTGACACATTGGGCCTGTGGGTAATATTGACTCATTTTTTACCTAACTGAGTGTCTGAATAAATTGTATAGTCAGAATTAATAAACCGATAATCATGGATAAACACATATTTTTTGTAACCCTGGATGAAAAGCTAAGGACAATTGAATATGCCTTTGCAGCCTGTACTCAAGTTAGTGTGTGTAACTGCAAAATGTATACAGGCAATGTCACTTTGCGCAGAAAGATGAGAAACAATCATATCAGGAAAGGGTTGATACCTAGAGTGTGTGCTGAGTTCAAGAAACAGTGTTGAAAGTAAATGAGTAGTGATCAGACGGTGGCAGGACAGGAGGGCTCAGCCAGCAAAGCCCCACAGCGGGAGGGGCAATGAAAAGCATAAAAGTGAATGTAATATTGAAACACTTTAAAGCTCATTTAAACTCCCTTTATGTATGAAAATAGATACGTCCATTTCAAACCTTGTAAATGTCACTGCCCTCATACTTTCATGTGTCTCTTGTGTTGACAGACATTCATCCAATAGGTACTACTAGAGGACAGAGTCAAAACAGAGGCAGCATTGTTGTCTGTGTGTCCATTATATACACACATCCCGACATGTGGATTGAGAATTCCTTTTCACTATGTTACCTATTTGTTATGCTCTGCCATTATTTAAATTTCTTCAGCATCTCCTGTTGTTGTATCTCACCTGAACTATGCCTCACTATCTCCGGTGGTACTGCCCTGCCTCATCTGTATCCATAAGCTTCCAGAAAATGTATACAAATACAGATGAAGAGTACCAACAGAAGGCTCCGTCCATCTCAGTTTCTGTATCTAACGTTGAGCATAAATAAGCCCCTGGTCTGCTCCTGGGACTAGCTCAGTTTCTGTGTGCAACCTTAGAAGACTCACAGTAAACCTGTTTCTCTCTGAACTCTGATGGACTGCATTGTCTTTATTGGAAAAGTAACCAGTGTGGGTGAAAGATCTACTGCACCTGGCCCTGAGAAAAGATGCTTATCCCACAGGGCCCTGGGCCTGTGCCCGGTAGGCCTGTGCAGTAATCCATCCATGGCACCAGGGTCACACAAGTGACAAGAAATAAGCCTGTGTTGTTGAGACCTCACAGACTTGAAGTTTGCAGATAATGTCGCGTCTCTTTGGAGTAGTTGCAGGTAAAGTCTGGAGAATGAGCTGGAGGTCACTGGTTGCAGTGGGTCAGGAATCGTGAATCTCTTTGCCATTGTGTTTTTTTCCACTTTCTTATTTGCAGAGAAAATCCCACCTCCGCTGCTGAGTAGACTTTGGGGCGCACCCTGCAGTCCAAACAGCCACAGGGGTCCTGGATTGTGGCCATGGAGCTCAGCATGCCGTTGCTCATATAGATAAGGACCCTGTAGGCTGGTCAAGCTTACCGACCCCCTTAGGGATGAACTATGAAATAGAAAACTTGGTCTGGTACAAAAGAAAATAAGGCAAGGTCAAAAACATTATTTGATCTTGAGAGTAAACAAATTCTTCAAAGCTATATGGATGTATAAACCCTGGGGGGGTTACACACTGATTCCCGAATCCGATCGAGGGAGAGAGAATATGTTACTGTGTGCTCTTTTTCAATCACTGTGCTTGAAGTGATTTAATTCTAGGATTTAAAATTTTCTTTGAGTGATCAGACATTGAACATTTCTGCCACAACAAAGTGGAAAAGTAGCCGACTGGCACTGTCAAACAACACTAAACTCCTGATGATGTCATGATGCAACAGGGCTGATTGTTTAAATGCTATCTTCAAATGTTCTCTACTTGTCAGATTTGATTTTCTTGTGTGACACAGTTGGATACAAGAGGAAAATCAGCAAAGGGAGGGCTTGCCTGCCTGTACTTTTTAACAACTTGGGAGAAAAAAAAGAAGCAAATTTTAAAGTTGCTCATTTTTATCTGGAGAGCAGAGAGATAAAGGACTTCATGATAATAATATCAGATAGTAATCGCTAATGTATTCAGAAAGCCTACAGGGCATAGCTTGTGAATAGTCACACTAAATATGAATACAACCTGACAAAAAAAACTCAGCTAAATAAATATTCCATCACTTCTGCTGATTCTAAGAAGATATCAGATTCATTTTTTAACAGTTGCATTAAATTTGCACATATTTTCCAAGGCAGTGACATGGATATTCTTCATAAACTGCTCGGAGTGAATGTGGTATAAAAGAAAATGATTTCAATCTATGTTGATCCGCCATGATTTAGTGTGTGACAGATCAGAAAAAGGCTCACAGCGTTCTCCATAACCTGTGAGCGGGAAACAATTGGCACACAGAAAGAAATGGTACTCTATACTCTCCAATAAGCTTATTGTTCAGCCAAGACACCTGGGAAAGGTGTCAGTATTCGCTCCAGGGTAGGTCTCAATAGATGTGGCAGTTGGGTGGCGAATCTGAACCAAAATAACGAATTTTAGTATCTGAAGGGAAAAGCTTTGAATTGACCCCCTAGAGAAAAAGAGATGGTGATCACAGTTTGGCAGGCTGCTGTCTGCTGGACTGAAAGACATATTATCCTTCCCTCTCATCTATCCCTTTCACCCACGCCGTTTTCTCGCGTGTTGTTGATGATGATGTTGACACCATGAATGATAAAAATGCAGCAAACGGAGTTCTCAGCGCTGCAGTATTGATTACACGAGCTTGCCTCTCTCGCCCGCATTCTACCATTATTTTCCATCAGGGTACAATAGTTAGAAACATTTAGGCCAGGGCAAAAAGAAAACACGATGTTGCTTCTACCTTACTGTGACAGGGAATTGTGCTCGTCATTATGAATGCCTCCATCACCAGTGCTCTGTGTGAACAGTCTAACATGTTGTTTTGTTCATTATTAGACAGCTATTATCATATTTTGACATTTGGAACACATTTAGTTGGAAGAAAACATGACTTTTTTTATAAAAACCCAGCTGTCTGTGCAGTAGAAAGATGAAAATACTTTTGAAATTGGTGCCATATGACCAGAAAAAATTGAGAAAAAGGACTGTGACATTTGCTTTTGTGCAAGAGGGAAAACAAAACTTAGGCTCCCACTGGTGGATGACATAATGCAAGCTCGTCACAGGAAACAATATGGCTGTGTCTTGAATTACAGTTAAACAATAAGTAGTAGTAGTAGTAGCTACAATAAATTTCTGTAAACATTTTAGATGCAAAATGGGCAACACAGCAACATAATCTTTGTTCATATTTGATTGGCCTTGGCTATAGTTCTTGGTTTCTTCAGTCCATTTCCTCTACACAGATTCTCATATTACAGCCAAACAGTGCACTAAATTATGTTTCTGAAGGCATTTTAGACAGGAAATAGTCAATACAGTGACATCATTTTACTTTATATTTGATCAGCACTGCATGGTCCTACAGTTTAATCTGACTTTGGTGTGCTTTGAGAGAGAGAAAGAGAGAGGCAGGTTTCTTTCTTGTGTCCGTGGTGGTGGTGGTGGGGTTACTAAATGGCAGAGGTACAATCTGTAGTTCAAGCAATAGCCCTTAAGCCAACACATTTCAGCTGGGAGGTTAGCAGGAAGATCTGGACACTGGTAAAATGGAAGGATGTTTACCAGATCCTAAGTGCTATCTCGTGGGCCACTGGACTTGCTGGAGTTTCTTGAAGACATTTCACCTCTCATCCAAGAGGCTCAATCAGTTCTTCAGTTCAGTTCTTCACAACCGAAGACACTTCTTGGATGAGAGGTGAAATATCTTCAAGAAACTCAAGCAAGTCCAGTTGCCTACAAAATAGCACTTAGGATAACCATGACCTGGATGACTGAGAATTTTCAAAGAAGCTTACTCTAGTTTATTTACACATACTTCCCACACTGTTAGTACAAAAAGCTGGCTGCAAACCGCCAAAGTATCCCTATCATTACAGCAATTTAATAATGATAACTTTAAAGAGGCTACAGTATACAGTATGTTTTTTTGCCAGTTTTAAAGCTTATAGTCATCCTTGACTCTCGTGACAAGTCGAGGAATGAGTTTCAACCTAGAGTCGTTCTATCCTGGGAATCAGACAAATCTGCGAGCTCATGATTTATTTGCCCCGACAGACGCCTCTGGTCCTGCTTCAGTCCAATCACAGTGTTTATCTGATATGAGGTGGGTGTGATTTACAACTTCCAAAGCCTTTACATTTAACACAAATTATGTGATGACGTCTTTTTTTGGCTTGTGCACCCTTGCTCTGGGGACACTATGGTGGACATAAACGTAGCTTAGTGAAGAGGAGCACCGTTGAGGCATTTTTGAAAACAACCAAGACGGCTGCAGCTGATGTGGAATTTTCTGTTGAAGTGCTGTTTTAACATTCTGACTGATGAAATGAGTGAAATGATTGAAATGAGATAGGGATCCAGGACAACCAGCTCTGTCTTCCTTCTCTTTAGAGCATCAACAGAAATCTATCGTAGTTTTCACACTGCATGACACAAACATGTTATTAAACCTGTGACTTTTTTTTTTGCTGATGACAGTGTGTTATCATTGTTGGCAATCATGGTTTCCCACCGTCTCTTTAACAAGGTTTCATCACTAAATATTCACAGTGCTGACACATGCAGACCTGCCAGATTGTTAATTTTTCTCACCACAAAGGCAAAGAGACAGAATTTCACTTGCCACAACATTGTGAGTGCTTTACTTTGAAAAAGTGAAGAAAATATACCCTGAGTGTGCCAATATACCTTCTTCCAAAATGTAATATTTATGTAGTGGGAAGAATGAATTAGCAATTTTATCTGCATAATGAGCTGGAAGTTGTTACTCGAATGGGAGAAACACTGAATGAATTATATTTCACATAACTGATCTCTTCTGTAGTTAATATTTTTCATTTTCTCAGCTTTGGTAATGTATATAATTTGTGTGTCAGACCATTAGCACATCTTTTGAATTAAACTGAAAATGAGAGGCTGCATAAAATGTGTTAATGTTTAAGTGTTGCTGAACCACAGTGCTTAAAATTCAGTAGTGTGTACTTGAAATTAATTCACCAGTTTGAAGAACAGGAAGAGGGCAAACAGGATCCAAAAATTCCATTAATTTCCGCGATGAATATTCAAAATGGATCTGTGTAGAATTCAAAAGTCCTTAAGTTATGACAACACTTGACAAGACAATAACTCAGTATGTGCAGTGGAAGGTGCAAGATACGACCTTATTTTTCAGAGAGGGAAAAGTACCCTGACAATGATGAGTCAGTGACATCCTCTCAGACAGCACAGACACTTGCATCTGTGCTGATGTCATGTAGAGCTCCAGGCTGAGAGGAACGCACAGATGAAGAAAAAGTTTAGCATCCTGTAGTGTGTGATCACTGATCACAAACTTAGGGGGCAAAAGTGCAGTCATGTAAGTGCAGAAAGACCAAAAACAAAAAAATAAGAAAGATAGAGAAGCAGAGTGAATATTTTAGAATAACCTAAACCAATGCATACAGTATGCTTACTCTTTGGATTTATTATATTTATCACTTGTCTTCAGTTGCAACAAGGACATTACATCATCATCATGTGATTACAAGATATTTTAAATACAATTTTTACTATGCAGCAAATCCTAAAAAGCCTATATTTAGACTCATACAATAGTAATCCCTCTCAGTCATCACCTATAACCCACCAGAAGTGTGGCAGTGCATTTTTCTGCAGACTCTCTCCTCTGCCTGTATTTTCTTATTTTATTGTGTTCAGAACTTTTCTGAGCATGTAGCCAAAAAAACAGCACAGAGGCCTGGTCGAGACCTCACAAAAAGGTAATGATGACATAGCAGTATGCATCCGAGAGGAAGCTAGGAAACTCGTGGACACAGTGCCAAAAAAACAGAAATATAGAAACCAATGCCAAGCGGACCACGCTTGCCCCAATACAATGTGAAACCAGTTTTGGCTTTCAGTTTTACTTTCTCTGGTGAGGACCACAGTAGTTTATATAGAAATAAAAAGCTCAGTTTCTTCGACCAACAGGGCTCTCATTTTAGTGTGGAGCATCAGACTGAAACCCAATATTCCTCTAATAATTTGCACTGTTTAAATGCACATAATATGTGTTGAATTTATTAAAATGTTATGTTTACTGAAGATGTAGCTTACAGGTTGTTTTACAGTCACATTGTCATGTTTGAGAGCTACAATATTCACTAAGGATTTTTTGCAAAATTATTGGAGTCCATGTTTTGAAACTAATTAAATAAAACTAAAGAAGAGAACTATAAAAAACATTTGCAGCTTTTTTTGTAATATTCAGTATGATTATTATAGCAAGTGATGACATGACTTTTTTCTTGGAGGTAGCAGTTTAAAAAAAAAAAATCAAATTTTTTTTTGTCATTTGCCACAATTTCCTGCAATAAATGACATAAAAATTCTGCAATTTTTATCACAGTTTTTTGTTTTACAAAATTGGTCACAAATTCAAGTGGTTTTTGCAGCGAGATCCTGGGGGGACTGATTTCTGATGATGTGGACATAACAACCCTTAATGCACATAACGTTATTCATCCCTACATCAGGAAACACATTCCCCTAACCTTATATGAAGTGTGCGCTGCATATGTGAACATTTTTGATGATCACCTTAGTCTAGTCCTTTCGTCTTATCGCATTTAACCATACTTGTCTTTAATTTTGTTGACCAGCGGCTGGTATGTGTTCAAATTTAAGTTTTAAGCCATGACTCCTATTCTAGCACCAAATAACAAAACAAGACAATGTTTTAAGACTCGTGTTTAGCCTACAGTCCTGTGGTGTTGCATCGTGTTTTGCCTCCAGCTATCAAACTAACGTCATTATGACTTTGGTCCTAAAGTATAGTATACCTTCAGTAGCCTCACTAAACAAACTTAAAAATATATCCTGCAAATAGCTTGAAAAATTGATTTTGTGTCTCCTTCAGCGGTTTCATCAGAGGTGAAGGAGCACTCTACTTGTGTAGGAGTCTCGGTCTTTCGGTTAAACATTGGCTCAACTCAGAACGGGAACTGTTATCTTCAACATTAGTCAGAAATAAAGTCAGTTAAATAAAGTGCTCAAAGTCTTGCACTTTCATTTGGATGGTCACATGGGCTGCTGCTGGATTTTTTTTAATCTAAAACCCAAAGGTGACAACAGCAAGGCAACCTGCCAACCACTTCTTTCTATTTTCAACCACACTATTGAAAGTGTCCTGATAACAGGGCTGCTGGGAGGATATCAGCTACGCGATCCAGTGATTTCAGGAGGGAGAGAGGACATAAAATGGAAATAAAAGGACGGGAGGAAAGTGGAGATGACAGACAAGAGTGTATGAAAGGGAGGTGCACAGAGGTCTTTAACGCTCTTCATACAGAAATACGACTCAGGCTGATTCTTTTTGTGTCGCATTTTCGTGCGACAGATCTCTGATCCCGTGGGAACTGTGTGAAGGGGAAAACTGAGCTCCCGGTCCTTTTCAGAAAATTCTAATATTTTATTTTTAGTATTTAAGACGACTTTTCCATGAGTAGAAAGCAGCCGTTTACATTTTCCTTAACACCCTGTGTTAGTAATTCATTCTTTTTGACATCCACCATCAGTTGCATTAATCGATAAGATTATTAATTGATCTGTCAGGTAGGTTTGCCTTACTGCACCACGACATGTGCTTAAAATTTATAGTGACGTTAAATAGGGAGTATAGTGCTAGACTCAATAAAAAAAACAGGCCTCTTTGTTTATAAAAGGAACATCGTCAGTTTAGTCTATTGATGCTCTGCATAATGTATCACACTCAGATTTCCCAAGTCACACATTTGCAATTTGTTATAAATGTTTAAAGTGGCCTTCATCACCGACAACTTCAAATTCCATTCTTGTTATGACACTCCAATTGTTAGTTATTCAATCAGGCTTAAAGTTTTCATTATTCCATGTTTAAAAATACCACTTGAGCTGTCCAAGCAGCAATCTTCAGTCTCATGCTTATTGTTGATCTTCTCTCAGTAGCATTTACATTCTGTGATGTGTCTCCACCGACTCGCTGCTGTTTTGATATTACCAGTGTTAGATTCGGGCCTCTGTAATTTGGAATACAGCTTGATGTGGAGATAGGGGAGAGAGCCTAGTGTGTGTGTGTGTGTGTGTGTGTGTGTGTGTGTTAGACAACAGTGAGGGAAAAGCTACATAGAGCAGTGGGCTAGAGCAGGGCTGTTAAATTACAAATTAAGCTGGGCTGGATTTTAAAACAGGGAATGTAGAGGGGCCAGGCATATTCACTAGCCTATTCAAAATGTATTTATAGTTTTTGATAATGACAGTTAAAAAATAATGCAAATAAATGCAGTAAATAATAGTGATGTTTGTTGTTTTACTATGGAAATAGAGAACAAGATGGGTCACATATCTCACCCAGGCACATCACAAAATGCATCACATGACGTTTTCCATCGAGGTCGAGCAAAAGTGTACAGGAAATGACACAACATATTTTTTTGACTATTCAATCACACCCAAGGTGTTTTATAAAAGCACTAAGCATGGTCAGGACTTCTTCACATTAGAAAATGTTTATTAGAAAAAGATATGATTGGCAGTGTCCCTCACTTTTTGAGGGTCACAATGACACAGTACCGATCATTTGTTTAATTTCATATGCATGGCTATACATGCGACTGAGCAACTTTCATGAACGAGGAGCACCTCAAACACTGTATCCAGTTCTATTTATACATCCATGGTGTTTGCTACACCGATCCGTACATCTTGCCTGATTGGTACTGCACATGTGTAACACTGGTTTATTATCTTCTAATAAATTTTGCGAATTTATATCAGAAAAGATCTTACTCTTTATCCAAAATAACAAATCTGATTCAACCTCCCTCTCCCTTCTATGGGAAACTTTAAAAGCAGTAATAAGGTGAGAGATTATTGCTTACGGCGCCAGGATATCCAAGCAGAGAAAACAAAGGCAACAGGAATTGATGGAAGCAATTTAGCAAATTGACAAACAACACTCACTATCTCTTAATCCCACTCTCCAGATGGAATTTGATCTCATCTTAACAAACAATGCAGAGCTCCTTTTAAGGCGCACAAAGGGTACTTATTACGAGTATGGCGACAGGGCTAGCCGCCTGTTAGCATCGCAACTAAAACATCAATCTGCCTCCCGCTTCATCACACAAATTCGAAAGAATCCTCACAGATCCAACTGAGATAAATAATGTTTTTGTGTCGTATTACTCCAATCTTTACAAATCAGAAGCCCCACCTGAAAATACTTTAATGGACAAGTTTTTAGATAACTTAGATTTTCCTGCAATTGACGAAACAAAAAAAAAGTTAGATGCCCCACTCCGTTTAGAAGAGGTCACAGCTAGTCTTAAATTGATGCAAAGCGGCAAGGCGCCGGGCCCAGGCGGCTTTCCAACTGACTTTTTAAAGAAATTTTCTGAACAAGTAGCTCCCTTGTTGTTGGACATGTTCAATGATTCCTTAGAACGTGGCTCCCTTCCATTATCCTTAAGTTAAGCATCAATGTCACTCATTTCAAAGAAAAATAAAGACCCAGAACAATGCAGTAGTTGGAGGCCTGTCAGTTTGCTCAACGCCGACATAAAGCTGTTAGCTAAGACTCTTGCTGGCCGTCTGGACCCCTGCCTACCAAGCATTATTTCTAACGACCAAACCGGCTTTATAAACGGCAGGCAATTATCCTCAAATATCCGTTGCCTGCTGAATATAATAATGTCTAAATCTGACACACAAGATGCCGAATTGGTAGTCTCTGTGGATGCAGAGAAGGCTTTTGACCGAGTAGAGTGGGGTTATTTATTTTCAGTTCTTAACAGATTTGGTTTTGGTCAAAGATATATTTCATGGATCCAGTTGTTATATAGTGCACCTACCGCTAGTGTAGGAGACTGAATGATTATAATGCAGTGATAAAAGGTGACTGTCTTCCTTGATCTGGTGTGTGATTGGTCATGCAGCGCTATGTGTAACACATTGTGAATTTTCTCTTTATCTCCGTTTTGGTTTTTTCTTGGGTTCCCTGCTCTGCGTGTTTTGTTTTATTTTTATTTTATTTTATTTTATTTTTATGTATTCTTTATTCATTGATTTTTATTGTCTATGTATACATGTATCTTACGTTGGGGGGTTGGCTAGTGTGCCATGTTTTTGTTTTGTATAAAATGTAAAAATGGGTGACACGTTGAATTCTTAGAAAAATGCATATTTTGTGTTGACAACCCAATAAAGAAACGTGAGAAAAAGAAAAAGAAGCAATGGCTCACTTGTTTGATACTTCGAGACACCATATGTAGTTTATATATTTTGTCATACCAGTATATCAGATTTATGTGTGCTGGGCCACTGGTGTACTCACAGCGGTCTGAACCTGAGGATATTAACACCTGCCACAAACTGCACGTGGAGCAGCATGGCACAAAGAAGAATGAATAGACTGACAATTACATAATCTATAGAGCATCACAGCTCAGGATGTAGCTGTAAAGGGAATCGGTAAGGATTCTGTATAATGCCGAGCTCACAGGTGAGTGACTGCTTTCCTAAGGGGCTTTGTGGTTTATGAGTGGCCGCTGTCCTGTGCCAACCTGTCAGAGCTCATTTCTATGCTGGGTTGCTGCCGACTGAGTTTTTGATAAGATTTGGGCAAAGCCACAGTGTGAAACAGCAGCATTACTATTAGCATACAATACGAGATTTGATGTGGTTCGAAATCCTGCATCTGTCTGCAGCTTTGTGTCTAAGGGCACAGTTCTGTTACCAATGCATTCGACTCACTTCATGTAAGCAAGGTAATGCTTGATTTGTTGAATATATTTTGTGACTGTCTAATAAATATAAGGCACATTGTGAATTAAAAAATGATTTAAAACCATCACGACTGCGGTATCTAATTAAAAGAGGTACAACTCCTTAAAGAAAACCTAAGTATTTAACACAGTTTAAATACATATAGTAGTATCACATAGTCGTGAAACTGTTTTTTTCTCTGCCAGCCACCACTCATTACTACATCCATTTGAGCCTTTTTCTCCTTTTCCATTTCACTCTGTTCTTGCCCACTAATTGGACAGGCGATAGATACCGAAATTTAGAGCAAGTCCAGGCAGATAATTGGTCAGAAGTCCACAGTCTGTGCCCAATACGGTATTTGCCTATAAAAAGAAATATAAATGAAAGTTAAAGCAATGGCACAAAAATGAAAAACGAGAAACAAAGAGGACAGCGTGAGACTCGGGGTGAGATGTAAGAAAGTATTTTGCAATAGAAGTGGAGTGCAGAGCGGGAAAGCTGCTTTCATGTTCCCTCTGTCTTTCTTGGTAGATTGCTTCAGGCCAATGAATTAGCTCTGGTCTGTTCTCTGATTGGGGCTTTCACAAACGTAGACACAGATTTCGGTTTGATCAGAGCCAAGTGATACATCCAGACCAAAGAAAGACAGCTTCTTCAGCCATCAATGACTCCCATCCTTTCTATCACCATATGTGCTGCATTATTGCTCTCAGTCAAGGACGTGTCTGGCCAAACGCCTCCTCTTGGCACGGCTCAGTCCTGTTGCTGCCTGCCAGGTACACAATTGGACAACAAGAGATGGCAAATGGCCACTGACAAATGATAGTCTCTAACACATGCTTTGTGAGACGGGTGGCTTTCAGTCCCTGGAAATGACAGGGTGGACAAAAAATGTATTTAGTCACTCCACTACCAAGCTTATTGACAATTCAACTGTATTCAGTAGTAAGACTCTTAAAAATAACACTATATACTGGTGTACTAATACAGAGCCTGTACGCATCCAAGGAGAAAACCTCGGAAAGAAACTATTTTACCTGCAAGCCACACTAATCAGATGTGGGTGGATATCCTGTCAGACACATAGCTTATTCTCCAACTAATTACTGTCATGGACAAAACATGTCTTCACTGATGTGTGGGCTGCTACTTTGCTAACTTGTGGGTGATATGACTCATTTGTCCTACCGTCTATTCAGCACTCAGTCTCTCTCTGCTGTCACTTTTTCTTTTTGTCTGTGACTGTTTACTCAAATGTGCCTTTTTCGGGAAATAAAACACAGGAATGTTTTTTTGTGGTGGATTGTCCTCGTCCTCGACAGAATTAATTAACTTAACCCCCGCTTTTTGTGAAAATCACATCCAAAAGGCTATTTTCTAGATAGCGAAAGCAAGAAAACAAATTCGCTGCAATGTAAATAATTCAATAACCAGTGAGGATGACATCCAAGCACTTAACAGTGAGATTGAATTTCAGAAGCTCCAAATGCTTTTTCTCAGTGGGTGCTGCGCCTCTGTTGTTGGAAGAGACAGCTACAGTCAGCATGGGGTAGGGGCACGGTGACGGACATGTGAAGACCTGAAATGTCACCACGAGGAAGGGAGAAAATGAGCCCATTAGAGACAACTTACCCAAAGGCCTGTGACCTCCAATCAGATGGTAGTTTAAAGGTTATTAAAAGTTCAGAAGAACACACCCCTGGAGGTGGAAAAAATGGCTGACAAGCTTCTTGTCTCTGGTGCCCTGTGCTTGTTAGCTCTGAGGTGAAATGGCTTCCGAGACTGATGTGAGGTCTGATTTGCTGCTGTCTATACCTATGAGAGGGGATTCTGTAAAACTGATACCAGATCAGGCTCACCCAACTCAGTGTTCATTATCCAGTCAGCACTGCCTTCCACACTGGGTCAGGTCACATGCATAAATATAGACAGATTTAATGGGAGTGAGCAGGAATGCTTTCAGATGGAGAAACTTGGCTCTGCATCCCCACAGTGACTTTGAAAGAGTTTGACATTCATATTACAGTCATACCTTAAGTATCTGTGACATCCGAGCATCCAGATTGTGTTGTTGAGCAATGTCCATCCAAACAGTTTACCGTCTGAATGTATTAGAGTCAATCTGTATGCAGCCTGAATATTATGCATTACTGGGAACTGGAAATCAACAGCAATTGAGTTTGAGCTCGCAGTGCAGAAAAGTTTGGTCCAAACAGATTCACTTCTTTTGATTTTGATTCACATGCAGGCATTGCGATGCTCCGAAGTTAGACAAGACCCATTCATGTAGCTTTAAAGTGGGGCAGGCATCCTCCTCAGTATTTAGAGCTTGTGCATTTGACTGTAAAAATAATGGGCGTAGCTACCATGACGTCATTGGTTTGTGGACTTTTAGTTCAGCATTTTGGCTTTGTCCATCTTGGATTTTTGGAGCCAGACATGACCACATTTGGAAAAGAGGGTGTCACTGTGGAGGAACGAGGGGTGGATCTGACTGTGAAGCCGAGGACACTAATGGCAGAAAGCCTGTCACTCAAAGCGGCCCACCCATAATTATACACAACTTTAACGACATGTAAATAGGTTAGTTATATAAAATTCACCCCCTGTACAGTTATCATAAGTGATGAAATAAGCTATAGAGACCAAAATCGCTTTGTGTACCAGACTGTTTTTTTTCTGCTGTAAGGTTGGGCATTTCAACATGGGGGTCTATAGGAACACAACGGCGCCACCGCAACCCCTAGCACACACTGGACACTGTCATGCTGCAGCTCGTCAGCAGACGACCACGTAAAGTCGTTACTACTTTTACTGAAATATTTGTACTTCCTCTACCTCTGCATTAGCTTAAAACCATGTGTAGACAGCCCCAGTTTAAACTCACCTGAACTGCCGATCTCCAGAGTTATGACTCACCAGGCGATTTTTTTTTTTTTTGGCCATTGTCTGTTTGATGATCGGATAGTGAGTCTGATAGCGTGGGATATGTCCTGACCTCAACGATGAGACTCTCCTCATCCATTCTTTGTCACACGCAAGACACAACAACGGCTACAGGGTTCTCTTTATACATCCATGGTGAGGAGAGGAGTCGAGCTTTCATAGGAGCAGAGAAAGAGCTGCTACGGGAGCAGGTATAAACAAGCAGAGATTGAGTGGGGATGGTGAGGCTGGAAATAGGACAGCGGCATGACACCTGGCATTTGCCACAGGTGTGTTTTGGCCCTCAAGTGGCCATTAGAAGAATTGCAGTTTCTGGAACTTAGATGTTGGCTTCATTTTTAAGACTCAGAGGTTGCTGCTGCAAAATGAATGTAACAGAGGACTTGTATTTTTACAAAACTGATGTCATCTACACAATTAATTGAGGCCGAAAAGGCACAGAATGCAATTACCCACTAATTGCATAAAAATTTGCTAGAATGCAAGTGTTTGACAGAGGACGCCCAGACCCCGTTTCATGTGTTCCCCCAATGTTGAAATGATACCCACATATTTGCTCACACCAATTATTTGCATTTAAGCCAAGCAAACGTGCATACTGTGAGTGAAAAGAGTGGAAGTGTGCAAACTCATTTCTGCCAAGCCTGTAGCAATTGTCAATTGGATATAGATAAATTGCGACACATTGCACAGACATTAGGATGCATTTATGATGTACTGAACTGCATGTAATTACTTGTCAATTTTCTTTTAGTTCTGTTTGGATGACTTTCATTGTAGGATCTTTTCCTCATAGCCTTTACTTATTTCACCCCAAATTAAGCATTTGCGGCGTCAAGGCTCACTTCTGCTGACTTCTAAAAAAAAAAAGTTCTGCAATAACTTTAAGGATAAATCAGAAAGTGGTTACACTGTATTGAATTACACTATTACTTCAGCCCAGTGAACAAAAATGGACTTAGCCTGTTGGCCTATAGTTATTAAAAAAAGAAAAACAAGATATTGGTATGTAAATGGGAAAAAGAGTTAAGCCATTGTATAATTGGAAACCAGAGTCCCCTTTCATTTGAGGTAATTGACTTGGTATTGATACATACATTCAGCGTTGACTTCATTTGACTTATTTTGTGTGATATATATTGCAGTGTTCAGGCCTGTTCATAACACTGCCATGGTCAGGTCTTCACTATAAATTCAAGTTCAGTCAAGCAATGGGATTCAAGGTGATAAAATAAAGACTTACATGTAATAAAACTGAGTAAAAACTGATCTTACAGTGCAGTTCCAATGAGTTTAAAGGATAGGAAATGCTGTTTTTTAAACTGACCAAAGAATATTTGCTTATACCAATTTGATTACAACATGTACAGTATTTAATCGTGTTTGGTGATGGGGCTGCAGTTTTGTTTAGAGATGGATCATGGACTCACAATAGAAAAGCATTAAACTAGGCTCTCATGTGTGTGTGTGCATGTGATTCAGCCAGTGTACAGCATGTAGTTAAAGCATCTTTTTGAGCTAGTTTGAATTATGTCCTCTAATGCCCCATCAGACTCATTCTCAAAGAGTTTCTTTATCTGTCATACATAGAGGATTTGGTGTTGGACCTTTGCCCAAAAGACTACTGTATGCTAATTTCATGCACGCTACACCCATGCAGAGGAAAACGAAGCGGGGGGCGAAGGAAAAGCGGATCCAATGCATCGACCTCCACACTGTGTCATACACTCAATTTCGTTCAGCCACTTCCACCTCCCATCCTTCATTCCCTCCCCGAGCAAGCATTTCATTAGGAGCACAACTCCAATTCGTTTTTTTTTTTTTTGTTTTTTTTTTTGTTGAGGTGACTCTCCTCTGTGCACTGATTTCTTTTTCCTGACTGCTGAGTGACTGCTGCTCCACATTTAATAATTCATGAGACGCAGAAGTTAGAAACAAAATGGAATTGTTTCTTTATCTCCGTGCCGTTAGTGCCACACAAGTGTAAAACCATGAGAGGCAAAAAATTACACGTCCTTTTCCACAAATCACTGTCAAAGTGAAAATATGAAAGTATTGGATTCTGTACAGGCTCGTCTTGTGACCTTGAAGCAGGCATATAGAAGAAAATGACACCCGGACCAATCAGTATTTTGCAATCAGCATGCAGTTTTCCCACAAATAAACAGTCGCTGATCTTTCTTGCATACCATACAGTACTCAGATGCACTCTGAATATTTTACAGACAGCATGAATATATTGCATAGGCTACACTCAGCGGAGGTAGAAGTGTGCTTCACTGAATGAAAGCCTTTGATGAGTGCTCAACTGAAAAATAACAATCTTATAAGAGGAAGGCAGCATACCCACATGAAAAAGAGAAAGCAGATGGAAAAATAGTCCTCACTTAACACCAGCCTTCATTAGCTCAGAAGGCAAAGCTAACACATTTCTGCTTCAGCCTTCATCAGTGTGTAAAATTTCGCACAAGGCCAGGCAAGGTGGTGCTAACAGGTGAGCGCCATGATGGTAATTACTGAAAGAATGTCCTTGTAGAGCTTTAACACGGCACATATTGTGACTTGTCAAAAAGACAAAGACGTAACTAATGACATTAATGACAGCTCATTTCCATTTATGCATAACACTAAGTCATGTCAGTGAAGCAGCATGCGCTGAGCCTTTGCACAGTGATTCCCCATCAGGGTTACTTACCCTGGAGGTACTCCTGCATTTGCCAGGGGGTGTGTGTGTGTGAGAGCTCAACTAATCAGCTCCGCTAAACTCAAATATCTCTATTTCATGAAAGCAATTATGAATCTGCAATTGATACATTTAAAATAAGGAGGGTGCTATCCATAAATCTGAGTTGGTTCAGTATTGCAAGTGTCTGGAGTGTCTCTTTACCTTTGTTATCGCCTCGTTAAGCAGTAGTCTCTCTATGAAATATAATAATAGGAGATGTCACTTGTTGCAGGAAAACAACAGTGGAGACATGAATGAGATTTTGATTGAGTTTAACAACCAGAGTATTTTACAGAAAATGTATTTGAGTGTTGTCTAAAAAATTCTCAGTATCATTGATTATTATTTACTGTTCATTCATAGCCGGGTATCTCCTTGATGTATAGGAAGAATATATTATAGGTTGTATAACAGTGTCAGTATGCTGCTGAAAATAGGTAAACAATCTTAACATCACTGCTCAATTGGTTGATATTTTGCCTCCCGGTCGTTCATTGATTTATTGCTTTTGACTTTATCATGTGTAATGTAATGCAATATAAACATAATAAATAATTTTGTTAAAGATATTTTTTGGGGCATTGCTCTACCACTAAGCCACTGATGCCCCGAGCCCACTTCCACTTGTCTGTAGCAGGTTAATCCACTCTTGGAGCAGTAGTTTTCTGTGGGAAAATATGCTCTGGATTTCTTCTCCTCTTTAAAGATTATAAATGACAGAGTAGTGTGAAGGGGGATGACACGCAGCAGGGGGCTGCAGGCTGAAATCGAGCCCATGGTCGCTGCAGCAAGGCATGGCTTTTTACATGGGGAGCCTGCTCTATCCACTTTGCCACCAACACCCTTCTTTCTCCTCCTCTTTGACACATAGTCATCGCTGTGGTCACTAAAGACCTGCAGACCTACGCCTCTAATAGAAAGCTAAGCCTCTCTGCTCCATAATTATCACTAAGATACAGTGATGATGGTTAATTGCCTCGTGTGCCTCCATTGCTGGAACAATTTAAAAAACTGTTGTTCATCAGTCTCTTTGATCAATTTACACAGGGACACAGGGTCCAGATTGAAAAGGTTTGTCCTTTAAAGTAATGTATACAGATGGAACAGCTAAAACTAATGTAAAAACACTAAAAATATAAAAAGTTTGGTTGGCTAAAATTTGAAACAGTTGAAATAGTGAAGTAAAAGTTATGGATAAACAGTTAAACCAGCGTGTGTGATTCACTTGTCTGTGCTCTCTCTGCAGGCAGGTGATGGTTAGGGTAACTGTGAACACCTGAGGGTCATTTAAGTTTAGGTGCAGCTGGTAGAGTAGCTCTGGCTGGCTCTCCACTCTGCTGCTGCTGCTGCAGCTTTAGTCTGCTCCCTTTTGATTTATGTTGGCTTAGATTTGTTCTTTTTTTTTTACTATGCATTAACAACCCCTGCACACACACACACACACATATTTTCCACTCATGCACCTACTGATGCCACTGATTTCCACACTCCACACTTTAAATACTTATTTCATTTCTTAATTTAGTTTAACAGTTAAACAAAGCTTCTTTTGTGAGTCTTCCTTCACATGAGCCAGGTCATAGTAGAGTAGGACTAAACAGGTGATTTAGCTAAAAGTAATAATAGTTGTGTCTTTATAAATAACTATTTAGAATTGAATAAGAACATTTTTTAAAAGAGAGGTGACATTTCTCACTTTTTACTCCTTTACTCACAGTTTTTATGAGCTATATATATATACATAATATTTTCAGGTTAACAACCTACATGTGTCTGCTATCAAAAACCACATTAAGTTTTGTTGGATAGAGAAAACAAGTCATGAGGTCTTCAACCAAAAGTGGACTCTGATGTTACCATTGAAGCATTAGTTTTAATTGTAATAGTGTCGGCTACAGCTGACATAAAAACAGCATAAAACAGTTTTCATGGCAAATTAGCAATATATTAGTTAAGCAACTGTTTTCACATTGTTTTCATACCAAGCGTGATCAAATAAAACTCAATGGAATTATTAAAACTTACCAGATGTACCTCCAAACATCAGGCACAAATGTCAAATGCTTTGACTTTGGAATAGACTTGTGAAGATGTCGGATCAGATTTTTAATTGGGACATCTCCCACTGTCATCCCTGGGCTAATGAGTTGACATCATTATTTTATTTTAACAAATTGTAATTTATTTTCCAGAACAGGTTAACCTGTGATATTCTCATAAAAGACACCTACAGTGTAGAAAGATCCCTGTGTGCAGGAATGTTACCATTATCCTTAGAGACTGGGAGGTTTAACGCCACCCCAGAGGAGGTCAGAATGTGTTTGTTATGTAATTCAGGTGAAGTTGAGAATGAGGTTCACTTTTTGTTTTACTGTCCTGTATATGAAGATACAACTTTTCAGCAAAGTGGCCTCTATTTATGTTGATTTCTTTTGGTTGGATGATGAGAAAGGAAATTTGTGGCTGGATTTCTTTGCCAAACCTGGGATAGAAGGCAGAGTAATCTGTTTCTGGATTTAAACAACATTTGCTTTTGATTGTTACTGCAGTGTCATTGTAATGCTGTCTTGTAAACACATGAGGGTCGGGCACATGCAAGTGTGCATGACACAAAAATAAAAATCAATCAGTCATGTACCAGGTGGTGCATTTAAGTCTTTTCTTGACAACTTATTACACCTACATACAGCAGTTATCACATTTGAATAATGGAAGTTGTTAAAATACAATACAGCCCTAATCTGATTTAGAATACGATGAATAACATCTGGCTTGTGCTTAATTGTGCACTGCCCCCTAGAGGGTCAACGACACAACACTCCGACCTCATCACATATGCTTGATCATGGACTTTCCACGTCCACATACGACGTGCAAGGTACCCTGGGTGCGTTGGTTGTTGACGTTCTGGGATGCCGTGTCAAGTTCTGCCTGTTACATGCGTTGTCTTCTTTCAAGATACACTTCTGTTTTCACAGGAAATTTAACGTTTACATGCAGTCTCCTTCAAAATAAACGCACTACGCCGGTACAACACTGCAGGTTGACGTTTTTTTTTTCCTTCAACAACAAATGCACATGGTTGGGTTCAGGCAATAAAAGCATGTGGTTAGGTTTAGGAAAAAAGAACAGGGTTTGGCTTGAGAGTCTTATGGGATGTGAACACCACTCTCCTGGGTGTCTCCAAGTCGGTGTTTGTTGGATCCATACACTACCTCTCCCGCCTAGTCTCCCGGTTTCTGTTGCCGCAAGCGCTGGATTTCGATGACTTCAGAGTGAGACTGGGCTCTCGGCACACGTGTGCTTTGGCGTTGCTTACAGACCAGACCTTGCAAATATTCATTTTGTATGTGCAAAACTGTTTTCAAGATGCCATCCCCTGCAGAGTGGACAAATCTTTTGGATATCTCTCAGAGATGTTTACTACTGACCACACGTACATGATGACATCAAGAGAAAACGTGCATGTTAAAACTGTAACATGTTACATTTAAGGGGACACTTCCTTACTTGAGGTGATCTGATAGGGCTAGGGGGGTACTAAGGTTGGCAACCATTGCTGCCATCAAAATTTATATTAGTTACATCTGTGTTTAACAGGTCAAGATGTCTGCTGTGAGCTATTTTTAGTGGGTAATATAGTCTTTAATTCCTCTATAGCTGTTCAGTGGAGTGATGAAAAATAAAAATGAAGGAAAAGAGCAGACTAACAACAGTAGGAAGATTGACCTGAGGACTGTCTGAAGTTATGATGAGCAACCTAGGTTCAGTGGTGTGGAGGAGCTATGCACACAGGTTTTTATTGGATGTGCTGACTTTCTCAAGAAATACACGACAAAATATTACAAATTATTTGCTTTTGAATGTATTAAACTTCCACTGTCTTTAGGTTTCTGCAGTGAAAGTAGAAGCCAAAGCACTTTTTGAAAAATAAGTAATATCACTAAAAAAAAAATAAATAAAAAAAAAGTAATATCAAATTCTACCTGTGAAACAAAACTCATTTGTAATGTGAAGAAGTGATTGAAAATACTTTTCAGAGATCTGAAAGGAGCTGCTTAGCAGGCATTAACGATTCTTCGAATGGTGAGGTTTATGGGCAGCCTGTAGCGGCAGGACAAATCCGGATGGGAAGCTGGGAAATAATACAGCACCTAAGTCATGCTTTTTCCCACTGGACTAGTTTCTTCAGGCTAGCAATGCTGATTACTTCTGCTTCTGTTCTGTCTCTTTTTTTGTCATTCTCTATCTTTGTTTTTCTTTTTCATCTATCCATCTGTCTTATCTTACCGGCTGCCGTTGGACCTGTTTCCCTTTAAGTCTTTTTGTAATGAGCTGTGGAGGAGTTGGTAAAGCAAAACACGATGCATTATTGATTCCAGCTATGGAACTCTGAAGTTGTTAATGGCTCGGGTTCTCCATGAGACATTTAAGTTGTAGATCATAGTCAAAGAGGCTGCGCAAGACCATTGAGGGCCTTCTCAAGAGTAAAGCCGGCAGATGGGAGTTTATGATTGAACATTATTCCAAAGCACCAGCACCACATAAAAGCATTATCTACAAGCTTGGCAGACGTCTTCATCTGGATCCATTCCAACATGAAAAGAAACATGCATATTGTGTTAGCCTGTTGTGCACCGCCGGATGTTGTTTCCAGAGCGGAATAAAACCCTGAAAATAAGCAGCTACTGTAATCTTATTTATAATGCTGACACCAGGCACTGTTTCCATGCCAAAGCTTCAGGTGACCATAAATATCTGTGTGATGTAAAATAATCGTACCCCTTCAATATGTAACTTAAAATTATGTGGTAATGTGGTTAAACATTTATTCCTCCTGCTGACACTGCCTAATGTTACTTTGTCCACTTCGAGGACTAATAAAACAAGTTGCTATTGCTTTGGTTTGTCACTGCTTCAAAAGTAATGCTTCTTATTTTTTGTTGTTAATTTTACTTTTGTGTACCTTAGTCCTATGAGTTGGAAAATTACCAGAAATAAATAAATTAATGTAGTGCACCTGTTGTGGTTTTGTACCAAGTTTTAAAATGGCAGGTTTCCATATTTTTCACTTATTTACATTATAAATAGCATTTAGCTCAGCAATGGACAAAATTATTTCAGGTGTCATAAATATAAACTAGTTAGAAGTGACAAGCACTGGATAAATGGTTTATAACCAGTATTGGAAGGGTTAGTTTTACTCCACTACAGATTACTGAATACATGCTCGAAAGTGTAATTTGTAATGTATTCCATTAGATTACTTAGGCTGCTGTCAGACCTAGAGTTGTCTTGCTTTGGTCTGAATCAGGGACTAATTTTGTTACAAAGTTGTATAATTGCCTAGAGTTGGTTCGTGTTCTCACGGCAGCATTTACAAGCCGACCAGATCAAATGGCTTGCACAAGAAAGCTGCTCTTGATTGGTCAGAATTTCCATGCATGATTGAACCAAACCAAACAGGGCAGATGTGAAAACACCCTTAAACCAACAGCCTGTTAATACCTGGTATTAACGTGTCTTGGGTGATCCAATCACAAGTGGAGAGCACTAAATACAAGTATAAACGATCACCTACACGCACTGTGATCCGATCACTCAAAGTTCTTTGTGAGGTGGTCTGGGACACATTTGACCACATATCTTTCGTAACGTAAATGCCGATGCATCCTGATACAAACTCAAGGACTACGGCATCAGTGAAGGACGTGGTTGTTCTTTTGGCGATAGCCCAGCTGCTTTAGAACTTGCCCATTTTACAACCAGTTCCACAAAGTGTCATGTAAAGTCATGTCATGTCATGTCATGTGACCATCCATCGTTTTGCCCTATCGAAGAAGACATGTAGTATTTTGCTGACAGCGATATCTCAGGCTGTACCGACACAACTGCTAATGTGACCAGCGAGCATGCCAGTGAACACTTAGCGAGAGCGTGGACGTAATAACAGTAGACAGAGCCCTTTGACCTTCCAGAAAAAGTGATGTAGGCATTGACGAAATCTCAACACAAGTGGTCAGCTGGACACGCGTGATGGAGACAGGTGTGAATAGCGATGTGTCTTGGTTGTCCAGGCTCTGATTAACTTTGGATTACTTTTTGAAACTTAGCTCAAAATCATCTTCCTAGGCTAATTTGTCTGGGCCTTATATTTCCATGCCATGTTCTCGATAACACACTATAATGAAGTTGTAAGCAACTATAACGTCTTCTGTGGGAACCCATAAGTGTAAGCTGGTGTGTAAACGGATAATGACTGACAAACCAGTAACACAGAGCTGTGTCAATTTAGATTATGTCTTCATAAGAGAGATAATGAGTTTTGAAAAATTTGATAATGTGAATATAGCTGCTTACATTACATTATGGTTTGTCACCAAAGATGAAAAGTTAAGACTTGTTACCTACACTGTCTCAGTGAATCTGACAAAATCATCCACTGTTGATTGATATATTACAGCACCAAGTAGACTGGCGCTTACCCTACAGTACAAGCCCTATTCCATTGTTTTGTTGACTGTGACTGCTATTGATATCCAATCGTCTGAGCGACGAGCAGCCACCGTCAGTAGCTCAACAAATTAAAATCCTCTCAACCTCACCAAGCTAGGAAGGAAAAAGGCAAACAAACAAACTTCTTGGGGAAATTGACGATGCCACAGGTCAAGTGCCTGCCTGAATTTATGAGTCTCGCTGAGGAAGGATGTGGGCGTTTGAGTGAATAATCGACCGAGACACAGAAAATCAGTTCTTAATGAACAACAGAAAACTGTGTACTCGATAGTTCCAAATATGTTCCCTATTATTTAAGCTTCTTTTTGTGTGATATTGTATTTTGGATCAGTTCTGTAAAAATGTTGTGTCTTGGCTCTTGTATGAAAACACATCAACAAGTTGAGAATGTTTTTATTTTCTTTGTGAAAGTATGTGATTATTTCTTATTCTTCATAAGCAATGGCTGCTACAAGTTGCTGCTGACTTCTAAGTCAGTCTATTTTTAAGAGAGCCAACAGTATTGTTTTTTAATAATTAAACTGTATTCTGTATATCATAACATTTAAATTTTACTTAGACATAGCTCATAAATACTTATGTACAGAGGATATGATGAAAGTGCGGTCAAAACAATGACAATGACAATGACATGAATGTCTTAATACAATTTTCAAGTGTTTTTCCAAACAGTAAGCCAGCTCACTGTATGATTTACTTTTTATATATCCCAATCCTCACTTGGAGGAAAAAAAGCACTGCAGAGCATCGTTCTGGGTCACTCCGGCAACACTAAACCCCCGAGCTTGCCTGAGAAGGACTAAATGCACAAACCCATTGTTTTTAAATATCCCATCAAGAGAGACTCTCACTGCAGACCGTTCTATTTTGTTCTGAAAATGTTGGCGTGCAACTATGTTCTGTGGATGATAAATGAGGTGAAGATTTCCTTCTGTGTCACCGGTAATGAGGAAATATAGTGAGTGCTGGACGGAGCAGTGAGTGACAACACATTTAAGGTTACTGTTTGCAGGGTCTAGGTACCATGTCTGAAGGGTTACTTTGGATTCCAAAGATACCATACTGAAAGCGTTTGGTGGAAACAGGGCTTTTGTCTCGCCTGCAGCTGGTGCAGAATGCTGCAGTGAGACTCCTCACTGGTGCCAGAAAAAGAGACAGCATTACACCAGTGCCAGCATCCCTGCACTGGCTATCTATCAAATACAGGATTGATTTTACAGTTCTTTCATTTGTTTTTACAGCCATACATGGGCTGGCACCCCAATATATTGCTGATCATATCTGCCCCTATTCCAGCTCCCGACGTAGTAGATCTAAAGACCAATGCCTTTTAACAGTCCCATGATCGAGGCTGGCGGGTAGGGGGGATCATACCCTTGCGGTAGTTGCTTCAAAGCTTTGGAACAGTCTTCCGCTCTGAATCAAATGCTTCCCGTAAGACAAATCTTAAAACGTATATGTTTTCAATGGCCTTTGGTTGTTTGTCGTGGTTTTAATACTTTACTTTACTTTACTACCAATCTTTTTTTACCTGTAGTTGTTCTTACCGGTGTCATTCTGTTTTCTATTTGGCTGCATTTTATATTGCTATATATTTGTGTGCTATTCTTTTATTTTTGTACAGCACTTTGGTCAACTGCAGTTGTCTTTAAAAGTGCCATATAAATAATTTGATTTGATTTACGTTGGTGCACACATGTGTAAAACTCCTACGCCAAATTTGTGGAGCATGAAGTAGACCCCGCAGAATTGGGGAACTAATAAACCCTCCCTAAGGTGCTGGTGTTGCTGAAACTGATCGCAGTGTTCCACTCAGCTCTGCATCTGTGGGAGTCAGAAATTATAGATACCTACCAGGCTACATCTGGGGAGTGTTATGGCCCTTGCTGCTGCTCACCCTGTCCCTGTGATTTATGTCCCCGTCATGATGCCATGTGGTCATAGCGAATGGATCAAAAATCCAGGAAATTAAACTTTAGACCTGCAGGTGCATTATTCTTTTTCACCAAATTCCATGCCAAAAACAACTCACCTGGGGCTGTATATAGACAGGGCATGGCACGGCTCCCATTCAGACTGGGAACAATTGCAAATGGCCTCAGCAGGGACTAAGCCCAATGACCACTAAGGTTATCCCACTACTAAAATCAATAGGAGCAGGTATAATGGATGCTCTGTGGGCCTCAAATAGCTGAGCAACTGATTTACCATTAACAGGTGCAAAGTGGTGGCAGAGCAGAGGCGAGAGTTTGTGCTGTAAAATAAATGAGGAAAAGGTACAACTTCCCAGCCCATGCATAAATTTGCCAATTTGACTGAAGTTACAATACTGCTGCTTTGTTTCTGTAACCACTTCCCCATTCTTCTTGGCTGAGCAAAGGCTAAAACACAAAATAAGGCATGAAATGCGCCAGCTGCAATTGTTTTGACTAAAGTAAAATATGCTGCCGAGAGGTTTGGGTTGTGGAACAGATCTGCATTTTCTCCAGCTGATTTGATTGATTTTATGGGATGTGTGAAACTGCCTGAGTTTTGATGGAGGCGAAATCGAAATACCATGACCAATCGGGATGACTGAAGGTTCTACAAATTCAGCCTGTGTGTCACCAGTGACTCGCACCAGCTAGTCCTGCTACAGCTCCAGCATGTTGATGTATCGTTTGGTGGTTTAATATTGATTTTTGGAAAGAGCATGATACCGCTCTGGGAGTACAGGATATTAAGATTTAAACTTTGCTGCCTGTAACTTTTGTAATCCATTGTCTTTATATCAGGTGGGATTATTTCCTTTGTAATTCAGATCATAGTGAAAGAGATACATGAGGGGGAGCTGACAAAGGCATGCTGTGGTTGAGCGTGACGTGGCACTAAACATATGGGTCTGCAAACGAAGACAATTTATCAGAATCCATACTAAAACAAAGAACGCGCTGCCTTCCACCTCCTCAAACGAGGCTGAAAAATAAAAGATGACTCACAGTATGGAAAATGCTTCATGATTAACTACACCAAAAAAAAGTGAAGCAGCAAAGAAGTGTTTGATTAAAAGTAATTTCTCTGTCTCAACTGTCTCCACTCTGATGAGATGTGTCTACCTTAAATTAAGATTATATAAACCAATTTAGTGTCGTCAATGGAAATTACACATTAAATGATTGGCATTTAAAGCTTCAGTGAGCTGAGCATAACATTCACTAAGGAGAGGTTTTGTTGTGTTCAGTAATTTTGCCATCAACACAAAGACATTGGCTTTGTAAGTGATGTACTTTTCTAAACAAGTATTAAGGTAAGCCATTTCATTATCTTGCACCTAGTCAGTGTTGGTTTAGCATCAGTGGTTTTTAAATTCAGAGTTCAGACTTTACACATTCTTAAAAAGCACCTGTAATTAAAAAGCTGGACCTGAGTGCTTGAAAGGGTCGCGCTGCATTTAGATGAAGAGCACTCCAAGACAGTAAATGTTGATGATGTTTATTATGCAGCGCAGCTTTTAAGCCCGTTAATGGCCACATATGATGGACTGACAGTCAACCTGCCGATTGACCTTTGACTTACTGCTGTAATCAAAATGTATCTGTGCACCCACACTCCACCCACAGAGTGCCTGGATAAGATTTGGATACGGAGCTTATTTGGTGTTGCCTGGGAGAAACAGAAGCTGCAGGGAGAAGCTTCTGTTGTTTCCTAAAGCCTTCCAATATGTGAGCTAAATAGTTTCACCGGGGGACTCCACACATTTACAATGTCAGCCACTTTTCATTTTCAGAACACACTCTTAACCTTGTTTTTCTTTTGCGTTATTTTTAAAAATCAACTCATTACAACCCAGTCACCAGAAGAAAATGTTGGCAATATATGTTTGTGCAAACCAAGGATACATTACATTTGTACAAATGTATGTTTCATATGTATAACATCATTTTTAGAGTGAGATAGTATATTAGCTGAATTTGTCATCAGTAGGTGGAGGGGACGGGGGATGGAGTGACACTTCTGTGAGACGCCTACCAAGCTGGAGAACACTGTTGGAACCCATCACACAGCAAAACTGGTTGTTCTTTAGTAAGGTATTGCTATGTTTCCAGTGGCTTTTAAGCCTCCATGTGCAACTGTTTTTCCACCGATTATGGGGCCCCAAAAAGCAGTTGTTTTTACAGAGACATTGACAGCTTCTCCAGCAGTGATTGTGCCCCCACAACTGTGCTTTTTAAGCCACATGATCTTTTCCTAACCATAATATGGCTAAAAAGTGCCTAAACCTAAACACACGCTCCTGTGTTGGTTTTGGACATTCAGGGATTGTGTCTCAATTGATGCATTGTGTATTTTGAAAAGAAATGTCTGTTTTCACAGGAAACATTAGGTTCATGCTCATTACATGCATACAGTCCTTTTCAAAATAACCTTACAGCACAGGTAAAACACTTCATTCTTACCTTACTTCCCTAAGTTTAGGCAACAGAAGTCCATGGTTACAGTTATGATAAGTAACATGGTGACAGTGTGTCACCAACATGGTGTCCCCAATCCCCTTGGAAAGTCCTGTGTCTGTTTGACCCATCCACCACCCAAACTTTTTCGCCTTGCATAGACTTCCCGTCACATAATTGCCTTGCCAATTACTGGCCCATGATTACGTGGGTTGTACAAATTGTGATGTATTACTTTTTGTAGGTATATGTACGAACAGGGCGGCACAGTGGTGTGGTGGATAGCACTGTCGCTTCACAGCAAGAGGGTTCCTGGTTCAATCCCAGCTGTGAGAGCCCTTCTGTGCAGAGTTTGCATGATCTCCCTGGGTCAGCGTGGGTTTTGTCTGGGTACTCCGGCTTCCTCCCACAGTCCAAAGACAAGCAGGTTAATTGGTGACTCTATATTGTCCGTAGGTGTGAATGTGAGTGTGAATGGTTGTCTGTCTCTATGTGTCAGCCCTGTGATAGTCTGGTGACCTGTCCAGGGTGTACCCCGCCTCTCACCCAATGTCAGCTGGGATAGGCTCCAGCCCCCCCGCAACCCTCAAGAGGATAAGCGGTTAGAAAATGGATGGATGGATGTACGAACAGTGCATGAGAATGGCCTGAACCACAGCATTAAAGAAACATGAAGTTTCAGTCCGCTACATAGTGAAGTAAAAATGTAACATATCCACCAGAAACAGTCATTGCCAACATAGTTTCTGGCGACCGGAGACTTATCAAGTTCAAGACACAGCAGGTGTCCTTGCAGAAACTTGGACATTCTGCCGTTAATCATAAAGAAAAAGATACATTTATCAATATGCTCAAGGCAATGATCTTTTCACATGTTCCCTACTATTTGAATACACATGCTACGACCCCATTAAGTGTTTGTGCTGATCGATGAAGCAGACCTTGTTCATACACAGTCATGGACACAGGATCTGCAACCTTCACACATTATACAAGGGCCCGCACGCATGGGCAATTCTTCCTACCTAATGAGAAGGTAGAAATAGCATAGGTGTAATAACAGGGAGGCTGAAGTGTAGCAGAGAAACTTTTCTTAACTTGTATTCTACAGAATCTCAATGACAGCAGTCTGACTTAGTGCAATGTCCCCGACACATTAAGTCAGACACTGAACTAGGACAAAGAAAGACACGTAGAGACAGGAACTAGACAGAGAGTAATGGAGAGCCATGGGTTGCATAAGGTAGGGAGAGCACTAAAGTTTCTAGGCGCTCAGCTATATTGCTGTCCACAGTTTTTTTAGGGTTGCGTACTTTAACTTCTTCCCCCATATTTTTGCACAGGAAATAATTAGGTAGTTAGAATGAGAATAATGAGGGTGAGTTTTGGGATTGAGCTTGGAGAGTAACACAGTCGGAATAATTTACATGATTTCCACAAAATCCTTTCATTGTGTAGCATAAAAGTTTAGAGTAACTGATTGCTGAAGTGTAAGGCACAATCATTGCACTAAATAATGGATGCCTGCGTAGCAATTAAAAGGGCAGAGGCGCCCACAGGATTTCCATAATAAGTTGTGTTTTCCTCCATTTACTGTGATCACAGCCAAAGTCTATGAATGCTTTCAACTTCATCATCACTGAGGCCAATTTGTTCAGGTCACATACACAGTTTAATTATTTAATACACAATTTTTTTTCTCAGAACATTGCCATGTTAATGGAACTTTGTATCTCAGATTTAAACCTGGTCATTTTGAAACAGAATTATTATTATAATTATTCACAGTGTTTTGTTGAGCAAAATAAACAGAAGAAAAAAATCATCCATTCACATTAAAATCCAGAAGTATGTTTTGCTGTAATTGAAAAGAGAAGGGCCACGTCTGCCTCCATAACAAATGTAACATCGTTTTTTTAACCAAATGTTGTGAATCTTTCAAGCCTGTAGATGAAAATCTGTGTTCAGCTCCTTCTGCCGAAAAGTTATATTACGCAGGATTTTTCTAAAAAAACAAAATGCATGGACTTATACAAAAGTAAAGCAAAGTCGGAAAGCAAAATCAATCACATGGATAAAATGCTAAATGGTTAATGGACTGCACTTGTATAGCACCTTTGTAGTCTTCCAACCACTCAAAGAAGCTTTTTACACTACACCTTACATTCACCCATTCACAGGCACATTAACACACTGGTGGCCAAGGCTACTGTACATGGTGCCACCTGCTATTCAGTAACAACTCAGCACTCTCACACACCAATGGAACAGCCATTGGGAGCAATTTGGGGCTTAGTATCTTGCCCAAGGATACTTCAACATGTGGACTAGAGGAGCCGGGGATCGACCTGCTGGTCTTTTGATTCTACCTCTGAGCCACAGCCGCCCCAAAAATGCTTTAAAAGTTCAAAATATCTACATAAGACATTTTTAAAACCTTTGAACTCCCCAGTACTCATATTGTTGTATATTTTGCACTCTTATCTGTATAATACGTTTTCATGCTTTTGTGGTAGTTTATCCAGCTTAAGATATTTTGTTGAGGAAGCAGGGATTATGTCTCAGGTAACTATGTTCCACGAGCCATGGAAACGGTGCGTATTCTCCACAAAAATATGTTTTTTTCTGTACTTATTTGTACAAACTGGTAGAAAAAGATTTCTGCACACTTACATCTTTGCAGTGTTCCACTTTATTGTTGAGCTTTCGGTCTATCTGACCTTCATCAGAGAAAACATAAGGCAGCAATGGACAGGCAGGTCAAAGCAACCAATCTCAGTCCAATCACTGACAGTATGCAACACACCTGTGCACTACCCTGGTGATGATGAAGCTCCACCTCCTGGGCGTTGTAGTTTCTTTACTGTACTGAATGGCATACTGTGAGGAGTACAAATAGAAGCCATACTTGTCTTGTCATACAATACCAGAATACAAAAATACTTTTGAGATGTGTGCTGTATAGATTTGGGGATCTCAGATTAATGATGGCTTTTCCCTGATTCCTCTCACAGCCCCATTCACTATGTGATTAAACTGTAATATTATATCTTAGATGTTTTTTGTAGTCAGTCACTGTGTTCCACCCCTTTCTTGTATTCTGGTATTGATGTTTCCAGCACCTTGCCAAGACCAAGCTGGGTGGAGCGGTGGTTGTTCTGCATCACAACTTGTACTTGTACATTTTGTATTGTATTGTTGTAAAAAAAAAATCAAGTTCTTGCGGAGGAAACATCATTTTCACTTTTATGCTTATTATTCCCACATTTCTGGGGGGCGTAGGCGCCAGGACCATAAGCAGCAGGCATCCAAGAGGAAGCTGTGAAAATCACAGACACAGCGCAAACAAAACTCAAATATAATGAATCTGGAGTTGGCTTTCACTTTTTGTTTTGCTGTTTTCAAACAGCTGACAATTCCTGCATAGTATACCTTTTCAACTGAGCACTTTCTCATTTGCTACCTGCCTGTTTGTGTCTTGGTTTGTTTGTTGTTATCATGGTTGATGTGCAGCTTCACTCATTTCCATCCCCATCCTTGTAGAACGTATTGGTGGATCTTTGTGACATGCAAAACCTCTTCTTACAAAACAATTAACAGTTTGGCTAATTGGGATGGATAAACACACTCAAATACGCTGTCTGCTTGCTTTCTGTTTGCCAAATTCTCAGATCCCAACTGCCACTCATGTCGCACTGGCCTGACACGGGGAGGCTGCCAAATTAGCAGCCGAGGTGTGCGACCGAACCAGACTGTTCCTAGCAGCTCTGGCACCAAAACCAAGTTGAACTTTTTTTTCCTCTGTGATCACAGTACTCTCACAGAGGCAGTGTGTCCCTTTAATTAAATGTAACACAATACAGACCCAAAGCTCATCGCAGAAACAGAATAAGGAGTGAAGAGCGTACTCACATATGTTCACTGCTCAGTGCAAAGACAGACAGGAGTACAAATGGATGAATGCAGCTGTATCCCAGTCGGCACTGCCGACAATAAGCTGTTGAAAAGTCATCGGCCATATGGAGACAAAACTCCATCTCCTACGTTATTGCTTAATTCTCATGTTTTCCTTCAGGCGAAAGATAAACTTTAAGATTTACAGTTCAGTGACTTACAATATCTCATTTCTCTTTCCTCTGACATTCAAGGTATTTAAATATGAAGGTTGTCGCAGTGCATTTTCAGTAGCAAAGGAGAGTTACACGATATAATGTGTCCTTGTGGAAGGTGTAGTAGTAATGAGGTGTGTATTACCTGATGGGAATGTCAGTCATCGTGGGTTTTATTTGAGGTCGCAGATATTAAAAATGCACTCACTGAATTCTGTTTACCACGCTGTGACTGTAAGTGGCTAAATCACGAACTCAATTATAATGAACTTAACATATTTCGATTATACTGCACTTATACCTGCTTAGAAATCCTGCGTGCACGCACACACACACACACACACACATATCCTTGTATGTTTACTGTTGTAATTAAACAGGCAATTAAAACCTTAACACTGAAACCAAGTCAAACAGTCCTTGAAAAAAAGTGCTTTTTTACACTTTTCACAGAGACAGTAAACACGCACGCACACGCGCGCACACACACACACTCACAGATATTGTCTTAATGGATGAATGATGACAGTGGTGACTCATGCAGATATACTCTAATTATCTATCACTATCAAGTGTTTATTTATTTATTTTTATTTTTTCAAGTGCCATTTACACAAACAAAAAAGTTCTTACAGTAAATGGCTCAGTTACAACAGGAGTCTGGGATGTGTCAATGGTGGTAGAGTACAGGCTAATAATCTGTTGTTTTTTTGAGTGTGTGTGTGTGTGTGCAAAATTATCTGCCTCTCTGACTGCATCATCACAGAGTAGGGACTGTGTCATTTTCATTGTTTTTAAAGCTAAGCAAAGATAAAAAGTTATAAATGTGTGTACTGGCGCAGATCTACCTATCCAACAGGGGACTGTGGTATCATTAGGGACATTCTCTTGGGGGTCGGAAACAAAGCTGAACCATATGTTTCATTTTTATAGACAGTGAGACCCTTCTCAGCCTACATTTGTTATATTTCTATGAATACAACAGAAAACAATAGATACATTTTTTCTCTTATTAGGATTTTCTTTTTTACCTAACTTTTGTACAATTTCTGTCCTTGTATGGTTTGGCCTCCATCTTGATACAATATATTTTTAAATGTAGAAGATGTTGATTGACATATGGGATGATGAATTTCATATGTTTTATAAATCAAGACTTTTTGGATGTTGTGAAGAATGGCTTTTGTTTTACTAGTTTTTTTCTCTGCGTACTGTTTTTTATGTAATTGTTTATTGTCAATTCTTTTATCACCCTGAATGGTTTTATATGGTTGACCACACCTGCCATCATAAAGCTTGTCAGCCTGTTGCTGTGCATTGCGTATAAATATAGGTGTGGTTTAGATTTCTCAAACATTTTGACAGATAGAGATCCAAGGAGGATCAAAACATTGTCTTAATTAAACTTTTGTGGCATGGAGTTACTATGTTACTGAAGTAAAGTGTTATTATTGGTTCAGTGTCACAATAATAAGTTTCCTTTTGACAACTGATGGGAACATTAACAAATCCTAACTTAACTTTAAGCTAATGAGTAGAATATGCTTAAAGGGATAGTGCACCCAAAAATGAAAATTCAGCCATTATCTACTCACCCATATGCCGAGGGAGGCTCTGGAGGCTCTATCCTTTTAAGTTTATTCATGGTTATGATTACATTTGCAAATTAGTTTTCATGTATTTATTCTGTTTTTATGGTGATGGATGCTCACCAGTAGAATTTTTTTTTTTAATTTAGATAATTTAATTTTGAGCATGTTTGAATCTTGGGGGGATGTAACCCTCCAAATATATATTATTCTGCCTGGACTTAATGGAATTTCAGGCTGAAACTACATTTTATTAAAAAAAAAAACTTGAGTGGGAAAAGGAACTGAACATCATGACTTCAAAAGAAGAATTGCATCATATGTGTGTAGCACTAAAGACACCCACAAGTTCACATGGACAGAATTTAATTGGAAAAATCTAATTTGCTTTTTTATTACACCTAACATAAAAAAAACAAACAACCACTAAATGCAAATTACATATCCTCTCCAGTTGCCCCAAAACAGAGCTAGCCAAAATGAATTCAGTATTCAATGACATTATTAGGATAATCTCCAAGAAGTGCTTCATTTTATACCTGGGTAATATAACTTAAGAGGTGCTGAAGGAAGATAATTACTTGGTCAAAATCCTACTCACAGCTGGCAGGAAGGCCATTACAAGAAACTGGCTTGAAACAGACCCACCCAGACATAGACAGTGGTTAGATGTAGTACAAAAAATATTTGAAATAGAGGAAAAAGACTCATTCTGCATGAATAAAAGAAGATGAGTTTGAAATTTGGGGAAGCAGATTAGGTTTAGAAATAAGGACATCAGCACTGTATGATTTTATTGACAAAAAAACTTTTGGTCAAAAGTTTTAAGAAGCAAAAGTACTGTATATTCACTAAACTGTAACCGCCTTTGTGCAGTTGGTCAATTACAACCCAGTGCACACTGACCAGCAAATTCTTTTGTGCACAGGGAGTTTGCTTTTACACATGATGACATGAAAAGGTGGATTCAAAATAATGAAATTAAATATGAATTCATCAGAGTATATTGTAACCTATAAGAGATCATATCACAGTGTCAAAAACCAATTACATGATGCCTTCATTGCATAACCAAGCATGGTTGAGACAGCGTTGATGAAACTTAAATAGGTCTCAGTGATCTTAAAAGGAAATATTATAACCCACACTTGTCAGTGTCTCTTAGTTCAACTGACAGTCAGGCACAAATTTAAAGCAGTAAAATTGATCTACAGCATCATATATGCTCAGAAATGACCAAGATAAATAAGAAAAACATCACAACACCCAGGAAATCTACAGCAAAGCCTCCTAAAATAACATTGATGTTTGAAATGGCACTTCTCATTACCCATCAAGACATCAGTGACGTGTTTCATCGCAGCTTCCTGATCCAAAGGCCTCTGGGCAAGTAGACGGATTGCAGATGGAGGGCCTGTGTCTTTTTGAAAACCTCCAGCTGTTTGAAATCAGCCACTTTTTTGAGTCTGAACAAGTCTGTTAAATCACAGTGTTCATTAGAAAAGGTGGAATAGTTTTAAACTGATGTGGTGTGAAAGCAACGGGCATTTGATGTGTGCACATAACTAGATAACTCAATTCTGGAACCATGAACGTTGCAGCCCAGTTTGTTCGGTGTGAGTTCTGCTGTTGATGGAGAAGATGTTTGATTGTGCAGTTGCATTATATCTTGGCTGGAAATGTTGTGGATAAATAAGATTTGAAATGTATTTGTGTTACAGTACTGACCAGGGGCATTTCCTGCAAGGCAGCATCAGATAAGAACACTTCAATTTGTGCAAATCCATTTACCAAATGTGGGCAGTCTGGGCCTCCTGCACATGTGGCCCAGTGCTCAGGCACCAGTTGTGGCTCGAGAGCCATAATACTTTTGCCTCACCCCAAGATTCCAAATAATAAAACTTTATATGATTGAGATCTGATGTTGTTGCCTGAGATTAGGTCTCTAACTGTCCATCACAATTTTGGAGCAGCAGCAGCAGGAGACTCGGAGAGAACTTTTTCCTGCTGAGCCAAACAGCCCCAGCAAATATCAAGTATATATATCTCTAAATGCTCAAGCACTTGAGAAGAAAGGGAGACAGCTTTGTATGGCACACTGCGCCATCGGTAAGCTCCTGTTTTACACACAGTTGGTTTTGTGTTTTACGACCAAAAGCTATTCATGTAAATGGAGCTCTTAGTTTGGTTACAGCTCGACCAACTGTGACAGAATGGATGATAAAGTGTGTGATTTTAGATGAGAAGGTGGACTAAAGGACACACCTGTACAAAACTGATAATCAAGTGCCATTTACATGACCAAAAAGTTCCTAAATGGCTCAGTTAGGTTAGGAGTCTGACATATGTCAATGGTGGTGGAGTACAGGCTAATAATCTGCTCAACAAAGATAAAAAACTTTAATGTGTGTATTTGTGCAGGTCTACCTATCCAACCGGGGACTGTGGTTCCATAATACCAATAACAGTCCGCCGACAGTCAATAGAGTTCATTTTAACCGATCAAAAGAACAGTTGGCAACAATTAGTGTGGTGCTGAACATGCATCATTTTTTAATACTGCATAACAAATGTAACTTTACTTTAGTTAAGCTGTCAGTTATGACGCAGAATAAATAAGGGACTGTACACAGAGCTGTTAGATCAGTTCAATATGTATTTTGTTTTTCACAAGCGGCAACCTCCAAAGCTAAAAATGAACACAGAAGCGCCGCAACTGCAGTTCCAGTCAGTAGACCCCCATGTTAAAATGGCAAAATTTACAGCGGAAATAAACATGCTTACGGCTTGAAACAAAAATCGCTAATTTACCCCTTCATGACAACTGTACAAAGTCTGGCTTTTTATGCAATTCGCACATTTACAATAAAGTACTGGCTTTGAGTGAAGGATGCGAAAAATGCAGATTTCTGACAGTTTCTGACTTAATGTGCAATCGTGAGCAACACAACTTGAAGTTGAAGTATTTTTAGACATGCAACAATTGCGGATGGAAAAAACAGACTCAATACACTACATGTAATTTGCAACCCAATCACTGTAATAAATGTTGGCATTGGATGTTTCTGCGAGCTATGGATATGTAACAACTGTATGTTATTATTTAGCACATACGTTGAAACTTTACATTTCGACAGCGCTGTTGTTAATATCTGGTTACGTGTATGTGTTAAAAACCACGTGGCTATGGTTAGTGATAAAATCATGTTTTGGCTTAAAATACCTGGTTTTGGTTGCACAATCACAGCTGGAAATGCAACTGATGTCTCTCTAAAAACCACCTGGTTTTGATGTCACAGTCGCCGCTGGAAATGCAGTGATTTCTCGCTATAAAAAACACCTTGCTTTGTTTTTTGTTGGTCTCAAGCAGTGAGCTGCTGCTTGGTGGATGGCTTGCCTTGGTGCCATGCCATCAACTGCTTCCTCCGGCTGCCAACTGCATAGTCAGCTCGTATACATGTAATAAGCTCTGCATCACTTGAGAAATGTTGATATTATAAGCATGAAATGTACGAATGGAATGTATCTGTGGTTTGCAGAAATGCACAATGCCAACATTTACTTTGGTCTACTAGGCTGTAATCTGCAATTTGTAAAGTGTGTCTCGAGACATTTACTGTATTTAACATTAGTGTAAGTGAAAGAGAGAGTGGCAAGCTCAGCAAAACTTGGCTGGTCAGACAGAGATTAAATAGGATTACACACACATGAAAATGAACAACAGGGAAGGAGGCATGGAAAACACTGGAGGCTTTCCGCAGCCATTCCTGCTTTTAGCTGATTGACTAGAACTAAGATCAGCAAGCCCTCTCTAAATCATTACTCCTTCACAGATGTGGCTCAGTGTAAAGGCTCTTAAAATGCGACGGACATCTCACTATGCCCCCTTTCCTCACTTGCCGGGAATCATTTCTGTGATTGCTATAGCCTATACTCCTCTTTTTAATTTCTCCAAGTGCATCCACTGGACTCTCACTCGCTCATGGCACCTCTCCCATGGATCATTCCACCTAGCCCTGAGCATGAAAGCCATCTTAATCAAGCATCCTATATCAATACAGTTGTGTAATCTGAGCAAAGCCAGCACTCTCATCAGTCACAGAATTTACCCTTATAGGGCCAGTACAACCCTGGAGATTAGAAAGCCAATATCTTAACCAAGGTATTTTACTGGTCTCAAATGATTTTTGGTAGTTACATTATTGAGCGGATGTTTTCATTTAGGAGTCCGTCCTTCAGGGGAATTTAATGGATTTTCTTGTTCTTTCTTGTTCCACACAAAAGGAATTATTTTGTGATTATCTAAAACTACAATTGATGTTTTGGGCAGTTTTATTTAGGCAATGTTACTTAGTTTTATTCCTGTTGTGCTGAAAGGCTTCCTTGTAAGATGCCAGAGAGAATCTGCGGCATTCAGTCGGTGTAGAATATATAATTCTGCTTAAGTATTGATAGATTAGATAGAGTAGCATTTAAATATTTGTCTCCATCTTGAGATTTTAGCTCAAGGTTGTTGCTGCACAGTACACAAAGACACTAATCTTCCCACATCTCGGCAGAAGATTTTTTGTCTTTGATCGAAGAACTTTTTGTCTTTGATGGAAGATACAAATTTTCAAAGAAATACAACCCTGGTTCATGATATATGCATTCTGTTTTGCTGTACTGGAAACCCATAATCAAGGACGTCCTTGCCTCGGATGTTCTTTGCATTTTAGGTATAAGTGCGGTGTCATTTTTATCTAGCTTTACTGAAACAAGATTGAATCGATGTAATCTTGTAAAGAAACACTTTTTCCAGACTCATGAGATAAATTCATCCCAACAATATGCCAGCTACTGTGTGTGTTGAGATTTCCAGCAGCCTAAATAACTAAATAAAGTCATAATGCGGATACAGATCAACTCTTTTTTGTGTGTGTGTGTGTGTTGTCAATGTCAATACTGTCTCATTTGTTTACGTTCCATTTACTTTTCATTAAGGAAACATCACGCCTGTGATTGGAGCTCCATTTAGCCGAACAAGGCTCCTCTCTGGGGGAAGGGAATGACATTAAGAAGAAAGAGTGCAAAATGCCTTTTAATGGTTTGTAATAAGGCTGGGAAGCCAGAAGCTATGCAATATCTATTTCTGCCTAAACCCGTCTGCCCCCTGATCCATGACCAATCTGATCAGTGCAGCTTGCAGGGGAAATAATATGCAAAATGTAATAATCTGTTTAAGCGGCTCTTTGGTTCTCACATTGGAAACAGAGCAGCGCCTCCTAAAATGGCGGGGTAGTTGCAGACAGATAGAGCTTTAGATCTATTTAACAGAGTCCTCAAGCCCAGAGGGGGTTTTATCCTGTATGAGTCATAAAAATATGTATGAAAGACTACCAGCCCTCTTGGCTTCCTTTCGAAGTTTTTTCTATCCTTACTAGGCATTTGTGGTCTGTCAAACCCATTCTGCTGTATCTAACATCAGTTCATGCTCAGTGGTTGTCCCCCCTGTCTGTGGCCCAGTCTCCTCATGTCTCCCACTCTCTCTGTCTCTCTCTGTTGCACACACATGGACAGAGAAAGAAAGAGGGAAAAATAGACAGTGAATAGACTGAAACGTTATACTAAATGTGTGTGTGTGTGTGTGTGTGTGTGTGTGTGGGGGGGGGGGGTGTGTGTGTGTGTGTGTGTGTGTCTGTGTCTGTGTGTCTGTGTGTCTGTGTCAGGCCCCCTGGAAGTGTGCCGGGCTTTGAAGCCAACTTTCAGAGAGGCCAAACAGTCAAATCACAACTTATAGGCCTGTCACGTGATGCCCCGTGGCCCAAAAAGAGTTTTTCCCATATAGTTACCAACCCGTTCTCATCCCAACTCGTCAAATCCTTTGACAGTGGACCTACATATCAAAATATGATGAGCTAGGTACCCTCCATCTATGCCCCAACCCTCACCTATGGTCATGAGCTCTGGGTAGTGACCACTAGAATGAGATCACAGGGTACAAGTGGCCAAAATGAGTTTCCTCCGTGAGGTAGCTGGGCTCAGCCTTAGAGATAGGGTAAGGAGCTCAGACATCTTGAGGGAGCTCAGAGAAGAGCAGCCTTTGCGTTGAAAAGACATAACAGCATAAAGCTCAAATTGATCTCAACGTGGATCGGATGAGTGAAACCATTGCATAATAATATGTAAATAACAACCCCTTTTTTTGTGTATAGACAATATACCACAATATCCTCCGAAAAAATATGTGCAAATTCATAAGTATGTCTCAGTGTTTCCACATTTAGTCAGTCTCCTACTTACTTTTATTACATATGCTTTTTTTTCAGAATTTTCCCTGAAAGTAAAAGCTATTGAAGAAGCAGGCTAAGTCATCCCCTGCCTTACAAACCATTTACAGTCTGAAGATTTGTCAACACCTTTGCAGCAGGTTTCCACTTATACTGTTTTCAGACAGAAGTCTGATACAGATTCTTTTGTACTGAAGCAGTTGACAGCATTTTACACAGTGTTCAGTATCTTTAAATATGACCACAGAAAGTATTCATTGTTATTTCAGAGAGCTGTATTCTGGTCAGGGTGGAAAGCCTCCGAGGCAGCATTTTACATTAAGTATCTGCTCACTGTTTAACTTGCTCCTGAAACCTTCACAAGTGCATCAATATTAGGTGTACAAAGTCATCTAGTGGGCTGAATTGGACCCTGTGGCGGGCCGGTTCTGGCCCCTGGACAGTATGTTTGACTTCCCAGATTTAACCCATCCACCTCCCCTCCTACCTGCCCTGTACAGACCTCCTCGCTCCTTATTCTCTGATAGCTGCTGGCAGCATCAGGAATAGTCCCCACAAAATGTGTATCATACCTCTGCAATGAGTGTCTCTCTGCGTCGGTGTCTGATGCCAACATCTACTGACAAAGCAGCGGTATTTGACAAGTTTGGTTGTTTCCGGCGGTGCCAGAAATAGCTGCCGCCCAGTTTAATGCCACTGTGAAAGGTGGCTTTGTACGTCAGTATCTGATGCAAAGATCACAGACAAGGCAGCGGTATTTGACAAGATGGGAGTGAGAACAGTCTAGAAATAACATAGCGAAAGGGATGTCTTTAAATCAGCACATGCATTTTTTTTAGGCATCACAACCCCCACAAAACAACTTAGTTCTTGGATCCATTAGGTCTGATAACAACTGGAAAGTTTAGAAGAGCTGCACAGTTTAATAATTTTATCCTCATTCAAGTTAGCAGAGCACTAAACCGGAAGTCGCTGAGTCAGATGTCGAAAGTCTGTAGTGTGGCTGCTCAGTGCAGAAGCAGTGCCGATCATCTGAGTCAGTTTAAATGCGACAGTTAAACTTTTTTGGCTTCATGCCCCACTGAACAACTTTCACAGGAATGAGTAGGGCCCCATCTGCAATGTTGTATTCAGTTCTCTTTATGTATGGTGTGTGTGTGTGTGTGTGTGTGCATATTTTCAAGTATAGATAATTTGATAACTGAGGATGAAAGTGAAGACAGAAATCATTCTCACAGTTTTAGGCCCACTCTGAGGCCTCTGAATCAATACTTTGAAAATTTTAACTTTGATTCTTTTTTTTTTTTTTTGGTACCTCCCTGTTTTTCCTCATTCCATATCAAGTTTCTGGTAAAATAATAAAATGCATTGCACCATAGCTTGTCTCATAATAAAGATAGAGAGAAATTCACACTGAGTTGAGCTGATGTGACTGAAAACGGTCCTGTAACCTTGAATTCAGCATCAATTGAGGGTGTGTGGCTTGCTAAAGAGAGCAGGTACACTATCTTCTAATGCTGCCATGCAACACATGCAGCAAAACTTCTGTGTGTTAAGTTTCATAATTTTAGCCGAATGTTTTGTAATTTAATCATGGGAAATCGTTACCCTACTTCAAACAAAATCACACATGCATTGCAAAAAATAAAAAAGTATAAATGTGTGATGTAGATAACTGGCAGCTGAGAGGGGAATCGAGCAAGTACACAAATGGTTTATATTCTGTTGGTGAATAAAGCTGCCTTTTGTGTGTGGTGTGGTGTGTGTGTGTGTGTGGTGTTGTATAACCGCTTTGCTTTACTGGCTCTGTGTGCTGTTACTCATTTTTTTGTCTAACAAGCTCCTGACTTGTGGGAGTGACGAGCTAAGGTCAGTGCATCAATATCCCTACCGCGAGTGGGTCATACATCACTTAAATTGAACCAAACTAGGGGAAACTAGGAAACAGCATTTGGTCTGTGACTTCTATTGTAAAAGCAACCTGATACTAACAGACCTCCCTCTGCCACAGCGGGCGAGGTTTTAGCACTTCATTTGGGGCTCATTTACCATTGCATTGTTTTCTTTGGCTGTTTGTTGTTGGGGGTTAGGTAAAGGTATAGCTCTATGTTCTGCAAAAGAGAAATGGTGAGAAATGGATAAGAAGATGCCCTTGTTATATCTGTCTGTTTAATATGAAGCTGGATCCAGCAGCCGATTAGGTTAGCTTACCATTAATACTAAAAACAGGAGGAAACAGCTCGTCTGTCCAACCCGAACTCCCAACTCATCAAATCCTGACACTGGGTCAGTGGCCCTCAGTGTCAGATAACAATGCATTGAGGCAACCTTTGGTGGTGGTATGAGACTCCCTGGGCAGTAGCATTTTTTGTCATTCTGAGCAACTGCTGTCTGGTATTGAACCATTAAGTCAATCGAGTTATTAAAGTAGTGTGCTTGTATGTGTAGCACACTACACTTGTGACATCTGTCACGTGACGTTACATTCTGTTAGTAACAAACATACTTATTTTAAGCCAAACCATGATGTTTTTTTCTAAACCTATCAAAATCAGTACAAAAGACACACACATCCAAACATCCAATAGAGTGGGTGCTAGACCAAGAAACATCTGGCAGTAAAAAGTAAAAAACAAGTAAGTCTGCACACCAAGTAGCTTCTGTTTGGAAGGATTTTAATGCAAAGTGAGAATGTGAGCCAGACAGAAAGTCGCTATCTTAAATACCCAAAGTTAGTCTCTTACACAGACGCCGATGACATCAGCACGCAGGCTGACTGTCGTCTGTGGACATTCCCATATGAAAGCTGTAATAGAACTAGCGCTGGCTCCCAGCGGCAGTGATGTGATTGGATTCAAATCCGTGTATTTCCGTAGTTCCTCGGCTAAGGGCTGATTAGCTTTGCCACGTATATGTATACGTATATATATATATATATATATATATATATACATGAATTATGAAATGTTTAAATGCTGGTATTTTCCCCTTATGTATTGTTCAAAAGTAGCTTTGCTACAATATTGGGGTACACAGGAACATGTGTATATATATATATATATAATTTTATAATTCATTTTTTTTTCTTGATTTTCATTATGAGTATGGGCTACAGGTGTGGCAGGTCACATGACAGGCTCTGGCAGCACTATGCGTATTCAAGATGATAACTTTCTGCCATGTATCAGAAGTCCCTGTGGCTTGAAAATACCAGTCTGCATTGAAATCCCTCTAAGTGGCAGCTACTTGGTGTGCAGACTTATTTTTTTTTCATTTTTTCTAAACCTAACCACATTCTTTTGTTGCCTATACCTACTTAAGTTTATGTTGAAACGAGACTCTATGGATTTGATTAGTGGAAACTGTACATTTCCTGTGAAAACTCAAGTGTATTTTCAACAGACCAAATGCATGCACGCCATCCCTGAAAAAAACAATGCTGGAGTGGTACTTAGACCGTCATAGTTTGATATGCATGGCCACGTCCGTATTGAAGTGAGAATGTGCTGGCCTGAATCTGTCTGAAGGAAACAAAATGTGGCTTCCAGCACGTCTAAAGTTCATTAATTTACATGACATGTCTCATGTGTTTAACCCGTTGAAAAGGGTATAAAACACCAATTTATAGCTTTATATATGGGACACACTGCTTGCTGTGATGGCTCAAACACTGTGTGGTGCAGAATCGTCCAAACGTCTTTGGGTTACTGGACTGTTTTCGATCAACCTAAGTTACTTCAGCTGATAAACAAATGCAGACAGTGGTCAAATTAACACGTGTAAATGTCTTTACCACAACAAAGTGTTTCCGATTGTTTCCAAAGTGTGTAATGGTCTGAAACTAATTCATAGTGAAACATTAGCTATATTCTTCACTATTTACTGAAGAATGCTGCATCTGAGTCAAGCTACATTGAACAATGGTCATTACACACTGACCTCACTTTGGTGCCTTTAAACTGTGCTTGCTGTTTACACTGCTGGAAAGCACTGATCCAGCACTACTCCGCTGGATCTGTCCATTATATGGATTGTGTTCACTGTGTGCAGGGTCCAGTGTTCATATAGAGAGCCAAGTGTTTCCTGTTTGGTAAAGGGCACATGGGACAAGCAAAATTAAATGCACTGTGATTGAACTTAATTCTTTTCATCGTTCTCTGTGACTTTAAAAAAAAAGCAACAACATACATTTGATCTTAAAATATAAACGCCTATCTAAGAGCAGAGGTTACTGAGCATGGGAATACAATATGAAGATAAACACATGTATAACATATATAATTGCTCCCTCTGAAGTGAAACCTTTTGTGCTACACCGCTGTATGTGTGGGAAATTGCTTGTAAAATTGGAATTTAAATTAGGTAGGATCCTTTGAAAGCTGTCAACATGGGCTATTACTGTAGTCTGAGCTTTCGGCGCCTTAACTGTGCTGTGTGCAGAGAGACAGTCAGCATCTGGCAGGTCAAAAATCACTGAAGTCAAGCCTGAGAGAGAGAAGATGAGAAAGAGGGAGAGAAACAAAGAGATTAATGAAGCAATGCTGAGTAAACGAGAAAGCGTAAGACTGAGAGAACGAGTGTATCAGGATGAAAGAGGCAACGAAACAAAATGGGGGAGTAAAAGAGATGATGACTATCCGTCACTGGAGGTACTCCCAGTGCATTACGGGGTGACATGAGTGATTACAGAGCGTGTCTAAGCGCTGTAGACTAGACCCTGGTATCCCCTCTGACTGCTCCAGTCATGAATGATGGTTGTTGCCTGGCTGCTCTGGGGGCTACACGGACTTCAGAGATGCCGATGGATAAGTGTGACCTGCCACTAGGTCTTAGGGTCTGCATCTCCCATCCATCAGCCGGAGTGAGATGAGGCATCTAGCTAGACGCTCTAAGGCCCAAAAGATGAGATGCGTTTCTCATGAGCAACACAAATTAATGTATTTGGCAACGGTGACGATTATAATGACCATAATCCAGACAGTGTGTAATTATGCTCACTTCATGAGGCTGATGAGGGGACAGTGGGAGGAGTGGGAGAAAAAAAGTTTTCCAGTTTAATTAGTCTAGGGCAGAGGCCAGTTTCTTTGCCACTGTGCACTCCATGTGTGTTTGTTGGTTTGAGGGTTTGAACACCAGGGTATGGTCAGTGTCAGTGTGGGTTTTCTCCAGGTACTCCGGCTTCCTCCCACAGTCCAAAGACATGCAGGCTCAGTAAATGGGTGACTCTAAATTGGTGGTAAGTGTGAATGGCTGTCTGTCTCAATGTGTTGCCCTGTGAAAGTCTGGTGACCTGTCCAAGGTGTAAGAAAATGAACAAATGACTGAATAAACGGTAGATTAATCTGATAAATTCAACCAGTGTTTTCCCATATGTATCTAGCAGGGGTGCTGCGCTGCTGCTATATAAATCTCCCCATGTGCAATCAACTTACTATTGCTACTTGAAGCAGCCAGAGTTGGGGAAGAGCAAGTATTATAAATCGAACACCCCCAGATAAGAGTGCTCCAATTGAGTGGCCACCAATCATTATCGGCCAACTGTCACAGTGGGCACTTTTTACCTACCATACAGGCCATCATCTCAGCTCACTCAGTAGTTTTCCACAAGCCCCGCCTCTCCACCACACCTACCTGCAAGCCTATCACCTTTCCACATATCTCCCACTCCTGCTGGTCCAACACACCCACCTCATCAAGCTAATGCCCCTCACCTGTGGATCAATACCTCCTGCCAGTATAAATACTCCTGCTTCACAGACTGGCCAGATTGTTCGACATCCTCACATCATCACTGCTGGTTCCTCAATTCCTCGCCTGGCCCAACTGACCTACTGTCTGCTCTCCATTGGTGTTACCTGGTGTTGATACCTCTGCTCACCCGATGACATCTCCCACCTGCTTCCTCAGGGTACCACTGCACACAGTTGAACTGTCCGGTGTGTGTGCATCAGGCAGAAACCAGAGACTCTCCTGCTCTCTGCTTCTTTTGGACTGATGTTGTGCCTCGAGAGGCCTCAAACCAAGAGGTTGACCTTCCTTGTTGGTCTAACCACACTTGTGACACCAGCATTCAGTTCTGAATAGTTTGAAGGCTAATCAGGAGAGCTGATCAGATGATGCAAAACAAGGTAAGAAAGAAGGGATTTAAAAGAGATCACTGACTCGGCTGACCTGATTTCCTCAGATAGACTGCTCCAGAGCCTGACAACAAACGCTCTGTCCCCTTTTGTTTTAGTACAAAAGATCTCTGCCCAAGGATTTTGATATCATTACTCAAAAAACCCTTAAACTATGGTTAAAATCTTTATGTAGGTAACTTGTATCTATGTTCTAATGTTTAACAATCCTCAATTATTTTAACAAGCAATGTCAGCGTCACAATATTGACTGAAACACCAGATGTCACATGGAGTATCTGCCCCCACCTGCAAGAGCTATTGTAACAGCATTGGAGGCATTTCATAAAATGGAATTTGACATCTATTACTGTGTGCAAATATGTGTCCTCTCATGTAGTTTAATAATTTCCTGTGATGCATAATAAAAGTCACACATTTAAGCATCTCTGCTGGAAAGAAAACCTACAGGAAACACTGACTGAACAGATCATATTTCAGCAACAGACGCTATCCATATTTTGACCTATTCAAGTCATTTAATGGGCTTTGCATTTATACTGTTGGATCTGCATTGGATTTCTGAAACGTGGTCTATGTTATCCAATAAAAGAGAATTTTCAGATTTACTGTAACTAGTTAGGGAGTCAAGTGTGCAAGACAGTTGAGTATTTTGGTCCATTTACAAAGTGGACTCCTTAATCACACATATGGGGTTATTCAACTGAAGAGGTCAAGAGCATTTTGGCACATGAAAGGCACTGATCTCATAATTAAACAGCAACAGGAAGCATTAAAGAGCCAAAGACAGAGGAATCCTCAAGAAGCCGACGTCTCAAAATAAAAGGGAATCCTTGTTTTCTGTTATTGCTCAACTCAAGGCCCTATTTGCCAAATAGTTTATGGGCAAACAGCTTTCCTGGCTTCCAAAAATACCAAGGAATTTAGCTGAATAAATAAATTTTCAATATTCACTTTCTGATGCATTACAAGAGACCTTCCACTTTCCCTCCTGCTCTTTGGCTCATCTACCAAATTGTGCACACAGATTATGTGTGTCTCAGAGGGACACAGAAAGAAACAAATTCCTTATTACAGCGTGCACAATGTGGTGACGGAGTTCCCTAATTATGTTGTTGTTTTCCCTCTGAGCTCCCAAACTAATTCATAATCTAGCCTGTGGAATTGCCACGGATAAATGCTGGAGTCTCCAAGCCGGGGCGGTTAGCACCCATTTACAGAAAAAGAGCTGAGGGAGTGCGGTGGGATGCATCAGACTAGAACAACATGGACAGATGGAAGGAAACTTCAGCAACGGGTATAATATAGAGAGAGATTTTCTTTTTATATTTCACAAGGAGCTTGGAATTAATTTATAATCAGAGTTTAAACACTAGTAATAGTGTGTGCCAAAATGCAATGTGATATTCACAGGGCGCTGTGCCAGAGTGTTTGGAGCATCTTTGTTGTCTATCATGTTCATGTGCCAAAGCTCCTCTCACATGTGCTGCTTGGAGCCCTGCAGTGGCAGCCGCGGGAATCAAAGATAGGGAAAGATGAAGAGGGGCTACGCTATGAAGTGGCAGAGCAAAACAATTGTGAAAATAAGTTCACATGGGTACAGAAATCTGATAGCAAGCACTTCTACAGTTATTGTTATTATTGAAATGTATTTCTTGACATACTTTCAGTGCCTGGTTTTGCAATTCACACTGACTATAACAGTTAGATTTGACATCGTGATTCAGATTCTAGTATAATGTGAGTTTGTTCCTATTTAATTTGAAACGCCACTATGTAATATGTCCATCACATATGGTCTCCCCTGTCCAGTCTTTATAAACACAGTGGAAAGTGTTTATAGTAATCATGGTTACAGTGATCAACTGCTCTCAACTCTGTCACAATTTTCCAAGATTCTTGAAAAACCCTTTACTGCTTGCCTCTGTAGCACAATCTGCTGAGTGACAGTCAATACGGTAATACAGGAATATTCATAGATTTACAAAAAGCATTTGACACAATTGATCACAACATACTGACAGAAAAACTGTAAAAAAACAAAAAACAAACTGGCATCAGGTGATAGCACTGAATTGGCTTATAAGTTATTTAAAAAAACAGGCAGCAATATGTTCAAATAGGTGAATATAAATCACCATGTCATAACATTATTTGTGGTGTACCCCAGGGGTCAGTATTGGGACCACAATTGTTTCTGTTATGTGACTTATGTCGAGTTTAAAAACATTAAAATTTGTATTATTTGCGGATGATACCGCTATTTTATGCTCCAGAGAGGATTTACAGCAAAAAATTCATACACAAGTGTTAATTAAGATAGAGAAAAAGTGTGTGAAAATAAATTTCTGAGAGTGATACTGGATCACAAAATCATCTGGAAACCTCAAATAAGTTACATTCAATCAAAACTGGCAAGGAGCATTGCAGTTATGGGAAAATCAAGACGCATACCCAACCATAAATCACTATATATCATCTACTGCTCACTCTTTTTACCACATCTTTATTACTGTGTGGAGGTCTGGACTAACACCTGTAGGAGCAATGTATATAAATTACACATATTACCAAAAAGAAACAACTAGGATTGTAAATAATGTTGGATTTAGGGAGCACATGAACACACTGGTTTTTAAAGTCACATGCGCTGAGATTCGAGGACTTGTTTGAATTTAAAACAGTACAAATAATGTGCAAAGCAAGAAATAATCTACTTCCAAGCAATATTCAAACAAAAATTTGTGACAGGGAGGGGAAATATAATTTGAGAGGAAAATGAAATCTAAAAAGAAACATTAGAGCCTTGAAAAGTGTGTATTTCAATGTGCAGGGTGGATTTGCAGAATAGGTTAGATGAGGAGTTAAAGGGAAGCAGAACCACAGAGCACTTTAAAAAGATGTACAGACACAGTATATTTAGGAGATATGCAGGGGAAGAGGGGCGATGCTGATGGGTTGATTTATCTATCTAGGCTTGATTGAGATGGGGTTTGTATGTTTAATATCTAAGACTGAAATAAATAATAATTTCTTATTATTCCATTTCATTTTATTATTATTGTTTTTAATTTTATTTATTTTTTATGTGTTTATTTCTCTTACTTTACTCCCATGATACTTTGCCTCGCAGTAAACTGTCAGTTTCCAGCCAGCTACCTGAGGCTGGTGCTGCCTGCACATTGCAATTGACGGGAAAAAGGAAGTCATTTTCTCTCAGTGAAAAAGTAGTCTTCTCAAAGCTTATGACAAACTTCCAAAAACAAGCCAAAGGGATGCAGCAGCGAAACTTGGTGCTCCTCGGGCTATACTGTGTAATCTTTTTAAACGAGAAACAGTCATGGTTGCTAATGTTAAAGACAGAAAACGAACGGGCACAGAGGAAGTACCTCTGGCTGAAGCCGCCCGCATTAATTGGACTAATAATGCCTGGTCACACACTGCCCCCATGTAATGCCCCTCATTACTTTATATTCATGTGATAAATATACAAATGTTAATTAGATGGCAATCTGCATGAGAAATTGAGAAAAAGAAAAAAAATTGATTACAATAATCATTGTATAGTGATCAGCTTGACCTGCACAGACGTGATAACTTTAATCAGTTTCCACTGCGAGCAATTAAAATAATTATCCAAGGAAGTGGGCATTTAATAAATGGTGCCAGTCCAATAAATGCTTGGTGTGCCAACGATTTGGCATAACAACATAATAACAGCCACCTGATGGTACAAGACCCACGGCATGGGGTCAAGTGTGTGAGACCACAGCTGGTGCTTGATCACTTGCCTGGTTGCCGTCTCCAAGAAAAGCGCCATCTTTTATTTTGCCTCTGGTCAATTAAGGTTGTGTGTCTGAGGAGAAAATCCTGCTGAAACATTTTGGTGTCACAGAAAACATGCTGGTGTGTTGCTTTGCCTTCCTCTCTCGCCCTCTTGCCTGCTGTGCTCAACTCAACACAAACACACATTATCCCCTTTTTGTCGCTTGAGCACTTGCAGCCTGAAAGTTCTCTTCATGTCCCTCCACAGGACAAAGAAAGAAATGGATAGCAAACAAGCAGTGCTGGAAATGGCCAGATTCTACTGGCTTAAGATGTTTTGGCCTGCACTTTGAGCTGCTGCTCATTTTTGTCTGACAAGTCTCTTGCTCAGCAGGCGCCAGAGGTACTCCACAAAAAAATCTGTCCCAGCTGAATATCGCCCTTCAGTCTGTGGGGAGCAGCTGATGCCATGACAGACTGAGAGCTATTTCTTAAATGCCTGCTCGCTCCCTGGTTTACCACTTTTCTGTAAGTACTGGTGTGCGCTTGCCCTCTCTGCTCTGTTTGCCAATGAATATACCTACTGACACTTTGCTGTCAAACTTTCTACCACCGGAGACCACTGTGGTTGGCCTCATAACAAACCCCCTATGTCCAGGAGAGAGGAGGACCGTCGAATTTCATGTTGTGCTGCCAACAGCTTGGAGCTGACCATGCAAAAGACTGTGGAGTTGACTTCCAGAGAGGCCTTTCGGATTCCTGTGGAGTCCGTCATTTCCAGCAACTTTAAATGAGGCTGGACCATCTGCTTAAACACAAAAGCCAAACAATGCTCGTTCTTCACACAACAGCGCAAGAACCTATTTAAACAGGACATTTTCCCCCCGTGTAGAGTATTCTCGCATGGAAAGCTGGACCGGGCATTGAAATCTGATTCTGGTGTTTAACATCCCCACTGTGAGATTAGAGGCAAGCGGGCTTGTGACCAGAAGATTGTCGGTTTCTCGTTTTTACCACTCCTAGGCTGAAGTCCAATGTATTGTCTGCACCACTGAGCGGATAATTGGCTGTCAGCTGCCTCATGAAATTGAATGCACAAAGCTAGAGTGAATGAGGAGAGCAGAAGGGACTGACATTTATCCTGCGCACACAATACAACCAGCGTCACACTTACAGATGTGAAATTATGCTATTTAACCAGGAATACTGTATGTCCATAATCCAACGGCCCCTTCTTCGCCCATTTTTCTTTATCTTGTTATAAACCAACCAGAAAAATTAAAATAAACCTTGTTCACTGTAATGCGAATCTACAGTGCTATGTCAGTGTCATGAGTCATTTACATTTCTACTTTGTGCACATGAATTGGAAACATATGCTCCTAACTTTAAAACATGCATGTCTAAATTAGTGTCAAGACACTGTGAGCAGAATGTTTGGTGTTATTGAGGTGCCAACAAATACTGAAATAATTTCTTAAGATAAATCTTGTTGTACCCTTACCCACACAACTCTCTTTTTTAATACATCTGTGATCTTAAAATGGATGTTTCAGTAAGGCCCCTAGGAGCAGCTGCAGCCAATTTTCACAGCATTTGTTGGGTTTATTTTTATACTGTCATTTAAATGGTGGTGTACAGTACAGAAGCCAGCAATTGGCATTACAGTAAAATAGCTGCACATCATCTCTTAAAATTGTTTAAAGACAGCACAATACAATTTTTGAACTGCTACACTGTGTTAACAGACCTGAAACTTAAGCGGTGACTTTTTAAGGTGTGACTTTAAACAGTGTCAATTTGTACAACCCTGTTTTTAACCATTTGAGTCTCTTCATTAGTTTGGTAAAATTAGAAAAATAAAAAAATAACAAAATAACTTCTTTCACTCCTGACATCTGATCCATTTGGTTTGGTAACATCTGGAAAGTCTTGAAGAGCAGCACAATTGAATAAATGTATCCCCATTCAAGTTAGCAGAGCACTAAACTGTAAGTAGCTGGATCAGATGTAGGAAGTCTGTAGTGTCATATGGGCAACAGAGTGCAGAAGAAGTGCGAATCATCTGAGTAACACCTGGAATTCCACTGGATGCGTGTCCCTTGTGGAACGGCTGCGCTGGTTATCCACTGCGTGCTCCGCAGTCCGTCAACACCCACCGGCTGCGTTTGCTGAGCGGAACGGTGCAGCTTCGCTGGACAGCAGGAGTCACGAGCAGCCACGAGATCTCGCGAATTCACGCATAATCGCACGATATAAAAAGATGTAGTTACTATAAACAGAACCACAAAACCAGAAGAGTAGTAGAAAGACATCTCGGTGCACCTCCATGATTACCATCTCCTCTTCCATGGTGACAACGGGGTGAAATGACGTCTGAAAACCTCTGACCTGTTGACTTCAGGCCTGCCTCTGCCCATTATGACGTTTTCAAGGTGTAGTGCAGGGAAATATGATCCGCCGTGTGTATTTTATTTTGAAAATTAACTGGATGTTTTATTTTGTTTCTCTGCACGACTTCCTGCCCCGCACGATCTGCTCTGTGCTGAATTGCAGCGTTGTGCTCCGGCGTCCGGCAAAAATAGAAGTCCTGCGTATTTGTTGCGGAGGGCTCCGGAGGGCTGGAGCTGAGACGGAGCTGGAACGCAGCACAGCTGCAGCCGGTGGAAACACACACATTGACTAGAATTGAAACGTATCAGCTCCGCTGCCGTTCTGGAGCGCAGACGCAACCCACACACATCTGGTGGAATTTGGGGGTAATTTTAAATGCAGCAGTCAAACTTTTTTGACTTCATGCACGACTGAGCAACTTTCATAGGAATGGATGGAGCCCTGCCTCGAATGCTGAATCCAGGGAAACATGTTTATTAATTTTCTTGCAAGAGAAATGAGAAATTAAATAATGTAAGTCAAAGGAGAGGTCCACAAGTTTGTTTGCAGGACTTGGTGAGTGCTAAGCTTTGAGTGGGAGGGGGCTGCGTGATGTTTTACAGCCTAAAGTGATGCCTAATAAGTCAGTGTTACTTGGTGCTGAAAACAAAGTCTGAGGGTGTGGAGTTAGAGAGAAGTGATCTCACCAGGCATCTGTAGCCTATTGCTCATGTCTGCTTGAGGCTACATTACCCGCCTAGCATAACACGCCTGAATCTGTGACTGAGCTGTCGGCTGTTGGGTTGCATGGTTGTGCTGCGGCGATTTTTATCATTCGCAGAGATGTAAGTGTGGTACCAATCTTCTCATTGGATTCCTGGCACAAAAGCGAATAAATATATTTACCCCAAAAGGTTCATGAGCAGTTTTTACTTTGTGTGTTTTCCCTCGCAATATGCTCTACATTCTCTCAAAATACTTTTCTTTTCAGCCGGGCCTCTGGAACAGACAAAAGACCTCTGCTGGAGGACCTCAAAGTACGTCCTGGCATGTACTGTACTAAGAGGTCCAAGACATAGCTGAGAGAGAGACCATGAAGAGCCTTCAAAGTAATGAGTTAAATCTTGAAATCTATTTTAAAACATACTGGGAGCCGATGTAAAGAGGCTGAACTGGAGTGATGTGATCATATCTCTTGGGTATGTTGAAAAGCGTGGCAGCTGAATTCTGTACAGTCTGGAGTTGATTGATAGATTTTTGATTCAGGAAAGAAAAGAGGCTGTCGCAGTGATCCAGGCGTGAAGAGATGAAGGCGTGTTAAATTGTCTCAGTGTCTCTAAAAGTTAAAGTGGATCGTATTTTTGAAATATTTCGAAGAGAAGAGAAAAAACATGATTGCACAAGATTTGTGACTTAAATTGCTGTCAAACCAGACTCAAAGATTTCTTGCAACAGGTTTGATATTATCCAATAGGGCACTAGCCAAAGGCAGGATTTGTTGAGTAACTTAACTTTTGCGTTAACTTGCAGTACTTTTCCATTCCCTTGCAATAGTTCTTCCTGCAGTGGATACAGCTCCTCTATATCAAGAATGTAAATGGTGTGGACAGGACCTTCAAAACAGTCAATACAACACGCAATACCATACAACACAGACTACAAGGCACAATATGCCAAAGCATTGAGTCAAGACAAACTTTTGGTGCCAACAAAAGCTCGTAATTTAGTACATTGCAGGTTATTGCATTGCATTACATCATACAGGTTTTTCAGTTTTTCTGGTCATTCAACAAATTGTTTTAATGAAGATGGGGAAACAGAGGCTGGATGTGTAGCACCTGCCTTATGCAACTCTCACACTTCACATATGATCATATGAAGAAAGAGACACTGATTCTCTTCTTTTCTTGCTCTTCATATTTTTAACCACAAACACTCTCACAGACTCACCAGCATACGCTGTCATATGCTCCCACGGTTTATTGCCAGTGGATTACATTTTATTTTTACTTTTTCTTAAAAACCAGCCCTCATACTGGCTCGATCTAATTGGGTTTTTTTTTCATATTCTCCACTGAACAGGCTTTGAGCTCAGCGACACACGAAGCAGAGAGATGGGGAGAGATCCAAAACAAGATATGAACTAGTTCTAACCAGTGTGAACCAGCCTACATTTACACCTTATAAAAGCGACATTCACACACAGTAATTATCAACTCACAGGCATGAAGTTTGAAGTACACAATGTTCAGTCTCCATCCGTGCATGTTTCTTTTAGGCATGTTTGGGCAGCTACACCTTAACATGGATTGAATCTTGTTGGAATAAATGACGAATGGACATTGTGTAAAAGTTTAATAGCACTTTTGTTACAGTTAATTATCTATTTTTTTCACATTGCTGGCTTGATTTTGTGTGAATCTCTCAATTCAACATGAGACATCACGGAGGAGACTTTTCTTCGGAGCTAAAAACAATCCTCCATCTATTCAGTTTGAATCCCAGTGTGATTTTCATCCCCCCTCTTCCTTCTTTTCCTCCTCCTTTGTATCCCCATCAAGTAGGCCAGTTGATGTGGGACAGCAAAACAACCCCCTCCCCTTTTCACATGGCTCTCAGTGGAACGAGTACTGAGCTCAGAACATAGCGCCAGGAGTTCAGGAATCATCTCATCCCAGTCTCTAACCTAAACAGTTTGTGCAGAGCCACTTGCCTCGGGGAACATAATTTGAATATGTTTAACAATGCACCATTTTTTGCAGTGTCAGTATAATGTTGAAAGGGTCGGTTTTTAAAGTGAGTAGACTTATCCTCAGAATTTCATCTTAATTGCAACTGGAATGGCCTCAAACCACATTAAAGTGATACAGTTGCGATTTAACAAGGCTGAACAGATATTCAAACTGTTGGGTCTTTTTGGATTATGTGAAAGCTACATTAAAGCGAGAGGTTACACAGTGGAATTACTTAGATGAATATGTGATCTTATGATAGCTTCATCTGTGACATTAAGTGCTTTTCTCAGATTTGAAACACATTTGCAACTTTGACATTCGCACTGATGAGAATAAAAAAATCTTCACAGGGCAGAAACACGATTTTAATACTTCCTGCTATCTCTAAATTGTCTATCTACACCATGTCTTGCATTGGTGCGTTTAATGTGTGTCCAGTTGTGCTTGCCCCTTGACTTAAGCTGGAGATGTACTTAGTTTTTAACCCAGCACACTCTCACTGAAAGAAAGACTTTATAGGTATATGTGTAAGCAGCTTAAAAATTGTGTATATTGTAAAGCAGTGCCTTCAGGTGGCTGTAGGAATAGCCACAGTAGAGGAGGAAGTGACGTGATGTAGCATAAAAAGCAACAAAGTCTCTCTTCTTTCATTCTGTATTCTGTAATGTTATGCAAGCATGCATGTAAGAGCTCTGCAGCTTTATTGGGTGACTTAGCCGTGGCATATATGACAGCGTCATCTGCGTAAACCTGGCAGACGGCAAATGGGCGACTTGCTTGCAAGTCATTTATGAATTGACTGAAAGGCAGCGGGCCGAGGACTGAACCTTGGGGAATACCCATACTGTTCTTTAAAAGATATGACTTTTCTTGGTCAACTTTCACACACTGATCTCTAGTCTGAAGATATGACTCAAACCAATCAACTGCTTGTTTAGAAAACATGAATATAGACAACTTAGACAGGAGAATATCAGACTGAATTGTCAACTCGTTACACTGCTTTGCTGAAATCATTGACAAACCGGCATTATTTTACAACTGTAGAATCAGGTCTGGTTTTGCCGGTCTGGAGTGAAGTGAATTAAAGAGACTTGAAAACAAACTAAAATGTCCAATGGCCTCGATAGCAGCACCACTTGACAACAGCATGACAATGGCATTACTCTTGCCCATAATGCTGACTGACTTATTGAGTCCCACCCTGGTGCTCGTTCATTGTTTTTATTTTAACCAAGAAACCACTGTTTTATGTCACAATGTCAGACAAAGCAGACAACTTGAACTCAGTGGAGTGTGCGAATTCAAAGGTCACGATCCAGGCAAAAGCAACCCCATTCTCCAGTGTGTCAGTGTCAGTGTCCTGTATGCCCAACATCAACCTTGACAACTTGTGTGCAGCACAAAAAGGGTGCTCTCCCTCCAATCAATAAACACTGCCACTGTACATAATCCAGGCAGCAACTATGTTTCCCTCAAATCACATTTGGCATAACAATTTGTGATATATAAAAGTAATTTCAAGGACACAGGCTTGTAGCCAACACAGTGTGTGACTATTTCAGCAAAACACAATTTTATTGCATTCTGTCGGTAGATTTGGAGAAGAAATTTGGATTAATCTACCAGCACTCAAAGTGAGTTAATACAGAGCAGCTTTGCTGTACAACAGCACATTTAATTTTTCCCCCTACGAGCACTTTTTATTGCATACCACCACTTCTCATGTCCTCCTAGTACTCATAATATTTGCACTCCCTTGAGCCTTTGTTCTCACTTATACAAACAGAGTGGTGGAAACTTAAGCTCTTGCTTTAAACCAAACTCTTCAGCCCCACCTACCTCTTTTCCCCTGCTGGAGTCATGGCTGAAACTACCAGTGGAGTGCCCTGGTGTGCATCCATTACGCCAGTGGGCTGAAAGTCCTTTTACTAACTGCTGCAGGCAAAATGATAAATGGTAATCATGCTGTAGAGAACATCCCCTGCATTTACATTTTCATAGTATATTTCATTTATATACTTTCATACACGTGTGTGTGTGTGTGTGTGTGTGTGTGTGTGTGTGTGTGTGTGTGTGTGTGTGTGTGTGTGTGTGTGTGTGTGCGCGCGCCCTGAGAAAAGGGTTCATGTGCAAACACAGATAACAGTAATTCTTAAAATGAATAAATCAGCATTTTGATTGATAGTTCTTTGAGTGCACATTGAAAAAAAAAACAAAAAACGTGAATTATATTATATCGTATCAAAAACAACACCAATACCAATTTGACTGATATTACCCAGGTTGCACTCAAACAAAATACACAATTTAGGAAAATAAATTAAAATGGATATCTGTTTTTGTAAATGAACCCTTCATTTCAAACTGAGATCCTTTGACATTAAACACCCACAGGTCCTAATCCAACCAAAGCTGTAACACCACTGCTATCACCATAACTACAGTGAGCTCACTAATTAGCCATGGTTGATTTACAACATTAATTAGAGAAGAAGTCATAAAGTTGCATAAAATAATGCTGACCCACCTGCAGATCACATCCAAGTGAGCTCATCTGCACTTCTCAACCACAGAGTCCTCTCTTTCTCTTAGTCATATTCTCATATGGTCAGGTTATATATAAGAAAAGTAATATCAGGTAATAACCACGAACGACCAGAACAGAACATTAAATCAAACAGTTAAAGAAAATACCCAAACGTATGAATCATGTCGTCTCTAAACCTCCACATGAACCGACTTTATTCCGTTGTAAACCTCCACAGGATCTTCCAATTATATAACAAATTACTAATTTAGCAACTCTCCTCTTTTAATCTTATCCTTCAGTGAGCCTTTGGGCCATGTATATTTTTCAGTTATGTTATTTCATTCTGTGGTAATTAACAGTGATTCAGCATCCTCCTTACAGCATCACTCGGGAGTTCACACTCAGAGTCTCTGTGCTTTTCAACTTAAGGAAGCCTGGAAAAAATAGCCATAATGTAGGCGCAGATTATGTGTTAAATGACATTTAAGGTTTATGTGTAATTTTGTGTGGCTGTCCTTCGAGGCCACTGTCATTTTCATTATGTTTTGAACATGTTGTTTAGCCAATAATTGTTTTAATCTAGACGTAATGATTCGTGTACATATAAGGACACAAAAAGTTATAGGATCTGTCATATACTTGTCAGCTTTATATCTGTAATGTTCTTACAACTGGACATGGTATCTGATTAATTATATAAGACCACACATGTCCAATCTCCAACCCATACATAAAACATGCTGCTTTTAAAATAAAGTTGATTGTCTTGCCAGTTCCTCTTCATCAATGCCAACAAAGTCTTTCAAAGCAGACATAGCAAGTCTGGTACATGTAGTACAATCCTGTCCAGTGTAGTACTTAACTCCATAGGGTACATAATTAATAAAAATTTTCATTAAGCTGCTCTGTAATGCAGTGTCTCTCGGCATGCGCCTGTAATTTTCCCACTGATGATAACCATGAATAATTTCCTCTCTCTGGTGATGACAGACAAAACCGTTGGGCATATACAAAGATTTATTTTGCTGCCCAGATTCCTATCCTGATTTAAATAACATCGGTGGTGATTATAATCAGAGCCAGGTTGGCTTAAAAAAAAAAAAGAAAATAGATACGTTTTAATGGTATTTGCTGTTGACTGTCATTACAACAGAGTGTGGTTTCTCAATTTCCATCAATACACTTCCAAATAGTAAACTTTGTACACTACGTAGTACTTGTATAGTGCATGAATTCCAATGGGGTAGTGGTGCCTCAAATCCAATAGACTTATAACCAATCAGACCAACAAAACATGTGGCATAGCACTGAGCAACGGACAAATGTGAACAGACTACAGCGAGCAGGGATGAGCTGTGGTGGTCAGTAAGACCTCATCACATATTGACATTTGGTCATGGACTTTCCATGTCTGGATACAACGTGCAAGGTTTGGCTTTATAATCTTACAGGACGCAGACACCACTCTCTTGGGTGAAAATTGGTGCTTGTTGGACCCATCCACCACCTGCTCTACTCGGACTTTCACCGCCTTAACCTGCGTTCTTGTCCTGCTGCGTTTCCCCCTGACGCCGTCAGGCACTGTTGTGCTATAACAGAGACTGGCTGCATATCATGCCAACATTAAAGGACGGCTTTTTTCATCAGTGTCTGATGCCGCAAGTCACTGCCTGTCCCAATACCCACACTTCCCCTAGAAATTCTCACTTGCACTTGGTTGTGCGCGTTCACATTTAGGCTAGTGGTGTCCCAAAACAGAATTGAGGTAGTGGAAGTGGTTTCCAACACTTAAAACCCACCCTAGATTCCAAGGGAGCCCCAACCCACACTTTCAACTAAGTGGAGGATGAAATTTCCTAGAGCACCTTGTGAAGTCAGCAACTGCGGCAAGTTTTGGAAAACAATTTGTTACTGTACGATCGGAATGTAGGCTATAAAAATAACAGATGGTTGGACTAGCATAAACTCATCAGCTACTCGGCTGAAAACAGCGTCAAAATATTTAAACAAATCGACTTACCCAAACAAAATCGATCAGAACTAGAAGACGTCGTAGGCGCTTCCTGTTTCCAGCATTTCAGAATAAACATAATACACGCCACAACACAAGCGCTGGAGCAGGCATTTTCAAACCTGAATGACTACCGGTATCTTGCGTCTCTACTACGTGTGACATATGCCTGCACGACAGCCACGCCGATTTGCATGAAGTGGTGTCTCATTTCTTAGGGAAAGATCTCTACCTTAATATTTCTCACTTCCCTCATCAAGGGTTACCTCGCAAACAAGAGCACTCAATACCAAGTGGAAGATTTAAGAGGTAGAAATGGGATTGGGCCTAAGCGTCAGATTTTGAGGACTTCGGAGCGACTGTCGTCATATTTGTCATCGGAATTTTAAAATAATTCTTTAAATGAAGGCTCCACATCAGCTGCAGCCATCTTGATTATTTCCACAATTGTCTCAATAGTGCTCCCCTCTACAAATCTAGGTTTATGCTTACTGTAGTGTCCCCGTGCAAGGGGCTGCAAGTCAAAAATGACATCATGATAAAGTGCGGAGGCCCTGCAAGTTGTCAGTCATTGTCTAAAACATGGCCCATATTACATATAAGGTTGTGACTGGCTCAACCTGGGCTGGCTGGTCAGGACAGGGACCAGACATATCTGCCAGAGCAAATGAGCTCGCAGTTTGATCTGGTTCAAAGGCTAGACATAAATAGGCCAGCAATGGGGAAATAGTTAAAATAAGACATGATATGACATTTTATTTAATTTTTTTCCATGATACCTGCATTCCTTCGACAGCTGGAAAGTATAGAGGACAACTGTGACTACGTAACAATGCACAGCTCCGATGGGATTAATTCAAGTAAAAGCACATGGGTGACCTGAACTCTTCAGTCACATGTTTACTTTTCACTATCAATTAACATTTTATTGTGTAGTCTACCGTCTTTAACTAGATTTTAAAAAGGTTTTTATTCTATTAAGACATTAACATGAGTCACTTCACTTTAATTCGGACCTACTGTTGACACAGGAAGAAAATAGAAGATAAAAGATACCAGATATGAGATAGGGTCCTATTAGAAAGACATAAATTACAAAGGGACCAGGCTCTGGGTCACCTGGGTTAATTGATGCAAAGTGCTGTTTTGTGATTACGCCAAGCCATCAAAATGAATACCACACACTTGCCTGGGTCGTGTCAAACAGCACCTCTGCTGACATTTAGCTATACTGTACTAGACAACCACTAAATCATTTTTCATTGGTCATGCAAGAGCTCGTCTCTCTGTTTGTGTTTGCTATGTGCTTTGTTTTTCTCCAGTAGATGAGACATTAAAGCTTTTTATCTAAAGGACTTTTTTTTTTATTATTATTAGCCTACATAAAATTACCAATCTGCTTATCAATGACACATTAATCTTTAATTCTAATTATACATCTACACAAAGAGATACGATCAATACGTAACATAGGCTGATAACTGTAAGGTGTAGACACACATATAAGAATGTGCACAGGTCCAAGCAGAGAGACACAGGTGTAAATAATTAAATAAGTGAAAGCTGCAGTCCAGTTATCAGCTTCAGTTTCATGGTCCTAACCATCGTTAAGGTGATGAGTCACACCTGTGCTTTGCCTGCTTTGACAAGTCAAAGTGCCTGCTGTGAAAAAGCCCTAACAAATATATCAATGCACAGTATTTATACTTAGATGATAATGAAATATTGGATGTTAGTGCCTTACATTACTGCCAGTCTAGGAATCTTGATGTGGCCGTTTTTACTCATCTCGTACAGACTGGTTCATTATCACCCACTGAGTGGCAAACCACTGAGATGAAGTGTAATAAAAGCTAAGAGGACACGCTCCTGTGCAGTGTCCACCCTAATCTTTAATTCTTAATTTTAAGGATGATATAGCCTTTTTTTACACCAGACTTTTTTCGACTCCTCATAGCATTAATATCACAAGTGAAAGAAATAACAATGTTCAGGTGTTCCAGCTCCAGGGTCCTGGTATTGTGCACACTGGCTCACTGTCATGGCTTACGTATGCAGCCCTCATTTAAAGCTGGAAGTTGGAATATCTAAGTTGACATTTCCGACTTCTGACCTCCAAGCATTCCAGGTGCGCTACACCAAATGTAAACCAAAAACATGGCTGATCATGATGTTCCTTAGGCAAGTGTACACACAACTGTTCCATATTGCTTTAGTACGTAAGGGTCCTCAGATCAAAAGGTTTTTTTGGGGTTTTTCAAAAAATAAATACAAGTTGCAAGTATAGTTTTTACAGGATAAAGTGGTGTCGTGTTACGCTGGGTGACGTAATCCTTGAGTGATGTGACTCCCTCTCTCTCTGATGCGTTGTCTGTCAGAGCTAGCTCAGATGAATGATTCATAATCAATATGTAATCTGACGCCTGATTTAAAATTTAAAATTTAAAATAATTTAAAATCATTTTCATACTGGCTTAAATAAACAGTTTGATAGTATTTCCAATTTCTGCTGAGCAACAATTTTGTGTGAAAGGAATTAAAGGCCTGTCCCACATATAGACCTGTTGATTTTAGTGATTTAAGCAAATTATTAATTGAAGTTTTACGGTAGATTAATTTGCTGGAAGTTTATAGGTTCTCTGATTTTGAGTGGCGTTCCATTGTACTTGTAGAAAGTCAGAATTTTTGTGTTACAAGTTGTCAGGAAAACAGCATTAAGCCCGATATACACTGCGAGCGTTCTGTCCCAGACAGAAGATGACTGATGTGAAAGACACATGCTGATATCTTTGGTCGTGGCTCTAAAACAGTAGTCCTATGTTGCACAGTGTGAGAGGTTCAAGGATGGCCGTTGTCACGATCTTCTGATCAAAGACGACCTGGGATAAAATGCTGAAAGTCTCCGAAATTTGGGATCACAATCTCACTGTGTCACAACCTACGTCGACTGACCAACCAATAGAAATGCAGCATGAAATGATGCACTGATGCTACAGCCAAACAAACAGATGGATAGCAGCTCTCTATGGAGGCAAAGCGCACTAAAGAAATGTGTAGGACTCCGGCAAAGAGGAAAACCTTGTGGAGTTGTGGCAACAGAAGCCTTGCCTGTGTGATGTGTCCTCCGGCTCTTTCTATGATCACAAAGCATGGACGATAATAGCAGTGGAATTGCAGCTGCCTGATGAGCAAGCTAGCAGCTAGCAAACACACACAGACACACTGCAGTGTATAGTGCCTGCAAAATCTTATAATGTGAGCCTCTATGCTGTGCTTCACAGTTGGAGAAGTACTAATTTGTGCAGCATCCTTGCGCACTCAGGATGGGAAGCTATCACATCGTGCATACCTGTGTTTCTGTAGGTGCTGTCATCGTACAGTCTGCATACATCAAGGTCGATGTCGTACCCAAGTTTATTAGATCTATTTTGCACAGTGTAGCTGCACTAAACTTAAAAGATTGCTAAAATTTCACAGTCTGTGGGAGGCTTTAGACATGGAGTGGGTGCATCATCAGTGTTATTAGTCACAGCTGTACGCTCTCTACTGTAACAAGTCCAAAGAAGGTGAACAAAGTCTACTGGAAGTGTTTGCCCTCAGATCGATGCCCAGGAGCTGAACACTATGTTCAAGCAAACTTGAAACTTTACTGGTCTGAATTAATATTTTAAGGTGCACTGAAAGATTATAAAATCAGAGGCTGGAATAACGCCATAGCTCATTATTTTTAATCAGCCCAGCCTTCTTAGTCTGTCATAGTTGACTTTAGATAAGGCTGCTCCGTGTCAACACCCATTCGAACCTGCCGATAACATTAAGCACCACCTCTAAAAAACCAACAACAGATCAATGGGAGAAAAGGAGACTGTGTGCGTTTATAGACACATTGTGGCACAGGACCCCACCTCCTCGGCATCCCGCCGCTGGACTGCAGAGAAGACACACCTGCACCCTGATTAGGGCGACCCAGGGCTGTCGTGTGCAGAGTGCAGACAGATAAACGCACCTCATTAATCCTCAGTGACAAACTGGGGTGATGCTGTGACACACAAACAGGTTCTCACCCACATACGCACACACACATGCAAGACTGTATGTTCTCCTATGCAGCCATGGCATTTGTCTCCCACATTAATACAGACTTAAACATATTTACACCCGCCCACACACAAGGTGAGAATGAGAGACTGTGAGATTCTGACATCGCCTGTTAAATAAACCCTGCTGTAACAACAGCGACACTGTACACGCTATTTTTGCAGGTGAGGGATCCGCCCACGCAACCAATAAAAATTACCATAAAACCCCACTTAAACGAAAACATGACCCTGCTGATGCTGACACTTTTTCCTTATATGTTGAGCATTTGTAACATCAGTAAAGAATTGTATCCATCACAGAGTAAATGACAGCGCATTATACAGTCTCTCAGAACAAATCCTTTTGCTCTGCTGCTTAAAAAACACTCATGCATAACAATGATATATCTTCAAATAGAGACTGCATACAGTAAAGCTAGTTCTAGACCTGTGTTAGCATTTGGCAATATCTCATAAGCTACAACTTAATTAAGGCAGTGGCCCAAAATAATGAGGGAGGTTGTTTAATGTAGACTGGGGTTAATAGGTAGTAATGAGAGCTACCAGCCCCAAAAGGAAAAGAGGACCACATTTGCATGCTCTCCCCAGCTCCTCCTCAGCGCTTTTCATTTTTTGAAAGTCAACTTCGATTTCCTTTTTACTTTAGGACTCTGAGGCGTTGGTTTTCCTTTTATAGCGTGCTCACCTTCCTGTGAGCAATTAATTTATTAAATATTTCATGGGGGTAGGGGAGGGGTTGTTGGTGTAGTTTTTGTGTTGAAGGGCATTAAGTTTTTGACACTTGTCTTTTTGTTTATTGTTTTGGGAAATAGGTTTTTGCTCTAAAGTTTCGGGAGTACACATTGCAGAAGCTTTCATGAACTACTGTTGTGTCATAAATCACTTTAGACAGAAAATAAATTAATGTGACTGCATTACAGATTAATACTTTCAATCATATTACTGTTTTATTTATGAATGCCAGTCTCATCTCAGCATCCTTAAACCTCTGAATCGTGGAGATGTGCAGTGATGCAGGAACAAAGTTTGTAGCCTAAGTTGGTTTTTATGTATTCATTCATTCATTTTCTGAACTGCTTATCCTGTTGAAGTCACGCGGGGGGGGGCTGGAGCCTATGCCAGCTGACATTGGGCGAGAGGCAGGGTACACCCTGGACAGGTCACCAGACTATCACAGGGCTGACACATAAGCCCTTTTACACTGCCAGATTTTCTGCGAATGTTGGGTAGTTTTGCCGGCAAGCTGCGAGCGTTTAGATACACAGAGCCAGATTGGCGAGTTGATCCGAGGTGCCCAATTTTCCGCGTCGTAAGGTAGTCATATTGGCGGAACCCTTTTAGTTTAACAGACCGAGGCGGCCATCTGCAACGGGAGGGGCTGTTGGTGACACCGTACCTGGGTACCACCCTGGGTTCAAACCAGGAACCCTCTTACTGTGAGGCGACCAATGACCATTTGTACATCAGTTATTCAGCATGTGTTACACTGAAATTGTGAAGAGAAACATTTTTCTCACTGGCCTCTGGCAAAGAATCCAAAAATGAAGAAAATTCTTGACCCTAACCAAACAGTTTTTGGTTCTAACCAGGAATCCTCTTGCTGTGAGACAACAATGCTAACCAGTTACACACATACCCAGGAAACATGGATGTCTCAGATGTTTTTAGTGTTGGACAGGTAAGAGTAGGGCAGATCAGATAGTTAACGTTTCACTTCTTTTATTTAGAGTCAGGTAGACCTTGTTAGAACTTCGAGTTAGGACTCCAGTTTTGGTTGTATTTATTTATTTATTTAATTTAAGCTGCAGCCCTTTTTCCTTTGTAGTTACTAGGTTATCTACGGTCAATCCATGCAATAAATAACTTTATTTTCCAAATCCATATGGTTTATGTTGTCTCCCTTTCCCCTGGAGAGCTGGGTCGCAATGCATGACAGAGCACATAATTGCAAGGGTGGTGGTTTGTGTGCAACTGTCTTTGCATGTGGGTGAGAGATATGAAAGCCTGAATATATGAATAATTTTGTGCGTGTTTGCTTTCAATAAGAAGGGAATATTTTGTGAAGAAAGAGTTAGTTTGTTGAAATTTGCATCAAAATAAAGTGCTTACAGTCAGCAAGTCAGCTGTGATTTTGAAAAAAACATCAACAGACACACATAGCTTTGATCCTAAATCATTAAACTTTGTGCAGTGAGTATGAAATAATTTTGGGGGGGAAAATGAAAGTGTAATCAAAAATGAAGAATCACAGATCTACAATGTTATTATTATTTCATGCTGATGACTTTAATAGGCATAAGTGTGTGTTTAGATTAGACAGTAGACCATTAGTGGATTCTTTTATTCACATGATTTGCCAAGAACGGTAAAAGAATACTTCACCCCCCAAATTACTTCTGGTATATCACTCACTCAGCCTGTGGGGCAACCTCTAGCTCACCTGGTAGAGTGTGAGCTCTATATAGGCTGTAACCCAGGGTTCAATTCAAACCTGCAGCCCTTTGCTGCATGTCATCCCCCCTCTGTCTCCAACCTTTCCTGTTTATCTGCAGCTGTCCTATCAATAAAGGCAAAAATGCCCCTCCAAAAAGATATTGGAAAAAAAACATACTCACCCTGTGTTACACTGAACTTGTGAAGAAAACTTTATTTTTTTTGCATGCCTCAGAATCCAGAAACTTGAATTATACTGCACGAGTTGAGTGGAACAGTTTGGAAATGTTTTGATGTAGTTTAGTACAATTTTCATTTTTTTAAAAAAATTTTCATCATGCATGCCTCACAAAGTCAAGGTGACAGCTTGTATAAAAAATTCATTTCAACGACTTTTCTCTACAGCAACAATTCATTTCTGAACACTTAAAAACTTCTCCAGCAGTATTTGACACGGGGATTTACGAGCACAAACTGACTTATCATTTGAAAAGCTCAACATTTCTCTATGTATGCTCCCAAAAACTTTGACACCACAAAAAGACTAATTTGAGACAGCTACAATTTTTGTACCTAGGTTCATTGTACTTATCGATCTCACTGTTAAGAAGCAGAGAAATAACTTAAGAAAGCCTGAATTCTCTCTTAATCTGCATCATTTTTCCTACCTGCCTGTCAAACAGCAATTAACCCATAAACCTTGCCAAAACAGTCTGAGATCAGCTGTGAAGACTGGCCGCCGGTGGCTGCTTGCTCCGCTGCCGTTCAGCAACTAACAAGCGGAGCTAACTGCAAACAGCCACTGCTGCAACTAACAAACTCCACAAATCTATTCAACAGCTCCACCATCCATGGTCAGATACACACAGCTGATTATGTACTATGAATTACAACTCACAACTCGCACCAACAGCTGACTCTACTCTAGTGTGCATGTTCTCGCTGGCTAGTGAAACATCCTGGTGCAGACTATGTACTGGACTTTACCAGCTTGTTGCTCATGCCGCATTTGAAGATAATTACAAGCACGGTCACGGCTTTCAATGTCTGATAGTCCACCACATCTCGTCTTGTCAACGATAATTAGGAACAGATTTCATCTAAGTGTTTATGATCAAGATCTACTTTTAGCTCGTCATCATGTAGTTTTGGTCATGGAAAAAAAGGTTGTTGATTGAAATTTTCGTCATAGTTTTCGTCAATGAAATCAACACTGAATTGTTATGCAGATGGTCATTTTGGAGGTGAAGTATTCTTTTATGAATAAAGAGGTGCATGGTAGTTGGATTTCCCCATCATACACTTATTTTTAGGTTCTTTTTAGCAATATATGAGCTGGACTTCAGTTTTTCAGTGGTCAACGGCATTTGGTTCCAGTTGTTTTGGTCGAAAGTGTGAGATAACAGTATGAATATGAGATTCTCATTGGCAGCCCAATGATACAGTTGTTAAAAATCTCAGAGGCCTGTACAAACAAACCAGAAAACAGACACACTCTGTTTTAAAGGCACACTGCTACGGACATGTACTGTGTACCGCTACACACGGAGATCCAATTGATGCTCACTATTATGTGTGAAAATGATGGTGTTATTTGTCAGAAGGCACACGGGCTCATCTCACAGTGACAAAAATTTCCCCTGACCACCCCCCAGCCGCACACCACAGGCGACCTCTCCCCCTCTTTCCCCCTCTGCCTCTGCTCACACCCACACAGCACAGGAAAGATGGTGCGGTGAGACAGAGTGATACAGAGAATCGCATATTTATTCTCACTCTGCTTCCTCTCTCTCGTCCCTGCTTAAACACTCAGCTGGATCCTAGCTTCTATTTCTCTGTATTTTTTTACTTTTGCTCTCTCCCATGGCTGCCAAGGCAAGATTGTCTTTGTTGTTTATCCTCCCACCTCCTGCTACCAACTGTGGGTATTTGCCTCTTCAAACTGTCTCCCGTTCTCTCTGGACTCTCTCTCCTACAGTATGTCTCACAGTCGTACTCTCCCACTGTCTCCAGAATCTCTGACTTTATTTCTTTGAGTCTTCCTCTAAACTTTTTTCAGGGTTTATTTACTGACCAATACACAGAATAATGGTCTCTTAACCAATCAGTAAATCCCACAATGGGCAGAAGTAAAGTTATATTTCATGGGCAAAGAGAATGAAAATGAGTTTCAGGTTCATTCTGGTGCATTCATGCAAATGTAGCTTTGTTCATATCTTTCATGCATATGGGACCATATGGGAGCAAGCATCCTGAGTTCAAAAAGTAAAAGACGCCCCGTTTTTGGCATGAATCCTTCACATCAAACCAGGAATATGCAGGGTAACAGGAGGAGCAGGCTGGAGCTGCAGCTCGAGAGAGTGTTGACGGACTTCAGAGTGGCCAGCTCTGGTATGTGACAGATGAACTCTGTGTTACAGTTTGCCTGTGGTCTCTCTGTCTTTGAAAACAGAGTTAAAACGATAAAAGCTGAGCAGACCAGCTGTGCATCCATAGGCACTGCCATGTGAATAATTCAGTGTGTGTGGGCTACTATTAATGTTGCTATGGATGCACCACAGGAAATACAGTGCACATATACAAAACAAACTAATAAGCATGCACAAACACATACACCACATCCAGCCCACAGCACTGGGCCCTGTGTCAGAAACTGCAACAAAAAAATCACCCTGACACGAGGTAAACTCCAGAGGCTGTATTCACAAAGCTTCCTAGCACTAAGAGTTGCTCCTTGTGAAGAAATTCTATGAAAATTCTTTCTTTTGAATTGTGACTTTTTCTTAGAAGACCTTAATAGAGCTCCTAAGGTGACAAACTGTTAGGAGTACGAGAGGACTTTTAAGAGGTTTAAGAGATTCTTATGAGGAGAAAATTTTAGAAACACATTTTGTCGTTAACGACTGCTCCTGTCACAGCCGTCACTTTGACCATTAGGAACACAGAGCGATCTGTTGCCATGGACAACTGTATGTCAACAATACCCCAGTCTTTTAGAAATTTCCTCTAGGGATGTTACCACACAGAGTTAAAAGGGAAAATGATGGCGTGAAACAGCAGAGGCACTTTAGCAACCCAGAGAGTACTGCCATTAGCATCAAGCCATTATTTTTCCATTTTTCCTTCAATCCACTCCCGTTTGCCTTGATAAAGTTACTGCATCAAGCCATCACTTCAAAAAAATCACACTTCCTGTATCTGTATAAAATTAAAAGCCCCTTATAACTTGGGTTGAGAGAATCCCTTCATTTTCTATAAAGGCTTTTATTGTAAAACATTTGCAGGAACTTGTTGTGGAGGATTCAGTGACTTGCATAGTTTGCATGCAGTACTTCAAATGTAGCTCCTGCTGTCTGGTGGCACTTTTTACGTTACTACAACAATATTTTGGCTTGGTCATGAACAGCACTATTGACTGAAATCATAGTAAAAGTAATAAAAATAAGACAAGAATAACCTGATGACATCACACACCGCTGGGGATGATTGGTGTGGACCATCGGATAGTCCTCAGTATAACTCCATAATCACCTAACGTGAAACAGTGACTGTCGGAACAGACAAAAATCTTGTGTAGTGTGAACCAGGCATAACGATGACAGCATTTTCAAAATCATTTCAGCTGAGGGGTTTCCTATCTGTGCAGCCGAGCACCGCAGCACCTCAGACGGTCCTGGTGTTTCCTCCGCAGGCTCCACTTCACTCAGCTGCCTGATAAACCTGCTGCTTCTTCCAAAATTAACCTGAATAAAAAACCAGGGCTCTGTGCTCCGGCTGGATCCAAACGGAGAGCCGGGGCTTGCTCGGAGGCTAGTGGAGGCTAACTGGCTGTGCTTCCCTCCAGTCATGCTGCGGCTAACGCTCCGCTAGCCGCTCCCAGCTAGCTCCAGTTTGTTATTCAGGTTAAAGCCTGAATAACAAGCCTGCTCGCTTGTAGTTTTTCTTCAACAAACCCTGAGTTTCTCTCTGTCTCCTCCTTACAGAGCCAGACATGTTGTTTCATTTCCTCAGTGATTCACGTATCAAAGCATATATCGAAGCACATTAATCAACAGAGCTTTACAGTACGCCGGAATCAAAATCCTAGTTGGATTTTAGTTCGTTATTCAGGATGATATAAAGTTAAAGCTTTCGTGCACTGCCAATCATTTCTTTGAACCCCCAGCTTAGAATACAACCTCTGTATGTCCTTCATTTTTATAACCCCGTGACTCTGCACACACAAGACAGCTATCGGTTTGTTAGAGCAGCTCCACTAAAACATTTATTGCATAATATGTGTAATCTCAGTTTAAATTGTAAAAAAAAAATGGTATGGAGCTTTAGACACGTAGGATCATGAATAATATCTCTCACTAATGGAACATAATTCCTATAATATTGGAGATTACATGTTAATATTTCTGAGTAAGCGAGATCGTGGTGCTGCTGCAGAATATGGTTTGAAACAGGCTGCGTATATTCTGAACATGTTTTAATAGTATTTCACTGTGTTTAAATTTACAAAATTTGTTGAAGTAGCTGAAATAAAGACATTGAATTCTGTTGAGAGGTTCAAAGAGATGTCTGTAATCTACTTCATTTCAACCTTGCAGCCCTTTCAAGTCGAGTGCAGTTCAACAGCCACGTTATTAGTGGATCAGATTGTGAGCTTTCAATCATGTCCATGTGTTTGAATCTATATGTTTAAATCTTCGACTGTGTTATTCATCTTCAGCTGCTGACCCCTGTGTTTTGCCCCTGTCGCATTAAAGCTGAACATATTTCCAAGGTGGGCCATGGCCCAGTGATGAATATGTGGACAACACTTACTAAAACTTCATTGTGTTGAATTATTTATACCTTTTCCTGCTCTGACTCAGGTTCTTTTTTTTTTAGGTTTATGTGCACTGTAGTTGTAAAATGAGAAAGTTTGCTCTGGTCGGTGGGCAAAAAATGTTTTCAACATGGCAGCCAGGTCATAAACTTTCTCATTTTACAGCTAAACAGTACACGATATAGATATTTACATGCATTTGATAAGCACTTCCACAGCTGCCTCAGACTCCAATTGGTTGTTTTGGTTTATGTGTGGTGGATTCTTCCAAATGCCACGAGAGCCCTAGGAGGAGGCAGAGAAACATTCCTCCACAGGCTACTGCCTCATGTACTACTGTCAGGATATAGTGACAGTTTCAGCAAATATTCAGCACAGTTATTTTTATAAAAGTTACCAACTGCAGCTTTAATGAGTATAAAACTGATGTGAATCATAAACCATAACCTTTGCACTCAGCAGATGTGTAACATGTATGGTGGATTTTGGAATTTAGACAGTGCCGTTCATCATGCATCAGTTGCATCACCATCAAAACACCAAGTAAGGAACAGGGTCTCCTCTCAGCTGTCAGGTATGTTCTCCTCGACTATGCCCCTGCCTGTAACTGCTTTACTTCTAAATGATTTATCTCTGCTGCCAGCTCCTGGGTACCAGAAAAGATCTATTTTTGCTGGTCATGCTGCAGCCAAGACACTGGTTGCTGTGAGGTGGAAACATCTCAGCAAGCTCCCAGTGGGCAATGTGATTCTCACATTCAACTTCATTTAGTTGAAGTTGTCCTCTGTCCAGTGAAAAGAGCACACAACCGTTTATTTGATATCCTAAAAATTAGGTTCTTAATGTAAAATTACTTAATTAATGTAAAGTTGACTGGAGAAATTTAACTCTAATTGGCAACTGGGTGGCGCTATAACAACAGAAAAATGCTTAAAAATAGCTAAAATGCGACCAATCGCTGTGGCTCCCCCTGTGGCCCAACGTTTGGGTTTTTTTGCTAATTTTTGGTATGACTAAGTCATTGTATGGTGTGCTGTACATAATCACGGAAACTGTCAGTGTGTCATTCTGTCTGTCCCACATTTTTCTACTCACTGACGTGATCAATCTATGAGAAACAGCACATAGGCATTGAGGATCGGCACAGGTAGAAGGTGACAAAGCTACCAATGGGTATGGACTAGTACCTTAAATTGACGCTAAGTTCACACGGTTTTGAACAACAGTCTCCTGTGGTTAAAGTCCTGTGTTTTGAAACCCATCCACCACCACAACCTGCCACTTAACTGGACCACTCGGGACAGCTCCTTCTTTACTCCAGTCAGCGCATTGGTCGCATGTTTGCGCAATACACTGTCAATCTGACCTCGTCACGTATCGACGTTTGGTCAAGGACTTTCCATGTCGTGATACGATGTGCAAGGTACCCTGGGTGTGTTGGTTAGTGACGTTCTGGGATGCTGTGTCAAGTTCTGCCTGTTACATGCATTGTCTGTTTTCAAAATACACTTGTGTTTTCACAGGAAATGTACCATTTGCATACAGCCTCTTTCAAAATAAATGCACTACAGTAGACCACCATTAATTGACGTTTTTTCTCCTTGAGCAACAAATGCAAGTGGTTGAGTTTAGGCAACAAAAGTGCATGGTTGGGAAAAAAGAACAGGTTTTGGCTTAACAATCTTACGGCAAGCGAACATTGGTCTCCTGCACAAAAGTTGGTGTTTGTTGGACCTATCCACCACCCTTCCCACCCACCCTACTTAGACTTTACCACCACCCTACTTAACTTTTGCTGTTGTCCCACCGAGTTTACCCCAATGCCACCGGACATCGTTAAACAATAACGGCAACCGGCCACATATCTTGTGAAAGGACAGCTTTTTTCCTTGGTGTCCAGGTGCAACCAGGTTGGTTAGCAGCCTTCCATAACCCATGAGAGCAGCCTGTCATGTTCTGGTTTACAGTCACTGGTCTTTCAATACTGTGGGGTGGAAAATGAGGTTGGTTTTGTCCTACTGTCATTTTGCTCTTATTGATTTGTGTCAAAAGTTCAAAAGTGATTAATTGTCAATGCACAACAATTAAAAGAGCAGTCATCGACACTGCAAAACTTGGGTCTCAGACTCCCTCCAACGATGCAATTTAAATATGCATAAAAAAATAGGGGATAAAATATGAAATAAACTGATATAGATCAGTAGTTGCATTGGACACACATAATGTAAACAGGGATGTAGTAAAATGTTCATGACGTAGACTCAGACTTTGTTGTCCTCGAGGGGAGATTCTTTTTTCAAGCACTGTTCATTATCAGACAACAAACAGTAACAGCCTGGACGACATCATATAAACTGTACAACAGCACACGGTAAAATAATGAACAACATCACAGTAGCGACAGGAGTGTACACTCAGGGCTGTTCAGCGAGGCCTATTAGTTAAGGCGGCTGTGGCTGCAGGGATCAGGCTCTTCCTAAAGCGGGCCCTCCTACACCTCAGTGCTCTGTACCTGCACCGGAAGGGCAGTGGGGTGATTGGCGGTCCAGTTATATGCGTAACGGGAGTATAAATAAATACATATGTACAGAGGTGCAAACAGTTTTGTTAACAGAAAGGTCAAGTGACAATATAAGTGACATTAACCAAAGTGATGAGCTCAGAGCTCCAGAGATTAACAGTTTTATGGCCTGAGGGAAGAAGCTGCTGCTGAGCCTGGTGGTGGCAGAACCGGATGCTGCAGTGTCTGCAAGAACAGTTTGTGGCTGAGGTGATTTGGGTCACTATGTTGTATTGGCTGTTACTGTGTTTTGTAGGTTACATTGTCTCTTTCTAAAATAAAAATAAATAAATAAAAAGGAGAGAGAGGCAATATGCTTTGGAAGAAATTTTTAAAAAAAAACGGCGCTCATCCCTCCAGCATCGAGTCCCCGAGACTTTTAGAACCCATGCCAAGGAGCACTGGAGCTTTTCTAGCAGTTTGTGGTGGCCAAACGCCACACTAAGATGCTTGATGTTGTTCTTGCTTTTAATTTGTCATCCATCTGTAATTGTCCTGTTTGTTTTGTTTTGCCCTGTAGCCAGTGGGAGACAGATCCTGCACTGCTGCTTTGGCCGGGGAAACAGTCAACTCCTGCAGTCTGCTTGCTCGCAGCAAAAACATTCTGAAAACAAAAATAGTGGCCAGAGAGGGCAAGTGGACAAAGACATACTTGGTTTCACTAAACAGTCCAAGGTCCTTGTGTTTTATTTTGCATTTATACTGCTACAGAGACAAAAAATAAATGAATGAAGGTAATAGATGATGCTACTTCTGTAGCATCCAGGTCAAGTTTTAAAGATCACTGAATCATAAAAGAATACCTCACCAGCAAAATGACTATTTGTATTGTACATTTCTATGTTACATTGAATTTGTGCCTGGACGTATGCCTCTATGGCGAACGAAGAATCCAAAAAAAGTCCAACATTCTTAATGAATTGAAGTTAAGGGGGGTCACTGTATCATAACAAATGTTTACAAACTCTCACACAACTTGTGCAGAATAATCAAAGTCTCATTTATCGGGTCATATTCACATTAGTTTCCAAACACGTGCATTTTTCCTAAAACATCATGATTCACAACACATCAGTGCAAAAAGAAGGGAACTGCCCATTGGCTCCTACTAAATGGTCCTACCAACCAATCACAGCTGGCATTTATCTTTCCCTTCTTCAGTAAATATCTGTTTGTGGTGAATATGAAGAAGAAGTGAATCGTTTTAGTCCAGCGCTGCCAGAGCTTTACATCTGTCCCACAGACAATATTTTTGGCCTTCTATACACTTACAAAACAATGCCTGGAACAAGCTCAGTTGTGCCCAGCGCCCGACTTTGCGTTTTTGAGGCATTTAAAGATGCAGCATATGTACGAGTAGAAATCTGGACCCCATGGCAGGACCAGTTGGGAACCATTTTTATTTAGGTTGCTCTCATACACTGTATGTACTTATACCAAACTATTCTTATCCCAACTTGTCAAATACCACCACTTTGTCTGTGGAGCTGAATGTGGAAATATGACAGGCTAGGTAACCGCCTGCATCAGTTTTGGATGCTCACTGTTGGTGTCTCAGTTGACACTTGTTACATGTGTTTTTTCAAAATGCATTTCTATTTTTAAATGAAATGTACAGTTTCAGCTCTTTGCATGCACACAGTCTTTCAAAATAAACTTACAACTTAGGTAACACATTTCATTTTTGGGTTTATTTCCATAGGTCATTAAAAGCATGTGGCTACGTTTGGAAAAAAAAAAACATCATGGTTTGGCTTAAAATAAATTGGTCTACAGTTCTTACTAATGTAATGTCATGTCAAGTGACATAACATAGCATGATGCACATAATCCCACTGACTTTTGGTTTCACACAGCGAATGAACAGTGGGCTCCTGCTTGAAAGTCCCATCCACCCCATCACCCTTTGTCCTATAGCCCCTATCTTGCTCTTTATACTACGTTTTACTGGTGTTAGAAATATCTACCACCTTTTGTGTGTCATACTGCTGCAAAAGGTACCTTTGTACATCAGTGTCTGATGCTGAGAAACTGACACTGACAAAGCGGTGGTTTGTGATGAGTTGGGATTGAGAATGGGGCTGCTTCTGCCTACAAAAAATGCACTGTAGTTCTTATATCGTGTGACCTCTGTGCTGCAGGCTGTCCTTCCTTATATTACATTGAAAAAAAGAGGAAGTGCCAATGCCCAACCACAATACTTTTCCTAAACCTAAAGTCACAGGGCTCTGTTCTGTAAGATACCATGCAAACCTTGTGCATAACTTACAAACTAAGTCGTACTTAACCGGTAGCTTAGGTTGGATATAAATCCTTTTTTGTTCATTTTTAAAGTTACTAATAAGTCACTGTTTGCCATGTAAACGATCTACTTAAACCTTTTTGTTATTATAACTTATAGAAATAGACGCATAATTTGAGCTACAACCTGAGTTACAACTCTGTGACAGAGACAGACAGATAGGTCGGGAGCGAGTGCTCAAGGTCAGTGATAGATAGGCGACGCCATATTCTTACACGCTTCAGTACTCAGTAATTGAGTGTAATTAAATGCTGTGGTCCAGTAGGGACTTAAGCTGGGTGGACCTGATTTGAGTTGAAAATGAAAAGTGTGATTTAATTTGACGTGAGTAGCCTATTCTTGATCTGCAGGTGTAAGAAAAATTCTAAGCACTTTCCATTTTTCCACTCAGAGGTGAATAAAATCCTTAGCAGCCCCTGAGTCAGGCCACATCAATAATGAATTGTCTGTCTAATAGCACTGAAAGATTAATATTAGTGATAAGGGTAGCTTTAATTAATATGACATCACTTCCTCCATGGGTCAAGGCGAGATGATGCCGCATGCCACAGATGGTGGGTAATTTAATATGATACAGAAGGAGAGGTTGTAAAGGTCAAGAAAGGTCTTAAACATAATTTTGACACTGGGGAAAATGATATTTCCCTGCTCTGTTTGATCACTCATCACTAATGGTGCTGCTCTATGGCAGTGTTGGTCCACTTCAAAGCTGTACTTGGTAACTTTAATAAAAATATGTTTTGGTCATATGTAATAAAGCTGTAACTATATCCTGACAGTACATAAGACAGATTATCTCTGAAAGAGTCATGTTTATCTGCTTTCTCCTACTGTGTCTAAAGATATTTGCAATAATACTGCTGAACAAAAGCAACCAATCAGAGCTAGGAGTCGGCTACCGAGCTGAACCGCCCTGTACTGCTTGGTGCTGCTCGGGAAATCACAAGTTCGCACCATTTTGGTATTCCTCTGTTTATCTACAGCAGCTGACGAGGGTGTGTCGTGAGCCTGAGCTGGTGTTTGCACTGTAGTAGTAGGTATATATAGGGCTAGTACATCTTTTTCCTCACTAATAATAGCCTACTGGCTCTCTGTTGGAAACAGCCGATGACGTTTTCGTTAGCCGTTGCTATCCTGCGCACTTACACGGCGTGGTGATGAACTGTCTATTTGATTTCTGTTGGCGTGCTGTCTTGCGGGCCTGCACGGTGGAGTGATACTGGCCAGAAAATAGTCCCAATTGATAGCAAGGTCTGACGTAATGTGGGGATGTTTTAAAATTATTGAAATAGTCTAACAAAACACATGCATACTTTTTTGTAGCTTAAAACCTTTTGGTTACGTGTCCCTCTTATATCTCCAGAACTACTTTTTCTCTGGTAAGCTACGGGTCATTTCTCAGAGCAGGAGGCTCGTTGACAGTAGTGACACGGTCACATCAGAGCTACAGATGGTCAGCGTTTCACACAACGTCATGTCCAAAAACCTGAACTATCACTTTAACCTCTTAGCATTAATTTACACAGCTAACTTATGCTAGATGCTGTAAAGCAACATGTACAGTGTCTACTACCTAAAAGACTGGAGACTTCAACACACCTTTAACTACAATTTGCACCAGAGCAAAACATGATTTCCCTTGAAAAGCTCTTTTATAGCTGACACAATTGATTATCTGCTTAATTCAATACATGACAGCTGTAAGAAAAAAGCACAAGGCCAGGAGTAAATTAAGGACGCTGTCACTCTGGGACTGTTGAGTGCTTAGACACTCATTTCAGTACCTCAGACACTCTCTTAATGGCGTGCTAACAGATAGATTAAAGGATATGGACATTAAGAGGAATTATGGACAGTTCTTATTGCAAGTCATGGGTGTAAAATTTCTACTTCTTGTACTGTGCAACTGTGCATGGTTTCAGCATCATAAAGTCAGTCCACTTGGCTCAGAAAATCAATCAAAGTCATTGAAATGGTCATTAATAAAATATAAATGCAGAAAGTGACACAAAGTCCAATGAAAGAACGATTGCACATATTGTTTGAACCAAGTGGGAAAAAAAAGTTTTAATGTTTTAATAGACTATTTCGAAGGGTTAAACTTTGTGCATTTACTTCCTGATCAGCTAATTCAATGGCTAATTTATTCCCAGGACTCTTCAAGGGGCAAAAACACAGCGAGGTCCAAGTCTGGGGAGACTGTTTCTTGCCAAGGTTGGCAAGTGGCTCATGCTGGTTTCAATTCCCTCGAACCTCACTATTAAGGCTGAGCCAGAATTACTGAGGGTAACAACAAGCTCTCATGCTATTCCAGCACATGTCCAAGCCCTGTCAGTGCCACGCTACCACTTTCCTCAGAGAGGAAACAAGCTGCAAAGCATATTCAGTTCTCAGCAACTAAACTTGCTCTCTACGTGAACCAAATATACAGTGCATGTTCTATACGCCAAATAAGATGAGATAAGACTTGATTAATCCCACACCGGGGATATTCACACGTTACAGCAGCTCAAGAGTCAGAAGCAGGGGGATGAAGGGGGGAAATGATTGAGTGCTAAATAAGGATTAAAACATGACAAAAATACAAATTAGATAAAACAAAAATAAAATAATGTAAAATCTATTGACACTGTATACACCCTTATACGGACACACTATGACCATGATTGATAGTAATACATAATAATAATTACACAGTATTTCAGCTTTGCCTCTCCCTTGTGTTTCCTGTTTCCCCTTCCTTGTGTCTCATGTTTCTTTTCTGGGTGCGTTCCGAAGTGCATACTTTTTACTTTTGGTAGGTACATCGGCTGCCCTTGAAATAAATGTACTGTTGTATGCAGCGTGCGCACAATAGGGACATACTACTGCTGTCTTGTAACATTACACCCTAAACTTTGATCCTCTTTACTCGTTGCCTTGGAGATAAAACAAAAGCTACTCACTGAATTTGGTAGAGATCAACCTGGAGAGCTCTGCTGTTGTTACTTTGCAAGGTATGTAGTTTAACTTTAAAATAAAAACTGCATTAACTGTAGAGCGTAACAATTTATATTTGCAACACTGAAATTTCATCTGCATTTCTCTTTTATTGATTTTTTTTTTTAGTTATGTTCTTTTGTTGTTTGTAATATTTATTAATTTTTTGTTTACTTAATTAATATTCCTATTGTTACTATTTGACTGGTCATCAGTAACTTGAATGCGCTGTCAGCTGTCAATCAGCTATCAAGCCGTCATCTGTTTGCAGCTCAGTCGATGTGATGTATCGTCAGTTGCGCAGAGGTTTGTGGGTTGGAATAGCCAGAAAAACATGCTGGCTTGCATACTGCAAATTCGAACCGGATGTGGCATACGGCATTTGACATACTATGTATTGGGACATACTAAATCTTTATCTGGCATACTATATAGTGTAGTAGTATGGGTACTGGAACACACAGTCTGGGTGTTTCTCAAAGTCAAAGAATGATCGTCCAATTAGGTTTACAAAAAACAAAAGATCCTCAAACAGCCGAATTTGAAACATGCTACGACATCGACCCCGAATAAAGACTGTGCCAGTGTCAAGGATCCTTCCTGATTTCACTGGGGACTCAGTCCTTCTTTAAGAGAAATTCCAAGGATGCATGTGTGGATCCTCAGCGTGTATAAAATACCCGCAATTCTTTATGATTTGCTTGAAGTGAGGGCGGGGCCTCTTCAAAGAAATCTGCACTAGCAGGGGTTCAGCAGGATTTTTATCATTTATTTGGATTAATGTCTCCAGTAGTTTTTTTGTTTTTTTTAATTTACACTTTCCAATGCGTCCACTGCAGAATAATGAGATCTTAAAAATAACATTATTTTGATAAAACAAATGTTTTTAAATTAAGCATTTACAGCAGAGATGTAGCACTAAGTGTTAACCACATAATAATTGCTGTCATTCTGTCAGCTTCACACATACACACATAAAATATGGAATACTTTGGAATAATCTACTGTTAATGATCATTTATAACTTTTTTCAGCTGTTGTCTTTACTTCAATACTCCACTCACTCATAAGTAAAATCCAGAAATATATTCTCCCTGAAAGTTTGTTCGAGATGAACTGTGCCTTGCCTGGGAAGTAGACGAGAGCAAAATGTATTAAAATATAATCCAACTCATATGTCAGTTTGTTTTCAGTCTCCAGTTGTTTTAGTTACAATAGATTGATTTATTAAAATGCTTTAGAGGCGATCTCTAATTTCTGTTCATGGTTCAACCTCCATTTGACATTAATTTTCATGTTAATTAGCATCATATCGGTTTGCTGCTGCAGAGAAGACTTGTCCCCTCAACTACACAGGCTAAATAATTTTTCTCTGACTACAAGGCTCATATTTTATATAGGATAACAGCTTTCATTACAGATCAGTCAGATATAGTCAGTACAGATGTTATTTTAAGAATCCTCACATCCCGCTGAAGTCTTTGTGATGTTGAATACTTTATGATGAATGTATGTAGTCTCTAACAACTAAACTTCACCATCAGTCACACAGCATGTTTTCTGTTCACAGAATAAACCAAAAAAACCAACAAAAATTAAATTAAAACCAACAAAAATTAAAAGTGTATCTAAAACGACATATTGTTGAGTCGACATCTAAACCAATCAGCTGTTAGATCAGGTGAGAGCCAGGCGGTGCAGTCGGTGGAGAGCAACTGCACCTCAGCCATCATTTCATTCAAGCCTTCAGCTCCACTTCTACAAACTACAATAAACTGCCTTTAACCATTCCCCGTTTCCTGGTTGTGTTTGTATTTGGGTCTTAAGTTGAACTGCCACTTGTTCAATATAGTTATAGGATGCTTACCTTGGTTTCAATTTAATGTAACTTGAGGGTACCAATTCTGCATTCAAGGAAAACCAACACTTTATTGATTCACTCTGCTGAGTAAGAAATGTAAGGAAAGCAAGATGCTGAGGACGTGAAACCAGGAGTGAATTCATGAAAAACATCTCAAAAATACGGCATTCAATTCAACACTCTTCAGGGTTATAAAAAAAATAAATAAACAGGCCAACAGTCTTCATCCCAGTGTGACCTGTATCCTCTCCTGCTCCTCCGCATGTTCTTGCTGGCAGGCCGTTGATTAAATGTAACCTGAAACATGTTGAATGTAATCTGCTGGTCATTAAGGAGAGTGGCTGGACGTAAGAGATTTAAGTGCGTTTCGAGGACATTGTGCTTGTCTGGTCAATAAAACAATAACACCAGCTGAGAGCTACTGAGCAAAGCTGTTTTATTATAGTGTTAAAAATGCTTGTTTACTGACAACGATGGTTCATTTTTTCCCCCTGCATCTCATACACCAATATTTAAAAGGCACTTTCACCATTTTGACACTAATAAAACTGAAATTAGAAGCTCAAGAGTGATAAATGTTTTCAAAGCAGTTGGCTGATCAATGACTTTTATAGTCGTCAGTATCTTGAATACAGTAATATTTTAGTTTTTTGAATTCCCTTTTAATTAATCACTAATTAATTAATTGTTGGTCTTGAGGATCTTCTCAGATGTGTACAAGTGTAATTGCTTTCATGCTTTGGTGATTGTCGGTTGCACAATGTGACATCTCACACTTTGTGCTGTCCATTCGTTTAAAGTAAGATCATTAAAAATGATTAAGATACGAGCTGACGCCTTCACTTTTTCATTGCCACTGGCGTGCTATACCTTTTACTGTGTTGGGTGACACATAACAGCAGTGTTCCGAGGGATTAATAACTCCTCAAGCAAGGACACAGTAACACCTCATCAATTATGTAACATGTAGCAATTACATATTCATTGGTAATTAGTATAAAACCCCTAAGAACACGGATATAGGACACTGTACATATAGCCATACACAGTATTTTATGAGCCAGTCCCTTGTGATTAACCATGGCCTGAATGATTAATATTCACAAGGGACGATCCCATCGCAGCACTGAAGCGTCAGTGATCAGTTTCATTGTTAAAATGAGACCTCGATTAATTTTCACCCACAACTACAATGTGAGATAACCGGGCTATACTACAGGGGAGGAATCCAACTGTGATGCTTCAACTTTTCAAAGACATCAGAGAAACCAAAAAGAAAAACATTACTCGTGAGAAAGAAGCTTACCCAAAGGTGAAGGATAATTAACAACATATTTTTTTTAATGTTGGCATTTTATGCCATTTATGAATCAGATCATCCAGTAAAAGCAGGACTTAAGCATGAGAATGATGAAGCTAGCTTAGACGACATGAGCTCTGATTGGAGCAACGGTCAAGACTCCTTCAAAGCAGCCATTTCAGGAGAGGTGAGGACTGATGAGGAAACCATATATCACACTACTTTCATCAGATGTTGGTCAGATTGTGTGCAGAACTGAAGTAGTGTGAAGAATATATGGCTGTCAACTCTCAGTTTTCCAGTCATACTATGAAATTGCAAGAATGGTTGCCCAAGAATGCAGAAATAATTTTGATAAAAGGCAATGTTCCTTTTTTCCCTTGCCAAAATTAAGCATACCTCAAGAGCGTTATTTGGCCCCCTTTCTGACAAGATAGCATTAGTACCAATGGATGCCTTAGGCCCTCCAATTTAATGTGGAACCTGTGTCTTCACTGTAGCTTAAAAACTGAGTCTGATACAGCAGGTTTTATTAGTTAAAAATTATTCTGCTTCACTCCAGTCTTCAGCTCTGCCAATCATACCTGCCGCTGCTTCCTCACATCTTTTTGTCAGACTTTTGGCCGCTGCATTTCTGCTCCTTTCATTTTCTTGTTCTCTCTGTTCACTGACTTTTCTTTCAGGAGCCCCTGATTTTTGGTGAGGCACTTTCAGGTAGCTAGTCAGACTGCAGTCCACCTCACATGTTTACATCAAGGCTGCTTTCACACCTGCCCTGTTTGGTTCGATTCAATCGAACTCAAATTCATTTCCCCCCTAAGTGTGGTTCATTTGGGCAGGTGTGAAACCAGCAATCACACTCGGGTGTGCACCAAAACAACCAGACCGAGACCTTCTTGGAGAGGTGGTCTCAGTCTGGTGCGGTTCGTTTGTGGTGAGAACGTGTTCCGACCTGGATGTGAACCAACTGCAGTCACATGACACATTGTTTGGGTTAAACATGAGCATGTTACAGTCCTGGAGGATTATTAATGTCCACCTCCTCCTGTACTGCCTTAATATGCACATTCAGCACATCCAATGCATCAAAACATTGTTTTCTAGTTGGAGCCGCGCCTCGTTTTCAAACTGTATGGTTTGACTAAAATGAACAATGACAGCAATATAGTCCACGATGAGCAGCGCTAAAATCAACCTGCGTAGTTGTCCCTCCATTGTGACATTAGAAAGTGTCACATTTACCTTGCAAGTGTACTCTTCTTCAACGTTTTGTTTACTTCCTGGATTTTTCCCACATGGAAATTCTGACCAATCAAGACCTGTTCATGGGCCCACCTTGGCCTTTGGTCCGGGGTCATCTGTACCCTTTGACCTGCCTTATATATTTATCTTGACTGCTTCGACCTTACAGCTTTAAACGAGCATGCAGGTTTCCTGGTCAAATGTCCAACTTTGACAGCCAGAAGATCTCAAAATTTGTATTTGGCAAATCCATGCGAAGCAAAAGTAAACTATGTAGATTGTACAGTATAAATGTGAAAAAAATAGCACCTACAAATGATTACCAAACTGTCATAAATGGCAAAATAATATTTATTGTGTGTTTGCTATTGTTTATAATATATTCTAAAAAAAAGTTTACCAGCAATGAGATTTTAATATATGGCCTAATCTGTGTTACATAACCTGTTAAGCTACTAATAAATGCTGAGCAGTTTTCTAATCACTTGATTAACGGCGCTCTGGGAGTAGATGGAAGTAAACTCAAAGACCCATCAACAAAACAACACCACCACACTCTGAGTCTGATTTTATCTCGGCTGTTTCTCTGTCTTTCATCCCTCCACTGTAAATGTTTCTTTCTATCTGTTTAGATTCTTGTGTTTTTAATGTGATTTTCTCACACTTGTCAAAAAGCACTAAACTCCCCCGCGTTTATCAGTGTATTAGTTTATTCATGTTGGTTCATGTTTGTGTCTGCATGCACCAATGTTCATATGAGCTCTTAGCTGGCTTTGACCAACAACCCTTAGTGTGTGTTATGTACTGCACAGTGACTGAGAGGTGGGAGTTAAGTGAGGAAAGTTAATTAGTGATTTTTTCTTCAGCCTTCTGATGTCAGATTGAATTTGCCAATCAAAAGACTCACACATCTCCCTCGCAAATGTCTCTGAACCAGTTATAAACTCTGCTGTAGGAAGGCACAGGACATTATTTTGACAAGACGCTGGAGGCAATATATTGTTACGCTGTTGTACTGAAGTTTGCCACTAATGTCATAACCACGCTGTAGTTTCCCATTAAAATAAGCAAAGCAATTTGGAAATGAACTCAGCAAACATACTGGCGTCTCTGGATGTGATGTGCAGCAAAAATAGCAAAAGCAGCTGTAACTTTTTCATAAATATTAATGTGATAACTATTTTTCAAACATTTTGACTTGATGAGGCTTTGGCCAGGGTTGAGCTGGAACTGAGTTAAGATTTGTTTCCTGAACATGTAGGACACACAGAGAAACTCACGGGCCACTTTATTAAGTACACTTGTTCACCTGCTCGTTAACACAAATAGCCAATCAGCCAATCACATGGCAGCAACTCAATGCATTTAGGCATGTAGACATGGTCAAGACGACCTGCTGAAGCTCAAACTGAGCATCAGAATTGGGAAGAAAGGTGATTCAAGTGACTTTGAACGTGGCATGACTGTTGGAGTATTTCAGAAACTGCTGATCTACTGGGATTTTCACACACAACCATCTGTAGGGTTTACAGAGGATGGTCTGAAAAAGAGAAAATATTAAATATTAATAAATATTGTTGATGCCAGAGGTCAGAGGAGAATGGCCAGACTGGTTCAAGATGATAGAAAGGCAACAGTAACTCAAATAACCACTGGTTCCAACCAAGGTCTGCAGAAGACCATCTCTGAACCAACAACACACCCAACCTTGAAGAGTCTGTGCAGATTATTACACCAGCACACGCTTCTAGTGACTCATAAGTGATGTTTGAGGGGGATTACTTCTTTATGAGTCAGTACTTTGTTTTTTTTTTAGGAAAATCCTGCTTAGTTTATCTTTAACAACATGTTCACTAATTCCAAATGTTGTGAAGACCTTAAGTGAATTACGACAACACTTAGCGGGCCATTAATCCAGCAGCTACTCCAACCTCACGTCCTTTTCATCACAAAGTTTTGTTTGATGAGACAAATTATTTTTTTCTCACTTTAAATTGCAGCTTGTTTTTAAAAATCACACAATCCCCAAGGGCGACAGCAGAAGCTTCTCTTTTCACCCTTTCAGACAAGTACTATTCAAGTCAGCATTGATTAAGGCCACATCCACTCTACGTGGATAAAGTGTTTTTTATGAGTCAAATGCTTTCAGTCCACACTTAGTGTATAAAACAGTGGTTTGACTGAGGGCCATAAATGCTACCTGTCAACAAAGACCAGTCATTTCTGGCCTATTAGTGCCAAACCCTTAATCAAAAAGCTTTTTTATATCTGTACTCGATAAAGCAGCTTTGCTTACATACAAAATAAAGCAAATTCAAGCTTCTTTTGTTTTGGCTGTGTACCTTTCTTGGGAAACCAGGTGGTTTCACTTCAGTTTAGGGATTTAATGTGTGAGCAATGGGAAAAAAAAACATTATGGTTAAAGGTGATATGAGTGGGTGGGAGTATCGTTAACCACATGGAATTCACAGGTTGAAAAAGCTGCATGTCACAGAGAGCTGTATAATTAAAGCTGTAGTTGGTAACTTTAAAAAGAAAAAAAAGAAGGTTTATACATTTTAGCTGAAACTGTCATTATTCTCACACAGCACTAAATGGGGCAGAAAAAAAAAATCATAGTCAGAGCCAAGGAGTCTGTAACGCGTCAATCAGTCACATCAATCACTGCTCACGAAATGCAATTAAGGGCCTTTAACCACCTGGGCAACGCGAGGTGGGGCACCGGGCGCTACTTTTGTGCCTTTTTTGAGCCAGCTTTCAAGATTGTGGCGGTAGTTTGCAACATTAACAAGTGCTGTATCTTCGCCTCTTTACCTGAAATCCTGAGTGCAGAGCTGATCTTCTTCCAGGCACGGTTTATAAGTGTGTAGGCCTATCGTCCATGGGACAGATGTAAAGCTCTGCACTAACATTTTCAACTTTTACGTATTTATCCAACTGAGTGTTTACGGAAGAAGGGAAAGATATCTGTCGGCTGTGATTGGTTTGTAACGTGACTCCTGTCTGACTGCTGGGTGTGGCCACTTCCTGTGTCTGTCCTTTCAAGTTAAAGTCATACATGGTCCAGGCATATAGGTACTGATTTATTCTGACAAGATGCAGCTCCTAATAGAGTTTTTTTTTTTTCTGTGACTACGCAGCCAATAAAACCTTGCTGACTAATGACCTCTCTGGTCCACTAACGTTTGGTCGACTATTAGGGGGCAGCCCTACTCTCAGAATATAGTGACAGTTTCAGCAAGTACAACAGGTATTTTTGTAACAGTTACCATTTGTAGCTATAAAGATAGCACTAGTATGCTAAAAACGTTATGAAACAGTAAACAAAAATCCTTTGTTCTTTCATTCAGGCCATCTTTATACTACTTTGCTTTAAATTCAGACTAAAATCACTCAAAAATGTTTTGATGTACAGTATGTATGCATCATGTGGAGTACACATGATGCAAATCAGCTGTTGACATTATCTACAGAAAATGCGCAACAGCAAGTGACTAGCAGTTCTTTATATGAAACAGCTAATTTGTACCCACCTGGTGACCAATGTGCTCACTATTGCACTGGCAATGTCCTGCATTCACAATCTCATTTATCCATTCTTATTCTGAGCAGGCAGGTTGAAGCCTCTCACAGTACATCCTGGTCTGGCAGTCAGTCTAGCAAAGAGACAAACACAATTCCAGTCACTCCTACGGGTAACTTATTATAGAGTTTCACCTTCACCTATGAAAGGAAGCAAGAACACCTGTGGAAAACTGACACCACCACAGGAAAAACATGCTAATTCCAAACCTTATACAGACCCAGACGGTCAATGTGTTTGAGCCAGAGAACATGTTGTGCTAAACGCTGAGCCCCCTCCGCCACCCGCAGCGTGTACTATCTTAACACCGCAGTCTGCATCATCGTTAAGAAAAGCGGGGTCTTAACTGGTATCCCGCTGGTGTTGGCTGCTTTGCTGAAGCCTCAAAGGACCTGGGACCTGACACCGTTAAAGGGATACTCCACCCCCAAAGTGACCATTTGTATATCGGTTACTCACCCTGTGTTACTCTGGATGACACTGAGTGACAGAAACTTTGTTTTTCTCACATGCCTCTGGGAAATCCAAAGATGAAGAAAATTCTAAATGAATTGAAGTCATAGTGTTTAACAACAGCAAAATCATATCAAACCATCTGTTTACATAATGTCACACAACTCGTGCAGCATATTGCCTTCAAAGACACACTCCATTGACAAAAATAGTCATTTTACCTCACAGCTCCACCTTTTAGTACCAGATATGGGTAGGTACCCCAACAGAGGGGGGGGACCAAAAATGGGGACGGTACGGAACGGTTCCATTGGTACTATCCACAACTTTTCACAGTGGAAATGGTAAAAAAAAAAATCCATTTAGTTCCCCATTGGAAAGAATTGTTTGTTTGGGAAGTACTGAGCATACAACTGGATAAATGATTGGATTATACTGTACAAGTTGTTTGAGAGTTTAGGATTCTTCATTCACTGGAGGCATGCGAAAAGTTGTTTTGAAAAATTCAACGTAACACAGACTGAGTAATTGATACACCATTGGACATTGGGGGGGTGAAGTATTCCTGTAAAGTACATCAGTCTCAGGAAACTTTCTTCAAGTCATGTTTTGTGTCAATTCTGTGGGATCATGTTGAAGAGTTAAGCAGAAGCACATGTAATAAGGATTTAATACATCTTGGTATTCAGACTTCAATTACCTAAGGATATAAAACAACACTGTGGAAAGTATGTTTTGTTTGCATTTAACTTTTTTCATCCGATCCTGTGTGTGTGTGTGTCAAGGTCTAACAAATGTATTGAATGCTTTCCCTACACTGCACACTGGTACAATATCAGTGTTCAGCTTTGTCCACTGATGAAGGTGTTCTCAGGTGTTTTCACTCTGTCTTTTTGCTTTCTCCTTCACGTCTCGCTGCTTTCATGTGCCACTCTACCACCCTCAGCTCTGATGCGAAGGTCAGCCAAACAACTCCATACGAAACCGTGCAATGTACTTCACTGCTGCATCCTCCGGCCAGTGCACCTCAGCAGACAATAATATCAGAAGCAACTGGAGTACGGATGGGTGATCTGCAATGCTTTGGGATTTTACAGCTGAACTAGAATTTAAACGGACATTACTTTATATTTGTAGTTTGTATTTTTTTTTTTTTTTTTTTTGGACGGTAGCATCCTTAAAATTCACGGGGTAATGAGTGATGAAAATCTTCTACTTTTCTTCTTTTGCAATATTTCAAACTCATTTTCCAGAAATTGGTGCATAATGACTGAAGTGTGGCTGCCAACATGGGAGCAAGGATGGCAATTAAACTGAGCCTCTCTTCAGTCAGCACCTCGCCAACTCTCGTACTTGTGTCTGGGTTTTGTTGTGATTCCTGGCTTTACCATCTGAGCTGCATCATGCATTATGCAACAGGAGCTCTCACTGGCTCATTGTGTTTACAGTTGTGTCTTGTACTTGCGCTGCACGTTGCGGCAGCTTAAGTGGAAGGCGGTAGTCAGTCTTGGATTGTAAGTGTGTAGCAGTTAATGAAGCAACTGCCATTAAAACCACTGAACACTTAGTAGCAGGATTAAAACGCTGAGGCGTCAACAAAATAAGAATAGACAGGTACAAATTGCTCTGGAGTTTAAAATGCCAGTGAGGTCAGACACACATTCCTATAGTCAACAGTGTTTAAAAGAGACTTCCTCAGGCTGTATTTCTTGACATATATAGGTGTGCATCGCTTGTATAGCCCAGAATATAATTCCAGTTCAGCCTCCATCAACTTGTGTTTAATTACATAAAGCGTCAAACTGTTTACACTGATTTCTTTTTCTTTTTTTTCAGTATATTGCTCTCTTGTTTCTTTTGCTGGCAATACCAAGGACGTATATGAACACATCAAATGTCTTTGTGAGAGCTGCATTATGTTGTTTCCGGGAGTGCAGGTGAGATCATCTGAGCTCGCATCTGTCCCAGGACATAAACATTGATAGATGCACCCCCTGGATAGATGACAGATGGACAAAATGCGCTCTCACACACACCTCTTTTACCCTTTCTAACATTCCCCCTGTTTACCCACAGAGGTTTTTAACTCCTGCAAACACAAAGGGCAATGTCTAGACTAAAACCAAGCAAAACAGGCACGCATAAAACTGAACACAAATTCCCCTCTGGGAATAAGCAAAAAAAACAAACGCTGACGACTGAAAGAGATCTAGGTAAGTAGCCTGCTCATTAACAGATATCCTTCAACTCTTCTGTTTACTGTTCTTGGCATCCACAACGGCACCAAAGGCTATGGTAAACACAAATAAACAAGTGGGCAGTTGGCAGTGGTGCAATCTAATTTGAGAGAAAGCAGAGGATAGCTTTCCCTGGGCAAAGCTCTCTTTAAACTTTTCTGGATATCACAAAGTCGGCTTTAATAAGTGTCCCTGAAACTTGAGCAGAGCTGTTAGCTGTTTTAATCTGCTGATAGTCATATTTCTTCAATGCCAGGCTGTGGGAAACAGCTGTATATAATACAGCTATTGCAGTAAAAGAACAAGGATGATTGCTGGTGTGATTTAAGATGGATTTCTACTTCTAATGTGCAGAGGCTTCATAGCTCCGCAGGAGGTTAACCGCGTAGCTTTTGTTTCCTCCTACATATTTCCAGTGCTGGATATTGCTGATATTGAAAACAACACGACACAATTTAAAGACAGTCTCAGTTTTCTTATTGTTGCAGTGATGAAAAATACAAATTTACAGTATATAGTGTAATCAAACAAACAACATTGCTACGAGCATTTAATGATCCCCCCGCTCATCAATCATCTCCTTTGAAACAGCTTGAAAGAAACTGTGTTTTGGATCATCGCAAACACATTATGCAAACATGGCTTCTATCAAAAAAAAAAAAAAAAAATGTACACACAATTACCTCAAGTGTATAATAAAGACAAGCATGACATGACTTCACAATATATGAGAAATCCATCCAGTGTTGTGATGCCAGTGATGGTGCGATGGCGTGATGGTATCAACAGGCTAAATCCTATGATTAGAATTTAATTGTTATGCCATCTGTGGTGCGACTGACAGACGACCTCCACAGGGACACATAAATTACACAAACAACACCGGTGGCAAGCAGAAAAGCCTCAAACTACTTTTTATTCCCTTCAATTGTTCTTCAAATAAGATGTCAATCTGCTGATCACTTCCAAAGTCTGTTACCATAGGCAAAGAATGGAAGACAGAGTGATCATTACATCCAGACTGTGACAACTTTTACAGCAAAAAAGGCTGTTTATCTCATGATGAGTTTCATCTGCACCTGTGAGTAAGACCATATAACACTCAGACTTCTGTGCTTGGGGAAGTGTCACACCAAGAGTTGGTGTTAACCCAATATTTTCCTTTACTGACAGATTTTTTTTTAACAATGAAGGAAAAAATCAACCATTTTGACAGATTAGAACAATTTGGGCAATCTATAACTTTAAGTCCTTCACATTCCTGTCCTGTTGGTGGTGTGTGCATATTAATTAGCTGTTGTCTAGACTTGTCTTTCATCTCACATGCATGACCTTGTTGACTAGCTGGCTTATCTGACTTGTGTGTGAAAAGTAACAGTCGGTGTCTCTGTTAACCTTTCCCCTCCACGCCCCTATAAATGCATCATCTAGGCCAATGGTTCCCAACTGGTCCGGCCGCAGGGTCCAGATTTCTCCTTAGTCATTAGTTCAAGGTCCGCACAGTACAATACATCCAGCATCATACTTGCATTTGGCCATGTCGTCAATCTAGTTTGTTGTCGCTGTCAAGTAGCTATCTGTTATTCACTTCCTCTGTAGAAGGAAACGACACTTCGAAATAAAAACTCTGTGCCATAAATTCACTGTACTTGAAATCAAAGTGGGTTTTTTTACAAACCTGCGGCCCATTCAGAATAACAACCCACTTTTGAACCACAACCAACCAGTTGGGAACCACTGATCTAGGCCAGGAGCTCGTTCTATATATTAGGCTAATTATTTAAAAATGAAAATAAATGAATGAATATTAAATGCGTATTTAAATCTTGATTAGTCCTTTCTTTGTCCTGCTCCTTTTCCTTGCAGTTGAGGATTTTTGGAACAGGGCAGAACTTCGGTCAACTTTTCCCTGTCCTGTTATAGCTTACTTCCACGTGCTAGGTTCGTCTGTGTTTAAAAAGAAAACCACATTTTGAAGATGGTTAAAAGATGTGGCTGGGAAACTGTCAGTCTTCGAAGCAACATATTCTCACATCAACCTTGTCACATATGGTCATGGACTTTCCACGTCCAGATACGATTTGCAAGGTACCCTGGGTGCACTTATGTTTTCACAGGAGCTTTACCGTTTACATACAGTCTCTTTCAAAATAAACGCGCTACACTGGTACAACGCCACAAACTTACTTTTGTTTTTCTTTAACAAAACACCTGTGGTTAGGTTTAGGAAAAAAGAACACGGTTTGGCTTTATAATCTTACAGGACACAAACACCGCTCTCCTAGGTGAAAGTTGATGTTTTTTGGACCCAGCCACCACCCCACCCGCCCTACTTTGACTTTTGCCACCTTACCTTTCGTTCTTGTCCCACTGTGTTTCCCCCTGATGCCGCAGAGCACTGTTAAACTATAACAGCGAGTGGCGACTTATCTTGCCGGTGTTAAAGGATGGCTTTTTTTGTCGGTGTCTGACTCTGCAGGTCAATGCCCAAGTTCATGGACACATCATTGTTTATAAGTTAACTAATGTTAGCAAATTGCTGGGTAGCTAGGAAGCTAACATATAGCTGCATCAAGAGGAGTTAGCGTAATGTCAGACCATGCGATAACATTAAAGAGATTTTTTTTAAAAACGCATAGGTTGGTGCTGATACATTTTCAAGACGACATGAATTTGCCTGCTGTTTTTACATTCCTGTCTGTCAAACTGACACAGAGAGAAAGTCTAACACAACCTGTGATCATGCCTCACCTGAAAGATATAATATATCATTTGAAGAACCACTCAAGATTTCAGGGTGCTCATCTTATCCAAGCTGTGTCGCACTCTGACACACTATCAAGGTCACGATTCAATTAGGCCAGTAATGCATCATCGTCATTCGGAGAAAGAAATACCCTTGTGTCATTGAGAGATGCACTCTCCAGATATTGGAGATCCGTTTTGGAAGTCAGCACTCACTTTGAATTTGACACAATGCCAAGAATGTGAACTGTACTCATTACGAGTGTAAAGGGCCCATATGGCTCACAGCGGCGGCAATGGCAGCCGAATGATACCTTGAGGAATGCAGCCGTAGTCATGGAGAACTGACTAATCAACTTTACGACTGCTGAATTACAGCGCCTCAGAGAGGGTAATATCAGGTTGTACAAACACACGGAAAAAATAGTTCCTCCTTATTCTGAACTTCAGCTCAGTAGGCAGAAAATGATTTCACACATAAACATCCCTGAATATATCAAATACATGTGCAAGTTTTGTTGACAGTTAAACCACTCACCAATCAGCCCCCAGCAGCTGGATTGCTTTAATTAATCACCTCAGAGTATAAGCTGAAAGACTTACAACACCTCCCAGAGATACATTCAATTTTGCCTGAAGCATAAGTAATTGATTTCTTGCAGGAAAGGCATAACTCTTTCTTATGGATGTTCTGTCTAAAACTTACTTCATCTTCAGTGTTCACATGGGGCCTTTTAAGTACACACAGAGAAGCAAATCATCACAGTAGTACCTTTCATATTGCTAATGCTTCCGCGCAGCAGTGATAGAACTTCAAGAGAAATGTGAATTTATCATGTCTTCAGACTGCAGAGCACAACAAAGAAATGTGAACATGGAGACTTCCATCATGTTGCCATTTTGTCAGGGCTTATATATACAGAAGAAGTGGCATGTATTGCCAGAGGCGCGCAGTCTGCAGAGGCAAACCAGGTAAATGTTAGGGCCCCTTTCTCAAAAAAATGGGAAAAGGGGCTCCTGATGGCCACTTATATTAGCACATTTTCCAATGACAATAAACCTAAAGGCAGTGCGCCACCACTGTGAGAGTATGAAGTTAAATGTAGCAGTGCAATGTGTACACTCAGGGCTGTTTTCAGGCTATTTGTCAGTGAATAAATGCTACAGCTCCCCAAGACCCAAGCCAGGTTCCCTTTTCTTGCTTTTCATCCACTGATTAAAGTGAATGGGGGTTAGCCCCAAAGTTAGTGAGCAAAGTCAGCCTCCCTTTGGAACCTGACCAGGCTCACTTAAGGTAGACTGTTATACCAGCTGTTGACATTGTAGTGACAATCTCAGTAGCTGAGTGTCTCCTGAGGTAGGAGGACTATTACTGACCTCCGCTCAAAATTCATTTTTACTGTTATTAGTACAAATGATGTTATTTAGTGTTTCATTATTGTTGTTTGTATAAGGTTTTATTCATTGTGTGAATTTGTTAATAGTGTTTACAATATGCATAAAGTATATTCAAAGAAGTATGTCACTACTAGAAAGATGGCCTTCTCATAAAACTATTCTGTCTATGCAATAGAAAGTGTCACAGTGGGCACTGTCAACCTGCCATAATGCCACTCTTCCAGTTAACCCAGTAAATTTCCACTAACCCCACCTCTCCACCACACCTACCTGCCAGCCTATCATCTGTCCACACATCTCCCACTCCTGCTGGTCCACCACACCCATCCCATCATTACCTTCTGTCACTATAAAGACTGCTTCACAGACTCTTGTTGCCAGATTGTTCTTTGTCACACTCATGCAGGACTTTCCAGCCTTTATTCCCAGACTGCTTCCTTGTAGCTGACCTTGCCTGTCTCTGACTCTCCTGCTTCGTCTGCTCCCTGGTGAACCACTCAGCCTGTTCCGTGTGGCTGTTTGGAGAGACCGTCACCCAGCTCTCCATAGTGACTTCATACCTTGCCACGTGGCTGCATACTCTGCCTGTTGTGTGTGCGCCTCCCTGCTTCAGTGTGCCACACCAAGCACTCTGGACTGGACTCTTGGAAGGTCCCGAGCCAACACATAGACTGTTTTTCCATCTGCCTTCTCACTCTGTGTTTGGCAAGGGGCTTCATTAAATACTATTAGAAACAGTCCTTCTTGTCTGTGGTGCCTCATCTGGGCTCTAACCACACTCCTGACAGAAAGACGCAAATAATTTTGAAACTGGTGCTACATGACTAGCGAAAACAGAGCAAAAGGGCTGTGGTATTCACTTTTACTCAAGAGGTAGAAAACCTGCAACTACCAGGATGCACTGCATCACACCAGACTAACAGACACTCCCACTGGTGGGTGATGTAATGCGAACTTGTCCATTTGACACAATGACAGCCAGCTGGCAACAAATGATATTGTATTACAGCTAAACAGAGCACTAAAATAACAGTCTAGGATCACCACTGTGTATTTCACTTGCATCACTGTATCACAGAGAATTATTAGCTACTGGACCAGCTCTAGGTTGGAAGGAGTGGTTGAGCTAAATAAAATAGTTCAGCAGAGACAAGACAGAGTTTAAATAAATAATAATAATAATAATAATTTTCTAGTTTAAAAAAAAGGTTGTTTTAGTTTGTTTATAGTCAAATCAAGTCTGTCAACTAGATACTGATGTATAAATTAAGACCGATCTATATTTTCTTAGGGTAAAGGCTTTAATTTGACAGGTTAAACCTGTTAATTCAACCTTTGTTTGTTTTTGAGTTTATTATTTAACTTTTCCAGATAAACCTGGGACATGAACAAGTCCCCTTTCAGATTCATGTTTTTTCTACCTTAATACCCCTTTAAATTTAACCTTTTACATTAAGAACCCAATCCAAGCCTCATAGTTCAACCCAAGCTTCAATACAGTAACAAATTAACTCACATTAAATGTAGTGCCACATTCAAGCAATATATTCCTTTAGTTTCAGTTCCAGTTCAGTATCTCAGTTTAATTAGCTCAACTCTGAGAATGAGGTAAAAAGTCAAAAGTCAAACTGTACAATTAACCAAAGAAGTACACTGTTTTACTCTGTTTTACACTTCACTTAAAAAAAGTTTCACTTAAAATGTATTTAACAAGTTTGTTTCAGTCTGATGCCCTCTTGACTTTTCCTCACTTCCATTTCGCTTCTCATTCACTTGGCTTATCTGCCAATCAGAGTGATTTCATTCACTGCTCCACTGGCTCCAAAGCCGATTCACCATGCTGAAGCTGCCAAAAATCAGGTGACTAGGGCCAACTAGTGCCAATAATGCGGGGCACATCAATGGCCAAACATTGACCCACGGCTGACCGTCAATTTGGTGTGTGAGGGCACTCACAGTTACTCAGCTTACACAAAATAAACTCATAAGATGTCAAAAAGAAAATACTCTTACACCTATTTTCCTTGTTAAATAGAAAAATACAACCATCCAGCTTCTGAAGTTTCTCTTTCCCAAACTGAGACGAGCTTAATTAGTACATTGTTAGTTTTACAGTGAATGACCCTTTTCACTTTTCACTTAAAACCTGCATGAAACCAACAAAATAATTGCTGATTTTGTCATGAACTGAATAATTTTTATGTATTGTTTACTGCTATTTCAGTCTCTGTTTATGAATGTGCATTACTGTCTTTGTAATCTGGTTTACTCATGGGATTATGTATTTTGTTCATTCATTATTTTTCAGATGCTCGGCTGAGACTTAACCATCATTTCAGCAATGGTGTTGCTTTTAAAGAAAGCCATCATTGGTGTCAGAGGGAAACTCACCCCTTCTCCACTTTATATTCTAATGAAGGCTTCTCCCATAAGGAGGTGAAGCCAGAGTTCAGTTGGAACCACTGACTTACATTGCAGTAATTATTGCACTCTAGTTATTTCTAGAATGACACCTCTGTATGTTTTTGGGGGTTTAAAGTCTGAATTTCAAGCTGTGAGCAGTGCAAATGATCCCATGACGAAGAAGAAAGGGCATTGTTTCTCTTCTTCAATTAATTCTTATTCACTCGGGGCCTCATTAGTCGCTGGTAATAGTAAGACACAAGTAGCCAAACAACAAGTTTCTTAATGAAACTTCTACCATATGAACTTTTTCAGACAATGACTTGACACGATGATTAATAAATCCATACATTTATGAATTTCTCTGTGGCAAAGTTCTTGTCCCACAATCTGAGGTTTAGCCCACTCATTAGCCTGTTTGAATGATCTCACCCACTAGAGTCTGGCACGATCAACACATTACTCATTACCATTAAAGTCATCTATCAAAGCATAGGCCAAAAAAAGAGGGGATTACTTGTCTTTAATTAACTTACTAGAGAGAGTTGCATCATGTACTGCACAGTGCAAGACAGTGTTCTTCAGTGGAGTAAAATTTTCGGATTGTTTTTCAATGGCAATGTTGACTGGTGGTCGAAATATGGTACAGACATGAGCTAGTCTGTTTCCAATACTCATCAGTCCCTTGTCCTTAGTCCTGGACATTGCGGGTACACTGACAAAATGGTCGTTTATTGTATGTCATGACGTACACCAATCTTGTCTTTGGCTGTATCCAAATGTTTGGACCTCACAACACTTGCAGACTCGTGGACTTTTCAACAAGGAGCCTACAGCGGACTTTCTGCAGACCGTCAGAGAGTCTGCTTGGAGTGCAGACTTCAGAAGACTTCACTGCAATAAGGTAATTTTTCAATGGCCAACTAAAAAAACAAAACTTTTGTAAAACAGTTACTGTAGCCGATTAAAACAATACTTGTTACATACATATTCAGCAACAACATTTTGGGGTGTATCAGCAAGATGGAATATTTCACCCCCCAAATGACTATCAGTATATCAATTACTCACCATGTGTTGTGCTGAATTCATGAAATAATCCAAAAGAATCCAACTAAGAATCCAAGAATGGGTAATTTGTTTATGACTGGTAAATGCAAACTAACTGTTTAAAATACCAAAGTCACATAATAACAAAAACAAACTACTGACTGAGGCAGTGGAAGACCACCAGCTCCCCTGTTCAATTATGGTTTATGTCCGTGGAGTCTGGCTTTGAAGAGAGCATTGATAAGTTTCTCCTTTAGGTCTTTTCTCTGTTGTAAAGGCTGTCTGCTTGGGGTGTACTGAGCATGTGACTGGATAAGGCCCTGATTACACTGAAAGCGTTTTAGCAGCTGGAAGCACCTTTTTGTAATTGTTTTTAATAAGAACTGCGTTTTTTGCTTGCTGTTTTTGTGTTGTGACATGCCTTGCGGTTCTGTACTCTAGGCACGTTGCGTTTCTGCGTGAGTGCTCTGAACTCATCGGGTTGAAAAAACTCAAATCGTCTCTTCTTTCGTCATCTTTTTTCCTATTGTCCAATCGGATTATTTGAGGGGTGGGCCTTCTGTGGTGGTTCCAACAACAATTTATAGTTGGCAAACAATGGAGGAGAAACTGGTGGTAGCGGTGCTGGATACCCAGAGCTATACGGCCCAACGATAGACAGCAGGTTGTCAAACTGCCCCTGAGTCATCCTAAAATACGCCTAGAAACAGCCATCATGGAGGTGAAGCTCCTGGACCAACTGGTGAGACTCCCAAGAGCCAACACTCTATTTTGAACCCACACAGATCTCCGTTTCCCTGTGCCCAACAAACTATTTGCTGACAGCCTCTCACCCTCAACCACAGCTAGACCTGTTATGCAACCTGCAAAATGCTTTCTGTGTCATCAGAGACTTGGATCATACTGCTGCATGAGTTTTGTGAGTCTGTAAACACATGTTTTAATACACACAAGTTTTACTGTTTGCTGTCAAGAAACTAAAGAATATTGGTTCTTTATTGTAATTGATGAATTAAAACTTTTGCTCTGTTTCTAGGAGCTTTTTCAGCAGACGTGTTCCACCTTTAGAAAATACTATTGAGAGGAACAATAAAGAAAAATAAAATATTAGATTACATATAAAGGCGCATTCACGGGTAGACATCGTTTTACGACAAAAAAGGCCTCTGATTTTACTTTCCCCCTTTTTATTGCCTTGTGCTTCATGCTGCACATTAAACCTCCATGGCAACAACATCAGTAAATCAAAAGTCTACCAGGGACTGAGGGGGAGGCGAATAACCTGAAACAAGAAAAGGCAATTTCACAACCTTCACAGACACAGTGTCCTGATACAAGGTTACTACAACAAGAGGCTGCAAGCAGAAAGCTGCGATACCCAGGAACAATAAGAAGAGAAACAGAAAACAGCAACAGCGTGGGGTGCTCTTAAGTAATGGATTCCATTACCCGCACTACATTGAGGGACGTGTCGTTGTTTGAGCGTGTTGAATAATTGAGGTGTATTCAGGGGGAGTTGTGTGACGAGGTGGGCGGGGTGTGCTGATGGGTCGCAGTCTGGGGTGGCTGATTTGTATCTCCAGAGACAACCTCGATGTAAAACAGAGCTGTCACTCTGTGACAATGATGAAGCGATTCTTGAACGCTGCATATGGAAGCAGATTCACGTTTATTAGCATCTAAGCTGATTAAAAGGCGAGTCATGTCTTGTGGATGTATAGCTTTCATCTCACCTGTGTGTATGTTGTATCTTAGCTTGGAGAAAATAAGTTTATCGTCCTTAAATGCTTAAAAATAGCAGGTAGTATTCCCTGTATTATGGATACTGAAAAGTAAATTGAGATTGCGGGCACTTATCATCATCATTTTGCATAACCAAGGACATGAATTGTGCACAAATTTTTACATCTTAAAAACAGCTGATTGCATTGTGGGATTGATAGTTGAAAGTAGTGTACATGATACAGAACTACTCTTTAGCTCTATTGTCACGTATTATACTATAGTATATGCTGAGGATACATTTACTGTACACACTCAGTGCAATATACAGTAAAAAGGGAGTCATTTCAGATCCAGCCACAACCTCCGGGGCGAGAAATGGAGCCAACGCAATGTGGTAAACCCAAAAAATGCAGTTCCTCAAATAGCCACTTGAGGCTGGCTCCAAAAGTGAGTCAGTCCTCATAGACCCCCATGTTAAAATTCCCAACTTTACAGCAGAAAAAGACATGTTTACAGCCTCGTACAAAAACAGTTTTGATCTCTATAGCTAATTTCTCTCTCCGTGACAACTGTGCATGGGGTGATTTTTTTATTTTACTCACTGGTTAAAATTCTATCAAGCCTTCAGTTTATTTATAATGGAGGGCAGGGCGAGTCATGGCTTCAGAACAGGAGTCCCCAAACCAATGGCTGACACCACGGTGGCTACGCCCATTTTTCATTTAAAGTTTTTGTTTCGGACACAGCCTCAGAGAGAATCTTGTAATTCTGAAAACTCATTTTCCATCTGAGACGTTGCATTGGTGTGAACTGCTGTCTGAGATCGACTAATGCGAGCTGATGGTGTCACCTGTGACTCAGCTTTTCAAGTCACCAGTGCCTGGTTTAAGAAAGCAACACAAGTCTCCTGTTTAATCACCTCGTAGCAAAGTCAGCTGCTTAAGTCAGTTACAAACTATGAGCTGGTTGAAATGGCAGTTTTGGAAGGAGGAAGGAGGGGATCACCTCATCGAATTGTACAAGGAACAGCTGCGTCAGACACAAGCGTTATTTAAAATTTACTCAAATAAGACCAATGAACAACAACCCTTTATCACACTGCACAAGGTATAATAGGATATATCATACAGAAGAGTGTTTTATAGTCTCCACTTTTCTCTGTATCTATGGGCTTTAGCTCAGCTGTTACCAAGAAGCACAGTGTTATCATCACTTGTTCCCCTGGTGAATTGTTGTCTTGATAGAGTTTTCTCTTCTGATTAGCGGTGATGTCAACTCCTCTGAGCGACAGAACAGCCCGAGGCTTGGACAAGAAAAACTGACAAAAAGAAGAGCTCTCCTGTCTCAAGTTCACAGAATAAATTTGCAGGAATCCCCTGAGTATTCTGTTGAAGCATCCATAGACCGCTCCAGATTCTTGACCCTCATGTTTGTTTTTGTTTATTTACGTTTTCACATTTTCATAATTCCCAGAAATACAAATAAAGCTCTAGCGAAAGTGCAGTCAGGAAGACGATACTTTTCTTGCTCAGGCTGTAAGTTTCTTTGTCACCCTGCCATTCATTCCTTGCACATTATGCTCACTCACTCTAGGTGTCATTGTCTGGGTCTGTCAATTGAGTCATCAGCTGATTCAGAATCAACCAGTCGCACAGGGACACATCTTCTCTGTCAGCCTATCGTCTTACTGCTCCTCATTTTAAATAGGATTCTTTCTCTCTTGCTGCCCTCCAACTCCCCATCATCACTTTGTCTTTATGGATTCATCAGCCTCACCCGCCTCGGCAGCCATCAGCTTCAGAGTCATCAGCCGCCACCAACACCAGTGTCTGGACTCCATGGGCGGGGTTTATCCCTTGATCACAAAATATCTCCCTCTGGACTTCTGTTAAATCTTAATCGGCACAAATCATCTGTTAATCTGCACATTCATATTATTTATGAAATATTATCATGTGAATACAGTGCTTGACAAAATACAGTCTATAATTCTAATTTTCTAATGAAAGGTTCACAATCAGTAATGATTGTATTAAGTCTAAAACGGGTTCAGCACCCAGTGATCAATACAAAGTGATAGAGGCATGGAGTGTGCTGATAAAAGATTCCTTATCTTGTATCAGCCTAGAATGCCAGATTCTTAATAATTTAAATATGCTAATGATTTATGGAAATGAAAACAAGTTTTAGATGGGGCCTAAAACAGTCTAAGATCAAAACTCCTCAATCCTTTTTAGCATACAAATCCCCCACGGTGATTTGGTAATTAAAACTTTAATTAATTCAATATGATTGTAGGGGTCTTGTATAGAACGCATTGAGCTCATTATGCAGTAATTACGTGCAATTTGAAGTCTATTTCACAGCTGAGCAGGCTACTGAACTTTGTCTCTCTGCTTAATGTTAGTTGTTTACCAGCATGGTGAGGCGCAATGGATTCTGGGTAAAATCTGAGTGGGACTGGCGCGAATGTTCATTACCAGATCAAGTTCTGATTTGGTTAAGTTGGAGAGATTAGGGGGCTTACCACAGTAGCCAGGGCTCCAGTCTGGCACAGGCCCATTACCTTGTGTCAACCCCCCCTCTCTCTCTCTGTCGCTCTCACTATCATCAGCAGAATTGCCAACAAAAAATCAAGCTGGAGAGATTAAAATAAAGTCTAAATATACTGTGCTTTGTTAAACATCAGCTGCCTGTTGCAATGACTGCCTGAGCAGCAGGTTGATTCTGCTCCGTATCAGAGTGTGTATTTTAATACAAAATAAAATAAAAAGAGGTGGGAAAACAACAAGGTATTTTTAAGGTGAAGGCGACAGACAAAGTGTTTGTAATCAAACTTAATTTGAAATGGCATCTGTAATAACCTTCTACAGGAGGGTGTGTGTGGCTGTTTTTGTGTGCGAGCCTTTCGAGCGTGTGTACACTGTGCAGATGAGTGTACATGTGTGACGAATTGATGAAAGGCGGTGCTGTCATTTTAGATTAAGTGGAGTGGCAAGCCTCGATGCTTCATCTTACAGGAGATCCCATTTGATCAAAACTCCCACATACCTGCCAATTTTATACCTCAGTGCCTCTGCCTTTCAAAACCTGCAGAGATGTGTGTTTTTTTCCATCATTCTGTGGTTTTACAGCCTATATTCAAATCAGATTTCCACCCCATAGAATTTATGCAAAGTACTCCATCTATGTAAACTGATAACAAGGTATTAGAAATGTTTGCACGTGTATTAAAATTAAAATAATGTCATCATAATGACTTAACATCAGTCATGTTAGATAAGAAGAGCAAACAGTAGGTTCTTACTGTACGTATCACTGTATGCCTAGTGTCAGTGGCTAGATGTATGTGGACATGGACAGGAAAATGCTTTTTTACTGCTACTGGCAGCAACTGCGGATGTGATATTTGTAATATCACTACTACAATTACAATCATTATATCAGTTTTAGTAATTCAACCTGTTTATCTTTCTATCCAAACTTTGGTCGTAAAGGACCAAAAAGACCTTGGCAGGTCATCAGTGAGATTATTTTCCACCATCATCAAGTCAAAATTTCTCTTTGACCAGCAGTTTAGATCTTAACAAGGTATCTTGAGAAAAGTTTAGACATAGTAGTTGCTAGTCTTGCTTGATCCTCACATAAAAGTAAAAAGCAATTAAGCGAAGAAAATATTATGTAACACACAAAACCTCAAGAGAGTTCAAATAATGTTCATCTTTTTAAAATCTAAGGCAAGACAAGAAGACAGGCGCACCTTCAATGAAAAACAAGCAGCAGTAGCAATTTTTTTCAGTGAAATTGGCTGCCCTGACATGCAGAGAGCGACTCATTTCTGAGTTTCAAAAACGAATAAATAAATAAAGCAATCGGCCTCATCATGTATGTACAAAATGCTATAAGGCTACTTTACCTGTTCTGAAGACATGACGATCGCGCATTACACGGCCAGCTTATTTCCAGCAGGTATCGTTGGCTTGTCAACAAATGCACACGCAGAAATTTTTTTGCAGCAGTTGTAATACTGTTTTTCGTCTGTAGGGGGACGCCGTGAGGTAAAAAGTGCAATCCTCCATTATGTTGCTTTAAGAAAAAACTGGATTTCAGGAAATGAGAAACATGTCAGGGTATGTCATGATGTGTCAATTGAAATACCTGATTTTGTTGGTAGTTGGTCTCAAGCAGAGGTCTGCTGCTGTTTGCTGGTTGGCAGCTGATAGGACCAGCATCCAGCATCCAGTCCAGCACATATACACGTTATCGTAACTATGTAACTTTATACAGGTCAATATGTCTAAAATGTGCAAATGTAATATATGTATGGTTTGCAGAAACATAGAATTCCAACATATTATAGTGGGGACTGGGCTGGGTTTGAGGCTGATTCTGGCATGAGGACTTTGTCAGGTAAATGCAACAGGGCTTTAGAGGCTTTGGCTGAGAGTCACACATAAATCTGAATGGAACAAAACACTTGTAGAAAAAAAGGATACAGCAACAGAAAAGAACAACAATGGCAATAAATACTTTTGGGACATGCATGCTGTCTGTTTAACATTGTACAAGAGTGAGGGAATCTGCCAACCCCTGCTGCGTCAAGAATTGTAAAATTCTTTACTTATCTTCTTATATTTATTCATATTATGCTAATTCTTTATTCTGTTCTTCAGGTCTTGAGCTGAAAACCCACCAGCACTGCCACAGCGAGGTGCATCATGTGATGTGTGTCGAGTGCTGCCCCTAGCACACACTGGACATGTCGCACAGGTCGCGGGTCGTTGCTCAGGATATTTCTCGACCTCAACAACAAGTCTCTCCTCATCCAATCTTCACACACGAGACAGCAACAGCAACAGAGTTCTCTTTATATATTAATGGTAAGGAGAGGAGTCGAGCTGCCGTAGGAGCAGAGAAAAGGAGCTGCTACAGGAGCTGGCATATACAAGCAAAGAACGAGTGAGAGTAAAATGCCTTTAATTCCACGGGCAGCGAGGCTGGAAATAGAACAATGGTGTTAAGGCAAGAAGCGCAGATGTGGGGTTGTACATTGTGACACACGCCATACGCCACTGGTGTGTTTTGGCCTTTATATTAATTTTATTATTAATCAGAGTTCCAAATTGAGGGTTTAGTATATTTTTTTTAGACTGAAATCAACATTTTGTATGCTGCTTAATTATTGTATTTATTGAGGACTATGTATTGTTCATGAAATCGTGTCCTTTTGATTGTCCTGCACCAGACACGTCAATGCTGTTATTAAATAATTACACTTATCGGTCTGCTAATAAAAATAGATTAAGGTATGGTGAATATGCAGCATCTCTGCCTCACTGCAAACACTTACTGTTACAGAGTGGTGTGCACCTGAAATGATGGATGCAAAGGAGCTTTGCCTCTTAAAAATGATTCACCCGGATGTTGCTGTGCAGGATCCCAAATTTACTGTTTCATGAAAACAAATCCAAAAGCATGATTTTTCACCTTAAGTATAAACAGAGCTCAAGAAATAAGAGCAGCATTCAGCACTCAGTGGGTGCCATCATGTGAGTAGGAGAAAAAAACAGAGTGGCTGGGGAGATGAAAGCAACAAAATTTTACAAGCTGGAGGTAAATCATCAAGCCATGATGATGGTTTTAGTAGATTCTTAATATTCTTGGTTTTTTATCACAAGCTGTCATTGGTTGTCACCGGCCACTGCTCCAAAACATCTACATGACTGCTGCAGATTTTGTGAAATACATTCAAAGCCACTGGATGTCTGAGGGGATGATGATGACGATGGAAATGAGTCTACAGGAGACAGAGTCTTCTTCAATCTTCTAGCTGATGGGTTTATGAAGTCGAAAGTCATGGGGTGATTCACTATATAACTGCTTGTTATTCATCTAAGTCCTGTTTCATTTACTTCCTATGTGTCTGTGTGTTTTGCTGAGCAGCGAGGGTACAAGCAGCCAATCGCAAACAGATCTAAGTCATTGATATGAATTTTCCTTGCCTGGATTTGGAGCTCTGCGAGTGCAGACGAGATAGCGGTGACAGGGACAATGATAGGTGACACTGAACACTCACCACACACCTGTCGCATACGGCGAACCAGGGATGACAACCCCTCCATTACTGGTGAGACGACTGACAGAGTGACAGAGAGAACAAAGGAAAAAATGGAGAGAAAAGAGTGAGATGGGGAGGATAAAGAAGTGAGGAGATAGAGGTGAGAAAGGGTTGTAAACACTGAGTAAACACTTGCCTCGTGTGAAATGGAAAGCAGAGAGCAGCTCCAATTGTTGCATTAGTGACCCCATGAGAGTGTGACTGCTGGCATCAGAGGCGCACAGAGGTGATTGTACTTTCAGCAGACAAACACTCCAACTTATGCGAGGTCACCTACCCACTCTCGGTATTGAGCTGTTTTGTTTTTTCAGTAAAGATACATTCAACCAAAGGTTTTGTGCGACAGAAATGTTTCATGAGTGTATTATTAAGTCTTCATATGTGTTGGTGCCGTAGTGCAAGCTGTTCTCATGCACTGTGTGTATGTATACCTACAAGAAGCAATGCACCACAATACATTTATGTCACAGTGTGCACTTCCAACCTGCCATACATGCCATTCTCGCAGTAACCCAGTAAATTTCCACTCACCCCACCTCTCCGCCACACCTACCTGCCAGCCAATAACCTTTCCACATATCTCCACCACGCCTACCTCATCAAGCCAACTGAGCTCACCTGTGGCTCATTACTCCCTGCCACTATTAATACTGCAGCTTCACAGACTCTTGTTGCCTGACCCTCCTGCTTCATCTGTTCCCCGGTAAACCAGTCATTTGTTTATAACCCACGTAACTGGGAAGGCTGCGATCATGTGACTAATGCGCTGACAGAGGTACATGAGGAGGGAGCTCAGGGTGGTGGATGGGTCTCAAAACACAGGACTTTTCCCCAAGAGACCAGTGTTGGGAAACCAAGTGAACTGTGCGTCGTTTTAAGGTACGTCGTTGCCATGTTTCTTTTCCTAAACCTAACCAGTGTCACTTTACTTGCCTAGGCCTAACCTACATAACCTTTTTTAATTGTTTGCATGTGCATATGTATGTAGCATCGAGAACATGGACTTCACTTTCTATGTTTTTCACAGAGAATTCTGGTCTCTGAATCAAGACTAACAAGCTGCAACCAGGGGGAGAATACTAAGGCAATTTATGACCCCCATCTCCCTTTTTATGACCAATCTTGGATTCCTGGGGGGGAGACACACACGGACACGCACAGACACACAACCAAGCGTGAATAAAGGACCAAAGAAATGCTTGCTCCATTGCAAAATTAAATGTATTTTAATCTATATATGAACTAATAAACTGTAGCATTTTAGCATAAGGAAGGATTGCGTTAACATGTTGATTTTGTTTCAGGAATGAAACTGATCTATCTATCTATCTATCTATCTATCTATCTATCTATCTATCTATCTATCTATCTATCTATCTATCTATCTATCTATCTATCTATCTATCTATCTATCTATCTATCTATCTATCTATCTATCTATCTATCTATCTATCTATCTATCTATCTATCTATCTATCTATCAGCAAACTACATCCAGAAAGAATGTCAGTAGATAGCAGAAACAATACTGTATGTGGAATACAATAAATGTTTTGGGCAAAATAAAGAGACAAGAGAGATAAACAGCAAATGCAGGAAATACACCAAGTGAGGCAGCAGAGGGAGAGATAAAGAAGATGAAAAGAAACAGACTAAGTATGGCAGAATAACTCAGCTGTCTCTCAGCGGAGAGATTATAGAACAGCACATACATTTTTTTCTATCCATCTCTGCTACTCACCATTTTTGCAATTATACTTTTAAACTGTGCAAATTGTCCTCTGTCCCTCAATCAGCACATCAATCATTGAGCAATGAATTGCGGGACATTTATAGCTGAAATCGCTTAAAATGGATACAGAAGAAATGAATGAGAGTAGTGGCATGCAGTCTGGCAGTCTTGTTTTTACCTATTCCTTGGTAATGACATGCAGGTTTTTTGTTTTAAGGTTTTACTTTGCTTACACCAGGAAATTTTAGCAACATAATCCAATGAATAGCAGTGTTTTCATGCTACTTTTAAAATAGTAGCTGACTAAGGTAACTCTTGAATTTTCACACTGTCCGTTGTGTTACAAGAAATGTTTAAGGTGTAACCAAGTAATATTGATGGAGTAAGAAATGTTAGAAGTGTACTTAGTCAACAACACTGTGCAACTCAGTAATTAGGATTAAATTAAAGACAGATTATGTCAGTAACTAAATTGAAAATAACTGTAAAATTGCAATAAGAATAAGGGGTAAGACATGGAGGCCACTTAATACAGTGGCTGGTAGTGACTGATTAGTGCACATTTTGAGCAGCATAGGAGCCAGAATATGTATTTAACCATTGTTGTTTATTATTTGTTTAAGCTGCACATGTTCTTTTGGTCACTTTCACTTCCGGTAGCTGTAATTGGGACAGGGGTTGGTGTGGTTTCACATTGTTTTACCTGTTCATTCACTGGCAGTTCTTAGACAAAAGCCCCGTTCCCACCAAACCCTTTCAGTAGGGTCCCTTTAGAACCACAAGTAACCCTTCAGACATGGTACCTAGACCCTGGCATTTCTACTGCAAACATGACTCTTAGATTTGGGTGGGATTGTTGTCACTCACTGCTCTCTGCAGCACTCACTGTATTTCATCAGCGGTGACACAAATGGAAGTCTGCACCTCGTTTATCACCCACAGAACGAGGCCGCACGCTGACATTTTCAGAACAAAATAAAACAGGCTGCAGTGAGTCTCTCTCCATGGGATATTTAAAATTTGTTTGGGCATTAACTCCTTCTCAGGCAAGCTCAGGGGTTTAGTGTTGCCCGAGCAGACAGAAACAACAGTGCTTTTTTTCCTCTGAGGACTGGGATATATGCAGTTCACGTAACCCAGTCAAATGTAATATATATAAATGCTTTAGGATCCACTCGTTACTAAAAGTGTATGTCATATTAAACTAAAGTGATGGCTAAAGTTGTTAAAGAGGAATGTAGGTGTGTGGATGGATTCATGTCATCAACTCAAAAATGGGGACAGTACGGAACGGTTCCATTGGTACCATCCACAACTTTTCACAGTGGAAACGAAAAAAACTTAACTGTACCGTGCTGTACTGCTCGGTGGAAATGGGCTAAAGGGTTTCTGGCTGTGATATTTTCTGTTGTCTATAATCACATTGCGTAATATTTCATTTCATCTCATTTTGCTTTAGTTATCTCAGTTGTTTGTTTAATAAACCGCCAAAGAACGCATCTTTGGACTGCAGCATGGATTTTTTTGAACAAGTCACAGTTACGAGCCTACTCAGCCTCTTGGTGGCTTTCTTGATTGATGGTAGTCGCTGCAATCAGTAATTGTACCTTATCACTTGTCTGACTTTATATTACAAGGTGTCATTACTGCTGCTCATTGGAGGTTAATGCTGTAACTTCCCTGATATAACTTAGAGTACTGTCAGTGTAACTACTTAGAAATGACATTATAATAACCTATAATTATCTTTTCATGGCCTGTAATGAAGTGAAGTGTAATGAAGTGTGCATTTGTAATATATGAAATACTGATGGTTTTCACATTTAAAATGAATACAATGAAACTACCATGACATTTCTTTATGATGACCTTTGTGTGGCCCAAAAGGTTTCAGCGCAAAGTTTGTTTAGTTTCCATCTAAAGATTAAAGACAGTAAATAACCACAAAAATAAAATGCACTACTTTTTTTTTTTCTCACATCAGGCCTTCTTAAAAAGGCTTCACTTACTATAAGCTTCACTTCAAGAAAATTATATTTAATTGTTATTCAAACAGTTGCATGTGTTTGCCACCTCAGTATTTAGATGGGTGCAAGAATTGTAATTCCACTCTGACAAATACTTGCTAATAAAAACATTAGGTTCATCAAAAGGGCAAATCTTGACAGTGGCAGGGAAAGCACACTTTGGAGCTGCAGGGAAGTGAAACAGAGCAATGAGACTTTCATAATAATAGTATTTATCTCGGCTGCTGACATTAGAGAGCTCCCCTTCATAGCGGAGATAAAGAATCCTCGGGAGAGGTGCGGATGGGGAGGCTTCTGTTTTACAGTTGAAGAGTTTAACTAGAAATCTGTGTCAAAGTTCTCCTTTCACTCTTTTGCACTTAATTATGTTTGGAGGTGAGAAAAGAAAAGAAGAGCTCGGTTTTTCAAATGAAATACTCATAAGGCAATTTACAGCTGACACAATATGTCCTCCGGAACTCTTGTGACATTTTAGCAGCGCAGCTACTCGTGAATCTCTACTGACATACTCGCGTGACAAACAGATTGAGGGGATGGCAATGAAGCATGTCTGCCAAAAGTCAGCGATTTCTGTTTGTGTTTGGGAAGAGAACAGGGAAACAAAAACAATGCTCGGGCTTTGTCAATTCACCTAATGATGATAAACACAAAACCCAAAATGACAGGCTGTCTTCCATCAATGTAGCAGAATCAGACAGCCATCTGTGAGGAGGGATGCAATCCGCCTGGTCCCTGCTCCCTGCTAGTTACTCTTCTGCTCAGTCATTTTTATTTTTTTTCAAAGTGAAGAGGAAAGTGCAGAGTCATCCAGCATCTGCTCTTTTGGAAATTATATCAGTAGAGAGATAAGCGCGTTCGGATTTTCCTCACCCACCATAACTGAAGACACTAATTTGATTTGCTCCAGTGTGTGCAAACACTATACATTTTGCATTTTAAATTTCACATTCTTAGCAGTAAGAGCTAGTTCGAGGCAAAATGGCATTTTAGTGAGTCTTTGGGGAAAATACATTTTATATTCTGAATTAGCTCCATTAAAGTATTCGCACTAAATGTGGCCTTAAGAGTTTTGATGTATCAAGACCAGCAGTCTACAGCCACGAGGCTGTAATTACGTAGAGTAGGGGTTTAAGCTTAATGCTAATGCCAACATACTGGACACATTGCGCTGCAGCTCATCAATGGATGATCAGGCAGCTGTGGAGAGCCCCTAATTAAAGTTGATTTCTCACCTGAAGAGCCAATCTCCAGAGCCATAACCTGCCAGGAAATATCTGTTTGATGAAATTGTGGGTCTTTTACCTCAGGATATTTCCAGGCCTCAACAATGACTCTCTCCTCATCCATTCTCTGCCACACACAACACACAGCAGCAGAGTTCTCTTTGAATTAATGGTGAGGAGTGGAGTTGAGCTGCCATAGGAGCAGAGAAATGGAGCTGCTACAGGAGCTGGTATTTACAAGCATATAGTGAGTGGGGGGAAAATGCATTTAAATCCAGTGGCGACAAGACTTGAAACAGGACAGTGGCGTAAAGTGCCGTGGGGTTGCGCGTCAAAAGGCGCCAATGCACGTCTTGCCTGCTGTGGGGGTGTGCATTGAAAACAATAGAGGCATGTGTTTTGATGCCTGACATTTGCCACCGGTGTGTTTTGGTTTTTAGAGTGGCAATGTTAACATGCTGGTGTTCAGGCAACCCAAACGCAAGATTAAATGTTTGTATTGTACATTTCTGCAAATCGCAGTTTGTGCACTTTATATGTAGCAGATATGTTGAAACATTACGTTTCCTTACGTTTTAATTTTCGATGTTATGCTTTGACAACACTGCAGTTAAACGTGCGGTTGGGTTTAGGCACAAAAACAACTTAGTAAGGTCTAGAAAGACATCCTGTGTTGGTGTAAAACACCTGGTTTGGTTGTTGCAAATGTCTCAGATAGAAATGTCCCAGACTCTTATTTATAAATGCCTACTTTCGTTGGTCTAGAACAGTTGTCTGCTGCTTGGCCTCTATCTAGCCTAGTTATCACACCTTCTAATCTCCTCCTCCTGATGAGAAACTCAGTATATCTCAACTATGTAATGCATATGACACAAATGTAACATATGAGTGGTACGTGCAATAACAATATTTTGTTCTTGCGACTGGAGATACTTACCATATTTATCACCTTAGTTTAATGCATTGCTATGCTAATGTGCTGAATAGCATTTAATACAAAGTCTGAAGGGAATTTCATTAGTTGTGAAGGTATTTGACCTTAGACCAAAGTTGTGCTGGATGAAGTGTGCGGATCACTTCCATATTTCTTCGACATTTCACTTAAAACCAGTAATTTCAACCTCACGGTGGCATTAGAAGAACAGGGGGTCACCAGAGTAATCAGGATTCATCATCTAGGAACCATGAATGTCTGTACAAATGTTTGTGTCAATCTGTCTGGCTGATGATAAAACATTTTAAAGGATATGTGAAAGGGTTACGTGATCACCAAAGTCAGTAGGATTCATCCTTAGGGATCACGATTGTGCCAAATTTAATTGCAATCCATTCAACTGATGGAGACACCAACTTTGCCATCAACAGAGCAAGCTGCTAGCAGGGCTAAAGGTTTTCCTGAAAGTGTTATCTCCAAAGATATGACACTGTTAAGTATGCTGAGGCCTCGTTATAACTTCAGATATATTTGCAAATATAGTTTTTGTACTAATTGAGACCTGTGGATTTTTTAGAGAGGGATGTCTAATGGGCAGCATAAACAGGAGGAATACTTACAACAAGCAAAAACTGCCTCAATGTGCATATATGAACGTAACTTTTGTTTTAAAATGGACTTAAGAAATATGAACCTGTTTTTAGGTAATCAAGTCTTGTGCCTCTAGTTTCAGACAATGTTGCCCGGTTTCTCTTTCACTCTGAAGTGTTCTCACCCACTGACAATACTCTGTTTGGTTTAGGCGAGGGGTGGCGCCTGGTTGGAGCATGCAGGAGGTAGGACATGATCAGATTCTGGTCACGTAGCCAATTTGTAATTTGGTCATAAACAACCAAGTCTCTTGTTGTTTCTCTAATTTGTCTGACAATTTGGGCTTCCCGAATCTCGTCTCTCTCCACCCACACGTTGTTTTTGTGTGTGTGTGAATGACTCTTCTTCACCAGGTTTGGAGCAATCTGCATGATAGGTTTGTCATCCACAGGCCCTCTTGCTCATGGTGAATTCTCCTGACAGTTACCTGCTGTATTCACACATGGGCTCAATGAGACATTACATTAGGACTTTGTGCTAAGGAGCTGGCACGGTAAAGTTTTTTTAGAGATTGATCCATCTGATTCAGACACTTGCGTTCTCACATAGAGCTCCTATCACACCGTCAAGATAATTTCAGGTTTGCAGTGCATGTGTAATCGGAGCTGCTTACACTAAAACCAAGAAAACTGATACTCAAATTTCAGTGCATTTTACCCTTCAAGTAAAAAGTGAGAAAGGTGTTGCCCCATAGGTGCCGATTCCACGGGTGCTTCAGGGTCCAAGTATCCGAATGCACATTGACCACCATGTGTTGGCTTTGTTCCGTGTTGTCCCACCCCACTGACTAGCCAATTACACCACCGGACCAAAGCACCTCTGGGAGGAAAAAAAAAAAAGCATGGCGACTCGTTAAAGGTTAAAGCTCACAGCTGCAAGGAGCAACACTTTCCTCTTAAAGACATAACGTCAATGGTGAGTGAAAAACATCCAATTTATTTAGTCGCTGTGTGGGTCTACATGTTGACGGGTAATTGATTGTATTTTACTGTGCGCGCTTGTATGGTTTCTGTGCATGTGTAAAGACTTTAGGTTGTTAAAAGTTGTTGGCTTGCTAACAGGCGGGCCTCTTGTAGCCCACGCTGTTGCATTCTTAATGAGTGTATTATAGCGGCAGTGTCACACAGCCACGGGGTGCCTGTGTTGATTTGTGCACTTGGCCTATGATTTGTGTTCATGTGAGACTTTGCACTAAATAATTTTGTATCTTTAGTGATAAATTAATCGACTTTGTTTGAGTCCAGCCAGGAGGGGTTTTATTTCAGTGCATGAATAGCATCGCTACAATTTTAGGACAATGGACAGGGCTGTTTGTTGTGTGCACAGAGCCACGTTTGTGTGGCCTCCTGACCTATTGTGTTGGCAAAGTAATACCGCTGTGAGTAACGGCAGGCTGGATCGCAATTATATTTTGCCGTTTTACTGGTTTAATTATGTTAGTGCAGTTATTTAAAACTGACATTCAACAAAGAAAGTTAAAAAGAGGGTGCTTTCTTTTGAGCACCCACCCGCAAAAATATAAATGGGCGCCTATGACTGAAAGTGCAGTTGATGAGGACACTGGGGTGAATAAAAATGATTAATTTCGTTGTCTGTCAAAAAAAATAAGCAAGTTATTTGTTAGTCTTCTAAGGATTTTTATCTTGAAAAGGCCACAGCAGTGTTTATCCTTGTTTTTCTGTCAACACTGATCTCAAAGTTGCTCTTTTTTTCCATTTTCAATTTGTCTGTTATTTTCTTATTATTCATCTATTCTGTTTTGCCCTTAGAAAATGCTTAATGGTCCTTTGAAGCAATACCCAAATTAACTTGATACAGCCGGGCAAACTTTATGTCTTTGCAGTCTGCCTGCCCTGGTGAACTTTAAATGCTCCCTGACTCAAACACAACTTCATTATACTGTACAGAAGGAGATCGTTGTACTCAGTGTGCATTCAGCACACGGATGGACAAGCTTGCTTTTAATTTTTCGATGTCGTTTACCCCTCATCTCTTCTTGTTCCTTCCCTCTGCACACTTCTCCCCCTCATACCGCATCCACAATCTTTATCATTCAGACATTCAGTTATATTGGATTTCACAGTTTTTCCATCCCGTCTCCTGAGCCGCGTGGAGCCCACAATACAGGTATCGATGCAGAGAAAGGAGGCAGCCAACGTGTGACTGTGTGTGTGTGTGTGTGTGTGTGTGTGTGTGTGTGTGTGTGTGTGTGTGTGTGTGTGTGTGTGTGTGTGTGTGTGTGTGTGTGTGTGCGGGGGAGAGAAAGACAGACACAAGTCAGTCAGAAAGCGACTTTTATGAAATAGAGTTCACACTCTGTGATTATGCTCCCCGAGAATAACAGCAGTGTGGATTGCATCGCTGTTGTCATTGCTCATAGTGCATTGTTTCCTGCGGAGCTGATGAGGGTGGGTAGTCAGCACCAAGCTGAGAGCCAACCAAGAATATCAAAGAAAATACAAAAGCTGTGCAACTTGCATCTGTCCCTCAGTAAAAGAAAATACTTAAGCCTGTTTAGCCGGCTTTCAGTCTGTCGAACAAATGGATTTGAGACCACCTCTGTTTCGACCTTTCGCGCGATGTGATTAGGAAGTTGTGCAAGCTATTACACAATGTCAGTCAATATCGGCGGCCACAGAGGAGGTCTTGATTGTATACACTTCATCAGCTCTGCGAAAGCTTTGAACTTATTACCTTCTATTTGCTTTGTGAAATCTTTAACCGCCACCGTTGCACAGTATTATTGTGCTACTCACACAGAGAAGCTACAGTACATTAAATCCGAATCACAAGGCTCTCTGTATTAACTTTCTACACATATTTTACGTCCCCACGGACAAAGAAAGTTTTCCCTGTTTTATTTTTCAGGGCTGCAAATAATTTCCTGCCAAGGTTTCTCTGCAAATGATCTGTGTTCTACTATTTCAGTGGTAACCCCAATGGAAGCAGCATTACTGTGCTGTAAATTGGATAATAAAAATTTAAAAGAGATGTAGGACTCTTAAAAAGACAAGTGGGGCTGATTCACTTCCTCTGCACTATTGTCCTTAAGTAACTCAATAGCGTAGTGTGGCTTGCATTGGAAGCACGGCTCCTGAAAAGCATGTATAGCTGCAATTATTTTGTCATTTGTAAGGAGTGTTGTCCTGAAGTCTTGTTTCCTATTCCTCTACTTTAGTCTCAGTAAAAGGAAGCTTGCAATTTTCCAGCCTGTCACCAAGAAACACCTCTCTCAAAGACACAGATCCTGTTTTATTGTCTTGTTGATTTGCTTCTCAGAAAAATGAATATATGCAGTAGGCGTAGAAGCTCTTTCTCTGTTATCAGTAGTTTTCAAAGGGCCTCGGCTTTGGCCATTGATTTTGAAGTGGAGCTTGTTTCCCAGACAAGTTGAAGCAGCACATCCCAAACCTCATGTAAGTATGTAGGTACGCATGAAAACAAAAGACATGACTGAATATATACACCCGCAGGGCAGAGAGGAAGAAGAGAGGAGGAGAGGAGGATCTTGTCATCTGCAGTTGACATAAGCACAGAGAGAAAACACTTCCAGAGGGAGCATGGCGATGATGCTATAGACAAAGTATGACATTGAACACGGCCCAGATCTCTAACCCGTCCCACCATCACCATGGTGACAGGAATAGTAATGAGAAACTTGACTGCACTATGGTCTTTCAGATAGAATCCTGCATGGACTTTCACACAACCCGGACAGATTAAAAGTATAAAAGTAAGAAGAGATTTTAAAACCTATTTATATATTGGATACAATTATCCTGTCATCTATTCAACTCTATCCACTCATGCCTACCATACACTGGAAGACTTTGAAAAGACTTTTAAAGACTGAAGTATGACAGCATCTTTCATACAATGTGAGTTTTCAGTCACATGGCAAGATTTTGCAAAGACTGGAGATCTTGTAGGGTCACTATTTGCAAGATTATAACCAGATTCCATCCACCCTATCCTGCTGCTGGTGGTTAACATTACACCAAACTCCACCAAATATGACAGACTGATCATTTCTTATGTGTCTGTAAAAATACAGACTCCAGAAGCACAAAATAAAGGATCTCATATTATGTTATTAATTTGGCATTATTGTGATCTTTAAAGATGAACTGTAGTGCACGCAAACTTTACATTTTGGATTATGTCACCTCAACTCACTACCAGCCTCTGTTGGTAGCTGTGCTGTTTTAGTGGGAGTGAGAGGTGAATAGTTTCCGAAATTAAGATTCCTCACTAAAATAAGTGCTGTTTAGTAGAGACTAGTCCATACCCAATGGTAGCTTTGTCACCTTCTACCTGTGCCAATCCTCAATGCCTATGTGCAGTTTCACATAGATTGACCACGTCAGTGAGTAGAAAAACGTGGGACAGACAGAATGACACACTGACAGTTTCCATGATTATGTACAGCACACCATACCATGACTTAGTCATACCAAAAATTTGAAAAACAAAACAAAACATTGGGCCACAGGGGGAGCCACAGCGACCGGTTGCATTTTAGCCATTTTTACCTTTTACCTTGAAGCATCCTGTTCTACATATCTACCAAGTTTAGTAAAAATCAATATGGCGGTTAGGCCTATATAAAAAACTAGCTCTCTAGCGCCCCCATTTTGTTTGATTGGGTCAATAAAGGAGGGGTCCCCTCAGATTATGTGTGCTCATATGCCTACAAAGTTGCGCGGTGATCGGTGAAACCCTTGAGATGTTACACACCTTTATGTGATGAGCCACGCCCTCCACAATATTCATTGCCTCGATTTTAAGTGTTTTTCAAAAAGTTCAAAATGGCAGAAAATCTATATAACGGGAAGTTATGGGTTCTTGAGGCAAATTTGTTCCTCATGAGGAGAGGCATCTCTGTGCAAAGTTTCATGTCTCATTACTTGCCTGGAGGAGCATCCAACTCCGCTTACTACTCACTACAGCAACATTAGCTGCTCTGTATCAACAGTGTTGGGGTGAAAGAACATGCATACAGACTGAAATTCAACCCTCCTGTTCTGTCAGGAGATGCAGTGAGTAAGAAACAGTATAAATAATACATGTAATTTGTTAAACTATGAATTGAAGAAAGTCCGCTAGCCGCTAGGCTAATTTATGCAGTGTAAACATGTTTGAACTACAAATAAGTGAGTAGTAAAACACAACTGACATGTCTCTGAACCCTGACAGTTATTACTGAGCTGAATGTGATACTTATGTTAAAAGATGTTTTATGGCTGTTAGGAGAAGTTTGCCTTCAGGGTTAAAAACCAGATAGACCTGAAGTTTTATGAAAAGATCATGGTTTGGGTTAAAATGGTGACCTTTCGTCCACAAAGTGTGTGCTGGGTAATGTGTGTTAGTGGAGTCAGTTTAAAGTAAACTTGACTGCGTTTAAGCAGTTACAGTTATTTACATTATTTATGTGTTGTTATGGCCAAAAGCAAAAACGAAAGTTTTGGCAGCTTCTTCTGTAATAGATCATGTTAAATATGTAGATGATATCATCTCATATCATTTGCAGGCCCCTGAATCGTATCGTATTGGAATCGCATTGTGGCAGACTTTGTAATACTGGCAAATATTGCTTTGTTGTCCAAAGAACTGATATGATATTGTAACTATTTGTCTTTGTTTTTAACAGTCCAACAGAACCGAGACTAGGTCAGGTTCTTGTGCCTCCCTGGAGACTGAGTTTTATGACCGATGAACGATCAAGATCACAGGAGCATGCACCAACTGAGTTAAAACTATCATGCTTTTAGTCCTAAAATGGAAATTTGTCTGAGACAGTGAAAGCACTTAAAGTCATTTGGTGTAAGGCTGGCATCATATTCTGTGTCTACAAACACGCCAAAGCATACAGTGTATGTATATAATACATATCATGTTCAATAAAGCAAGAATCTACTTACGACATAAATGTAAACAAAACATTGTGATATTTTTAAAATTTGAATATGAAGTTCAGCCAAAGTAGCTGTATTTAAAGCAGATAAAACTAATGTTCTCACATTAACAGTCTATTAATTAACTACTAATATGTGAAGGGGATTGCCTGTAGTGACAAACCCACAAAGAGCATCATGCACCTCTGCAGTTGCTCTCAGCTCTGTGGAGCTTTGTAACAGCTTTCAGCTGTTTTGGTTTTCTGGCCCGCTGCAGGCTACAAGCCCAGCACCATACAGCTGAAGGACAAAGTCAGCAACAAGCTGGTGAACACAGCGGAGCATTTACAGCTAAAGAGCCATATGTTTCTCCCAGAAGTTGAGAGGAGAGTGAATATCATATCTCTTCCTACCTGGAAACAGTAGGCTACAGATGAGCAAACAGCAGGTTGTTTTAGCTTTAGTTTTTCCCAAAGAAGATGTCCTAAGCTGCACTGTGCATCAGCGTACAGGTTAAGCAATGTATAGCTTTATTTTTTAGAAGTTTTGCACACCTTCAACCTTTTTCAGAGCAACAGCAAGGCTTGGTTAGGGCTCTACTGTTGTTGGCACTTGTATACCTGCTCAATTTTTCAAGCTTCATCTGTCAGAGTTCGCTCACTTGCTGTATGTTAGATGAGGTGTCAGATTTTAACTCATCAAATGTTCAGAAACACAACTCGACGAATGCTAATGTTGCTCTTTTAACGTCTGACTTCAAGAAGATATGACAGACTAAGGGAGGAGATAAAATGATTCAAGACCATTGTATGTGAGTTGGGGTCCTAATCTTAGATTTAAATGTATTTTTGTCTTCTTTATTTAGTAGCCTTTTGCATTTTTTATTTAATGATTGATTGATTTTTAAATTTTATTTTGACTTTTTTGACTTATTTAATTGCTTTTTTTTTTACATTATTACAATCTAAAAATACAAACATAATTGGTCTTAAATATGTGAATGTATTATTTCTTAATTCATTCCAGTAAATGGGTGTTGACACAATAATGCTGTTTATTGGCTCAAAAATAACATGATATATGAAGCTATTTATATTTGAGACTTGCTATAAAAGAGCTTAATGCTCAGTGAATTTCCCCTGGATAAACAATGATTTGAACAATGGTTTGAAAAGTATCTCACATGGAGCTCTTGAAAACAGCAATCATACAGATATGGCAGCATCTAAACCACATGTCTTGCTTAATAATTTTCCACCATATTACAGTAACAATGAAGTACAAATCAAGCCTGGGTAAGACGAGTCCTTTGTCAGCTCTCTGATGCAGTTGTCTGCACACATCGCCGCTGTAATAATAATGTTCCATGTCATTAAATCTGAAAGACTCCCAGAGTGCAACAGGTAGAACGCTGACTATCTTAGATCAATTAAACTTGTTAAATCATCACAATTGCATAACATTGCATTAGCAGCATTTTCCAAATCACTATCTGAATATGAATCCCCTCGCTGACACTGCAGTGGGATTATTTTGTCATTTCCTGCCGCAGTTCGATGTTCTGTGTTTGTGGTTTGTACTGCATTGTTTTGAGTCTCTCTTCCAGACAACCCTCTGCAGACTCTGGTTTTCATAATAAATGTATTTCACGCCATTCAGCCTGAGAGACTCTCTTGTGAAATAAATACCAAAGCACAGTGTCTATTCATAGCTCATTAAAGCCAATATAATAGTTACATAAACAGCCAGACAGAGCTTGACAACATCATTTTGAATGTTCATTAGAAGAATGTAATCAAAACAGTCAGTTAATTGGCTTGACTACTGTATTAGCATCAGTTTGTTATTGCGAATCAGCTCTTGCTTTGGTCACTAATGGCACTCGCTGCAAAAACACAATAAACAAGATGTGTGTGGCAGTTTGCTGTGTGTCTGTCTGTGTGTCTCTGTCTATGTGTGTGTGTGAGCACTGATCCCTATAAATACAGTAGGCTCAATAGTGTGTGTGTATCTGGGCTTGCTTTCTGCCAGCTCATTTAAATGTCTGAGTTGAGTACTTGGATCCAGACATGGTATTGAAAGGCAAAAGCTTAAGCCAGCTCGCTTTGAAGTCTAATTTCCTGTTGTACTGATGTTTAAGCCTCGCCTGTAGGCGACTGTTCAATACATGTAGCACAAATACACAAATAGAAACATACAAGAAAGAAAAAAAAACTAAAATTACATGTTAAATCAGAGCCCCAATACATGCAAAGTAAAGCCTTTTTTCATCTGAGCTCCAAAGTTAATAGGATAGTGGAATTATTGTTGATTAGTAGGTGGTCACCAGCCAAGGAATTTACATTCAAATTGTGTTTACTTACCGGTTTAGTCTTGGAAGACGCACAAGATGCTTTATTAATTCTATTTTGCTCTTCAGTCTGTAAACAGCTCCGGGCCATTAAACGAGACGGTAATGGCAGTTTGTTTTGTGTTGCCCTCAACTGTTGCTTCTTCTAATGACTTTTAATATAAGTTCTGTCTATCATCAAAGGGAAAACCCTGTGATGTCCTCTGTGTTTTTCAGCGACGAGCTCCTTAGGCATCTGTCATATATTAGTTGGAAATAACATTCTTACAAATTCACAGTTCTGTAAAATGTTTGCTAAAAACAGGTGTTAAAAACACATTCAAGTACTGTATAAATTCTTATCCTGCATTTGGAGGACTCACTTTATTGTTGCTTCTGGACTCACCTTCCTCACACGTTTTAGGCTTTGTCCCAGCTCTCCTCCTCTGGATGTCACCCAAGGTGTGAGGTGGTTTATGACCACTTATGACTTATCAAAATCTGACAGGTGACAGGTGACAAGTGAAACCACATAAAGACCGACAACAAAGTCGTCTGGCACTTTGGTCCAGAATGAAATATCTCAAAAACTAGTGTATGGATTGCTATTAAAATTTGGTACACACATTCATTGTCCTGTGAGGATAAATCTCAGTGGTTTTGTTGACCCACGGATTTTACCTCTTGTGCAAACATGAGGTAGACATTTTCTGATCATAATTTGAAAGATCATGTTTTGTCTCACCAAAAAACACCTGCTTGCTTAAAATGCCACCTTAAAAACACTGGTGACACAATTGCTGGTGATGCCTTGCCACAAAGATTGAGCATAGCGTTAGTTCAGGCAGGACACGATGTCAAGCTCAGCTCACATCACAGCTACATCAGCTGATCTCAAACGGCCCAATCAACTGATGGAGCAGCTGATTGATGGAAGGGAGTCAGCTGATAGTTCACATGGTTCCTTTCTATGCAGCCAATTGATGAATCTCATTCAGAGCGCCCTGTTTAAACTGCTCTGGCCTGCCTACTGTTGCTGCTTCCTCTGCAAGCCGCTTTGCAACCCGTTGGTCTTGAACAGTGGACTGCAATAGGAATGCCAGCCTAGGTTAATTTTGCTATCAATATTCTGACACCCATTAAACAGTAACTACGTTTTCAACTCAATTTTAATTTCTACAGCACAGCATAACTGTGGTACATACTGGCCACCCTCTGATGCCCCCCAAGTAGTCACAGTAAGTAAGCAGCTTCATTTTGAGCCACAAACCCCCCTAAGCCCGATCTTAGCACCATTAGTCATGCTGACACTGCTGTTGGCACTAACAGAGCTAACAGTAGTTATCAATGCTAAAGTGGGTTTGTAGCTCAAAATTGAGCTGCTTACTCACCAGGGTGACCTGGGGGGAGACCAGGAGAGTGGGCCAAACAAATGAGTGATGCCTTTAGCTAACATTAGCAGTGCAGTGTGCGGTGCATTCAACTGAAGAGTAGAAAATATCACCTCTCGACTAACATGCGCCACTGGTCGAAAACACACACCAATAACAGTTGATGGCTGTGGCTCAGAGGTAGAGCGGGTCATCCACTAATCGAAAGATCAGCTGTTCGATCCCCTGCTTCTCCAGTCCGTAAGTATCCTGGGGCAAGATATCGACCCCCAAATTGCTCCCGATGGCTGTGCGAGAGCATATGAGTGGTTACAGGGTAGCAGGTGGCACCATGTGTGGCAGCCTCAGCTACCAGTGTGTGAATGTATGTGTGAATGTGTCATAGTGTAAAACACTTTGAGAAGTCAGAGAACCTAGAAAGGTGCCATACCAATGCAGTCCATCTACCATTTTACCATTTACCACTGACACCACCAGTCTGCAACTTGATAGCTCTCTTCCTAAAGTGTCATGCCATCCACCAACCCTTCTCCTCCTGATGACGAAGTCAGCTCATATACATGTAATCAGAACTTGTATCGATAGATGTGCAGAAGTGTACAATGCCAACATTTTTCTCTGGCGACTGGGCTGGCTATCTCATTGGATACCCAAAGTATGAATTTAAATGACTTTGATGATCCATCAACTTTTTATCAAGCACAAGTATAAAGTGAACATAGTAAACTAATGTCATTCCCATGATCCCTAGCTATACTTAATGTTTGGTGCTAATTAGCAAATGTTAGCAAGTTGATATGCTAACCTAAGATGGTTAACATGGTAAAAACATACCTACTGAAGACACAGATGATAGCATTGTGAGCATCAGAGACGGGGGACTTGAGTCACATGACTTGACTCGAGTCAGACTTGAGTCACAAATATGATGACTTGAGACTTGCTTGACTAACGTTGATAAAAGACTTGACTTGACTTTGACTTTGTATTCATGACTTGAGACTTGACTTTGACTTGAAACAGGTGACTCGAAAGGACTTGGCTCTAATTCAATATTAAAGGCACGGTAAGCACCGTTGGGCGTCACTTCTGTTTACGTACAACAATGTAATCAAACAATAACAATATCTCCATACTGCTCGTCTGTAGTGATCCAAGTGGATCGTGAGGAGATGTTTGCTGTATGTGACATATGACTTGACTTGTGACTTGCTTGCCCTGAGCAATGACTCGATTTGACTTGCTATACTTATAGCAGGGACTTGACTTGACTTGCTTGATTCTCACCACAAGTAACTTGGGACTTGCTTGAGACTTGAAGGTAAAGACTTGAGACATGCTTGACTTGCACATGTGTGACTTTCCCCCATGTCTGCATGTTAGTACGCTGATGTTAGCGTTTTGCTCAAAGTAATGCTGTGCCAAAGTGCAGCCTCAAAAAGCTGCAAACGTGGCCGTTCTCTCCAACTTGTGTCAGTTAAAGCTGGACCTCTGCCAGTTAAGTGTTGCAAACCTGCTAGTGTTCACACTTTTTATTTTATTTAGCTATTTACCAGGTGTTATGGGTAGCTGAGAGATAGTCACTTCCTGGAGTAAAGTTTGAATCACAGGACGGATATGACGAACATTAATGAAGTTAGTAATTTCAACAGGTGATATAGGTTTGTAGGCTAATGCCATACTGACTGTCCCATATTTACCATTTTGTGTATGTTCCTCATGCATTTGAGCTTTTATTCCAGTATTTCCAAAGACTTACAAAAAGGCAGCATAAAGTTAATTTGTACCGCTAACTCTGTCACAGCTTAACACAATCAGTCCATCGTCATCAGCTTGATGTATGAGAAGCAGAAAGTGAAGCTGGCAGAGAGACAAAGGAAGACTCATGAGATGTGATGTTTTTATAGCTCAATTCAGCAGGATTGAACAGCACAGGACATTTTTTTTTTTAATCTGTCCTTATCAGTGTTTCTAGACTTGCTGCAGACCCACAGGGTGACTGGCCCACCGGGAAAACTCCAGTCTGTCCAGATGGTCAGTCCGCCACACAGTGTGGAAAATGGAAGAGTAGATATTGTCAGATCATGTAGCGTGCGAATTTGGTGGGAGTGTTAAAATGATGACTGCAGGTGAAGTGTGCTGTGGATTGATACTGATGCAATGTTTTAATTTTGATTTGATCAGCAAAACTCACATTAGATTCTGATCACATTACGTTCTGATCCTCCTGAAGCGAAATATAACATTGCCTATTACATATTTTATTGTGTATCAGTGACGAATCGATTTTGTTGAATTGTGGATTCACCACCATGAAATAAAAAGGTTCCCAAACCCCCAAATCAAATTCTTCTTAAAGCCCCCATTCGGCCTTGGGCTGCACTGTTGTCCTTATCATTTATCAGAGGGGACACACGTGTGTGTATGGTAAAGGTCCACCGAAGCACAACTCCTCACAAATTTGTAAGCATCAACACTGCCACCAACAGGTCTTTACACAGAAACATTTCCTGCCCTCTTCATCCACCATACCTCAGTCCTTCCTCTCCTGCTTTAAGCCCGCATAACGTGTGCTTCTACCCCTCTATGTTTTGTTTTTCCCCTCTCCGTCTCTGATGATCTGATTTTCTCGCCACAAAGAATAAAAAGGCAAAATGAAGAGAAAATGAAGATGTGATTGTCTTGATGTGCACACTGAGCGTGGCAGCAGGAAACAGCTGAGAGCAAAACAAATGCAAGATGAGCCAACCAGAGATGAAAATAAGAGACAATCAGAGGAAAGGGTGATGATAGTTGCAGAAATAAGATATGACAGCATAAAGAGAACATTATCAGTAGGCTATGATCACTCTGAGACCCGAGGGGGAGAGGACAGCATGGCAGGTATAGAGACATGAGCCAGTAAAGGAGTGTAAATCCAATGTGAAATATTAGGCTGTCTCTCACCCTTTACAGAATGTATATTTCTCCGAGGGCATCTTATTTCAGATTGTATTTTTATTTGTGAAAAGAAGTTATTGACTTTTTTTCTTTCTTTTTTTTTTTTTGGAAGTGGCTGGAGCAAAGGATCACAGGTATATGCAAAAGTTACGTAACGCTTTCCAAGAAATTGCATCTTAATATCTGCAAGACAGAGAGGAAATGCCAAGGACAAAAAGAAGACAGAACAACAGTGGACAAAAATAAAAAGGGCACCGGTGCTACCGGCACAAGATGTTGAGCCAATTAAATAGAAAGGAACGGAAGGGATAGTGAAAACAGCGTGTACCAGAGATGGACACTGTTTAAAGTATTCTTCAGAGATGATGATGAGAGGCACAGTCACTAATGTTGTGTAATATTCTCTGTTGGGAAGTTAAAGTCTGCGTTATCTGCATCACGATCAGCATAATAATGGTATCTCTTCGCAATAATCAATTTTTTCCAACAACCCATTTACTTTTCATTTACGTCTGTGCTGATTTTGAATGGGCCCAAATGAAAGCTTACAATCTGGACTTGCTGACTGGAACAAGGGCAAATTTTCTGCGAGCGCTGTCATTTTTGGTACGGCCTAAAACTCATAATATTTTGAATTGTAAGCAATTTCCCTGCTAATGAAATACATCCACAAGTACTGATAGACTAAGGCACATCAGTTCTTTGTTATGTTCTTCAGGCAGCGCCAGGCTTTCCATCCTGATGTGCCATTACGGTTTCCATTATCAAACCTCTTGGAGTTTACAATGAGGGCATAGTAAGTGCTGTTCTGTTTTTTAAGGTTTCGGCTCAGCCCAAAGACCTCGCACTGTAGATTTTTTACCATTATTCTAAAGGGTCTGCTGGATAATTGCGCCAGTGGTGTAGAGTAGACGAGGGACTATTGAATATGTTCTGCATTCAGTGCTGGTTAAAGCCAAAAAGCATGTGATTACTGTGGCAGATTCTCATTATGTCTGCAGGTTAAAAACAAATAACAGGTTTGTTCCCCTTTGTACCAAATGTGTTCGTGAACCACACTGCGTCCTGTGTACGCATCCCTAAGGATGTCTCTGCCAAGGCTGGATTACCAATCAGGCAGACTGCTTCAGGGCCTCCAGGTTCACTGTGTCATTTGGTTGGTGCTTATTTGACTAATTGCAATTTTGTTTTTCAATTTTTTAACACTGAAACACAATATCAGCTGAGGCAACCTTGTCTTTTGGCATATTTTGCATCGTCTTGCGGTCCTGTGAGTCCAAACCTAGTTTTAAAAACATTATTATTTAATCCTACATTGTACACACATGGTGCATTATCCTTAATTCTGTTTTATAAACTTACTGGGAAAGGTCAGGTAGCAACAAAGACCACTGGTTTGTTTTCTAGGATTTAAGAAAAATAGAATGAACCTACCACTCTGTGTCTGCTGTGTTTTAGTCTGCTTAATACAAAACTTGGAGTCAACGCACACTTGCACAGAGAGCACGGGGGTGGGAGGGTCAATTGCAGCCCAGAAGTACATTTTTACAATGAACTCCCTCACAGGTTAATCCAGTCGTGGCCCCTGCTCAGGGTCGCTACTGGCCATCTGTGTGCCCTATGCATAACTGCTTTGTGGTGCAGTGTTGTAAGTTATTAATAACTTACAGGAATAGAGCAAAGGAGAAACATAATATGTCATTTTTGGTTCAGCCTTGATTGCTTTTTGGTTGTAGTATAACTATCAGTCCAAATTCTGCTTTTTTCATTGTAGCGATCCAGAGAAGTGAAACTTTTGGTCAATGAAGGAGCAAGACACAGAGACAAGTCATTTTTACTAAATGACTTCTGACACCATTTCGTCAATGATTTCGGGATCAGACACCTGCCACCAAAAGCCACCTTTCACTGCGGTATGATATACCGGCAGGCGGTGTCAGTTTTTACTGCGGCTAGACATAATCTTCCATCCATCCATTTTCATCCACTTGTCCGGGGCCGTGTCACGGCAGAGCAAAGCATCCCAGACATCCCTCTCCCCAGCAATGCTTTCCAGCTCCTCCTGGGGGACCCCAAGGCGTTCCCAGGCCAGACGAGATATGTAATCCCTCCAGCGTGTCCTGGGTCTGCCCCGGGGCCTCCTGCAAATGGCATAATCTTGCCCGATGTAAAGCCGCCGGTCAGCACTTGTCACAGTAGGATGATATGTGAGTGGGCAACGTCGGTTCAAAATGTGGCCGGATGGCACCTCTCAGGTTGAAACGCTGCCAGTAACAACATAATATAAGGAGTGGGAAAGTTGCTATTGGGCTGGTAGGAGGGATGGTGGATGGGTCCAACAAACCCAGGACTTTCACCTGGGAAGCTGGTGTTCGTTTCCTGTTTGAATGTAGAGCCAAATCATGATTTTTTTTTTTTTTAAAAACATAACCACGTGGTATTCCAGCGTTGATTGTGGCATCCCAGAATGTCTTTTTTTCTGTTTATTGGTTTTTGCAGAACAATGTAAATACAGGTGTTTTCTGACACTTCTACCTGCTCCTGGTCGTGATTCTAAAGTAAAACAGAAAGCTTGAAGCTGAAGTGTTAATATTATAGATATAATACTACATTATTAATATTACAGAGTAATGCATGGTGGCCTATCTCTTTTTTCACCTGACTACAATACATGAACTTAGTGAGGAACTTAACGCTGCTTAAAATCTTGTCTTTGCTGACATCTAATGGTCGAACTTTTCATCTCGTTACAGTGAAGTACAGGTGGAGTTGAGGACCCGTGATGTCACTGTTGGGTGTGGTCACAGGCTTATCAGTAATTCTGTGTGTAAAACCAGAGATAAAACAAGCTTGAAACTTAAAATCAGAGACTGCAGCAAAACACTGCTTTTCAGCCTGGTGTTAAGATACTCTTTAAGATAATGATGGCTGAGAGCAGACATAAAGTGCACTACACTGTAGGCTGTGTGGATTGGATATCTGTAGTCCAAAGTCAGAGTGTGATTGTTTGTGAAAACCTCCAAAATTAAACTTCAAACATGTTCTCCTGTTTCCAAGGAAAGCAATAAAGGAATGGAGGAGTGTTTGATAGCATACCTCACTGATTTCTTTTCATGTGAAACCCAGAACCTCATCTCAGCCTTTGAAATTTAAAACAGACATCTGTCTTGTCTCCCAAATTCCTACTTACCCAAACACACACACAAAGGGAACTAAGTTTAATATTCCAGACAGAGACCTGAGGATCAAATGAAGCTTGGGACAATCAAAAGCTGATAAGAATCTGGAGGGAGGTAAACACGGCTTCCATCAGAATCACCAAACAACAGCAATTACAGTGATTGTTACTGAACAAAATACAGCTTTTCTACAGAAAACAATACTTCTCTGTGTCAAACTGCCATCTAGTGTTCAGATATTTCACCTGGTAAACAGAGCTTCTTTTTTACCTCCTCTAACTTGAGGGTAAAAAGCCTTTTTCTACACTTTCTCTGCTGGCCTCTGTATAGTGTCCTTAGAAAAGTTAAGATTCTGGATACTGGTAGCCATACCTGTTTCAAGGGGGCGTATATGTATCAGCTCTGACACCCACCTCCATATCTCCTGCTCTGCTGTCAGTCTTCCTCTTTTCTCTCCAGGGCTGTCACGGCTGTGATCAGCAATGCTTCCAGGAGTCGATGAGGTTCATCTGCTCCGGCTTTGCCTTGTCAGTGTCAGTTATCAGAGTCTCACTCTTGAATACCAGAGAAGCCCCAAGCTGCAGAAAGAGGGTCAATCATCTTCCTCGCCCTGCAGCCAAATCAGGACTAATACAGGATCAATCCAGCCATGTGGTTGAACCAACATGGATATGCAGGAGCTGATTAAGCTTTTAAAAATTACTCCTTTTGGATTGATTGGATTATCGAGGGCTCGTTTTTTTTAGGCTGTCCAGCATGAGCTGAATATTTCATAGTTAATACAGAGTTGGCTTTTTAATGAGATTTTCAGGTCAGAGCAACCTCAGACATTTTATTCCCCGTCCTCATAAAATTATCACCAAGCATTTTTCTTAGGTCTCCAGACAGAGTCAGTCTGTCAAGGAGAGGGTAAGAGCTCAAACCCTCCATCCATTGTCAAGTACAGAGAATGAGGCTTAATACATAAATCCATTAGATGAGTTACTCATTTTGAGCACTTAAAACTTTTTTAATGATGTCATTGGTGGGCTGCTAATAAAATTAGTTTCTCATATTGCACATTAACCTTGTAAGTCTTATTATATAACAAATTTATTCCTCTGTAGTTGCCAGAAAATACCCATTTGTAGGAATATATTTAATTTCTGGCTATGGTTTTTTTCCTACATCTTCACAATAAACAATAGTTTTCAGCAGCCTTGGGATGCAAACCAGTCCAGGTTAGGTCACATCTCTCCGTCTCACTATTTTTGATCCTCCTCTGGGTTTCTTTTGGCCGCTATCAGTCAACTGGGGCTTTTAAATTGCCACACTGCATTTAGATGAAAATTTCCCCCAACATGATAGTTGGATTCCCATGAAAACATGATGAGATCTATTCATGGTAAGCCCGGAAGGACAAAAGAACTGTACTTGGAGTGTGTCCCTTTCCTGTCCTTCTGAAACCAAGTTGAAAGCGCAGAAAACAATGTTCTTTTGTGCCCGAATGAATGTGCGACACGCTGCTGCAAGATGCAATCGCGAGCTATTTACGCGGAGCAGTGAGGGCAGCTTATTAAGAGAGGTAACAAAACAGTGGACGCATTTAAATAGAGAAGCTTTTAGGTGAAATTAGTGTGAATAACTGAGATGGGAGAGTGGGTGAGAGAGGAGAGTGCTAAAACATGCATTTCTAAATCACAAAAGGTGACAGGAAACCATAGCACTCTGACTGTGGTCGTCCTTTTGGAGCTAAAACACTTAAATTATTGCATGTATTCAGCTCACACACATTCACAACAGTATAAATAAGTATCAAAAAGCGGTAATTTTTCATTTCGTGTTTGTCTACCATGGTAATGCTACACTGAAAGGCCGAGGAGATGGATGGGGGCAGATATTAAAGGAAAAGATTCAATAGCAGGCTTCATTTTAATTGCTGTCTCAACAGGCCAATGTCTGACACGCAGGTAAACATCCAGACTATTAATTTGCCCTTGAGCACTGTTTTCGAGGCTCGGGCCAACATAACATTTTACCGAGCTGTTTTTGTTTACTCTGTGCTATGATCACATTCAAAACTTGGGAATTTAAAGATCAAGGTCTTATGTTTAACATGCCTTATCGAGCAGAAGGCAAGTTCAGTGATGCTCAACACAGGAAACTCATTTACAGGCTTAACTTTTGTCGGTTCAACTTCCAATAGCTTCGTAAATGGATTCTATTCTATAAGACTTTTCAGAAGGAGCCCCTATATTTGCAAGTGTTTTTGGGGACAGGGTGATATTTCACAGTTTCATTTCAGAGAGTTTTCCGCCACTTTTTCACAGCCCCTGACTTGAAATTGATCTTGGCAGGGTGAGAAGCCAGTCCCAGGTGCTTTATATTCAATAATGTTATCTCCAGTTGCTCCAGAACCCGAGGTGAGGAGACAGGGAACTTGGAGAGACTTCACACTAACATTTGAGAGGTGGAAAGAATGGTTAGGAATTTTCAGAGGGGGTTGATAGCGCTGCCATCCGTCTCTCAGAACGGTGATGGATTCAGCCTGAAGGGAAGAGCTGAAATGTTTCGAGAGGTTTTGATACGTGATCCTTGCGCGACAGGCGGCATTCTGCTCCCTCCTCCACAATCCAAGTCACAAAGCATGCAGTTAACTGGACTGACAGACACTTTAATGAGCAGTGTTGTGTTCCGCTAAAGGACTACAAACAGTAAACTCAGGAAAACATTAACTCGAGATAAGGTTCTTCGTCTAATGTATCCCATCAAATGATAATACTTTGTGAAATGTAGCATGCTTAATGATTGTATGAGACAAAAACGTGCCTTGAATTTAATTGGGACACCTTTTCCAAATGATTATTCTCTTTCTCTTGGCATTTCTTTTTTCTAATTCTAGGAAGGGGAAGGTGGTGGATGTTGGCCAACACTGTCATCTGTGTGGTGTTAAACTTAAAAAGAAATGGTTTCCAATCAATACCTTTAAATAACTGCCAAATTATCATGATTGTTCGATTTCACACATACAAAGTGCTGAGCTTCTGTTCTACTGTGTACATTACTGCTGATCTAAATCTTAAATTACTATTATTATATTCATGTATCGGATAGACAGAATCTTCAAAAAGCTCTGTGCAACATTCAGAGCATCAGCAGTACAAAAGGAGTAATGACTGAAGAGTGAGAATGAAGTCACACTCCCGCTGTATTTGTTGTGATCTCTCTTTTCTGGACATGCATGTATGTTATAGTATGAATCCCCTATTTATGTATTTATTTATTTATTGCCTCAAAACTATAATTTCTAAGTTAAACAATACAGACTTATAAATCATCTCAACTGGAAAAGTAATGTCTAGATTTTGCTTGACTAATACAAGTAAGTTGAAACTTTAGTAGTGGTCACTGCAGTGGACAGCTATTTACAAGCCATTTTCTTGTACATGCATGGGTTTTGATGCTATACTTGCATTTAAGTCATTAGAGTGGACCTGAGTGTGTTGTGCCACACACTGCCACCCACTGGCCAGGTGTTGTCAGTGCAACACAAATCTTTCATACCAAGATGGCCGACGAAAAGCAAGAAATGCTGTGTGCCCCTCAAGAATATCTTGCCAACCCTTCTACAATAGGAGACCCTGGCAGGTAAATAAAATCTGGTAGCATCTAAGGAGTAATACACTTGTTAAACCTTCCATGTATTGATTTTATGATGGGAGGAAATTGCAATTAATCATCTGTCCACTAAACTGGGCCTCATGCATCACTGGCTATACTTCAACTACAGTTAGTACTTTTACTGCAACTTTGTTGTTCTCGGAAATACTTCAGATTTATGTTGTTAGAGGGTAATTTACAGTTTTTGTAACAGAAGCAGTATTTTTGACAGATTTTTTGTTATTTTTGCAGAAAATGCGCATTGAAAAAATGATACAGCTCAACAGGGGGAGGTGGGTGGTGGACTGATGAGTGAAAAGGAAGGAGGTGAATGGGCGTGGGGGTAGGTATAGAAGGGGAGGAGTACAAAGAGAGGGGAGAAGCTTACAAGTCAGGAGCAAAATTCAACGCTTTTGCATGGCAGTGAACAGTATTAGAATATGTTAAAATGTGTGGATACATTAGGTTAACAGCATTAAAAATATATTTGTCACAGTTTCAAATGATAAACAATCAATCTTTAAATCGGTTTATATTTCTTCAGATGAAAACGTAAACACCTGCTGTCCACCCAAGGAGACATGTGAGAAACTCTTTCACCTTCACACCTCAGAAAAGAATCAAAATAATAAGCTGAATTGTGAATTCAGTTTTATTTATTAAGTTTTTAAGATGAGCCACCTTAATTTTTTTTTTTTTTTTATTGCAGTGTCTGTGTACACCAAATACAAACTCAGATGCCAACAGAGGGCTTTCACACAGTGTTGCTGTAGCTGAACTCCATAAGTTAGCGCAGTTGTATGCACATCCACAGAACTGAAGAAATAAAAAAAAATACAAAGGGTACCTGCACACTGAAATCACATTTTTAATTAAATTTCATTTTATTATTGATGTTTCACCTAAGGTCGTCCTCGGGTAAATACCCACGGGAAGGAAATTAGAGATATAAATGAAAAACATGAATATGAATAGATTTACAATAGGCTATAATATTATACAACTCAAGGGAATCTTCTAATCAATAAGTAACAAAAGATCAAATAAAAACATCAACCATCATTTTCTTCACAAGGTGGATGCTCTGAGTTAACAAGACACTAGGCCGCAACAGGAGATATTAAAAACATAAATACTGTATCAAATGATAGTAAGTGTCAAAAACTGTTAAGATTAATGTATTTAATATTTAATTACACATATAGTCTTTTTATGGATTTTCATGCCATGAGCACATCCTAAAATAAGAAGAAAGGAAAAGAATAGGCAAGGATTATATGTGTCAGAGGCACTAGAAACTAATATATATAGGCTATAATAATAGGATGTGTCTACAAGGAGGGCTTAATATCAAAGTCCTCATTCGAGGGGACAAGGTGTTGAGGGAATAGATCCAATAAGTCTCCCACTGCACGAGCCTCTCATTGTCATCTGCCCCAGGCAGGATATCAAATTCTCTCAGTGCCCTGATATTTCAGAGGGGATACCATAACCAGCCGACCTGACAGCTATATAAACAAAAGAAAATTCATAACAAGATTTGATGAGTTTATGATCCTCTCCTGCCCGCAGGAGGAGGAGGAAGAGGGGGAAGAGGAGGAGGAGCCAGGGGACATTTTAGTCTTTTAATGGCAGTTTTGTTTGACTCACTGCTCGTAAGATGCTGCCTGTTGTTAACACCTACCACAGTACAAATATTTGTTTTCATTCATTCATTTTCCGTGACCGCTTATCCCGTTACGGGTCACTGGGGTTTCTGGAGCCTATCCCGGCTGACATCGGGCAAGAGGCAGGGTTCACCCTGGACAGGTCACCAGACTATCACAGGGCTGACACATAGAGACAGACAACCAATCACGGTCACATCCACACCTACGGACAATTTAGAGTCACCAATTAACCTGCGTGTCTTTGGACTGTGGGAGGAAGCTGGAGTACCTGGAGAAAACCCACGCTGACACGGGGAGAGCATGCAAACTCTGCACAGGATATTTCTTTTCAGCAAAGTGATTATTCTATTGTGGCTTGGTTTTAATGAGTGAATGTGCCAGTCATTGAAAGAATCTAAAGTGCCCCTGAGCAAGGCAGTCGACGCCTATACCAGCTCCAGCAGTCTATGGCTGTTTATGTTCTATTTCTTGGGTTTTGAGCAAAAGGCAGCCCCACTGCAGGGATCAGTGGGTCACCAGTGGTAGGGTAAGTCCCATTAAAAGTGCAGGTATAAATAGGAGAAGAGTTCGTCTTATCAGCTGAGCCGCTATTAAGATGAGCAGGGCCTCAATCCCTGCCCATGCCTTGGTGCTGCAGGGCTGTAAATATCCACCGGGTTAATGAGGTGTTCTGTGTGTGGGAGCGTACATTTACTCTCCAATAAACTCCTGCCAGGGACAACATCACTCCCCATTTCTTATAATGGCATTTTAATAGATAGTCATTTAAACACGGCTGCAGAATCAGTGCAAGGGAAGGCGGCAGGTGCGGGGGGGGTAGGAGAGGCAGGAGAGCATGTGTGTTTGCATGGGTGTTAGGTGTGTGTTTGTGTGCTGGCCGAGTGCATCTAATGGTGGGAATGACTAAGGGGGGAAATGACAGACAGAGAGAGGACACAGGAGACAGATGAGCAGACATTTTAAAACCAGGTAATAAGACTGTTTTTTTGACAAAGCTGCAGTTTCACTCCCCTGCTGCATTTACACTGGGAGCTATAAATCAGGACGCTAACAGGCAGGTGGCAGTCTGCATCTTGAGAGCTGCAAGTTGACATTTTGCCGTGTCCGCATCAATACCTATACGGATAACTCTCCAGTCATGCATCAAGCACTTGAATACAGGTTAGGCTGATACATCGAGGTAGTAAATTACAGTAGGAAAGACATAGTAAGATGCAGTTTCAAATAATCCACCTCTTAAATGGGTGAGTTTGGGCAAACAGAATGCTGCAGATTACACACTAACTGGTTTAACTTCAGTATATTTAGATTGCGGATGAATAATTCTCCCCGTCAGTTCCACTCAGAGCACCAAAGAAGGCACTGCGTGGAATATAAAGAGTATGTGTGTCTGTGTGGAAGGAGGGCGTGATTTATATTAGTGCGTACAGTTAGGATGTATTGTCCTGATGAAAACAATATCTGTTTGGTCTTAAGAGTTCTAATCATTTCTCGAAAGAAACAATAATAGTCCTATCCGCTAAAGGCCTCTATATGTTAAGATAAATTCACTCTGTTAAGGTTATGGTCATTTACTTGGAATTTGTACCTAATTGTCACCCTCTAAAGGACTGCACGAACGACTACAATAAATACTAGAATTTAAGTTACCTAATATAAAATGACTTCAACGACCTCTTAAAAGAAAAGATGTGGAGAAATCCACTGTAGCAGCAGCAAATAATAATCGATCTAAAATATATAAGTGAGACAAACACAAGCACTCAGGATAAGCCAAATGACTATAAAACACCTCTGTCTACTGTGTTGTGCCATTAAAGATGTATTGATTATTTTTCTGCCAAGGTAACCCTACTGAGTGAAAATGCAGCAGCACTGCTATCTCAAAATCCCTCCAAGTCAAATGACACAATATGTTACTTGTCCACTCATTATACGTAAAAGTGAAATATATACTATATATATATATTTTTTTTTTTTTTCATTTTTGAAGTCATAGCACAATATGCCATAAAATGTCTTACTGTTGTATGTCACAAAAAATAACAATTTGTGATAGTATAGTATGCCATAAAAATGTTATAAAAAGTTTTAATAGTGTGCCATTTAAAAAAAAAAAAAAATCACATCATCCCCACTCTTCTGCCCTTTTCACTTCGACTATCTTATAAAATTAAGGCAATAGCAGTAGTATGTCACAAAAAAATGTCAAACTATAGTATGCCATGAAAAAGGTCATAAAGAGTTAAAGTGTATTGCGCCTTGAGTAAATAGATGAATAAATAAATGAATACATACATAAACAAATGGTATGTGGCATTGTTGTATGTGACAAAAATATCAAAAAGAACTCCTAGTATTCCTACCAGAAAAATGACAAACTAGTAATTTGATTGAACGAGAGGCATTCTGTGAGTGCTGATATAGAGTATAACATCACTGGGACATGTAACAGTAAAATCATCTGATGAGGTACTGATGAGGATGAGGGAGAGTGGAAGCTGAATCCGGCCGTGCCAACATCCAGGTTTGGCAACGTCTCATCAGCCGAACTGGACGAAGTTACACAGCTGCAGATCAATGTAAATACAAAGTAGCTTGTGAGTTCCTGGCGTGTGTGCTGCGTTGCCTGGCAACAGACTGGGGAAACTGTTGGGTTTTTTTTCGCGGAGCAACATAACGTACTTAAATAATTTATTTCATCACCTTTTGTTAACATTTCCTTACTCAGCATTGCTGTTTAAGCTGTTGTTGACCTGTTGTATAAAATCAATATCACACTCGAGGTCGTGACGTTGTACTGTATATCTTCACGGCTGTAATTGTCTTCGGCACTAGGCGACGATACAGTACAACATCACTCCCTCTTGTGTGATATTTGCTTAATTTAAAAAAAAATGTCATACTACAGCAGATATAAAATATATAGTATAGTATGTCGTCCAAAATCATGAAAAAAGTCACAATATAGTATGGTGTCCAAATCAATGAAAAAAAAGTCATAGTATAGTATGTCGTCCAAATCAATGAAAAAAAAGTCATAGTATAGTATGTCGTCCAAAACCATGAAAAAAAGTCAGAGTGTGTCGTCCAAAACAATGAAAAAAACTTACAATATAGTATGTTTTTTATGTGCAGTGACATTTCACCGGGTTTTTTGTAATTATTTGTAGCATCCTTAATATGATTTTTTTTCATGGTTGTGGACAACCAAACATCAACATAATGTTAATAAGACATTTTATGAGTTTTTGGGTTTTGTTTTTTTTACATACAATACTCAGCTTAACAATCAAACCTACATTGTGAAAGTCCCATGCATTGACCATCCCCCACGTCTGCAGTTCTCCGGGAACTCCCACTTACACCATGTCACCTGACTTTGGTCTGAATCTGCAATGTTTTGTCTTACGTGTGTGTGTTTTCAACACACTGTACTGGGATATTTAGGTTTTTAGACATGTACTATGATTTTTAAACAATAAGTTGTACATGGACTTACTTTATTTATTTTTTAATGCTTTCTCTAAAGGAGCCAGAGAAAGTCTTCAAGGAGGTATAAGAAGTGTCTCCAGTTAGCTAGCTCAGGGAAATAGAGGACTGCTTTAAGGGTCATGGTTTTGGACGACATACTATACTATGACTTTTTTTCATGGTTTTCGACAACATACTATATACTATGACTTTTTCTCATGGTTTTGGACGAAATACTATACTATGACTTTTTTTCATGGTTTTGGACGACATACTATACTATGACTTTTTTTCATGATTTTGGACGACATACTATACTATGACGTTTTTTCATGGTTTTCGACGACATACTATACTATAACTTTTTTTCATGGTTTTCGACGACATACTGTACTATGACTTTTTTTTCATGATTTTGGACGACATACTATACTATGACTTTTTTTCATGGTTTTGGACGACATACTATACTATGACATTTTTTCATGGTTTTCGACGACATACTATACTATGACATTTTTTCATGCTTTTCGACGACATACTATACTATGACTTTTTTTCATGATTTGGAACGACATACTATACTATGACTTTTTTTTCATGAATTTGGACGACATACTATACTATGACTTTTTTTCATGATTTGGAATGACATACTATACTATGACTTTTTTTCATGAATTTGGACGACATACTATACTATGACATTTTTTCATGGTTTTCGACGACATACTATACTATGACTTTTTTTTCATGATTTTGGACGACATACTATACTATGACTTTTTTTCATGATTTTGGACGACATGCTATACTATGACTTTTTTTTCATGGTTTTCGACGACATACTATACTATGACTTTTTTTTCATGATTTTGGACGACATACTATACTATGACTTTTTTTCATGAATTTGGACGACATACTATACTATGACTTTTTTTTCATGGTTTTCGACGACATACTATACTATGACTTTTTTTTCATGATTTTGGACGACATACTATACTATGACTTTTTTTCATGAATTTGGACGACATACTATACTATGACTTTTTTTTCATGGTTTTCGACGACATACTATACTATGACTTTTTTTTCATGATTTTGGACGACATACTATGCTATGACTTTTTTTCATGGTTTTTGATGACTTTTTTTCATGATTTTGGATGACATACTATACTATGACTTTTTTCATGGTTTTTGACGACTTTTTTTCATGATTTTGGATGACAGACTATACTATGACTTTTTTTTCATGATTTTGGACGACATACTATACTATGACTTTTTTTCATGATTTTGGACGACATACTATACTATGACTTTTTTTCATGATTTTGGAAGACATACTATACTATGACTTTTTTCATGGTTTTTGACGACTTTTTTTCATGATTTTGGATGACAGACTATACTATGACTTTTTTTTCGTGAATTTGGACGAGATACTATGCTATGACTTTTTTTCATGGTTTTTGACGACTTTTTCTCATGATTTTGGACGACATACAATACTATGACTTTTTTTTCATGGTTTTGGACGACATACTATACTATGACTTTTTTTTCGTGAATTTGGACGACATACTATACTATGACTTTTTTCATGGTTTTTGACGACTTTTTTTCATGATTTTGGATGACAGACTATACTATGACTTTTTTTCGTGAATTTGGACGACATACTATGCTATGACTTTTTTTCATGGTTTTTGACGACTTTTTCTCATGATTTTGGATGACATACTATACTATGACTTTTTTTCATGGTTTTTGACGACTTTTTCTCATGATTTTGGATGACATACTATACTATGACTTTTTTTCATGGTTTTTGACGACTTTTTCTCATGATTTTGGACGACATACTATACTATGACTTTTTTTCATGGTTTTTGACGACTTTTTTTCATGATTTTGGATGACATACTATACTATGACTTTTTTTCATGGTTTTGGACGACATACTATACTATGACTTTTTTTTCATGGTTTTGGACGACATGCTATACTATGACTTTTTTTTCATGGTTTTGGACGACATACTATACTATGACTTTTTTTCATAGTTTTGGACAACATACTATACTATGACTTTTTTTCATGGTTTTTGACGACTTTTTCTCATGATTTTGGACGACATACTATACTATGACTTTTTTTTCATGGTTTTGGACGACATGCTATACTATGACTTTTTTTCATGGTTTTGGATGACAGACTATACTATGACTTTTTTTCGTGAATTTGGACGACATACTATACTATGACTTTTTTTCATAGTTTTGGATGACAGACTATACTATGACTTTTTTTCGTGAATTTGGACGACATACTATACTATGACTTTTTTTCATGGTTTTGGACAACATACTATACTATAACTTTTTTTCATGGTTTTGGATGACATACTATACTATGACTTTTTTTCATGATTTTGGACAACATGCTATACTATGACTTTTTTTCATGATTTTGGACGACATACTATACTATGACTTTTTTTCATGGTTTTGGACAACATACTATACTATAACTTTTTTTCATGGTTTTGGACAACATACTATACTATGACTTTTTTCATGGTTTTTGACGACTTTTTTTCATGAATTTGGACGACATACTGTACTATGACTTTTTTTTCGTGAATTTGGACGACATACTATGCTATGACTTTTTTTCATGGTTTTTGACGACTTTTTCTCATGATTTTGGATGACATACTATACTATAACTTTTTTTTCATGGTTTTGGACGACATACTATACTATGACTTTTTTTTCGTGAATTTGGACGACATACTATACTATGACTTTTTTTCATGGTTTTTGACGACTTTTTCTCATGATTTTGGACGACATACTATACTATGACTTTTTTTTCATGGTTGTGGACGACATGCTATACTATGACTTTTTTTTCATGGTTTTGGACGACATACTATACTATGACTTTTTTTCATAGTTTTGGATGACAGACTATACTATGACTTTTTTTCGTGAATTTGGACGACATACTATGCTATGACTTTTTTTCATGGTTTTTGATGACTTTTTCTCATGATTTTGGACGACATACTATACTATGACTTTTTCTCATGATTTTGGATGACATACTATACTATGACTTTTTTTCATGATTTTGGACGACTTTTTTTCATGAATTTGGACGACATACTATACTATGACTTTTTTCATGGTTTTTGGCGACTTTTTTTCATGAATTTGGACGACATACTATACTATGACTTTTTTTTCGTGAATTTGGACGACATACTATACTATGACTTTTTTCATGGTTTTTGACGACTTTTTTTCATGAATTTGGACGACATACTATACTATGACTTTTTTTTTCGTGAAATTGGACGACATACTATGCTATGACTTTTTTTCATGGTTTTTGACGACTTTTTCTCATGATTTTGGATGACATACTATACTATGACTTTTTTTCATAGTTTTGGATGACAGACTATACTATGACTTTTTTTCGTGAATTTGGACGACATACTATGCTATGACTTTTTTTCATGGTTTTTGATGACTTTTTCTCATGATTTTGGACGACATACTATACTATGACTTTTTTTCATGGTTTTGGACAACATACTATACTATGACTTTTTTTTCGTGAATTTGGACGACATACTATACTATGACTTTTTTTCATGGTTTTTGACGACTTTTTCTCATGATTTTGGACGACATACTATACTATGACTTTTTTTTCATGGTTGTGGACGACATGCTATACTATGACTTTTTTTTCATGGTTTTGGACGACATACTATACTATGACTTTTTTTCATAGTTTTGGATGACAGACTATACTATGACTTTTTTTCGTGAATTTGGACGACATACTATGCTATGACTTTTTTTCATGGTTTTTGACGACTTTTTCTCATGATTTTGGACGACATACTATACTATGACTTTTTCTCATGGTTTTCGACGACATACTATACTATGACTTTTTTTTCATGGTTTGGGACGACATACTATACTATGACTTTTTTTCATGAATTTGGACGACATACTATACTATGACTTTTTTTCATGAATTTGGACGACATACTATACTATGACTTTTTTTTCGTGAATTTGGACGACATACTATGCTATGACTTTTTTTCATGGTTTTTGACGAATTTTTTTCATGATTTTGGATGACATACTATAGTATGACTTTTTTTTCGTGAATATGGACGACATACTATACTATGACTTTTTTTTCATGATTTTGGACGACATACTATACTATGACATTTTTTCATGGTTTTCGACGACATACTATACTATGACATTTTTTCATGCTTTTCGACGACATACTATACTATGACTTTTTTTCATGATTTGGAACGACATACTATACTATGACTTTTTTTTCATGAATTTGGACGACATACTATACTATGACTTTTTTTCATGATTTGGAACGACATACTATACTATGACTTTTTTTCATGAATTTGGACGACATACTATACTATGACTTTTTTCATGGTTTTTGACGACTTTTTTTCATGAATTTGGACGACATACTATACTATGACTTTTTTTTTCGTGAAATTGGACGACATACTATGCTATGACTTTTTTTCATGGTTTTTGACGACTTTTTCTCATGATTTTGGATGACATACTATACTATGACTTTTTTTCATAGTTTTGGATGACAGACTATACTATGACTTTTTTTCGTGAATTTGGACGACATACTATGCTATGACTTTTTTTCATGGTTTTTGATGACTTTTTCTCATGATTTTGGACGACATACTATACTATGACTTTTTTTCATGGTTTTGGACAACATACTATACTATGACTTTTTTTTCGTGAATTTGGACGACATACTATACTATGACTTTTTTTCATGGTTTTTGACGACTTTTTCTCATGATTTTGGACGACATACTATACTATGACTTTTTTTCATGGTTTTTGACGACTTTTTCTCATGATTTTGGACGACATACTATACTATGACTTTTTTTCATGGTTTTGGACAACATACTATACTATGACTTTTTTTTCGTGAATTTGGACGACATACTATACTATGACTTTTTTTCATGGTTTTTGACGACTTTTTCTCATGATTTTGGACGACATACTATACTATGACTTTTTTTTCATGGTTTTGGACGACATACTATACTATGACTTTTTTTCATAGTTTTGGATGACAGACTATACTATGACTTTTTTTCGTGAATTTGGACGACATACTATGCTATGACTTTTTTTCATGGTTTTTGACGACTTTTTCTCATGATTTTGGACGACATACTATACTATGACTTTTTCTCATGGTTTTCGACGACATACTATACTATGACTTTTTTTTCATGGTTTGGGACGACATACTATACTATGACTTTTTTTCATGAATTTGGACGACATACTATACTATGACTTTTTTTCATGAATTTGGACGACATACTATACTATGACTTTTTTTTCGTGAATTTGGACGACATACTATGCTATGACTTTTTTTCATGGTTTTTGACGAATTTTTTTCATGATTTTGGATGACATACTATAGTATGACTTTTTTTTCGTGAATATGGACGACATACTATACTATGACTTTTTTTTCATGATTTTGGACGACATACTATACTATGACATTTTTTCATGGTTTTCGACGACATACTATACTATGACATTTTTTCATGCTTTTCGACGACATACTATACTATGACTTTTTTTCATGATTTGGAACGACATACTATACTATGACTTTTTTTTCATGAATTTGGACGACATACTATACTATGACTTTTTTTCATGAATTTGGACGACATACTATACTATGACATTTTTTCATGGTTTTCGACGACATACTATACTATGACTTTTTTTTCATGATTTTGGACGACATACTATACTATGACTTTTTTTCATGATTTTGGACGACATGCTATACTATGACTTTTTTTTCATGGTTTTCGACGACATACTATACTATGACTTTTTTTTCATGATTTTGGACGACATACTATACTATGACTTTTTTTCATGAATTTGGACGACATACTATACTATGACTTTTTTTTCATGGTTTTCGACGACATACTATACTATGACTTTTTTTTCATGATTTTGGACGACATACTATACTATGACTTTTTTTCATGAATTTGGACGACATACTATACTATGACTTTTTTTTCATGGTTTTCGACGACATACTATACTATGACTTTTTTTTCATGATTTTGGACGACATACTATGCTATGACTTTTTTTCCTGGTTTTTGATGACTTTTTTTCATGATTTTGGATGACATACTATACTATGACTTTTTTCATGGTTTTTGACGACTTTTTTTCATGATTTTGGATGACAGACTATACTATGACTTTTTTTTCATGATTTTGGACGACATACTATACTATGACTTTTTTTCATGATTTTGGACGACATACTATACTATGACTTTTTTTCATGATTTTGGAAGACATACTATACTATGACTTTTTTCATGGTTTTTGACGACTTTTTTTCATGATTTTGGATGACAGACTATACTATGACTTTTTTTTCGTGAATTTGGACGACATACTATACTATGACTTTTTTTCATGAATTTGGACGACATACTATACTATGACTTTTTTTCATGAATTTGGACGACATACTATACTATGACTTTTTTTCATGAATTTGGACGACATACTATACTATGACTTTTTTTTCATGGTTTTCGACGACATACTTTTTTTTCATGACTTTGGACGACATACTATACTATGACTTTTTTTCATGAATTTGGACGACATACTATACTATGACTTTTTTTTCATGGTTTTCGACGACATACTATGCTATGACTTTTTTTCATGGTTTTTGATGACTTTTTTTCATGATTTTGGATGACATACTATACTATGACTTTTTTCATGGTTTTTGACGACTTTTTTTCATGATTTTGGATGACAGACTATACTATGACTTTTTTTTCATGATTTTGGACGACATACTATACTATGACTTTTTTTCATGAATTTGGACGACATACTATACTATGACTTTTTTTCATGAATTTGGACGACATACTATACTATGACTTTTTTTTCATGGTTTTCGACGACATACTATACTATGACTTTTTTTCATGAATTTGGACGACATACTATACTATGACTTTTTTTTCATGGTTTTCGACGACATACTATACTATGACTTTTTTTTCATGACTTTGGACGACATACTATGCTATGACTTTTTTTTCATGGTTTTCGACGACATACTATACTATGACTTTTTTTCATGGTTTTTGATGACTTTTTTTCATGACTTTGGACGACATACTATACTATGACTTTTTTTCATGAATTTGGACGACATACTATGCTATGACTTTTTTTTCATGGTTTTCGACGACATACTATACTATGACTTTTTTTCATGGTTTTTGATGACTTTTTTTCATGATTTTGGATGACATACTATACTATGACTTTTTTCATGGTTTTTGACGACTTTTTTTCATGATTTTGGATGACAGACTATACTATGACTTTTTTTTCATGATTTTGGACGACATACTATACTATGACTTTTTTTCATGATTTTGGACAACATGCTATACTATGACTTTTTTTCATGATTTTGGAAGACATACTATACTGTGACTTTTTTCATGGTTTTTGACGACTTTTTTTCATGATTTTGGATGACAGACTATACTATGACTTTTTTTTCGTGAATTTGGACGACATACTATACTATGACTTTTTTTCATAGTTTTGGATGACAGACTATACTATGACTTTTTTTTCGTAATTTTGGACGACATACTATACTATGACTTTTTTTCATAGTTTTGGATGACAGACTATACTATGACTTTTTTTTGTAATTTTGGACAACATGCTATACTATGACTTTTTTTCATGATTTTGGAAGACATACTATACTATGACTTTTTTCATGGTTTTTGACGACTTTTTTTCATGATTTTGGATGACATACTATACTATGACTTTTTTCATGGTTTTTGACGACTTTTTTTCATGATTTTGGATGACAGACTATACTATGACTTTTTTTTCGTGAATTTGGACGACATACTATGCTATGACTTTTTTTCATGGTTTTTGATGACTTTTTTTCATGATTTTGGATGACATACTATACTATGACTTTTTTCATGGTTTTTGACGACTTTTTTTCATGATTTTGGATGACAGACTATACTATGACTTTTTTTTCGTGAATTTGGACGAGATACTATGCTATGACTTTTTTTCATGGTTTTTGACGACTTTTTCTCATGATTTTGGACGACATACTATACTATGACTTTTTTTTCATGGTTTTGGACGACATACTATACTATGACTTTTTTTTCGTGAATTTGGACGACATACTATACTATGACTTTTTTCATGGTTTTTGACGACTTTTTTTCATGATTTTGGATGACAGACTATACTATGACTTTTTTTCGTGAATTTGGACGACATACTATGCTATGACTTTTTTTCATGGTTTTTGACGACTTTTTCTCATGATTTTGGATGACATACTATACTATGACTTTTTTTCATGGTTTTTGACGACTTTTTTTCATGATTTTGGATGACATACTATACTATGACTTTTTTTCATGGTTTTGGACGACATACTATACTATGACTTTTTTTTCATGGTTTTGGATGACATGCTATACTATGACTTTTTTTTCATGGTTTTGGACGACATACTATACTATGACTTTTTTTCATAGTTTTGGACAACATACTATACTATGACTTTTTTTCATGGTTTTTGACGACTTTTTCTCATGATTTTGGACGACATACTATACTATGACTTTTTTTTCATGGTTTTGGACGACATGCTATACTATGACTTTTTTTCATGGTTTTGGATGACAGACTATACTATGACTTTTTTTCGTGAATTTGGACGACATACTATACTATGACTTTTTTTCATAGTTTTGGATGACAGACTATACTATGACTTTTTTTCGTGAATTTGGACGACATACTATACTATGACTTTTTTTCATGGTTTTGGACAACATACTATACTATAACTTTTTTTCATGGTTTTGGATGACATACTATACTATGACTTTTTTTCATGATTTTGGACAACATGCTATACTATGACTTTTTTTCATGATTTTGGACGACATACTATACTATGACTTTTTTTCATGGTTTTGGACAACATACTATACTATAACTTTTTTTCATGGTTTTGGACAACATACTATACTATGACTTTTTTCATGGTTTTTGACGACTTTTTTTCATGAATTTGGACGACATACTGTACTATGACTTTTTTTTCGTGAATTTGGACGACATACTATGCTATGACTTTTTTTCATGGTTTTTGACGACTTTTTCTCATGATTTTGGATGACATACTATACTATAACTTTTTTTTCATGGTTTTGGACGACATACTATACTATGACTTTTTTTTCGTGAATTTGGACGACATACTATACTATGACTTTTTTTCATGGTTTTTGACGACTTTTTCTCATGATTTTGGACGACATACTATACTATGACTTTTTTTTCATGGTTGTGGACGACATGCTATACTATGACTTTTTTTTCATGGTTTTGGACGACATACTATACTATGACTTTTTTTCATAGTTTTGGATGACAGACTATACTATGACTTTTTTTCGTGAATTTGGACGACATACTATGCTATGACTTTTTTTCATGGTTTTTGATGACTTTTTCTCATGATTTTGGACGACATACTATACTATGACTTTTTCTCATGATTTTGGATGACATACTATACTATGACTTTTTTTCATGATTTTGGACAACATGCTATACTATGACTTTTCTTCATGGTTTTGGATGACATACTATACTATGACTTTTTTTCATGATTTTAGACAACATACTATACTATGACTTTTTTTTCGTGAATTTGGACGACATACTATACTATGACTTTTTTCATGGTTTTTGACGACTTTTTTTCATGAATTTGGACGACATACTATACTATGACTTTTTTTTTCGTGAAATTGGACGACATACTATGCTATGACTTTTTTTCATGGTTTTTGACGACTTTTTCTCATGATTTTGGATGACATACTATACTATGACTTTTTTTCATAGTTTTGGATGACAGACTATACTATGACTTTTTTTCGTGAATTTGGACGACATACTATGCTATGACTTTTTTTCATGGTTTTTGATGACTTTTTCTCATGATTTTGGACGACATACTATACTATGACTTTTTTTCATGGTTTTGGACAACATACTATACTATGACTTTTTTTTCGTGAATTTGGACGACATACTATACTATGACTTTTTTTCATGGTTTTTGACGACTTTTTCTCATGATTTTGGACGACATACTATACTATGACTTTTTTTTCATGGTTGTGGACGACATGCTATACTATGACTTTTTTTTCATGGTTTTGGACGACATACTATACTATGACTTTTTTTCATAGTTTTGGATGACAGACTATACTATGACTTTTTTTCGTGAATTTGGACGACATACTATGCTATGACTTTTTTTCATGGTTTTTGACGACTTTTTCTCATGATTTTGGACGACATACTATACTATGACTTTTTCTCATGATTTTGGATGACATACTATACTATGACTTTTTTTCATGATTTTGGACAACATGCTATACTATGACTTTTCTTCATGGTTTTGGATGACATACTATACTATGACTTTTTTTCATGATTTTGGACAACATGCTATACTATGACTTTTCTTCATGGTTTTGGATGACATACTATACTATGACTTTTTTTCATGATTTTAGACAACATACTATACTATGACTTTTTTTTCGTGAATTTGGACGACATACTATACTATGACTTTTTTCATGGTTTTTGACGACTTTTTTTCATGAATTTGGACGACATACTATACTATGACTTTTTTTTTCGTGAAATTGGACGACATACTATGCTATGACTTTTTTTCATGGTTTTTGACGACTTTTTCTCATGATTTTGGATGACATACTATACTATGACTTTTTTTCATGGTTTTGGACGACATACTATACTATGACTTTTTTTCATGGTTTTTGACGACTTTTTTTCATGATTTTGGATGACAGACTATACTATGACTTTTTTTTCGTGAATTTGGACGACATACTATGCTATGACTTTTTTTCATGGTTTTTGACGACTTTTTTTCATGGTTTTGCACGACATACTATACTATGACTTTTTTTCATGAATTTGGACGACATACTATACTATGACTTTTTTTCATGAATTTGGACGACATACTATACTATGACTTTTTTTCATGGTTTTGGACGACATACTATACTATGACTTTTTTTTCGTGAATTTGGACGACATACTATGCTATGACTTTTTTTCATGGTTTTTGACGACTTTTTTTCATGATTTTGGATGACATACTATACTATGACTTTTTTTTCATGAATTTGGACGACATACTATGCTATGACTTTTTTTCATGGTTTTTGACGACTTTTTCTCATGATTTTGGATGACATACTATACTATGACTTTTTTTCATGGTTTTTGACGACTTTTTTTCATGATTTTGGACGACATACTATACTATGACTTTTTTTCATGGTTTTGGACGACTTACTATACTATGACTTTTTTTCATGATTTTGGACAAACTATAATACTATACTATAATATGACTTTTATGTTTTTCTCTCATCTGTCCTCTAACACCTTGAGCTATTGAATTAGACAGGTATTCTGTCTTTCGTCTTAGTGTTGCAGCCCAATACACATTAGACTCTTAGACTGAACTCTCTACAAGGCAATTCATTTTCTGTCTAGGTACGTCTGCTCAAAAAAACAAGTCCTTCTGCAACTTTCTTATAAGCAAGTACAGATGAAGTCTGTTCATGAGTTCAATGTACTTGGACTTGAATGTGCATGTGTTGTTACAAAGATCTGTTCACCTCACCGAACTAGCTTTCTGCTACATATCCTGTGATCAGTCTCATCCAGAAAAAAGTTTACCTCCACCGGTAATCTTGATTGGACTTCATTTACACGTAAACAATAAAAAGACACATTAGAAAAGATATTTTATTGCCAAGTCAGGAGCTGATAGTTGACTTTGGGAAGAAGTAGGGACTTTAATGTCAACAAGTCCTGAGTGTAGAGGGTGGATAGCTTCAAGTACCACGGTGTCCACATCACTGGCGGCCTGACCTGGGTGCTGCATACTGTTCCACCTCAGACGCTTGAAGAAACTCCAGAGATATCCAGATATCCCCTCCAATACTGAGGAATTTCAAGTCTTACACCATCGACAGCATCCTGACGGGGATCGTTGGTACGGAAACAGGCCCCCCAACACATATATTTCTTATTGCACTCTTTTTATAATGCACAAACTAGAGGAACTGAATTAACATTAGATTTCAATGGAATTGTATCTCACATAATAACTCGTAACAAATACATTGACAGAAGAGCATAGAAGATTATTCCAATCCATACTGTGAAGAATATTCTTTGGAAATATTGTGATTTTGGGTCTGTGTCAACTCCTCTTTTCTCTGCCTCATAACTTTTTTTTCAAACAAAGGAGTCTCTCATTTAAAAACATTTTGTATGTTTTCAATATTCAACATGAAACACAGCAGCTGATGACAGAAGAGATGTTTCTTCAGGTGGTCTTATGATGTTCCTCTTCTTCCCAGATGTCATCCATTGACACTGCATATCTAGAAATGGCAAAAACAAGCACCTTTCTGAATGTGTAACGACAACTAAGGCTAAAGTAAAAATCACACAACAGTGAACTTGTAGCTATATGTGAAGTAGTAAACTTTTCAATTGCAAATTTAACTGGGCCAGATTTTAAAACCAGAAAATGTCAATGGGCCATGTATATGTATAAACACATATGGCCCTCCTCAACATAATGCAGAAACAGGAAAAAAAGAGCTAACAATGCACAGAAGCATAATAAGTGGCATAAACAATAACTAATAACTCACTCTATCTCTCTATTAGCATCTCCCTCTCTCCCTCTCTCCCTCTCCCCCCTCCTCTCCACACACACATGCATGCACACACCTCACCTCCTGATGGTTTCCTTATTGGTCAGATACACAAGATATAGTTTTAAACAGTCCGTGGCAGCAACAGTCATGTTTACAACAACAAATTCACTATAAACAAACTGGAAACAAATCTGGCATGTCAATAAAATAAATAAAGCAAATATTCAATACTGAATGAAAAAATAATGTTATCGAAGCATGAAGAAAACAAACATCAGTATCAGTCATTCATACTGCTCTTTGTCCCCCCTCTACTGAGGAGACTCACTGCAGGTCGCTGCCTCAGGTACATTTTAGACTATATACAGACAGCCTTGATTTTAGTTAGCCCCACTCGTGTGCTTGTTTAAACCATACTTGTAAACCATAATAGCTGTGAAAGAGAGACTGCGGACAGTCAATGACATTACGTTATAGTATAGTATGTTATCCAAAACCATGAAAAAAGTCATAGTATAGTATGTCTTCCCAAATCATGAAAAAAAGTCACAGTATAATATATTGTCCCCAATCATGAAAAAAAAGTCATAGTATAGTATGTCATCCAAAATCATGAAAAAAAAGTCATAGCATAGTATGTCGTCCTAAATCATGAAAAAAAGTCATAGTATAGTATGTCGTCCAAAATCATGAAAAAAAGTCATAGTATAGCATGTCTTCCAAAATCATGAAAAAAAGGCATAGTATAGTATGTCGTCCAAAATCATGAAAAAAAAGTCATAGTATAGCATGTCTTCCAAAATCATGAAAAAAAGTCATAGTATAGTATGTCGTCCAAAATCATGAAAAAAAGTCATAGTATAGCATGTCTTCCAAAATCATGAAAAAAAGTCATAGTATAGTACGTCGTCCAAAATCATGAAAAAAAGTCATAGTATAGCATGTCTTCCAAAATCATGAAAAAAAGTCATAGTATAGTATGTCGTCCAAAATCATGAAAAAAAGTCATAGTATAGTATGTCGTCCAAAACCATGAAAAAAAGTTATAGTATAGTACGTCGTCCAAAACTATGAAAAAAAAGTCATAGTATAGTATGTCGTCCAAAACCATGAAAAAAAGTTATAGTATAGTATGTCGTCCAAAACTATGAAAAAAAAGTCATAGTATAGTATGTCGTCCAAAACCATGAAAAAAAGCCATAGTATAGTATGTCGTCCAAAACCATGAAAAAAAGTTATAGTATAGTATGTCGTCCAAAACCATGAAAAAAAGTCATAGTATAGTATGTCGTCCAAAACCATGAAAAAAAGTCATAGTATAGTATGTCGTCCAAATTCATGAAAAAAAGTCATAGTATAGTTTGTCGTCCCAAAATCATGAAAAAAATCATAATATAGTATGTCGTCCAAAACTATGAAAAAAAAGTCATAGTATAGTATGTCGTCCAAAACCATGAAAAAAAGCCATAGTATAGTATGTCGTCCAAAACCATGAAAAAAAGTTATAGTATAGTATGTCGTCCAAAACCATGAAAAAAAGTCATAGTATAGTATGTCGTCCAAAACCATGAAAAAAAGTCATAGTATAGTATGTCGTCCAAATTCATGAAAAAAAGTCATAGTATAGTATGTCGTCCCAAAATCATGGAAAAAAAAGTCATAGTATAGTATGTCGTCCAAAATCATGAAAAAAAGTCATAGTATAGTATGTCGTCCCTAAATCATAAAAAATGTCATAGTATAGTATGTCGTCCAAATTCATGAAAAAAAGTCATAGTATAGTATGTCGTCCCAAAATCATGAAAAAAAGTCATAGTATAGTATGTCGTCCCCAGATCATGAAAAAAGTCATAGTATAGTATGTCGTCCCAAAATCATAAAAAATGTCATAGTATAGTATGTCGTCCCCAGATCATGAAAAAAGTCATAGTATAGTATGTCGTCCCTAAATCATAAAAAATGTCATAGTATAGTATGTCGTCCAAATTCATGAAAAAAAGTCATAGTATAGTATGTCGTCCCAAAATCATGAAAAAAAGTCATAGTATAGTATGTCGTCCCCAGATCATGAAAAAAGTCATAGTATAGTATGTCGTCCCAAAATCATGAAAAAAAGTCATAGTATAGTATGTCGTCCCTAAATCATGAAAAAAAGTCATAGTATAGTATGTCTTCCAAAATCATGAAAAAAATCATAATATAGTATGTCGTCCCAAATCGTGGAAAAAAAAGTCATAGCATAGTATGTCGTCCCAAAATCATGAAAAAAAATCATAGCATAGTATGTCTTCCAAAATCATGAAAAAAATCATAATATAGTATGTCGTCCCTAAATCATAAAAAAAGTCATAGTATAGTATGTCGTCCAAAATCATGAAAAAAATCTTAGTATAGTATGTCGTCCCAAAATCATGAAAAAAAAGTATATATATATATATATATATATATATATATACATACATACATACATACATACATATATACATATATATATATTTTTTTTTTTTTAAAAACCATGGTATAGTGTGGCTTAAAAATGTCACACTATTCACAAAGTCACAAATATGTCCAAAGAATGCCTGAAAAACAAAAAGGAAAGAAAAATTAAAGCCTTGTGTTATTATTTCCTTTCTTCCTTTCTCTCCTCTCTCAACTGGTCATGATGTAATCCTGGCCTGAGACCTGGCTGTGGATCAGGATCTGTGAAATCTGTTATCCAGAACCCTGCAGCAGGTCCACTGCTGTCAAAAGTTGTTCAACAAAATACAACTCGAGCTCAGAGATAAGATCTACATGATGAGCAATCACCTGCTATGTACCTTGCTCAGGATGTGGAGGCAGCAAAACCTTTTTCTGCTGAGAGGGCAGATGGAAAGTTGTCCATCAACTGCAGAACAGTACCTCAGCTCACAGCCAGAGGGCAGCATTGAACAGTTTTATTTCAGATTCATATACATAGAAAAATCCCATGTGATGTATCAGGAGTCCCTTTCTGATTTATTTGACATGTCATAATAATTTGTATAATTTGCAGTTGATTCTTACAAAGTGGAAAGACAAATACATTATTATCATCATCATCATCATCATCATCAACATCATAATGACTTTACATATTTTACTAAAATGCAAATTATTCACATGCAAAAATCCCCCAATCTCTTACAGCCCTTACCTGTTTTCATTTAGCATATTTTGTCTTGTATTTTCTCCCCTTTACTCAGGCCTTTTTGCTTCTATTGGAATGTGCATCTTTGAAAACTGTTTGTCTGTTAAACGTTTTCTTTTAATCTTTATTGTTTTACTCATTTTTAACAGTGTCATTTGATAGTAGTGACAGACTGATGGCCATTCTGTGGTGCTGAACTGTCAAGTTGTGACAGTAGATGTTTGAAGATCATGGAACGAAAAATGTGTGTGTGTGTGTGTGTGTGTGTGTGTGTGTGTGTGTGTGTGTGTGTGTGTGTGTGTGTGTGTGTGTGTGATGCCTCCAAGTCCGTGTTCCCAGTGTGTGGGCTTCCTTCTATCAATAAAACACACACCCAAAACACTGTTCCCGTGAATGGGATGCATTGACCCAGGCTGTAAGTGAGTGACACCCTCTGGTGTAACGCCGGCACACAAATGGTTCATTTGTTTATAAGCTGACAATCACAGGCAATCCGACCCCGAGAGGCACTGACAGACGTAAACAATGTTTTACTCTAAACTCCTACTGAACTGAAAATGAGACGGTGTACATGGATTACATCACTGCTTTGATGATTCATTTGAGCTTGGGGAAGAGACCTGTTTGTCTTGAGTTGTGAAGGAGAAAATATGTATTTCATACTGTAGCTAAAAAATAACTCACTCATGCATCTGTTACGGTACGATATTACTTATATCTGAGCTTTTCCCACTGTGACACGTCAACATGTCTGCTGTGAAAAGGAGGTGAGAAACTTCTTAAATACACACTCAAATGCCACTTTGTCAGGTACACCTTCCTCGTACTGGGTTGGACCCCATCCACCAAGCCCTCCACTACCCGATGTCACTTTACAAACCCTGACACGACACAGCGGGAATAAAGCAAATGTAACATATTCATGGTTTGCAGGAACGTACAGTGACAACATTTCTGGCAACCCGTCTGCTGCAACTCTCAGTTCTTTTAAATCAAGGCTGAAGGCTTTTCGGTTTGCCACTGCCTTTTATAAATCAAACATTTATTCATTTCTCACACAGTACTGTAACTTTCATTCTCGTGTTTTACACGTCTGATTCTGTTGTAGCTTGTTTTTATTTTCTAACCTCTTAGCTCTTAAATGACTGTTTTACAAAAAACAAATGACACTTAATGACAGCAGTCATAAACGTTTATGACATGTGCATAATGTTTATGAGAAGTTCACGACAGTGTCATGTCACCCTTATGTAGAAACCTTCAAGTAAAGTGTTACCTAAACTTGCCTTATTACATACCTGAGCATAAGCAGGTGGCGGTGTTTCATTTTTATTCCAGGCTGCTTTTTCAATATTATCAATGTTTTGCCAGCAACAAACATAATTTCCAGGGAGACCATGTGTTGGCGTCACTGTTTGTCCATTCAGTTATTTATCCATCTGTTCTTCAGAATGAAGACTTGGTATGTAAATTGACCCTCTAGAGTAAGCCCCCCAAATCACAGTCCCCGTCCTTCATTGTTGTAAGGACCATCTAACTATGGTAATAACTAGTAATAATTCAGAATAAAAGATTTAATGGAAAAGTACGGTGCACAGAGGGAGACAGAGGAGGAGAAACAGATGCACAGACCTCTGCAATTAACATAATCAAAGCCCCGAATATTTCCAATATATGCATCCTCCATTGTCCTTACAACTGCTTTGAATTCACTGAGACTAATCGGTTCCTTAAGTTTTGAGTATTTCTGTGAGCTGTTTTACACAGAGGAGGCAGGCATTATGAAAACTTTCAATCCACCAAGCCTTCGGGAAACCCAGCAGCAGCAGCATTAAAGGTAATGGTGTCTAAAACTGCAGTCCTCATGGGCCTCCGTCCCCTTGTGAAGGTATACCAGCGCTGAATGGTACAGGCAGAAAAGTAATGATGTCTACCAGGGGCTGGAAAAACCATAAAATATGTAATTTTCGGTGTCATAAAACTGCCTCCTTATTGAAATAAAGTCAGTTCAAATGCAAGAATTTAATTACTTACATGGATTTTTCCTTGACTGTACACTAAATTTGTTGTATGCACTTTTAGTTCCCTCATCAACATAAGATGTTGTTAATAGAAATATGTGTTAATCAAGAAAAGAATGATAATAAATGATTTATTTGAGCCATTCATCGAGCAAAAATGGCGAACATTTGCTGGCACCAGGTCTGCAGTTGCAAGGACTTGCTTCTTTTCTTTGTTTCGTATAATTGCAATTATATTACATCTATGAGAACAATGCAATCTGAGGATGTCTCTTGGAATTCGTCATGAACTGTTTGACTTTCACTCACACTTTCACTGTTGAGCTTCAAAAGCTTTTGAGATAGTTGTCTTCGGAGAGACTGAAGAATGTAGAGGGCGTAGGCAGGAAAATGAGATGAGATAGAGTGAGACACTCAGGCAGAGACAAAACAAAAGATAAAATAAAAGATGGAGCAAAGACAAAACATGCATACACACACACATGCTCCATGTTAAAATGTTGATCGACAATCCAAGAAAAGAGTTTCTTCTAATGCAGAGAAATCCTGCTGTTTACATTATGAGCTCCCTTTGGTCGCAGCTCTAACCTGCACTGATAACATATTACATGTAACCCCGAGGAGATTTATTGTATAAATATACAGAGGACTCAACAGAGCACTTATTACCGTGGGTCTCAGTTAACACACTGCTATGACTCTTTTAGACTGATGCTTTAATAATAGCCACAGCGAGACCTCCTCTACACACACAGGCTTATTTGTGCAAGACTGCGAGGGACTGACCGGTGCTTCATCAGATAAACAATAATACGCTGGGCTTGTTTTAACAATGGGGAAGTGATTTGACCTTGTGGCTCAAATTGTACAGAGGGAGCGGCTGTCTGCGTGGCTGAACACAAGCGTAATTTGGGGGAAGGAGGTTTAAATGGATTGGGTTAAATTAGTTTCCATGTCCTTGCAAGAAAAAAGGGACAATTACTGATTAATCTGGATCAGTGGAAATATCTCTCTAAAATCATCAAAGAAAACAAAATCATTTATTCTACAGTCTGCAGCTCTGTCTTTTACACAGTTCTGAATCGCAAGGTGTGATTTTCCGATTTTTCATGAGAGACCTGATATTTTTAACAAGGTCTTCGGCGCCAAAATGCAGTGGATGATTCCAATTTTTGTCCAGAGTTATTAATAGGACACACAGTAAACTACCAAAGATTTCCAATGCCATGTCTTTATTTTTTGCCTAGTTTTGTGCTCCACAGGAAACAGACGTCTGCGTGGACATCTGCTTTCAATTCCTACAGGTTTACTTTGTCCAATCTGGCAACCCCACCGCCAGTCCGGTGCGGTGTGTTTTTATAAGACCCGTTTTCTTATTTGATTGTGTTTTAAGGAGTAGATGTCTGTCAGGAGAATATTTATTTCATATGAATGTGACGAATGAGGGGATAATGAGAGCAAAAACCCCACAAGCTATGGTGCAGAGACAGGATCTAAAAAAAGGGGCCTGAGCTGTGTGATGGAAGTGATTTGAATGTCTTATCTAAGATTCAACTCTTTGGATAGAAGATTAAATGTAATTTTGCATGCAATGCAAAGGGGATACAATTGATTTTGGTTGAAATACTATCCTCCAGCTTACTCATGTCCATCATGTATGCTGGCACTAAACTCCTGTGTTCAGACTCACCTGTGACCAACGTACAGGCATTACAAGCTTAAATTACATGTGAAATACCTAAACGTAAAGGTAAAAGAGAGGTAAAAAATAAAGTTAGGAGAAAATAATTGGAGCCAACTAAATGTCAGAGGTGGAACCTTGTGTCTTGATCTCAGTTAAATGTCCTTAAATCATTTTGTCTCGTCTGCAGTCAGCTGAGCGTACTCAGTTTGACTTATGGAATTCACACCGTTCTTTTTGCCATGTTTCTGATGGTAAATGAGCTGTAACATCTGTCAGCAAAAGCACTCAACGGGAGGCAATTAGCGGGGTGACCTGCACCTTTGTTTGTTTATCCTTTTACGGAAAGACTGAGTGACTTACAAGGCCTGTTGTTTTTAGAGTTTTGTGTTACACGGAGCGGAGGAAAGATCTCGTTTAAGAGTTGTGAGTTCAGTGTTTTCTGTGCAGTTTGCATTGGCTGCAGTTATAATTTAAGCTTCTTCCTGGCACAATGAAAGTTACAGATGTGCCATGTGTTCAGTTGTGCGTTTACACATAGGATCAATGGGAAAAAATTCAGGGGTATAATTTGTTAGAGAGACAGATTATAAATGCTGCACGATAAATCAAAGTGTCAGAGGTAAAGGCTGTAATAATTCATGGAGGGAAAACCAGATGCTGTTTGAGTTACATATGATTAGTCTATGATGGCCTTTACGTTCCAGCTGTTGTTTAGCAATCGAGTGAAGTAATTCACCTTTGTATTGCTGTCAAACTTAATTATTGGTTTTACTATATTTCCCAGAATTCCCTTTCATTCACGAAAAGTCTGGACTCTACTGCAAGTGCTCCTCTCATAGTGTGGGAAAAACAGGATTTTGAGGTGCATCCCTAGTGCTGATCAGCAGGTTGTTTTTTTGTTGTTGTAATGAAACAAAGCAGACAGAAAAAAGCTCGGTTACATCTTCATAACAACTTAATGGATTGAGTCACTTACCTCTCATCACTCACACCTCATTTATACCCATAAATCTTGTGTTTCCTGTCTCAACATCGCTCCTGCACATCACTTATATACAGACCTCTATGACCTCCTCTGGCACATGGTCACTCCTAAATCAAAGCACAAACTAACAAGTCAATTAGCTTTCTTTTCCTGTTGATAGAACAAATCAATTAACTCTCATTTCCTGTACATCTAAAGAGAACGTTAGGTCTGGTTTCCTGTTTGTTTCCCGTAGGATCGACAGGCGCTGCCAGGGCAGCCGCCTTGTTCGTGGCGGACCACATGCACACATCAAACAGCTTCTAAGAGCAGCCTTATCACAGCACATTAACCTCACATAAACATGCATGAACCCTGGGTCGGGCCAGGAGGGCAGCGTGTGCGTATGTGTGTGTGTGTGTGTGTGTGTGTGTGTGTATACCCACCAATGAATTTGTTCAGAACAGCCTGAACACACGAACAGTGTTCTGCTGTTTGATATCAGACTATACTCACTTCTATCAACAATTAGTAATCTGCCTAAAAGTGCCTTGAGGCATATTACATTTTTATGTGATGCATTTAATCTCCTTTGATGTAAATATGTACTTCAGATAAACATGATGCCTAATTACACATGTACTAGAGCAAGTTTGCCACAAGTCCAAGGTTCAAACAAACACTTGTACAATACAATAACTGCCTACTCAATTGATAGGGCATTTTTTTAAAGGAATACTTCTCTCCCAAATGACCATAAGCTGAGGAAAACGTTCTCGCCCTCCTCTGGTGAATGAAGAATCCAAGAACAGACAAAATTCTTAATGAATTGAAGTCAGAGGAGACCACTTTTAATAATAGCAAAGCTATATCAAAACATTTGTTTACAAACTCTCACACAACTTATGCAGTATAATCTAGATCTTGATTTTTATCTACCAATTTCATGGCCTCCTGATCATAGTGACAGTGACACTGTGATCTATGAATGTTTTTCCCCCTTTTTTTCATCTTTTCTCATCATACTCAAGGCCTCATTGTGAAAACAGCTCTATTATTAAGGTTCCACACTGCTGCAGATGGCTGCACTAGTTAGATATATGTTCAAACTGTTACAGTGTAATTGTTAAGTATGTTCACTGAACATTTTTAAATGGCAAAAATGAACAATTTCTTAGCTATGCCGCCCAGTTTATTAGTTTGTGATCAGAATTACACAAAAACTGCATGACCAATTTTCACAAAATTCAGCGGAGGGATGTAACACGTGCCAGCTTAGAATACGTTAAATTTTAGTGTTGATCCAACTCAGGGGCGTGTCCACGGGCTGCCCACATATGGCCGCCCATTCACTTCCATTCATTTTTTGGATGAGGATTAGGTGAAAACTGACCAACCGATTTTCACAAAACTTGGTGGAGGCATGTAGCATGGTCCAACTTAGAAGCCATTACGCTTTGGAGTGGATCCAATTAACGGGACGGGTCCATGTGCAGGTAGGATTCAATTGCCTGCTCTGGCCACCAGGGGGCGAGTTTCTGATGCCCCAATATCCAGATTTGTTCTTAATATATTTGTCAACACATCTGCCAAATTTGGTGCTTTGCATATTTGATGCATAATGCATAAATGTTTTTTTCCAAATGGTCTTTCCATGTGTTCATGTTTTTGTTATGAATTTGCTTTCAAATACAAATCTTGAAGTTTACAGCGCATCATTTTCTGGGGCCACTTGGGGGAAGCAAGCAACACAGGCCGTAAACACAACGCTGACATATTATCAGCTAAAGTTAAAATGATGAGATTGTTTACAAGAAGTTGCTTATGTACACATCCAGCCAATAAAGAGCAATATTAGCATCATTTAAAGTCATTTTCTTTGTCTACCAGACAGATGAAATTTGACTTTTTTAACCTTTGAGCTCTGTTTTGGTCTCCACCAGCTCCTAAGAAAAATTCCTGTCTCTTTCGCCATTAAATGCTCGGTTATTTTTACCAGCTAGTTGCCAGTTTTGTCATTGTACTGTCTGGTGCTGAAAACTACACTGGTGAGATCGGAGATTGAACCTAAACAATAATGCTGTGGGACATAAAACTAAAACAATGGGTTAAAAAAGATGCTAAGATGCTCTGGATTCAGGTGCTAATTATCTTCAGGTTTGTCATGATAAGCAACCCCCTTCACACATTCAGTAATTTGAGCAATTGTTAACGTGAAAATATGGATTTATCTACTCCAAGCGGCAGCATATAAAGTATTTTTCCCATTAATTTGCTTTGCAGTGAAGTATGAGAAATAAAATCATTTTCATCTAGATAAATATTTTATTGTTGCCATGGTAATACTATTACAATCATCTCATGCCATAAGTGAAATGTGAAAGACCTAAAGCACTATGCTGCATGTGGTCTATCTGTGTAGACAGGTATTTAAAACTGAAATATTATTACCATCATATGCACTTAAAATCATACTGGAAAACATTTGAAACAACACATTTGGACATCATAGTGACTGCAAAAAATATATATAAAAAAAACAAATATTGGGAATGTTTCATATGGCCTACAGCAAAACTATCGTAGTTAAATAAATTAAACACATGATCTCTATGTGAAACAAACACACATGACGTGAATCCTTTCTGCAGACACATACAGCAAAGCAAGAGATAACACTGATACATAAAGTACAATACAATCATATGTCAGCGAGACACATGACATGGGCTATGGTGGTTAGTTCCTGATTTTCACTTTTTAAAAATATACTGCATATCTATTTATATATTCATATAAACAACAACAAAACATCTGATAATTTCCTTTTTTTTTATATTTCTAAAATACATCTATATAGAAACAATATGTACAATTTCCCCCAGACTAAAACATTAAACAGATTCTTCTAAAATGGAAGAATAAATTAAGGTCCAGGGAGGAATACCTCTGTTTGTAAGGCCGGTGGGGGGCAGGGGAGTTAAGAGCTGATAGACATATTGTTTGTCTCACACACACACTCTCTTTTACTCACACACACAGTCGCACACACACACACAAAGGCCATATGGTTCCAGTTGTACTTACTGAAGGTATTTGATATTCAGCGATGTTCTCGTGTTCATTCACTAAACAGTCGCCTCAGTGAGATCTCATATTCTCAGAGGTTTGAATGTTGTGTGTCTTTTGTAACACTGTAATCCATAAGGGAACCGACATGTTGTGTAATGTCAGCGAGATGTCCGATAACACTTCCTGTTTGTGAGCTTTCGCTTTTCTTTCCTGCTGCGTTCTGTGTACTCGCTCCTGCTAACTAAAACCTCATGAAACCTTTATGTTCCAAGAAACCTTTATGAACTTACATGCTCTTCGAGGCCTCACTTTGTAAGAGACATGCTCTATTGACATGATTTACCATTCAACACAAACTTTATATTACCTAACACCCGTGGAGTGTACTGTTACCTGACAGCTAGAGCTGATTTCACATCCTTTCTCCATGCTTTTTTTTCATTAAAGTCTCTGGGAGTCTCCACACTCTTTCGCAGCCTCCTCTAGGTCTCACGACGCATCGTCAGACCTCGCTTTACATGCGCTGACACATGAAACCACATGTGAGAGTTTATATAGTCCCACCTGACACTCTACTAAAGGAGCGCAGTCCATGTCTGTGGGATCGATGTCAACAATGTGCAGAAGAAGACGAGTAAAGATAGTGAGAACGAGGAGGTGGTCGGTGCTGAAGATACGTGGTGGTAGTTGTGGTGACTGTGGACTCTGTCAGGTGGCTGCACTGTGATGTAACCATTGATGATGCGAACCAGTGGGGGAGGCGGAGACTGGACCACAGAGCTGTAAAGATTAGAAAAGAGAGTAGAAAAGACACATTAGATTAAAAAAATCTATCTTTATTTATGTTTTAAAGCCCCCAAACGAAAACTTTCTACATCAGCAATACGTGTAGCGAGCATAAATCGACACGCTATCCCTGAGGGATACCAGAGGCAGGGTACACCCTGGACAGGTTGCCAGGCTATCGCAGTGCTGACACCTACGGAAAATTTAGACACACCAATTAACCTATCCCCAATCTGCGTGTCTTTGGACTGTGGGAGGAAGCCAGAGTACCCTGGGAAAACCCACGCTGACACGGGGAGAACATGCAAACTCTGCACAGAAGTGCTCCCACACCCGAGGTCGAAGGAGGAAACCTCTTGCTGTGAGGTGACAGTGCTAACCACCACACCACCATGCCACCCCGGATATTTATATTACTGTGACATATTTACTATGAATACAGTCCATCTGATGATTGTTCTGTTTCTGTTTTTTACTGTTTAATCACTACCACAAATGCATCTGTAGCCAGTATCTCACTATCACTACAGCTACAAATTATATTCAGCCACAAAATAAGCCCGAAAAGCTGGATATCAAAACAGAAGTACAGAGAGTTGTTGCATAGAGATGATACACCATCTCATCTAGTTGCATTGGTGTGAACCGGCAGGTTTTCAGAACGTTGCAGAACAGCACATTGCAAGTAGCTGCATGTTTCAACTCGTCTCATTACGAATCTAAAGTTTTTTTCCCCCTAGCTTTAAATTTGGTTGCTGCTTATTTACGTATAGCTATTTAATATTATAGAAAAATAACTTCTTTTTTTTTACACCAAGTTTTCAGGCGCCACTGACATATGTTATGAGCATAACGACCCAAATGTAAATTTTAATTGCAAAACCGGCTGTCCAGTTTGCATTAATTTCAGAAAAGGGCTGAGAGAGTCCAAATGAGCTGTGTGGAATCATTTACTCTGGGTTCAACTCAAAAACCTCCCCTAATTCTTGAGTTACAGCAGTTTGGGTAAAACCTTATTATTTCCACACTAATTTCCATATATATATATATTTTTAAACACGCAGCCTTCTGTTTTATCTTTGCACTGCTAAGCCACTATATGATCTTTGGAACTGAAGGAAAAATCAAGAAGTAATCTGCACAAGAACAGGACTCTCTCTACATTCCCATACCATCCACAACTGCCAGAGAAAATATGCAGACAGCAGGAAAAAAACAATGGAAATATTAATGATGGTGAAGGCTACAAAGGAAAGTTTCTAGACAAAGGAATCCACTGCTACAGCACTGACCAATCAGCGGAGATTTTACAAATACAAAACTCCTGGGCGTGCAACACATTGATCAGCTCATGGCCATAAACCAACAGCCAATCAGACTGCCTGCTCTCTTTTTCTTCCTCTCCCAATATTACACATCCTGTCTGTCTCTCTTTATCTGTCCTTTTATAAACAAGTCTGGCAATTAAATCATTTCTGCTCTCCTGTTTGATGCGGAGACTGCAGCGCTTGTGTGGTTTTGACTGGGACGAGGCCAGGCAAAACAAACACACGAGTTCCTGAAGTCGGGATCTCCTCATACCAGTGGGCTGCGACGGCACTTTGGCACGACGCTGTAACATTCAATATTAAAGAAAAGCCATTGCAAAATAGTAATTTTCCATTTTGGAAATCACTGGATTTGTGTTTTATTGGGAGAGATTTTTTTGACAAGCATCAACATGAAGAAAAATTACTCTATCATTATTTAAGAAGGAGAAATTAAATTATGTCCAAGCCCTAAATTTCCATCATCAGTCCTCATTCTGACTTTGTCTGGAGACAAATTAGAGTGTGCTAACAGGGATTGTTGTAGACAAATGAGCTTGGATGGCCGACTGCAATCTCTCTGGCTGAGGAAGGGACACAGTTGGAAAAGTTTGAAGAGTTGAGCACCAGCCCAGCAAAGATGGGCAAAATATGCTGTGTTGGAGTCAGTGATAGATGAGGGAACAACCACACAAATAGGCAACAGGACATAGATGCGGGTGACGAGCCAAAGCAGTAACAGCCCACTCCAGAATCAAACAGAAGCTTGTTTGCAGATCAAACTCGCTTTGATACTGGTCAGTGTGAAATGCTAAGCTTACAAAAGTTCAGATATTTCCATCACATATTGCTTTACAATGACTGGTTCAAGGCTGTACTGCCTGCGGCTTCTGGTACCTTTTCGGCAAGATTTAAGTTAAGTTTCTGTAAATTATTGAAGCAGATATTCAAGAGTCACAGAGAAAACATAAGGATTTTTAAAGAAGTTACAAAGCGGGTGTATTTAAGTTTGAGGGCCAGAAGTCGTGTAAGAAAACCAGGTGTGTCACATCGCTCTGAGGCCAAGCGTCAAAAACAGAATCGTGCCACTGTGACTGCTTCTGCTTTTTGGACTCCCTCTTTCCCTTTCTGACACGGCCATCTTTTCAGACATTCAAATATACAAAGACATGCACCGTGTACACTTTGTAACATGTGTACACAAACAGTCTGTTTCCTTTCCATTCAAAATACAGGGTCTCTCAGAACCAGAGAAAACATTCTTGCAGACATAACGTACACAAGCGTTCACAAACCCCCTCTGTTCCTGCGAAGAACAGACGCTACATGGTTGGATTTTTCTTTCCGTCTCTAATTTGGAATAGTGTATACTGTAAATGGAAAAATACATGTTCATATGGAGGCAAAAAAATCCCCAGATGCTTAAGAGCAGAGTCCTGCAGGGTCCAATTTTGCAAACCATTACCTGCCGCCAGTTAGCTGCAATTACTGATATTGAGGATTTAGATATCACTGGCATGATTATAGGCTAACCAGGTAAAAACTGAAATTAAGAGACAACAACACCAAACTATATTTTCTTTTTTTCCCCTCACCCAGTGCAGGACTCATAGAACACTGCACTGTTCTTATGCAACTTCGATACTAATATAGGAAACATGAGTGACTGAAAGCTGCTCACACTTTAAACCTACAGCAAAACTGTTGAGACTATCCCAGCACGTAAGCCAGGGGAAACATCCTCGACAGGTTGCCAGTTTATCACACTAAAACACACAAATGGATAAATTGGATTCTCCCATTCACCTCACCTGCATGTCTTTGGATGGTGGGAGTAAAAGTAAGTTGCACCCAAATTAAAAATTAATTAGAATTTGAAGCTATATATGTATAAACCATAGACTGAATAAAAATAATGGACATAGCTACTGTGATGTCACTCATTGGTTTGCAGACTCATGTTTGGAAGCCTTGAGTTGCCGTTTTGGGTGTCGCTATTTTGGATTTTGGAGCCAGCAGTGACTTGGATGAGAAGGTGCAGCTATGCGTTGCGTTGAATTGACGCCATACCTACATCGATGCAGAGCCTATGCACCTTTGATAAATCTGGTGTTATCCCTGGCTCCATATGAGATGAAGAAAAGTCTGCTAGCCGCTAGGCTAATTTATACAATGTAAAATGCATAGGCTTGTGCTAAAAACAGCATGTTGTATTTGTGGGGAAAATGAACCCAAGGACACTGTCCACAGACGGCCTGACACTCAAAGCGGCAACATCCGTGATTAAGCATAACTTTAAGCCTAATAACATATACGGTAGAGTTATATAAGAATTCACCCCTTGTACAGTTGTCATGAAGGGAGAAATTAGCTATAGAGACCTAAACCCTTTTTGTGCCAGGCTGTTAACATGTTTATTTCTGCTGTTAAGTTGGGCATTATAACTTGGGAGTCTCACTTTTGGAGCCAGCCTCAAGTGGCTATTCATGGCACTGCAGTTTTAGTCACTACTTCAGCTTTATTTCTCAGCCATACAGGTTGCTACTTGGTGTTAACAACGGAAGAGGAAGAGTTGGGAAAAGTACCATCACCATGTGCAGACAACTAAGAAATGTGAACCACATATTCTAAATATTGTACTAAAACAATGTGTAATGGTCACCTGCGGCTGTGACGGGACCAGAGTTTATGTTTCTGTATAAACAGACCCAGCCTCCATCTGTATAATGTTAACACTGGCCACAGAAAACAAGCTCTATGTTCCACACAAACTAATGCGAGTATAGGAGGGTTGACACCGGCATGCAAACACAAGCACAAACAAAAATTGATAAAAAGAATATTAATTTGATTTAAACTATATATTATCTAGGAAGCAAATGCTAATTTCCTGACAATACTACTCAACAGCTTTCTGAATATGTAGCTAGACAAACTGAAGGGTGAATGTACATGTAATTTTTAAAGAGATAATTTTGTCACCTTGACTTTAGGCTGATGATTGTGCAGTTAATTAATGTATTGAATTTAAGTTGAGTTGTTCTAATATAACACGTAATATATTTAAAATCATTAGTCAGCGAGGGGTCAGCAAGGTGGCTAGGTGTGCTCTGTCTCCTCACAGCAAGAAGGTCCTGGGGCCTTTTTGTTGTGACGTTTGCATGTTCTCCTCGTGTTCGAGTGGGTTTCCTTCAGGTGCTCTAGTTTCCTCCTACACTCTATGGATGTGCAAGTTAGGTGAATTGGAAACTCTAAACTGCCCGTAGGCGTGAGTGAATGTGGTTGTCTGACTATATGTGCTGTATATGATGAGACAGCCTCCAACTCTGAGCAGGATGAGTGGGTGTAGAAAATGGACGTAGGTTTCAAATTAACCTCTTTGCTCTCTGCCCACATGCATAATCGTATCCCTGACAACATAACATTTTGCGTCTACAACAAACTAAAATAAGTTCCGACACGGCAGACCACACCTTGTGCAGAGGTCTCCTTTTTGTCTGAAAGGTGAGCTTGTTTTGTTGTCCGGTTAGTCCCTGCCTGGAGCTACTGTGAGACCAAAACCGGATACTTAGTAGGAATTCCCAGGCTGCTATTTTCACATCCAAGACACTTATACCAGCTAGGAACTAGTCTGGACTTATGCCACACTGCAGGGTGTGTGTGTGTGTGTGTGTGTGTGTGTGTGTGTGTGTGTGTGTGTGTGTGTGTGTGTGTGTGTGTGTGTGTGTGTGTGTGTGTGTGGTGAAGTGTGTGCAGACTGCATTAAGAGTATGGTGATGTGATACGGTGGCTGTTTGAGCCTGCGGCATCACACCAGGAAGTGTCAGTTCTGCTCTATAGACAGGTGGAAGGACTGCATTACACATTTCCAATTTCCCCTCGCTCCCCTCACATCCTCTGTCTTTCTTCTCTCAGCCTTTCCCGTTACACTCTTCTCTTTTGTTCCCATCTGTGCCCCTTTGTCTCACCTTTTCTACATTTCTCCTCATCCCCCTTTCACAGTAAAAGAGGCAGTCATTGATGACATATGTTTATCTGAAACAAGATCCCATACACGCTCATCTTCTTACCTCTCCTCGATGCGAACCCAGAGGTCGTTAAAATGCCGGTGCCGCTGTTTCTTCTGCTTGTTCCTCCTCTTTTTCTTCAGCATTTTCCTCTCTGCTTTCTCCAGCAGCTCCAGGCTATCTGGCGGCAGAAGCATGTGGGGTAGCAGGTCATCCTCCAGGGGATGCCCCTGATCGTCCTCTTTGTGGGGGAGCTCGTGGAGGAAAGGCTCCAGGAGAGGGGACTCGTCGTGGTGGTCTTCTGACCCTGGCGAGTCGGGCCTGGATGATGATCTCCTAGAGGGTGCACATCACAGGAACATGAGATAGGAGACTTTTGCAACAGTTAAATATGACATTTAATGTCAGCATATGTCACGTGTCCCATCTCTGTATAGTTCAAGGACCTGCAGAGGCTTTGTAAGTTCAGCAAAGACCATAGACTTTGATTGTTTGCATGCAAATTACGACTGACAAATGTGAATCTCAGCAATATTTGTTTTCATGTATTTCATTAATGCACGTCCCTTTCAGTGGGGTGCATGGTAATTGACATTTTGCAAAATACCAACATGGGCCAAATTCATGCCAGTACATAATTGAGTTTGGTTTGAAGAGACGGGCTTAGTCACCTCAGGTGGAATCTTGCAGATATCAAGCGCATGTGAGAATTAGATCCTGAACAAATGGATTAATGGCGGAGAAATTGATTACGCTGCTGAGTGTTTTCTATGGATGTTGTAATATATTTTGGTATGTTTTCGCTGTGACTTTGGAATCCACTGCAACTGTTGTGAATACAGCCTGACTATAGATGCCAGTCTCTACAACAGTTTCAGGTCTACATATGCTGAATTTATAGATATCCTTTCATGTGACATGGTGAAAGCAAATGTCCCATTGAAAAGGTGTCACTGCAGCCTGGAAAGGACGAGTGTAACCATGGCCAAATTAAACTAAAGGAGAGTGGAGGAGAGGAGGAATTCCTGCTATGTAAGAACAGGCCATCGTGGACTTTCTAAAAACAAATCTGGAAAAACAAATGAAAGCACCGGAATGGGAAGTATGAGAACAAAACCAAAACCCATCTTTAAAAACAATCTTGCCTCTGATGAGCTGCTGGCCATCTCTAATAGGATTAATAACTATTGTCAACAATCACTACGCATGCTGAGGTTTAGCAGATATGTGCAGTGCACATCCAGGTCTTGTGTGAATGGTGAATTCCAGAGATTAACCTATGACAGCGGTCCAGTGTGACTGCGCCATATGCAGGTTCATCACAGGCTCATAATCCTGCATCAAACAGAGCCTGTGTGTGAAAGTAGATTCACTCATTCATTTAGTCACACAAACGCGCACACACACACACACACACACCAGAGCACAGATCTGCACTGAGATAGCCACCCGCACAGTATGCTATGGTAGAGTGCACTACATGCTTCACAGCAGGAGGTATGAACTCCGCTGAGGCTGGCCTTTTCAACAACACTTCACTGGTGGCCGGTGGGGATTTTGTCAGATTTATCTGTGCTGCAATCTACATAGTTGAAAAAAAAAGAAAAAGAAAGCCCCAGTGAATAAGGGACATCACTGAGCATATTTTTTTCCTTAAAAATGAAAAGAGCAAACACGAGATCCCTACAGCTATCCCACCACCGCACCACACTCCTTGACTCCAAGTACTCAATTACACATAAGGGACTGCAGCTCCGTCGATCAGACTTCCCTTTGCAAAAAACTCAAGCTTGGATTAAAGTAAATGTTTGAGTTCCGCAGTTTCATAGCCACAAGTCATATTTTTTTAAATCTTCTGACAACATCTGGGAGCACAAAATAAATTGGAAATGTTTATAGTTATTTAAAACTGTAGTTGGCTTTTGTAAAAAAATGCAAAAATAAAAATGTTTTTATCACATTTGATGAAACTGTCACTCTATCCTGACTGTAGCATGTGGGACAGATAATATATAGGAAAAAAATATATATCTCTCCTCTTCCTCCTGGTGCTTCTCCTGGCATTTGCAAGAATCCACTGCACTGAACAAAAACAACCAATTAGAGCTGAGAGTCTCAGTCACAGCTGTCAGTCATGCTCGCTATTTCATGCCTCAAATGTTCTCAGACACATATTTAACTTCACTGTTTAGCTGTAAAATAAGAAAGTTTGTAACCAAGTTGAAAACAGTCGACCCGAAACAAAGCCAAACCTAAGCAAACCTTCTTATTTCACAGCGAAACGGTGCACTAAAACATGTTTCTGAAAACATCTGAGGTGACAAATAGGCAATGCAAGAATAACATCTCATTTTTATGAATAGTCACAGTCAGCTCGGGATATTTCTCTACTTCAAAAACCAGTCCGTGCTTCACAGGTGGAATGCTTTTCAAGTTAAGCAGCAGTAGTAACTTAGTACAGCTCTGATTCAGCATTGGGATCGTTAACAGTATGTCGTTTCATGCGTAGAGGGCAAAAATATATTCAGCACGGGAATGGCGGACCCCGCCACAACAAGAAAATCCTAATATAGAGAGAGATGAATACATTGAGTGGCTTCAAAGACAGGATATTGATTTCATTCAAATATTAAGGGTTAAAACTTGAAAGCTCACTGCTAATAAACAATGTTCACAGCTTGTCTGTTTCAGATTAAGAATGATAGTTCAATCCACTGGTAACAAAAGAGAGCAAATTAATGTAAAGTTGACTGTTGGCGAATCCTATTTAAAGTTAATAGTATAAAGCTAAAACTCATGTGACACGCGTCAAGTGCCGCCCCTAGCACACACTGGATGCGTTGCACTGCAGCTAATCAACAGACGACCACACACAGTTATTACTTCTTTTACTGGAAGATCTGTGCTTCCCCCTCTGCATTAGCTTAAAATCATGTGTGTAAACTTGATTTCTCACCAGAAGAGCTGATCTCCAGAGCTATGACTCACCAGGCAATATCTTTTTGGCTATGGTCTTTATAATGACAGGATTATGGGTCGTTTAGCTCAGGATATTTCTTGCCCTTAACAACGAGTGTCTCGTCATCTATTCTTTGTCACACACAAGACAAAGCAACAGTAACAGAGTTCTCTTTGTACATCAAATGTGAGGAGAGGAGTCGAGCTGCCACAGGAGCAGAGAAAAAAGCTGCTATGGGAGCAGGTACATACAAGCAGACAGTGAGTGAGAGAAAAGGCATTTAATTCCAGGGGCGGCGAGGCTGGAAATAGGACAGTGGCATATAGCGGTGCATCCAGGAGTGCAGACGAGTGTGTACATTGAAAACAATAAGGGCGTATTTTTTGACAGACAATGTTTGCTGCCGGTGTGTTAGCACAGGTAAGTTTATAATTTTAGTGCTTAAAGTTTGAAGTCAATGACGGTCCTTTTTATCTCCTCTTACAATAGTACTATGAATCCGGTTATTTCTTTTCAGTGATCAACAACGTCGACACCAAAATCAGTCTCTCGTGATTAGTAGATTTGTGGTTTACAGTGTCAGTAGTGAAGGTAAATGAATAAATCTTACAAATGAGGCGATGAAACAAATACTCATGTTCCGGGACACTTGTAGACGGTGAGTACTCAAAAAAGGAGAATCACTCAACGAATAACTACTGAGAGCAGTTTTTCATTATTTGCAGACAACGCATTTCTCACAAGGGCCGAAGCAGAACTTGAACATCTGTTTTGGGTCTGCAAACCAACACAGAGCAACTATGGAGTTGTGCTTACTTGGAAAATGATTTCCCATTTGAAACCCAGTCAGTGAAGAAGTTGAAAGAAATATATATTCCTGTCAGGGCCATGAGGCAGCGGTTGCCCTGTAAAATGTGGCCGGGACATGAAACCTTACACTCATTTAAGTGATAAAATATGGGCCTTCGAGTTTTACAGACTCATGTTTTCAGAAGAAATCATAATGTGCAACAACTATGGCGAAACATAATATTTTCTGCCTAGTTCTCCATCCGTCATCTACGTATTTCTCACGTTCTCAGCAATTTTCTTGGTCAGTCTCTTCTGTCTTCTCTCGTTTCTCGGACATTTCTTCTGGTTTTTATGGGAAATTGTTGTTCAAAAAACTTGCTGGAACTGAAAAAAGCCCTGAACAAGTTATTCCTTTACCTTTGTCTCGCTGAATTAGTTCACCTAACCCAACATGTACCACATTATAAATCATTTTAAGGTTGATTTTTAGAGTTTTAATGATTGTGTGAAAGGTTTAAAGTTTGTATCATGTCCAGATTTGTACCAAAATCAGGCTCAGCAGCAATATACAATTTCCTGTCATCAGTGAAACTAAAGCTTTTGCGTTTCTGTGGCTGATTTAGCCGACACTACAATTTCAAGTATTTAGAGGGGGGGAAATTTGATTTCAGGAGGACAAACTGCAGTAACTTTGTAAAGTTAGGAGCTCATATAATATTAGGGGACTAGTTAAATACACATGTATTCACATGATGAAACACAAAATGCAGTCCACTAAATTTAGATGATGTGTATGTGTGAATGTGTGTGAGTGTGTGTGTGTGTTCAGGGAAATTAAGGTAGTAAATTTACCTGTTTACGGGCTGCCCAGCAGGGGTGTGCTCCACCTCATATCCCTGGCGGCGAAGCACATCAATGACTGTGTTGTTGCCGAGAAAGTGACCTGCGACCGGGAAAAAAAAAAAGGAAAAGTGATGACCTGCAACTCTGAATGCTAATAATGAGGTACAGCAAACAAACTGAAACAAGACATATACGATCCTTCTAACTGCACTGTTTCAGAAGATCATAGGAAGTCTTTGCTATGGTTTAAATACAGAGATAAAGGTGTTGGACTCGTGTTAACATGGAGCTGGAGCTGAGAGGCAGTTAGCCTGGCTTAGCATACACATTAGCATAGCAACATTATTTAGTAAGTAAAGCTAAAGTCTGACACCCTCATGCATGTAGTCACACACTATAAGATTTTGCAAAGACTGAAGCTCTCACAAGGTCACTATTTGAGATTATTTCCCATCCTGCTCCTGGAGGACAATATTAAACCAAACACTCTTTAAGAAACATGACATATTAACAGTTCCTTACGCACATGACTCTAGCAACATAAGATAAAAGGCCTCATATGTTGACAGTATTCTTGTCAATTTGGCATCAGTATAATCCAGTGGCGGCTGCTGCTCACAAACGGGTTCAGCCTTTAAGACAGTTCCTCCAATCATCGTGCATACACCGAGTGTCCTCTCCCGCCTGCCGCTCCATTAGGTCCCAGGGAAGCTGAGCCTCCCTGGAAGTGACAAATTTATTTTCATGCTTCTGCTGGCTACTGAGCGCTTTCACCCATTCCATGCGTAATCATCTCACCTCACCTTTTTCCTCTACTCCTCTCTTTTCACGGACTACCCTTTGTTTAATTTCTCTTCACCTCCTTTTCTCTCTTCCGCAATCCTTGATTACCCCCTACCCACCCCCCTCATGTCTGCCATCTTTTCTTCCCCCTCTATTTTCATCTCTCCATTCTCCTCCTTCCTTATCTCCAGCTTCCCCTCGTCTCCCTCTTCCTCTCGCTCTCGCTCTGACCCTCTCAGCTACGTGAAGTGGGGGCATTGAGGCTTCAGGTTGCCATGTCAAGAGGTCTCCATTCTTCCCCTCACTCTGACAAGGGGGAGCAGGGGCCCATTGTTTGGGCCTGCTCAGCCGTGGCACCACAGAGCTGTGTAAACAATGAGCCCTGGCACTTTAATCTGGCCCAGAGCCATCGATAGAGAGAGGTTGGCCTCGATGCACTTTGGGTGCCATGATGCTGCCCCATCTCTAAAACTAATAAGGGTTGGCTAAAACTATGTCCAAGTGTGGAACGGCCATGGAAGACAACCGAGGGGGTACTAGGAAAAAGTGCAATGTCAACATTTGATCGTTAGTAACCTTTTTTAAAACAAGTTTTCTTGGTAAACGCAAGAGAATTTTGTCTGCTTAGGCACTTTGAGCCACTTTTACTCCGTATTTGATCTGTCTGACCTTATGTTTTACCATTCTTTGAGTGAAGGTGCTTTTATCTTACTTGGGCACCTCTCTAAATCATCTCAGAGCTCCTGTCAAAGAATAACCAACGGCTACCATGCAAAAGAGACGTGAATTTATTTTCTGCTTCAAGCTGAAATCATTGTCAGTACAGGTGGTCAGTCAAATGAATACCCTGCAGCCCTTAAACTCTCCATGGGAGTTGGAAACCAGACAGAAGGACAGAGGGACAGAGTTTCCCAGCCTGCCCACGTTTAGAAACAACTCAGTGTGATTTATGTGAGTTTACGTCAGGGGATTAAGGTGGGACAAATGGAGCTGTTCGGCACAATGTAGGGCCACAGAAGGGTGGGCGGACTTCAGAACTTCAAAGGGACACACACGCATACAAATACGTATACACACGCAAATTCTAATAGGAGGTAAACCATCAATTCTGACGTGTCCCCAAAGGCTTGAGTGTGATTTTGGGGGCCGAGTGTGTGTTTGAAGAGTTGAAAAAAAACTATTTTATGCTTGTGACTGGAGAACCACACACCACACACACATACACAAAAAAAAACACATCATGAAAATGTTGAAAAGTTTGTGAAAATTTGACTCAACAAGTCCAAACCGCAAATCCAAAAATTAGAAGAAGCTTTTTTTATGACATCATATAAAAACAAAATCTCCTTTACAGTGGATTTTCTCCAAATGTGCTTTCCATTTTTGGAGCAGCCAGTGTGTCCTTCAGCAATGTCACTGAAAATCATAGATGGCACCGACTGCGTTATTCTTTCAGTATGAACCAGCTGTACAATTTCACACACATTTTTGAGCGTGCCTGTTCTTGAAACATTTTTTATTGAGATTTGATGCTTAAAAACAGATGACACATGAATTTGAAGGAAATGGCACGCTGCAAGCACTGCACATGAAGGCCATCTTTATAACCAGCAGTCCACCTTAACAAGAACACACTAAGAAAAAAGAGGCCAAACCTGCAGCCTGCCGCTGCGCCGAAGTCATGGAATTACAAACAAAAACGAAATTCAGACATCTTTGATTAAAAATGATTGATGGCCCGGAAAGAGGCAGAAAATTATGTTTTAGAAGGTCTGCATTTTCCTGAAGTAGGCCTCATGTATGACGTAGCCTTTGGCAACTGGCATGAACTTTGGGGCCTAAATATGGCAGGTGATTTGTGACAACGGCTTCTCCCTGTTTCTCTCTCATACTGCTAATGATTGGAGCCAAGCTGTATATTACTTGTGTTAGAAAGAAAGAAAGGACTCTATATACCAATGTCAGAAAACACTGACAACACTTGCGAAACACCTGTGCATCCTTTGCCAAAGAATCCGACTACGACACAGCGAGCATCAACACCTGGGTCAGAGAGGACGTTTTAAAAGTTTTAGGACTCACACAGTGACTCACTGCACACAGCAAAACTACTTCCATACTTACTTTTCTCCTTCAATACTTCCACATTTGCTTCAAAAACAAAGCACACATGATAATTGTAAAAATGCTGACGTTGTGGAGCTCGCTGGTAAACACTGTTGCATTCTCCTGCGCTGCATTAAATTTGGTTCTGCCAGTCTGGCTTCACAGATGTTTTCATTGCATGGCTCTGTTGAACATGTTGACTCACAGTATCACAATCAGTTTTTCTGGTTATTGGTTGTCTCACGACAAATCCAAACTAGAAGGGCAGTCACGGACGCAGGCCTGTGCCAAGGCCGACAGTCAAGTCTTAGATATGCAAATAGCACAAACCACTATGTGCGTCTGGATATGTTTCCTTAAAGGAAAACTTCACCCACAAATTGACCATTTGTACATCAGTTAGTCATGCCGTGTTACCTTGAATTTGTGGAGAAAACTTTGTTTTTCTTGCGTGCTTCCACAGACAACGGAGAACATGGTGACATATCAACTGATTAGGGGCCACGTATGACAACAGCAAAACTTTAAAACATAAATTTATAAATTACCACACATCTTGTGCAGTATAATCCAAGTCTCATATATCCAGCACTTTTGCTAAAAACGTACTATTTAAAACTGAAATGAAAATTAAACTTATCTATACTCTCTTTAAAACCAGACTCCAATACTAAGGTTTGGGGGTTTTTTTTGGCAAAAATGAAATGAATTCTGCACGAGTTGTGTGAGAGTTTGTAAACAGATGTTTTGATATAGTCTTGATGTTGTTAATCATCACCCCCAATTCATCAAAAAACAATGTGTGCCGTTTTCCATGGAAGCATGCAAGAAAAACAAAGTTCTCTTCACAAATTTAAGATAACACTGCACAACTAAATCACTTACAAATGGTCATTTTATGGGTGAGGTATTTCTTTAATACCTCATGTGGAGTTTATTGCAGACACTCCACATTTGGATGTGGGTAAGAATAGAAGTAGTTGCACGATATGTGTGTATTCATGTGTCCATCTGAGTCTGAGAGAAAAGTGTTGTTACTGTTGTGGTGGTGTAACAGTTGTAGCAGTCCTCCCATCAAAACCATGTCCCTGAGTGCCCCATAACAGCTGCTTTCTGTATGAATTTTGAGCATCTTCATGTGTAGGCTACTCCAGAGGATTACTGGTACCCTTGAATGTAGATTGTGATATGGAGTTATTGTATTGCTACAGTTAGCTGTGTTTGTCACTACTGAACTTAACAACCATCTTCTTGATTTTACAATGTATGACATTTATTCTGTCAATGCCAAATGCTCTGTCTCACAATGTTAACCAAAGTGAAAAATGATTTGTGTATCGATCCACCCTGTGATTCAGATCTTTTCCTTGGCCCATGCTGCATCCGTATGCCAAGTTTCATGAAATTCGGGCCTGTGATTTTTCCATAATCAAACTAAACGCACTGAAGTAATAAAAATGTTGCTTTCCATAATTTCACTTTCCGCACTATTTAACTTTCACAAATTATTTTGATGTGAAAATTATTTGCGTTTCCACCTTAAAACCTATGTGTGTGGGATTTAGTGTCATCTAGTGGTGAGATTGCAAATTGCAACCAACTGAAACTTCTCCTTGTGTCAAGCATGTCGGAGAACTATGGTGGCTGTTGCGAAAATGCAAATGGCCTTATCTTGAGCCAGTGTATGGTGTGTCCATTTTGGGCTACTGTAGAACAACATGGCAGACTCTGTGAAAGATGACGCCCTCTGTATGTAGATCTAAAGTAAAAAAAAGTAATTAAAGTTATGTTATGAATATTATGTTCCATTTCTACCAATATATATCCCCCAGATCCTAAACACTGGAGCTTTAAGGCCCAAAACATGTCACTTCAGTGTTGCTTTTCTTTCCCCTCATAAGAAATAGTGGCAGTCATATCCATTCAGGCTCCTAGAAACAGGCCTCCAGCCCATGTTAGGACCCAACCCACAGTTTAAGAAGCACACTTCTGGAGTGACATCTGTGACATCTGACATATATTTCCACAGATTATTTATTTAGGCCAATTTCATACATTTTAAATCAATGAAATGGGCCAAAAACATGTACATCAATGCACAATATGTAGACTGTATGTCTCTCCAGCAGCACTGAGAGAGGGGAGATGGTAGAGATAAAGAGCAGGGACAGACCTGAAAGCTCTCATTCACAGCTAACTCCCTACACGCAGCGACATTCATACATGGCACCGCTGAGTTCGGCAACACATCCACAGATTAGCTCATGTCATGGTTATAGAAACTTACAGAGTTTTTATATGTTTACTGAACTTTTCTATGAAGTGACAGCTTTTATAACAGTCTATAAGTGTTCCTCCATTTGGAGGAAACACAATTGCTGCCTCGATCCAGCGAGTGGGACATTCCCTATATGGCACAGGAGTTGCAAGGAGGAGTAGGTACTGTAGGGCATGTGTGTGTGGCTGAATGTACAAAGCACACAACTCTTACACATTAGAGTTCATGTCCTCCCTTATACATGTTCTTAGGCTAAGGCTCCTAACACATTTGGTAAAGGTTAGGGGGTAGACTTGAAGTTGATATCTTCTGCTTCAACTCAACTTGACTTTCTCAGTTTCTGAAATAACCCTGACCTTGAAGTCCTTTAAAGTCCCCTTTCACTTACAAATTTGTTTTGTTTGCAGTTTTTCGATGCAAACCAAAGGAGCTTCCTTCCTTCCACTGTCTACCAAAAACCCCATCGTATCTAATATTACTTTATATTTACCAACACTAACACTGTGTCAGCTGCTACCAGCTGCTGCCAGCTAGCCTACAAGCTAACAAACAAAATAAAAGAAAGATTTTAAATACAATTACTATTCTGATACGTCTGTTAGTCGCCGATTTTGATGCACAACATATTTCTCAGCTGAGTCTGGATCTGACTGAGGGTCAAACATGTATGACTGAATCTCTCAAATGTTTCCTCTAAAGCTAATGGTAGCCATCTTGATGCACACTGCTCTTTTACCAGGTAGCTCCAGAGACAGCAGGAGGTGCTTAACACAAGCCAATTTCTCAATGAAGAAGATAGAGTGGATTTTTTTTTATTATTATTTTGGGAAACCATGTCAAACAAAATACTAGTATTAGTACAAGTAAAAGGTGCCTGAGGGGGGCCCTTTAAGTTAAGTTAAGTTATGCTGTTAAAAATACTTAATCTTGCTGCCTTATGTTTCCTGCAAAGCATATTTCCAAAAGTAAATTTGTTGTATATTAATGCAATTTTTGGAGACAAGGTTGGATAATTCAAATAAAGGCAGCTGTTCTCAATCTTCCTCTTTGAAGCCCAAAGATGTTACATTCATATACCACCATGAAACTGATCATTCATGTCTTGAATGAAACCTTTCTGCCCACCTGTGCTCAGTCAGAGGAGCACCAGATGAGAACCACAGCGGTATCCATCCTTAGAAAGACATTCAGTCTCCACAATCAGCGGCTCAAATTATTAGAACATATGGTAAGCCTTAAATAGCGTTCCTTTTCCATACGCATCAATATTTACATTACAACTTGTAACCAGGGCCCGAGCAGCAGTTCTCATAACATTACAGCATGTTGGATAAACAAAGGCCACAGGCAGCACTGAGGCCATTCTGCCCCATATAGTCTTTGCTAGCTGTTTATGTACACATGTTCCCTGCGAGTCAGCTGGCCCCAGCAGCCCATTATCACCACTGCTAAGACCTGAATGAAGCCTTACATTGAGGAAGATGACAGCGAGGTGTCTGGTACATTCTTTAGTCTGCAGAATTCAGTGTGTTACTTCCTGGAAGTAACTTTTATTGCCAGTGACATAAAGCCACAAATGTCTGGCTTAGATATACCTTGCAACTGGCCAAATTTTCATTCGTGTGTAGATACTTGACACTACAGTGGTTTTAGGAACATCCATCGCGCATAAATTACACAGGCAGAAAGAGAGCTATTAAAAAAAAGAGAGAGTTAAGCGATTCAAACTATTGTCAAAACTAAATAATAGGCTGAATCGTAGGACTTGACATTTCCAGGACATCGGAAGTACTAACAAGCCAAAGATTTCTACTGGAACGTCATTGTTTTGGCTCGCCGAGCCGCTAACAGTCGGATAAAACCTCAGTGTCCTCAACAGTCAAGGAGACGCAGCCATCCATAAAAGTGACAGTCATGTCAAAGACAAATAACAGGAAAATTATTGGTTATCCACTGGCATAAAGATCACAAAGTCACCCTGGTGTTTTGCAAACAATGCCAGCTCTATATTAACACACATATCATGTGTCTGGAAAAACAGGCTCTGCTTACATAGCACTTCTTCTTATCCCTGGTGAAATCATACTGTTTTTTTAATGTCTGTGATGGACAGTCAGTTCCTCCCTGTATTAAATGTAAACCTCATCTATTATCAGTCAAGTGCAATTTGTCTGAGAAGAACAGGACTCCGCTGGTCTCAAAACAGAGACAATATGGTTAAATACTGTCAAGCTGGCTGAGAGTAATTACATGTGGTAGCTTTCTAATGCAGTCTATCAGTCTTTATTTCACTCTTAAATCATTTGTGGTAAGATACATTAAAAGTTCCAAAGCTTGCACGTAAACACACTGATTCTGTACATTTTATTTATGGTTTGTTTAATTCGTTATTAGAGACCTAGAGGGAAAGTCAAGGGATCGCCAGTGTGAGAGGGATTCATCTTCTTGGGACCATGAATACACAAAATTTAATGGCAGTCCATCAAAAAGTTGTAAAGATATTTCAGTCTGGACCAAAGTGGTGGACCTACCGACACTGGCACCCCCACAGCCACATTGCAAAAAAACTAAGAAGGCGACAGGAAAACAGGAATGCAGCAAAGAAGCACTACATTTTTCTAAGTTGAGCAATCTTAACCACAATTCAATTACTGGATAGCAGCAGTTAATGTTGTTTTTTTAAGTCAAACTTTGATAATTTATGTAATGTAGCCAACTTGTGGTGTCGAGACCTAAGAGTCTCTTAATGTTAATATAATATTCATCCTAGCAGGCACCAAGATTCTTTACCGCTGGATGGGCCATGGAAAAATAGGTCCAAAAAATGGATGTTTTCGCCTGGAATCAATTTAGTATGATGTTACTTGCAACTATATGTTGTCATTTTGATCCAAACTCCCTGCAGGATAAGGATACTCTTAATATAATAGCAGAGGAGAGGACGTCGGTAGCCAAAACCAAGATATGTTTGGGTAAATGTGTCTGCATACAAGCCCACAAATTCATCTTGGAGGAAAAAAATCTTGGGCTGTCATTGGTTCAAATAAGTCTGAAACCTACAGCGTATTCAATTTTAGCTCCAATCTGTTGCATCTCTCAATCCTCCCTCCTCTGTGCTTTATCTCATAAAATTAAATCGTACAGTTTAAAAACAAAACTACATATGATTTAGCCCACATATGTGTAAGGATATTAAAAAAACTAGATTGACGTAGAGTAAGAGGAGTCCGGCCTAAGGTTGAAACTGCCGATGGAGCCAAACTAAACCTCCACATGTTGTTTTAGTGCTTCTGCTGCTCAGTCATTAATGACCTACTGTATGGGCCTCGTTTCTGAGGATGATGTCATTATTTCCCTTCAGTACATAAAACATTTCAAATCTATATTTTTGAGCACAACCTTAAGACAATGCACGAGATGACAGATGAAAAACATTTGCAATATCTGCAAGGGAGCTACAGTCTTAGCATGTCTACACAAATCATATACATATATATTATTCAGTTATTGAAATAACTAAAACAGTTTTATAATTTATTACACCTTTATGACTATTAAAAATAAAACCGTCGTCCCCATATATTACATATCTTTTTTTCCCCTAACAACTGTTCAAAGACAATGTTTAGTTTTTAACACTTTTCAGGTCCTGCATTCCCAAATAGCTCAGAGAAATTAAAAATGCATACCAAACAAAAGCTGGGGTCTCAGGAGGATATAAATACAGCAGTAAAATGTGAGATAAAAAAAATACAGTTTAAATAGCTTACCTGTATAATAATTTTATCCCAACTCATTTTTGTGCCTTGTTTTTTTTTTTTATTGAAAGTCTATGTTTGCCTGTTAACCACCGGAAATATTAATAAATCATTCATAATAATCTGTTATGCTCTACGGATGGAAATGAGATACAGTTTGAAAGCCACACATCAGCACTTTCAACTAATGTTCTTAGCTTGTCTCTATAAAGTTATGTTCCTATAAATAAAGCATTGTCGGTGTATTTACTGATGACGGTTAAATCATATTTAGAGTGATTTATTCAGGCATATCAATCTTTATTTGAGACACTAGAAGTTATATTGATGCTTTTTTTGAAGTTTTGATTCTTTATAGAGCCGAATTAAATAATCTAATATATTTGCAGAGGTAGTCTTGAACTTAATCTCATGCAAATCTGCCATGTCCGTAATTTGTCAAGTAGAAATCCAACTGCAAATTGCCTACCATATTTCGAGAGGTCATGCGATAATATTAGACCCTTAAAGGTTTTTTTGTTTTCTCTGTGATTCTTTTCTCTCTCTTTCATTGTGGAGCATCATAGACGCCGCGTTATAAATCAAAGTTTTGAAAGTTTTGAAAGAGTTTGGGTGCTGGAGGCTCATTTCACTTTACAGCATGGAGACAGTTTGCAGAAAAAGCACGCTCAAATCCATCAGACGAGTGAAGTCTCAAAAGATGATGAGATGGATGACAATATGTGGCAGCATCAGTTCTGCTTCTTTAACTCACATGAAAAAATAAAAGTAAAAGTTGAACCCAAGGTTCACACTGTACATCATCACCCCTCGTGGTGCTGTGTAGTGTTTCTGTGTCGTGCAGAGTGCAGTTATGCATCGTATCCAGGGAATAACGTCAGTAAATTCCAGTAAAATGCAGACTTTGCTCATTCCGTGCAAATGCGCCGCATAAAACACAGACATGGGGGCGTAATTTCTAAATCACATGAGGTTCCATAGTAACACTACTCCCGTGCGAATAGGGCTTAAATGATGGTTTGTATTTTGTCTGCCTTCTTTTTATTGAAGACTTGAACAAACAGAAAAAACTATCAAATGCTGCATTATTTCTCTCAAACTGCCAAAAGAGACATTTGGAAGATATATGCTTTTAAAATACACGTCACCGTGATGCGATTTCAAACAATAAAATGCATTTCACCATCTGTTACGACTTGCTGAGGGCCACAAAATTTTAAAATCATCATTATAGTTATTGGCACTTCTTGAAGCGCGCCATCAATGGCGAAGATAAACAACATCTCCGAAGAATCAGACAGCTTTTCAATTCAAACTCCTCCAGGATATGGCTCTGAATGTGAGATAGCCGTGATATGAGAAAGCTGTGATAAAACGCAGCTGTGATATGGTTGTGTGAATTTGAAAGACACAAAACAGCAAAGCCGAAGGCACAAACACACCTCTGCCCCGTGAAATAAGCTTTTCTTTGGGCGAGCCAAAGAATGCTAACAACTCCACAACCACCAAAACATCTCTCTTTCTGTTCCTCTCAGCCATAGTGAGGCACACAGTTCAGAACCAGGCTGATTCAATAGCTTATTCTTTTATTGTAAAACTGATACCGATCGCTGTTTCGTATACAGACGCAGGCTGTTGAAAGAGAGACGGAGGGGGAAAGGGAGACAAGCAAGACTCAAGAACAACAGGCTGGATGGAGATGCAGACAAAAAGCAAGACAATTCAAGACAGACAGATGTTGGAGGAGCTAAACGAGCGCTGATGTCAATTTTACACGGAAAGACAAACAGGAAAAGAGACAAAAGGGAAAAGGCATGCAAAACAACGCAGGAATGTTAAGACGTCAGATGCCAGACTGTGATAGCTGAGGATCCTGTGAGGCCTTCAGTTTAGGACTAAAACACTTCTCCGCTAAGACTATGTAGACTGTGTCTTGACACGGTGCCCATGTAAAGTCTGCTATACAAAACAGGAGTGGAGCCGCGGCTGCTTGAAGTGGTATCTCAGTTTGGCATGCAGGTTTTCCAGCCATTTTTATTTTGGAATCTCTTGATCCAAAGCTAAATCAGGAAGGCTGGGTCGAGGGAATCTTTGAAACAATGCGAACCAGATCGCCTCACCTCTTAAAATCCTCTATCAGAAAACTTTAAACATACAGTAGTTGTTACTGCAGCGGAGGAAATGTGGGTTGTGGCTTTCCTCACTTCCACCTCATCTGTCATCTTCACATATCAGGACACCTTATGTTTATGAGAGCTAATTTATGAACTCAAAGTCGAATCATCTCAGGATTTCTGGGACTAATGTCGCCGCCCAAGACAAATGTTTTAGACTGATGCTCTGTTAAAAAGCATCTGAGTGAAATTTATCATGGATAGTATTTGGGGAATTTGGCAGGAATGATGGGAGAGGTGGTTTGTTTAGCTTACAAAGAAAGTTTGATGAGCAAATGTATAATTTGCAGCAGCTTTATGTTCACGTTTGAAAATTAAAAAGATGGATCATTAAACACGCCCGCGGATTTTTACTTTGTCTTTTCTTTTACGTGAATTATGTCTCGCCATGTTTATCGTTAGAGTAGAAAGTGTCTAAATCGCCTGCACGAGTTCTCCCGAGCAACTTTAGCCTTTGTATTTATGCTGAGAATAAATGAGAAGCAGAGCACATAAGAGGCCTGTGGTGTGAGGTTGTTTTTTAAATAAACCCTCACTCAAAATTTGTGGTGGCACACAGCACTTTGGAGCCGTGTTAGGGATTACATCTGTCAGGCTGCAATACTCTCTACACTCTCTCTCAGTTTTGCCCTTTGCTGCCAAGAAATTATGGTGCTTGAGCACACACCAGCTCATTCACTGTGGTCGTATGAGAGAGTGATCAAAGTTAGAAAATTCTGTAAAAGTGAGCAGTTTTTGACAAAGTAAACCGGAGCGCTGCCAGCTCTGAATGTCTCTGCCACTGAGCGTCTCGTTTTACTTAGAAATACTGTCTCGGAGAATATTCTTACTATAGAGGCAAGTGAAAGGAGATTTTATACGCAGTTTAAGAGAGATGGGGGGATACCTGCCCACTTGATCTTAGGTTTTCATATTGACTGTAAAAGTGCCATTTAAAAAGCTTGTGTGTAAAATCTTGAATTGAATAGTAAATACAGCTGTCAAATAAACCTAGGGAAGTGAAAAGTACACTATTACACCTTGCGGTAGTAGTAGAAGTCTAAGTAGTACGTAAAGCTCCTCACAATTGTACTCATGAATCTGCTTTAGTGTGTTTTTCTATCACAGTGACATGACTCTTAAACACAGTACAAGAGAGTCTGTGTAACTATTAGTGCAGGCACTCCCAACTTGGGGTCACAAAATAAATCACAAGATGGTTAAAGGCTCACCCAAGAACAAAAAATACATATTTTCCCTCTTACCTGTAACGCTATTTCTCAGTCTAGTTTCTTTTGGTGTGAGTTGCAGAGTGTTGGAGATATCGGCCGTAGAGATGCCTGCCCTTTCTTAAATACAATGGAACTAGGTGGCACCCTGCTTGTGGTGCCTGCCAACCGTATCGCCGTGCAGAAGTAAGCGTGCATCTACTCATGGACAAGAGGCTCGTGCTCAGGACAACACTGATGTAAGATGTAAACATTGCTGGCGTCCTCCTCGGTTGAGCTGTAGTGTTAGCTATCTTGGGTGGGCTAGCAGCATCAGGCTATTTAAGACTGACATTAGGTGCAAGGTTCTGCGCGGTGAAACAGTTAGTGAATACATGAAACAGGTCACAACAAGGTATGCGGATTATCTTGAGTAACCAGGTCATGATTTCAGGAAAGAGACATTGCTGTGAAGTTTTTTTTTAATTATTTTTTTAAGTGCTTTGAGCACCACAAGCTGAGTGCCATCTAGTTCCATTATATTGGAGAGAAGGCAGACATCTCTACAGCCGATATCTCCAACACTTGGCAACTCATACCAAAACAATCTGATTAATAAATAGCACTATGGGTAAGAGGGAAAGTATGTATTTTTGATTTGGGGGTGAACTGTTCCTTTAATGAGATAGGAATGCAGAAAGACACATTTCTGAATTACTGGATAGTAAAAAACCGGATAATATTCGGGCCCATATAAAATGATCTCAGTCTCTGGCTGAAACAGCCACCACACACACAGTAGACTGTGATGCAATTTGTGATAAGAGGATACAAGTGTAAGTTTAAGGAGTTACAAGCCCAAAAGTAGTGAACCCCTGTCAGAGATCATACTGACTGAATGAGGCTACACACATTGCAGAGTTAAAAAGATAAACAGCAGGTTCAAAAGGACAATTGGCAGCTGTGAAACCATTTCTGAACCAGCAACAAAACATTTTAAATTATTCAAAGAGAAATTCATCCAAAATGAACTGAAGTAGGACACTGAGATTGTTTTCTATCTCACAACACGATCCGCAGTGTTATACTTCAAAATAAACTGCAGACAGTCATGCACTGGAGGTTTGATCACAAGCGTTCACCCAGCAGGAGCTCTGAAGCCATAACAGTGCTTATTTTCTACAGACGTGTGCTTTCTCTCGTCCGAACCTGCCAGAATGTATTCCTGCAGTTTGCATACTGTGGCCTCGAGACTGCTTCCTCTGAAAACACACACGTACCCCTGCCAGCCTCGCGTCCTGCTGCGCGCCTAAGCTCAGCCTTTCAACTGTCCCGGTCCAGAAAAAGGATACCAGGGGGAGTGGGATGCCCGCTCGCTTTTTAAAAGGCATTCCACATCGTAGTTTTTCTCAGATGTTCTCTCACAGAGCTTCCATCTAAAACATGTGGCTTAAAGGGCAATTTTGTGCCTATTTAGTTTGCGTAATCTGCAAGAGATCTTGTCGATGTCAAATGAGGCCTGCAGATCATCAGTGATTTAGGTTTAGATTATAACTCAGAGCAGATCCACAGGCCTGTAGATTCACACAGGCTGTTTCTGGCTGTCTTATCTTTCCCTGTGTGATTTTTTTCCTTTTATCTCCCTTTTCTGACAGACTTTATTACGATAACACAAAGTTTGTCTCCCTGTGTCAATTACCAAACATCTGTTCATCCCATTTCATCTCTAATCACTCTCTCCTCTGTCCCTCACTAACTAGATAACCAGAGTGTGTTGTGGATTGAATAGCAGGCTTAGTTTTTCCAGAGAAGGCTCCGGCCTCCCTGCAAATATTTCACAACCAAACAAGGCCAACTTTTACATCTGCTCCAACTAAAGCATCTGAAACAGCCTCAACAAAAACAGAAAATTGTGTTTTTTATGATTACAATCTTTGATTTGCTGCAGATCTTTGGTGACGTAAAACAGAAGTTACAAAACCTACTACAGTAATTCCGACATAAGTTAATTAAAACTGAGGCTGTTTGTGTTGAGTGCAGGATATTATTTTTTATTGCAGAATCAGTAGTCAGAGAATAGCATCGCAGGATTTCACAAAGCTTTCTTCTTCTTTTGTTTGCGTAATATCTTTTGGGATATGGGATCAATGAAACTCTTTAAGAGACTCTGAATAATAAACGGATGAAGGCACTTGGTGAATTAAATAATTCATTTCAGGATTATTATAAGATATAAAAGAGTCGTATCAATAATCACAAACAAGGACATCATCGCAAAGAGCATTTTTAACTGAGTTTTGACCAGTGTTGGGCAAGCTACTTGGAAAATGTAGTGAGCTAAGCTACCAGTTACTCCACATCAAAATGAAGTTTAACTACACTGAAGTTACCCAGAGGAGAAATGTAGCAAACTAAGCTACTAGAAAACAGCAAAAGTATCTGAGCGACAAGAAAAACTGTCAGATAGGACAAATTGGCAGGCAAAAAATGCTCAGTTAACCTGTTTATTATAAAATAACAGATGTAAATTTGAAGACTTTTTTGACATTTGAACATGTCCTCCAATAACAGTACATCATCAGGATGCATATTACTCTTTCTCTCTTTCTTTCTCCTCTGCCTGCTTAATGCATTTCTCTGTCTCTGCCTCTTTCAGTCGGCTATCTGGCTATGTCAATAATTTAAAAACAGAATTCTAAAATATATTTTTCAGTGAATAAAACCATGACAGTAATATAGACAATAAAAATAATAGACCTTAATAAGAACTTTTCTTTTTGGGACATTAGAACATGGACATGTCCTGCAAATAACATGTGACATCATTATGTCACTCTCTTTCTCCTCGCTTCGGCACACTTTTTTTTTTTGTTTCCATTGTGAAAAGTTGTGGATCGTACCAATGGAACCGTTCCGTACCATTACCATGTTTGGTCCCCCTTCTGTTGGGGTACGTCCCACATTTAAGAGTACTGTTTGCATTGGAAACACTAGGTCTAGGTATCATGTCTGAAGGGATACTTTTGGTTCCAAAGGTACCATACCAAAAGCGGTTGGTGGAAATGGGGCTTTTTTCCCCACTGCAAATCCACTACATATACACAGTCTATGGGCAAAACCTGTAAGAGACGCATCAGGAAGTGTGGGAGCCTATTCCAGCTGATATCGGACAGGTCGCCTGACTATCGCAGGGCTGACATGTAGAGAAAGACAACCCTTCACAGCGCTCGACAGTGCGAGCGTTTCACTCGCTTTTGCAACTAAAAATAGGTGTGTGCGAACTGTAAAATATATTTAGGCATGTGCGCATAAAAAAATCAGCCGAAGCAGCGTTCCCTCTTCCCCATGTGACACGGTTATGTTTTCCAAGCCACTGTCGGCACAATGAATATAAGTCCCACTGTTGGCAGCGTGGAAATAAGTCAAAGTGTGGCGGAGGAGACGGACCAGGTTTAGCGGCGGACCTCCGGGGAAGTCCTCTCCCTTCTCCCCGCAGTGAGGGACCGTTCTCCAAGCTACCGCTGCTGGGCAGCATTGAAATAAGTCAAAGTGTGGAGGAGATGGACCGGGTTAAGCGGCGGATCTCCAGGGAAGCCTGCTCCGTTCTCCCCGCAGTTAGGGACCGTTCGCCACGGTACCACTGCTGGGCAGGGTGGAAATAAGTCCATAAGAGTTTCAGAGGACCTGGAGAATGTTTTAGGATGGTAATTGCATTATATAAGATAATCATATAAGACAAAATTAAATTGCAATACTTTTTCAAAACTTGACAATTTTACCTTTCTTTACATTTTGTATACAAATTCATTAAATAATTTTGCTTGTAAATGTCTATTTGCATCACGTTTATTACGGAAAACACATTATTTGATCAATTTACATTGTGCCCCTAAAGTTCTTTGTGCGCTCCTTACTTTTTCAACTTAGGGGCACATGTGCTCTTTGGGAAAAAAGTTAGTGTCAAGCCCTGATTCACACCTACGAAGAATTTAGTGTCACCAATTAACCTATCCCCAATCTGCATGTCTTTGGACTGTGGGAGGAAGCCGGAGTACCCGGGGGAAACCCACGCTGACACGGGGAGAACATGCAAACTCCGCACAGAAGGGCTCCCACACCCAGGATCGAGCCAGGAACCCTCTTGCTGTGAGGCGACAGTGCTAACCACCACACCACTGTGCCGCCCTTGTTACCACCATGCAGCTCAGAAATTAGTGACATCTGAAACATCTCTGCTTGTTGTGATGCTACTGCCCAACACTGGTTTTGACCTCATGTCCTTCTATATCTATTTGTGTTCTTTGCAAATACTCAGCCACTATTTGTGATTTTTTATGCTGTGCGCACTTAATCTGAGAAAGGCATTTCAAAAATATCCATATCGGTGCAGAAATAGACCCAGAAACCTAAAATCTTGAGCTGGCACTCCCACCAGGATGCCACATTTAAATATAATGAGGCTAATTTGAGTATAAAAACTCAAACTGGTGCTCTGTGGCGTCCCAGAATCCAGCATGCACTCACACAGCTTGTGTGACACTGTGCACACGCCATGCACGGCCAACAACACAGGCTCATTCATACGGTGAACCAGAACACTCTCCGCTCCAGCGAAACAATAAAGTATTCAATAACTCCACAGCGAGAGGCAGAGTGGAAGCCACAAATCACACAAGTCATGTTTTCCTCTGTCTCTTCATATCTTCATCCCCTCTGGGCAGCGTGTTGCTCTCCTTTATGTTTTCGCCTCAAAATGAAAAGGGACAGCTCCTTCATAACAATTCCCACTCACAATCATCAATAGATGCACTGCTGCTTGCTAGCTACATATATAATTTTCCCTTCCCTTTCCCTTTCATAGAGTGGTGAGGTATTTCTGGTCCAAATGAAAGTTTAGCCCCTGGGCAGGCATGTTAAGAGCCCGTTCCAGGTGCATAAGGAAATACTGCTGGGTTTGAATAGGGTCAGGGGTGAGGAGTTCAACTCTTTCAATAAATCAACACAAGCTGTTGTGACAAGCGTTCACTGCTATGACTGGGAGAGAAGTGTGGGCTGTATGAAATATGTCTTTCAAGTGCAGAGACTGAGGCCTTTGACCCGATGAGTGCAACAAAATGTGTATGTTTAGGTGCCTCTCACTCAGCAGCTTTAACAGCCAGTTAGTTCTTCAGAGCGGCCGACAGGTTTATCCTCCCATTTAGGAAGAGACAGAGATGTACCAGATGATGCACTGCAGATGCTCCTGACATGTTAACATCCCATCGGTTAAAAGTTTTTCACGGTTGTCTGTGTTGTATTTAGGATTGTAAATATGTAAGCTAATATTACGCTTCTGGGGAGAAAGGAGATGGAGAGGAAGATCCATGCGGACAGAAAGGCAAACAGTGACAGGTGGTCAGTAAGTCAGTGTGTCATGTCCCATTAAAGTAAGACTAATGCTGTTGTAATTCTGTCTCATATCACGGTCTACTTTTACTTTCCTACAGCCGTAAATAAGTTACTAATAATGCAAAGCAAACATTTTTGTCTAGTTTACATTTAAAGCATTCAACTGGCAAAACACAGGGCTTTTATTGTAAAGCAGTCACAGGAAGTGCATTTGATAGATTATTGCCTGACTTCTTCATGAAAGCAATGCAGGTTTGTTTGGCTGCACTGTAAACAGGAACAGAAGTATTGAAGTTGTATTTCTGTACTTTTGTTTTGTTTTGTTTTTAAATGGGGTTATATGAGGTACTTATGCATAGTTAGTTTATTACATATAGTAGATGGTGGTCTGTGTGCGCCCAGTTTGGAGAAGCAGACATAAGCACCACCACGGAGGCTACGCAATGCATTGCTGTGGATGGGGATAAGAAGCAAAATGTAACAAAAATACATAGTATTGCTGTTGTTAAATGCTTACTCCTATGACTTTAACTTATCAAGAACTTTCTCAGTTTTTGGATTCTTTGTTCACCAAAGAGGCACGATCAAAAAACAAAGTTTTCTAGCCAAATTCAATGTAACACAAGGTGAGTAATTGATACACAAATGGTCATTTGGGGGTGAAGTATTTCTTTACAACACATTCTCACTCTGACCTTGTCACATATTGACGTTTGGTCATTAACTTTCCACATCCAGATATGTGCAAGGTACTCTGGGTGTGTTGGTTATTGACGTTCTAAGACGCTGTTACATGCACCGTCTTCTTTCAAAATATACTTCGGTTTTCACAGAAAATTTACTGTTACATTCAGTCTCTTTGAAAATAAACGTACTACATCAATACAACATCCCAAATTGACGTTTTTGTTAGGTTTAGTAAAAAAAAAGAACAGGGTTCGGCTTTATAATCTTACGGGATGCAAACACCGCTCTCCCAGGTGAAAGCCGGTGTTTGTTGGATCCATCCACTACCGCTCCCACCAACCCTACTTTCGGACCAGACATCCGCCACCTTAACTTTGGTTCTAGTCCAGTCATGTTCCCCCTGATGTCACCAGATCCCGTTAAACTATATTGCCAACCGTCTGTGTATCATGCCGACATTAAAGGACGTGTTTTTTCATCCGTGACTGACGCTGGAAATCACTACCCAAGCGCCGGATCTCGACTTCTTAACAATGAGACTGGGTTGTCCTTCAACCATGCTTGCTGTTACCACCAGTGACTGTTGATGTTGCCAAATAAACCAAGACTGAAATCTTAAGGATTTTAACTCTAAATCCAAGACCAATCTGATCAAATTAGAGTGGCAGAGTGGTGAAAAAACAAACCATCCAACACATACTGTTTGTTGTTGGTCATTGCTTTTCAATATCACCCATATGAGCATTTATACCCCTACTGGCTGGACATCATTGTCAGTGACCTAAAAGAACATTAATTAAATGATCACTTAATAATTCAGACAACTGTTTGGTGAGGTTTAGGTACAATTGTTCTTGGGTATTTTGTGGATATGACTGTGTCAGTCTTCAATGTCAACCAAGTCCTGTGCCTTGTTGAACCATCCATCCCTTTGAGGTTTTGCAGTGCTACAACAACTGACACTACATCTACCTTTCCTCCTCACAGACTAGACTCATAATTCACATGGCCACTAGAGGTCCTTGTCAGTAAAACGTACACATACAGAATGTGCTATTCGAACAAATGCCTACTGTGCAAACTCAATACCACACAATCACACACTAAGGTAACAGTGAAATATGAAATGGCCACTTGATCTCAAACTCATTGGGAGGCACCAGTGAGAAAAAAGAACAGCAAAACATTCTCTGTTCCAGCAAAAAAAAAAAAGTCCCACAAGATGTAACCTTAAAAACTGAAAACCCTTTAAAAAAATAAGTTGCAGCATAAAGGTGTCATTCAAACTTAAATCCGGGACTTAATCCAGGTTTGGCAGGCGTTTCGTCCCTGCATGCCCGCTTCTCTACCAAGTGTGTGGTAGGTCTGGTCTGGATTTTAATGGTGCTGTATGACATGTGTGTACTCATGTCAGCGACTGCCCTAAACAGTTGTAAACTGGCTGTTTATGAGGGTGAGGTGCTGTGAAAAAAGCGCCATGTTTTTGACTTTCACACCATCTGGGGAAGAAAAAAGTGAACGAGGGCAAGCGACCGCAGTGATGTAGTGCTCAGTGTGAAAACACACTGGAGGGATTCGGGCCAGGTATGTGTAAGGTTTGGGCTGGGGATTTGAATAGGAATGTCCAGTCGATCAGCTATAACTCTGAGCCTGAACTATTCTGCACACAGAAGAAGTTAAAGCACAGTTTATATACAAAATACATTGGAAAGACATCTATTTAAATTCCCTGAATTCTCTCGTCTGCTCACTAAATTAGTTTAAATTATCTCCACACACTGTCTGACAGTCTCATATAGCCTACTGTGTATTCTGCATCAGTTTGTTCCAACTCTTTATTGAAGCTATATCATGTTTACACTGAGGGATATACTCCATCTTTTTTTGGCTGCATCTTTCAATCCAGTAGAAATATACTAGATGTCCTGTGCATCATTTCCATACACTTTGGCCTGACATATTGAGATCTACCCTGGCAAGCCTAACTCCAGAATAAATGTTGGCATTGTACGTTTCTGCAAACCACAGCTAGGCTACACTTGGAAATTATTATGTAGCGGATACACTGAAACCTTACTCTTTTTTACGTTTTGACAACAATGTGGTTGAAGTATGGTTATTAATGTTTAGGCACAAAAACCACTTGGTTAGCAAAGATATTGTTTTGCCTTAAAACATCCACGTTTGGTGGCACAAACGCCACCAAAAATACAGCAATGACTCTCAAGCAGTCGTCCGCAGCTTGCCAGTCATCTCACCAAGGTGTCATGCCATGCACCGTCCCCTCCACCTCCCAATGACAACTCATATACTACGTCACTTTAGAAACATTGATATGATCAGTAAGTACATATTTTATGTATCTATGGTTTGCAGAAATTTACATTGTCGATATTTTCCTCTTGAAACTGAGCTGCCACTAGAATTCAAAATAAGTTCTGTGGGTTCTGTGAATGAAGTCTGGCTGCACTGCATGAGTGTGTAATGATGTCATACAGTATTTAAATGGTTTTCAATCGAATGTGTGTCATGGGCCCCTAAATTGATTCACATTATAGGTCATGGACCCCATTTGATAAGCATTCCATTAAGACCAGACCTCTATCGCTGTCAGCTACAGTTGAGAAGATAACCATGGAGGAAATTAAATCTATCATCAGAACAGTCACTCTTTTGATTTTTACTGATATTGGGCTCATTTCTATAATGACTTAAAGAGTGAAAATAAACTATTTCCAATTCTGAGGACCGCTTGAACTCCTCCAAGGACCTCTGGGAGTTTCCGGCGCCGTGGTTGAGAATAAGGCAGGGTTAAAATAATTGAGTCATCCGATTCAAAACAATCTTCACTGGAATGACCCGATATGGGTTGATAAATTCCATCTTTTAATATACGCTTTTTCCAATGGATGTATGAAACACTGATCCTGTTAATCTCACCGACAGCAAATTATTAATGACAATAGGATTAAGAAGCTCCGATATTAACAGTTCTTTTATCTGTAACTGTTAGCTTACTGTTTTTCTGTTTTGGTGTAATGTTTGGTGACGTTTTATGACATTTTAGATTTGTTTCCAGTGAGGTATTGAGTTGATACTGTGACTTTATATAGATGTAAATATAGATTCATGAATCTCTCTCACATTCTAGCAAAAATTGGTATTGTAACTTATATATCCTCAATTGAATCACTATTGAATCAGAAATCGAATGGAATTGAGACTTTGTGAATGGAAATCGAATCGATTCGGTAAAATCAGTGGCGATATTCAGCCCTAGGTGAGAACTACTACTGTATTTAGTGATTACTAGCTTAGCTTTGTGAGTCTTGCAGTTTGTTTAATATCACCATAATTTACAATTGTCACTGCTACAGTCTCATTAATTATATTCAATCATTTTACAGTTAATTTATCTTGGACAGGGAACAATATATGTATATTGCATAAGGTTCGAAGCTCCTGTGGTTTGTGGGCATGTGTCACACACAGTAAATTAAAACATAAAACACTGCTGTTTTAGTCTCTTTGTTTCTTCTTTTGTCTCATTTATATATTCTTATTTTCAGATACCTCAAAGGATCACATGCTGAAGTTTACTCTGCACTAGAAAACACTTAAAAAATGCCACCTATAACACTCATTATGTCATTTTTCTTCTTCACTATTATAAATATAAATTTGGCTCAGTCAGTACACGGTGCTGACTCTTAACTGCAGAGAAGTACAGTGTATTAAGTGACTATTTCCCCGCTCCAGTACCGACAGCTACCCACAGACTGACAACTCAAGGTGCTCTGTGTGAGTTATGAGTTCATGTCAACCTCTGTCATGAGCCGCAGCCCACGGGCCAAGAGCCATCCATTTATTACAGCCTACCCACCACACTAAACAGCTCACTGACCAAGGGGTATTCACTTTAGCGTGGCCCTACCAACCTAAATAGCAAAAGATCCAAAGGCGAACCTTAATTGTCTGTGAAAAGAGTCAAACATTTCAAAGTACAGTAACCGTCAGAGCCTGTCAACCACACTGGCAATTACACCACCGCAAATATTTAAATTTGTGGTTTTGGAGCGGAGTTTGAGGGGAATCATGATGTGCTAAGCAGCTTGGGGTTGAAACTGAAACATGGATGCATTCAAGTTCAGCATGGCGAGGGGGAAAAAAAGACAAGAATCAGTAAGAGCCTGCAGAAACGGAGCCCTCGGCCTTCAGCGATATGTAAACACATCATTTTATTAAAGTCAAGAGTGCCAGGGTATGGCAGAGATTATAAAGGGAACACGGGTTCAGATTGTATACATGGATTGGGTTACTGTACCTATGGAGCGCAGCAATAACCGCTTCCATATGCCTGTCTGAACATATGGCGCTTTTTAAACATCATCATTTACGTTGAGTGATGGCCGTGGTATTTCAGACAAACAGATGGGGGGAAAAGACAAATTTCCAGGAGGTATTTACTTACAGTACAGTAAAGTATAGCGAGGCATGACAATACCCTAAATTCAAAGCAGGGTAAGACGGGGCAGCAGCTTAGTTATGCATCAGAAAACTGAAAAAACCTTCATATTTCTGTCATATTTCTGTCCGTATGGATACGACTAGCCAGGGTAGACCAAGTAAATGTTTCACAAGTTACAAGTAAGTCTCAAGTCTTTTCACTCATGTACAAAGTCAAGTCCAAAGCCCTATGCCCTAAACTCTTGAGTTTTTATTCCAAAACAAGTCATGATGCACTCTTCACCAAATGAAATGCTATTATAACAGAATATTAAATTTACAAAAATCATAAATGCTTTTTAAAATTTGTATTTATTTGCAGAAACAGGTTACATTTTGCACAATGCAATAAACTTTTTGTTGGCCACCGCATAGGTTTTGTACGTGAACAAAATTGCTTGGTTTCACTTCTTCCAACTGGCTTTTACATAACGTTACTTCTTCATGGCTCTCTCTCATGACTCCAAAAAACCAAGAGGGCGACAGCCAAAGTTAAAGATTAAAGATTAAAGTTCCACTGATTGTCACACACCTGAGTGAACTTGAGGCTACAGAGTGGGAGTCCACAAACCAATGGGTGACCTCATGGTAGCTATGTCCATTATTGTTACAGCCTATGGTTTGGGCTTGAGGGAAGGAAGAAGTAAGTATTATCAAGTCACGAATCATTGGTGTTAAAGTCCAAGTTGAGTTGCAAGTCTTTTTTTGGTTCCCTCAAGTCAAGTCTAAAGTCATCAAATTTGTGATTTGGCCCTGACTGGAGTTCTTCTGACTCGAATCCACACTTCGGAAGACTAGAACTCTTTATGATAAGTCCCTGTCTAAGTTACCTTTCCAAAAATACTGCAGGCCTGCTGAGACTCAAACGCTTCCTGACAGGGTGTAAAAACTGGCAAATCTTATCTGTCAAAAATACTACCCCAGCCAGTATGCAAGTTTTGGAGTAATGTTGCGTAACATAAATAAGCAGATCTCTGTAAGCTTGCCAAATTCCAAAACTGCTGTCAGAGCCTTTTTATTCACAGATTGTTAAATGTGGCTGTCGGTAAAGGTTGAAGCAACGGTGCTGTTACCCTACTGACCCTCTTTTGTTTAATTTAGCACAGAGAGGCTGAAAGATATTCAGAAAAATCAGAAAAAAACATGATATGATAAGGAACTCTGTGTAACATGCACACAAGTTTGTTATTCCATGAATCATCTCTCCACACCCTCGTAATATTAAACAAACTACTGGGTGGTCATCATGAGTTTGCTACATAACCACAACATTGTTGTAAGCAGCTGTTATCATCGTTCAGTCTCTCTTTTTCTCTTTGTTCATGTCTCTCTGTTGTGTGTAATGAAGCTAAAAATGCAGTCTGACAAAGTCTCTGGAGAACACAACTTGGTTAAATGAAGACAGATCGTTGACAGACGAAATTAAACTGAGAGTACTGTGGAGGTGGGGATGAATACAGAGAGCAAGTGTGCTGAGAGAGAGGAGAGAGGCAGGGAAAGATGTGTGTGTTCCTCTGGGCTGGCCAGTGACCACTTCTGTTTGTTTGACTGTTGCCTTTCTGACCACTACTCTGACCAGACCGCTGTAAAAACAATGTTTCTCCAACAGCCAGGGCTGGGATGCAACGTTGGTCACAGGCCTCATTCTGGTGAGTCTGGATACGACCAAAGAATCAATATCTAAGAATTGGTGTGAGGAAGTTTTGTATGGGAGGAATTTTTCTGACCACTAGTTCTAAAATGTTGCTGACTAATTGAAAACTTGACTTAATTGGAAAATCTCTTAATTAGTTTTTCACACACAAACTGCATCTTGTAATGTGCCATACCTCTTACGGTGTGTTTAATGACTTGGCGTTGAGGTGTAAATGAAACTTGATGAATGGTACATGGTTTCAGACAAGAAAAAAAAAATCTTACAGAGGGCATTTTGTCAAAACCCAAACTTTCTAGGTATCAAATATCGTAAGAACTCTATTAAATGTATGTATGCCATGAAAACTAGGGGTTGTATGCCTCCACCAACCTCTCAAATTAAGCAGGATTTATACTTTGCATCGAATCGACGCTGTAGCCTGACATGCATCTCCCCAGAAACTTAACTACACATGGCGACGCAGACGTCCTGTCTGTTTTTGTAAGCTGGAACAACTTCCCTCAGTGGAAACAAAGCTTTTATTTACAGCCTCCACTAAAATAGCATTGTAAGTCTTGTGTGTGATTTATCCTAGCTTCATATGAGCAGAGGAAATCTCCACTAGTCGCTAGGCTAATTTAAACAATACAAAATGCCATAGGCTTGTGCTAATAATGTTAGCATGTTGTATTTGTGAGGAAAATGTGTCCAGCAAAAAAGACAAGTGCTTTGTCTGTGAATGTTGTGAGTTCTAGTGAAGCTGACTTTTTGCTATTTCGCCATGTTTGATGTGTGTTTTGAATAAACTAAACTTTAGAGCACTTTACAGAAGCCTCACCACCGACTAGTGTTTTGGAGGTGTAACTGCAGAGCCAGACACACCACCGCACACGTATAAATGCTCACAATGGCATAGGCCAAGTGCATAGGTTACGGTGTAGGCTCTGCAGTATAAAGCCATCCTTGCAGTTTACATCTATATCGGTCATGTATAGCCATGACAGACAGTGCTTCAAATATGCCGTGAAGACACATTTGAAAATGTGGATTCTTCATACACATCTTCAACCAGTCAGCACAGAGGATCTATACAGTCAACACAGTTTTAAGGTGGGTACCCAAGATGAGTGTCATGGGCGTTGGATAATGGCCACAGGAGTGTTGAGCTTTGACCGTTTGGATGTAAAATGCCATTACTTCATTTTATCCTATCAGACATTTGTGTAAAATTTTGTCATAATTAGTGTATTAATTCTTGACTTACGGCCAAAAACGTGTTTTGTGTGGTCACGGTGACCTTCCAACTCCACAACTTTATCAGTTCATCCTTGAGTCCAGCTTAATGTTTGTACCAAATGTAATGAAATTCCCTCCAGGCATTCCTGAGATATCACTTTCACAAAAATAGGACGGACAAACGGACAACCCAAAATCACAAAACCTCCGGCCACGGCTATCGCCGGCGTGGAAGCATAAAAATGGATCTTATCTAATAGTGGCTCAAGACTTGGTCCACAAAGTGCAGACACTCACAGAAAACAAGACAGCGAGAGACTAAGTGTGTGTGTGTGTGTGTGTGTGTGTGTGTGTGTGTGTGTGTGTGTGTGTGTGTGTGTGTGTGTGTGTGTGTGTGTGTGTGTGTGTTGTGCTGTGCTGTGCTGTAAGCACATGAGAAATCATTTAGGGTTAGAAAACGTTAGCTCTGGTTTGGCAGTGTGTGACTGTCAACCATTAATGCTCTCTCCATAAACAATTTCCAAAACCGCAAAAAATCACTAAATATTTCTTCCCCATAAACACAGATAACAATGAGAAACAGCACTTTCATCCATTTTCCTTTACTACTGTTTCACTTTTAATAAACTACATGATCTTACTGTTGTGGAGTTCAGCTTCTTTCAATTATGATTTTATGAACATTTCTGCTTCATATGACGAGAAGTTATTCAACTACAGGGGCCAGAAGCATAAGCAATGTGTACGCACAAAAACCATGCACATGCCGTTTCCCACACATAAACTGGAATTCATAAAGAAAGAATGTGCGGTGAGAATGTGCGCACCTTACCGCGTTCTGTAATGTTAATTTAAGGCAAATTTATACATTTATTTTTACTGTTATCCCATGAAGCTCTGTATAAGGTCAGTTTCAACAAGAGAGCTATGAATGAATCATTGATCATCCTTCTGACGATGATGGTTTGCAGAAATGTGAAGAATTAGTGGTACGGATGCTACACATAGCAACAGTTGTGCGTAATAACAGCTGTTCTGGCACCATTGGAGAACTCAGTGAAATTGCACTTAACCATATTTTTTTCATTAAGAGGTCTAATGAATGTGGAGGAACACAAGTATCCATATGCAAACATACTGTAAAGCCCAGTTTCAACCGAGCAGTACGGTTCATTTCAGTTCAGTTCAGTACAGTACGCATTTCTTCCATTTCCACTGTGAAAAGTTGTGGATGGTACCAATGGAACCGTTCCGTACCGTCCCCATGTTTGGTCCCCCCTCTGTTGGGGTACCTAGCACACAGATCTGGTACTGAAAGGTGGAGCTGTGAATACTGCAGTCTGCTGATTGGTCAATAGAGGACGGTCACTCTGCTCAGGGCTGAGTTGTGGCTGGTTTTGAGGCTCATGTAACCACTGTTCATACTGTGGAGAGTTTTACTAGAAAACTGTAACTATAAAATAAAGGATGTTTTGCTGCCTCTTGCAGCAGCTGGAGTCTGAGAAAAAATAATTTAATTCACTGGGCCGACTGCTGGCGACTTTTAAGGTGTATCGTTTACTTGTAATGTAATGCACGAGTTGACGATGTGAATCCAACAGCACACCTTAAATTTCAATGTGAAAACTCTGACCATTACTTTGGCGGAGGGTCATTCCTGTGGGCTACGACAACACTAAACCCCTGAGCTTGCCTGAGAAGGACTAAATGCGCAAAGCCACTACTTCTAAATATCCCATGGAGACAGACTCTCTGTGTCATCTTCGAAGAGCCAGGAAGTACAGAGAGTGATGAACGGAGCAGTGAGTGACAACAACCCCGCCCACATTTAAGAGTACTGTTTCATTAAGGGACCATGTCTAAAGGGTTACTTTTGGCTCCAGAGGTACCATACGAAAATGCTTGGTGGAAACATGGCTCATGTTTATGGCCGTTTCTACATCCATGTATGCTGAACTGTGGATGAGGAAATGAGACTCGCGTATGTGCAACGAGCGCCACAATAATCAAGATTAATAAAACAGAATCAGGCGTACAGATGGTTATATAATATCCGACAAAAAAAATGCATATGCACATTTCTGCTTTGGTGCATACACACAGTTTTAGTCATAAATCTACACAGAGTTTTATGCATCTGGCCCCGGATCAAGACTTATGATCGAGGAATGTTTTGTTTTCCTGCAGCAGCAATGAATAACAAAAATATATTCCTTAAAAATGATTAACAGTGCAGGCTCATCATCTTGTGTCTATGATTGTCCTCTTTGGCAAAGTTTACGCTGTTTTCCGCCTCAGATTAAAAGTTAGTGCAGTGTACTTTTTCTCTGTCCGGTCATCAATCCTGACAAACAAACATGAATGAGGCTTCCATAAACACCAAGTCACCAGGATACCCAAACCCCATTTGCGCTTAACTCTCGTGATATCTTAAGTTTCCTTTGGCAAAGCAAAATCTACATCCAACCGGGCAATTTGACAGGGAATAAATTATCATGTATAAACTGTTTTGTTAACTTGTTGTGGCAATAAAGCTTATTACTGGGGAAAATGAAAACCCTCAACATTTTTCCACATAGGTCAGTCAGGAATCTGCAGGCCAACCCCTGCAGGCTAATGGGATCATTACTCGGGAAGAGAGGTATGCTAAATATGTGGCTAATTCCTCCGAATCCGATTTAGTTTGAAGTCTGGATGAATTTCAAGTAATCATAATTTACCTAAAGCTTGCAGCATTACAATTTAAGTTCTCTCTGGCCACTGCAACATGTCAAACGGACAGCTCAGTAAATTATTAGCCAAAAAATAAATAAGTGCAAAAAGCAAAACAGACAATAATCACATCCTGAATCTGTCAAGACACTGTTCTGCACAGGTTCAGAGATACATGAGATGGTCACGGATAACAGCGGTCTCACACCTGATGTAACAGGGAAGTTGAGTACGCCAACATAATGGGCTTCATTGTAGTGTGTGTGTGTGTGTGTGTGTGTGTGTGTGTGTCTGTGTGTATCCTCTGACCCCTCCAGGGATAATTAAGGACACATTTTACCCAGGTCTGTCTTGGGGGCTGGGGAGTGTGTGTTCGTTCAGTGTGTGTGTGTGTGTGTGTGTGTGTGTGTATGCACATGTGCATGCACCCTAATGTGCCTCATCCCGTTCCTTGTACACGCCGACCCAACCTGCCCTCCGTACGTCTAAGACTAGTGCTTCTGGGCTGATTGCCCGTATCACTTTCACTCACCAGCTCTCTCTCTCACACACACACACACACACACACACAAACACACACTCATAAATACACGCAGAGGCACACACCTTTTTAGACCAAGCCCTTGTAAAGGCACCTCCTCAGGGACACGCCGTGAAATGTACTCCTTGTTAGGGCTTGAGTGTGTGTGTGTGCATGTGTGTGTGTGTCTGCTTTTCCTCAGCTGTTTCCTGCCAGCTCGGAGACCAACAGACTGTGAAGGCCTCTCTCTCTCTCTCTCTCTCGCTGCTCAGAGTTTGCTGCTTCTCTGCTTCTAAATGACCAAAGAAGCTTTGGATGAGGACGTTTCTGACGATGTCATCAAGAGGAAAATCTGACTGTGAAATTGATGGCACTGAAACGTGATCCTCTCTCCTGCATACATATCCCATAATGAGCTAAATCAAATTTGGGGCGAACAGATTCTTTCCAAAGTGTATGTGTTCTGTAAAAATATCATAAATTATCTGATGGTTTTCATGGATTCAATGAAAAATTGACGAGTCCACATTGTGCTGTTTATTTGGGAGTGTGATGAACTACAAATTTATGATGTGCTGAAGCATTAATCTGAAGCACACTTTCATTAAATTATAATGTCGACACCATTATTTTGTCACACTTGATGATAGGTTAATGATTAATACTGCGGTTTTATTTTTGGTTTCTCTGTATGAGGATTTAAAGTCTGCATCGAAACGGACTCATGGACACTTGATTTCTGGTGATTTCCTTGAGTGAAAGTTTTTTCAAAATTATTTACAAAACAGTTATAAATACAAATATGTGTATCTGTAAATAAAAAGTAATTACAGCTGTAAAGATCAATCAATTAGTCAGAACTACTTATTCGTGGAAATGGTTATTTGTCTGCAGGTGTGTGTTTAGGCCTGTAGCATTTTTATTCTTTCTGCTGCTATGTGGTCTATAATTTAACCCTATGTACATATCAAAACTAAATCTTTTCATCAACAACCTTTTTCCATGACAAAAACGAGACGATGACGAGCTAAAAATGCATCTTGATCATAAAAACTAAGACCATATCTATGTTTCATTTTCGTTGAGACATGTTGAAAATGTTCGTGGTGGACTATCGAACTTTGAAAGCCAAGAATAGCCGTGTTTGTAAATATCTTCAAAATCTGCATGAGCGACAGGCTGGTTAACTCCAGCGAGTAGTCTGTGCCAGGATGTTCCACTAGCTAGGAAAACATGCACACCAGAGCAGCGTCAGCCGATGGTGTGAGTTGTGAGCTGTAATTCAGCAGCAAATAATCTGCCGTGTGTGTCTGACTGTGGCTAACAGAGGTGTTAGTGGAAATTTTTTGGTTGCAGCGGTGGCTGTTAGCAGTTAGCTCTGCATGTTAGCCGCTGAATGGCAGCGGAGCAAGCAGCCATCAGCTGCCAGACTTCACATCTGTTGATCCCCGCAGGAATCCACTAACTCCTGTCTCAAGAGGGTTTGTGGGTTGATTGCTGTCTGACAGGCAGGTAGGAGGCTCAGTTATCTTTGAGTGTAGTTGTGCTGCGAGTAAACCGTCTGAACTCAACAGGGTTTTCTCAGACAGAGATGAAAGTTAAGTCTTAATCACCAACTCTGTGAGACATCCAGACTAACATGGTGCACAAGTTATTTTTCTTCTTCTTAACAGTGAGATCGATACATCAGTGTTTAGAATGAACCTGGGTACAAATCCTAGCTGTCTCAGATTAGTTATCTATGGTGTCAAAGACTTTGAGAGCATAAATCAAAAGATGTTGAGCTTTACAAATGACCATCAGTAAGTGTATGTTTGTAAATCCTCCCTTAAACCTGTCAAACACTGCTGGAAATGACAGTTTGTAAGTGTGTAGAAATTATTTGTAGTTGTGGAAAAAACTGTCTAATTGAAATTTTTAAACAACCTGTCACCTTCATTATAATTTCTGACACATGAATTAGACTCACTGGATAAGTTTGAAGATTGAAAAATATGTAGAAAATTTTTGTGAGGTAAAACTAGACAAACTATGGAGGATAAAAATGACTAAAATGCGACTTAAACTAATCTAAGCATTTTTGTCTCATGACTATGACTAAGACTAAAATAGCTGTCAAAATTAACACTGGATGGCGTTACAGTTAATGTTCATCTTTTGGTTTTTGGTGTATATGTTCGCAAGAGAACTTGCTCTATTTTTGTTGTTAAATATGTAGCCCCATTTTTTGTGGGAAGTGTTACGTGTTTGGCACGACAGAAAAACTAAATAACTTTATCTCGACTGAAGACCTGCCTGTGTAAATTATTACAAAACAGCCTTGTCTTGTTTATTGGGTGTTGACAGTGCTTTGATGAAACAACCACAGGACAAAGACTGTCTGTCTTAGATATACATTGTCCACCCAAGAAACATGAATACACACACACACACACAGACACAGAGAGGCATCCATGCTTAAGTAGACAACTATGTGGAATCTTCTTTGCTGTTATCTCGTCTCTATATCCTCCCTGTTTTAAGTCAAGTCTCTTATCAGGCGGCTGCTACTTATGAGGTATTTAAAGAATTGAACTGACATTTCTAAAACTATGTGAAAGACCTCAAACAGGCCGGACGTCTGTTTTTGGTCGGCCCTGCCCTGATAAAAGGATGTTTTAGTGTGCCTAAGCTTTAGAGAAACACAACTCTGTCTTATTTGGACCCTGAGCTGATAAAGCTGTGGATCAATGGCGGAGTCTAGTCGAGTGTAGTTTAGTCATTTAAGCCGCTGATGACTTGCAGGACTGCTTGTCAATACCAGTTTTACAAACAGAGTCAACAAAGGAGGAGATGGGAAACACAAAAATCTGAGATGTGTCCTGAGGTACAATGTGAAATCTGCTAATCCTGACATTTTTCCCATCCAAAAAGGAAAAGAGGGACGTGGAAACATATTGTATATTATAGCATATACTCTAATTCTACGTCTGAATGGAGCTGTAATGCTTTGCAGATCAAAAAGAGAAAGCTGATCAGCTGGGATTTCTGTCTCAGCTTTCTTAAGTTGTCTTTGTTTTCTCTTTCTCTGCATGAGTTTGTTAAGCTGCTCAGTTTGTTAAGCTCTCCTTTGCAGAAGTGCTCTGCTAACAAAAAGAGGAATTCAAGTCATTTTGTTGTAGGGATAAAAGTAATCTTATTGAGTGCTTTGATGAACACGGACTTCTAAAGACCTATGTGTTGACACTTTAGCCTGAAACACTGGCATCTGTGGAGCTGATGCTTTAATATCACAAAATATTGTTCTTCGTTCCTTGACAGTGTGTGTTTAACACCAACCTGCTCCAAAGGCGAAGAAGAAGCTCTTATCAGGGTGTTCCTCCAGCAGCGCCTTGACCCTCTTCCCCATCCTCTCATTCCTCTTGTAGATGAGTTCCTGTCGAAAGTAGCTGTCTATTTCCTGGGCGGTCACCTGCTCGCTGGGTGGCAGCGTCACATTATTGAAGTTAGGGACCTGGAGGGTGTAGAGGTGATGGTTCAAGTCAAGCCATGAAGAGGGGAAACGGATTTGTTTTGGCTTTCCCAGCGCTTTCAATCAACTTTCACAAAAGAAAGAGAAACCTAAAAACCCTTACTCAAAATGTATATTTGAACTAACCAAGGTGCACAGGGATTATTAGAAGGAAGAACAGCCAATAAAAGTGAGAAAGGCAAGATGAGGATGATGGAAGGACGGCCAGAAGAGCTACATTGGTGGTAGCATAGAGAAGCTGGTAGAGGGGAGTGGGCAGGAGGAGGTGTGGGGGGATGAAAGGTCGGTCAGAGGGTTAGGGGTGAAGGTAAAAGGTGAAGGGTCATGTCACTGGGACACCCCAAAAGGTCAAGGGGTCACAATGACCCTTAGCTTAATAACTAGAAGGAAAGTAGTTAAAGTCCACTCGATAAGATCAGATAAGATCAGATAAAAACAAGACAAGACAAGCTATATGTAAGACTGACCTGTGATGTGTCATGATTGAAGATGATGGAGTTGAGATCTCCACAGTTGTAGTGCCTGATGAGGTCTTCGGTGGTGTACGGGACCTGTAGGCTTCCTGCTCTTAAAGACTCCTGCTGTAATAACGTCTGGTTCAGAGCAAAGATCACCTAGAATGAGACAACAACAATTTATTTATTAGGGGGTTTTTTTTACCCTGAATGTATAGCGCTTTTCTCATCTTCTGACATTCAAAGTGCTTTTGCACCACATGTCACATTCACCCATTCACACACTGTTGGCCGAGACTAACATACATGGTGCCACCTGCTACTCAGGAAGCATGCCAGGGATAGTACCGCCAATCTTTCCATTGGTGGACGACACTCTACCTCTGAGCCACAGCCGCCCCATGGTAAGTTGGAAACCCCAGAGGCTTTCTTTCCTCGCAAACTCCATAGTTGTACAGATTCAGCAAGAGCAAGTACATGCAGAGGAATGTGACTTTTTAGTATCGATGCAACTTATGCATAGCAAAGTGCGTTGAGTAAATAAATTAAGCTACAGAATCAATAATGCATTACGAATATGGATGTGTTTAACTTAAGTTGGAGAACTTCCTTGAGTTTAAAATAACTCAAGAAGTTTAAAACTGCTCATGTTGCTCATAATGCTCATATCTCCACCTTCGAAGGGGGATTATAGATGGACGCTGTGATATTAAGGGACAGGAAACAGATTTTAAAAAGCTGAAAATGGGTTTCAGTTCAAGAAGCAGAAGATTTGTTTCATCTGCAGCTAATCACAGATGCAGACATATCCAAACAACAGTCCACAGCCATGCTGGGGGCTCTGTGATGCCGTGCTTAAACACAGTGGTAGTTTGGGCTAAATTAATATTGAAACTTAAGTGTCAAAAACTGCAGTTCCTTAAATGGCCACCTGAGGCTGGCTCAAGGAGTGACTCAGTCTTCATAGATACCCATGTTCAAATATGCAACTTCATAGCAGAAATAAACATGTTAACACCCTGGTACAAAAACAGGGCTCTGTAGCTAATTTTCCCATTCATTATAACTTTAAGAGGGGTGAACTGTAACATAACTCACCTGTTTACATTTTAGTAAGGCTTAAAGTTACGCATTGCTAAGAGCATGGCCGCTTTGAGTGACTGACGGTCTGTGAGGCGTCACCACAGTCTATAGCCCCTTTCCCACTAGAGAAAAAACACAAACATCTGACTTTTGTCTTTAATGGGAAAGGTTAAAATTGGGATTCATTCCCAGGACAAATGACTCTGCAGTGGTCACAGGTATTCATCAGCTCCAGTTTTGATTGTACCAGTCAGCACAGATGGAAATATGACACGTGGGTGGATTTGCTAATTGTCGCCCCTTTTCCAATGAGATGCAATGATGCACCACCACAAATTCCATCCGTCTCCATCTGAGCAGCACTCAAATATTGTTCCCAATTATCCGCCACAATAAAAGATATAAAAAAGAGGTAACTACAGTAAGATTTTCATTAGGCTGCATGCTGCTCACCACGTTTTCTGGTGAGTATCTGGGGTCTCATTTATAAAACAATGGATAGGACCCAAACTAAAAAGGTACGTACAGACAAAGCCAAAAATGCTGTGTGCCAAATAATACTTCCTCACCATCTGCGTCGCTAATTTCCTGTCTCCAAAATGTTTGTAAGCGTGGCTCAATGTTTCTCTATCAAGTCTGTTTTTATAGGTCACACATTTTGCGTGGGAACTGGCCTCTTTCAGGTCTCGTTTTGTGTATACACAATTTTTAAAAATGAGATCCCTGGTCATAAAGTATTAGAAAAAGTATGTACATTGACCTGATGATGACACTGGATGAAAAGTTAAGGGCTCAAAGTTATGATGATTTATCCTGTGGGGACCATTAATGTCTGTACAAAATGTCATGACAGTAAAAGTTGTGGAGAATTTTCACTCAAAGCAACATGTGTAACCCTCATGGTGGCATGCGAGAAAAAGTCAGATGATCGCCAGAGTCTGTAGTGTTAATCATCGAGGGACCAGGAACATCTGTGCAACATGTCATCTCAATCTGGCCAATAGTTATCGTGAGTAGAAGCCAAAGTGGTGGGCAGACCAACAAACACATGCATCTCACACATATCTTTTTATGACACCTTCTTGAGTGACAACAACCCAGATGTCATCTTAAACCCAAACAGGTGGTTAACTAAGTAAAATATTTGCTGAACTAACTATTATAGCAAAGCAGACAGTTTGAGTTCTTCCTGCCAAATTCCCTCTGCTCTGCTGCAGAGATTCAGCTATTGTGCGAGCGTGAAATCAGCCAGTGTTTGGTGAGAGGACCCTGGTGAGCCTGCCGCCTGTGATCAGCACCGCGAGGACACACATATGAATACATGCACACAAATACACATAAACACACACACTCTCTAAAGGTCCTATAGTCCACACACAGCCAAGACTGACACGGACGCACAGAAACCACCGCCACTCACCTCAGCACATGCTCTCCCTCTGATCTCTCCCCCATACGTACACGCACACAAACACATGCACACCTTTCACCCTGCAAGCCATTGATCTCCAGTCCCATAAAAGAGGAAAGTTTGTATGGCTTATTTGTTTCTCAATGGGAGTAATCAGTCAAAGTGAAGATGTGTTTTGTCAGCTGTGGAACTACCGTATGTAAATGTGTCTACAGTATGTCTGCGTGTTTTTACAATCCAGTGTGCATCTGTGTACGTACTCTCAGATCTTTGACAAATGAATTCAGTATTGATATGCATGCCCGTACTCCAAACAGGCCGACCCAAGCGACTGTGGTTTTTTCACGTTCTGTTTTCTAAGGTGCTCTGATGACACTTTTCTCTCTGGGCTGGCCCATTGTGGGAGCTTCGGTATAGCAGAGGAGAGGAGGAGAGGAGGAGAGGAGGGCAGCCTGGAGCAGATGCCTTCTTGTCAGGGGACAAAGAACCCCTCCGTCACCCTCTCTTCTCCTCTCCCCTGCGCTCCCTCCAGCTTTCATCGGCCGCGCATCAAAGTAGCGCTCTGCATATGAAAAGGGCCCCGTCTTTATGCCACGCAAATTAGCCTATCGCCGCCCCTCCCCGACTCATTTCACAAAAACACCCTCACATCTGTGCCACGTCCGTGAAGGAAGGCCCTCATCTGCAGGGTCTCCCCTTTTTCTCAGCTCTCTCTTCTCCTCTTTCTCCGCTCGCCGTGCCTTTCAGCCCCTTAAATTATGGCTGTGAAGGGAGAAGGAGGGGGGAGAGAGAGGGGGAGGATCAGTCATAGGCAGATAAAAAGAAAGAAAGTAAAAAAAAGGAGGGAGGTTAAAGGATGGAAGGAGATAGACGGGAGGAAAACACAAGCAAGAAAGTGAGGAAGGATACAGAAAACAGGAGCAGAGAGGAGGAGTGAAAGAAAGAAAACCTTAATGAATGATTTCTTTCTTTCTGCTGTGATCCTCCTCTTCTGTTAGTGCACCGTGGGTCAGCGGGTGCATTTTCCCACTCGGCTCCTTTCATCAGGTCCCCCTGTTTCTTCTTCTCCTCCACCACTGCCCCCTGTCCCCCCCTCCAGCACGCACACACAGACACACAGACACACCCCTTGCTGATATCAAAGCAAGCGGAGCCAATGAAAGTCAATAATTGTCCTTTGTCATGGAAATGTCTCCTCTTGTTGAGATGGAGTGGGGTGGGTGTGTGCATCCAGAGCAAACATCATCACAGTCAGATTCCCACATGTGGAGATTTGGAGTGTTCGGCGGCTCGGCTGAAAAAACCCTCGCTGCTCTCGCTCTGAAGTGTGTTGGCTTAGCTTAGGATTTGCAAGAAAAGTAGCGAGCATGCTTAGCAGAGCATCTCTGAGGAGAGGTTACATTAATTGCATTTATGAAACGGTGGATCACTTTCCAACAGTCATAAAAACCATTAGTCTGTTGAGAACAGTAACGTCCATTCATCAACTGCACGCACTGGAGCCAAATATCAATTTGCCAGCAGCGAAATCATTAGAAGTGAGACATTTCAGCTTCACGAAGTTCCATTAAAGTATACAACACACTCAACACAAGCACCTACAGCACCTACAGCAGGGGTGCAGCTTAATGAGTCTCTGAGCTGTCACTTTTTATTTGAAATTCATCATTGGACCATGTAAAAAAGTGAATACTCAATTTGTGATAATCTAGTTAAATTCAAAATTCATAGTCCATAAGCACAACGGACAAATACTCCTATTAGGTCTCAAAATTTTACATCACTGTGCCATTATCAAGTTGATATCAAGTAGTCTGTGCCATAACAAATCTGAGGAGTCGCCTGTCTGCTTCTCAAACAAATGAGGCAGATGCAGCCTAAACAACACAAATACATAAATGAACAGAGTAACGGCAACTTGGCAACGCAGTTTAGAGTTAGGGGGTGAAATCTGAGGGGTGAAATTTGAACTACTTACTGCATTTTCTTTACCTGTGATTCATTCATTGATGTGAAACCAAGCGGCAACCTCCAGGCTAAAAAAATTAAGCCAATATGGAAGTGCCAAAAACCGCAGTTCATCGAATGGCCACTTGAGGCTGGCTCCAAAATGGAGTAAATCCCCAAAGACCCCCGACTTAAAATTCCAAACTTTACAGCTAAAACCAATAAGTTTACAGCATGGTACAAAAATCGATTTTGGTCTTATTAGCTAATTTCAACATTCATGCCAACAGTACGAGGGTGAATTCTTGTATTGCTCAACCATTTACATTTTATAAAGGCTTAAAGTTATGCATGTTTAAGGAAGAGACTGCATGAGTGACAGGCTGTCTGTGAGGCGTCACCACAGTCCCTGAGTCAGGTTCACCCCTTGCTCCTCCACAGCTCCACCCTCTCGTCCAAATATGGTCGCGAAACTAGACAACCTAAGGCGTCCTTTGGTACGAACCATGTCAGCATAGCTTGTCAGGAAGGCGACTAAATACTACTCGAAATTTAGGCTCAACTTTACTGGCACGGCCATCTCCAGACGGCTCCCTTGAACTTGCACCTCAAGGCATCTGAATGAAATTGGGTTCGATGGGTGCCCATGTGTCACCCCGAAATTTGAGAAGGCTTGATCCTAGTATGGATACATTACACATTAAAACAGTGTTGTTGTGAACCTCCAAATGTTAAGTGTACCTGTATTAATCCCTGAACATCAGATAATTAGTTACTTGAACTGTACTGAGGAGACAGCAGGACGGATGACGGCATGAGAGCCTAAAACATTCAAACGCAGTTTACCGTGGACTTCTTTCATGCTTCATCTCCAGTGTATTTCAGCCTCAATTCTGCCGTCTTATTAAGCTATAGACATAACAAGCGTAGATAAGATAACCTGAGGTATTTAATCTCAGTGTGTCAGCAACACATTTTGTCTGTATATGAATGTATAGAGTATGTAAACTGTATGTGAGGTCCTGTCACGGTATGAATCTGGTGCAATGTGAGCTGCTTGTAAACACTGAGGTAAACTCCTTGTATGGTAAAGCCTCTGGCTAATTAATGTTGCTCTGGTTGTAAGTGCTGGCACTGGAGCTGGAGAATGCTTTAATAACTTGATTTCCAATTTAATTTTGATAGGAAACGAAAGAGAAACGTGTGTGTGCCTGCATGCAACTATCTTTCTCTTGTTTTTTTGACTCATTGTGAGCGTGTGTGTGTGTGTGTGTTAGCAGAGAAGTGTGTGTCTGGGTTGAAACAAGAGTTTCAAAGTAGCCTGTCCAAAATGTGTTGACAAACCATGTGCTCAGACAGCCACACACATACACACACACAGCACTTGCAGCCAATTCAATGAGCCTTGGCCATCTCCCAAATACAAATGAAGACTTCCAACAACTCCTCTGTTTCCTCCTGACTCCCTGATGTTAAGAGAGTAATACAACTCTCTCCCTCTCTCTGTCATACACAGAGAAGTAAGACGGAGAGAGGGGAGCAGTCTATGATTTCTACCAGAAAGAAACATGACAGCTGAACCAATGAGAGGGAGAAGAAAAGACAGAAAGAGAGATAATGAGAGAAATGGACCCTCCATACTGATGCTATCAGTGAAATCTCAGAGGAGGAGGAGAGCATGAAGGCAGACAGAAACAGACAAGGATAGGGACTCTGAGCTGAGTGATGTTATCAGTGAAATGTCAGTCGGGCCAGTCAGCCTTAAAACAAGACCTATCAGGAGCACGGCAGCACTGCCAGGGTGTGATGGAGACTCTGGAGTATAGTCTTCAGGTTGTCCAACGTTTGCACACCAACACCTGGTTATTTGACGACATTATTTTCTTTGGACTGCAGGAAATAACTTGCCCTTTATGTCATCTTCCAGACAACTTGGAGTTAGGTTTTCATATCAGTAGCAGATACAGACACACAACTGATTTTGCTTGTTTGAGCAGAATTCAGGGTTGTAAAAAAAAATGCATGGGACCCAAAAAATGGTGAGGTCTAAGGTCACAGTTCTAAGGCCCTGACACACCAAGCCAATGGTCGGGCGTTGGTCAAAGTTGGGCGATTGGTGAGTCTGTGCCGCCTTTGTCTGTGCAGTGTGTCCCACACAGTTGTATTGGTGTCAGCACAGCGGAGCCCATCAGTAATGAAATCACTCTCATCGGCAGTTCAGCTAAGTGCATTAGAAGAGAAACGGAGGTGAGCGAAGTAAACAAAGAGCTAAAGTCTAGAGGGAGTGAGGTCAAAACAAACTTGTTATATAAAGTAGTAGAGTATTAGACAGGACAGCAAAGGTGAAGCTTTCGATTTATTAGTCCCATCTACCTCCCAACCCTCACCTATGGCCATGAGCTCTGGGTAGTGACCGAAAGACTGAGATCTTAGAGATCTCAGACATCCGGAGGGAGCTCGGAGTAGAGCTACCGTTCCTTTGCGTCAAAAGGGGTCAGTTGAGGTGGTTCGGGCATCTGATTAGGATGCCCCCTAGGCGCTTCCCATTGGAGGGGTTCCGGACACATCCCACTGGTAGGAGACGGACCCAGAGTACGCTGGACACATATCTAATCTGGCCTGGGAACGCCTTGGGTTACCCCAGGAGGAGCTGGAAGGCGTTGCTAGGGAGAGGGACGTCTGGGGTGCTTTGCTTGGCCCGATGCCCCTGAAACCCTGCCCCGGATAAGCAAATGAAAATGGATGGATGGATGGATGGATGGATGGATGGATGGATGGATGGATGGATGGATGGATGGACAGGGCAGATCCAGGATGAAAGGGGGGAGAGAGGGGGGACAACATGCAGCAAAGGGCCAGGTTGGGAAAGGGCCACCTGCAGCAAGGACACAGCCTTTGTACATGGGGCGTCCACTCTACTAGGTAAGCTAGTGGGCGCTCAGCAGAAGCGCTTCCTGATGTTATTGTAAACCAAAGGTTAACATTGTTTTAACGTAACATTACGTAACTTACGTAGGTATGTGATGTACTTCAGTCATGCAACATATTTATGTCACATATTATTTATTTATTTTTATGTAGCGTACTTATCTTAACCCAGTCCTGTGTAACAGGGAGTAGAAGTACATATATTTTAGCCCAAATATACTCAATTAAGACTAAAAATTATTCTCCAAAACAGCGACTCTAAGAAGAACGATTAATGTGACATTTATGACTCAAGTACATCTAACAGAGTAAGTTTACCATGTTACTACCCACCACTGGAACTGGGCTCCAAAATGGGGGAAATATATTTATTTTCAAATGAACCCACATTCATAAAGAAATGATTGTCAAGAGCAGCTAATGGGTACCACAGCTGCAACAAATGGTCACAGCTTCTTTCAGCAGGTATTCACTAACATTCCCCATTCACACACACACACACAGACACACACACACACACATCTGCACATGCATAAATCTTTCACCACTGCACAAGTGAGCTTTCACTTTCTGGCTGACAACCCACCATTTTAACACACACACACACACACACACACACACACACCTGTCAGTTTGAGTTATCTATATTGTTTTTACACTTTGTCCCTCTATCCCTCCTCATCCACCTCTTTTTCCTCCCCTACCTCCACCTTTTCTCTCCTCCAGTCCCTCCTTCCAACTCCCCCCGGAGCACATTTTCTCCTTCTTTTCTCCTCCGCTCTCACTCCTCCATTCATCCTCCCATCATTGAACTCCCTTCCTCTCCCCTTTGATCCTGTACATTCCCTCCCTCCCTCCTCCTCCTATCCCTTCTTCCATCCATCTCTCCCTCCCTTTCTCTCTCCTTTGATCCTATACATCCCCTCTATCAGCCAGGTCTTTAAAGATTTGACCCCTGCATTCCTCGGGTCACTCGTGACCTCCTCGCTGCATGCGTACGTGTATGTGTGTTTCCGTGCATGTAAGCGTGTGTACACCTGTGCAAGATTAGGTCTTTTCTCTGTGTGTTCGTATGTACATGTATGCGTCTGACCATGTATGTATGAACGTGTGTGTGTGTGTTTAAATGCTTCATCATCGTGGATTATGGCAGCTTCTGCAGAGCTCAAAGCCGACCTTTGAAGATAAGTTTATTAATTTTCAAATACAAAAGGAAGGAAAAATGGGGCCTAGCTTTGCTACATACAAGAGACAGAGAAAAAAAAAAGACAAAAAGAAAGATGATGATTTCATCGCCAAGCCACACAGAGAAAAATCCCCAGGCCTACATCTTTGACAATAATGATGACCGAAAATTGTTTTTCCCCCTCTTTTTGTAAGGAAAATCCATCCTCGGGTATAATTGATATATCCTATTCCTTTTGATCTTGAACAGTTCAATCAATGAATGTTGACATGAACAGCTCTCTCACAGAGCCAGACAGCTGAGGTCTGTGTGCTCACACAAAGTTTCTTTCTCTTTTTAGTTTTCACTGGACGGGATATATTTAAGCCTGGTTTGATCTTAAGCAGACGATGTATTTTCATTTCTACCGTAGCTGCAACTAATGATTATTTCCACTGATTACTCAATTATTTCTAATGATGATTTAATGAATCTTTTAATCTATAATCTATAATCTGACTTTTTTTTTTTACTTGAAAAAGACTTTATAGAAGGAAAGAAGTCATTTTAACCCCCATGCTATCAAATTGACAAATTGTTTTATGTATCAAAGTTCAAGTCAGTGTGCATGTTATGTTTTATCATGTACTGTTTGTTAATTTTCTGTCAGTCCACCAATGGAACACTCTTCTTTAACCCCCCTATTTTAGTATTTATAAGCACTAAATAACATTTAGTCAGTAGTCAAATTATATAGTTGTGAGCATCTGTGGAGACATTTACATCTTTATTTAGAAATGTAGATGTTCCTCTTTGAAAATATATCATTACAGTTGTATTTTACAACACACTGTCACTCCTCACTTGTCAAAAATGGCACCAGTGACCCTAGGCTCACGCTCTACATACCCCTCTAATGTCAGATTTGAACACTCAGGGGTGGCGTTTCATTTTCTGCTTGTTACATATACATAGTGACAAAGTAAACTCTGGCGTTCACAGGAAATGCAGGCTTTGTCAAAACTATTTTCAGTTACGGCAACAAAACTGGGCTTAGAAAAGGAAATCACGGTTTGGGTTAAAATAAGTACTTTGTTACATAATTTAAATAAGCTAAGGACTATGTCACGCGTCACATGTGTGTGACATATATGACACGACACATATGTCTAACTACAGAACATGTCACACAGGTGACAAACACTGGTCTCCTTAACCTGATCTCACGGGAAGGCGTATAGATAGCACGCCATTTTTAATGACATTATACGTGTCATGTCTATGACTCAACCACTAACTAGCCACCACTATTTAGGTTCACCAAAATTTAGGAGAGGGGTTAGCTCATAGACACATGACGCACACTTTAGTTTTTGGAAAGTAACTTTTTTTTTTCTTTGGGTGTATAGATAACACATTTTTTCAACTGGAAAATGTAAGAATCATTTCAGGCCTACAGCAATGAATTATTAAAATGTTTAAAAAAAATAACTTATTCAAATCCACAGCTGCAGGTTGCCTACCCCTGTCCTAGGTGAAAGTCCTGTGTTTGTTTGACCCATTCAGCCCTCTTTATACTACATCATTGCCGCAGATAGGTTTACACTTGAGTTAGCTAAAAATCCCGTACCTATACAGATGCTAAATGGTGCCTTGTGCATCGGAATAAGACGCCAATGGTCACTGCTGCATTTGACGTCCTGGGAATGAGACCAGGCTGGTATTTTACTATATTCACAATCATCATCTGTTTATACTCCAGCCTATATGTTGACAAATACATAAACATATGCTTATATGTGCCTACAACTGTCACTGCCTTGAAATGATAAATGGGGGTGTCTGTTACAATGAACATTTGATCCATGCAGGTCACACTGATGGCCAGCACACAAACCACATTTCTATGTAGCTGTGAATACAGTTGGTCTTCTCTTTCTTTCTGTGTGTGTGTTCTCTGTTTCTCTCTTTATCTCTGTCCAAAACCTCTTTTTCTGTCTCTCTCTCTCTCTCTCCGCCTCGCTCTGTCTCTCTTGCTCGCACTCTCGCCCTGTAAAAACATTCTTGTGGGGTGCACTTACCTTGGTGCCCGGACGCAGCCAAATATTTAGGCTGTCACAGGGAATCAGCCTCAAACCAAATGGCTGGAGGTCTGTGTTCATGTGTGTGTGTGTGTGTGTGTGTGTGTGTGTGTGTGTGTGTGTGTGTGTGTGTGTGTGTGTGTGTGTGTGTGTGTGTGCTCTCCCATGCCATAACTTGTGGGGCCAAAAAGGAGTTAGCCCACTCATCTCGTGGGGACCACTTCACTTGTGGGGTCCAAAAATCGGACCCCACAAGTTTTTTCATTTAAATCAACTCAGGAACACCTCCAGAATGCTCCAGTGAAGTTTCAGAGAGGGTTCAATAAGTCACGATTTTTGAGATTTGTGTGTATCATGTGTGTATGCTTTGCGCCCCTGCCGGCGGGACCATGCTACTACACTTTGATACACACTTCCGGAAGTGTGTATGATTATCCCCGCCCCTCCGCCCATCCAGCCAATGCGAATCGTCCTACTCCAGTCATCATCTGTGAGATTGACAGGTCTATGTCATGGTTCGCTACAGGTAAGAATATTTTGTTAATTATTTTGTTATTAAATATGTTAATAAAGCGTGACTGTTTAGTAGGCCCACCATTAGTCCTGTCCTAACATTGCTGATACTTTGAACTGTTTAATGCTTAATGTTAACGAACGGAATAGTGGCGGAAGTACCGGATTACATGAAACGACGAGTGATGTTGCTAACTTTAGCCCCGCTTAGCTGCGTCAAATACGCGATTTATTTTGAAAGGGAAAAGATATGAGCAAAACAGGGATGCTAAGTTAGGATGCCCGGGTGTTACGGTTCGGTTTAACTGGTGAGCGTGTTAACTGGCGACTTTCTAACATTACATTACATTACATTACGAGAGGTCACCAGTTAACACGGTCACCAGTTAAACCGAAACACCGGGCACGTCGGACTTAATAAGCTCCGTCTTCCCCTCATGAGGTTTCGGTTATACCCACAGAAAGCTCAGAAACTCTACTAAAAGCTAGTAATCAGTGTAATCACAAATGAATGGTTGAATCGATCCTCAGTAAGCTATGTTTTAATTTGGAAAACATGTCTTTCATAAAAGTGACATCATCTTCTCTCATCCTCTCATTCCTCTTCCTTCCCCTCTGCTCTCCTTTACTTCTCCTCTCTCTTCTCTCCTTCCTGCTCCTCTTCCTCTCCTCCCTCTCTCCTTCCTTCCTCCTCTCCCGTCTCCTTCTCCTCCTCCTCCCCTCCCTATCTCTTTCCCCTCTCCTCCTCTCTTCTCATCTCTCCCTCCTCTCCTTTCTTCCCCTCTCCTCCTCCTCTCTTCTCTCTCATTCCTCTCCTCTCTTCCCCTCTCCTCTCTTCCCCTCTCCTCCTCTCTCATTCCTCTCCTCTCTTCCCCTCTCCTCCTCTCTTATTCCTCTCCTCTCTTCCCCTCTCCTCCTCCTCTCTCCTCTGTCATTCTTCCCCTCTCCTCCTCCTCTCTTCTCTCATTCCTCTCCTCTCTTCCCCTCTCCTCTCTTCCCCTCTCCTCCTCTCTCATTCCTCTCCTCTCTTCCCCTCTCCTCCTCCTCTCTTCTCTCATTCCTCTCCTCTCTTCCCCTCTCCTCCTCCTCTCTTCCCCTCTCCTCCTCCTCCTTCCTCTCCTCTCTTCCCCTCTCTTTCTCCTCCTCTCTCCTTCCTCTCCTCTCTCCTCCTCCTCCTCCTCCTCTTCTCTCTCTTCCTCCACTCCCCTCCCCTCTCCCCTCTCCACTCTCCTTCCCCTCTCCTCCTCCTCCTCCTCCTCTTCCTCCTCTCAGCAGTGTGTTATTGCAGGATAGCAGTGGAGGGAGCGTTGGATTTGTGGTGTGGGGCGTCCAGGAGGAGTCAACCCTGTCATTCAGCTCTCAGGGGATGGCAGGGAGAGATAAAAGACAGAGGGCTGATCTAAAAGCGGACGCAATATCGCAAATTAAGAAGAAGACTGACAAGCATCATGAAGCATTATGCATAAATGCTGAAAAAGGTGAGCAATCTGACATTTCACAAAAGCCAGTTACAGAAAACAGTGAGTGACCCAAACACTTTCCAAACTTCATTTTTTATCTTGTTATGGATGGACGTATAATGATAATGATGATGATCTTTATGTATACAGCACTTTTCATACATAAAGTAAAACTCAAACTGCTTTACACTAAAAGAAAGACCACAGAAACGAGAAGTGACGAAATAAAACAGAACAGTAAAAACACCCTAAACACTTCTAATGTGACCCAGAATATACAAACATGTAAATATTATATTTTTAATCAACAGACACAAGCAGTCACTTGTTGTGTATTATGATCAACACAATATTTGACACATTAAGCATAAATTAGCCTTTGGTCACCCCTATATGTTATGATATTAAATAATGTTCGAGTTAATATGAATTACATCTTTTAATTTAACAACTTAAATCACAGTAGCGTCTGATTTGGTTATACTAAGTTTGTTATACTGTCAAACTCTTCAGTCAGTGACCCGTGTCGGCAGATATTTGACTTGTGAGACTCACTGGCTGTCTTCATTTTAACCACGCAGCAATCATACATGGCTTTGTGGTTGATTAATTATACGGATCAGCGTTGGCCCCGTGAGACAACAGCAGTACCAATGCAGGTTCTGCACACCTGACGCTGTGCGTTTCTCTCCTTTCATATCACTGCGCGCTGCAGCCTGTCGACAGCCGTGCACGTCTCCATAACCTGTTTCACAGCGTTTACATGCTCTGATGATGACCGCTGTGATGTGAGAGAGTTCACGTGATAGCTAGAGCAATAAATATATTATTATACAAGAAAATATAAAAAATTATGCGGACTTGTGATTATCTGGGCTGTAACAACAAGAATCTGTCTGATTCACCGTATACATTTCACCGTTTTCCTATCATTAGGCAACTTTTTGCCATAGGCTTTAATGAAACAATTAAAATGCTCTATTAAACGTCTGTAACAGTTGTGCCGATCAGCAACCAGATCCTCTGTCAGCGACTGAGAGGACGATTTTTTTTTCTTGCCGTTATAAAACACATTCTGTTAATGTTAATAGGAATGTCATTCAGTTTCATGTGGAAAGATCTGAAATATCCCTTTACAACATATCCGAACAGGGCACCCTTCGAAATCTCAAAAGCTTTTGCAGACCTTGTGTTAAGTGGGTTATATGGGTGGGCTTCAGTCATTTTCAGAGCGTGTTAATTTTGATGGATGGATATTTCATAAAGGCAAAGCTTTAGAGCCTCAGTCTGTGATTTCGTCACCAAGTCTGTGATACCATGGCACGACCAGAACATGGGTTTAGAATGATAACGCCTAAACAACATACAGTAGTTCTGCACTGTGGTAGTTGTTTAGGAATCACCATGCACTCTTCACATGCTCTGACAAATCACAGATTGTGACATGGTTTAAGAAGAACTTTCAGTCATGAGTTTCTCTTTCTTTGTTTTACCCCCTGCAGAAAAACATGGACAAAAAGGCGGCATAACAGACCCAGACAAAACGGAAGACATCGGGTGGATCACTTGGGTGATGAATCAGAGTGGGAGTCCTCCAGTGTCGATAAAAAAAAAGAAACCAAACAAAAAGTAATGTGCTTGTTCAGCAAAAGAAATAAACCATGTTCTCGTTGAAATCTCATGTTTGGATGTGAATTTATTTTTAATATACACATATTCTAACTAGCTTATTACTATTGGTGTAAATGCTGAGTGTTTTTTTCTGTAGGTTTGAACCTGCTGGCTGCTTTGTCTGCTAGTAAATTGTACAAAATGTGTATTCATGAATTATTTAAAAAGTCATTAAGAGTCAGTGCTTAGAGCAGGGTTTCTTAACCTTAAATTACTTTGGTCAATGTGAAGTCAGTTGCTTTTCAGCTTTTCAAAAAGTGTTCAATAGTACATTTTCTTTTTAATATCAATAGAATGCTGGGTAACAGCAGCAATGCATCCCATGTTTATGATGCGTTATAGTCATGCTTATGATAAATTATAATCTGCTTATAACAGTAAAATTGCAATTGTAAGCACTAAATACTCACATTATAAAGCATTTTATAATGACAAGGTCAGGTATAAATGCTTTGCATCTGCTTGTAACACTATAATTACAGTTAGATACAACAGGTAGGAAGAAAGCCCCTACTCCCAGGCAAACAAGAAGTGTGATCCTGAGACGTACCTAGTTACAATTACAACTGGCTCATCAACACTGCTTTCATTGAGACAAACCCATTACAAACTACCCAACCAAGAAAAGCCTTTGAACAAGGTACTGCAGTATTTAGTCATTTTGAGTAGTTCACTTTTATTGATCTTGCAGGCATAGTCTTGATATATAGCCAAACTATTGCAGATAGGTTATATTTGACCTTGACCCACTAACCCTGCTACCCCAGACCAAAAAGTGGGGGAACCATGGCTCTGTTGATAACTGTAGCCTGTGTATGTGCACTGTAGATCCTCTTGCTATTCAAAATATTTCGACAAGAGGCCTTTTACCAGGCCGTATGCCAAGGGCCTGTTCTCTCATAATCCACCTGTGGCTGAAGGGTATGTGGTATTCTGGAATGAATTTTCAAAAATTGCTCAGAAACCTAAATTTTGACTTTCCCTGTTGTGAATTAAGCCATGAAAATAGAGAACTCATCTTTCTTAGAAAAAATAACCACCAGTTAAAATGTGTGGCTTTTTTTTTCATTTTACAATGGGTTTCAATAGGGCCCATTTTGGGCCATAACAGGAGAACAGGACCCAATGTTGTATATAGCCCATTTTAAGTTGAAAACAGGAGATCTTCCATGACAATGATGTACCCTACAAAAGTGACCTCTGTGCAACCTAGGAAATTAATACCATGATCACAGCCATAATGAAAACCAAATGAAATAGAGGGCGGTCCCATTTATGGACCAACAGGACCAGAGGGTACCGCAAAAATGGACCAAATGACTTGAAACTTGGTGTGTGAACTCTATTTTAGACATAGATTGATGGCCTCCAGTCTCAAGCCAGTAGGCCTTTGGGAAAGCTAAGTAGCTCTACGGTGGTCGTATTGCAACAGGACCAAGGAATCCACGCACGAAACCCTCTGTTGAGCAACATATTCATAAATGGTCAGGATTAGGTTAGGGGGAGGTCAAAGGTTAAACAGTTAAATTCAGCATTAGGCCTCTCCTGTCAGATACCCCCTGACCTTTGACACTTCTGAAGGTCACTCAGGTCTGAAACTCAGCACACTCGTCACGCTCCCGGTCACAATGAACATACTAAATTATCAGCCTTCTGGCTCAAAGCCTTTATGAAATATTAAAGAAAAGCGTTTCCCTCCAATTTTGGAGATTTATGTGACTTATGGGGACCTGTGTTTTCCCCCATCCCCCGAGAAACCCCAGAGTCAGCACAGAGGGTGCGATCAGGCCCCGATACAAGAATACAAATAATAAACCCCTCAAGTCATTTCATTTTCTTAACTGGATGTCTCACAAAGTCAAATTCAAGAGGGTGTCAGGCACATACACGCTAACAGCCTCTGACACAGCTGGCCAGTTTGAAGCAAATTCTTTTCTAAAAGTCGTGGAAGTCTGATCTTCTAATATGTCGTTCAGTGGCCTGGGACGAGCAGAAAGGCGTTGGTTTGGTGTCGCTCAGACCTGTACTTTTTGATGGGCGGGCCTTCAAGTAATTGCCTTTTTGAAACTTCAAGCGTTTGGCATTAGCACAAAAATGGACCAAATGACTTGAAACTTGGTGTGTGAACTCTATTTTAGACATAGATTGATGGCCTCCAGTCTCAAGCCAGTAGGCCTTTGGGAAAGCTAAGTAGCTCTACGGTGGTCGTATTGCAACAGGACCAAGGAATCCACGCACATAACCCTCTGTTGAGTAACATATTCATAAATGGTCAGGATTAGGTTAGGGGGAGGTCAAAGGTTAAACAGTTAAATTCAGCATTAGGCCTCTCCTGTCAGATACCCCCTGACCTTTGACACTTCTGAAGGTCACTCAGGTCTGAAACTCAGCACACTCGTCACGCTCCCGGTCACAATGAACATACTAAATTATCAGCCTTCTGGCTCAAAGCCTTTATGAAATATTAAAGAAAAGCGTTTCCCTCCAATTTTGGAGATTTATGTGACTTATGGGGACCTGTGTTTTCCCCCATCCCCCGAGAAACCCCAGAGTCAGCACAGAGGGTGCGATCAGGCCCCGATACAAGAATACAAATAATGGGGTGTCAGTAGCTTAGTGGATAGTGCCGACGCCCCATGTATAGAGGCGATGCCTCGCTGCAGCGGTCGTGAGTTCGACTCTGGCTTGCAACCCTTTGCTGCATGTCTTCCCCCCACTCTCTCTGTCTCCCCATTTCACACTGTCCTGTACATTAAAGGCCAAAAAGCCCAAAAAAATAATCTTTAAAAATAAAAATACAAATAATAAACCCCTCAAGTCATTTCATTTTCTTAACTGAATGTCTCACAAAGTCAAATTCAAGAGGGTGTCAGACACATACACGCTAACAGCCTCTGACACAGCTGGCCAGTTTGAAGCAAATTCTTTTCTAAAAGTCGTGGAAGTCTGATCTTCTAATATGTCGTTCAGTGGCCTGGGACGAGCAGAAAGGCGTTGGTTTGGTGTCGCTCAGACCTGTACTTTTTGATGGGCGGGCCTTCAAGTCATCGCCTTTTCGAAACTTCAAGCGTTTGGCATTAGCACAAAAATGGACCAAATGACTTGAAACTTGGTGTGTGAACTCTATTTTAGACATAGATTGATGGCCTCCAGTCTCAAGCCAGTAGGCCTTTGGGAAAGCTAAGTAGCTCTACGGTGGTCGTATTGCAACAGGACCAAGGAATCCACGCACGAAACCCTCTGTTGAGCAACATATTCATAAACGGTCAGGATTAGGTTAGGGGGAGGTCAAAGGTTAAACAGTGAAATTCAGCATTAGGCCTCTCCTGTCAGATACCCCCTGACCTTTGACACTTCTGAAGGTCACTCAGGTCTGAAACTCAGCACACTCGTCACGCTCCCGGTCACAATGAACATACTAAATTATCAGCCTTCTGGCTCAAAGCCTTTATGAAATATTAAAGAAAAGCGTTTCCCTCAAATTTTGGAGATTTATGTGACTTATGGGGACCTGTGTTTTCCCCCATCCCCCGAGAAACCCCAGAGTCAGCACAGAGGGTGCGATCAGGCCCCGATACAAGAATACAAATAGTGGGGCGTCAGTAGCTTAGTGGATAGTGCCGGCGCCCCATGTATAGAGGCGATGCCTCGCTGCAGCGGTCGTGAGTTCGACTCTGGCTTGCAACCCTTTGCTGCATGTCGTCCCCCCACTCTCTCTGTCTCCCCATTTCACACTGTCCTGTACATTAAAGGCAAAAAAGCCCCCAAAAAATAATCTTTAAAAATAAAAGAATACAAATAATAAACCCCTCAAGTCATTTAATTTTCTTAACTGGATGTCTCACAAAGTCAAATTCAAGAGGGTGTCAGACACATACACCCTAACAGCCTCTGACACAGCTGGCCAGTTTGAAGCAAATTCTTTTCTAAAAGTCGTGGAAGTCTGATCTTCTAATATGTCGTTCAGTGGCCTGGGACGAGCAGAAAGGCGTTGGTTTGGTGTCGCTCAGACCTGTACTTTTTGATGGGCGGGCCTTCAAGTAATCGCCTTTTTGAAACTTCAAGCGTTTGCCATTAGCACAAAAATGGACGAAATGACTTGAAACTTGGTGTGTGAACTCTATTTTAGACATAAATTGATGGCCTCCAGTCTCAAGCCAGTAGGCCTTTGGGAAAGCTAAGTAGCTCTACGGTGGTCGTATTGCAACAGGACCAAGGAATCCACGCACGAAACCCTCTGTTGAGCAACATATTCATAAATGGTCAGGATTAGGTTAGGGGGAGGTCAAAGGTTAAACAGTTAAATTCAGGATTAGGCCTCTCCTGTCAGATATCCCCTGACCTTTGACACTTCTGAAGGTCACTCAGGTCTGAAACTCAGCACACTCGTCACGCTCCCGGTCACAATGAACATACTAAATTATCAGCCTTCTGGCTCAAAGCCTTTATGAAATATTAAAGAAAAGCGTTTCCCTCCAATTTTGGAGAATTATGTGACTTATGGGGACCTGTGTTTTCCCCCATCCCCCGAGAAACCCCAGAGTCAGCACAGAGGGTGCGATCAGGCCCCTTTACAAGAATACAAATAATAAACCCCTCAAGTCATTTAATTTTCTTAACTGAATGTCTCACAAAGTCAAATTCAAGAGGGTGTCAGGCACATACACGCTAACAGCCTCTGACACAGCTGGCCAGTTTGAAGCAAATTCTTTTCTAAAAGTCGTGGAAGTCTGATCTTCTAATATGTCGTTCAGTGGCCTGGGGCGAGCAGAAAGGCGTTGGTTTGGTGTCGCTCAGACCTGTACTTTTTGATGGGCGGGCCTTCAAGTAATCGCCTTTTTGAAACTTCAAGCGTTTGCCATTAGCACAAAAATGGACCAAATGACTTGAAACTTGGTGTGTGAACTCTATTTTAGACATAGATTGATGGCCTCCAGTCTCAAGCCAGTAGGCCTTTGGGAAAGCTAAGTAGCTCTACGGTGGTCGTATTGCAACAGGACCAAGGAATCCACGCACGAAACCCTCTGTTGAGCAACATATTCATAAATGGTCAGGATTAGGTTAGGGGGAGGTCAAAGGTTAAACAGTGAAATTCAGGATTAGGCCTCTCCTGTCAGATATCCCCTGACCTTTGACACTTCTGAAGGTCACTCAGGTCTGAAACTCAGCACACTCGTCACGCTCCCGGTCACAATGAACATACTAAATTATCAGCCTTCTGGCTCAAAGCCTTTATGAAATATTAAAGAAAAGCGTTTCCCTCAAATTTTGGAGATTTATGTGACTTATGGGGACCTGTGTTTTCCCCCATCCCCCGAGAAACCCCAGAGTCAGCACAGAGGGTGCGATCAGGCCCCGATACAAGAATACAAATAGTGGGGCGTCAGTAGCTTAGTGGATAGTGCCGGCGCCCCATGTATAGAGGCGATGCCTCGCTGCAGCGGTCGTGAGTTCAACTCTGGCTTGCAACCCTTTGCTGCATGTCTTCCCCCCACTCTCTTTGTCTCCCCATTTCACACTGTCCTGTACATTAAAGGCAAAAAAGCCCCCAAAAAAATAATCTTTAAAAATAAAAGAATACAAATAATAAACCCCTCAAGTCATTTCATTTTCTTAACTGGATGTCTCACAAAGTCAAATTCAAGAGGGTGTCAGGCACATACACGCTAACAGCCTCTGACACAGCTGGCCAGTTTGAAGCAAATTCTTTTCTAAAAGTCGTGGAAGTCTGATCTTCTAATATGTCGTTCAGTGGCCTGGGACGAGCAGAAAGGCGTTGGTTTGGTGTCGCTCAGACCTGTACTTTTTGATGGGCGGGCCTTCAAGTAATCGCCTTTTTGAAACTTCAAGCGTTTGCCATTAGCACAAAAATGGACGAAATGACTTGAAACTTGGTGTGTGAACTCTATTTTAGACATAGATTGATGGCCTCCAGTCTCAAGCCAGTAGGCCTTTGGGAAAGCTAAGTAGCTCTACGGTGGTCGTATTGCAACAGGACCAAGGAATCCACGCACGAAACCCTCTGTTGAGCAACATATTCATAAATGGTCAGGATTAGGTTAGGGGGAGGTCAAAGGTTAAACAGTTAAATTCAGCATTAGGCCTCTCCTGTCAGATACCCCCTGACCTTTGACACTTCTGAAGGTCACTCAGGTCTGAAACTCAGCACACTCGTCACGCTCCCGGTCACAATGAACATACTAAATTATCAGCCTTCTGGCTCAAAGCCTTTATGAAATATTAAAGAAAAGCGTTTCCCTCCAATTTTGGAGAATTATGTGACTTATGGGGACCTGTGTTTTCCCCCATCCCCCGAGAAACCCCAGAGTCAGCACAGAGGGTGCGATCCGGCCCCGATACAAGAATACAAATAATGCGGTGTCAGTAGCTTAGTGGATAGTGCCGGCGCCCCATGTATAGAGGCGATGCCTCGCTGCAGCGGTCGTGAGTTCGACTCTGGCTTGCAACCCTTTGCTGCATGTCGTCCCCCCACTCTCTCTGTCTCCCCATTTCACACTGTCCTGTACATTAAAGGCAAAAAAGCCCCCAAAAATAATCTTTAAAAATAAAAATACATATAATAAACCCCTCAAGTCATTTAATTTTCTTAACTGAATGTCTCACAAAGTCAAATTCAAGAGGGTGTCAGACACATACACGCTAACAGCCTCTGACACAGCTGGCCAGTTTGAAGCAAATTCTTTTCTAAAAGTCGTGGAAGTCTGATCTTCTAATATGTCGTTCAGTGGCCTGGGACGAGCAGAAAGGCGTTGGTTTGGTGTCGCTCAGACCTGTACTTTTTGATGGGCGGGCCTTCAAGTAATCGCCTTTTTGAAACTTCAAGCGTTTGCCATTAGCACAAAAATGGACCAAATGACTTGAAACTTGGTGTGTGAACTCTATTTTAGACATAGATTGATGGCCTCCAGTCTCAAGCCAGTAGGCCTTTGGGAAAGCTAAGTAGCTCTACGGTGGTCGTATTGCAACAGGACCAAGGAATCCACGCACGAAACCCTCTGTTGAGCAACATATTCATAAATGGTCAGGATTAGGTTAGGGGGAGGTCAAAGGTTAAACAGTTAAATTCAGGATTAGGCCTCTCCTGTCAGATATCCCCTGACCTTTGACACTTCTGAAGGTCACTCAGGTCTGAAACTCAGCACACTCGTCACGCTCCCGGTCACAATGAACATACTAAATTATCAGCCTTCTGGCTCAAAGCCTTTATGAAATATTAAAGAAAAGCGTTTCCCTCCAATTTTGGAGAATTATGTGACTTATGGGGACCTGTGTTTTCCCCCATCCCCCGAGAAACCCCAGAGTCAGCACAGAGGGTGCGATCAGGCCCCGATACAAGAATACAAATAATGCGGTGTCAGTAGCTTAGTGGATAGTGCCGGCGCCCCATGTATAGAGGCGATGCCTCGCTGCAGCGGTCGTGAGTTCGACTCTGGCTTGCAACCCTTTGCTGCATGTCGTCCCCCCACTCTCTCTGTCTCCCCATTTCACACTGTCCTGTACATTAAAGGCAAAAAAGCCCCCAAAAATAATCTTTAAAAATAAAAATACAAATAATAAACCCCTCAAGTCATTTAATTTTCTTACCTGGATGTCTCACAAAGTCAAATTCAAGAGGGTGTCAGACACATACACCCTAACAGCCTCTGACACAGCTGGCCAGTTTGAAGCAAATTCTTTTCTAAAAGTCGTGGAAGTCTGATCTTCTACTATGTCATTCAGTGGCCTGGGACGAGCAGAAAGGCGTTGGTTTGGTGTCGCTCAGACCTGTACTTTTTGATGGGCGGGCCTTCAAGTCATCGCCTTTTCGAAACTTCAAGCGTTTGCCATTAGCACAAAAATGGACCAAATGACTTGAAACTTGGTGTGTGAACTCTATTTTAGACATAGATTGATGGCCTCCAGTCTCAAGCCAGTAGGCCTTCTGGGAAAGCTAAGTAGCTCTACGGTGGTCGTATTGCAACAGGACCAAGGAATCCACGCACGAAACCCTCTGTTGAGCAACATATTCATAAATGGTCAGGATTAGGTTAGGGGGAGGTCAAAGGTTAAACAGTTAAATTCAGGATTAGGCCTCTCCTGTCAGATACCCCCTGACCTTTGACACTTCTGAAGGTCACTCAGGTCTGAAACTCAGCACACTCGTCACGCTCCCGGTCACAATGAACATACTAAATTATCAGCCTTCTGGCTCAAAGCCTTTATGAAATATTAAAGAAAAGCGTTTCCCTCCAATTTTGAAGATTTATGTGACTTATGGGGACCTGTGTTTTCCCCCATCCCCCTAGAAACCCCAGAGTCAGCACAGAGGGTGCAATCAGGCCCCTTTACAAGAATACAAATAATAAACCCCTCAAGTCATTTAATTTTCTTAACTGAATGTCTCACAAAGTCAAATTCAAGAGGGTGTCAGGCACATACACGCTAACAGCCTCTGACACAGCTGGCCAGTTTGAAGCAAATTCTTTTCTAAAAGTCGTGGAAGTCTGATCTTCTAATATGTCGTTCAGTGGCCTGGGACGAGCAGAAAGGCGTTGGTTTGGTGTCGCTCAGACCTGTACTTTTTGATGGGCGGGCCTTCAAGTAATCGCCTTTTTGAAACTTCAAGCGTTTGCCATTAGCACAAAAATGGACGAAATGACTTGAAACTTGGTGTGTGAACTCTATTTTAGACATAGATTGATGGCCTCCAGTCTCAAGCCAGTAGGCCTTTGGGAAAGCTAAGTAGCTCTACGGTGGTCGTATTGCAACAGGACCAAGGAATCCACGCACGAAACCCTCTGTTGAGCAACATATTCATAAATGGTCAGGATTAGGTTAGGGGGAGGTCAAAGGTTAAACAGTGAAATTCAGGATTAGGCCTCTCCTGTCAGATATCCCCTGACCTTTGACACTTCTGAAGGTCACTCAGGTCTGAAACTCAGCACACTCGTCACGCTCCCGGTCACAATGAACATACTAAATTATCAGCCTTCTGGCTCAAAGCCTTTATGAAATATTAAAGAAAAGCGTTTCCCTCAAATTTTGGAGATTTATGTGACTTATGGGGACCTGTGTTTTCCCCCATCCCCCGAGAAACCCCAGAGTCAGCACAGAGGGTGCGATCAGGCCCCGATACAAGAATACAAATAGTGGGGCGTCAGTAGCTTAGTGGATAGTGCCGGCGGCCCATGTATAGAGGCGATGCCTCGCTGCAGCGGTCGTGAGTTCAACTCTGGCTTGCAACCCTTTGCTGCATGTCTTCCCCCCCACTCTCTCTGTCTCCCCATTTCACACTGTCCTGTACATTAAAGGCAAAAAAGCCCCCAAAAAAATAATCTTTAAAAATAAAAGAATACAAATAATAAACCCCTCAAGTCATTTCATTTTCTTAACTGGATGTCTCACAAAGTCAAATTCAAGAGGGTGTCAGGCACATACACCCTAACAGCCTCTGACACAGCTGGCCAGTTTGAAGCAAATTCTTTTCTAAAAGTCGTGGAAGTCTGATCTTCTAATATGTCGTTCAGTGGCCTGGGACGAGCAGAAAGGCGTTGGTTTGGTGTCGCTCAGACCTGTACTTTTTGATGGGCGGGCCTTCAAGTAATCGCCTTTTTGAAACTTCAAGCGTTTGCCATTAGCACAAAAATGGACCAAATGACTTGAAACTTGGTGTGTGAACTCTATTTTAGACATAGATTGATGGCCTCCAGTCTCAAGCCAGTAGGCCTTTGGGAAAGCTAAGTAGCTCTACGGTGGTCGTATTGCAACAGGACCAAGGAATCCACGCACGAAACCCTCTGTTGAGCAACATATTCATAAATGGTCAGGATTAGGTTAGGGGGAGGTCAAAGGTTAAACAGTTAAATTCAGCATTAGGCCTCTCCTGTCAGATATCCCCTGACCTTTGACACTTCTGAAGGTCACTCAGGTCTGAAACTCAGCACACTCGTCACGCTCCCGGTCACAATGAACATACTAAATTATCAGCCTTCTGGCTCAAAGCCTTTATGAAATATTAAAGAAAAGCGTTTCCCTCCAATTTTGGAGAATTATGTGACTTATGGGGACCTGTGTTTTCCCCCATCCCCCGAGAAACCCCAGAGTCAGCACAGAGGGTGCGATCAGGCCCCGATACAAGAATACAAATAATGCGGTGTCAGTAGCTTAGTGGATAGTGCCGGCGCCCCATGTATAGAGGCGATGCCTCGCTGCAGCGGTCGTGAGTTCGACTCTGGCTTGCAACCCTTTGCTGCATGTCGTCCCCCCACTCTCTCTGTCTCCCCATTTCACACTGTCCTGTACATTAAAGGCAAAAAAGCCCCCAAAAATAATCTTTAAAAATAAAAATACAAATAATAAACCCCTCAAGTCATTTAATTTTCTTAACTGAATGTCTCACAAAGTCAAATTCAAGAGGGTGTCAGACACATACACGCTAACAGCCTCTGACACAGCTGGCCAGTTTGAAGCAAATTCTTTTCTAAAAGTCGTGGAAGTCTGATCTTCTAATATGTCGTTCAGTGGCCTGGGACGAGCAGAAAGGTGTTGGTTTGGTGTCGCTCAGACCTGTACTTTTTGATGGGCGGGCCTTCAAGTAATCGCCTTTTTGAAACTTCAAGCGTTTGCCATTAGCACAAAAATGGACCAAATGACTTGAAACTTGGTGTGTGAACTCTATTTTAGACATACATTGATGGCCTCCAGTCTCAAGCCAGTAGGCCTTTGGGAAAGCTAAGTAGCTCTACGGTGGTCGTATTGCAACAGGACCAAGGAATCCACGCACGAAACCCTCTGTTGAGCAACATATTCATAAATGGTCAGGATTAGGTTAGGGGGAGGTCAAAGGTTAAACAGTGAAATTCAGCATTAGGCCTCTCCTGTCAGATACCCCCTGACCTTTGACACTTCTGAAGGTCACTCAGGTCTGAAACTCAGCACACTCGTCACGCTCCCGGTCACAATGAACATACTAAATTATCAGCCTTCTGGCTCAAAGCCTTTATGAAATATTAAAGAAAAGCGTTTCCCTCAAATTTTGGAGATTTATGTGACTTATGGGGACCTGTGTTTTCCCCCATCCCCCGAGAAACCCCAGAGTCAGCACAGAGGGTGCGATCAGGCCCCGATACAAGAATACAAATAGTGGGGCGTCAGTAGCTTAGTGGATAGTGCCGGCGCCCCATGTATAGAGGCGATGCCTCGCTGCAGCGGTCGTGAGTTCGACTCTGGCTTGCAACCCTTTGCTGCATGTCGCCCGCCCACTCTCTTTGTCTCCCCATTTCACACTGTCCTGTACATTAAAGGCAAAAAAGCCCCCAAAAAATAATCTTTAAAAATAAAAGAATACAAATAATAAACCCCTCAAGTCATTTCATTTTCTTAACTGGATGTCTCACAAAGTCAAATTCAAGAGGGTGTCAGGCACATACACGCTAACAGCCTCTGACACAGCTGGCCAGTTTGAAGCAAATTCTTTTCTAAAAGTCGTGGAAGTCTGATCTTCTAATATGTCGTTCAGTGGCCTGGGACGAGCAGAAAGGCGTTGGTTTGGTGTCGCTCAGACCTGTACTTTTTGATGGGCGGGCCTTCAAGTAATCGCCTTTTTGAAACTTCAAGCGTTTGCCATTAGCACAAAAATGGACGAAATGACTTGAAACTTGGTGTGTGAACTCTATTTTAGACATAGATTGATGGCCTCCAGTCTCAAGCCAGTAGGCCTTTGGGAAAGCTAAGTAGCTCTACGGTGGTCGTATTGCAACAGGACCAAGGAATCCACGCACGAAACCCTCTGTTGAGCAACATATTCATAAATGGTCAGGATTAGGTTAGGGGGAGGTCAAAGGTTAAACAGTTAAATTCAGGATTAGGCCTCTCCTGTCAGATACCCCCTGACCTTTGACACTTCTGAAGGTCACTCAGGTCTGAAACTCAGCACACTCGTCACGCTCCCGGTCACAATGAACATACTAAATTATCAGCCTTCTGGCTCAAAGCCTTTATGAAATATTAAAGAAAAGCGTTTCCCTCCAATTTTGGAGAATTATGTGACTTATGGGGACCTGTGTTTTCCCCCATCCCCCGAGAAACCCCAGAGTCAGCACAGAGGGTGCGATCCGGCCCCGATACAAGAATACAAATAATGCGGTGTCAGTAGCTTAGTGGATAGTGCCGGCGCCCCATGTATAGAGGCGATGCCTCGCTGCAGCGGTCGTGAGTTCGACTCTGGCTTGCAACCCTTTGCTGCATGTCGTCCCCCCCACTCTCTCTGTCTCCCCATTTCACACTGTCCTGTACATTAAAGGCAAAAAAGCCCCCAAAAATAATCTTTAAAAATACAAATAATAAACCCCTCAAGTCATTTAATTTTCTTAACTGAATGTCTCACAAAGTCAAATTCAAGAGGGTGTCAGACACATACACGCTAACAGCCTCTGACACAGCTGGCCAGTTTGAAGCAAATTCTTTTCTAAAAGTCGTGGAAGTCTGATCTTCTACTATGTCGTTCAGTGGCCTGGGACGAGCAGAAAGGCGTTGGTTTGGTGTCGCTCAGACCTGTACTTTTTGATGGGCGGGCCTTCAAGTCATCGCCTTTTTGAAACTTCAAGCGTTTGCCATTAGCACAAAAATGGACCAAATGACTTGAAACTTGGTGTGTGAACTCTATTTTAGACATAGATTGATGGCCTCCAGTCTCAAGCCAGTAGGCCTTTGGGAAAGCTAAGTAGCTCTACGGTGGTCGTATTGCAACAGGACCAAGGAATCCACGCACGAAACCCTCTGTTGAGCAACATATTCATAAATGGTCAGGATTAGGTTAGGGGGAGGTCAAAGGTTAAACAGTTAAATTCAGGATGAGGCCTCTCCTGTCAGATACCCCCTGACCTTTGACACTTCTGAAGGTCACTCAGGTCTGAAACTCAGCACACTCGTCACGCTCCCGGTCACAATGAACATACTAAATTATCAGCCTTCTGGCTCAAAGCCTTTATGAAATATTAAAGAAAAGCGTTTCCCTCAAATTTTGGAGATTTATGTGACTTATGGGGACCTGTGTTTTCCCCCATCCCCCGAGAAACCCCAGAGTCAGCACAGAGGGTGCGATCAGGCCCCGATACAAGAATACAAATAATGCGGTGTCAGTAGCTTAGTGGATAGTGCCGGCGCCCCATGTATAGAGGCGATGCCTCGCTGCAGCGGTCATGAGTTCAACTCTGGCTTGCAACCCTTTGCTGCATGTCGTCCCCCCACTCTCTTTGTCTCCCCATTTCACACTGTCCTGTACATTAAAGGCAAAAAAGCCCCCAAAAAAATAATCTTTAAAAATAAAAGAATACAAATAATAAACCCCTCAAGTCATTTAATTTTCTTAACTGGATGTCTCACAAAGTCAAATTCAAGAGGGTGTCAGACACATACACCCTAACAGCCTCTGACACAGCTGGCCAGTTTGAAGCAAATTCTTTTCTAAAAGTCGTGGAAGTCTGATCTTCTAATATGTCGTTCAGTGGCCTGGGACGAGCAGAAAGGCGTTGGTTTGGTGTCGCTCAGACCTGTACTTTTTGATGGGCGGGCCTTCAAGTAATCGCCTTTTTGAAACTTCAAGCATTTGCCATTAGCACAAAAATGGACGAAATGACTTGAAACTTGGTGTGTGAACTCTATTTTAGACATAGATTGATGGCCTCCAGTCTCAAGCCAGTAGGCCTTTGGGAAAGCTAAGTAGCTCTACGGTGGTCGTATTGCAACAGGACCAAGGAATCCACGCACGAAACCCTCTGTTGAGCAACATATTCATAAATGGTCAGGATTAGGTTAGGGGGAGGTCAAAGGTTAAACAGTGAAATTCAGCATTAGGCCTCTCCTGTCAGATACCCCCTGACCTTTGACACTTCTGAAGGTCACTCAGGTCTGAAACTCAGCACACTCGTCACGCTCCCGGTCACAATGAACATACTAAATTATCATCCTTCTGGCTCAAAGCCTTTATGAAATATTAAAGAAAAGCGTTTCCCTCAAATTTTGGAGATTTATGTGACTTATGGGGACCTGTGTTTTCCCCCATCCCCCGAGAAACCCCAGAGTCAGCACAGAGGGTGCGATCCGGCCCCGATACAAGAATACAAATAGTGGGGCGTCAGTAGCTTAGTGGATAGTGCCGGCGCCCCATGTATAGAGGCGATGCCTCGCTGCAGCGGTCGTGAGTTCGACTCTGGCTTGCAACCCTTTGCTGCATGTCGTCCCCCCACTCTCTCTGTCTCCCCATTTCACACTGTCCTGTACATTAAAGGCAAAAAAGCCCCCAAAAAATAATCTTTAAAAATAAAAGAATACAAATAATAAACCCCTCAAGTCATTTCATTTTCTTAACTGGATGTCTCACAAAGTCAAATTCAAGAGGGTGTCAGGCACATACACCCTAACAGCCTCTGACACAGCTGGCCAGTTTGAAGCAAATTCTTTTCTAAAAGTCGTGGAAGTCTGATCTTCTAATATGTCGTTCAGTGGCCTGGGACGAGCAGAAAGGCGTTGGTTTGGTGTCGCTCAGACCTGTACTTTTTGATGGGCGGGCCTTCAAGTAATCGCCTTTTTGAAACTTCAAGCGTTTGCCATTAGCACAAAAATGGACGAAATGACTTGAAACTTGGTGTGTGAACTCTATTTTAGACATAGATTGATGGCCTCCAGTCTCAAGCCAGTAGGCCTTTGGGAAAGCTAAGTAGCTCTAAGGTGGTCGTATTGCAACAGGACCAAGGAATCCACGCACGAAACCCTCTGTTGAGCAACATATTCATAAATGGTCAGGATTAGGTTAGGGGGAGGTCAAAGGTTAAACAGTTAAATTCAGGATTAGGCCTCTCCTGTCAGATACCCCCTGACCTTTGACACTTCTGAAGGTCACTCAGGTCTGAAACTCAGCACACTCGTCACGCTCCCGGTCACAATGAACATACTAAATTATCAGCCTTCTGGCTCAAAGCCTTTATGAAATATTAAAGAAAAGCGTTTCCCTCCAATTTTGGAGAATTATGTGACTTATGGGGACCTGTGTTTTCCCCCATCCCCCGAGAAACCCCAGAGTCAGCACAGAGGGTGCGATCCGGCCCCGATACAAGAATACAAATAATGCGGTGTCAGTAGCTTAGTGGATAGTGCCGGCGCCCCATGTATATAGGCGATGCCTCGCTGCAGCGGTCGTGAGTTCGACTCTGGCTTGCAACCCTTTGCTGCATGTCGTCCCCCCACTCTCTCTGTCTCCCCATTTCACACTGTCCTGTACATTAAAGGCAAAAAAGCCCCCAAAAATAATCTTTAAAAATACAAATAATAAACCCCTCAAGTCATTTAATTTTCTTAACTGAATGTCTCACAAAGTCAAATTCAAGAGGGTGTCAGACACATACACGCTAACAGCCTCTGACACAGCTGGCCAGTTTGAAGCAAATTCTTTTCTAAAAGTCGTGGAAGTCTGATCTTCTACTATGTCGTTCAGTGGCCTGGGACGAGCAGAAAGGCGTTGGTTTGGTGTCGCTCAGACCTGTACTTTTTGATGGGCGGGCCTTCAAGTCATCGCCTTTTCGAAACTTCAAGCGTTTGCCATTAGCACAAAAATGGACCAAATGACTTGAAACTTGGTGTGTGAACTCTATTTTAGACATAGATTGATGGCCTCCAGTCTCAAGCCAGTAGGCCTTTGGGAAAGCTAAGTAGCTCTACGGTGGTCGTATTGCAACAGGAGCAAGGAATCCACGCACGAAACCCTCTGTTGAGCAACATATTCATAAATGGTCAGGATTAGGTTAGGGGGAGGTCAAAGGTTAAACAGTTAAATTCAGGATGAGGCCTCTCCTGTCAGATACCCCCTTACCTTTGACACTTCTGAAGGTCACTCAGGTCTGAAACTCAGCACACTCGTCACGCTCCCGGTCACAATGAACATACTAAATTATCAGCCTTCTGGCTCAAAGCCTTTATGAAATATTAAAGAAAAGCGTTTCCCTCAAATTTTGGAGATTTATGTGACTTATGGGGACCTGTGTTTTCCCCCATCCCCCGAGAAACCCCAGAGTCAGCACAGAGGGTGCGATCCGGCCCCGATACAAGAATACAAATAATGCGGTGTCAGTAGCTTAGTGGATAGTGCCGGCGCCCCATGTATAGAGGCGATGCCTCGCTGCAGCGGTCGTGAGTTCGACTCTGGCTTGCAACCCTTTGCTGCATGTCGTCCCCCCACTCTCTCTGTCTCCCCATTTCACACTGTCCTGTACATTAAAGGCAAAAAAGCCCCCAAAAAATAATCTTTAAAAATAAAAGAATACAAATAATAAACCCCTCAAGTCATTTCATTTTCTTAACTGGATGTCTCACAAAGTCAAATTCAAGAGGGTGTCAGGCACATACACCCTAACAGCCTCTGACACAGCTGGCCAGTTTGAAGCAAATTCTTTTCTAAAAGTCGTGGAAGTCTGATCTTCTAATATGTCGTTCAGTGGCCTGGGACGAGCAGAAAGGTGTTGGTTTGGTGTCGCTCAGACCTGTACTTTTTGATGGGCGGGCCTTCAAGTAATCGCCTTTTTGAAACTTCAAGCGTTTGCCATTAGCACAAAAATGGACCAAATGACTTGAAACTTGGTGTGTGAACTCTATTTTAGACATAGATTGATGGCCTCCAGTCTCAAGCCAGTAGGCCTTTGGGAAAGCTAAGTAGCTCTATGGTGGTCGTATTGCAACAGGACCAAGGAATCCACGCACGAAACCCTCTGTTGAGCAACATATTCATAAATGGTCAGGATTAGGTTAGGGGGAGGTCAAAGGTTAAACAGTGAAATTCAGCATTAGGCCTCTCCTGTCAGATACCCCCTGACCTTTGACACTTCTGAAGGTCACTCAGGTCTGAAACTCAGCACACTCGTCACGCTCCCGGTCACAATGAACATACTAAATTATCAGCCTTCTGGCTCAAAGCCTTTATGAAATATTAAAGAAAAGCGTTTCCCTCCAATTTTGGAGAATTATGTGACTTATGGGGACCTGTGTTTTCCCCCATCCCCCGAGAAACCCCAGAGTCAGCACAGAGGGTGCGATCCGGCCCCGATACAAGAATACAAATAATGCGGTGTCAGTAGCTTAGTGGATAGTGCCGGCGCCCCATGTATAGAGGCGATGCCTCGCTGCAGCGGTCGTGAGTTCGACTCTGGCATGCAACCCTTTGCTGCATGTCTTCCCCCCACTCTCTTTGTCTCCCCATTTCACACTGTCCTGTACATTAAAGGCAAAAAAGCCCCCAAAAATAATCTTTAAAAATACAAATAATAAACCCCTCAAGTCATTTAATTTTCTTAACTGAATGTCTCACAAAGTCAAATTCAAGAGGGTGTCAGACACATACACCCTAACAGCCTCTGACACAGCTGGCCAGTTTGAAGCAAATTCTTTTCTAAAAGTCGTGGAAGTCTGATCTTCTACTATGTCGTTCAGTGGCCTGGGACGAGCAGAAAGGCGTTGGTTTGGTGTCGCTCAGACCTGTACTTTTTGATGGGCGGGCCTTCAAGTCATCGCCTTTTTGAAACTTCAAGCGTTTGCCATTAGCACAAAAATGGACCAAATGACTTGAAACTTGGTGTGTGAACTCTATTTTAGACATAGATTGATGGCCTCCAGTCTCAAGCCAGTAGGCCTTTGGGAAAGCTAAGTAGCTCTACGGTGGTCGTATTGCAACAGGACCAAGGAATCCACGCACGAAACCCTCTGTTGAGCAACATATTCATAAATGGTCAGGATTAGGTTAGGGGGAGGTCAAAGGTTAAACAGTTAAATTCAGGATGAGGCCTCTCCTGTCAGATACCCCCTGACCTTTGACACTTCTGAAGGTCACTCAGGTCTGAAACTCAGCACACTCGTCACGCTCCCGGTCACAATGAACATACTAAATTATCAGCCTTCTGGCTCAAAGCCTTTATGAAATATTAAAGAAAAGCGTTTCCCTCAAATTTTGGAGATTTATGTGACTTATGGGGACCTGTGTTTTCCCCCATCCCCCGAGAAACCCCAGAGTCAGCACAGAGGGTGCGATCAGGCCCCGATACAAGAATACAAATAATGCGGTGTCAGTAGCTTAGTGGATAGTGCCGGCGCCCCATGTATAGAGGCGATGCCTCGCTGCAGCGGTCATGAGTTCAACTCTGGCTTGCAACCCTTTGCTGCATGTCGTCCCCCCACTCTCTTTGTCTCCCCATTTCACACTGTCCTGTACATTAAAGGCAAAAAAGCCCCCAAAAAAATAATCTTTAAAAATAAAAGAATACAAATAATAAACCCCTCAAGTCATTTAATTTTCTTAACTGGATGTCTCACAAAGTCAAATTCAAGAGGGTGTCAGACACATACACCCTAACAGCCTCTGACACAGCTGGCCAGTTTGAAGCAAATTCTTTTCTAAAAGTCGTGGAAGTCTGATCTTCTAATATGTCGTTCAGTGGCCTGGGACGAGCAGAAAGGCGTTGGTTTGGTGTCGCTCAGACCTGTACTTTTTGATGGGCGGGCCTTCAAGTAATCGCCTTTTTGAAACTTCAAGCGTTTGCCATTAGCACAAAAATGGACGAAATGACTTGAAACTTGGTGTGTGAACTCTATTTTAGACATAGATTGATGGCCTCCAGTCTCAAGCCAGTAGGCCTTTGGGAAAGCTAAGTAGCTCTACGGTGGTCGTATTGCAACAGGACCAAGGAATCCACGCACGAAACCCTCTGTTGAGCAACATATTCATAAATGGTCAGGATTAGGTTAGGGGGAGGTCAAAGGTTAAACAGTGAAATTCAGCATTAGGCCTCTCCTGTCAGATACCCCCTGACCTTTGACACTTCTGAAGGTCACTCAGGTCTGAAACTCAGCACACTCGTCACGCTCCCGGTCACAATGAACATACTAAATTATCAGCCTTCTGGCTCAAAGCCTTTATGAAATATTAAAGAAAAGCGTTTCCCTCAAATTTTGGAGATTTATGTGACTTATGGGGACCTGTGTTTTCCCCCATCCCCCGAGAAACCCCAGAGTCAGCACAGAGGGTGCGATCCGGCCCCGATACAAGAATACAAATAGTGGGGCGTCAGTAGCTTAGTGGATAGTGCCGGCGCCCCATGTATAGAGGCGATGCCTCGCTGCAGCGGTCGTGAGTTCGACTCTGGCTTGCAACCCTTTGCTGCATGTCGTCCCCCCACTCTCTCTGTCTCCCCATTTCACACTGTCCTGTACATTAAAGGCAAAAAAGCCCCCAAAAAATAATCTTTAAAAATAAAAGAATACAAATAATAAACCCCTCAAGTCATTTCATTTTCTTAACTGGATGTCTCACAAAGTCAAATTCAAGAGGGTGTCAGGCACATACACCCTAACAGCCTCTGACACAGCTGGCCAGTTTGAAGCAAATTCTTTTCTAAAAGTCGTGGAAGTCTGATCTTCTAATATGTCGTTCAGTGGCCTGGGACGAGCAGAAAGGCGTTGGTTTGGTGTCGCTCAGACCTGTACTTTTTGATGGGCGGGCCTTCAAGTAATCGCCTTTTTGAAACTTCAAGCGTTTGCCATTAGCACAAAAATGGACGAAATGACTTGAAACTTGGTGTGTGAACTCTATTTTAGACATAGATTGATGGCCTCCAGTCTCAAGCCAGTAGGCCTTTGGGAAAGCTAAGTAGCTCTAAGGTGGTCGTATTGCAACAGGACCAAGGAATCCACGCACGAAACCCTCTGTTGAGCAACATATTCATAAATGGTCAGGATTAGGTTAGGGGGAGGTCAAAGGTTAAACAGTTAAATTCAGGATTAGGCCTCTCCTGTCAGATACCCCCTGACCTTTGACACTTCTGAAGGTCACTCAGGTCTGAAACTCAGCACACTCGTCACGCTCCCGGTCACAATGAACATACTAAATTATCAGCCTTCTGGCTCAAAGCCTTTATGAAATATTAAAGAAAAGCGTTTCCCTCCAATTTTGGAGAATTATGTGACTTATGGGGACCTGTGTTTTCCCCCATCCCCCGAGAAACCCCAGAGTCAGCACAGAGGGTGCGATCCGGCCCCGATACAAGAATACAAATAATGCGGTGTCAGTAGCTTAGTGGATAGTGCCGGCGCCCCATGTATATAGGCGATGCCTCGCTGCAGCGGTCGTGAGTTCGACTCTGGCTTGCAACCCTTTGCTGCATGTCGTCCCCCCACTCTCTCTGTCTCCCCATTTCACACTGTCCTGTACATTAAAGGCAAAAAAGCCCCCAAAAATAATCTTTAAAAATACAAATAATAAACCCCTCAAGTCATTTAATTTTCTTAACTGAATGTCTCACAAAGTCAAATTCAAGAGGGTGTCAGACACATACACGCTAACAGCCTCTGACACAGCTGGCCAGTTTGAAGCAAATTCTTTTCTAAAAGTCGTGGAAGTCTGATCTTCTACTATGTCGTTCAGTGGCCTGGGACGAGCAGAAAGGCGTTGGTTTGGTGTCGCTCAGACCTGTACTTTTTGATGGGCGGGCCTTCAAGTCATCGCCTTTTCGAAACTTCAAGCGTTTGCCATTAGCACAAAAATGGACCAAATGACTTGAAACTTGGTGTGTGAACTCTATTTTAGACATAGATTGATGGCCTCCAGTCTCAAGCCAGTAGGCCTTTGGGAAAGCTAAGTAGCTCTACGGTGGTCGTATTGCAACAGGAGCAAGGAATCCACGCACGAAACCCTCTGTTGAGCAACATATTCATAAATGGTCAGGATTAGGTTAGGGGGAGGTCAAAGGTTAAACAGTTAAATTCAGGATGAGGCCTCTCCTGTCAGATACCCCCTTACCTTTGACACTTCTGAAGGTCACTCAGGTCTGAAACTCAGCACACTCGTCACGCTCCCGGTCACAATGAACATACTAAATTATCAGCCTTCTGGCTCAAAGCCTTTATGAAATATTAAAGAAAAGCGTTTCCCTCAAATTTTGGAGATTTATGTGACTTATGGGGACCTGTGTTTTCCCCCATCCCCCGAGAAACCCCAGAGTCAGCACAGAGGGTGCGATCCGGCCCCGATACAAGAATACAAATAATGCGGTGTCAGTAGCTTAGTGGATAGTGCCGGCGCCCCATGTATAGAGGCGATGCCTCGCTGCAGCGGTCGTGAGTTCGACTCTGGCTTGCAACCCTTTGCTGCATGTCGTCCCCCCACTCTCTCTGTCTCCCCATTTCACACTGTCCTGTACATTAAAGGCAAAAAAGCCCCCAAAAAATAATCTTTAAAAATAAAAGAATACAAATAATAAACCCCTCAAGTCATTTCATTTTCTTAACTGGATGTCTCACAAAGTCAAATTCAAGAGGGTGTCAGGCACATACACCCTAACAGCCTCTGACACAGCTGGCCAGTTTGAAGCAAATTCTTTTCTAAAAGTCGTGGAAGTCTGATCTTCTAATATGTCGTTCAGTGGCCTGGGACGAGCAGAAAGGTGTTGGTTTGGTGTCGCTCAGACCTGTACTTTTTGATGGGCGGGCCTTCAAGTAATCGCCTTTTTGAAACTTCAAGCGTTTGCCATTAGCACAAAAATGGACCAAATGACTTGAAACTTGGTGTGTGAACTCTATTTTAGACATAGATTGATGGCCTCCAGTCTCAAGCCAGTAGGCCTTTGGGAAAGCTAAGTAGCTCTATGGTGGTCGTATTGCAACAGGACCAAGGAATCCACGCACGAAACCCTCTGTTGAGCAACATATTCATAAATGGTCAGGATTAGGTTAGGGGGAGGTCAAAGGTTAAACAGTGAAATTCAGGATTAGGCCTCTCCTGTCAGATATCCCCTGACCTTTGACACTTCTGAAGGTCACTCAGGTCTGAAACTCAGCACACTCGTCACGCTCCCGGTCACAATGAACATACTAAATTATCAGCCTTCTGGCTCAAAGCCTTTATGAAATATTAAAGAAAAGCGTTTCCCTCCAATTTTGGAGAATTATGTGACTTATGGGGACCTGTGTTTTCCCCCATCCCCCGAGAAACCCCAGAGTCAGCACAGAGGGTGCGATCCGGCCCCGATACAAGAATACAAATAATGCGGTGTCAGTAGCTTAGTGGATAGTGCCGGCGCCCCATGTATAGAGGCGATGCCTCGCTGCAGCGGTCGTGAGTTCGACTCTGGCATGCAACCCTTTGCTGCATGTCTTCCCCCCACTCTCTTTGTCTCCCCATTTCACACTGTCCTGTACATTAAAGGCAAAAAAGCCCCCAAAAATAATCTTTAAAAATACAAATAATAAACCCCTCAAGTCATTTAATTTTCTTAACTGAATGTCTCACAAAGTCAAATTCAAGAGGGTGTCAGACACATACACCCTAACAGCCTCTGACACAGCTGGCCAGTTTGAAGCAAATTCTTTTCTAAAAGTCGTGGAAGTCTGATCTTCTACTATGTCGTTCAGTGGCCTGGGACGAGCAGAAAGGCGTTGGTTTGGTGTCGCTCAGACCTGTACTTTTTGATGGGCGGGCCTTCAAGTCATCGCCTTTTCGAAACTTCAAGCGTTTGCCATTAGCACAAAAATGGACCAAATGACTTGAAACTTGGTGTGTGAACTCTATTTTAGACATAGATTGATGGCCTCCAGTCTCAAGCCAGTAGGCCTTTGGGAAAGCTAAGTAGCTCTACGGTGGTCGTATTGCAACAGGACCAAGGAATCCACGCACGAAACCCTCTGTTGAGCAACATATTCATAAATGGTCAGGATTAGGTTAGGGGGAGGTCAAAGGTTAAACAGTTAAATTCAGGATTAGGCCTCTCCTGTCAGATACCCCCTGACCTTTGACACTTCTGAAGGTCACTCAGGTCTGAAACTCAGCACACTCGTCACGCTCCCGGTCACAATGAACATACTAAATTATCAGCCTTCTGGCTCAAAGCCTTTATGAAATATTAAAGAAAAGCGTTTCCCTCCAATTTTGGAGATTTATGTGACTTATGGGGACCTGTGTTTTCCCCCATCCCCCGAGAAACCCCAGAGTCAGCACAGAGGGTGCAATCAGGCCCCTATACAAGAATACAAATAATAAACCCCTCAAGTCATTTAATTTTCTTAACTGAATGTCTCACAAAGTCAAATTCAAGAGGGTGTCAGGCACATACACGCTAACAGCCTCTGACACAGCTGGCCAGTTTGAAGCAAATTCTTTTCTAAAAGTCGTGGAAGTCTGATCTTCTAATATGTCGTTCAGTGGCCTGGGACGAGCAGAAAGGCGTTGGTTTGGTGTCGCTCAGACCTGTACTTTTTGATGGGCGGGCCTTCAAGTAATCACCTTTTTGAAACTTCAAGCGTTTGCCATTAGCACAAAAATAGACGAAATGACTTGAAACTTGGTGTGTGAACTCTATTTTAGACATAGATTGATGGCCTCCAGTCTCAAGCCAGTAGGCCTTTGGGAAAGCTAAGTAGCTCTACGGTGGTCGTATTGCAACAGGACCAAGGAATCCACACACGAAACCCTCTGTTGAGCAACATATTCATAAATGGTCAGGATTAGGTTAGGGGGAGGTCAAAGGTTAAACAGTGAAATTCAGCATTAGGCCTCTCCTGTCAGATATCCCCTGACCTTTGACACTTCTGAAGGTCACTCAGGTCTGAAACTCAGCACACTCGTCACGCTCCCGGTCACAATGAACATACTAAATTATCAGCCTTCTGGCTCAAAGCCTTTATGAAATATTAAAGAAAAGCGTTTCCCTCAAATTTTGGAGATTTATGTGACTTATGGGGACCTGTGTTTTCCCCCATCCCCCGAGAAACCCCAGAGTCAGCACAGAGGGTGCAATCCGGCCCCGATACAAGAATACAAATAGTGGGGCGTCAGTAGCTTAGTGGATAGTGCCGGCGCCCCATGTATAGAGGCGATGCCTCGCTGCAGCGGTCGTGAGTTCGACTCTGGCTTGCAACCCTTTGCTGCATGTCGTCCCCCCCACTCTCTCTGTCTCCCCATTTCACACTGTCCTGTACATTAAAGGCAAAAAAGCCCCCAAAAATAATCTTTAAAAATAAAAGAATACAAATAATAAACCCCTCAAGTCATTTAATTTTCTTAACTGAATGTCTCACAAAGTCAAATTCAAGAGGGTGTCAGACACATACACGCTAACAGCCTCTGACACAGCTGGCCAGTTTGAAGCAAATTCTTTTCTAAAAGTCGTGGAAGTCTGATCTTCTACTATGTCGTTCAGTGGCTTGGGACGAGCAGAAAGGCGTTGGTTTGGTGTCGCTCAGACCTGTACTTTTTGATGGGCGGGCCTTCAAGTCATCGCCTTTTCGAAACTTCAAGCGTTTGCCATTAGCACAAAAATGGACCAAATGACTTGAAACTTGGTGTGTGAACTCTATTTTAGACATAGATTGATGGCCTCCAGTCTCAAGCCAGTAGGCCTTTGGGAAAGCTAAGTAGCTCTACGGTGGTCGTATTGCAACAGGACCAAGGAATCCACGCACGAAACCCTCTGTTGAGCAACATATTCATAAATGGTCAGGATTAGGTTAGGGGGAGGTCAAAGGTTAAACAGTTAAATTCAGCATTAGGCCTCTCCTGTCAGATACCCCCTGACCTTTGACACTTCTGAAGGTCACTCAGGTCTGAAACTCAGCACACTCGTCACGCTCCCGGTCACAATGAACATACTAAATTATCAGCCTTCTGGCTCAAAGCCTTTATGAAATATTAAAGAAAAGCGTTTCCCTCAAATTTTGGAGATTTATGTGACTTATGGGGACCTGTGTTTTCCCCCATCCCCCGAGAAACCCCAGAGTCAGCACAGAGGGTGCGATCAGGCCCCGATACAAGAATACAAATAGTGGGGCGTCAGTAGCTTAGTGGATAGTGCAAGAATACAAACGCTAACAGCCTCTGACACAGCCGGCCAGTTTGAAGCAAATTCTTTTCTAAAAGTCGTGGACGTTTGATCCTTTAATATGTTGTTCAGTGGCCTGGGACGAGCAGAAAGTCGCTGTCCCTCCCACTTATCTCTACCCCACCCACCCCTCTTATTGTATGTGTGAATTGCAACCCCCAATCTATAGCCATTTCACTCTCTCCCGTATCTCAGCTGTCTCTCTCTCTCTCTCTCTCTCTCTCTCTCTCTGTCATATCTGACCTGGGCCGATCTGTTCCACAGGCCCAAGCTGGGTTTGGCTGGGACCCCCCACCCCCAGAAAGAGAGAGGGGGCACAGAGGATGCGACTGGGAAGTGTTGTTTCCTCCATCTTTGTTCCTATTGGGTCCATTTTTGGGCCCTATGATCCCAACAGATACTACGTGAAAGTAAAAATATGTATTACAATTATTTTTAATATTTGCTTAATTTTATTTGTTTTGTGATGTGTTATTTCATGGATATATTCATAAATTATAAACCCTTTCATGACCTATTTTAATGATGGAGCGCTAATATTGTCATACAAAATGTTGAAAAATTGCATTAGATCAAAAATTAAAATCATAATCTCATTTACTGCTACTATTATTGGAAAAGTCATATGCCTCACTTTGCAGTGTCCACACTGATTTGTTTGCATGAAGTCTTTTTTTTTATTAGCATTTAACAAATTAATAACAAACCATCCCTCCCTTCCCCCCACCTGAATTTGATGGATGCGCTTGTCTTTCAAAATAAAAGCACCACGCTGATAAAAATGTGATTAAACTTTTTAATTTAAAGAATATAATGTGCATGAAAAGCCCCAAACCATTCAGCTAATCGATTTTCTTATGTCCCTCATCACCCAAAATCGATGGTGCGCCACAATTCAAAGTTTTACTTTGGTGAACACTTTTACTTTGGCGAATTTAGTGAATGCCGTCTGCTCTCTAGACCGGAAACAGAATCTAGAGCCAGGCTCGTACGGGAAGACGCCGGTGAAACGAGGCTATGTTGCGTCTCACTGCTTGAGGAATAGAAGAGGAGTTTTTCAGAAGGAAGAATCACAGACCGGGCCACCACAACAAGTTCTCCACTAAATCCGGAGCTGTTTATGGACGGGAGGAGTTGATTTATTTTTAACTTTTAGGATCTGACAACCTGTATGTTACTTTAGCAGCTACACGTTAGCATGTTGCTGCTGGAGGAAATAACACAAGCCGTGCCACCGCACCAAGTTCTCCGGGCGGCAGGAGTTCTCTTCGGAGCTGTTTATGGATGAAGGGAGTTTACTTTTTGGACTTTATGGATCCAACAACCTAATGTTAGCTGGAGCTAACCCCAGAGTTACAGACCCTCAGCTCAGCAGTCTACCTCATCCGCTGCTGAAACGTCTTAAATGCCGGTGGTGAGTTTATATAATTTAAAGTTATGAAGTGTGTAGATATTTATACATTCATTCATTCATTCATTCATCTTCTAACCGCTTCATCCTCGTGAGGGTCGCGGGGGGGCTGGAGCATATCCCAGCTGACATCAGGCATACATATAAATAATAATATCGCTGTCATATTCATGCCGTTAGATGACGTTATTTTGAGTGAGCAGCTAAAATGATATCTGAACTCCATTCAGAAAACTTTTTTGCTTGTTGTCATGCTTTGCTCTCCCATGCCATCACTTGTGGGGACGAAAAGGAGTAAGCCCACTCCACTTGTGGGGCCCATTTGACTTGTGGGTGTGTATGTGCGCGTATCATGGAGAAAAAGTTGTTGTGGTCACCATGTTTACCCTGGGAGGTTGCCGTTTGTCATAGAGGTTGACTGTGAGTTTGTTAAGGTGTAATGAGCACTGTCACATGTCAACTGGCTGTGAAGGGACTGTTGCAGGGTGAGCACCTGAGTTCTCGAAACCACAGCCTGTAGAAGCCACGCATGTCACTATAATAGTACTCCCATTAAGCTGGCCTGCCTTCCCTCCCACCAGAAGCTGCCTTCATCAGCTCTTGTTAACCATTTCCATGTTTTGCATATTCTGTGTTGTAAACTGTTTTCTTGTCTGTATACAACATCTATTGCACGTCTGCCTGTCCTGGGTGAGGGATCCCCTCCTCTGTTGCTCACCCTGAGGTTTCTCCAATTTTTTCCCTGTTAAAGGTTTTCCTGGGAGTTTTTCTTCAGTTGATGTAAGGGTTTAAGGGCAGAGGATGTTGTTATGATAGACAAACTGTTTGTAAAAATGGGTTATACAAATAAAATTGCCTTGCCTAATAGGTAATGAAATTTTGACACAGGTATTCAAAGTGTGCGTTGTTGCTTTTTCAACTTGTTCAGACATTTACAACCAAGCTGTAAAATCACACATCAAGCATGTGTTTATCTCCTTATTGGGACTCAGAAGTAAACAGGACTTGGCTCTAATGTCAATTTGGGGGGTTGTTTTTATTCGCAGGCATGAAACAGATAATCAGGCTTTTTTTCCCCCTGCATATTAATTTTGGTGGTGGCTGCCACCGCCTAAAATGGTCAGTGTGGGCTGAAACTAACACAATTCAGTATAATCATCCGACATGCTTATTAGTTTCTCTCAGATTTTAAAGTGAAACTGTGTGTTTGTGTTTTCCTGTTTTTATGATCGGGTCCGTTCATTTTGAGAGGTTAAATAAATAAGATGCAGTATGTTGTTGTAGTAATAATAATAATAATAATAATAATAATAATAATGATAGTAATAAGAGTAATATAGATAATTATGATAATAATGATGATTAGGGATGCAAATTATCAATTAATTCATTAATTGATAGTTGTTTAATCTTATCGATCGATGATCGATTAATTGATGTGTGGTGATTTTCCTGAGAAGCTGAATTTCCCTGTGAATCAATAGGTTCTATCTATATATAACATAAAAAGCTATATCTTCCTTATGATAAACAGAAAAAATGCAAATCATATTCCTTAATAAAAGATTTATTTTGGCATATATTTGAGGGAAGCATTTTGGTAGCATATCAAAGATATTCTGAACAGTAAATATCAGTATTACGCAGGCTACTTAACATGAAAATAAATTAGTGCACTGTCTCTTAGCAGCATAATAAAATCAATAAAATAAATTCTGAAAAGAAAATTAAATAAGGTTAATGTAATACATTGTGCACTGTCTCATCTGTCACGTGGAATATTAGCAGCATTTATAATCCCTGGGAAATGTGACAATCTTACAATAACATTAGTAGACGAGGACTGGACTATTGTAGCTCTAGTTAACTAAAAATATAGACTGCCTGAAAACAACAACAAAAAAACATCCCTGAGAAAGATATATGTGCTCACCTGCCTAAAACAGAACCAAAAACACATTCCTGGTGCTCCTCATAGCATAGATACTACAGACCTATTTTTGTTCAAGAATATCAGCATATCAACATGGTCAGGAGTAAGTCAGCCTGTTTACAGTAAGGCCAGCTGCTGAGAATACACGCTCAGCTGGGACTGACATGCTTGGTATGGCCAAGTACGTTCGTGTCAGGTTTGCCAGCCAAACCTTCCTTCATTGACTTTGGGACTAGAATCAAGGAGTGGTGGCGGATCCTTCAGAAAGCTGTCCACTTCTTTTTCTACGTCATCGGTGCTCCTCGTGGCATAGTTTTCACCCATTAGAAAAGCACAAGCACTGCGTCTCTGAAGCACAGCTCCCTGGACTGGCAAATCACAGATGGAGAATGATTGACAAATTTTTCACTTTAAGCCCTGACGCTGTCATATTTGTGTAGGAATTAAGCTACAATACATGACATATGTTGTTTTAATTAATAAATACAGTGTGAATAAAGATCACATAACATAAAACTGCAGTCTTTGTTCATTGATAGCCCCTTAAATTAAACAATTTTTATAGGGCAAGCAAAAACTGACTTCGGGCAAGTAAATCTCTGACCAACTTGCCCGACTAGGCAAGTGAAAAAAAACCTTAGCATTGAACCCTGACTATTAATCATTAATAGTGGTCCATTATTAATTGCTTAGTTGCTATTAATTATTAATTAGATAGACAGTAGAAGCAGTTAAAAAAACAACTGTCAAACATAAAGTGCTTTTTGTGCATACAGTTAAAAAGATCTGCAATAATTCCACAATAATTTAATTAATGGACCTAGCTTACCTTCATCCTTTCACCCAGTGAAGTGCGCACTCTGGATTTGAATTCCCCCACTTTGCTGGTGTCTCCCTCTTCTGTCTTGAGATGCATGTTGATCAGGCTGAAGGTGATGGGATACGTGTCTGATATGGACACCTCAGTCTCAGTAGACATAACGGTAGTTGCACACTTGAGTGTTTCCAGCACTGGCGCCACATCTTCCATCAACTGCCAGTACTCATCTCTCAACTCCAGTGTCCTCGCATCTGTGAGTTTGGTCACTATGCGGTCTGATAGTACAGCAGACACGGCCGTTAGTCTGCTAAACATGTCACAGACAGAATTCCACCAGGTTTTACAGGATTGGATGAGTTTATTAGATGGCAGCTGCATCTGTTTCTGTTTTGCTTCGAGTGCTTTGTTTGCTGGATTGCTATGATTGAAGTGTTGTACCAGTCTGCTGGCAGCAACAATGAGTCGGTTAATGTAGGTAGCGAACCCGTTATTAATGGCCAGCTGCAGAGTATGCGTGAAGCATGGAACCAAGTTCCAACTGACTCGTGTGGGACTTTTTGCTGAGACAGTATTCTATGCATTGTCATGTACACAAGCAACTACACGCCCGGTGAGTCCCCATGTTTCCACAGCTTCGTTCAACGACGCTTTCTGTATTTAAGGAAGTCCAACAGTTGGTTGTGAGGGCCACATTCGCGGTTGTGAGTTGTGTTTTCAACCCGACCTTCTTCCTCACGTAGCTCGGGTAGTTATGGTAATTCTAGAGGGGATATTATACCCTGGCTCGATGTACTTTATCACTGCTTGAAATCCCTGTCCTTCAACGACGTTTATTGGCAGCATGTCTGTTGTAATCATGTTACATATTCTCTCTCCCATCTGAGCAGGTATTATACACTGCAGGTCTCACAGTGAACAGCCTGCACACCAGGCTCATCTCAGAGCGTGTTCACATGTTGTTTCTTTTTTAATAAAACCCCGTAGACAAGTTGTCCACTATGCCGAGGACTGAGGCAGGACTGACCTGATTACATAGATCTTCCTTTAAAACAAACTGTTTAAAACCGCTGATCAGCAGAGGTCTTTTTTTGTAGTTGGAGCGCCGAGAGGGTTCATGTGTGTCTAAGTTTTGATAATCTGTTGGCCATTGCCACTGACACCATTGATGCCAGAACGGCTGCATGACGATGTGGTTGCTGGTCACTCAGCTCGGCCATAATGCCCGCACAACTGCTCCGGTTCCACCACAATGCCCCACCAGACCTGCATGACAATGCAGTTGCTTGCCGTAGAGGCTGCTCCACTTGGCCACCCCCGTCTGCTATGCAATACAGACACTCAATTGAGCCTTTTTATACTTATCAGTTAACAGTTATTAGTCGGTTAAGGAGCGTCAGTTATCAGTCAGGAAAAAAAAATCAAAATGTGCATCCCTAGTCACAAGCACAACACGCTAGCTCGGCAGCTAACATTAATTGTTACAAACAAGCTAAAGAGAAGGCTGTCTTGTATATCATCTTACCATTTGACTAAAATCCTGCAAACTCTTCTATACTCCTGACTGAGACAAGCAGCTCCTCCCTCTGCAGAACTCACAGCAGAGAACAGGACACAGAGGAGAGATATCCATTCCTCTACAATTCACTCAGTTTTTGATGTCAGGAACGCACTCAGAATTACCCATGCACCGTGTAATATATTCCATCTATGAAAATAAAAAAGATTTTTTTTTCATATTTAACTTAGAGAACCACCACTCATCGTATTTAATCTAGTAATAGATTTCATCGAGTGTTTCAGTGACGGTGAGCTGCCACTGCTTTATTATTACCGCCGCTACGTCAGAGTTGGGGCAGATACACAGTAATGGCCCCTTTCCACTGCACAGTTGCAGCTCTACTCGGCTTGGCTCCACTCAACTTGGTTTAGGTGCTTTTCCATTACAGCTGAGTTCTTCATAGTCCCTCTTCAGCGTGGGCGGGGTCGTCATATCACGGCGGCTACAGCCACGTCATCTTGCTCTCTCTCGTCTGCACCTCAATCACGGGCCACACAACTTTTTTTTCCCACAACTCATATAAACAGTCACCTGTTACCGTTACCGTACCAATGAGCTAACATGTCGTTTTTGGTTTATAATCTCCTCTCCTTCAGCGTCATGTTCTCGCTACAGCTGTTCTGTTGTAACTGAACTACAAAGCAGTTAAATGATTGGCTGTTTGCCTGTCACTCGTAGCATTCAGGGATGTTTCAAAGTCCAACATCCTCGAGTTTTACACTGCTGACTTCATCATATCACCGGAACAGACGTGTCCTGCGACCCATAGTAATCCAGTATCCTAACCCACACATTAAAATTATGATATAAACAATAAAGGGTTATATCGTACAGTAGACATTTTTATATAGCACTATGATATATATCGTAATATCGCACAGCACTAGGCCCACCCATTTTTATCAAGCCCATCTAAAATGTCATGTCTGCCTGTGCCACTGGGGAGAGGCTGAGAGGCATAGACACATCCAGTATTGCTTTAACTTTTTGCAAACCTTTTGATATCCTACATTTGAGTTATCCTCTCTTGGAATCAATCTGATCAGTCATTCACTTACTATCTGAGCTGTTTACACTTGTACATGGTGGAATATATTCTATATATCTCATTCAGCAGCAAAAATGATCCACTGCCTCAATAAACAGTCATTGTTCAGGGCAGCTGCTATTGCTTTTTTTTTTTTTAACTTGCTGCTGTTTTGAAGCGGTGCCAACCTCTATGGCAAGCCGTTTTAACATTTAATTGCTAGACTGGATATTCATTACTGATATCTGCAACATAATTTTGCCTAGTCAAAACTCTTATTCAAGATATCTGTAATTAGATTTTGACTAGTCAAAACTCTAATTACAGATATCTGGAATTCAGTTTTGACTAGTAAGATTCAAACTATTTTTGCCATTCATGTGTATGGGGTTTGTCATTATAGATATCTACAATGTAGTTGTGGCTATCTGAATTGTGGATATCTGTAATTCCAGTTTGAGATATCTACAATTTAATTTTGACTAGTCATAATTCAATTTCAAGATATCTTTAATTATCATCATTGAAGATATCTACATGGTCCTTTCTAGATATCGTGAATTGAGTTTCAGATAGTCAAAATGACATTGTAGATATCCGCAACTGAATTATGACTAGTCAAAATGACGTTGTAGATATCTACATTGTCATTTTGACTAGTCATAATGGCGTTGTAGATATATAACTGGAATTATAGAGAGTCATAATGTAACTGTAGATATCTATAATGACAAACCCCATACACATGAATGGCAAAAATAGTTTGAATCTTACTAGTCAAAACTGAATTACAGATATCTGTAACTGTAGTTTTGACTAGTCAGAATGACGTTATAGATATTTGTAATTCAGTTTTGACTAGTCAAAATGACGTTATAGATATCTGTAATTAAGTTTTGACCAGTCAGAATGACGTTAGAGATATCTTAAATTAAAATTCATACTAGTCACAATGGCATTACTACTAGTCAAAATGACATTATAGATACCTATAATGGTAATATTGGGACAGGCAAACTTAGCGATTAAATGTTAAAACGACTTACCATAGACCTCTGTCTTCTAAGAGTAATAGTCTCAATCCAGAGTCTGTTTCCTGATGTTGTCATTGAACTCAGAATATCTCTCTCTTCTTGAAATTGCCTGTGGTTGCCAAAATGTTCGTTCGGAGGTTGCTTTTCGGCATAGTGATTGCGTGTTTGTCTGTAAATGTCTGTATTTTGTTTTTGTGTCATCCCAATTGGTTTAAAGGAGGATGAATGATTGGCTGATTTCTGGGTCTGCACAAACTCTCCAGTCTGTCATTGCCAAATATTTCACTTTAGGAGGTTTCCACTTGCCATGAAGGTTGAGTGTGTTTGTGTTAGGTAAAATGAAGCGTTTATGGTAATCTCATGCTTGGATTTATCATTAATGTACACTCAGTGGTCTTGCTCTCTTTGTTACTGTATAATAAATCTATAGCCACAAATCAGGTATTTAATGTTACACATTACAGTTTGATTTCAACATACAGAAAGACAAACTAATCACCTTTTAGGTAACAGTTACCTTTTCATTCCAAAATTGTGCACATAAATGAATAGTATGTTGTGATTTTGTCTGTCAAAAGGTAACTTTTCCACCTTTTTCCACCCTCAATGAGCATTACACTTCTATCTGAAAACTTAATTCTAAAGTAGTATGCTGCAATAGCCCAAAAATCTAATGATTATTAATTAGAGATGTTGATAACAAAGGGTCCACAAGTGATACTTGGAGAAGTGTGTAATAATATGGGTCCAATAAGTGACACAGAAGTGTGTAAATGGGTGCAACAAGTGACAGATTTAGAGAGGTGTGTAATAATATGGGTCCAATAAGTGACAGAGAAGTGTGTAAAATGGGTGCAACAAGTGACAGATTTAGCGAAGTGTGTAGTAATATGGGTCCAATAAGTGACACAGAGAAGTGTGTAAAATGGGTGCAACAAGTGACAGATTTAGCGAAGTGTGTAGTAATATGGGTCCAATAAGTGACACAGAGAAGTGTGTAAAATGGGTGCAACAAGTGACAAAATTAGAGAAGTGTGTAATAATATGGGTCCCATAAGTGACACAGAGAAGTGTGTAAAATGGGTGCAACAAGTGACAATTTAGAGAAGTGTGTAATAATATGGGTCCCATAAGTGACACAGAGAAGTGTGTAAAATGGGTGCAACAAGTGACAAAATTAGTAGGGCTGACCCCAAAAAATCGAAGCTTCGAAGCTTCGTTTGATGGCACAGGATTCAATTGTGAAAAAAAAATATTCAAAGCTTCGACGCTTTTTTTCCCTTTTTTTGGGGGAGGCCTTAAACGCAACACTAACACCGTCAACGAGCCCCGAGCACACTCAGAGCCGCTCTGAGTCTGGTGTCAGAGACACTTCTGATCCTCTGAGTTGCACATCTGTTTGATTGTGTCGCAGTGTGTGCCGAGAGTTTTAATCTAAGGTGCTCACAGACTCGGGCGCACTATAAGCGGAGCGTTGAGCGCACTTCCACGTTGTAGTTTCCAATGAAAATGTCTGTGAAACACTACGTTACCCCCAATTCTTGCACGTTTCTGTCATGGCGATGTGAACAATACATGTGGAGCAGTCTTTTGAGTGACAATGGTGCGCAGAGCGGAATCCGTGCGCACAGGGCTTGCGGACATCCGTGGAGTCCCCCCCCCCCCCCCCCCCCCCCGTCGTCGAATGCTTCGAATTATATTCGATCTGACCTCCGAAGCTTCAAATGTCCAAATATGGATTCGAAGGTCAGCCCTAAAAATTAGAGAAGTGTGTAAATATGCGTCCAATAAGTGACACAGAGAAGTGTGTAAAATGGGTGCAACAAGTGACAGATTTAGAGAGGTGTGTAATAATATGGGTCCAATAAGTGACACAAAGACGTGTGTAAAATGGGTGCAACAAGTGACAAAATTAGAGAAGTGTGTAAATATGGGTCCAATAAGTGACACAGAGAAGTGTGTAAAATGGGTGCAACAAGTGACAAAGTTAGAGAAGTGTGTAAATATGGGTCCAATAAGTGACACAGAGAAGTGTGTAAAATGGGTGCAACAAGTGACAAAATTAGAGAAGTGTGTAAATATGGGTCCAATAAGTGACACAGAGAAGTGTGTAAAATGGGTGCAACAAGTGACAAAATTAGAGAGGTGTGTAATAATATGGGTCCAATAAGTGACACAGAGAAGTGTGTAAAATGGGTGCAACAAGTGACAAAATTAGAGAGGTGTGTAACACAGGGGCTCAAAAGTGATGTTGTAAGAGAAGTGTGTAAAAATGGGTCTAACAAGTGACAAAGCGGGAGAGTGGTCCCCATAGATGACAACCCTGACTCCTGTGAATTCTTTTTTTTGGAATTCTGCTTTTTTCAACAGACTTTTGTAATGTCTGACTGTTGCTGATCATTGGTGATTTTTTTCAGAGCTGTATGAGCCCTGGAAAGGGTGGTCCCCGCAGGTGATAATCCTGAGCAATGGTCTCTTAAGTGATGGCGCGTGAGTATGTGTGTGTGTGTGTGTGTGTGTGTGTGTGTGTGTGTGTGTGTGTGTGTAGTGGGGATTGTGGTGATTGAAATGTCAACTTCTCAAACCCCCCACTCTATACTGCTTCACTACACCCTGAACAAGCTGAACATGAGTCCCAACCAACACACCCTCAGACACACACATGCCAACACTATATGTACACACATCTATCATGATAAAACATTGGATGACGAATGAAAATTGAAAGAAAAATGGGTCAATCAAAGTCAGTGATTAGCCAATCAGTGAGCTGACAGAAAATTAATAACAATTCTGATAATGGATCAATTGATAAGGAAAAATGTCAAATGTTAGGTGGGTTCAGCTTCTCAAAAGTGCAAATTTTCTGTTTTACATCATTAAAAAAATCGCACATCTTAGGAAAAACAAGCCATTTCAAAATGTCACTTTGGGCTCTTTGAACTGTTTTCTGACATTTTATAGACTGTACAATTATTTAAATAAAAGTTACCGACAGTATCAGTGTCTGTGACACTGCAACTATCGATAGAATCACCTGATGATCAATTGGAAAAAAAGCGGAAACATAACTTTTCTAAGCCTAACAGCACACAAAATTGAATTATTTCATTATTATATAAGTATGCAAACAATTGTAAACACACACACCACACACACACCATGGCACCTGTCATCACACACTCAGTGACCAAACAGGAGAAAAGACGTCGACTGTTCAGAGACTTTCTGCCTCTGTCTGTCACTCCTCCTTTCTCTCTCATTCCCTCTATCTCTCTTATACACATACACAAAGACACGCACATACAAAACTCCACACAGCAGCCAGCGAGCCACCGAGCCCATCAGTCCACTAAGAAACAACATGAGGGTCTTGAAAACACAGCGAGCCACAAGGAAAACAGCCATCAATCTCTGCGACTTGTCTGTCGACTGGAGGAGCGCTGTTAATCTTCAGGACAGCATGAGTCAAGAACAACACTATTTCATGCCGAGATTCTAACCGAGGCAGCTGCGAGCACTTAGTCATGATACACACTGACCATCCGAGCATTCATATCATATGTGTGTTATCACGCAAACAGGGAGAGAGGAGTAAATAAGATTCAGATTAGCTGCATTCATGCAGCAAAATGTCTGTTGCAGCCACTGAAAGATTAATTATCACCTGCCAAATGGTCTCCAGTGTCACTACATTAGTTATAATCAGTGCATGAGTATTTAGACAACATGCTGTCATACAGTAGTTCATGTGATCTTTTGACAGCTTACTTAAAATAGAAGTCCATGGTTTCAGTTGGCAGTCTGAAAAGCATCCAAGTCCTTTATCAATACAAGGATGACCAACGTATTTCAACTCTTGATCAGGGTCTAGTTTTTATCATCACCAACACCTAGTCCATTGACACATTGCAGCATTGCTCATTTCTTATTTTCAAAGCAGAAATAAATACACATACACATAAACACATCGCTTCTGCCGAGGTCAGACAGTTTGACCTCTTCAAGACTCCAAAGGTCACTAATGGACTTCCCATGGACCACTGCATGACTAGGGTCACATAAATTACATTGCTCAACCTTATAAACCTGAATCTCACTGGGGGAAAATACTTTTATTATTTTAATGAGTGTAAATTTGAAAGGCAGAAACATAATTTAATATTGTGAATTGTGAATATTGTGAAAGAGCTGGACAGAAACCAGAGGATGAGTGCCATACTTTATTTGAATGTCTGACTTACAGAGAAAGGTATTTGCCGAAGTATTAGTTAACTGTCCATCTATGTTCGAATTAACTTTGTTATTACAATCAGATAAGCCAGAAGTTATTTGTGAACTAGGTGTTTTTTAAAGAATGTCCTTCCTTTGTTAAAGTAAGCCATGTCATGTGCCATTGTTTTGTCATTGTATATGATGTTTGTACTCCATACCATATGATATGGTCATGAGTCCATGAAATTAATTAAAGAAAATAGAAAATTAAGTGTATAGTGTATGATTGTAAAAAATGAAAGCATAGTTTTTCAAAATTTTTATTTAGCTTTTTTCTATATTTTTAATAGAGTAATTGAGCCACTGTTTCAAGAATTCAGATTTCATGAATAAAGCGGTCATATTTCCTTCATGAGTAACCTCATTAATTAAACCATTCAAAACCCCAGTGGATTAGCTGAAAATGTATTGTCAACAACCATGTCTTTCTTAGCTCATAAAAGGTTGTCGTTTTGGAGATTAATGCGCTCACAGGACGCGTCTTTGAAATGATACAGCTCCTCTCCGAAACACTGCCTTCGGGCTTAAAGACGCCAAACATCCTGCAGCAAAGGATGATGTTTGTTAAGACAACATGTTCTAAGCACTGGACAACAAAAACAGCAGGCAGCAGTGCCAGAAATAAATCTCCAACTTTCGACTCTGCAGAAGTCAGATAGAAAGAGACAGTGGGAATCAAAAACCCACACGGCACTATTTACGAGGATCTGCAATTCCCTTAAACCACTGGCCCGGACTCAGACCCAAAGTACCGCTGGCAGAACGAAGCGAACAGGCCACGCAAACACAGCCGTGCACGTTCACTTTAATATGCATGTAAACACTTTCCGTCAGCTAGCATCAATTCACTTGTTCTAAACAAACAACAACTCTCGACCTTTAACACCGTCACCAGTGCAAATCCCAAGTCTAACACACATAAATAAATGTCATGGAAAATAGGCGCTAGCATCCAAACCATCGGAGAAATTCATCTGTTTACTGTGGTGATCAATAAAGGAGACAAAGGGATTGAGAGAGATAAACAGAAGGTAAAAACAATATTTAGAGAGTGGAGGGAAAGACAGAGAAGAAAGACAAAGTGATAAAGAGGCATAGGTGGAGGGATGGAAAGACAGAGAGAGCACGTGAGACAGAGGGAAGAGAAGGATGGTTGTTGTTGTGCAGACGTCTGCCACGACCCACAGCCTCACAACCACAGACTTATAAACAGCCAACAAAATATGAAAAGCATCCAAACATCCTAAATGTGTTGGGAGTTCAGCTTTCAGAAAAGTGTCCCTTTTCCATTCACTGAAGATGGTACGCACATAAGCACGCTCCTGTCATGTGAGGTTACGACCAAAATAACAACTGTCAGAGCTGCAGAAATGATACCAGATACACTAAAAAAAAAGATTTCCACTAATTTTAGATCAGGGGAAGAAGTGCTGTGGGAAGAGGACAAGGAGTGAAAGACACACACAGATGTACGGGGACAGAGCGCGGTTTGTATCTGATTTTAGATCACAGTTCAGTTGTGAGGATTCAGCTGCAAAGTATTCCTATGAACGAAACCCGCTTTCATGTCTGTAGTGTCTCTAACGTGACACATGCTCAGTAACACTGTCTGATACATCTTTAATAGGCTGTGAAATGGTGATAAATGTAAGTGCTAATGCCAGCATGCTAACATGCACACAATGGCAATGCCTAAATGTTGATGTTAAGAAGAGGGATTCTCTTAAAACTTGGTATATCACCTAAGGGCAGCGCCTTACATCCTGCGCTACAAACGTGGCTTATTCTCATCTCGTCACTTTTTAGCCCTGTTTCCACTGAGCAGTACAGTACAGTTCAGTTTGGTGCACTTTTTTCCGTTCCCACTGTGAAAAGTTGTGGATGGTACCAATGGAACTGTTCCGTACCGTCCCCATTTTTGGTCCCCCCTCTGTTGGGGTACCGAGCACACAGATCTAGTACTAAGAGGTGGAGCAAGTAATGAGTGGATCTTCAAGGGTTTAAAAATATATATTAATCTCGACTGGATTACGCAAACTGCACATTCTAATCCTCACTTGGAGAAAAAAAGCATTGCAGGGTGTCGTTCCTGTGGGTAAGAAGGACTAGTTTTTGGTGTTCGTCAATGTCCAAAGATACACTTAAGATTTTTGCTGCTCGTACTGCTGGCACAACACGGCTGCAGCTGCAATTACACTTCCCTGCAGATTTTCAAAAGACTTTCTGATAAATTCTCAAAGTGGCCATCATAAACATACTGGAAAATATGTACAATTGAAAAGAGCTAAAATATATTGACATTTTGATGGACTACATTATGTCCAACAGCAACAATCTACTCAGATGTGGGGTCTGTATTCTTATCGGCTATCAGTGTTGTATCTTTCAACCGTTAGATGTCTGGTACAAACACTCTACAAAATAGAATATCAATTTCCATATATAGAGGTTTGAGATCAAATATACACATTATAGGAAAACATAGTGTATTCTCTATGCCTTCATACTTGTAGCTTGTTTTATTTGGTCTAGTACTGGATAAGTCTCAAGGTAAGGGACCACCAAAGTTACTACATAAAATGTTTTCCAAGGAGAACACGAATGTCTGAAGCATATTTCAATACACTGAATTGGTATCAAGACATTTCTCTCTGAACCACAAGTGTTAATCTCATGGGATACTCCACAAGAAAAGTCAGAGAATCACCAATCCTCTGGGAGCCATGAATGTTTGTACTAGATTTCATGAAAATCCATCCCATAGCTGCTTGGACATTTCACTAAACCAAAAAGTCACCCTCAAGGTGGTGTTAGTGCAGAATTTAGGGGATTAAAATCTCTGTGATTCATCCTCTGGGGATCATGAGGGTCTGTACCGCATTTCATGGCAATCCACCGAAAAGCTGTTCAGTTATTTCCATCCATTGGCTCATTTTTGGACCAAAGCAGTGGACCAACCAACCGACAGACTTACACTGCCATCCACAGAGCCATGCCAAAGTTATCATATCTAGAACAGAGTCCAAAGCTATGAAAGTAACACCAAGGTTGTAAAAACCTTTGTAAAGGGACCGAAACATAGAAAAGACAAACACACACACACACAGGGTGAAACAGAGTGGTGAAATGAGCTGGGAGGCCAAACAGTGGCGTTGCTGTAAAGCTCTCACAGGTTTTATGATCTCAGCTACCGCAGCTCAGAAAAACCCCCAAAACACAAACAGTCTTTGGGTAGAAACAACCCTGAAAAACCTTTATCCACAGCGTGGAGCTGACTCTGGGTGGTGGGAGGAATCCGATACACGTGTTTATGTATGTGTTGGTCTGACGTGTGTGGACGATGCACGAATGCTTAAAAGCATATGTGCGTGTAATAGCTTACATACATTTCTCCGTGCTCTTAATTGTGTATCACTGTGTACAGTATGTGTGTGTGTGTGTGTGAACGTCCGTGTGGTACATCATTGCTAACTGTATGTGGCGGGAGGAAAAAAGAACAAAGAAAGACAAATGCAAGTGTCTCCATTAGAAGTCAGAAACATTGTCTGCTTCTTGCCTCATAGGAAACTTCATAGGTAAAAACACAAGCACACGCCACAGGTTTATATATCTCTCCCTTTCTCTCCTCTACGGGCACAAAAGAAGTCAGAGCAGCGGACCATCACATTTCCAGTTGTGTTCAGACCAATATCTGTCACTCATCCAAGAAGCAACAACTATTAATCAAAATGAAAGCGTTCCATGAAAAAGATCTTATCTATATGCTACAACAGGCTGTTAGAGCTGGCAACACTGTTTTCACCACTTTTGTACATGCCGGAGAGAAACGGTGTGTCAACCATGTGATACTAAAAGCTCCAATAAAATCAACCGCTGTTTTGCAAGGTAAAATATACTGGTACAAGGAGCAATGACGAGCATCAAGCAGGACAACTTTAAAACCAAAGATACATCCAGGACACCTGAGACTTTAAGGAAAGACTAGCAGAGCATAGTGCTCTCCGATCCTTCAGGTACTATAGCTGTTCCTGACACTGGACATCCGCCTCTCTTCCCTCCTGGCCGATCAACTTTGTATATCACACTGTTCAGTTATGATTGGTTCGAGTTCAGCGTGCAGTCTGATGTCTCTCTGCCAAGTAAAGGCAAGAATTTACAAGAATCACAATGGTGCTCTGATCTGACGTAGTTCAAGTGTTGTGTAGTCTGATGTCACACCATGAGCTTTCTAGTAGTCAGTTAGCAAATGTGTTAGCTTGTTATCTTTCGCGGAGTAGTTTTTACGCCGACAGAAGAGGTTCATAAAAAGGGAACGGTTGAACAAAGCTAATAAGCTACGATAGCTTTCTATATTTTGGACTCTCCAGCTCTGCGTTTCCTAGATTATATGTTGGCGTTTGTTTCTGCAAACCATGGATATGTAGCATTTATGTTGAAACTTTGCGCTGTGGTCAATGTGAGGTTATGTTTAGGCACAAAAAACACAAAGTTATGGTTGGAAAGGGATCATAATTTGGCTTAAACTACCTGCTTTTGGTGGCATAATCATGGCTGCATATCCTCCGATGTCTCGCTGAAAAAACCTACTTTGGTGGCACAATGGCTACAGGACATGCCACCAGTGTCTTGCTAAAATTCAGTCAGTTTTGTATACTGGTACAAACAGTGGTCTGCAGCTTGGCATCCATCTCCCCAAGTTGTCACACCATCCAGTTTTCCCGATGACAAAGTCAGGTCATATACTCTTAAATGGAACGACCTCACTTTAGAAACGTTGATACATATGAAACCCACAAAATGTAATGTATTTGTGGTTTGAAGAAACATATGATGGAAATACTTTCTTTTGGTGACAGGCTGAATACTTCCCATTTACCACTGCAGAACACTGCTTTTTACATTTTAACCATTTGTAGAATTACTATCCAGTGAAATATCAAGCAACCTGTAATTACTAAAACAGTAAACAACAAGTTGACAAGTTACGTACAAGCCATTGCATTAATGTCAGAGAGCAACTTTGCAGTGTTGGTTGAAAAATTTTCCCATGTGAAAAAACTCCTTCATTTCACTCCCAGTGCGTGTGAATGTATGTGACATCGTCAAGATATTTGCTCGTCTGAGTCTAGGTCTGGTTAAAGCATCTGTGGAGAACAGCGAGGTCTCACAGAAACCTCATGTGTGGTGCTCACCTGTGAAATTCCACTAAAGCCACCAAAAATGTGGACTGGAGCCAGAGAGACACAAGTGAATTTATGGGCAGGTTGGCTGAGAAACTGTGTGGGCCTTCTGACTGTAGTTCAACTCTTTATAGGCCTAAATATGTTTTATCAGCGTCTGTATATTCATGTGAAATCATCCTCAGCCCTGACATTACTACAACCTTTAATTATATGACTTATCTTTAGCTGTAGTTAATAAAAGCATTCTTGGGTAAAATCTAGATACATTTCTATTAACTAACCAGCTTTTAACATTTGTGTGCAATCATACGGTTACGTCAAAGTAAATATTAGAAAACTAAATCCTTTCTCCTTTCTGCAGTCACAAATAACAAATTAATTTAATCCCAAATCAAAAAGTGGCCGCAGCACAAAACCTCTCCACAAGTTCCAGGTGACACTCCGCGAGTAAGCAGAGACTATTAATCCTCTGTGTTGGAGCCTGTGGACAGCTTTGGCCGCATATTGCTCGGCCGAAGTCCAGCCAGGTTTGGCTCATTTCTACAGGTTTGATTTAATGCAGACCAGCCACAAACCTGGCCAGTGCAGGGAAAGCATACGCATACCAGTAGCGATTTATAAGACTTCATGTCAAACTCTGAGAGGTTAATGCTCATTTGAAAACTACACCCCTATAAAAAAGCATCTTTAGTTGTCATTTCTTTGCATTTTAATTGAAATTAATTTACTTGTGTTCATTACTGAAAAACTTTATGACTCGGATATTCAAATTCAAAAACATTCTCAAAACAGTGCAGTTTTTCTTTTTCAAAACAGCTGTCAGCTTCAGGTGTGAGACTTCCTGTTTATGTAATTAAAAGCTGAATATATGCAAGTATGTTTAGGTGGACCACAGCATTCCTGTTCAGAGGTCACTGTACCTCAGGTGAGATGATAAGATCAGTCGTCTGATAAATTTAACTTCAGACTGTGTACAGAGGCACTAAGCTATTTACTACTGATGTGAATACGCATTTAAAAAAAGGTCATTATTCCCATCTTAGCTGAAAACTATTATGTCCACAACCAGCTCTTTCTGTGAGCATGAAGACACCGACTTTCTTTTTACACACAAGCAACACCCTGTTTTAATGCAATGTAAGAAATCCCATAAACACCACAGCCAAATCTATGGTTACAGGACAAAAGTGTGAAGTCTAATGTGGGATTTATACTTATGCACTGAATCGACGCTGTAGCTTATGTCATACCCTACACCGTAGCCTGATGTGCGCCTCCCCACATCACGGCAACGCAGACCTCCTGTCTAATGTACTTTAATTTCACAGATAAAAAGTAATAAATTGTGAAGACATTAAACCCCCTACAAAAATAGCATTTTAAGTCCTGTGTGTGATTTATCCTGGCTTCATATGAGCAGAGGAAATCTCCACTAGTCACTAGGCTTATTTATACAATGTAAAATGCCATAGGCTTGTGCCAATAACATTATCTCGAGGCGGCAGTAGCTCAGTCTATGGGGACTTGGGTTGGGAACCGGAGGGTGGCCGGCTCAAGTCCCTGTTCGGACCAAATACAGTGCGTGGACTGGTAGCTGGAGAGGTGCCAGTTCACCTCCTGGGCACTGCCGAGGTGCCCTTGAGCAAGGCACCAAAAACCTCACAACCGCTCGGGGCACCTGACCAAGGCAGCCCCCTCACTCTGACATCTCTCCACTTCGGGCATGTATAGGTCCTGTTTGTGCATGTGTGTGTATTTCGGACCTGTGTGTTAATGACAGCGGAGTGAAAAATTGAATTTCCCTTCAGGGGATTAATAAAAGTATATAAAAAAAAAAATTAAAAAAAAGCATGTTTAGTTGTTTGGAGAACGTGTTTAATGTAAGACAGTTGTTTTGTCCATGAACCACAGAGTTTTAATGGAGCCAAATTTTGTAACATTACCTTTGTTAAATATTGCTGTCTTCCCTGATTTCATTAGAGCAGGGGGAAAGTCTGCTAGCCACTAGGCTATTTTATATTATGTAAAATGCCATAGGCTTGTGCTAATAATGTTAGCATGTTGTATTTGTGGGGGAAATGTGTCCAGATAAAGACAAGTGCTTTGTCTGTGAATCCTGAGAGTTACAGTGAAGAAGATCTGTGTACTTGTGTGTGACATTGTCACTGTTAAGCCATGTTTAAAGTGTGTTTTGAATCAACTAACCTAAACAACACTTCACAGAAACCTCCGCCGCCGACTAGTGTTTTGGAGGTGTAACTGCAGAGTGACACAGACACACAACGGCACAGGCCACATGTGTAGGCTACAGCATAGGGTCTGCCACACAAGTAAAAATCCTGCTTAGTTGTGGGTGCACTTAAAATTTAATACACACAATGTGGCAGTATAGAAACTTAGTGGTAATGCTACTATGTGTTGATTAGACAAATTACTGCAACTGATACAGTATACCAACAATAAAATATCATGTCATGTCTCCTCAAGTGTGAACGTAAATAAGTTCCAAAAGTAATTGTCAACAGTAAATGCTGCGGGGTCTGCCCATTGGTCCAACAGCCCATTGGTCCGACATCCCATTGTTCCGACCATATTAAACCCATTGTTACGAAGTCCCGTTGCTCCGAAATGATCATGATGCCCTGTGGTTAAGGTCTGGATAGGTTTAGGCACAAAAACCACTTGGTTAGGGTGAGCCTGCTTCGCTTCAAGCCTTTCCCAGCTGACCCAGAGAAATACGCCCACTGGGAGCCGTTCAACACCGCGGAAAGCTCCCCAGACAACCCGGACCCCGGAGTTAATAACAGGAGGTTATGGTGTTTCATTCTCTCCTCTCTATGACACTTGTATCTCGACCAGTAGCCTACTTTTGTTGCGTTGCTGATCCTCTACGGTACACAAATACAGTATAGCCTAGTATAATCACATATCCGTACAACGGGACGTCGGACTAATGAGAGGTTGGAACAATGAGATGTCGGAACAATGCTACGGCACCAATGCTGCATGTGTGAAAGCAACTGCTGACAACTATTAGTCAAGTAAATGCTAATGTTATTTAATAAGTTTAATTAACAAGTGACAATGACAAGCCAGAGAAAGTGATGAATTGATGCTCCAGCCTGCAGAAACTGTGAAGACTTCTGTAACATTTATGGGGGTAAAAGGTATTATCATCAGCACATTGTAAACTGTGCCCTCTGGGTTAAGACATGTTGAAACAATGGAAACCTCACACAAGGTGTTTCATTAGTGTTTTGAATGAAGGATTAACTGAAACCTGCAGTGTTGTGATGTAACATGAGACATCTGCTAACCTCAAACTGTGGGTTTGCTCTTTTTTCTGAATTTTGTAGTAATAAAGTAGTAAGTTGTTTTCTTTTTTCATTTTCAATACACTTAAATAAATATAACTACTTTTTTCCTCATGTAAGGAATTCCTTAGTTTTTATCACTCACATGCTAATTCACGGCTGGTTGGTCATAGCCTGGGGTCCTGGCCACATTCAGGCCTGAAAAAAATCTTACCTTGCACAACAATAGAGGGAATGATGGGCACCAAACAAATTGAAATTAGCATCGTAATGACTGTAATTGCTCTTACGTCTAACTTACATTAGCTTTAAATATGTGAAAGGCCGCTGTTAGTGAGTGTTAGGTACATTTGTAGATGCTGAGCTTTTCTTACTTAAATTAGGCACACTGCGAGACGGCAGAATCACAAATGTGTTTCAGTGTTTTTCCGTGGGCACTTTGCCCTCTGCAGGGTTTTCACAATCAGATGTTGGAATGGCGAGTGGAAAACTGAGTGCTCAAACAAAGCAGTGGCAGAAATATCTGTTATTTCATCTGTAATTACACTCAGAGTTATCTTTACTTGTTTCATTCAAGTTATTATACATTAATCTTTGGAGCAGATCCTGTCATTGATTAATTGATTGTAATGAACTGTGTTTAGCTTGAGTTACCTTGGACCCATTTAGCCAACTAAAGCATGGCCAGTAAGGTACGTTATTTACTGCCAGGCGGCTAGAGGCTATAACATACAGTTTTTATGTTGGTTCAAAACTGCAGATAACTCTTAGTAGGAAGCATCGAGTAACAGGCACTAGATTATTTTTGAGGTATCGGACATATGGGCGCAGAGCAATGATAGTGCCACGAGGCACAAGGTATCATGACCCAATGTTCAGTCAGAGAGACAAGCTATTAAATCTCTATCTAAGCTGCAGAAGCAGGCATTACAAAATCAGGAAAAGCCCACAGCAGTCACCAGAAGTCAGACTGGAGTGTGTTACTGTATATACTTTCAAGGATCTAAGCTCTTTTTCTTGGCACAATCTAGCTCCTTTAAGATCCGCTTTCAATCAAAAATACTTGCAAAATAAAATGTTGCAAACGTGTGGATTTGCACAGGAATGGAAAAACAAAATTGGAATTATTCTACCTTGATTTGACGGCAGCAAAGAAAGTGTTTAACGGAACAAACATAACCTCTCCTAAATATAAACGTAAGGCAAACCATCTTATAATCAATACAAACTCACTGTCATTAATCTCTATCAGTCCTTCATACAGCAAACAAATCACACCGGTGACCTCAGGGGCATCATTCAGTCGCTTCTCTTCATGATGACTTGTTGACAAACCTGACACTTCAATTTCTAACTATAAAGCTTTTGAAAAAAAAGGCGGTTTTGAAAGTGAGATGAGCACGGCATCTTTGTCTCCGGTGTCGTCTTTCCAGACAGATGGACAGATAATGTCTGAGGAAATGTCAGACATCTAATATGGGACTGTTTGGTCAACAGTGGGGAGGAAATCAAGCACCTCAGTGCCACATGAAACCAGGGATGCGGAGGAAGCTGTGAGGACATGTTGGAAACTCAACCGTATAACTTTGCGCACACACGTACAGACGCCCACTCATACACTAACATGAACTCTTGCAAACACGCACAGAAATGCACAAACACAGACACAAACAATAATAAACGGATACGAGCAATTACATGAACAAATACACACTGCAGCTAAACATGGAAAGTTCACTCCCTTTGATCAAAGTAAGAGTGAAGTATAATTTGCAAACTATTTGAGGACGAAGAAAATAAACAACTCATAAAACAAATCACTTCCTATTTTATAAAGGGAGAATAAATTTGCAGCTTTACGGCAAAAAGTGAGCTGCTCACCAGGTGTATTTATCTCACAGGAATACTGTTAAAGTGTATAGTAACATATTTTCACTTTAATATATCTTACTGTTCAAACATCTGCTTTTTCTGCTTTCCACAAATTACACTGCATGTTTCCTTTTAATATATCACATGATTTATTTGGAATAACTGTTTCATTGGTTATTTAAAATGTCGACATCATTCATCATTTGTCTAAATAACAAATGAATATTCTTTAAGCCAAGACAGTCATCTGGCCACACATTAAAGTCCCACTTGAAACACCTTAATGAGTTTAATACATTCAACACAGGTTGAGATTTATGGCTGCTGTTGTCATTTTTTTGGCTGTGTCGAACCATATGAGGACACGTATACAATTCATCACTGCGGGCCATTCTGCTCTGGTGATCACTGAATCAATTGGTTCTCTCCAGTGGGACAAATGAGATGTAATCAGATTTGCTGCCGGGGTATTGCTCTGCAATACTGTCGTCGTGCCAGCATGTGTTCTCTGTCTCCCTTACACACACAAACACACACATTTGCTTTCATGCCAAGAGTTAGATAAGATTGATACCACTGTTACTGTATGTGGAGACAGTTGGTTGAGGTAAGCAAAAAGCCTGGAAACTGGGTCTAGAGCGCAAAAGCAATATGTGGTTTTACAGTGGGTTACGGGCGACTCCTTAGCCAGGTGCAGTGATTATGGGAAATTACTTATAATTCACATAAGTCCTCCCTCAACATCACCAGTACTGCCCTCTCCTAGCTAAGGTCATACTTTACCAACCGACATCTGTTTATCAATATTAACAACTGCGCTTCCTCCTTTGCTCCTCTGTCCCAAGGTGTCCTCCAGGGTCCCGTGCTTGGTCCCCTCCTATTCATTCTTGGCCTCAACTTCTATTGCTATGCCGATGACATCGAGCTCTACATCCCATTGATAATTCCACTCTGCATTCCTCCCCACATACCCACAACCTCGGGAGATATTTTCGACAACAAGCTCACGACAATCACATCACCAGTACTGCCTTCCTCCATCTAAAAAACATAGCTTGTCTCCACCCATCACTCTCCCCCTCTGCGGCTGAAACTCTCATCCATGCCTTCATCCCATCCAGAACTGACTACTGTAATAGCATTCTTTATGGTACACCATCCAAACTCCTAAATAAACTCCAATACATCCAAACTCGCAATCACATCACCCAATCACATCGCATCACCACTGTCCTTCAGAACCTTCACTGGCTTCCTGTACCACAACACATCCAATTCAAAGTCCTTCTCCTCACTTACAAAGCCCTCCATAACCAGGCCCCCTCCTACCTCACTGACCTGCTCCACCGCCACCAGACTCCTTCCAGCAGTCTCCGCTCCTCTGCTGCCAACCCCCTGACTCCACCACTCAGGACCAAGCACCAGATATTGGGCAACAGAGCTTTCTCTCCCCCCTCTGTTATTTTGTAGTTCATCTTCAAAAAAGGTGTTGGGGTGCATTTTGAATTTAATAACTTAATAATTAGCTTTGCATAAAGAAAATTAAGTATTGTGTAGATACATTTCTGTGGAGTAGGAGCCTGAAAATACATTGTCCTCTGCTATGTTTTTAATTGTGATCGGGGTTTTAATCGAGAATTAGTTCTGAATCTAATCATGGCACCTAGAATCAAACCAAATGCAATTACGGGGCACCCAAGGTTTCCCACCCGTACTCATCATCATCATCATTCTTATTTTGCTGTCTAATCTCATTACCAGGGGGATTGAGACAGATTTTCCTCTGTGGGCAAACTCTGTAAATCAGAGGCAGCTTGCCCAAAGCCCTGCCCATGCCGGGGCTTAAAAATAAGGACAGCCATTGTGCTGTCCGGGATGTAAAGCTTCACTTTTCATAGCATCTACATCACCAACACACTCAGCAGTTGTTACGGTCGAGACAGCATGGGGTGTGGGAGTTCTGGGATGATCACACTTTGTGACACCGTCTGTCCTGTCCAATGAGTCCAGTTGCAGGGTGAGCCGTCTGTTCACATATGATCTCTCAGATCACATTTATGGCATTTGACATTTTCCCACAAATCTGTTGATTCAAGAACAAACTGTACTTTGATGTATTCGGTGTTTGAGTTTAAATGCACTCGCCAAGAGAGCTCTCCCTTTTTGCGGTAATTGAGAACAGACGTCATTCCCTGTGTGTAAAGGATATTTCTTTACCAAGGGGTCAAGATGATCCGTTAGAAAAAATTTAAAAAAGTATTTTTAGAAATTATCATTGTTTTGCAAAGAGATGTAGCACAAATACATTTAAGCCACATTTAGGGAGGAGAATTTTTCTGTAATTGGGTATGGAGATGTCTGAATTACAGACAGGCAGGAAGGTATGATAATTGGGTTAAAATTAAGTTATGGAAGTGGGTTTTGTTTGGATTATATCAGATCTTGCCTTGTGAAGCCCAGCAGACCCAGAGCCCTGCAGCCCGTCAGCTGAAGTGACAAGAAAACACCGCAGCTGAAGTTACAAGGTTGTCAAACAGAGGTAATGTCATGATGCCTTTAATGGAGACGGAGTCACGCCTTCTTTCCTTAATGGCTCCTCTACTGATCTCAGTCTGCATCTCAGCTCTCCCTGCTCCAGTCCCTCCTCGTCATGAATGAACCAAATGGGCTTCAAACATTCCTTCCCTGTTCTCATAGACGTACACTGAGACCTGCATTCATCACCTCTCCATGCACCATTACTCCCAGTGATGGGAGGAAAGAAACAACACTTTCATTAGCAGGTCTGCTCCACTGAGGTGTGGAATGTCCCGCGGGTTTCCAACAACAGTGACAGAGAAAGCCGGCCTTCATACAGCCATTGTTGTCCTCAACAAGCTCACTTAGTGTAATGGGCAAGGCTGAGCCTTCTCTTCAAAAGACGAGGGGCACCGCGCAAGAATAAGAGCAGTCATGCTTATCCAGATTAGGGATCTGAGTATTGAAAGTATAATTCATTGTGGTTTGAAAATAATGAGCTCAATGGGCTTAATTTATTGTGGCAGGCAGAAATGGACACATCACTTGTATGAAGAGATTTAAAAAAGCACCCTTTTTTTTTTTAAATGCGTTAAGCTATCTTATAGTCTGACAGATGTTACACATTTTAACAGCTGCACAAGGCTAGAACTTAAAGGGATAGTTTGGATCATTTGAAGTGGGGTTGTGTGAGGTACTTATCCATAATCAGTGTATTACCTACAGTAGATGGTGGTCTGCACACTCCCAGTTTGGAGAAGCAGGCAGGAGTACCATCATGGAAGCTAAGCAATGCACTGCTGTGAATGGGGTCAACAGCAAAATGAGAATATGTTACGATATTGAGAATATTTTCTCAGCTTTACCTTGCTGTTGCTTCCCAACAAGGAAGCCACTGACGGCTTCAACTCCTCATCAATGCTCTTATGAAGCCACCAGACTCCATTGACAAAAACAGTCATTTTAGCTTGCTGTATATGGGAGACGCTGGTCTACTGCTGCCTCAAATACTTAGTTTGTTCGTGTTATTTTGGGTCTTTGCTGAATCCGAACTAAGCCTTTGAAATGCCAAAGTCACAAAAAAACACAAACAAACAGATTGAGGCAGTAGTAGACCAGCAGCTCCAATGTTCAGTGAAGGTAAATTACAGTCCGTCTTTGAAGAGAGTAATATAACAATTGCTCTGTTGGAAATCGCTGTCTGATGGCGAGGTAAAGTGGTGGAAATATTGTAAATATAACGTTCGCTTTAATTGATATTGACCTTTTTAAGATTTATGATTTTTTTAGGTGGCTAAAATATGTTTTGTTGCTAACCCCATCCACAGCAGTACATTGCTTAACTTCCATGTCCGTACTCCTGTCTGCTTCTCCAAACTGCGACATCTACTGTATGTAATACACTGAAGTTCATACAACCACACTTAAAGGATCGAAACTATCCCTTCAAGTACGAATACATAACAGAAGTCAATTGTGCTGATCTTTCTTTGACTGAATATTTTAAGAGAAATTTAAACGTATTTTAAAGACATTTTCTTGCAACCTTTTATTAACATTAAAGGAAATTATTACATATCTATTAAACATATTAAGCTTTTTAAAGTTTAGAATAAAATACGGGTTATATCTCTACACCAAAGGTCACGTATTAAATGAGCGGGGAGATCGCTTTAACTTCATTCATTCATTAAACTGCCATATTGACAGGAGGTGAAGCATCAGGATACCAATGTCGAACTTCATTTGATAAGCATTCAGTGATGTAAAGAAGCACCGCCATTCCTCCATATTCTGATGATTTTTACACAAATGGATTTTGTAGGTGTTCAGATTACTAAAATATTCATTAATAACTGTACAAACAACTCCATGAAATACACCACGCTCGACTTCATCACACCGCAGACGGGGGCCAATCACACGTCTCATTAAACTGAACAAGCAAAGCCATACAAATAGTCATGTTTTTTAGATCTGGGTACAAAAGGTTTGAATGCAGGTATTGATTGACTGGAGAAGTCTCATCACTACTTGTTACTGGGTCATTTCAGTAGATATCTTAAAGGTACTGAGGACCAATACCCGGCACTAGTCAGGATTCGTCTACTTCAGCTCAACAGGTGGTAGATTCATCATCTCGCTGTTGTTTGCTTTGCAGTAGACCAGCATGTCCCAAATGGATAAAAGAGACAAATTGTCCAAGGAATCGGTCAGGTGCTCATGTGGGAGAAGAAAATTCAGACACCATGACGAAGTTAGTTTGATAATCACAGGTTGATAATTCACTGGGCATGAATTGCGTTAAGTTAGTTTAAATTTGTATTGACAAGCTGGAGATTAAACTCTGCTTTATCAAATGTCCTGTCCGTAGTCAGTAGATGGTTCACCTCCTCTTGAAAACTCCCAAACCTCACCTACTATTCAAACTGTAGGGATAAAATTAAGCATGATTGCAAGGCCTATGCTCACCTCAAATTTCTTCTACATGATTCTCTAAATCACAAACAAAGACCAGCGACAGCCCGACGGGCGGTGCGTTCATCCAATCAGCTGTGCATAGCCTTGAACAAAGGCATGAAAAGGGAAATTTTCACTTCTTTAATTCATGAAATACCTTATTTTCCATTTGCCTCTCAAAGTCAGCCAGACGTAAATGGCCAGTAAAAACATTACAGAGACTATTACAGACCGTAAATATGCTTCTCTAGTTGTAGCCTCATTAAACAGTACTTTGAGTCAAGAATGGCGTCTGAGGCGGCAGCATTGTTTCACTAGGAGTGTATCTCACTCATCACACTCTATCTGGACATCGTACACTCGAGTTGAGCTAAAAGGCTTTAAATGGAATTGCCCTTTTCAACTAGACTGCGAAAACAGTGAAAGAAAATGTTTACTGAAATATTAAGCGGGCCGCTTGAAGCCAGCAGGGTTAAGGCGTCCATCAAGCTGCTGTTGATTAGATTGAAACCGAGTGTGGAAATTATGGAGTGCCAAGCTGTGTGCTGTGCTGGTGCGGTGTCAGAGTAGGGGTTGTTTCTGGGACACTACAATTCATTGTTTAGCCCTCTGGAGGCTTTGTGGACCTAATTCAATGAAAGCTGTGATGATGGGAAGTTTTTCACTCTTTATAGCCCTGTTGACAAACCCAGTGTCAGCCACCCACTTTCTTTCTCTGATATTCATAACAACAAGTCCCCATGCCTAAACATCGGAACAAATTATATGTGAATGCCTTTCAAAAGAGACCAATAGAAACATTTCTGCCTCAGAACTAAGCATCAGATCATTTTTATCGCAAGAGTAGTAGATTAAACACAGCTACCAAAATTAGGATTTTCCTTTATCATGCATAATGACATATTTCACTCATATGGTATTCGTACTGGTAAAAAGTACATTATCTATACCCCATACTCATTTCATCCGAGTATCCAGCTCAACTCTAATATTTCCTATGTAGGATATAATGGAGTAATGGTGTCCTGACCAGAGAAAGAAGTCATGCTACCTCTCTGTGTGCAACGTACCCTCATAAAACGATTCATATGATATAGTACTTCATGAATGACATTACGTACTTAATGTAAAATGTCATCATACCTTAAAATGACTCACAATTAAGTCAAACTTCATGCCCTTCTGGTCACCAATCTGTATCCCACTGGTAGCTAATCGGCACCCCTGCTCTGCCCTCATACAGTGATTACCACTGATAATGACAATAGTGTTATCACAAAAGCGTAGCGCCCATACTCCGCGTCGCCCCCACATTAACACTGTTAGCTCTGTCAGCACTGTTGCAGTTGTTTACACTATTCCTGCCATTAGCACTGTTTGCTGCCAGCTGCCGGCTCAGCCACCTCGAGGTTGAGAGCCATGTGCAAGCAATCTGGGCTCAGAATCTGAATCATAAATATGCTCTGAATGTTGTATACAGCTCCTTTGATGAAAGGTTATTATTTGTCATATTACAACAAAGGATTGAACAATGAAATGTAAGCTGTTGCCCCTCCATGCTACACACACACACACACACACATACAATAAATACTCAGATTAGATTATAAAAACATAAACACTGCAAATGCACTGGAGTAGACTCGTATGTAGACAGAGAAGCAAAATCTAAGCTACCAGGATACAATTTGTGCATAAGTATGTGGCCACTATCACTTTCTATCACTCAGTAAAGTCAAACAGTTACTGTGGGGAATATATTAACGGGTAGAATGTGACGCTTAACTGGCCATAGGTGCCTATGTCTGTGCTGCCATTAGCATAACTCCAACCTTAAAAGAAAACAAAAAGGGAAATATGATGCAAACCCTGGTCTCAAATGTCAAGGTCAGACACTTTGTACCTCCAACCCCAAAAGATGTTTTGCAGCAATATAATAACATCACCTGCATAACATCAACAGACATTACTCTCACAACCACAAAAGCAACAGCTGATGCTGTAGTATTTCTGCTGGTGACAGGCTCATCCAGAACACTTCCAATGATTTAAAACAACACTAGAAATGATAACATCTGATCTGCCAAAAATGAGACAAGTATAAGAGGTTGTGAGAAATAATGACCTCACTGTTCATCGTGTGAAAATGCTTCCTCAGCAGAAGTGTTAATAACACAAGCTAAATGTAATCATCTCAGCCTGAGAGTAAAATCCTCACTCCTTGCAATTGTTAGTTCTTACTCTAACTCCATGTGTTTATAAAGACATAAACATTTCCCCATTCTTCATCTGCTTCTCTGGAGAATGCTAATAAAGTGCTGCTGGGTGGTTTGGGCAGAGACTTATAGACTGAAGGGCCAACAAGGCCTGCTTTAGAATAACAACACTTTAAGCTTCTGGGTGTTAGGGTAAATGGTCAAGTGTAATCCCCTTAGCTCCTGACCAGCATTAGCAGAAATTCCTCAATAATACGCAACATGATTTCATAGTGACTGCTGCCTTTGAGAGATGTTTGTAATGCTGAAAGGGTCACCGAGGGGCACAGACAGACAGGCAGACAAGGGGACTTAAGTGTGCCGGTTTAGGGAACAAGGTTCCTTTTTTTCTGGCAATTTCAGACTTGAGTCATTAGGATCCATTTTTCTTTAATAACAAAGAGCGTGGCGGAGCACGGCTGAATGTTTGTACAGCTGATTATTAACACCACACCTTTCTCCACATTACTACGCTGTGGGAAAAAGAGGAAAAGACAAAACTAAGGGCCTGTGTTGTATATATAAAAAAAAAAATCTGAATCTATACATCTGGGGCCAGATGCATAAAACTTTGTTTATATTCACGACTAAATTTGTGTTTACGCACATGGTCAGAAATGTGCACACGCATTCTTCAGATTTATAGAGACGCATGCACGCCTGGTTCTCTTTTACATATTTCAATCACTGTGGAGCTGGGCGCACATGGCTGAGCCTTATTTACATTCCCACATGCTGCCATCAGTGAATGCAGAAATGCCCTTAAACATCTGTTGACACAGATAGTTGCGCCTGCTCCAACACTCATTTAGACCTGTCATTGAGAAATACGGCAAAGAAAGTACAATTTCACCGTTTGTGTTGTATCGGCAAGGTTCTTCAGCGGTGCCAGAGAAGCTGTCATTACGCACAGCTGTTGCTTTTTGTAGCGTCCATTAAAGCTGTAACTGGTAACTTTGATAAAAAATATCCTCTTCACATATTTGACGAAACTCTTAGTGTAAGGCAGAAAATATGTGACAAAAAATCATGTTCCTCCGCCTCTCTGTAGTGCTTCTAATGACATTTGCAGGAATTTACTGCGCCTGAGCCAAAAAACAACCAATCAGAGCCGAGGAGTCATTAACGCAGTTGTAAATCATATCAATCACTGGTTTTGAAGTGTGGTCAAACTGTAAAACTAGACAGTGCTGATCAATTATTGTCAAGAATTTGTTACTGCATTGCCTTTTTCTCATCTCAAATGTTTTAAGAAACATATTTTAGTGTACTGTTTAGCTGTGAAAATTTGCTCTGGCTGGTAGGCGTTGCGTGTATTTGGCTTAACTGTTTTCAAAATGGCGTCCGGATCACAAACTGTCATTTTACAGCTTAACAGTACAATTGTGATTAAACTGTCAAACTAGGCAGCCCTGATCAAGTAAAGTCAAGATTCTGTTACTGCATTGGCTGTTTCACACCTCAAATGTTGTCAGAAAATGTTTTAGTGCACTGTTTAGCTGTAAAATGAGAAACATTTGTCATCCGGTCACCATGGTGAAAACAGTCAACCCAAAGCTGACCATCACCTACCAGTCAGAGCAAACTTAGTCATTTTACAGCTAAACAGTACACTGATATACAGTATGTTTCTAAAAACATTTAAGGCAAGAAATAGGCAATGCAGTAACAGAATCTTGATTCATATTTGATCAGTTCTGCCCAATTTGACAGTTTGATCACAGTTCACAAGCAGGAATAGACATGATTGACAGCTGAGTTAGAGACTCCTCTGCCCTGATTGTGTTGTTTCCATTCAGGCGCATTAGATTCCTGCAATTGTCTATTAGAAGCATTACGAGGAGGCAGAGGAACACCATTTTTTTTCCACAGATTTTGTCTCATGTACGACTGTCAGGCGCAGTAGATTCCTGCAAATGCCATTAAAAGCATTATGACTCATTTTACAGCTAAACAGTGCACTAAAATATGTTTCTGATAACATTTTAGGCAAGAAAATAAGCAATGCAGCAACATATTGATTCATATTTGATCAGTGCTGCCTAGTTTGACAGTTTGATCACAGTTCACGTGCCATGACTGACATGAGGGCTGTGTTAGAGTCTCCTCGCTACTGATTGGTTGTTTTTGTTCAGGCATGATGGATACTAATAGATGCCATTAGGAGCAATAGACAAGGCAGAGGAACATAATTGTTTTTAAGAGATTATCTGTCTCATGCTACTATCTTGATGTAGTGACAGTTTCATCAAACATGACAAAGTCATTTTTGCAAAAATTACGAACTGCAGCTTTAACAGTGAGGTGATGCTCAGATGTATATAAAAAAAACTAAAATTCATCACTCATAAATGATAAAAAAATGAAGTTTAGAAATTAGTCTCTCTCGGCTTATATTCAATCTTCTCCTCATCATATCACCTGCAGCTATCTCTGCTAAAACCATGTGTACACCTGGTCTGGAGTCTGCTTAAGCTGCTCACATTCTACCTCTGTGAGTCTACGTGTATGTGTGAGAAGTAGCGTTTTCCATGTGCATTATTTATAGATCCAGGCCCTGGTCCTTGTCATTTGTATTACACTTATTAGCATTGGTGTATTTTAGGAGATGCTAAGCTTCTTCAGCAGAGCAGATTTGACAATGAGTTTATTGAAACTAACCTAATTAGTCTGAAGAATAAACCCACCAGCTGCATCACACAGCAGCCTCATCTGACACCTGTAGCACACACTGGATATACCGTAGAGCTGCACCAATCTGATGTCAGCGCTCTTTCTTTCCCCTAATGTAAAATCTATTAACCTCTCTGTATGGAAGTGATTAAATATGTGTGCGCTAACGTAAAGCTGTAGCTACACATAAATTCTGAACTACTATAAATTTTAATTGTAGCCCGGGGTCTTATGAAAACAACATAATGAAGTCAAAGCAGGAAATGGATGGACTGCAGCTGGACTACACTACGCTGGAAATCGGCGCAGGAAGACAAACATTTTAATTGATGGGTTTGCAGATGAGGAAGGAGACAACTGGAGTGAATCAGAAAAGGTCTGACAAATGCTCTCAAGCAACCTGGGACTGGACAGTGTAAATATGTGTACTGAGCGTGCCCAGAGAAAGATCCAGGAGGGGGGGAAGCCCAAGAAAACTGGGGACAAAGCATCCTTTCCCCTGCCAAGAAATGAAAGGGCACGAATATCTGTATAAATGACTTCTGGCAAGAAAGCTAAATAATAATAGTGTTTCCTCTGTCTAGTCATTGTTAGTTTTTCGGGACTGACAGAATGTTGGAAAACCTTTTTGTGAGTATTCTTCAATGGCAATTTTTCATACTCCAAACTCACCTGGGAGAAGTTGAGCCCATTGAGCGGATGGCACTGCTCCTCCACCTTCTCCACAGCCCCCGTCCTCTTCCTCATCCTCTCCGCCTCCTGGGCCAGGTACAAGTCCAGCACCGGCACCCCTCGCGTCTTAATATCTGCCTCGGTTAACGAATTCACCATCAGCATCACCCAAACGGGCCGCTTCCTCTCCCAGTTTCCAGCGATGGCGTTGAAGAGGTAGTCCGCGTAGAGCCCCTTCCCTCTCTGATCCGGGGTCATCCATGAAGGCATCATGAGTTTTACATACTCGAGGTGTCTTTTGAGTCTCCGGTAGATGTCTCTGGGTAAGACATCCTGCAGGTTCTCGCCCTGTGGAAGCAGCTGGCAGCTGGTCAGGGCCGAGATGGTGTAAGGGTCGGTCAGGTCCAGCTCAAAGTAGACGATGTTGCTCTCCTGGAAGGCCTGCTTGGAGTTTTCAGGGATGAAGTCCCAGACACGTGTGTAGGGGACGTGGATTGTACCGTAGAAGTATGAGGGAGGGTCCCGTTTGATCGTCCACAGGAAGGAGTTTAGGTCAGTTTGCTGGGGGAAGACAAGAAGAAATAAACAATTATTTCCAGTGCTGATTATTCTGTTGAATGTTTTCTGATTAATGGCTTCATGTCCGAGTAGTTGTCTTCAAATTAGTGTCGTTACGATACCGAGTTTCTAATTTCTGAAAAATAGCAATATTCCATTCCATTTCAATACAAATAAAATTAATATTGAGGGCATACAAGTTCTTTTTTTTTTTAAAGACAAATACACCACAAATTACTTGTCTTTTCTTGGTTAGCAGCAGAGCAGGAAAGTGCAGCTGGTACCGAAGTGTTGTGCTGCAGAAAATGACTTTGTGTTTGAAATATTCAGAATCAATATGCATGTGCTTGTTTTGTATTTTTGTGACCAATGATTTAAGACCTGAAGCAATTCAATTTAAAGTGATATAAAAAAACTGAAAAGCAGTAAATCCTCACATTTTAAAAGCTGGGATCAGTGAATGTTTGCCATGTTTGATTATTAAAATTGCTGTTGCTTCATTTTCTTACATTTCAGCTGTACATATTCAAGTGATACACATATTGTGGAAAGAAAAAAGAAAAGATGACTAGTGGATTCACAAAAATATGCACCAACATCGGGCCTGTCTGACACCAGCCAGCAAAGCCACCACTTTGTCTGTGAGAGGTTGTTTATTAGACTGATAACAGACTGATAATGACTTATTAACAGGCCACTTAGGACCCAAGTGCCAAACTAACAATACACATGTCAGTGTTTGTCAGACTGTGAGCTCAGCATGTCCGGCCTTCCTGTTTCTGCTGGATCTGACCTGAAATACTCTGAGTTTGAAGACACAATCAGAACTTAGACAACAGAAGTCATCAATAAAAGAGTGGTTAAGTAACCTGAATCAGTTGTAATACAAGACAAAAGGACAGAATACGTCTTGAATGGCTGCCATTTTTTGCCAAAGACACACATTTGGGTGGACAGTGTGTAAAGACCCGCATGTTACTCAAAGCCAATACACAAAACTAGAGCTGGACGATCAATTAATTCATAGATTAGTCGATTGACACACAATGAATCATTAATATTCAATCAATTTCACTGCTACCAGCTTTTTAAATTATTATTTATTATCATTATTAGCTGGATTTCTTTGGGTTTTGTACTTTTGGTCAGAGTAAAAACAATCTGAAGACGACACTGTAGGTTATGGGGACTTGTGATGGACATTTGAATCAGTTTTTCTATATTTTATGGGCTATAAATTCATAGATTAGTTTGAAAAGAAATGGTATAAATAATAAATCAATAATGAAAATAGTCAGAAGTTGCAGATCTATACAAAACATAAGGGGTTAAGTGGACAAAGCTGATTTTGCCAGTGCAATAAACCTTAATCAGCACAAAATGAGAACCACAGATTAAGCATGTTAACCACAAAGATGTGCTGCACATTGAGAAGTTGGACCAAATATTATGTCCCTGGTGTAGAGACAGTGGACAGTGTGTCAAACAGCAACAACAGACTGACAAAATAAAAGTGGCAGCTGTGAGAGCTCCAGATAAGACATTATATTGGATATACCCAACTTTTGCACCTCTTACGCAGCGTAATTCCTCACTTATTTCACTTTCTAATGACTTACTTTCTTGTTCAGCTCGCAGTTGTCTGAGTCCTTCAACCTCCACTGGTCTGCCCGGACCAGCAGTATCACACAGGACTGAATGAATGCGCCCAAAGTGCCCCGCATCGTAGCTCTCTCCAAAGTGTGCACGGTAGCTCGTTTTCGCTTCGCAACGTGTTGCAGCCGACTATTCCCCAGAAAGCATGGATGGAAGTACCTACTTCCACAGAAGCTCCGGCTCCATGCGGTCGCGTAAAATGAGCTGACAAGTATCCGACAAACCGCCGGACAGAGTCATGCTGGCTGGAGCCCTGGACATGGACGCGCTGCTGCTGCTGCCGCCGCTGCTGTTTCACGTGTGTTTGAGACACGGAGAGAGGTGGTCACTGGAGTTTACGCAGGGTCACATCACCCTCTCACTGACTCATGTCCACACAGCTTTCTCTGCATTGCCTTGCAAAAGTTTGCGCGAGTTTATCCAAAACTTTGAGCGTCTCGAGGGTCAAACCAACAGGTCCGCGCACGCGTCAACGCA